>OX438628.1:2605884-3903827 GCA_949316285.1 Eupithecia subumbrata | reverse complement strand
GGTTTTTTTTGGGGATCCCTTGCTACTTGAAAATACTGGTAAATGGAAAACTTAAAAAGTACAGGTGCAAAAGCGTTTTTAGGAATTAGGTTGGACTGAAACATAGGAAGAGGATATAATTTGATGATTCATAACTCCGTACCGAAAATGAAAAGTAAAAAATCCAGCAAAAGAAGCTGCTGTCTTCTTCATTTATGGAGAATCTCATAAAATCTGATAGATTCTTTGCTACAGCAAAGAAAGTACTTAATCAAAAACAATCTGGATAGAGATATTCCAAAAATAATAAGCATCTTGGAGTTCCCACGCCTCTCAAAGTTTTTACATGCCCGAAAATCCACGGAGGTGGCCGGGAGCCATGTCGGGCAATAATGATAGGGATCTCAGCAATTATTTTTGAATTAAATATACGAAACGAACCTTTTTGAGAAGAAACAGAACTTCCTCCGGATGAAAATGTCACGATTTAGCTGATATAATTTTTTCGCAGTTTGTGGGGTATGTTCTACAACGAATTGATATTACCAATACCAACATAGGAAATGATAAATAAGGTAAAATCCTAGGAAACAAGTACAGGGTCTTGTAAAGGAACTGGCCAGATTATGGGCAGGTCTGTTCATGAATAATTTATATCGACAAAAATGTCGAAGTTAATTTTATGAGCGGACATTATCAGTATCTGGAGCAGCTATACTTTTTGTGGTTGCAGCAATCAGAATTGTTTTAGGTAAAATAATGGCATGTTATTTTTATCGGCCCATTATTCGGTCCAACGCCTGCTTCGGGCTATTTACGCACCGGTAAATTCTGACTCCAGCAAAAAATTGGTACTATGCTGACAGATTGTTTTGTAGACGGTCTTATTTGGTTCAGAGACCTATAGGTACGATATTTAAGGGAAATTGAAAACTGTAATGCGGCGCGTTTTCAATATTAATAAAAAAACGTGGCGTCAAAGTTAAAAAGGTCTGAAAAATAACTGCAAAAAGTTCCACTGGCCCGCTACTTAGATAAAGGTTCGGGTTAGCTTTGTGTTTTTTTCTAGACTTTGAAAGAAAAGTAATGTCTAGCTTGATGAATGTCTATTTCACTGCGTTTGTCATGATTTTTTGTTTCTTATGATGACGGACCTAAGTACGTGTTGACAAAAAATTAAACTACCGATGGAAAAGGACATTAATATGTTAACATACAAACAGGTACGTAAATAAACTCACAATATCATTCATTATACAGAAATAATGTTAATATTCTTTGTGAATTTTAACACTTGAGTAATTAAAACGAATATTTTTACACTTCTACGGCTTGCTAACTGGATGCGGCTCATATAGCTTATTAAAGACGGTTTTTATTGACTGCTGCATCGTAAACTAGACCCTAATAGCATTATTAAAAGCAAGAAATATGTCCAGACCACTACATTCAGATATCAATCTGATTCGGACCACTTTTATTGTAGCAAGGTGGCTGACATGACGGGACAAAAAAGTTTTTATTCTTGTTGGTTTTGTGCCTTCAACAAACAAAAGACAGTTGGCCGCGTTGGTTGGCTGTGGTTCCGTAGGCTCTGGGCATAAGGGGAAGGGAGGGGGATACGGTGCGCGAGCGCACTCAAAGAAGCCGCAGGCAGGATAGAGCACTTGCGGTCAGATGGGACAGGATATTCGGTTTTTTGAAAGGCGTCACGCAACCGTAGCACTTTTTGGCTTTTTATTGGTCACGAAACGAGCAATTCTCGGTCGTAAATAAGATATTCTTCCGAATTTGATATATACCATTTTCTGCACCAACAAATCCTAAGAAAATATACTTACGTTTGATTTGTCATTAATTACTTTTTGTCCATATTTCGCACTATACATCATTTCATGCCAACTCTGATCTCATTCCCTCCAACAAAGTTTCATAATAGCCTCCAACAAAGTTTCATAATAGCATCCACAAGATTTCTTTTGGTGGCAATGACCACCGTAGACCGTAGCAATTTAGCAAAGGCCTTAAAATTTAAGGCCTTAAAATTTAAGGCCTTTGCTAAATTGCTACGGTATATATATATATATTATATATTTAATATATCTTTACGAACCTTGCCTTGCGCCAGGATTTAACCCTTCACGCACTATCGATAAGATCATGAAGGCCCGCCATCCGATCCTGACCAGTTGCAGGTAACTCTACACCGACGCTCAACTCTACGACAGACATCTCTCTATGTTCCCGTCCAATGAACTGTGAACGTCATTCGTCTTCAGTATTAATTGAACGGACACTATGGACTATGTTTTTGACCCTAATGAGATAATGAAGACATTGGACAGTGAAGAATGGATTGAGACGACGACGACATGGATTAACAGGCCCTAAATCTTTGAATGGCAATGGAATTTATGGCTAGCAATGCGTTCTCTTTTTCGATGATTAAATTAAACGTTTGGAGTATTAAGCTCAAGCACAGAATGCAAGGCAATTCCAGAAGCTACTTTAAAATCAGTTTGAATAAATACGAACCCTTAGACTACCTACTTAATCTATTAATTTCTATAAGAACTAAGACTTCTTTCAATTCTCATGATACAGAAGCTACGCACATTCCACTACCATAATTGGTCAAGATGCATAGATTCACGTATCTAATTACATAATTACTGGAAACAAGAACAATGAGCTAAAAGGGTGGGAATATACGGGCATTAATTATCCACGAAAAGCATTCCCAAGAGGTTGCAACACAGAACACACGCTCTTTTATATAAAAATGCACTGTTCTCCATATTTTTTGTATTTAACCTCGACCTCCTCGATCGCAGAATAGTTAATAGTTGATAAGGGACAGGTGAGTTAGAAATACAAGCCATAAACCTCTTGAAAGGACACGTTCGTAAACAGGTTGACGTTCTAATCAAGACGTGGGTCTAAACAGAAAGGGATAAGAATATCTCAATGAAGTACTGAGTGAAGGAGACGGTGCACAAAATTGAGACACGGAGCTTCATCACGATTTCAAATAAGAGACTACTTGAGAATAAAATGTCGAGGATCGCGATTAATTAAACATTAAAAGCGCAATATTTATTTCAATGTTGTTATTTCTTGGAATGGTAGCTACAGAAAATAAACTAGGCATTCGTACCGTGAATGAGAATAAAACGTTCGCTAGAGATGAATCATGGGGCGAAAAAAAATACAAGTCGAATGACAAGACTGTTTATAAAGAAAATATTTTTTGGTAATCTTAAAATATGGCGTGATCTTTTATCGATTTCGATTGATTTATCGTAAAAGAGGAAATTAAACTGTGTACAAGATTAAAATAATCGGAGATTTATTGTTTTTATATATTAACATCCTTTGGCTTATTTTATCCATTATTATCAAACGGTGCTATCCGCGCCATTTATTCACGAAAAGTATAAAGAATCTCCAAAAATATAGATAGATAGATAGAAAACACTTTATTATACCACACAAATACAGGAAACAATACAAAGAAAATGCTTAGAAAAAGGAAGTATAAAGGGCGGCCTTATCGCTAAAAGCGATCTCTTCCAGGCAACCTTGGGATGGACTGGAAATGAAAGAACAAAATAGACGGTGGTACTGAATAAATATATAGATAGATAGGTACCTACTTAAAGAAAAATAAGCTTAAAATATACTTATTTGAATAGGTAGGATGAACATCGATCAACTATATACAAACATTGATTGATAATTTGATATCGAAAGTGAATTAATCGATGCAAAATTCAATTAATTTATTTGTCAGACGTCAATATCGTGCACGGCACGATACAGGCAGTGACTGACAAGGCCAAGATGATCACGGTCGGATAGTGTCTCGTGTTTGGTGCTATATTTGTTGGTTACCAGAAAATCCTTTGGTAGGTAAGTAATTTGAAATTTTGGTTTTCGATTACCTTCTTCTATCACATCACACTCATATACAGAATGGATTTTTTGGACGGGGCAGTAAGCGGAGTTAATTTATCCGATGTAGCTACAGGAAATGGTCTTAGGAGACTGCATAATTCTAAGAGAAATTTTCTCTATTTAAAAAAAAAATTACGTTAGCAATAAAAAGGGGAATTTTAGCTAATGCCGAATTTTGGATGGATGTTTGTTATATCTTTGCGCAAAAAACTACCGAACGGATCGGGCTGAAATTTGTTACATGTACTTCTAGGCCTGGAATAAAACACAGACACTATTTATCCCATATATCAGTTCCCATCGGACAGCATAACCAAAACGTTTCCATAAAAATTGCGTGAAGCCGCGGGCAGAAACGAGTAGACTATATTTCTATGTACCGGATATTAGCAGCCAGCTAGACAAAAGTTTCAAGAACAAAGCAGTCATGAAAGGACCAACCACCCACACCCCATGTTGAAAATGCAATTTAAAAGATAATTTATCTTACTAAAATTTTACAGTAGGTACTGGATGAACGATGCACAACAAGCAGAAGTGTCATCAGATATTTTTAGTACATTTGGAATAGCAAGATAGTTAATCAAAGAGCAGTAAAACATATTATTCTTTCATTATGTATTATATATATTTATTATATTATTATGTATATAGTATAATCTTTTTAATCAAAGAAAAATTTCTTTCTTTACTTTTTAATTAAAAAAAAAAACAATAGATTTTTTCATAAATTTCAAGGGCGATCACAGTCGCCGGAAGAAAAATAATAAAATTTAATCGATCCGGTAACTGGGACCGCGGTCGTCGCAAGCCTCCTTTTAGTTAATTTGTTTTAATATTACATCTCTTACTGCTATGACCAAAACGATGACAGGTAGCTTCAGTCAGACAGCAAAAATGCGGATGAACGAGAAAATCAAACAAATAAACGCTTATACCGTTTAGTCATAATCAACCTGTCATTTCACACAGGTTGTTGCAGAACGACTACTGATTTTATCTCTTTGCATTCTATAAAATGTTATTGGAATGACATCAAAGTAATTTCGGCCTACACCAGTTTGTCTTGTTTGGAACTATTAATTATATTAACGCCTCAATCAAAAAGGTGAAACAAAAGCTCGTTTAAACCAAGTCACTTCACGACCTCGCGAAGTGTTGAGGTCGACAACTATCTAGCAGTGCATTCCGAAGCTTTGATATCAATACCGTATTCAGTTTAATCAATTCATTCAAAGGCTTTGGGTACTATATTCGGTTTTACAATGAAACAAGAACAAGATTAAAAATTTTAATAAACCCTTCGACAGATTTTCATGAAACATGGCTAAGAACACCCGGGATAAAATTACCTATGACACAAAAAAATTTAAAGGAAAATCGGTTCATCCTTATGGGAGCTACGATACCACAGACAGATACAGAGACAGGCAAGTTAAACTTATAAAACCCCCGTCTTTTTGCGTCGAGGGTTAATAAAGGGAACTATCATCGTTTTGAAGTACTCTTTCTCTCTCTTCCTAACCCACATGGTAGTGGGTGACGTCTACTCACTTGACAAAGATAGTTGTATAACGTAGTCATAGGATATTAGCCAGAAATTAGCCAGAGCGTGAGGCTTACGCAATATAAAAGCAAAAACTTTAGTCATAGGATCTTTGCTCGCTTTATAATTATTCATTACTTCTCTTCATCCTCAATCTCCTTGATTGTTTCTTATTTGGGGTGATACTTTTACACCACTCTTCAAGTCGTCTCGTCGTAAACTAAGCTTTTCTTATTAATTTATATGTTATTTAGTTCGTGGAACATATCATACCCTAATCCCGGAGGTGAGTGTTGCGATCTGCGACACTGAATTTTACTTCTGCAGATCGCATCGCTGTCTATTTTTAACCCCCGACGCAAAAAGAGAGGGTTGTTATAAGTTTAACGTGTCTGTCTGTGGTATCGTAGCTCCCAAACGGATGAACCGATTTTCATTTAGTTTTTTTGGTGTTATAGATAATTTTATCCCGAGTGTTCTTAGCCATGATTCATGAAAATTTGTCGGGGGATTTTTAAATTTTTAAATTTTGTTCTTGTTTGTTATTTGTCTCAATGTGTTCCAAAATAAAGAGTTTTTATGTTTTACGTTTAATCTTCAGCATCTTGTAGCCGATAGTTCGTGACTACTTGGTTTGGTATGCCTCCCTAATCTTCAATATAGCCTTCAAAAAATTACCACTCTCTTGTGAGCACACTTTCTTTTCATCTAATCTTGTCTCTGAGGTCTGGAGGTCTTTGAGACCCTGGTCTCAAAGACTTCCAGACCACAGAATGTATTTGGGTCTCAAATGTCATGATCGTCATACACTTAAGTTATGTTAACCGGTAATTCATAGTACGGCTTAGATCCAAACACTTCCCCATTTCAAAATAATCTTGACATAATGTTATTACCACCTACGTTGACTTCATAGGCGTTTCGATTATGTCCATATAAGTCGAAAATAATTTACCGATTATAGAATCTAACTCTATTGTCTATGGTTGTCTTTACATCACCGGATTACCAGATAATGCCCAGGTTCCAGTCACGAGGGACAAGTACTTAATAGACAGAGTTGACACATTTTCACGCGCTCTTAAATCGCAATTTAACACTGATTTGTGTAAAGTGTCAGATAATTTTGATATTTATGACTTGTTTATATGGGGCTTTTTTATCGACGACTAGCCCTGCGTCCCGCGGGTTCGTCCGCGTGGGAATTTATGTTTCTAATGTTCTGCGCAATTTTCTTAATTTTTTCTTTCCTAAGATTCTTATCCTGATAATAACAAACACAAGAAAAAGAATTAGCGGAATCGATCCAGCCGTTCAAGCCTGATGCCTTGACCAAGGAAAATAAGGATTCATTTTCATATATATACTTATAGATGATCAAGCATTTGGCCACTATTTTGCTGACTAATACTCCGTCCACGCGAAAAAATTCAATTTTGTGTTTTCAATTAAATGTAATTTGTCAGCTCGATAAATATCGTAACTTTCGTTAGTCACCTTATTTTTCTTTCATTGACTTAGGTCAATGTTTGATGTCAAAGAAAAAATTACATTGAAATTTGTTTGCCTCTGTCTAATACTGGTGCTTGTTTAAAATTTCTGTTCACGCGAAGTTCATTGATCTCTAGTTCGTTTCTCAATTTACCCTTTGAACAGAAGTTAATCTAAATCCACTGCCGTTTAATCTGAAGCAAATGAGCTAATTCCATCCATTATAGTTAGGTACGAAATTGAACCCAATAGACTGAGTAATGGTTTGCTTTGAAAACCTAACACGACACGACTCCTGAGGGCCTACTCTGCTAAACGATTGCGTTTAAATCGAAGCGATAATGATGCAGATTCGAGGTGATCGCTCCCTTTGGCACTGTATGAGATGAACGGGGTTTTTGTGCTTCCTTGCCGACTGTATGTAGCTGTTTAGCCATAGCCAGCAATATTTAGTTTTCCATTAATTGCTTGTCACCGTGGCTTTGCTCACGTGGAACCAAAATAGCATGAAGTCCACGTAAAGGACTAGGCATAAGGCAGCACCTATTAGTGAAACTGTTCTTCGGAGATAACGAGCCAAGTTTTTATTCCATGTGGATGGCACAAGTTTCAGGGGGCATACTCCAATCTTCAGTGTTAATCCAGATGTGGACCGTGGTGCTTAACCACAGTCCACATGGAAGATAAGCGCTATGACATGTTCGGTTCTACCATAGCACATGCTGAGTGGAGACCAATTTTGTTAGTGTTCTTCGTTTATTTTCTGCCCTTTTTGTCTTTCATCATCATCATCAGCCCATATACGTCCACTGCTGAACATAGGCCTCCCCAAACGACGCGCGACGCCACGAATAGCGTCGTTTTTATCTTTATGTACTGGAAAAATAAATCCTGTTACTTTACTTTTTACATAATCTAGCCGGAAACGACAACGACGATAGTCGCATATCGACAGACGTTTTGAGTAGACCCCTGATTTCAATTGTACGCTATAAATCCGAGGCTCAGAACAAGCTCGCTGGGAGCGGCTTACCTTTACTGACGAGGTGAGGTCGGCTAATGTTAATAGTGTACCTACCCCCACTAGGTTCTGAACTAAAGGATTTCTCTGTACAATTAATCTGATACATCGTGGTGTAGGTGGCGTAAGTGTCTGTTTTACTGTTCACCTTTGCACATCTTGAAATCTTGTCATTTATGTCTCTTTGTTTTGTATCTTAGGTCGTCGTTCAGAATTCAGAAATAAATTCAATGTTTAATGCTTACTAAAAATATTTCATACAATTATTTTATACATAGGTACAAAACCCTGAAATAGTTTCGGAAAGGGTATGACAACAGGTCTAAGATGAAACTTAATAAAAAACATTCAGTGCGTAGCCGCGATTACATCAATTCGAACCATGGACCAAGAACCTATAGTTCTGGGTCCAGCAGCCGAATGAAAACAATCTTACGTTTTTGTGCAAATTTTAATTTCAATTTTTCGACGACCGATGTGACGCGGCGGGCGATGGTCCGCCTGCGACACAGAAGGTTGCGGGTTCGATTCCCGCCTTGAGACAAATGTTTGTACGATATTTGTTGCGGGTGTTCTGGATGTTTTCTTTGTATGATAAAAAATATCTATCTATGTAATGTATTGTAATAAGTATATCAGTCATCTAGTACCCATAACAAAAGCTCTGCTAAGCTTGGGGCTAGATGATGCTGTGTGGATTTTCCAGCATTATTTATTTTATTTATTTTATTTACCATTCTTAAAGTTTATCCTTTTGATCCATCATCATCTCCACGCGTCAGTTCTGCTATAGAAGTCTTCGAGTTTTTACTTTCGTGATATTTTTGTTAAGTTATTTGTTTTAAATTCCCATAATTTCAAACAAAAACCCTGCGATTCTACAAATTAAAATTAGAATCAATTTTTATTTCACAGAGACGTTCAAGGATTCCCACAAACACATCGTGATTTCAAGTAATTACGAAACATTCTCCACCCTTGAATGGTTTGGGTATTTAATCTTTGCATTGTGTGTTAGCCACGGAATTCTCAGGTCTCTCAGGGTTGTCACAAAAGATAAATTAGGTCCTGTGTCCCACTTACAAAGGCTAGAGACACGGCCTTATAACATTCCATTACAGGTCCTAATCAGATTGCAACAATGTAGACTTGATAGAAGAAATTGTTGGCTTATTCGCTCATGCTGTTTTGCGAGATTTTGCAGTGATCTCAGAGTATTAGGAATCATTGGCAGGCTTGGCGTAGTGGCCGAAGCCGAAGGTAAGTTTTGATGCATGGGTTTCGGCTTCGCTTCCCGTCATAGAAATAAATTGTATCATCAGGAATTATGTTACGTGTATGAGGTTGAGATATGCCTTTGTTAAACTTTGACGGCACTTATCATAAATCACTAATCATTCGGTTTCTTGAACAGAATACGTCGAAGCAAAATAAGGATGATGACCTAAGTGTTGCAGCAGGCGAAGGTGATGCAGGAGGGTTCGATTCCCGCCTGGGGACAAATATATTTACGATTTTCACATATTTGTCCCACAACCTCTGTGTGTCATCCTCTCGGGTGTTCTGGGTGTTTCCCATCTACTTAATAAGTATGTAATGTATGAATTAAGTACCTAAATTAGTTATCTAGTACCGATGAAAAAAGCTCTGCTTGCTTTGGGACCAGATGACGTTCTAAAAAATTTGTAATTTTAATTGTTGTGTAAAATTTTGGCAAAGCATTACCTAGCCCTGCTGTTATAGGCTCTGCTTTTATCAGATCAAACCAAGCTAAGCCTATACTAACCTGATGTTGTCTCGCAATAGTGACGGGTAGGACAGGCACCTTGTTAAGTAAACCAGCAAAGCACTTGTTTTGCAACAAAGAGACTTGCCTACCGATCATCCAACAATGCACGTCTAATGTATAAGTGTCGAAAACTAATTCATAATCACCCACTCGCTATTCATCGAGGAACGAAGAACGGGGTCTATACTATAGTAATAGGATTATGGTGCAAGGGCATTGAATATGAGATTAACTTGACAGTATAACAAGTACTGATCTTTACTGATCGATTTTAATTGTAAATTAGATGGTGGTGGAGTATATATACGTATGATTTGACTAGTTTCTGCCCGCGGCCATGCACGCGTTGTTTCTATGGAGTTTAATTTAAAGGTTATTTCTATCTCATGGGAACTGAAATAGGTACCATGACGTCCGTGAGCGACGACGAAAATTAAAAAGTTATGTTATGGGGTTAATTCACCAATAACATTTTATGGAATCCGTTAGCAATAAAAGGTTGAAAACCCATGAAGTACTGTACTGACCTATACTCGGTTCAAGAATCCAAGATATTTTTTGTCAACAAAGAGATTTGTGAACGAAAATTTATAAAAAACTGAACAATAACAGAAAACGGCAAGATATCATCAATGTAACCACTAACACAAAATCAAAAAATTCTACCTATAACGCATAATTGCACACACACACACACACACACACGCGCGCATCGATAAAGCAAATGCGAAAAATACCTACCTAGTGGAAATTTTAAAACGGACGAGAGACGAATTAAATTACGAATACCTACAAGCTGTCAAAAACAAATTTTTTTCGAACTTCGCTATTTACTCCGACCCCAGAGTGTCGTAGGTATATTATTTTCTATCAATATTTTAACAATATTTTAACCCCTTTGTTTATAAAAAATATGTAGGATTCTAGTTATCCGCAACAGGTTTCAGATGAATTTCTATTTACCTACATAATGGTATTACCTACCTATGAGGAATTTTGTTTGCACAATTGCCCGTATTTAGCCAACGCAGTGCAATAGGCGCCTTCGGTTGCCTTGCCGGCGAATTCTTGAATTGAATGGTGGATGCTGATGATGATGGATGGATGAAAATAGGAGCTAAGAGCGAGATGGTAAATATTATGTCTAAAAAAACTCGTCAAAAAGTCGGAAACTTTGCGGTAGGTACCTACCTAACTAGGTACATGGTGTTTTTTGCTGTAACATACAAGGTAAGATAGGTAGGTACCTAGGTGCTTAATACGAACAACGGTTCATTTAGTTTCGTGTTAATAAAGGTTAGGTATTGGTAGATAGTATATTAATGTTTTGAAGCCAAGTGTTTTTGTTTCTCTTCTGAGTAAACAAAAATAAAAAAATAAACAATATGAGGCGATGTGACCTGCAGGCATAAAAATACTTCGTCACAGATCACAACGCTAACCTCCGGAATTGAATTTAGAACCTACCTACTTACGAGTAGTTATAGCTAGTTGTCTAAGTAGGTACGAAGCCGGGTAGGTATCTAATTCTGACGATTTCATAACAGCTGAGGACAGTAGAGTCAACAAAACACCGGTTTGTTGCGCATCGATGTGATGCGATAAGCCCCCAACTCAGTAACAACTAAAGTGGGGCATTTTTCAATTTACCTACTTACCTAAGTAGTAAGTACCTACCTACCTTCCTAGTATTTTATTCTATAGAACTAGGTTTCGGAGCCGCTACACATACCGCATGTCAGGCAGGTGAGCTTTGTAGAACTTATCAGTGGGAAGGTATATTTATTAGTAGGTGTACCTACCTGATTGCAGGTAGGTATGGATACCTGTTTGCATGTAAACCAGCTACAAAGGTTTACTTACCGTATAATACCGGTTTAGGTAGGCATTTTTAATACTTATCTATACTACCTTAACTTCGTACATGATGTAGGTACAGTATAGCAACCTCAAAAATCGCTGAACAGACAGAGCCAATAAATCAAAACGTTTTTCTAGAGGTGCTTACAGTAAATCAGCCATTTTTGTCGTCGTCTGTTTATGAGACAGGCGGGCCTCTTGAGAAAGTCGGATAAAAACACAGAAAGTTATAATAAAACAAGGTACTCACAATAAGGTTGTATAGCGGTCCACCTGCTAAGCTCCGTAGGCTGGGAGGCTGCGTCGGCGTGCCCTAGGAATGCGACACCTGCTCTGGCCACTTCACAATCACAACCTAAAACACAACTAGTTATCAAAAACTCCAAGTTCTCACATAAAATAACACAATTTTATTGATTACACTGTCGAAATAAGTTTGGCGTTTGAAAACCGAGCGCGATACGTCCAACCGGCAACGAAGAGAGCGGAGAACGAACTTTGACGTTTGTTTTGAAAGGTGGGGGTTGGTGGGCGGAGTGAACTAGTGATGTCACAGAATGAAGTTGATGGCGAACTACGAACGGTGGTGCTGCCACACCTGTCAAAGTACGACTCGACTAGTAAACTTTTGGGTAAAAGCATCGCTAAATCACTACGCTAGCGCTCTATAGTGCCGAAGCTCGCACTGAAGTCGCTTATCATTCACCATTCGTTCGTTGCAGATTTACGTCCACAGAATACTACTTACTCACAGGGTACTCCTGTTTCGTCGCAAGTGATGAATTTTCGAGAGAGTTTCATTGAAAACTGTCGAGTAAATTGAAATCTGAATACCTATCACAAATAGGTACTCATAGGTACCTACTTATATGTAGAAGCAGTTTCTGTATACTATTCTTTTTTTAGTAATTCAGTTTTATTTGTGCCCTACTAACTCTTTTATATTCTGCTATAGATGTAGCCGCCTATATGAAAGAACATTATAGTTCATGGTAATATGTATCATTTAACTGTTTTTGTAAAAATCAGTTTCTTTCGTTGGTGGCTTTATTAAAAACTAGCTTATGCACGCGGCTTCGCACGCATTTTTTCTATGGAAACGTTTAAAGGCGATTTCCATCCCATGGGAACTGATTTATGGGATAAAAGTAGCCTATGTCTGCAAGGGATAAGACCGCCAATTGCAGGGTACGATAGTTAGTATTTAAGAACTTCCTGTACCTACCTTATAGTAATCTTTCCTGCAATAAAGCTTTTATTATTATTATTATTATTATACACTCATTTATTCTTTAATCTCGTTTATAAAATACATTTTTTACTATAGAAAATAAAATGTTATAAAACTATTCTACAGTAAAAAATATATCAAAACGGTGAATCACCGGCCGCGAAGCTAGGCTCAAGCGGCCGGTGACTAGGGCTGCAAAGAGAGGAACTTCCTGACGATGCGCGCCGAGTCCAGGAGTACCGCCTTTTGAATCTGGCCTTTGATCCAACTTCCTAGCGAGAGTTTCTTGAGATGTTGATCGAGACTCTTCGCTATTACGCCGTTAACCGAAACGACTATCGGGACGATAGTCGCTGAATCAACATCCCACATGCTGACAACCTCGTTAGCCAAATCAAGGTATTTGCTAATTTTATCTTTTTCAGCTTTAACGAGGTTAACATCATGTGGTATGGTGACATCAGCGAGCACCGCCCTCCGTTCTAACCGATCTATCAGTACAATATCAGGTTTATTCGCCAGAATAGTCCTGTCTGTAATGATAGATCGGTCCCAATAGAGCGTGGCACGGCCGTTTTCGAGAACTGGCGCCGGTGTGTACTTATAGTACGGAACTTCAGGTCCAGTAAGGCCATATCGGAGAGCAAGTTGTTGGTGTATAATTTTGGCTACTTGGTTGTGTCTGTGCAAGTACTGAGAGTTAGCAAGGTGCGAACAACCCGAAAGTATATGACGAAGGGTCTCTCCAGGAAGATGACACGCTCGACAGATATCGATCGTGCCATCTTTCATGATATACTTTCGGTAGTTGTTCGTCTTCACCACCTCATCCATAATTGCACAGACAAAACCTTCGGTTTCCCCGAAGAGGTCACCGAAACGTAGCCAGTTTACTGAGCTTGGGAGATCTACATCAGGTCCTGTGAGGACCTTGTAGAATCTCCCATGCAGCTCTTTGCTCTCCCATATAGCCTTCCGATCCTGGATGCTCATCACCGTAGGTTTGCGCCAGTTCTCGTTAGCTAAGGAGAGAGGGGTAAGGTTCTTATCAACTGTAACCACATCGCGATGCATCTGGTATTCGGCTTGATGGAAGTAATTTCTGAGATTGCATACCTCACGGTTGTGTAGGGTCTTGGCGTTTAAAAAGCCTCGACCACCACATTTCCGCGGGATATACAATCTCATTACCGAAGCTCGTGGGTGTCGCATGCGATGTGTGGTTAAAAGTTGACGAACCTTACAGTCCAAGGCGTCTAGTTCAGTCTGAGTCCATCTCAGTATGCCAAAAGTATAAGTGAGCAGTGGCATAACCCAGCCGTTGAAGGCACGCACTTTGTTGCCACCTGACAAAAGGCTATTTAGCACTTTTGTAAGGCGACAAAAGAAGCGCTCCTTCACCGACTGCTTTATGTCCCCGTCCAATATACCCAACGCTTCTGGCATACCAAGATATTTGTAGGTTTCACCCTCTGAGAGAGATTTGAGAGACATTATCTCTGAAAGTTGTAAATTACTAGAATTTACAACTTTCCCTCGTTGTATTTGTATGACCGCACACTTATCAACACCGAACTCCATGTTAATAGCACTACTGAATATCTGTGTGATATTCAGAAGGGCCATTAACTGGGTTTTATTCGGTGCGAATAGTTTGAGATCATCCATATACAACAAGTGAGAAATGACCCCACCATCTCTCCGAAGGCGATAGCCTATTTCTGAATCTTTCAGTAGAGTACTGAGTGGATTCAGAGCTAGGCAAAACCATAAGGGACTCAGACTGTCGCCCTGAAATATACCCCTCTCTATTCTTATCAAATCATTGGTGGCAGGTGGATCCATTCGGCTCCCTGGATGACGAAGAACAGTGATCCACTGCCTCATACATGATCCCAAGAACGATCTTAGAGTAGTATCTACTTTATACAACTCTAAGACCCTCTCAAGCCAAGTATGAGGCACCGAATCATAAGCCTTCTTATAGTCTATCCATGCAGCCGACAAGTTCCCTCTGCCACGTTTGACCTGTTGGCTAATGGCCATGTCAATGAGGAGGAGCTCCTTAGTACCACGGGACCCAACCCTACATCCATTCTGATTATATGCCAAAATATTGTTTGTAACAATATGCGTGTTAATTTTTGTGGTCAGAATGGATGTAAGTAGCTTGTAGATGGTGGGTAAGCATGTTATAGGTCTATAATTCTTCGGTTCCGCAGTACTACCAGACTTATGGAGCAGGAAAGTTACACCCGTCGTCATAAAATGTGGGAGTGACCCGATCTCAATTGCTTCTTGGAATTGTGTGGCTAGAACTGAGTGTGAGCACCGAAACCATTTTAGCCAAAAGTTATGCAATCCATCCGGGCCAGGACTTTTCCAGTTTTGGGCCGAGCAGATTGCATTACTTACGTCTAGCGGAGAGATGGTGATAGAGTCCATGGTTTCGATGTTTTCACATTCAGAATTTACCACATTCATCCAGTCCGCTTCCGTGTGTTCGACCGGTATTGACCAGATGCCTCGCCAAAAATTATTTCCGGTTTCGGCATCCGGTACCTGATCGTCAGACACACGTAGATCGGGTTTCTCCCAATCGCGGTAAACTTTCCTTTGGTCACTTTGAAAGATGCGATTCTGCCAAAATCTGTCAGCTCGCTTTTTGTATCTTCTAATTCGGCTTGCCCACGCATAGACTTTTTGCTTTAGATAGTCTATGCGCTCTGTGGCACAGGCTAAATAGTTCTGAGGTTGAACTTCAGTTCCGTCAAAAGCCTGTGTCACAAAGCGCATAACCCGAGGTCTATGGTTGCCCTCCCTAAAGCAAATTAACTTAGCTATGAGAGTCCTGAACCTACTGATACGCCTCTCTATTCGCTGCTGCCAAGTAGGGGTACTGCTAGCCTGGCGCGGAGCACGGTCACAGTCCGGAAACTTTACCTGCGCAACGCGGCAGGCCGCAATAGCCCCACAGTAGAGAATAGAGTGCGTATCAGTAAGATCACTACTAGTCAGTAGATATGGGACTAGTAGTGGGTTCAAGGCCCCCACTATAGCTAAATTACGTCTATGGGTGGGGAAGCGAGGCAGACGCGGTCTTAAATTTGAATTTTTATAACTTAGAATCGCATCTTCCAAAGCCCTCCTCAATTGCTCATCATTTTGGGTACTTACCTCAATGCTCTCGTGACTGACCTCTTCCACAGCGTAATCAGGCTGGGATATCACTGGTGTTGATGTGATGTGTCGCGGTGGCAATGTAACAGCCTGGTTACACTGTGGATGGTTCACCACTTGAGCACTGAGCACCTCACGTCGAAGTTGATCAAGTACAATGTCATCCAACAGCTTTGAACGTTGAATGACCCGTACCTGATCAGATAGTCGCTGCACGTTAATGTTGACAGTCGGTTCAAGGGCCTGAAACAACGGCATTATCCTAGAACGGTACGCAGTCAAATTAGTTCCTCCCTCTGTAGCCCTATAGTACGCGCGCATGACATTTTCGTTAATTCTTTGTGTCCACTTCATGCGACGCACTCTTCCGTCAGCGGCGGGGGCCGGTCGCGGGGCTGTGTGCCCTACAGGTCCCAAGCCAGCTGACAGCGTAGGTCGTCCTCGCCGCACAGGTGTTCGCGGCGGTCGAGGCAACGGTGGCAGCTCGTCTTCACTGCTCAACACATCACTCGTCTCAGGCGGCGTTTGAAATTCCTCTTCATCTGAGGACGAAGATGTGGATGTGGAGCTAGTCGAGACGGGCTGCGGTGGTGGTGGTCGGAGTGCTTTTGTAGCCGCCCTCGTACGTGCTCTTGTGATCATTTTCTTACATGTTTATTCAATTCAATTCTTGGTTAATGGCTTTGCGTATTACATGATCATTTTGCCATTAAATTGTAAATAAAATAAAAATTTGCAAGAACAGACGTCTGACACGGGCGGTGACATTTTTTTTTTTTTTTTTTTTTTTTTTTTTTTTTTTTTATTTTATTATTATTATTATTATGTTTGATTCCAGGATTAGAATTAGGTAGGTACTTGTCTGCAAAATTTCAGCCAGATCCGTTCAGTAGTTTTGGCGTGAAGGGGTAACAAACATCCATCCATCCATCTATCCATCCATTCATCCATCCAAACTTTTACATTTATAATATTAGTGTGATGCGAAATGCGATGTGATAGTGTGATGTGATTATTAAAAATAAATAAATCATTGGATTTAAATAAGCTTTTTAGAATGTAGGAGTAGGTATGTTTTAAAAAACTTAATAGGTAAAGTATATAGGTATTTTATTCTTTACGAACGTGCCAATAAATCAAACTGTAACGTGTTTCGCATACAACGTAATTAATAGAAAGGGTAAGTATTGCTTTATTTAAGAAAAACATAAATTGCGAATGTTATAGAAAACGTTGCCTAAAATCTACGTAATTACAAGTGTATGGCACATACTATAATACAAAATATACAAGGATTTATACTAGGAATTCAATTAGACTAATATCACTTTATTTTAGTAGTAGAAATAATTTTGTAGCAGGATTGCGCAGTTCATCAGCATCAGGAAGAGACCAAACGTATCTGAAATAATTAAAAATCTGTTAGTTTGTAGGTAGGTAGGAAATTATTAAAAACCTGTACCTAATCTATTCAGCCCGTGAGCTCTCACTGCTAGGTATAGGCGTCTTCTCCATTATGCAATTCTCTCCACGCTCATTATAATCGCCAAATTGTATGGCAGCATTGGCAAAGAAAGGTACTCAAGCTTGCTAAATGTGAAATTAGATTTATTTTTGGCATTTGCAAATTCATAGTTTAAATTTGAAGTCCTAACTTACGTAAAGAATTTGAACCATTATCTTCAACAGGAGGTGATCGGTATTCATCACTGGCTTCCAGAAATTGGAAGATTGCCTTGAAGCCAGTTCCGTCCAGTCGATCATTAGACCTGAATGTGACTTTGAAGAAATTTCTCTCAGACTCCACGTGGAATTCTTTCATCTGGCCGCAATATCTGCCGTATCGATTGTCCTCAGTCATGTAGTTCGAAAATTCTACGTAATCGCTTGCGGATACTGCTTCACATCTGAAACGAAAAAAGCTGTTGTAATATTTGCTGATCCATGTCAAAATATTATTTAAGTAACAAGGTATACAAAGGATATCAAAATTGAGTTTCCTTTCGCTTGTATAGTTTTTTAAAATTATTTTAATGACTTTAGTCTACAATCGTTCTCGTCTATCGTATCGTCTCACCTTATCCTTACTATTTTATTCTCTGGTTAAGGTTACACTAGTCATCGGCGCGAACTCGATGGTAGCGCGGCCTGAATGTTTACTATCTCACCGAATTTTTCGTTACAATGTAATGTTAGGTATGGCATGGCGCAGGGCGAGGAAAATGTAGACACGCCTGCGACCCGTGCGCTAGGATGAAATGCACAATAATTCATTCGTAAAATGGCCGCGTAAAAAATGGGGATAGACATTTAGCACAAGGGTAATTAAGTTATTATAAAAAAACTATTGAATCTATCGATTCAAAATAAATTTATTTCAACATTGGAATAACTAAACTACGTCAGAACGGACTTTAGTTTAGAGTTTTCATTCACTTTATTTTATTTATTTCGCCCAAACTTGTGTGTGGGCTTAAATCAGTTTTGAAATAAATCAAATCAATCATTTATTTATAATACGAAAGTTCAGAAGCTTGTATTTTCTATACTTTTAAACGGTTTTGGGTAAATACAAACACAGAATGATGAAGACATAAATTGATATTATCCATAATTTTGGATGGTCAACATCAAACAGCGTATTATTTACCCTTCCACGTTTATAAGCAAAGAAGAGCGACTTGTTTAACCTTAAGATAGTGAGTGAGCTGGAGGGCCGCAAAGAGCAAATTTAAACTGCCTTATGACAACATTTAAAATTTCTTACGGTAAAACGCCTTCAATATCGAAGCTTGTGAAATGCAGATGAACTTTTTCCGTCTCTCCACCATGAAAGAAGTACGAGCACTCGGTGTCACGAGGATATGGTCCTGGAGAGTTCGGGGATGCAAAGGTACCGTTGTGCGCCTCACTACTATTATACACGAATGCGCATGGGAACTCTTTCAGCTGCTTTCCAGTTGATATCCCGAAATCTGGAAAAATACGAAATTTTGGATTAGATAGATTAATTACTATTAACAATTGGTAACCTACTCAAGGTGACTAATTGTTCGCATCCATCCAAAGTTCGCAGGAAATCGAACCAGATGAATCGTCTCAAATGAATGAGCCATTTAAAATAAATAAATATTGCTGGATAATTCTCACAGCATAATCTAGCCCCAAGGTAAGCAGAGCTTGTATTATGAAGATAACTGAACTGATATACTAGTCACGCACGATGCACTACATAGATAGATATATATTTTTTTAGTATGCAGAGAAAACAGCCACAACACCCGTAACAAATATTACCTGCATATCGTACAAACATTTGTCCTAAGGCGGGAATCGAACCTGCAACCTACTGCGTCGCAGGTGGACCGTCGCCCGCCGCGCCATAGAGGTCGTCAAATCACTGTTTAACAACTTTTGCAATAGCTAAGTAGTTAAAGTTACCTACAGTAAATAAAATATACGGTTCACTTACTTTCTACAAACGAATACGATATCTTGAACCCTCTTGAATATCTCGAAGACTGCGTCCCCCTGAATTCAAGCATTAGTTTCGGTCCATTTGACATGATGGGCTTAGGAAGGTTGATTCCGCAAAAGTTCTCCACTTTCTCCAACCTTCCATCAACGTTGACGAAGGCTTGCAGCGAGTCTATGTTAGTGCAACTGAAATGAAAAAGATGATATTTAAGTTTTTGTTTATTTTGTTAATTTTATTTATCTTGCGAAGAGGCATAAATTACTTTATCTACGTAAGTACATTCTAAACTTCACAATTTAATGCTCGTTGTTATAGGTATCTGGGTATTAAATTGGCTACCTATATATTTTATAATCTAGCATTTTGTGGTAAGGTAAGTACCTACTCAATTAAAAAGGAATTAAGTTCCTAGATTTTACCTAGTAAGTAGGCAGATAGGATAGTACTGTGTCACGTAATAAAAAATACTTACTCTGAGGCTCCATTAGGAGATTTGTACAAGTAGAAGTCTTGAAATATTAGCCTAACTCGCTCTTTTCCCCTGCCGAAGAACTCATAGTGGCAATGAGTGTTTGGTGGGTAAGGCGACGGGTAATGCGGAGAAGTGAGAGTGCCCTGTTTTGTAGCATCGCTGTTGAATTCTTGATGGCATGAAGATGCTGAAACAAAGAAAAAAAAATTAGTTCATGCCTATGCGGGTAGGTTCCTAAAAACTAAAAAAGGGATATTATGGAACTTAGCGTTTGACCATAACACAATAATTAGGTACTATCATAAGTTCTGATTGGGTACCTACTATTGCAAGATAATTTAATTTATAACGTAACTGATAGGTAGGCACTTTGGTGCAAGTATTATTTCAAATGTTCAGCGGCGGCGGCGGCGGTGGCATCGTCGTCAAAGCGGTCGATACCATAAACAAGGCGCATGCGTGCATTGCTCTCTACGCTGTAAGGTTGGTATAATAAGTAGGTAGTTTTGTTTTGCTCTTGTGTTGGTTGGTGTCTGTAACCGAGGAGGTAAGTAATCACTTGGTGATTTAAATAATATTATATCTTCCAGATATATTATGTAGCAAGATTTTAGGTACATGATTTTAATTCTAGAGAATTTGGATTTATTAAAAAAAAATTTATAAAGGATTCCCAACCAAAAAAAATCACAATATGCAAAACAATAGAAAATGGTCCTAAGTCAAAATGGTCTTATCAAACCAAACCCCGAATTTTTCACGATTTTTGGATTAATGTTGTCCCAACACTATTATTCGAAGATTACTATTTTGACTTGACACTGTCATTGTCATTGTGTGATTTGCTTGCGGTGATGTCACTATTGACACCTTTTGACACGTGAGTGCCCGTTTGTTTTGTCACGAAATCCTTTTCCAGAAATTAGAAAAATAAATCCTTGAGGAATGGAAAGTCTCTGAAAAATCCCCAGTAGCAATATACTACAATAATGTCTGAAAATACACCATTCTTCGTGGACAGGGCCAAGGGGGGTCGTGCGAACTGCAAGGGATGCAAAGGCAACTGTCCGAGTGGTGAACTTCGTCTAGCCAAGGTAATGCCCAGTCCATACGGCGAGAATCAAACTATGAAGTCCTGGCATCATGTAGACTGCTTCATGAACGCACTGCTCAAGCAAAGACCAGCAACGAAACGAGTCGATTCTATTGACGATATCGGAAACTGGGGAACCTTATCCAAAGAAGATCAAGAGTTCATTTTGAAGAAACTTAACGAAACTGAGAAGTTGTACGAAGATAAAAACAGTGGGAAGTATAAAGCGAAGGTTTTGAAAAACGAATCTCAGCCTAAAGCTGCTGCTTCTGTTTGTGTAACTGACGATAAACCTCAACTTTTGTATCACCCAAAAATAGAGCCAACCGATGACAATAAGTTCTCAACCTTTTCCTCACTCTGCAAAAAAATATCAAGAGTAGATGCTTACACGGAAAAAACAGCATATGTCAATAATTTCTTCAGACAAGGATCTAAAGACACCTTCAAAGGTGATCTGGCTTTGTGGTGTAAGTTACTTTTACCTCAAGTAACTAAAAGAGTTTACAATCTCAAAAGCAAACAACTTGTTAAGTTGTTCTCTAGGATATTCAACGTAGATCATGATGACATGCTAACTCATTTAGAACAAGGTGACATTGCTGATACAATCCAACATTTCTTCACCAAGTCCAAAACCTTTGTACCTGCCTCAGAAAGTACTTTATCAATCCATGACATTGAAAACTTCCTTGAAGACCTATCAAAACTAACAAGGGAAGATGAACAGGTATATATCTTCAAAAAAATCATCAAGAAATGTACTAAAGAAGACCTGAAAATGCTGATCAGATTAATAAAAGGTGATTTGAGAATAAACGCTGGTCCAAAACATATCTTGGAAGGAGTTCATCCAGATGCGTACACAGCTTTCCAAACATCCAGGGACTTAAACATGGTTTTACTGAGAGTATTAGCCAACAGTTCTGGTGTTAAACATAAAGATGCTGCCCAGAAAACTGTTGACGCAAAAATTACCTTAATGACACCAGTCTTACCTATGTTAGCTGAAGCATGCAAATCCGTAGAAATGGCTATGAAGAAATGTCCAAATGGAATGTTCTCAGAAATTAAATATGATGGTGAAAGAGTGCAAGTTCATAAGAGAGGCAATGAGTTTAAATACTTTTCGCGATCTTTAAAGCCTGTGATGGCTCACAAAGTCAGCCATTTTAAAGATTACTTACCTCAAGCCTTCCCTGAAGGGGTAGACATGATATTAGATGCTGAAGTGTTAATGGTTGATGTAAATACTGGTAAACCATTACCATTTGGTACATTGGGTATCCACAAGAAAACAGAATTCAAAGGAGCGCAAGTTTGTTTGTATGTTTTTGATTGCTTGTATTACAACGGAAAAGTGTTGATTGATGTGCCAATTAGAAAACGAAGAAAGATACTACTCAAGAGTATGATTGAGGTGACGAACCATATCATGTTTTCAGAACAGGAGCTGATTCAGAAACCTGCTGACTTGGCTAAAATGATTGCAAAGGTAAGTTGTGTGCAATAATTATAACATAACTAAGTTGGTAACTTTAATAGACCACTACCACTTTTTTTTAAACAGAGTAGCAGTGATCTAAAAAACCCACTCATTGTTATGGTGTTTGTTACCTTGGTGTTGAATGGTACCTAGCAGGAAATGGGTTAGCTAGAGCAAATTTTGTAATCCATACTAATGTTATAAATTCTAAAGGAACTTTGTCTGTCTGTTACCTTTTCACACCTAAATGGCTGAACGGATTATAATTAAATTTGGCAAGCAGGTAAATGGTATCCCGGAGATGGGCAAAGGCTACTTCAAAAGAAAGGGCAGCAATTAGTTTAAAATAAATTACTTTGAGTATACAACATGTTAAAAACCAAAACTTATTATTTTTAGTTTTGAGTAGTTTTGAACTGGCCTATCTTTCGTTTTACTTGAAGGTTAAACAAACTTACCTTAAATGACGTTTGACCATAATAACATGAGTCGATGCATCCGAAGATAATTTCTGATTGTTATGAAACTTCAATTATAAAATTTATTTTCTTCAATTTCAGGTCTTACAACTGGGTTTAGAAGGCCTAGTCCTCAAAGACCTAGAGTCTACTTATGAGCCAGGCAAGAGACACTGGCTCAAAGTGAAGAAGGATTATCTATTCGGCGGCGCTATGGCGGACACAGCTGATCTTGTGGTCTTAGGAGCTTGGTATGGTAAGTATACTTACCACATTACTACACAAAAATACTTTTTGCACTCAAATACAGGTGGCGTTATGTACTTAAAATAAACAATACTTACTGGACATTTCCACAAATCATCATTTGGCCCTAATGCTAGCAGAGCTTAGTTGACAACTATTGCCTTGACTCGTGGAACAATGCCTATGCTCACTTGTGGGATCTAATGCTATCTTTAGATTAGATGACCTTTTTTCCAGTAGGGTGTTATACCTATCGGCTCAACCCAATTTGCCGACCTTCACGATCATTATATTTACTACATAAAACGAAGACATTTCGCATCTACGGAATCTGATGATTTCGCGGGATTGCGACACGACAGCGCCGCCTCGCCCCGCGCTGCGTCGCATCAGCACTTGGGTTCACACATCGAACCAGTCGATATCATAGATGAATTAGATAGTAAAATTACCTTTGTAGAAACTAATTAAATTTATATTTAAAAATCGGTTTTTTTGGGAAACCCGGGCGTCGTTCCTTTAATTAGGGAAAAAACACAGGGTCATGATAACAACAAATAATAATGCTGGAAAATTCACACAGCATCATTATCTAGCCCTAAGCAGAGCTTGTGTTATGTTAAGGGTAGCAGATACATAGTTATGAGAGATATACATTAAACAATACACTACATAGATATTTTTTTTTTATAATATTCCTTCCCAAGGCATCATCATGAATCTCAAAAGTCTGCTACTTTACCTGTGTAAAATAGTATATTGAGTATAGAGTATTGTGTTCTTTCTATTACATACATTATTTTCTTAATTTCAGGTACCGGCAAAAAGGGTGGCATGATGTCAGTATTTCTCATGGGCTGCTTGGACAATCATCGCAACAAATGGGTAACAGTGACCAAAGTACACACTGGTCATGACGATGCTACGTTAGACAGGTTACAGAAAGAATTAAATCCATTGATGTTGAAGATATCCCAGGATTTTGGGAAGGTTCCGTCATGGTTGGATTGTAATAAGGGGATGGTGCCGGATTTCGTTGCTAGAGATCCAAAGGACCAACCTGTTTGGGAAATCACAGGTACTTACGTTATTTTTCTATTTGTTGTGTACTCTTCTCTGCCATATTAGCAAGTCTCAGAATACCATATTAAATTGGCACTCAAGAGTTGAATACCTACTTGTGATTAAGTGGGTAAATTCAGCACCAACTCAATTCTTTTACAACACAACTGGTGCAAATTTTTTTTTTTGGTTCTGAGGGTAGAATTTCTTGACTGACACACTCGTATGTGATACTAACTTCTGCCCGCGGCTTCGCACGCGTTTTTCGGGATAAGAAGTACCCTGTATGTTATTCCATATCCAGATGTGTGCAAAATTTCGGCTTGATCAATTCAGAAGCTACAGCGTTATCGTCGTCCAAACATATTCACAACAACAGCACAAACATAATAATATTAGTCATCATCATCATCAGCCTATATTAGTCCACTGTTGGACATAGGCCTCCTAATGAACGGCATAGCGCCCTGTCTTCAGCTTGTCGCATCCAGCATCTGCCTGCAGTCTTTCGCAGATCGTCATCCCACCTGGCCGGAGGGCGTCCTACTTTACGTTTGCCGAGTTGCGGTCTGCACTCAAGAACACGTTTACGCCAGCGGTGTTTCTCGAGATATGGCTAATTCGAGCTATGCCGATAACTTTGGTTCTCTGTCGGATGTATTCGTTACGAATCCTATCCTTCAGAGAAACTCCAAACATAGCTCTTTCTATAGCTCGCTGAGCGACTTGTATTAGTAGAATATTAGTAGGATCTCGCAACGCTTGGTGTTTTTCATTTAGTACTCATTCATAAAATACCTTTAATTTTATAGGTTTGAATTGAAACCATGATGATAATATTTGCTTTAACTACCTACAATACAAGTACCTAATAAATAATAGATCATCATTAAATTGTTACAGGCACAGAATTAACAAAAGCAAACGTACACACCGCCGATGGTATCTCCGTACGTTTTCCAAGAGTTACAAGAATACGCACAGATAAGAGCTGGGACACTGCAACCAACCTTGACGAACTCAAACATCTGTACAAAACCTCAAAAGAAAAGACCGACGTATCGCTTCTCACTAAACTTGCTGCTGAATCTGATGAATCAACTTTGAAAATCAAAGACAGCCCGAAAGGAAAGAAAGCAGCTACTCCCAAGAAAAATACACTAGACAGCTTTATAAGTATTAAGTCTAAAAAGGAGGAATTAAAAAGATTTTCTCCAAGTACTGAACTAGACACTTCAGATGAAATTACTGAGAAAAGAAAGAAAAGGAAACGGAAAGTTAAAGAAGAACCGAAAGATGAAGACACTTCAGATAGCGCAAATAAAATAACGAAGAAAATAAAATGGGACCTGAGCGATGATTCAAATTCAAGCTGTAAAACGGTGATAAACAACTTAAATTCGTCTGAAACTATGTCTATAGATGGCAATGAATCTAAAAATAGTAAAACAGAAACAGACACAACCAACTATAAAAGTAAAAATAGAAGAAAAAGAGCACTGTATGATGAAATAAAGCGTTTTCCAGATGATCCATTCCCAGAGGTATTTCAAGGTAAAACATTAGGCTTCTATCCAGATTTGATAAGCTTTTCCGAAACAGAAAGAGATAAATATGAGCGTCATTGGATAGCATATGGTGGTAAAGTAGTAAAATCAGTAAAAAATCGAGATGTTGATTACCTTGTACATGCAACCAACGAGATAGAACTTAAGGATATGCTAAAATTAAAAGCAATAATTAACCATAATGTTAGACATGTGAATAAAAATTGGATAGAAGATTGTATAAAAGATGTAGTTTTGCATATTTCGACGAAATACCCTGTGTTTGTTGCGGAATAGGTACCAGATCTGGTACCTAGTTGTACCTAAAAAAATCATGGTAAATATCCTACATTAATTTTTATCGGATTCAGACTATGTATAGTTTATAAGTAAATTTATTGTTTGCTTTCTTGCATCTGAATATCATAAATTTTATGTAATTCTACCCTTACTTTCAAATTTCATAATCATATGATTATGAAATATGAACTTGATAAATTAATGTAATGTATAACTAATTATACATTTTAACACTGTTACTAGGTATTAATATTAACTAACTGTGTAATTAATATAAACTTAAGAAAACTAAGATTTGTTATGTTTTAAAACTCGAGAAAAGTCATAGGAAATGTCGGGCCAAATTATACAACAACAAAATACGATGATTGTAAATATTGTCCATTGTTATGTATTATTAACCTAAAAATCACTTGCATGCTGTCGATTTTGAGTCAGAATTTCCAGTACTAGTCAATTTGAGCTCTTTGCTACAAAGCATAACGCTGACAATAGTTTTTCGAAAACCATGCCTTAGAGAATTTTGGATTTTGTTGTTGAGAGTTGTCTACAAACATTTTACATTGAGAATCGCTGGAATATAATTATGTCATTCTGCTGTCTAGGGTGTGTCGCCAATGTTTGTTTAGGTACCTATAGCATCACTAAAAAAAACTAATTGTTTTTAACTCATGCTAATTTTGCCGGATTAAATGCGTGAAACGTATATATTCCCAATGAATCGCTGGTAACGTTTTGTTTCAGTCATGTTATTTTATTTAATAAAAAATGTAAGAACTTTTTCTACATCGGCACGATTTTTATGAGTTTTAATCTGTCCTATCCTATCTAAAAGCAAAGGTAAGTTAGGAAACTACCTAGGTTCCCAAATATTAACTTCAAAAGTAATCATAATCAAAATCACTTTATTGCACGAAAAATGGTATTAAAAAGGTCTTAGGCTTAAAATTAGTTCACATAATTCACCGGTTAATTCGGCATGCAAAATAGAAACAAAAATATGAATTTAATTTGATACGAATAGAAAATACATGGAAATTAAATTTAAAAAAAATATACATATTTTAAAAATTTGTTAATCTTAAGTATTTATACTTACCTATTTAGCACTCTGGTGTTAAATGCCTAAATGCCGCAATGCAATGCACTGCTGATAATGAGGTCTTGGGTTCAAATCCCGTGTCGGGCCAATAATTGTGTAATTGAGATTTCTCTAGAAAGAAAAATTCACAGTAGCAGCCTGGAGTCAGAAAGATGGCGGTGATATACGCCGTGCCTCCGAGAGCACGTTAAGCTGTTGGTCCTGCGCCTAACCTCTCCCCGGTCGTGTCGGTCTGCCATCCCATCGGATTATAAGAGTGAGGCAATAGAGGGTGCACCTGTGTTTGCGCACACACTTTTCCCGTTAAGACAGGCCGCCGAGGCCGAAATTCGGCATCATCATTATAAATGCGAAAGTTTGGATGTATGCGTGTTTGTAACATCACGCAAAGCAAGTAGGTAGGTACTGTACTAACATTTTATACTGCTTTTTATCCCGGAAAACGCGTACGAAGGCGCGGGCAGAAGCTAACATCCTATCTTATTCCTCGAAAATTCTATTTCTCCTTTGCTATTGCCGTAAGCGAACTAACAGGGAATTGCTAACGACAGCAAATTCTTGTAACTCTACAATTTACTTTATAACTTTAGTTTCCGACGTTTCCTGTTCCTGAACCGAGAGATACTGAAACTGCTGACTAATCTCAGAATTTTACTGTTGAAATTGAATTGTTCATTTTGTTCAAGTCCAGTCGGAACCGGAGCCCCGAGTCCGGTTGACGGTAGTATCGAAGATAAACTTTATTTGTAGCTGAAAAATATAACATGAAAATGTATTAAACTAATTAAATTACTAACACCATTTAAACTACATATAACACACTAATATTATAAATGCGAAAGTTTTCATGGATGGATGGATGTTTGTTACCTTATCACGCCAAAACTACTGGACCAATCGGGCCAAAATTTTGCATACAGGTAATTATAATCCTGGAATCAAACATAAGCTAGTTTTTGTCCCATAAATCAGTTCCCTCATTGCGAATTGAAATCACCTCTAAACGTTTATAGAAACAACGCGTGCGAAGTAGCGGGCATAGGTACCTATTATAATAGTAAATAATAATCTTTTGTATGGGATTTGCGTAATTCCCTGTCCGCACGAAAGAAGCGTCTTACTAAATCCTATAGAAAACTGAGACGTCACAATCACGTATCGACACTATCGTTTACCGGACTCACCCCTAAGGTGGTACAGACCACGCCAAAAATAAATAAACAGGTAGGTAGGTAAGTATAGTCTTCCAAAAATCGTAATAAGTAAAGCGTTTAAATAAATATTAGGTAGGTATAGGCACCTACGTGCAAGTTACTACTAGCTCATTCTAAGGCACCGCGTCGGACCATCTTTCACACGTTAATATAGGTACCTAGTGTCCACGTGTCCAGGTATTTTTAACGTTGACTGTTTGTACACTTTCTTCAGTCAACCTAAAGAAGATTTAGTGGTACCTAACCAGTGAGTTGTAAGTAATAGTAGTTCAATGTACCTAACCAAGAAATTTTTAAGTAGGTAGGTTGGGAACTACCTTCTACCGTGGTGACATAAATTACGTCAGTGGACTGGAAAGTTCTCAAAACATTAACTTTTAATTATTTCATAGAGGGATTAAAAAATATTTATTGGTGATATTAAGAACCACGTAAAACGTTTTTAAAGCATCTTCACTCAATTCCTTGTAAAAATTTAATAGGCTAACCCAATTGGGTTAGCCTATTGTAATTATTATTAATTGTAATTAGTATTGGTGTAATTACACCAAAAAATGCGCCAGGCCAGAGCTTTAATTTATGCCTTTAAATGTACCTATAGAAAGAGCAAGCATAGTGTTCTCACCAAGTAGAGGGATGTAGGTATACTTTTGAATAGGTACACATGTGTCAGACACTGTGTGACTAGAAGACACATGGCGCTGTGGGTGATAAAGTAGTAGGTAATAGATACCTAAACCATTCTAAAAATGCACGCCCCTTTTGCGATAAAAAACTACCGTAGTTTGACGAATTAATTACCGATGTAAGGGATGAAACGTTGGTGTTCTTCCAACACAAATAAGGTTCGTAGTGCCCCCTCCACAAAACGCCATAGTTACCTACGAGTACCTACACTCGGCGTGCATTTTAAGAATGGTTTATCTCAACCATGAAATTCATTTCGGAAATCTAAATCGAAAATCCGTTTCCGGTGAATTGAAAGTTTATAGATTGGAATTTTAGGAAGAGATTAGATAGCTTCTTCCGGAGGCATTTAAAAACTTTGCAAATAACTTAAAATCTGTAGAAGCTACTCTAAACCAAATTTAGGAAAAAATTAAAACTGTATGCCTAGCCTATTTATGATTAAATTTGCTACATAAACAAACGGTACTAAATGCAAACATCACTGAAAAAAAATTATACTTCTAGCTAACTACCTATGTATTGTAGGTATTACAGTATAGCATGATGAATTAATTGGTTAAGATAAGTAGCAATCTTAAGAAAATTGTACTTATTTAAATTCTCATAAAAATTCTTTAAACTGAAATTGAAACTACCTCAGTGTGGACTGTGGTGTAAATAAAGCAAAGTCTGCAAACGTGGGATATGTTTGACATTTTGCTAAAAGCGGGTCTGAACTTCGATACGAAAATAGCTTGTCTGGCACAGAGGGGTGCTTAATGGTTTGTCTGGTCTGCTCGTGTATTTTGATTTAGTAAACACACGTATATTATTTATTATATATTTATTTATATATTTATTTTTCTATTTTCTATTTTATCTACGTAAATTATTTTTATAAATACCTACGTGAATATTCTAAAGTATAATACTTATAGGTAATAAATTAAATAAATATGTAAATAATAAATATTTCCATATTTATAGGGAGTCCGAACAGACATAACATAACTGACTAGTTATTATAGTGCGAATGCCCTCACACTCAGGGTAATTTCTAACAAATCAAATAGTTCCCAAAAATTTTGTAATATAATAATATTACAATTTAAGTATTATTTTACATACCTACTAGATACTTTTAGATACCAATAATACAGAAAGAAATATTTTATAAAAGACATAGATAGCACAAAAATTTTTGCTCTTTATTTTGTCATAAAATATTTAAAAAGATTATTTATTTTTCTCATATAATCTTTTTTTTTTAATTTATGGTTCTAAAATGTACAACACTAGTTATAGATAACTAGCTTTTGCCCGCGGCTTCGCACGCGTAATTTCAATCTATTATCTGAGTTAAGCTTTGCTCTAAATTTACGCCAAACATCATCTTGATCTGTTCAGTAGTTTCGGAAATCTTAGACAACAAAAATTCAATTTTCACAAACTTTCGGCTTTATAATATTAGTAGGAAGGATAGGTATGTAAGTGCATACTTACTGGAATTCCACCACTAAATTGATTTTACGTGAATTAAGTGTACAAGTACAAACCTACTACACATCCGACTCTTTCAAAGCCTTCAGAGGGTAGAATGATTTGTGCACCAGTGCCTGCTCGTGGCAGAATGAGATAACACCCTTGCTTTTACCCTACGCACAAACTACCACAAAACCTTTGAGATAACAGTATGAATAGTCTCGCAGGGCCAAAAGGACGTGTCACCCTGATTTTGAGGGAGCTTTTGTCGGTATTCTGTTAGGTAACAATAATTTACTACTAGGCAGGATTGGTTATTGTTTGTGTTAGGTAGACATTGTCCCTAAAGTTAAACTTACTTCTATTTACCTAAGTACTTACTTTATTTATGCAATGTGTCCTCAAATTTAGTTTCTTTTTGTGTATCAAACAAGTTACATAAAGATTTTTTATTGTCGTCCATTCCCACTGAAATAATGTTGAACTATAATGAATTTTGCTGCCAGTGGAAACTTCATAAATAGCTCATAGTTAAGTACATATAATTTTCATGTCATTGTATTCATATTTTGTAATTTTCTAGCTGTAAGTTTTCCTAAAATTTAAAAAAAATGGTTTGAAATCGAGCATTTGTCATGGTGGGCTACTACATTTATAGAGCTGTTAGGTTTTGGATTGGAACTTAGGGTAATTACATTTGGTGCACGGCCAAAGAGTGGAATGAGCTTTCTCCGTCTGTTATCCGGTTATAGTAGATACAGTCTTGCGAGTCTTCAAATCCAGGGTAAATAAGTCCATCATAAGACACATCTTCAATTACTTAAGTAAGTTGGTGACCAAACGCTTGACCACCATCAATAAAAAAACATACCTTACTGGAAGAATAAAGCAGTACTATATCTTTAATCTATGGTAAATACCTTGAAGGTACCCTACCCACTTTAACCCAGAGTTCAGAGATTGTAAGGTGTACCATTTCAGCTACACTAGTAACATCAATCCGTACATCAATAGGGATAAATACAATTGCGAAGTTGTATTGTAATAAAAATATTGTACAAAATGTACAGGAAAGACATTTTTTTCACAATTGAGCACGTAACTCCTGACAATATGACTTTTCGATAACTCTCACGGTTTCAGACTTCCCCTCAGTGGCCCAGAACAAAAACTCACCATGATTTGACATTTGACATGAAAGTCCTGTTAGTCTAAAGGAAATAAAGCGCTTTGATATTAGATACCTGTTTGAAACTATTGTTTATATAATATGTAAGTACATGTACTTACATATAGCCTACTTACCTACCTGAATAGGTAGGTTTTAAGTTGGTAGTTAACCTATTAGTCGCACCTATAAAAAAATATAAAATAAGATAAAAATGTTTATTTCGTCTTAAGTTACACATCAACATTACTAAATAAATGAACTTACAGATTTAGTACCTATAATATATATTTACTTATAATATATTACCTATAACCTATAAAATAGTTGCTTAATTATTCCTGTGTACAATAATTGTACACAGGAATAAGCAACTATTTTCATTGCGATGTTTCGCATGGACTAACTGATATTATATCAGTTAGTCCATGCAAAACATCGAACAATGAAAGTGGTCAAAGTTATTAAGACCGTAAGGGCGAAATTTCAGTGGACGACAGTAGCTGATACGGAGGTTGATTTTTGAACTTAGCAACATTTCGTAGAAGCTTCAAAAATGCATCGAAGTTGATTAAAACTGACCAAAATCAGGCCCCGACTACCGAAAAGCCATCCCAATTTGAAATGGACATGTCGCGTCAGTTGACCACCAAATTATATCCCTGCCGACCTTTCACTTTCACCTACCATGAAATGTGAGTCCTTTTTAGGGTTCCGTACCTCTAAAGGAAAAAAGGAACCCTTATAGGATTAATTTGTTGTCCGTCTGTCCGTCAGTCTGTCCGTCCGTCAGTCCGTCTGTCCGTCAGTCCGTCTGTCAACCCCCTTTTCTCAGGAACGCGTGGAGGTATTGAGTTGAAATTAACATCAAATACTCAAGTCCGTTACCTCTTGGAGCCGTGATTAAATAAAACTTCAAAGTCGAGCAATCAAAAATTACACCCGATTAAGTCCGAGTATTTCGAAATTTCCATGGGAATCACATACGCACACAATACCTAAAGGGTATGTAGACCTAGAATTATGAAATTTGGCAAGAAGCAAGTCCTTATAGCACAAGTAAAGGAAAAAAATCCGGAAGTCGTAAATTTGTAGTTTACACAAGTTTACAAGCAAAATTGTTGTTGATTCTCGCCATGGATCAAAACCTATAGAGTACCTATACCCACTTCCCGTAGGTAGACCTAGAATCTTGATATTTGGCAAAAAACAAGGTGTTACAATTATACGGAACCCTTGGTGCGACTCGCACTTGACGTATAATTTTTTTCATGTTATACCTACACGAAATTTCATGCAAATATTGCCAGCAAGTTCATTTGGGCGCAAAAAGCTCCACGTTTTTGTAAATAATTAATTTGTTAGCACACAAAAGTAGGTACTGTACCTACGCCCTGAGGCTTTGGCACGGGATGTTTGAAAATTTAAAAGGGAACACATGAAACGTGGCTTAAAGGCGTTCGCCAGGGGTGTAGTTAGGATTTTTAAAGGGTGCAGGCACTGATTTTATTAGGTTCTAGTTTGCGACGTGTGTAAAAAATAGTTTGTTACTGATGTCATTTATTACGGGATATTTACCATGATTTGAGTTTTGAGCTTTCTAATATTTCGGCACAGTTTCATGCACCATGATCACGGAATAAAATAATTCATAATAATTAAATAATGTTATTCCGTGATCATGGTGCATGAAACTGTGCCGAAATATTGGAAAGCTCATAATAGGTTAATAACCATGATGGATTTAAAAGTTTTATTAGTTTTTTAGTTTCAAAAAGTTTCGATGTGGTGGCTGTTTAAATCTTCACAGTTTTTCCATTATTATCTTCCTGGGAGTAGACGATACTGAATGGTTTTTTTAGTGGCATTATTTATTTATTAAATAATTTATGAATTAGCCCTTTAGAACGACGACGTAAAAAATAGTTATGCAGCCAAGTTTTGCTACGCCGTAGCAGCTATTTCGTAGCCGTAGCAATAAGAGAATCGTAGACCTCAATATTCAATTTTTAAGGGCCATATCACCACGACGCCGCCGCCACGGTGATGTCGCGTCGCTGGCAACGTATCCAAACTATTGTGTGGGAGACGATGTTTGCAAAGCGTCGCCAAGTGAGGCCCTTATTACGCATCATATATTTTTATGACGTTTGTTTTATGTTCTGCTCCTCGTACGTCCCTTAAAACGGCCCTGTATGCTGGTTATGTGCTCTGCTTGCTTAGCCCAAGCGGATTGTAAGCAATGAAATGTGTATTTGTGTAACTTTTCGCATTCGGTGCTTTTATTAAAGTTTGAACACAACACACTCAGAAAGGGCTGCAATGCCATGGTTTTAATTAATCCCTGGGTTGTTAAACCAACCTCATGTAAATGTAACCCATGCATGTATTATCGTCAAGTTGATCAATACATGGTTGAATTCTGGTTGTTGGGACGAAAATACGTTGCGTTAAGTATCAAAAATCTGGTTTCGCAGTAAGCTGTAGTAAATAAAGCTTACTGCGAAACACAAACAAAATTTTGTTTGTTAGACAACCTATCTACACAACATAGTGCATACCTAATGTGTAGATACTTTATTAACAAAGATAATTACAATTAACACTTTCATAGCCCACGGCAACGCGCATGACCATATGCGGGTCCTGCCGTTGGCGCTGGACAGTGAATGCGTTAAAGAATAGAAACAATAATTGTTAAGTCATAATTACATATGTACTAATTAATCTTATATTCAATTCTAATAGGTATTAGCTTGCATAGAACTGCTCTTTGATCATGCTGTGGATACATATAGGGATAAAGTCTAGTTTTTTTGATTGTTTCCTTCTTTCTCACAATGTTTTTTTTTTCCTTCTATTTGTATAGTATTTGATTGTATTCTGTTATGTGTACCAAATAAGTAAAGCTCTTATTAGTATAAAACAAAGTCGCTTCCCGCTGTCTGTCTGTCCCTATGTATGCTTAGATCTTTGAAACTACGCTGCGGATTTTAATGCGGTTTTTGTAACAGATAGATTGATTCAAGAGGATGGTTTTTATATATATAACTTGCATAATATAGTAGAGAAACACTGATAATTTTAAATGTTTTTATAGTGATGTCATAAATAAACTCATTTTTTGCGCTTAAATTGCAAACGCTGGCTGACCTCTACGAGATAGATCAAAATAATGTACTACAGTATAAAATTGTACACCTTAAAAGGTCTGAAAAGTCCCTATCAGCATTGCACCCGTGCAAAGCCGGGGCGGGTTACTAGTAAAAAATAAATAATACTAACCAAGTGCAGTTAATTTGAACGACTTAGTAATAACGTTTTGTGAATTGATGTCGAAACTAATCCATCGGTGGATCAAAGTGGAAAAAAGTGGTGAGATATGGAAAAAGGTACGTGATCCATTAAAGGATTAGCAAAGTGGATCAAAGTGGAATGGAGCAGTTTTTCTTCAATGTTATACCTGCGAAAAGGGTAGAATAGGTAGATTCGGCAGAGAGCTATCGAAAATAGAATAGCGTAGATTTTCAGTTGATCTTGATCAGATGCAGTTGACCTTAGTAGATGCGACTCATAACGATAATTTTACAGTTCATCTGCCCCTACACAAATAATGGTTGTATAACGTAACAAACGTTATTTGACTCGAGAAAATATCTTTATTCACAAAAAACATTACAATCGAATTAAAGAAACATATTCGAACTAGGTACATAGTATTTACGATTGAAACAATTGAGCTAACTTCGGACTATTGCAAACAATCTACAGGTAGCGCTCGAGTGGGAAGCGTCCCCAAGACGCTAGCATTTGATAAGGGTAAAAAGGATATTTGCTAAAAAATCGAGTTGCAATCAAGTATTGATAGCCTCAGTATTTAATTCATTTACAGCGATTCTACAAAAACCAACGTAAACCCTGGTCTAACAAGCGTTTAGCTAAACAGTGTCTAAACAGTTAGACAAGAGTTTAACTCTCGATTAAACTATGTCTAACTGTAAACCGTCGTAAAACGCAGTTTTGTAGTGACGTTTTGGTTAAACACGCGCTTGCGAGATATTGTAAATTATTTAATAATAAATATAAAATATAACAAGTATATATAGTGGTAACCAATAAGGTTTCAAAGATATTCAATACTAAAATGTAAAAGGCCTGACTTCCGACTTGCTTTCCCCGCTTAAATTCAAATATTAGGACAAATCAGTTTCATTACATGAATAAGCTATTTGCGAGATATTGTTATTTATTTAATAATGAATTATATGATATAAGAAGTATATGTAGTGGTAAACAATAAGGTTTCAAAGATATTCAATACTAAAATGTAACAGGCCTGACTTCCTACTCGTTTTCCCCGCTCAAATTCAAATTCTAGTACAAATCAGATTCATTTAATGATCAAGCTATTTCATATTGCATTATATTGGATGTACTAAGTATCTTAATTCTTAATTTATATTTAAGAACATTTGTCATGGATATTTTATCATATTAGAAGATATTTTAATGTATTTAGTTGTGAAATATTATGACGTTACGCCCTAGCCAGTTATTGGCGGTATCACTCGAAATGTAATGGCGGAATTGTTAGTGGTAATAGACGGTGAGCTGGCTGGCTCTGCCACTCTTTGATGAACCTGTAAGCTGGAAGCATCTTCCATTATGGTAAGATGTTTTACATTGTAGAACCTTTTTCTAGATGTGTCCTAGTTTGTTTTAGCACTGAAATTATTGAAGGTCACGATTAAATTATAAGGTTATCTATCCTTTTATAATGTTTCTATTTGTATGGTTTATTGCTTCTATTTTAAAAGGAACATTGTGAGTATTAGACACTTAAGTGATTATATAAATGTGCTGGTGGTTTCTTTTTCACTTCTTCCACCAGTGGACAAAAGATTGAAGTGAAGAGAATTTCAATAACACTTTATTTCTTATTTGATGGTAATTGATGGGTATACTTGTCTATGTGTTATCTTGTGAGCCTAAAGAAATAAAGGTATTGACTTCTGACTTCTGATTTCATTAATTCCAATTCCCAAAATGTGAGGTTGCATTGTAAGGTAGGTAATTCTATGATTCTATCGAAATAAGACCATTTTATAGGTAGGTAAAGCCTAAAATGCTATCATCAGAAGTGGGATAGCCTGGAACTGTTTCAAAATTCTAATACATTCTTGTACAAGTTTCAGGATGGATCCTGCAGCAGACCTTCAAGGACGAAGGTCTACTAAGGCGATTTTTGACTGACGCTGTGTCTTCCAATCTGCGACAAGATGGTGACGACGTGACGCTGCCAATGACCCGATCCCACGACGGCGGCGCTGCTGCCATTTGGTGCGACCACATTGGGATGCTCATCAACGAAATTTGGACGAAGGAGCAGCGTATCAGTTGGCACAAAGGTTCTGAAGTGTTCGTAAACTTGGTACGACCACGTATAATCCTGACGTTGGACGATACTAACGGTATTTCATATAGCAACAAACTTTATTGTATCCTGCAGAACAGAAACCTGTTCAATAAGTTGGTAGCATATTCTATTTTCAAATTCATAAAAACCTACACAACACTAATGAAACACGAAAGAATATTTGCCACTTCTAGTAACGTTTGATCTATGTTTCTCGCTATTGTTTTGGAATTCGAGTTGTTGGCGTTATTTCTAACTACCGGCAGTTAATAATTTTTGAAGCTTTTCTGCTTCTCTACGATTAGCCCAACAAATATTCAATACTTATTGTCATAACTGTCTTTGTAAGTGAATTTACCTAATTCCTAAGAGAAATATGCAGATAACAAGTAAGCGAAAAAAAAAGAAGATTATTCCGTTATAATTTATATTAACTTTTTGCTAAAACTCAAGTGTGTATACTACATACTAAGTGTGTATACTAATAAGTGTGTATACTAGCCTTAAAGACCTGCAGATCAAAGCGTTTCTGATAGACGGTTGTAGGTACTAGAACCCGCTATGGTAACTTGTTTTAATTTTTACGTTAAATTCACCATTTTTACTGTGCAGGCCTGGCGTCATAAAAATGTAGATATTTCATTCTTGTTGGTTATATTAATAAAACGTTGGTAGCCTCTGTAGCCAACGAGTTTTTTTATAAGGTGTCTGAGAAACCGACAAGTAACAATTAGATCAGAGTAAATTCTCGAGTCTTGGGTTATATGTCAGTGATTTTAGCCTCAGTAGAATCGGAGCCTATAGGTAGGTACTCGATTTATTTAAAAAAAAGATTATTTACAAAATAGATTACCAATCCCGCATTTTTAAGGCTTAACCTAAATTTAACCCTCTTTTGATCATTTTGTTCAAATTTAAAGTTACCTATGGATACATGATGTTACCTATGGATTAGAGACCATTCCTCAGTGGATTTTATTTTGGATTTGTTGACATAGTTTGCAGCTCACTCTAAGCTCGACTATAGTGGTGTTTAAAATAGTTCATAAAATTACCCTCCCTGTGCGATTTGATGACTTTTGCATAATTTTTTTTATTTTAAGTAGTTAGATAATGAACGACACACACACAATAGATTTACCCTCACTCCGTATATATTGTGTGGGCTGATTGGCTCACATGTGTCATTGTGTCGTACCTATACACATAATGGTTATTCAATTTGTTTATAAAGTAAATAATAGGAAAACATTAGAACTAGCATATATACAATTGAAACAGTTGAGCTAACTGCATATTGTTGCAAACAATCTACAGGTAACTAAAGTAAAAGTTTTTGAATATCCTGATATTCACATGGTCACATGAAAATTACAATCAAATAATAGAAATAAATTAGAACTAGTATTTACTGGTCACTTATATTAACTATTGATAATTGTAGGGTAAATAATAATAGTAGAACAAAAGAAGAAAAATTTTGTACAAAGGAATTTCAGTGGGCCTGAAACATATATATTTAAATTATACCTATTTAAAATGAAATTAAATGAGATGATATGAAATGAAATGAAATTATAAGAAATAAAATTATATTAAATGACATTAAATGAAATAATATGAAACGAAATTAAATTAAATGCAATTAAATGATATGAAATTAAATATGAAATGAAATGAAACAAATGAAATTAAATAAAATTAAATAAAATTGAATAAAATGAAATTAAATAAAATTAAATGAAATTAAATGAAATTAAATGAAATTAAATGAAATTAAATGAAATTAAATGAAATTAAATAAAATTAAATGAAATTAAATGAAATTAAATGAAATGAAATGAAATGAAATGAAATGAAATTAAATTAAATCTTCATAAATTTCATTATACTGGCCAATCCACACATCATCTAGCCCCAAAGTAAGCAGAGCTTGTATGATTCGCTTAATATTTCATTTATTTCCAGTGTATGGATAGATTGCATTGGAAGGTACATGTTCATAAAATTGATAGCATTGAGATCTCATTTACTTTTAGGTATTATTGATCAATAATTCCAGAGCACCAAGCCACCAGTCTAAAGATGGCTCGACTGTTTTGATGATTTTTCAGGACTACATCTGTAAGCTCCGCTATTTTGTATTCTTTAATAATTTCAATGGATGTCGTTACAGACTATATTTTTATTATAACAATATCACACAAACTTCGTAATAGGAAACACAGTAAGGTACAAGAAAAAAAAAACAGAGACAATTGAAATATTAAATAAAAATAATAAGTCAGTTTCAAATAATTAATTAATTACGTAATTAACTAAAAGGTATGTCAAAGTATGCTGCTGTATATGGGCATTGTCAAATAAACTTAAACAAAAATAAAATTAATGGAATAAATACAGAATCTGTTAAAAAATAAATGGTACTTAAATACACAATTTGTTACTTTTAAACATAATAAGAGATTATACCCAAATAAGATTGCTGTTAACCACGTACCTAATACCAAAACAAACATTTTATAGGGTTGGTTATAAAAGTGCTTTAAAAGGAATTTAGAAAACTTAAATTAATTGCTAATGTATGTATTTGTGTACTATGCTCTGCTCCATTATGGGGCCAATATCAAAATAAACTTATTTACACAAAAAAATGCAATTTGAAGGCCAATTCAATGAATTAGTGAGAATATTTTTATTTGATCGAAATAGTTTTATTTTTATGTAGTCAGCTTGGCCGAGCGATTTTCGGAAGGTTCGGTAATCAATCAATAAATATAACCATACAACCATTAGATATAACTGTATTTATTAGTTGTAATTGTTTATTCTGTTACTGTAATTTTCCATGACTTCTGATAAATTGTGACATTACCAAAATTTACATCATGCTAAATAATTAACCTGGATTTATCCACTCCGATAACTTTGTACATAGAAGTTGAGGTTAATATACAGGCTAGAATAAATGACGTACTTGGTGATACTCGCCTAGAACCGCAGATGACTGCTCGATTTCTTACGAATGATATGAAATGGTACCCACCTATCTAGTATCTACCATTACCTTAGACTAAGTTATTCGTTTTAGTTTATTTTAACTATTAAACATTTATGTGTCCATAGGACAAAAAGGTTGGTTTTAAGTAGGTACCTATGTTGAAAATTGAAAATAATACTTGAGAATAAAAGGAAAATAAAACACAGAAAATTTTAATAAAACGAAAACAAAAATACATTCCGTCCGCTGGCGATCGTTGACTTGGTGTATACTTTAGATATTTGCAGTGAGTATACATGTCGAGGTCTATCGATCAGAGGAATAAAAAGACAAAATTGCTTGACTCTAAATGAAAATGGTTCCTTCCGCTGTCGACCGTAGACTTAGCGTATAGGTACTTTGGATATTTGCAGCGGGTATATGGCCGAGGTCTTCTGGTCAGATGAAAAAAGAAATAGGTCCTCCCGCTAGTCGACCGTACACTTAGCGTATACTTTGGATATTGGTAGCGGGTATAGCGAGTATATGGCCGAGGTATACGGTAAGAGGAAAACTAAAAATGCTTAATGAATTAGGTCCTTCCGCTGGCGGCCCACGGACTTGGTGTATACTTTAGGTATTTGCAGCGGGTATAGCGAGTATACATGTCGAGGTCCCTCGGTCAGAGGAAAACAGACTTGTGACTTAACTTTCTACGACTAACTTTGAATATAACTGTACAGATACAGTAATGCGAGTCCCGGCGTTGGACTATAAAATAAATGAAAAATACTGTTCAATAACTTTGAAAACAAAAAATCAATAAAGGTACCTACATATAAAAGTGCTCGATTGTTATGTTACTATGATATAGAGTTGTAGAAAATGTGTAATAAAACGTGCAAATAAGATGCTCCGAGAACGAAGCATTTGTCAGAATGGCAGTGCGAGATATTGTAAATTATTTAATAATAAATATAAAATATAACAAGTATATATAGTGGTAACCAATAAGGTTTCAAAGATATTCAATACTAAAATGTAAAAGGCCTGACTTCCGACTTGCTTTCCCCGCTTAAATTCAAATATTAGGACAAATCAGTTTCATTACATGAATAAGCTATTTGCGAGATATTGTTATTTATTTAATAATGAATTATATGATATAAGAAGTATATGTAGTGGTAAACAATAAGGTTTCAAAGATATTCAATACTAAAATGTAACAGGCCTGACTTCCTACTCGTTTTCCCCGCTCAAATTCAAATTCTAGTACAAATCAGATTCATTTAATGATCAAGCTATTTCATATTGCATTATATTGGATGTACTAAGTATCTTAATTCTTAATTTATATTTAAGAACATTTGTCATGGATATTTTATCATATTAGAAGATATTTTAATGTATTTAGTTGTGAAATATTATGACGTTACGCCCTAGCCAGTTATTGGCGGTATCACTCGAAATGTAATGGCGGAATTGTTAGTGGTAATAGACGGTGAGCTGGCTGGCTCTGCCACTCTTTGATGAACCTGTAAGCTGGAAGCATCTTCCATTATGGTAAGATGTTTTACATTGTAGAACCTTTTTCTAGATGTGTCCTAGTTTGTTTTAGCACTGAAATTATTGAAGGTCACGATTAAATTATAAGGTTATCTATCCTTTTATAATGTTTCTATTTGTATGGTTTATTGCTTCTATTTTAAAAGGAACATTGTGAGTATTAGACACTTAAGTGATTATATAAATGTGCTGGTGGTTTCTTTTTCACTTCTTCCACCAGTGGACAAAAGATTGAAGTGAAGAGAATTTCAATAACACTTTATTTCTTATTTGATGGTAATTGATGGGTATACTTGTCTATGTGTTATCTTGTGAGCCTAAAGAAATAAAGGTATTGACTTCTGACTTCTGATTTCATTAATTCCAATTCCCAAAATGTGAGGTTGCATTGTAAGGTAGGTAATTCTATGATTCTATCGAAATAAGACCATTTTATAGGTAGGTAAAGCCTAAAATGCTATCACGCTCAACAGATGTCTAACTTTTTTGTAGTACCGCTGTAGTATGTTATTTCAGAACTCGTTTTTTTGACACAAGGCACGTATGACCTCAATAGACTTCTAGACCAGAACCCGGATTGTGATATCTTTGCCGATGAATGGAAGAAGATACTGTTAGAATGCCTGAGGTTTTGCGAGATTGATGAATGAAAGATGAGAGAAAGTACCTGTATAAGAAAATAAGAGAGTCTTGTTATCATTATTGTTTGTTTATTTTATTGTTTTTTGTTTTATGTATGTATTATGTAGGTATTGTGTGATCTTTGTATAATTTTTATCTTGTACATAGCTAGTGTAATTGGTTGAATGTAATCGTTCTAGTTATAAATAAATAAATAAATAAATGACGACTGGAGCCACTATCCCCATTTTCTCCTATGTAGAGCTATGAAAAGAGAAAGATATAGCGTAATCCTACCTAAATTTGAATTAAAATCAAATTCCCAACCGTATAGTGATATGATTAGATACCAACCTCCTTCAGTACGTACCTGTAGTTAGGTAGTCGGGCTTCATTAGTCTATATAATTATATCGCTAGTGCTATCGCAAGCGCCAACGAGATCCAATCTAATTAACGTTTTCAGTTTATGATTCTCTTGATGCAATCACAGAAAGATCTACGTTAGTTGTATAATTGTATTTATACAGAGGTTTTTTCAAATTTATAATATTAGTTTGGATACATATTGTAGCCAATATTGAATCATTAAGGCTGAACGAATCGCTCATCTTTCTATATAAACGTGGAAGGGTAACTACAACTCTGTTTGATGTTGACCATCCAAAACTAAGGATAATATCAATTTATCTATGTCTGTATGCATCCAGAACTGTAAAAAAAGTATACATTTGTAAAATACATCTTCTAAACTTTCGTATTTCAACATTGATTTTAGCCCAAGTTTGGGCGAAAATAAATAACATACGGAGAAAGAGAACGCTAAAATAAAGCCCGTACGGACATAGTTAAGTTATTCAAAAGTTGAAATAAATTCATTTTGAAATTATACTCTCAATAGATTTTCTATACTTTACCCTTGTGCTAAAAGTCTTTTCCCATTTTTTTACACGGCCGTTTTACGAATAAATTTATTTGCCTTTCATCAAGCGCGCGGGAATGTCTAATATGTCAGATGAGATGTCATACATTTAGGCCGCGGCCACTGATGAGTTGGATCGGACGACTCGTGCAGCCTTAAAACATTTATTAAATACCATACATACATAATAATAGGTATCTACGTATATTTAGTAAGCAGGTATGTACATAAAATTCTCGACTCTACCAGAATTTTGCTATAGCCCCTTACAATACAAACATAACCGTACAAAAACCGAAACACTCCAGCCATATTCGACGATTTGCTGAGGAAATAAAAATTCTATTAGCTGTAGAGGCGCAGCGTTATTGCCTCTGGAGGCAAGTCTGCAGGGTTTGCAGACTACGCAAATACTCTCAGGCAGGTATCAAATATTTATAAGAGCTATGTAGTGTAGAGCCTGTATTAAGTAGGATAGGTAGAGAACTATCGAAAATGTCTTAGATTTTTAGAGAATTGCTACATACAGGTTTTGGGGTTTAAATTATTGTTTAACTAGTTTCTGCCCTTGGCTCCGCGTTGTTTCTGTTTTCTATCCCATGGGAACTGATTTATGGGATAAAAAGAGAGTAAATTATTAAGTAAATTGTAACCTATTTTTTTAACTTATTTATAGGAACTAACCTATCGATTACCTATGTTTGAGAAATTAATGTTACTTTAGAATAATAAGGATTGTAATAATAAAATACTTTTATACTTTATACTGTTACCGATAGTTAGGATTATTTTTCAGACGATTTTGGATAATTGTAAACTAAAAGTAGTTAGTAAGAATTGGATAAACTGCGTATGGATTCTTGATGAACCGCTTATTGGATGGAACGCTTATTGGACGAAACGCTTATTGGACGAACTGCTTGTTGGACGAAATGCGATCTGAATGAATCACTTTTTGGACGAACTGCGTATGGATTCTTGACGAACCGCTTATTGGACGAAACGAGATTTGGACGAGTCGCTTTTGGACGAACTGCTAACAAATTCTTAAATTCTTAAATTCAAATCGTTGATTGGGCAATCCTCCCTAACAAGACTAACGAAACTGAGTCTCACAGAGAAAAATTTAGACATATAATTAGCAATTTTTTTTATAAAAGCTAATGAGCTTCAGCCAAAGGCACTTTACTTGTGCAAAAGGTAGGTAGGTAGGTACATATTCTCAGGCAATTTATACCGAGCTCTAATGTACAGCTTTTTCGTGCCAAAATTTTATCTAGAATTTTCTGTCTTTCTCAATTTTCTTCACCCGGTTGGAAGATTTCTTTATTTTTCCAAACGCTCACTTAAATTACCGACAACTTGAAATAGTATTATCAAATCACTTAGTTATAACTAACTAGTTTCTGCCCGGGGTTTTGCCCGGGCTTTGCACGCGTTGTTTCTGGGATGAAAAAAGTAGCCTGTGGATTACTTTATTCAGACTAGGGGTGTTTTTATCTCATGATTAGTAAACTATTATTTATTTAGCACATAGCAAATAATATTAACAGAATAAAAAGATTAACAACTAGGCTTTGCTTTTTAAGAAATAGATGTTATTGTATATACTTGTGTATACATCTATTTAGCACTACTTAACTTGGGGCTAGATAATGCTGCGTGAATTTTCCAGCATTATTTATGATTATTTCTTAAAAATCAAAGCCGTAACCAGAAGGCAGAGTGCCCAGAATGCTGGCAGCATTGCCACGTTGAATGGCAATGCTAATTCGTTGACCGAAATAGAAGCCAGCATTCCGATCACCTATGGACTAGTGTGATTACTGTGATTAGTAAATAATATTAAATAATCGGACAATTAAGCTGCTTTGTCGGTTAACGTTGACATTGTATGAAAACTTGAGTTAATATTATTAAAACAACTGTTTAAAATTTAATCATCTGTTGGTGAACTCTAAGAGTCAAAATGCACCACCACTAACAAATACCAATATAATCATAAGACCAGATATTTTAATAAAATAATTACTATTATAGAACAGTGAGTTTTTATATAATAATGAAATAAAAACAAGGATAAATGCGGGAATTAAACGGTGACGCCCGCAGCATCACGGGCGAAGAAAATGTAAAGATAACAATGTGTAGAGGTTTTCTTGATTTCTCTGTGCGATGGATAAGACAATGTTGTCAATTCAGATGTGGTTAGAACTTAACTAAACTAATTTAACAGGACTGAAAATGTAGCCGTCCCATTCACAACGATCGAAATAAAAGGATAGCAACATTTTTGGTAGGTACCTACTGTCAAATTAGTTTAGTTTAGTTTTGGCGACATCTGAATTGAGACCAATGCTGTCAATTCAGATGTGTTTAAAACTTAACTTAACTACTTTAACAGGACTAAAATGTCAGTCCCTTTCATAAAGATCAATGTTGTAATAGTTTATTCTAGTTTGGGCGACATCTTAATAGACACCATTGAATTTTGTTATAGGAGTCAATGTCAAACTCAAATTTATTTATTTATTAAGGGCAACCAACTAGAAGTAATACAAGAGATGACAAAATTAATACAACAAAACTTAAAAACTAGTGCACTTTAAATTACAGGTAGCCACAACATACGTAAAAAAAGGCAACTCAACTAAACAACTAATCGTAACATGTATTTAATAAATTAATAATTATGGTTAAATCAATGTTATTTACATAAATTTATATGTATAGGCCTATAACACTATATCCAGGTATCATAGGTACTCGACCTATGATACCTGGATATAGTTTTATAGGTAGGTATAGTTTTTTCATATGTTAGTTAAACAAAAGTTTAAAAACTCCCATGATTTATTTTGAAAAACAGGTGGCCTATTTTAATTTTCCCGTTTTGTATACCATAATTTCATGTTATGATGTCCTCCTAGCCGAATTTCGACTATGGCTGCTAGTCTCATCGGAGACCAGCCAGATGCGCAGGACATATTAAAGTGCACAAGTGTGTGCGCAAACACAGGTGCACTCTTTATTCCCTCACTCTCATAATCCGATGGGACGGCAGACCCACACGACCGGGGAGAGGTCAAGGTAGAAAAATTCACAGTAGCAGCCTGTAGTCAGGAAGTTGGCGGTGATTCACCCCCGTGCCTCGGAAAGGACGTTAAATTTCATGTTATAACATCATCGCAACCCATTTTCACCGATTTTCGTCAAATAAAACCCATTTGAAACGCTCCAAGAACTTATCAACTCATCGACGGCGGTAGGAAGTAGAAACTTATGGTAGAAATGTTTGCCTATGACATCGCAGTGTATTATGGAAACCATTTTTCGGACATCGGCTTTTTTTTTGGCAAGAACAGATAGATCTAATGATTTCAAACATTGGAGTAGAACTCCTGATTGCCAAATGTGTCACAAGGTTCTTAACAGCTCTAAAACGTGAAACGTAAGATAGACTTTTGAACTGTTTTTGTGATTTTGTTTAAGTATTAATACTTTAGGCGCAGGATTTTTTTTTATTATAGCCGGAAAAAAGTACAATTTCAAAAAATATTTCTACCTTATTAAACTTTTTTCGCAATCGGGGGTTCTACTCAAACGTTTGAAATCATTAGATATGTCTTTTTTTTTTTTTTTTGCCAAAAAAAAGCCGATGTCCGAAAAATGGTGTCCATAATACACTGTGCATCGGTTATAGTAAACATTAGTATATTAAAATGTCCTATTACAGTTTTTATTTTTAAAATCGGGTAAAAAGATTAACTTTTCATGCATATCCCATATAATCTCGCAAACAAGACTACCCTCTTACATCCGCTAAGCTTTATCCAAAGTTCCCGAGTACAGGAATAAGCCGCTTCCCGATAAGCCCCTTAGCTTTGTGTAAAAATACCGAATGTTCCACATCACTGGGTCTAAAGCCCGCCAATTGCGAAGTTAAGCTGTTCGCCAATTGCAATGGAAAAAAGTGGAGCTAAATGAGTAGCTTAGTTTTAAGCTTCAGTGCAAGTGTACCGATGCTATTTAATTTAGCTTTAATCTATGTTTTCAGGCTCCCAAGACAGGCCTGCGCCCTGATTTGTTGTGCAAAATAAGTAATTGAGTAAAATATTTTGTTGTTATTCGAAACGAAACAAATTCATTATTTGAAATCAGTTTGGGGGACTGCTTCGATACTTATTGGTCCTGCGCCCCACTCCCCGGTCGTGTCGATCTGTCGTCCCATCGGATTATGAGAGTGAGGGAATAGAGAGTGCACCTGTGTTTGTGCACACAACACACTTGTGCACTATATGTCCTGCGCATCCTAGTCTCCGATGAGACTGGCCGCCGCTGTTTCCATTATTAATATTGACCAAGATGAGAGACACTTTAGCAATTTTGTTCTACACGAGTTTTTATGAGCTATTTTAGACCGCGTTTCACTGTCCATGCTTAGGTTTGTGACCCAGAGAGGCGGAGGGAGGGAGGAGAGGGGATAGTTTTTAAAGGTAATATCGCGAGTGCAGGGAAAACTTTTTAGGGAAATGCAACAACTTTCTCATAGAGTGTCAATTCGTTTCTTAGTCAAAGTAATCAAGTCAATTCGTTTCTTGAAAGTTGTCAAGTCAATTCGTTTCTTAGTCCAAGCGATACATAGCTTATGGCAATATTTTCACAGACTAGATGTATCTAAATAGGCTTATCATAAGCATATTTTATATATACATTAGCTTATGCCCTCGGCTTCACACGCGTATTTTCGGTATAATAAGTAGCTTATTATCTAAGTTAGGCTTTTCTCTAAATGTACGCCAAATTTCACCTTGATCTGTTTAGTAGTTTTGGAGATCCTCGGTAACAAAAATTTAGATATCACATACTTTCGGCTTTATATTATTAGTAGGACAAGCTGTATCGCACGCGCTTATCCGGGATAAAAAGTAGCCAAACTTTATTAAGATCAATTCAGCCGTTTAGGTGTGAAAAGGTGACAGACAGACAGAATAACAACAAAAACTATTTCATAACATTTTAGTATGGTTAATATACTCTTCTTAGCGGTTCTCGGTTCCGACAACCGCTGGGGTAAACGTGTTCTTGAGTGGAGACCGCGACTTCGCAAGCGTAGTGTAGGACGCCCTCCGGCTAGGTGGGATGACGTTCTGCGAAAGGCTGCAGGCAGATGCTGGATGCGAAGAAGCTGAAGACAGGGCGCTATGGCGCTCATTAGGGGAGGCCTATGTCCAGCACTGGACTAATATAGGCTGATGATGATGACGATGATGCTGAATATACTCTTATGATAAATGCTAGCAGAGCGCAAGCTCCACCACATTCACAATGTAGCTGACTAAAATCACAGTTCCCATTCGAAACTAATTATGTACTTTGCTTTTACAGTGGCCGATTGACTGACTATTAAATTGACTATTGGCTGTTTACCGCGAGGCTTAAAATGTTTGGCACACAATACCCTGATTGTGGAAGTTAATGTACAATCAGGCGTTTGGGGATAACTTTGATGTATTGTTTAGTAGGGCTATTTGACATAGAGCTAGGTTTCGACTGAAAGTGGCATGTGGTTAATGTTTTGAAGTATTATCACTGTCAGCCAACTTAACTCGCAAACGGCCCGCGCGGGTTCGCTATTGTATGCAATTGGTGGTGTAGTCTCAGTAGTCCGGTTACAATTAACTCAACCGGACTACTGAATCGCTCGATGTATCAGTAGTCCGGTTGAATTAATTAACTGGACTACTGATACGTTTTTTGCAACTGTTATTTCGGTGTTGATGATACATTGCCGGCTCAATGTAGGTACTTATCGAAATATTTTCTTTTGATCAAGTGACGGCAGATGCTGTGAGTCACCGCGGCGGGCGGAGAGGTTAAAGCGTAGATAATAATTATATTGAGAAGATTTTGAAGATACCGCGGTGGAGAGATTAACTTAGCGCAGATAATAATTTTTTGAAGATTTACCTACTTTTAAGCTATTTTAATAAAATGTTAATCTAATTGCATCCTTAAAGGGTACCCGTTATTACCTAATCACAGATGACATGATTAATTCGCGTAACTCGCGGACACGTTTTTGTAAACAAATATAAGTCATGCGTGGCTCTAGGTACATAAATGTTAGCAAGAAGTAAATGTTAAAATATAAACAAAATCCTTTAGAACCTGGCCGAAATCGATATTCATACTCATGAAACATGAGAACTGCTGGAAACATCAATAAAATCCAAAACAGTACTACTACCGGTGAAATGTCCGAATGCCAATTCTGTCCTATTGCTATAGCTTCGCATTTAGTCCTATTTGCTACAGTTTCATCCATTTCGTCCTGCTACAGATGAATTTTGCAGTGCAGTAAATAACTGCACCTAACTAGCTGTCAGTTGGGAGTTCCGGAACCTTCCATTACATTGCCAAACAAATCCTGCCGCCATTTTCTGTTATTGCACGCTTGTGTCCGGAAAGTCAGTTAACTATTTTTATTTTGATGAATAGCGTTCGTTGGTTTGTAAGAATCTCGCACTGATGGTTCATCATAAAATTGTTCATATGATAGGTATTTTACTTGGTATACATTTATTATAGGTAAAATTTTATTTTCCATCCAAAGCAGTCAAATTATTTAGGTTAATTTTATATTCGCCTCTTACGACACCCGCGGGAAGAATTAGGGTGGTTATTGTTTGATTTTTCTGCTTTCTAGTGGAAAACTATGTGACGAACTTAAAATAATCAGAAATATAAATAAATTTTTCAGAAAAATAGAATAGTGGCGAATTTACACATGCTCTTTTTCGTGACGAATTTACTGTGTGGCAAATGTACAACAATCTTGTAAATCCTAAGCCGGCACCACACAGCTCTGTGGTATCTCACCCTGCAGCAAAAATGACAGTGTACACGGACTTATAGACCATGATGTCGACGGCATCACATACAGCATACTCTCTGTCTCTAAATTTAGGTATATTCTGCCCACCAGATAATATGAGAAGCCTTATTTAGCCCGCAAGGCGTTGGTTAAATTTTTCAAGAAGTGTTTCCTCCCCCAACATCATAAAGTTGGGGGAAAATCTTTATGATCGTATCGAATGAGGTATCAAAATGATACCTCATTCGTTATACAACAAAACTCCTAGTGAGTTGCAAAAATTATCAGTAAATAAGTTCAAACAAATTGTAAAAACCTTGCTGTGCAAAAAGGCTTACTATAAAATATCAGATTATCTAGAAGATAAAAAAGCTTGGGACGGGTTTTGCTCCAACTCGAAAAGTAACAACTAACAGGCTAAAGGTTTCTTCATCGCTTCTTTACTTTAGTCTACATACCGAAGCGACAGAAATCAAAAATATCACTTTATTTCCGTGTCAGTGTTTAGTTTTACAATTTGACATTTTCTAAATGTACATTTATTGTATTTATAAAAATATAAAGAGTTTTTGATTTTGATTTTGATTTTATAGCTACTTTTTCGTTATAGCTACTCTCTCATTTGGCGAATAAATTGACTTTGAGAAAGATCTACCAGAAACGGAGCATTATTTTCATAGTGGTATTCGTCAGTTCCATCTCCTACTTGTTTTTTTGTTTAAAATGTTCTTCTAGGCATCACAAAACCGCAAATGTTAACGCCGTGGACTACGCTGTGGGTCATACATTTTTGTAGTCTTGAGAATGAGAATATTTAAAATATTAGTGTTAACATTACTTAAGTTGTTATTTATAATTATATCCTAGTTGAAATATTAGTACCTACTGTTTGTAGTTCCATAATAAATAAACAAACAAAGCAATACCACCCAGAAAGGTTGTATATTGCCCAGCAGCAAAAATGACATTGTACACGGACTTATGGACCATACTGTCAACAGCATCAGTTATTCATAGTTGTAGTTAATTATGACGCGGTGCCGGCCGCAACTTTCAAATTGGATTGCTGTTGTCGTGGCTCCTAGATAGATGGGTTTTACCGACTTTAAAAGGGAGGGTAACGTAAAAGCTCTTTGAAATTTACGGGATCATAACTTTGCGGTTATATTATCGGCTATAAATACCCGCGAATTAAATATAGAGCATCACATATTATTACTATTTGTTATTATTTTCTATAGTTTGAGTATAGTTTTCGTTTCAAATATATTTTAAACCGATCGTACGTCATCACCACTTTGGTGCATGCTGAAAATCAGCGTTGTGGGTTACTAATATACTCACAACATTCAGCTGAGCATGGACCTCTTATGATAGCGATAGACACTTGGCACCGATCTAAACATATTTCCATTACTTATTTTTTAATAAAAGCATGATAGTTTTTAGTTGACCTCGTTTTTTGATTTCTGTTAATTTATCTGTAAGTATAATATCTAAGTACTTGTTTTCATATTGTGTACTGTTATATCAGAATAAATATGTCATTTCATTGTATGTAAGTTTGTTCGGCATGTTATTTTTCAGTCGTTAGAATCTGACATTATTTTCCCGCTCAGATTATGTATTCACATACTGTTAATGTTGGGACTTTTTTTTTAAAAGGCTTTTCACAATTCAGTTCAATTTATTTATTTCGGTTGTTCACCATAACATTTATGGTGAACTACCTTTATATACTATGTTAGTTACCATAAAAACCGATTTCAATTCATGTCACATAAACTCCAGAATATATTCAATAAATAATCATTACAAAATTAAATTAAAATACATATTTTTATTTTTATTCGTTTAATGTTGCTCTATCCATTCTCTACCCCATAAATGTTTGCATTGCTCTAAGCCGTAATAACCACAAGCGATGATCTAAGATTATACTACTGCACACCCATAAAGACTAAATTCTTAATGCACAATACACTTTATTACACTTGGAATAAGCTTCAATTCGTAATAAATAACTCGATCACGTTTAGGGCGTAATTCAAGAGCCTAATTTTGACGTCGCGGAAACCGCCGAGCTTTGGTTAAGTTTAAAACTTCTCTCGTGTAAATGACCAACTGGCTGGCGGAAGACATCTTGAATGCAAAGAATCAGAATAATAATCAGAAAGTTTGGACGCGCCAACGTTGAGTGGATTGGCCTGATATTCTGGGTTAGGGTACATCTCGTTCGAATATTTAAACCCGTCTGCGGACGAGAAGTCCACTTCACTTTTGTTAGGATACATCTCGTCCGAATCTAAAGTCTTGGTTTTAAAATCGGACGAGTTGTACGGTTCAACCAAAAGTGAAGGGGACAACTCGTCCGAATCTTACCGTTACTTTTCAAAGTCTGCGGGTTAGGGGACATCTTGTCCTCTGAAAAACTGGTCAGCGGGCGATTGCGTTGTAGATACCATCAGAGGGATGAGTCTATTTGAAGTTAGTCTACTTTTAGTATGGGATTTGAGTAGTTCCCCGTCCGCACGCGTTGGCACATCTATGTGCTGTACCAAATTGTACGGGAAAAGGAGTCTCGCTACTAACTTCAAATAGACTCATACATTTTTCTAGTCTTGAGAATGGGAATATTTAAAATATTAGTCTTGGAATATTTAAAACATTACATAAGTTGTTATTTATAATCATAATGTTAGTACCTACTGTATAATGAAAACCTTTAATAAGCTTACTGGTATTTATTAATTTGTTATTCTGTTAGTTTTTAAGCCTTTGGTTTTCCTCTAAATAAATAAATAATAAATAAATAAACAAAGCAATACCACCCAGAAAGGTTGTATATCGCCCAGCAGCAAAAATGACATTGTACACGGACTTATGGACCATACTGTCAACAGCATCAGTTATTCATAGTTGTAGTTAATTATGACGCGGTGCCGGCCACAACTTTCAAATTGGATTGCTGTTGTCGTGGCTCCTAGATAGATGGGTTTTTACCGACTTTAAAAGGGAGGGTAACGTAAAAGCTCTTTGAAATTTACGTGATCATAACTTTGCGGTTAAAAATTATCCGCGATAAATACCCGCGAATTAAATATAGAGCATCACATATTATTACTTTTTGTTATTATTTTCTATAGTTTGAGTATAGTTTTCGTTTCTAATATATTTTAAACCGATCGTGCGTCATCAACACTTTGGTGCGTGCTGAAAATCAGCGTTGTGGGTTACTAATATACTCACAACATTCAGCTGAGCATGGACCTCTTATGATAGCGATAGACACTTGGCACCGATCTAAACATATTTCCATTACTTATTTTTTAATAAAAGCATGATAGTTTTTAGTTGACCTCGTTTTTTGATTTCTGTTAATTTATCTGTAAGTATAATATCTAAGTACTTGTTTTCATATTGTGTACTGTTATATCAGAATAAATATGTCATTTCATTGTATGTAAGTTTGTTCGGCATGTTATTTTTCAGTCGTTAGAATCTGACATTATTTTCCCGCTCAGATTATGTATTCACATACTGTTAATGTTGGGACTTTTTTTTTAAAAGGCTTTTCACAATTCAGTTCAATTTATTTATTTCGGTTGTTCACCATAACATTTATGGTGAACTACCTTTATATACTATGTTAGTTACCATAAAAACCGATTTCAATTCATGTCACATAAACTCCAGAATATATTCAATAAATAATCATTACAAAATTAAATTAAAATACATATTTTTATTTTTATTCGTTTAATGTTGCTCTATCCATTCTCTACCCCATAAATGTTTGCATTGCTCTAAGCCGTAATAACCACAAGCGATGATCTAAGATTATACTACTGCACACCCATAAAGACTAAATTCTTAATGCACAATACACTTTATTACACTTGGAATAAGCTTCAATTCGTAATAAATAACTCGATCACGTTTAGGGCGTAATTCAAGAGCCTAATTTTGACGTCGCGGAAACCGCCGAGCTTTGGTTAAGTTTAAAACTTCTCTCGTGTAAATGACCAACTGGCTGGCGGAAGACATCTTGAATGCAAAGAATCAGAATAATAATCAGAAAGTTTGGACGCGCCAACGTTGAGTGGATTGGCCTGATATTCTGGGTTAGGGTACATCTCGTTCGAATATTTAAACCCGTCTGCGGACGAGAAGTCCACTTCACTTTTGTTAGGATACATCTCGTCCGAATCTAAAGTCTTGGTTTTAAAATCGGACGAGTTGTACGGTTCAACCAAAAGTGAAGGGGACAACTCGTCCGAATCTTACCGTTACTTTTCAAAGTCTGCGGGTTAGGGGACATCTTGTCCTCTGAAAAACTGGTCAGCGGGCGATTGCGTTGTAGATACCATCAGAGGGATGAGTCTATTTGAAGTTAGTCTACTTTTAGTATGGGATTTGAGTAGTTCCCCGTCCGCACGCGTTGGCACATCTATGTGCTGTACCAAATTGTACGGGAAAAGGAGTCTCGCTACTAACTTCAAATAGACTCACCCCTCAGTTCTCTATTAAAGTAGTTAACACGTCTATAGAGGACCTTTTGGTTCACAGGTGGACAATGTATTTTTATTATACAATACAATACAATACAATTCTTTATTAATAACGCCAAGTTACAAGTCACAAAGGAATAAGTTAAACAATATAGTTATTATATTGACCTTAAGATAATCTAATATTATAAGTAGGATAGAAGGACAAGCTTCTGCCTTTTTCGTATTTTCGGTATATAAGTAGCCTATTGTTTATCTGTTCTGGATGTATAATAAAAAATATCTATCTATGTAGTGTATTTGTATTAGGTAAGTATATCAGTTATCTAGTACCCATAACACAAGCTCTGATTAGCTTGGGGCTAGATAACGCTGTGTGGATTTACCAGCATTATTTATTTGTTTATATTTAAGGTTTTTTTGTATTATTGTATTTTGTGAGCCAGTAAATTGATTTTCTTTTCTTTCTTTCTTTTTTATTTTCTTTCTACCGTGCAGAATTGGTTTTGAAAAACACATGCAAAACCGTGTGCTGAATCTAGTTAGTGCCCAAACCAGTATATTTGCGAGACTGACTTTCGTAGTGTGCCAAAATACTCAAACCCGATGGTAAATAAACTTTGACCTACTTGGAAAGGCAATTCAACATAATTAGCTAAGGATATGTGGGCAAAGTTGTGAACTTAGCTTCTACATCATAAGTTCTTGAAGTAAACATCTTGGAAACTACTACACAGGGTGACTTTTTGAGATGGGGCAAATCTCAAACTAGTAAAATCGGAGAAAATTCGTGTTTTCTTTCCTTATAGAAAGATAAGTAAGTTTTTGTTTGATCACAAACTAGCTTCTGTCCTCGGCTTCGCACGCGTATTTTCATTACAATAAGTAGCCTATTATCTAAGTTAGGCTTTGCTCTAATCTGGATCTGTTCAGTAGTTTTTGAGATCCTAGGTAACAAAAATTCGGATTACACTAATTATCGGCTTTATTAATATTAGTAGGATTAAGCCCATGGCACCTAGCACTAATTCTCCTTAACTGACGTAAAGAAAACAAAAGAGAAAAAAATATTCAACACATCAAAAATCAAAAAATCAAGTACAAACAACTTTACTAGACTTAACTTCGTAATATAATCAAGAAATAAATTTCGGCTTTCTAGTATGCAGCTGTACCTTAGCAGAGCTCTGTCCCTCGCACTAGGTCTCTGAATAGTCTGTCTGGCGAGGTTACAGTGACGTGGTTTCAGATTTTGCCATACCCTCCCATCTCAAAAGCCACCCTGTTTACCAACGTGTTTGTAACTTGTAGGACTGACGAGGAACAAAAGCTGAGTAATTTTAGCTTTCGAAAACTTGTACTGAAGTGAATAATGCGGAATGTCTTAGAATTTACCATGCAATAAGCAAAACTTTAGAGTGAATAGGTTTCTAATTACGCTTTCTATGCAATTTTCGAACATAGTTAATATGATGCGTATTGATAGCGACAAAATACTTAAGTTCTAGAAGAACCTTGTCAAACAGAGACCTAGGTTGACCTAGGTCTTTTGTCTACGAATCAGCATTCAAAAATCAGTTGTCTATTTTGCAGGTATCAAATAGTTATTTCAAAGTCAGGTTAATGTCAATGGATAGATAATATTTTTATTGTACCATCAAAAGCTTATAAAATAACTTACAACAAATAAAAAATAAAATAACTTGCGTCAATCTTAGTTAAAATTAAATAATCCTAGTTTTGATACATTTATTTAGCTTAAATACAATAAAAATAATAAAATAAAACAATTATAACTCGCACATATATACAATTATATTCTGTTGTATGTATTTTTTTCTCTAAATGGGTACAACACAAATTATCTTTAAAATGTGCATACTGCTACGAAAATCCTTCCAAGGCTAAGTGATATAATACGTCCTTCCCTACAATGGCATGCTATCCTACCACTTTAGATAAAAACTTTTATCTTTGATCTCCAAATTCATCCTACTTTTCAAGACTCAATAAAACCATACAAACTCTTCGCCAATTACGAGTTGGCTGAGCATTCGCAAACTTCACGAAATCCCGAGAAATCTTTACGTGACTAAATTGAATTTGGTCTACGGTCAACATGGTTTCCTATTTAATATTGTTTGTTTAACTTTGCCACCTTTTTTCTGAATTGACGAGGTTAGTAGATTATTGTTTTTGATTGTACCTAGGTATTGTGACCGAAAAACTAAAGTAGCTTAAAAAGTTTTTAATGGCTTCGTTAAAAAGTAAAACAAGATAAATTTATGTTATTTTTACAAGATAAATATATGTTATTTTTTATCCTTTCTAATAATAATTAAATAAATAATGCTGGACAATCCACACAGCATCATCTAGCCCCCAAGCTAAGCAGAGCTTGTATTATGGCTAGGTACTAGATGACTGATATAGGCACAATACATTACATAAATATATAAGTATGTTAAAAAAATACCTGGAACAGATATTTGTAGAACAAGCAGCCATTTGTCCCAAGGCGGGAATCGAACCCGCAACCTCCTGCGTCGCAGGCGTACAAATGACGACGGACTGACTAACTAACGGACCTCCTGCCCGCCGCGCTACATCGGTCGTCAAAATTGAAATTGGATTGTATTTAATTGAAATTGAAATTGGATTGTATTGATTTTTATCAAACATGGCTTCGCTAAAACATGATAAAGTAACCATTCAAATAAATACATAATTTCGGAATTCGTTCATCCGTTTGGGACATGCGATGTCAAAGAAGATCGTTCCTTTATTTTTTCGTCGACGGTAAAAACAGTTGAAATTTAATCAAGCAAAGCCAGGTACCCAAAACCTGATACAATTAATCCTTTGTTATGAACAGACCAAACATTTCATAAAAATTAAGGTAAATATTGGGCTTTCCTGATGCGAAACCCGTAATATTTGTAGCAAAGAAGCATGAGCGAGCATTATTATGTAGTTACATTACATAATTATATATGTATATATACATTACTGCAGTAAAACAAAACGAGAGAAAGAAAAACAGAGCCTACACATTTGCTTCTTTTCTGCTTGGTTTTTAAAGAAATGTCTGAGCGTCTGGTCGAAGCGATGCCTGACCCGAGAGCTGGTCAGTATCTGGCACAGCGCATCAGCATTGCCATACAGCGGGGCAATGCAGCCAGCGTCTTTGGGACGCTTCCGACTGGTATTGATGTGGATCAGTTGAGCTACCTGTAGATTGCAACAGTCTGTAGTTAGCTCATTTGTTTCAATTATAAATACTAGTTCTCATTTATTTCTATTAATTTATTGTAATTTTCTTTGTTAATAAAGATATAGATAGATTGACGACCTCAGTGGCGCAGCGGGCGAGAGTCCGATTGCGACGCAAGAGGTTGCGGGTTCGATTTCCGCCTCGGAATTAATTTGTATACGATCTCCAGAAATTTGTTCCGTTGGTCTGGGTGTTTTCTATGTATAATAAAAATATCTATCTATGTATTATCATGTATTTCAGTTATCTGGTACCCAGAACCCATATTATCTATCTATCTATCTATAACTCAAGCTTTGTGTAGCTTACTTTGGGGCTAGATGGTGCTGTGTGGATTGTCCAGCATTATTTATTTAATAATTTATTATAGTTATTACTGTACGCAATGCATCTGTAAGCCTGTTTGAATTTTTTATTGAATGTATATTTTTATCGGGGTTAACTACGTCGCCCGTAGCTATTAAAAGCATCATCAATAACAGAAACAGAGCACATGGTACAAATGTTCTGGTAACAAAAGGAAAAACAGGGGTTGTATGACAAAATTTACATGAAACACGAATTTCTTTTTTATGGTAAAGTTGGGATATGGGGTAAAGTTACTGATGGTTCAGTTGATTATTCTATTCTCAACGCGGGTTCTGTTTTCTATAACATGTAATCGCATTGGTAACATTAGTTATCGGTCCTGAAGATAATTTAACTGGACATCATGGGTGGTAGACCTTCCTAATCATCATCATCAACCTATGTTTGTCCACTGTTGGACAAAGGTCTCTCCTTATGAGCAGCATAGCGCCCTGTCTCCAGCTCACCGCATCTAGCATCTGCTTGCAGTCTTTCGCAGGTCGTCCTCCCAACTGGCCAGAAGGCGACCATTATACCTATATGCTATATGGTAGGTAGGTACCGATAGTGGTACAATATTTTCGGTTAATAAGTAAATACCCAGCTGGATAGAAAGGTAATTTCTTAGAACAGGCTCATATCGCAGCAATATAACTACCCCACCTCATAATTTATTATCATTAGGGCGGTATTGGTTTGGCTTCTGGTAGGTAGGTAGGTAGTACTTAGTAGATAGGTAGGTATTTCCACTCATCCATGTTCAAACGCAGCTTTATTCTATGCGAGGGAGAGGGTACTCATAAAACGAGATTCAGTGAATCGAGATAATAATTTTTGTTCGCCTCAACAGCTTCATGTGTTGAGAAAAAAAATAGGCCTTATTTACACTTATTGTTTAACGCTGCGTCACTTTTAACCCATGACAAGAGCGTGCCACTTTACTCCATAACTTTTGACCGAATAGCAACTTTGCTATCTAACTTCAGCCGTGTCCAAAGCAAACACTCAAGTTTCTAACGAAGTTTTTGATCATAAATCGTTTTATAATAAAACAAAAACGATTTTCTTCTCTATCAGCAATTCACGGGTCGAAAAAGACAATATAGAACTTCCGAGCGGAGAAAATGAAAGAAAAACGTGCGGTGCCAAGAGATAGGGCGAATTTCTACAGAAAACATGTTTTAGTGCTGAGAAAACAAAACGTTTTAACGATTGTAACTAATAGTACCTACCTACATATTTTATACCGACTCGTGTTTGGTGAGGATGCAATAAAATGCAGATTTATAAACAACAGTTTAAGAAAATACACACTAGACAAGTCGAGAGGAGAAGCCGAGGTTTCTAGTGAAAAATTTAGCAGAATATAATTTGAATGAGAGCTTTCTGTTATAATCGAATACCTACGTTAAAATCAATTAAAATACTGCAGCGATACTAAGCCCATGCGCTTAAAAACATCAAAAATTACCGTGGATAAATATTATAGATGTATTAGATGCCGTGTGGTGATGATGTGTGGTGCCGGCTTAGAATTTGCACCACTCCACTCCACCACTCTTCCCGCGGGTGTCGTAAGAGGCGACTAAGGGATATCCACCGGAGGCGGGCAGCAGCGCCCCCTGCAGAGAAATTCTACCACCGAACTGCGATCCCCAACCCGCATGCCCAGCGTAAGGATTATGGACATTACCCCCATGTGATAAAAGATAACAAGGCGCTTACCAGGGGGAGGCCTGCGTCCAGCAGTGGACCAACCCAGGCTGTTAAGGTTGAGGTTGAGCCTTAAATGTACGCCTAAAAGCAAAGACACCTAAAAGATATCACGGTCCTTCTATAGTTTCTCCTCATTAAAAGTGCACCCCTTATAATCTGATAAGAGTATTAGGTAGTTGAATTTTCATTCATATCTCTATATCATGGTATGACTTTAGATATATCGTTTTTAAAATAAAAACCCGTTTTGCTCAACGTTTTGGCGATTCTGTAAAAGCTTTTGTCTATAATATTGTGGCAAAACACTGTGACATTAAAAATAAATCTGTTCTTGAAGCAAAGCGCTCAATTAATAAATGGTTACTCAGCCTTTCTTATGACTCTACAGAAGATTTACTTCGAATAGTTAATTGATAATTTTTTCATTCAGTTACTGTAATTTTTCTTTTCTCTCTTTATTTTCATGTATTTATTATATTCATAAGTCATACATACATTTAGGTACCTATCTTTAATAAGATAGTAAAGTAGGGCTAGTTTGAGCATTGTTATTGTAACTAGAATAAGTGTTGTATTGTAAAATAGGTAGTTCTTTAATAGTTGGTAGTGATAAATGTTTTGTTTTTCTCACTGTGCCCAGTTACCCTTTTAAGTATCTCATTTAAGTTTCATTGTTTCCTACATTTTAATTTTCTAATGTTTGTTCTAATAGTCCATAATTACTCAAGTTGAAACTCACCTTACTGGTCTCCGCGATACAGGCTTTGCCTAGTGCGGAGGCCGATGTTAAATTGTAACCTGGATTCTTTATACACAAATAAATATTTTTTCATTTTTTTTTTCATATAATATATAATATATTGGACTTGCACTTACAAAAAAATATGTGAAATTGTTCAGTGGAATGACAAGACTATCGTCAGCTATACGCTAGTCCATGGAGATGATGCTTTACTCACGTCATCTACTACAGACATCCAACCAGTAACATAACTTACACAAAACTAAATACTTGCAGCTGATGCCGGATACCCGGTTTTATCAAACTTTACACCAGGTATAGTTTAATATAAAATTGCGCGCTGCAAAGTTGCGAAGTCACGTAGAGCTTATTCCGGTAGTTTATTGTTCGAGCTTCATGAAAGAGCCTAATTTAAGTAGGCCTTAAATAAGCGTGACCGTGAGCTCAGATTTACCGAAGACGATATTTTGTAGGCGCTGATTGCCAATTCATAGAAAATCTGTTGGGAAAAGAAATGGGGAAAATTCAGTTTTTCTCTGATACTTTTTCAGATTAACTTGAAACCTGCAGTCTTTGAAAATACAATTGGGTTATTACCTACTGAAAATTATTTTTCTGTTCAAAGTGGTGGTTCTACTACTAGGTGAAAATCTTTGTCAAGGTAAGAACAAGGTAATTTTATTCTCGCAGTCTTCTGAGTATTGGAAATCGTTCATTTCATACCTTTTCTATTCAATTTATTAAACCAAACTTGATTACAAGAGGTTTATTGCGATCTTATCGAATTCGGACAAATTTGCTAAAACTTGAGAAAAGACTTGAAAAGGATAATACAAAAATTTTTTGTCACTACACCTTTTTCACTATAGACTCTATCTATCACGAACCTGTAAACATAACGTTTTGTTTATCGCATTAGCGTTTGTGAGAGAAAAATAAATTATTTGTTGTAGAGTCTAAAATTCCTGTAAAATTAGTTATTTTTTTTACTCAATCATAAATTCAGCGACAAATACTTCTACTTCTCAGAAACAAATATTATAAAGGTACCTACTACTACACGTAACAACATAATATTTGTCAAAATGTACTGGCCGCTACCGTAGGCTGCTTCAATCTGGGAAGTCTTTAAGAGGGCGCGTTGCGATCCATTTTGTGAAACGGATAGGCATAGGATTTCGCGTTCGCAGGACAGAGCATATGTTTTAGCAACGGCGTAGGCAGAAAAATCAAGTTTTTGCTTATTTACAAGAAAACTAAACAACTTATGAAGAAAGTGGTTCAAGGAACCAAATAATTAGTAATAACCTACGAATCAAAACATAAACCATTTCAATAGACCGCAGGGTTCCTGAGATCTCGACCAAATTATGTGCGAAATAGTGCACTTTCATGATATATTTAAACGTATTTTTATTGCAATCGTGTTTTCGCATTCAAGGAACCAAAGATAAAATGTTGAATTTTATTCATCCTAGTTTTTTACCACCAGGATTCCGTGAGTACCTACTGAGATCTAGGCTTAGTTTGACAACCAATCACGGTTCGTCCCGTAAGCAGGACACAAAACACTGTTAGTTAGTTAGGTCTAGCTACAAAGTAGGCATTTTGTGCTACCAATATCAATAATAATGATTTTAATTGATTTTAATAATGATTTTAAGTTCGTGTCCAATCGTAGAGTTTACAGATTAATTACTCCCGCCATTAATTCAAAGTTTGCACAACGTACAGGTAGTTTTATGAAAATTCGTGTATATAATAATGTAGCTAAAAACTGTAATATCAGGAATAAAAGTATTAGGTACCGAAGCTAAACATACTGTACAAAAGTGGCTAGCTACTTTGTCCTATGACAAAACAGAAGAAATTCTACTAGCTATAACCTAGATATGTACTCAATAGTTTTTCCCAATTTTATTACTTACTTATACTTAGGAATTTTATTTTATTTTGTATTTAATCATTAATATTCGTATTTTAAGTTAAATTAGGTATTATTTTAGTTATAATTTCCGAAACCTCTTTATTTTAAAATTCGTCCTTGATTTTATATCAGTACTTACCGTAATGTTACCCATTGAATTGTCGTACATAGGTTTCCTCGATACAGGCCTAGCCTAGTGAGGGAACCATCAGAATACATCTATGTAGATACGTCTCGGCAACAACCAAATGTAGGTACTTATGTAGGTACTTAATAATAATGATAATGTCCTCTTAGCCGAATTTCGACCACGGCGGCCAGTCTCATCGGAGACTAGCCAGATGCGCAGGACATATTATTGTGCACAAGTGTGTGCGCAAACACAGGTGCACTCTCTATTCCCTTACTCTCATAATCCGATGGGACGACAGATCGACACGACCGGGGAGAGATTTCCGAGGCAGGGGGGTGTAACACCGCCAACTTCCTGACACCGGGCTGCTACTGTGAATTTTTCTTGCTAGAAAAACCCCAGTAACAACTATTGGCCCGACCCGGGATTCGAACCCAGGACCTCATAATCAGCGGTTGAACAAGCTGACCCCTAGACCAACGAGGCAGTCATTATCAATACCAGATAGGTAACTCATATTCCTTTAATCTACGTTAGGTCTGACCAAAGGAACACCATATCCATGTATCACTGTGTACAAAATGCTAGACAATGTTAGAAATGCCGAGTCCACGCATCTTTCAAAAACAAGCTCAAAAAGTGGTTGACTGAGCAATCACCCTACGACTTTGACTTGGATAAATTAAGTAAAGAATAATTTAATTTAATTAAATGAATTTATTTAATTGATTACAATCATATAATCATAATAATATTAATATTATTTATGAATACTGTGCACCTTAACCTTCTTTATTCACAAAGAAAATTACAATCAACTAATAGAAATTACAACTAGCAATTACGTTTGAAACAATTGGGCTAACTGCAGACTGTTGCAAACAATCTACAGGTACCTCAATGTAGCTAGTGTACCTACATTATACTTAATTTTAAAATTTGTGACGTGTAATATTTTATCAATAAAATGAGTGTGGGAATGATGATGCGATAATGTAGGTAAGTGAATCAAACGTTCTTCCGTTATCGACAAACTACAAATCGGTCAGTGTGAAATCCTTTACCAATACTAGCAAGGCTTGCTTCGCCTTGCTAGTAAATGCATCTGCTGCTTGAACCGACGTTTCAGGCCGATATCTCCTGAATACAAAATAGGTTCAGTTTAGAAGTCCCTGGCACGGTTTGGTTTCGATACGCTTTTATAAATAGCTGTGAGATTGAATGGTTCAAGTTTTAGCTGCAATATTTTATTTGATGCGAGCTTTTTTATGAATATAACTTCAACTGCCCTATGAATGGGCTTAGGTTTTTATGTTTATTGGAATGGTTTTAACAACGTTTTTCCCCTTAAAGGGGGATTTGTCAAAGGGAGAAAACTGGAATAACCCCATATTTTCAGTGGTTTAGACTTACTAACTACTAACTAATAATATTTTTTGTTGTTCTGTTAACTCCTAAATTAGGTAGGAAATAGTAGAAATCGACTTCGTCTTTACTCATCAAAAAAGAAATGGAACAATAGGCCCGCAGCAAAAAAGAAAATTCCTCTCGATATTTCAAAAATTCCTTAAACATTCTATAAAAAATAGTAAATTGAGACATAAATATCAAATTTTCAGGATCGAGCGCGGCGGTGTCATAATTAACGAAGTCCTGGGACTCAACCGGGCCATGCATAACTAAAGCTGCCGCCCTAAACGGGATCTCAGTAAACTATAGAATATAGGCTAACAATGCGTTAGACAAGCTGGAAGTGACATATATCTACTATCACATTAACTGTTAATACAAAGTAAATAATAAATAATGCTGGACAATTCACACAGCATTATCTAGTCTCAAGCTAAGCAGAGCTTATGTTATGGGTACTAGATAACTGATAATCATACCTAATACAATACAATACATAGATATATATTTTTTATTATACATAGAAAACACCCAGACCAACGGACAACCCGGAACAAATTTATGCAAATCGTACACAAATTTGTTCCGAGGCGGGATTCGAACCCGCAACCTCCTGCGTCGCAGGCGGACATTCGCCCGCTGCGCCACGGAGGTCGTCAAAGTGGCAGAATAAAATGCTTCCTGTATCTTATTACCATCTATATTCTACAGCCTTTGCTAATCCACTGGTGGACATTGAAGGCCTCCCGAGATAAGCACCTTAACGCATTCACTGCCCAGCCACGGCGGTGAGACATGCAGGGTCGCGCCGCCGCCACCGCTACAGAGGACTGGCATCTGTGTCTTGGGCCATGAATGTGTTAATGGATCTTATCATAAGGGGGATGAAAAATCAATAAATAATGCAGGACAATCCACAAAACATCATCTAGCCCCAAGCTATGATTAGCCAATATAGGTCCCTGCCAATATACAACCTATATTGGCAGGCAGGGCTTGTGTTATGGGTACTAGATGACTGCTTGATAGACGATTGCATAGATGGTAATATGCAAAATGCCAATTCCTGCATCTCATGTTGTTTTGAATCCAAATGTTTGGACCAGAGTTTAGACAAACTGTTTGAGACTTTTAACTTAAAGGTCAGAAAATCTTAAAGACTAGATAAAAACTCTTCGGCTGAAAAACAATAACATTCAAAAGAGTAAGTTCCTATACATTTGAGCATGCCCTATGATTGCACAATTCCACTGCAATATCGAAGCACACAGAACTTGAAATATTGCATTACACATTCAAATTGCTAGGTACGGCAGTCCGTTCTTGATTTATATTCGTGCAAAATGTTTTCTTTTAGTACAAAACTTTTTAACCTACATTCTGTGAACACTAAAACAATGTGTTTTAGGGATTTTTACGAAAGGTAGTTTCTATACAGGGTTATTGGTAATTCACTGACATTGTGCGAACTGGTTCTGTCCATCATCATGAACACGTTTGTGAAGACGCCAGGTCTTAATTCAATTTTTTTTATTGGTATTAGGTACACATTCATTCAGTGGCGGTGAATTAGGTGCAAATAACCCCAAACGCTAGTCTTTTTATCTTTTTGTTGTTCACGCCTGTAGCACACCTCCGCTGCGGAATACGAGTAGCGGACCCGCTGGGTGAATTCCGCATCGATCAAGTGTGGTTTGAGTTGCGGAACTATAGCGGAGGTGTGACTGACGTCGGAGCAGATCGACGAAACCGCGCGTGGAAAGAGATAGAATTATTGTGAAATATATGCGTTAGAGCAGGCAGTTCCGCTAGTGTTTCTAATCTCCTACACACGAACAAGACATGGCGAAATTACTGCGGTTCCGCTGATAAGGTTTCGCAGCGGAGGTGTGCTACGGGCGTCAAAATTGCACGTTCTTCTTAATGTCCGTGTGAAGTTTTTTAGAGATCCGTGATACTATCAAAGCATAGCATTATGTAGATAGCTAGGTATTCAGATGAGGCTATACATTTAGCTGAGCTGCAGCTTTGGCACATCGACAACATTCTGGCAACGATGCAAACACATCAATATGGGAGGAATGAGAACAGTAAATGAGTATTTTTACGTAAGAAAGGTTCTTTATTTTGACTGTATTGTATTTTTAACCGACTTCGAAAAAAGGAGGAGGTTCTATGGTCGGCTGTATGTATGTTTTTTTTTTATTTGAATTTGGAAGACCGATATGGATTTTTTTTCGATAGTGTACGCAGAGTCATCAAGAGGTACTTAAACTTTTTTTTACCCGAGAGGTTATTATTATCCCGAAAAACTTAAAAAGCAGTGAAATATAAAGGAAATTGAACTTATTATTTGTTTACTGGTTATTAAAAAAAATAAAACAAAATTTATTATTACTTTTTAATGACCTGATCAATATTGCTGTCACTACTGCCTGCCTTGTTGGTCGAATCCCCGGTCAGGCCGAATGCCGTGGTCGAAATTCGGCTAGGAGGACATTATTATTATTGCTGTCACTTGACATATGACTATTTTGTTCCATACACAATAGTGTATAATATATGACACAACCATAATATTATATAACGCTCATCGTCAAATTGCCAAAAAAATGCCTGGTATCAATTCTGGAAAACTACCTAAATATTTTTTTGCGAGTGGTGCAAAGTTACACCCGAGGCAATGTTGAGAGATTTCACAGTTAAAAATACAAAACAAAAAATACAACCACTTCCAGTTCTCTACTTACCAAAACATCAATGCCTTTGTCTTACAAACAGAAGGCAATGCAAAAGACAGGGGTGGATTTGTTGCCTCTGTAACGAGTCCTTCGGACCTTATAAATAGTGAGGTGCCTTCCTTTTAGGGACACTACCCTTTAAAGTGCCCTTAAATAAATTCTGTCAGTTGAATTAAACATTTTCTCAGGATCTTTACATTGTTTTCTGTCATTTTCTGCGTGTTGTTTCAGGATTCTTTATGCGATAGGATTTAGATCATGGAATCATTTTAAAGGGTGGTACTACTTGGACTGGTTTCCGCAACAAGACCATAGGTTTTGCGTGTCGGGTGGGGGGGGCTGCTAATCTAACCACCCGATGTCCTCCAGGAAGGCCAGCAGCTCGCTGTCGCCGGTGCATGCCTCCCTAGGCGTCCTCGGGAACCCAAGGTAGTGTTTTTTTATTTTTTATTAATGTTGATGGTAAAGTGTTTGGTCACCAACTCACTTAGACTATGTGAAGATGTGGTCTAAGATGGAGTACGCTTTCCAGGAAGGAACTTATTTACCCTGGACTTGAAGACTCCAAGATTTTACTCTAACGGGAAAACAGACGCAGGAAGCTCATTCTACTCTTTGGTTGTGCTTATTATAAAAGTAGAGCAGAATTTTTTGGTTCGACACTGTGTTATGTCGATCAGGTACGGGTGGTATTTTTCTGTGCGTCTGCTGGTCCTATGGTGGAAGGGAGAAGATGGGATAAGGTCGTGCAATGCCTGCGCACAATCACCAAAGTGGTACTTGTGGAACACTGATAGTCTGGCGGGCGACGAGCCGTCTGTGATCGACGTCTACGGAAAATTGTACTAAAACAATTCGTCTAATACAATTCGACTAAAACAGTTCGACTAAAGCACAATTCGACTAAAAGCATTTAGACTAATGACAGTTCGACTTAAGCCATTCGACCTTGAGTTGACCAGACCTGAAAGGGTGTGTATATGTATAATTGCGCACAGAGCCATAATCTTGACACAATTTTTTTTTGTTGTTGAAACGAATTGTTTTAGTCGTTAGTCGAATTGTTACTAGTCGAAATGTTTTTAGTCGAATTGTTTTAGACGAATTGTTTTAGTTGAATTTTCCGCAAATCGTGATCGAGGCTTTGTAGATTAGTCTCTGCAAGTGTGTAGTGAAGTGGTCGAGAAGATCCGCTTTCGCACTCTACAAGCACATGCGTGGCCATCTCCTAAAATGGAGGTTATTTGAATGTATAAAATGTTCTAAAGTTATTCTCGGTTTTCTGAAGGTACTTACTAATTTTCTGTAGAAAGGAAAACACAATTTAAGATTGGACCATATTTTACGTTAACGCAGCTGCAGACAGACTTTAATATTCTAGTTCTTAGCAAATCCCCGTCGGCTATATACCTACAGAACCGGAGTTTATTACTTTTAATAACGAGGTAAGAAAGATTGTATGTAAGTGGGTGCCTATGTTTTTATTTCTTAGAGATCCGAAACCAAAGGGTAGATTGTAAGTGGGTGCCTATGTCTTTCATTTCTTAGAGATCCGAAACCGAAGGGGACGCGTCCGAAGCAACGCACGTTTGCACGTTCAGCAGTAAAGTTGTTCGTTTCGTGCGATCCGTCAACCGAAAATTCGTATTTCGTGTTTCAAAGTAGGCTTTCTCTCATTATTCGTTTCATTCATGTGTCACCAAACTAAATGACTCGAATTTTAACTAGATGTCGCTACTAGAAGAATTTGAAGAAGGTTTATAGTTTTTTAAAACACGCCTAATTATGACAGACTACCCGTTATCCTATTACCCGTTTTCCCGTAGGAATGAAGCATTTTCCTGCGGTAAAAAGTAGCCTATGTTCATCAGGAATAATGTGGGCTTCTTATGGTAAAAAAAAATTCTAATCGGTCCAGTAGTTTCGGAGCCTATCAATACAAACAAACATTTAAATCTTTCCTCTTTATAAAATTAGTATCACACTAATATTATAAATGCGAAAGTTTGGATGGATGGATGGATACCTCTTCACGCCAAAACTACTGAACGGATCGGGCTGAAATTTTGCATACTGGTAACTCTAATCCTGGAATCACTCCGCTACTTTTTATCCCATAAATCAGTTCCCATGGGATATAAACTTTAAACGTTTATGGAAACGTTTAAAGTTTCTAACATGTTAGAAACAACGCGTGCGAAGCCGCGGCCAGAAACTAGTAGTCAATAATTGTGTATTTGTTAGGTACCTACCTAACTAATCTATGGAATTATGTACTGACCAGAGGGGTGAGTCTATTTGACGTTACTAACGAGGTCTCCTTTTTGTATGACGTATTTGCGTACTTCCCTGTCCGCACGATAGAGGTGCTGTAATTAGGGGCCATTCATTTATTACGTAAGACGATTTAGAGGGAGGGGGGTCGACCATGTCTTATTTTTTCTTACAAGGGGTGGGAGGGAGTCTCGATAGTTCTTACGTAAGATCACAAAAAACCAAAGTTTATTATTATAGTCTACCAAAAAAATAACATTATTAGTACCTTTGTAAGTAGGTACAAATAAACATTTCTAAAAATGGTTACTTTGAAAAATAAACACTAAAACAAACCAAACGAGTAGGTATTCATTTTTTCCTTAAAATACTTACGCAACAGGGGGGGGGAGGGGGTCGGCCGATTCTTATTTTTTCTTATAATAGGGGGGAGGCGGTCAAAACTAGCAAAAATCGTCTTACGTAATAAATGAATGGCCCCTCACCAAATTGTATGGAAAAAGGAGACGTCTCGATCACGTCTCGTTACTAACGTCAAATAGACTCACCCCTCTGATTCCAAAAAAATATTTCAATAAAATAGAAAACATTACGGACGTAAGCGGGTTAACTACGAACCTTATTTGTGTTGGAAGAACACCAACGAGGAACCACCAAAAATAAGGTTCGTAGTTAGCCCGCCTACATCCGCAATTAATGAATTCGTTAAACTACGATAGTTTTATATTAAAATAGAAAACATTTGGATTTGGTAAGAAGTACTCGTAGGTACCTATGTTTCTTCACAGTCTAAAGCCCTGGGTTTGTATGAGAACTAGTCTTGCTGTTTGTATGAAAATCCGCTCTCAACCCTTAACTGGGGGCCTACGCGGAAAAGGTAAACTGCTCATCAATGCACATGTTTAAGAAAAAATTAAAACTATATATTTATGACAAAATTTGCTAAGGTAACGGTACTAAATGCAAACATAACTGTAAAAAAACTTAAACTGCTAGCTAACTACATAATATGTATTGTACAGTATACAATAATTTAATAATTATTAATTAGTTAAGACAATGGCAGAAGCCTTTATTCACAAAGAAAATTATAATATAATTATTATTTACAATTGAAACAATTGAGCTAACTGCAGACTGTTGCAAACAATCTACAGGTAGCTCAACTGATCCATATCAATACCAGTCGGAAGCGTCCCCAAGACGCTGGCTGCATTGCCCCGCTGTATGGCAATGCTGATGCGCTGTGCCAGATACTGACCAGCTCTCGGGTCACGCGTCGCTTCGACCAGACGCTCAGATAATTTTTTGAAAACCCGAAGAGCCTCGGTACCCCACGGACCTAGGGTCTCGACTCCAAGAGGAGCAAATGTGTAGGCTCTGTCGAGACCTGCATATTTGCGCCTCTTGAGATCTTCGGCCAAATCTGCCGCCGCGCCTGCCCTCACGGATGTCCTCGGACGATGGGAAGGCGCAAGTGTGTCGACGCATGTAGCGTCCCACACAATGGGCCTCCCCAACTCCCATGGGACTAGTGTCATACCGTCGGGCCTTTTACCATCGTCACGTAACAGACCATTCGAATTAGTTAAATTAGCAAGCTTAAGAATATTGTGTTTACATTCTCATCTAAGTGAACTTTGTTCTTTTGAGAAATAAAATTCTTTAAACTGAGGTAAATCCAATTTTCATTTTCGTTGCCTAATACGCTTGCATAAATATGATTAGCGTTTGCACAAACCGAAGCAGAACCTTCGATAACGTTCCTAGACTAAGGTTCCTGGATTGGTTCACTTTTATTGAAATGATTTCCACTGTTTTCCCTACACATTAATAATTCCCTAAACAATTTTATCGCTAGCTTTTATTTGTTCTGCTTTGTATTAGTTACGAGTGTTTTAGTAAACATTCGCGAGGTAATCTGCGAGCGTTGTGGCAGAGAGAATTATTTAGTGCGAGCGGTGCGAGTTCACGACTCGTCCCGTAGACAAGGGAAGCGTTTACGATCTTTGGTTGTGTTACTAGTTTGAAGTGATGTTGGGATCGAAAGGGTTGGTGTTGACGATCGACGGTTGTTTTACTAGATCGATGTGCTGGTGGTGCGAAAAAGGATAGTCAACTAACTTAAATATGGTCAGAGAGTAGTCGAACCATATGAAAATGTCAAATTGATATAGGTACCTACTTATAAGGCTCACCCGCGATTTCTTTCGCATGGATTTTAGGGTTACAAATTTCTCGAGATCAGCTAAAACCCTGTTGTAAGAGTCTAAAATTCCGAAACCCGTTTTCAATAAAATTAAAAGTTCAATTGCATTGAAAAATAAATTGAAATTGTTCATTGAAAAAAAAATTACAAATATGCAAGAAAATCACATCCAATATTGTTTTCATTTCTTCCTTTCTAGCTTGCGTTTTAAGATCCTAGGTCCGTCTTGCACACGGATTTAGATGTAGTAGTCTATGGTAGATAGATAAACCTTGGTAACATTATAATGTCTATGGATAGAACGTAGGAGCCCAAGCGCATTGTCCATGGCTGGCTCACACCGAGATATTTGTAAGAACTTGAATAAGAGAGACCAAAATACTAAAATATGTATTTTATTTGAAATACCACATTAGGTCTTTTTTGAAACTCATCAAGGAAAAGTTCGAAAAACTGTGGACCGAAGAATCAAGAACGAATACCCATTACTTATGGTAACACCATGACCGTGGATTCTTCAAGTACATAGTTCAACAGACTACCAACAATGTTTTTATGCAAGACTAGTTTATGCCCGCGGCTTCGCACGCGTTGTTTCTATAGAAACGTTTAAAGGTGATTTCTATCCCATGGGAACTTATTTATGGGATAACAAGTATATAAGCCTATGTTGATTATAGGATAAGAATTACCTGCGTGCAAAATTTCAGCTCGATCCGTTCCTTAGTTTTGGCGTGAAGAGGTAACAAACATCCATCCATCTATCCATGCATCCATACAAACTAATATTAGTGTGAAATAATATCCAGAATGGGTCCGTTAATTTACGTAAAATTTTAGGTACATCAAATCATGTTTTCAGCGTACACAAATAATGATGCACGGTCAACGCCAAAATTGCTGAGCAACATAATGACCTTGTTTATCGAATAATTTGTTTGCTGTTGATTGTCGTTTCATTTTAATACTTCCCTACTGATAATATTTCCATCAAAAACAGGCATTAAACAGTTTAGACAACTTATGTAAATAACAGTCTAAAGCCAATCAGTAAAAAAGGTCACGGAAAAGCGTGAAGAGCAAAACAACAAAGAAGTCAACATCAGCAGGTTTTCACAAATAGGCCGAGAGAATTTATTGGGGCAGTTACCTTATAAATTTGTTGAATTGGTCACCATAAGGTTTGCTGAACGATATTTCTAAAGTCATACCATGATATAGAGATATGACTGAAAATTTAACTACCTCTTATCAGATAGTTTGAATAATTAATTTCGAATTTAATTTAATTAATTAATTACTATTATTGTTATTATTATTATTAATTAATTAATTTGTATTGTTTTTATTTATTTATTTATTGTTGTTTACTCATACTTGACTTACAGAATACATTCCAAAACGTCAAACATTATTATAAAATCTAGCGTAGGTACGTTAAATTATATAAAATACATAATATGGAAATGTCACAATTAAAAAAAATGAAAATGAGGAATGAGAGTGTCCCGAACCCTTGTCTCAATCATCTATTATTAATTATTAGAATTGTAATTAGTTACATTAAAAATGAGCAATTATTGTAATTTTTTCTGTTACATATGACTGTGCCTCTACCTATTAAGATTGAGGATAATTATGTACCCTATCGCATTAGGTGTGCCTGTAAGGATAGGTGTACTTTTTAATAGTTCATAGTTCATAGTTCATAGTATTTATTCATAACATAACAAGTTACAGGTCAGATAATAAACATACATCGCTCCTTAAACATAGGGATTACAATAATATTAATTTATAAACATTTCTATGACTTTGCATAGGTTCAATAAATTGTAATACGTTAATACAATCACATTTTAATAAAAAAAAAATACAAATAAATTGGTAGCATAAATTATTTCAAATCGATACCTAATCGTCCATTAACATTTAATATCCGTGAATTCACGGAAGTCATAGAAAGATTTTTCTATAAGCCATTGTTTTATCTTGTACTTAAAGGATTGTGTCGAGGGCGATTCCACAATTTTAGGCGGTAGGCGGTTGTACACTGTGGGTCCCATCACATGAATCAGCTTCGACATTTTTGTGAGCTTACGAGATAGCGCTTGCAGTTTCTAACTGACAGAATTTCGGCCAAAGGAGCAGCGACTGTGTTCATCAAGGACATTGATAGTTCGTAGATGTCCTTCGTTTGCTTATGAGCTATACCAGAAGAAATGATTTTATATATTTCTGACGGGGTGAACCTGCGAAATCGGAGAGAGCGGTCAACAGGCTTTCTAGTCGATAGCAGGGCTTGAATCGCTTCCGGTATGTCAGCAGCAGGCGCACCACAAGCCATAGCAGCGCTCACAAAATGGAAATTAACTGCATCGACTGCGGCAACATCATGTGAAAATTTAGAACCATCCGTTGATCTTATAGAGTCCAAGAAATCTAAATTTCGTCTACTTTTTCCTGTTTCAACCTTGACAACATCCCACATAGTTTTGGCTCCATTGCTAGATTTGCTTATCATACTAGAATAATATAAACTCCTTTCATATCTCAACAAAAAATCGTATCTTTTTTGAAATTCGTCAGTTTTACTGTGTAAGGTCACATTAGTCGGAAATTTTTGGCAAAGGGATTTCATGTCGCGTAAAAGATAATCTAAATTAATAATGTGATCAGGTACCCAGGACTCAATTTTACTTCGCATCACTATGCGTTTTAGTGGAAAACATATTTCGTATTTGTTCTTAATAATGTTCGATATTGTATTCGCCAACCCGTTGGTCGACAGAACGCAGTTTTTAACTATATCGTCCCAGTCTACACTGTATAGCGCAATAACGAAGTTATCTTTATTCGATCGCGTAAATGCTCGAGATAGCCGAGGAGGCGGAGCCGCGCGCGCCTCATATGGTACCTCGACGCGGACGGCATAGTGGTCGCTAAGATGGGTCTGCACGGCGGTCGCGTGTACAATGCCTGCGAGCGCGCTCTCGCAGTCAACATAAACATGATCCAAGCATGTACTTGTCGAAGCCGTAACTCTCGTGGGAAAGTCGACAATGTTACAGAAGCCCCTTGTGTTTACTAAGTCAGTAATTTTCTTTTGATCGCTAGTCAGATAGCCTAATAAATCAATATTAAAATCGCCCGTAACTACACAATCCTTATTTGTTTCTCTCAATAAGTCAAATAATTTTTCAATCACAGGAAAAAATTTAGAGGTGTTTGTAAAATTAGAACGGTAAACGCACACTACAATAATATTTAAATCTGTCAATTCTACAGCAGAGATTTCACAAACTTGTTCTACTGAAATGAATGTATAGTCTAATTCTTTATATTTAATATTGTTCCTCACAAAAATGCACGATCCGCCGTGCGCGATCGATAGTCTACAGTAGTATGCTGCTAGGGTAAACTCGTTTAAATTTATACATTTAAGCTCATCAACTCGAAGCCAGTGCTCCGTAATACACAAAACGTCACATTTGAGAACGCCACATAACATAACTTCTAATTGACGGGTCTTATTCTTAATTGATGCAATATTTTGATGGCATACACAAATATTCGTCTGAAGTGCAGGTAGGCCGCCGCGTTGACGTCCCTCTGCAGTAGTTGCATTCGTGAGTGAGTCATACCTGTGCGGATGAGCCGGCGGCGCGGGCGGCGGCGGCGGCGGCGACGGTTGCCTCGCTTTCGGGTCCCCACCCCTGGCGGGGACGGGCGCGAAAGGGTATCCAAGGGACAAACCGCACACCGTGTGGCCACTCCGAAGGAGTCGTTACTTTCTCGTAAATACTTTCAGGCATACCTATAAGGAATGAGGCATGCCTGTCCGTTTTTATTTCACGCTTCTCAACTGTGTAATCAGACTTGGTCAATCGGTTTAGGAAGCATAGTACCTTGTCTACCGTCGTGTCGGGTCTGAATAACCACGCCTGTATGTACATTCTCTTCTGAACAGCTTGCAAGTCGTTATTTTCTTTTCCTGTCCCTACTGTAATGGGGCGACTCGGGCGTTTTTGTTTATTCTTACGTTTTTGAGTAACAACCTGCCAGTCAAGATTATCAATCTTATTCGCGCATTCGCTAGTATTTGGCTTTGGCACTGAGTCCAACGAGGCTCCAACTAGACCCATTTCACCCTTTGATTCGCACGAAGCATTCTTTCTCGCTTTACTCGGCCTGCCTCGGGTTTTCTTCGGTGTTAGAGGCTGGGCGGGCCTTAAAGCGCTTCGGTCTATTTCGGGCGTTTTCGGGAACAAACTTAGCGGGGCAGTACAGTACGGCAGCGCCGGCGGCGGCGGCGGCGGTGTGAGTTCAGCAGCCATGATGTTGTCATCCGTACCAATAGTGCCCGTGGCTTGATGTCCACTTATCGTCTTGGATGCCGCGGCTTTTAACCGCGCTTGTCGCACTGGTCGTTTCATCGGTGTTGTTGCTACGCGGGTTGTGTCGGTAGGTTTTTGCGTCATCTTGTCCGGCTTACCCTCAACAGTGGTTTTCAACAAAGTCATCGCCAGTTCTTGTGCTTGAATAATCTGGCTCTGGTCCGAAATCTTGCCTTCCAGCATGTCAATTTTATTTGCTAGATTGTTGATAACACTCTGTAGTTCTCGTACTGCATTTTCTAAGGCTTTTTGTGCCATTTTGGATTTTTAATAACAGAAAAACGGCGGACCGTCTTTACACTGAGTGAGTTACCCCCACAATAAATAGATAAATAAAAATAAATAATAAATTAATTAGGGGTGCACTTTTAATGAGGAGAAACTATGGAAGTACCAGCACTGTAATGAAAATTGTTTACATTGATTAAGATCTTGTCTAATGTGATCAGTGTGATCACGCATCACGAATCCATATGAGCCTGATAAGATCTTGTCTTCTGTGACTATGAGAACTAAGTTAAATCGTAATAGCTCCTTCGATCAAGTAATGAATTGGCCTTATAAAGTGTAGTTATTTAATTTAATTCAGAGATTAAATGCAACAAAGTTGTTTGCTAACCCCGTGCAAATAAATGTTTAATATGACAAAGTGAACATTTAGAGGTATTTTGACTTAGAGCATTGATATGTCAATGATGTGCCTATTTTTAGGGTTTTGAAGATCGAAGATCGGTTTCAAAACCCTTATGGTCTCGCTTTGTCTGTCCTTTTTTCCCTCCTTAATAACTCAAAAACTACTGCAGCTATCAACTTGAAATTTAAAATAATAATACATTTCGTGTGCCTGTACAGATTTAGAGAAAAATAAATGAAAAATGAAAATGAATATTTTCCATACAAATTGTGATGCCGAAATTTTAAAAGATACCTACAGTCATATGGGGTATCAAATGAAAGGTATCATTTTGTACATTTCAAAATAGTTTTTGAAATTTTTGTAGGTTTCATACTTTTTAAAATATTTCGTAAAAAGTCGAAAAATACCCATCCCCCCCCCCCTATCTCCGAAGATTGTAGAGCGATCCATGTAAAATGTATGGAGCGTTTATAGACATTAATCTATATTTTACAGGAAAAATATAGAGAAGTTTGAAAAATGAACAGTTTTTGAAAAATGGTCAAAAAGGGGGGGAATAATTTTCAAAAGGGGGAGCTACCTTACCGAGTGGGGTATCAAATAAAAGGTATCGGTTTGTACGTTTCAAAACAGTTTTTCGAATTTCTGTAGGTTTCATAGTTTTTGAAATATTTCGAAAAAAGTCGAAAAATTTACCATAACCCACCTTAACCGAACCACCCATTTAACCGAAGCATGCAGAGAGATCCATCTGAAATGTAGGTTGGTACCTACTATTCTTAGGTATTCGCTAAATAGCGAAGTCTCTAACCGGTACTTTTGGTACATATTTGTTGACAAACGTTCAAAACCCTCGGCGCGCGAGTTACACTCGCACTTGACGGATCTTGTTTGTTTTAAACAAATTCGATATCTTGCAGCTACCATGCAATTTTTGTTTGTATTGAATGAGATATTTATCATTCCAACTATTTTGACGCCAACTAAGATAAAATGCGTCTTAGTTGGACTTTATTTTTTTCAGTGTGTGATATCTTTTAGGTGTCTTTGCTTTTAGGTGTACCTTTTAGGCTAGCCTATGGGATATAGGCTCGGCAATCAGGATATATTACTTCCATAGTAATGTCCTCCTAGCCGAATTTCGACCACAAGAAATATTATAGTGCACAAGTGAGTTCGCCACCACAGGTGAACTCTCTATTCCCTCACTCTCATAATCCGATGGGACGGCAGACCGACACGACCGGGGAGAGTTTAGGCGCAAGACCAACGGCCTAAAGTACTTTCCGAGGCACGGGGGAAACCGCCAACTCCGGGCTGCTACTGTGAATTTTTCTTGCTTTGAATTTTTATCGGAAATTATTCGATTTATTTGGTAGAAATCTGATTTCACCTATTATTTTATATGAATGGTCTACAGAGTTATTCCGAATTCGTCCTACTTAGCTCGAACCAAAGAAGTCAATCAAAAAAAATATTTTTAAAATGTACGACGCGACGTGAAGAAGAATGAAGAAACAAAAACCATCTTTCAGTTCAAAGATGGAGACAAAGTTGTTTGATTTCTATCAAAGAACTTTTCTAATGAAGCAGCCAGCGAACAATCGATATTCTCGTAACCTGACGACAAATTGACGGAAAATATCATTTTGTTCGAAACAAGAGTTGTTATAAAAAGGTGGGTTAATTGCTAGGTGTGAAAATACCTTGGATAAGTTGTATCAAAATATGACGCACAAGTAAGTCACTCAATTAGTGCCCGGCCATAAATTTAGTATAGAAACGTTTTGTGTAAAACTACATTACTTACATCCACGTGTTGCTTAAGGACATAGCACATACATTCAGCACAGCACACATTAAGCATTCAAATATTTCAATTTTTATTTTTGCCCATATAGGCTTAAATTCGTACAGCGGTACTACAAAAAAGTAAGACATCTCTTGAGCACGTGCTTAACAAAAGCGTTACCAAAAAACTGCGTTTTACGCCGGCTTACAGTTAGACACAGCTTAAACAAAGTTTAAACGAGCGTTAAACTCTTGTTAAACCCGTGTCTAGCTGTTTAGACACTGTTTAGCTAACGCTTGTTAGACCAGTGTTTACTTTGGTTTTTGTAGAACCGCTGCAGCTGGTAATATTTTGTTTAGATACATTCTACAGTGACAAAATGGTTCGCAAGTTTCAAGCGAGCTGTCTGTTTTCTAATGCCGTCAATATGAAACGCATCTAAATATTACGAGTTAAAACCCATATTTGAATACACATGTTTGTGCTGTGGGGCAGTTGTGTGGTCCATATCTGCGACAACCTTTAATTCATTGCTTTTTAAGAAACCATTAAGAGACCAATTGGCTCATGTACGAGTCTCAAGTCATATTTATTATGTGACTAGATGGGTTATAATAACCCTTTAATCACAAAGAAAATTACAATCAAATAATAGAAATAATAATAATTGTATATTAGTAGAGAAATAAATCTCAGAGGTTATAGAAATATTGATTTTTATGAACTTTTACTCGCGTTATCCAAAATCTTGCGGTCCGAAGTGAGACTAACCCAACATCACTTTTTTATTTTATTTCTGTATGTCGGTCCGTATTTTTTTATAAAATTTATATTAGTGAGAAAATATTTCCTTTCTGTACATATCGTAGCTGTGTGGTGGTTAGAATTTGCACGACCCCAACTCTTCCCGCGGGTGTCGAAAGAGGCGACTAAGGGATATCCACTGGGGGCGGGCAGCAGCGCCTCCTGCAGAACAATTCTACCATCAAACTGCGATCCCCAACCCGCATGCCCAGCGTGGGGATAATGGGCACTACCCCCATGTGATAGAAGCCAATAAGGCGCTTATCCTGGGGAGGCCTGCGTCCAGCAGTGGACCGATACAGGCTGTTGAGGTTGAGGTTGAGGTACATATTGTAACGCATTAGTTTTCCACTGTAATGTTACATTATTATATGATGAATAAACTATAAACTATCTCGTTGACTAAATCTACCTCTATTTTCGGTATGTAAATAATTTGTTATACCACCATCTTATCCAATTAACCAACATTGAGTGAGGGACTCGACATTCATTAAATATTAACCAAAATACGAATATCATACACTTCCGTGCATTTTTGAACAGGCCACTTCCATGTCACTGAGTGTAATTAATGTTTTATGAAAATTGCTATGTAACTGGAAGGTATATAAACATTCGTGTGCAAAAGTCTTGTAGTCTGTGTCAAGCGAAAATGAATCACAAAGTCAGCGTATGTCAGCTCATAATCCATGTCACCAAACTAGATGTACAATCAACGTACAACCCTACAAGTAGCTTTATCCGAGTGGACGTAAGCAAAATTAAACCAAAAGCCGGGGCTGTAAAGCTTATTCTGCTGTTTGGGTGGAACACGTCTTGTAAGGCCGCGCTCACTTTGGACGCATTTTCAGTTGAATTTGATTCGTGTGGAAACGTACGAATGGTTCCATAGTATTTGAACGGACGGGCGTTCAAGTACTATGGAAGCGCGCAGACTGCGTGCAATTAGTCCTTCGTATACATGCGTTTATTTGAATGGTTCCCTTATGACATCCGAAAACAGTCCGAACTTGTTGGGATTTTACCAGGTATTCGTTACATTAAACATAAAAATGGATGTACAAAAGAATATTAACTTGGTGTACGAACATCATTTTTGTCGGATCAAAGTGATTCTAAAAATGAAATCTTAAATCACACTAATAGGTATTATAAATTAGAAAGTTTGGATGGATGGGATGGATGGATGGATGTTTGTTACCTTTGCAGGCCAAAACTACTAAACGGATCGGGCTGAAATTTTGCATACAGGTAATTCTAATCCTGGAATCAAACATAGGCTACTTTTTATCCCATAAACAAGTTCCCATGGGATAGAAATTACCTTTAAACGTTTCCATAGAAACAACGCGTGCGAAGCCGCGGATATAAACTAGTCTTCCATAAAATTTCGAAACTCAAAGAATTCATGTCTTTTAAAAATAAAACCCGCACCCATTCGGTTCTACGACAACAATTTCGACGACGACGCCCTCGCTATCTCTGGCGTAGAAGATTATCTTGAAGATACAGATTATTCATCGCAACAAAGATGACTTCATGAACTAATATTAATAATAATTTAATTTAGTTTATTTGTTGTATTTGAATGGAAGAGCGGGACATCCTGGCACAAGTATATTTATATACTTAAAAGGATATCCTACCAACTGTTTAGCACGTAATGTAAAATATTATTATAAAAAATAAACAATTAAAAAAAAAAAAACAATTAAGTGAACGCTATATCACCAGACAGCTGTTTGAAGGAGAAAAACGTATTCCGTGTGCGCACTTAGTTCGTACGAACAGTATTCATACGTTTACGTGCGAACAAATTCGCATCCATAGTGAGCGCAGCTTTAGGGTTGTCGTGAAATAATAATCAACTGACGCCGGCACCTCTTAATGTCGGTGTTAATTATCATTTCAGTATTTCAACCCTTCCCTCTGTCCACTATGCCATCTCAAAGGGACAACGAATGCAAGCTATATGAATGCTTAGACAGAATGTTTCTGTAAAAGCTGTGTGGTGCCGGCTTAGAATTTGCACCACCCCAACTCTTCCCGCGGGTGTCGTAAGAGGCAACTAAGGGATATCCATTGGGGTCGGGCAGCAGCGCCCCCTATAGAACAATTCTACCACCAAATCTGCGATCACCAATCCGCATGCCCAGCATGGGGATTATGGAAATTACCCCCATATGATAAAAGCCAATAAGGCACTTATCAGGGGGAGGCCTGTGTCCAGTTGTGGACCAATAGGTACAGGCTTTTGAAGTGGAGGTTCAGAAAAAAAAGCGTCGTAAAAGTTTACAGCACGTTAAGAGTAGGTTACCAATTGAATAAAGGTTGTCGCAGATCAAGGCCGCACCTACCGCACAGGACAAAAATGTGCATTCAAATATGGGATTTAACTCGTAACATTTAGATGCATTTTATATTGACGGCATCAGATGACAGACTATTCACTTTTTTAATATAAAAACTATCGTAGTTTGCCGAATTCATAACGGATGTAAGCGGGTTAACTACGAACCTTATTTGTGTTAGAAGACTATTCACTATTCACGTTTGAAACTTGTGGAAGCCATTTTGTCACTGTAAAATGTATCTAAAGATATCGAGTTTAAGCCCATATTTGAAAGCACATTTTGTGTTGGGTCAATGTGCGCAGAGCTTAAGAAGCTCGCCTAGCGATTGTTAGTAAAGAAAGCGGTTTGACAGTAGATTCCTGTAAACTACGTAGGTAACCCATGATAGTGTAAGACACCCTGTAGCTGACGCTCTTTGAATTTATGCGGGCGGATGCTGGACGCCGCATGTTGAAGAACCTCTCTGTGGCTCTAAGGCTCTACTTAGAGGCCTAAGCCCAGCAGTGGACAATCATATTCTCATGATAATTAAATCATGGTTTTGGCGCAGTAACGAAAACTCCATTTTACTCCAGTACACAAAATAATATCCAGTAAAACCACGTGAACATAACCAGACCATAATGGAAATTGGATATTAACCTGTTCACAAACTATGGAATTAAACCGTATTGTCAAAGGTTTATGCAGCAAAAAGCCAGAATTTTAAACCGAGATTAAAATGGAGATTTACTGGACGCAACAGTGATTGATTGATTAATATTTTAGTTAGTCGGTTAAAGTGCTAGCAACTTTGTGTTCATATTAAATATTTAGTTGGAATCAGACAGCGGGCTCGGATAAATATTAAAGATAATTTTTAACGGCTCGTGTTAACTTTTATAACAAAAATCTTCAAAAATGGGAGAAGGTTTTATTTTCGGGTTGTACTCATGTTTTATTTTTTTATGTATGTTCGTCGATGACGGAGAGGCGAATTGACGAAGTATGTCAATTGTGGACCGATTTTGATGATTACTTTGCAGTTGTATAGAGGGTGATTCTGAGGTGGTCCTATAAAAATGTAATCACGATTAGGATTTGTCCCAGAAAAAACAAAAAACAATGTTAACAAGGAATTTGTGAGTTGGTTTTTCAAAACAATCAAATTATTTTTGACTGTCTCGTCAACTAACATTATCGACTAGTGAATATCTGTGAAAAATACTCAGAGGCTCATGGGCTCAAGTACAACGCAAAAAAGAGTGAGGTTATGCAGTTTAAAGCTGGGACCCCGTAACAAAATCGAACAAAACGTAACAAAATCAAACAATCAACATTTGAGGTCTGTGAGTAGGTATACCTACCTAAAACGCTTTCAGAAGATTAACCAACACGGCCACTGTTCAGCGATTTTCGTAGTTGACCTACCTGCAGGGCGATTACGGTGTGGCAAGGCACGGCATTACGGCTCGAACGTTAGCAGTTGAAACGTTGAATCCAAACTAGCAATCCGCAATCCATTGCTGGGGATTGACTTAAAAAATCCTTACCGCACGGAGCGGACTGTCGGCAATGCCGCCGAGGATTCTTGAAGGCAACTGTTCCATTTAATGCGAATGACATCATTCGGATTGTCGATCAGTAGACGCACTTGTCAACGGATTGTCCGATGCCGGCCTGTGAACGCGCACCTTAACGTTTCAACTGCTAACGTTTGAGCCGTAATGCCGTGTCTTACCACACCCTGATCGCGGCCTTGGTGTTAGTAGCATTGTAGTTCCCATTGTTATTTTGCTCTCGGGTTGCGTGTAGGTATTAGACCTGTGTCGTCAAATTGTGGAATGGAACATGTTCCTAGTTTCGTGAGAAGGTGTCATTTCATCAAATGGCTAATAACTTACACGCCATAACGATGTGTCATGTCAAATAAAAAGTTTTAGGATTCTTTGAATGGAGCTTTGAGAGATATACCTACTATAGTTTCAAGATTTCTATTGATAAATCCAAAGCTTTATAAAATATATTTTTTATATTTAAGAGCGTAATGATGATGCCGTCCTAGCCGAATTTCGGCCACGGTGGCCAGTCTCAACGAAGACTAGCCAGGTGCACAGGACATCTTTAGTGCACAAGTGTGCGCGCAAACACCGGTTCACTCTATTCCCTCGCTCTCATAATCCGATGGGACGGCAGACCTACACGACTGGGGAGAGGCGACTCGGGGCTGATACTGTGTTTTTTTTTTGCTAGAAAAACCCCAATAACAACTATTGGCCCGACCCGGTATTTGAACCCAGGACCTAATAATAAAATTTAAAAAAATACGTGTCCATTTTCTTCTGATAATATAACTGACGGATAATTAGAATTTTTTAAGGCACTAGCTTATTGTAGTCTTCCTCCGGAAGGTTATTAAAGCATAAAATTATCCGCTTCCTGGCTAACGAAACAAGATATTTGATCATAGATGAGAGATGAACCGGCTGTCTTTATCTCTACCTGGCAAGCGGTTACCCAAGTTTTTTTTTAGTTATTTAAGGGGAATTTATCCAGGGGGAAAACTGGACTAACCTTAAAAAAGCACAAGACACAAGTGATTAATCGAAAACTACAATAAACTCGACTCGGCCACCGCTTTTTAAATTTATCCCCAAATAAGAGGGGGAAGGACTTCAAAATGGATCTATTTAAGAACCATTTATGAGACCAGACGACCAGACAGTTTGATACCTAACTTATCAAAATCACTTTAGCCGATTTGAAGCTGTCTGTCAAGGACACCGAAACACTCGAAAAACATAACCCACGCCTCGCGAGTTAAAATGAGGCTGGCTAGGAAAGGAGGACATATACCTTGCAGTGTTCTTGGACTACTTCGACTATTTAAAAAGTTGGTAGGAACGTCTACGCCAGTCTGGAGGGATGATGATAATGGCAGGATAGAATCCTTCTAGAGATATCATCATCATCTTCAGCCCGTATCTGCCCATAGCTGAACATCCGCCCCAAACGACGACGCCACGAATAGCAGTCCTGCGCCGCCTTGTCCATCGATATTCACTCTCATAACTATCTCTTTCATAACTACTGCAACATCAGCATGAGAGTGAGGGAATACAGAGTGCACCTGTGTTTGCGCAAACACTTGGGCACTATAATATGTCCTGCGCACCTGGCTAGTCTCCATTGAGACTTGCCGCCGTGGCCGAAGATTCGGCTAGGACAGGGGTCGGCAGACTTACCAACCAAATGAGCCAAATATCAAGTTTGTAGATTTTCCCATGCCTTCAAAGAGCCGTAATAATTAGAGTCTAATTTGCTTCATACTACAAATCTTAATAAAAATATAATGACACTATTACATTAGTAAACATGTAAGAAATGAAAAATATATTTATTTACTTATAGACATTTAAACAAATGATAAATTAAAATGAACATTTTCCATACAAATTGTGATGTCGAAATTTTAAAAGATACCTACAGGGTCATGTGGGGTATCAAATGAAAGGTATCAATTAGTTACATTTCAAAACAGATTTCTGTAGGTTTCATACTTTTTGAAATATTTCGAAAAGAGTCGAAATATTACCCATTCCCGCCCCCCTATCTCCAAAGATTGCAGAGCGATCTTTCTGAAATGGATGTAACGTTTGTAGAAATGGATCTAAATTTTACAGGGAAAAATAATAGAGAAGTTTTTAAAACGATTTTTTTTTTAAAGTTCAAAAAGGGGGTTGTTTTTAAAACAAGGGGATACCTACCTCACTACCTCACCGGTTGAGTTATCAAATGAAAGGTGCACGTTTCAAAACATTTTTTGAAATTTCTGTAGAGTACACATTTTGAATTATTTTGAATAAAGTCAATAAATTGGCTTAATCTCGTAGAGCGATCCATCTAAAATGTAGTTTGGTAAATACCTACTATTTTTGGTTAGGTATTCATCAAATAGCGATCGGCAAACGTTGGTAACTCTCCGCGCGCGAGTTACACTCGCACTTGACGTTCTTGTTTTTTAGGTGTTTTATTTGTGCAAAGGCGGCGCATTTACGCAGTGAGTGAGTTGTAAGAGCCATATAATCCTATGGCAAGAGCCGCATGCGGCTCGCGAGCCGCGGTCTGCCGACCCCTGATCTAGGAGAACACCACTGCAACATCATAAAGTTTCTGATAATTAAATTAAGAATTATACAACAAAACACTCACATCGACATAAGGAAAGAAAAGATCTGTTTTACGATTCTCTCGCGATATTCCCAGGACATCAACATTTTATTACCAGCACCTGTTGTCGCCCTCAAATTACTCACATATTACGAGATATTACAAAGGAGGTTCTCTACTACGCGACTGTACCGCCGATTCGTCTTGTCTTACTAAAATTACGGTATGTTCCTTATAAAAATGTTAAGGAAAGCCTGAATTTCAGAAGTACCGAACTGAAAAGGATAAGTTAGGCGGAATTTCAGGCGTGTTAAAATATTACGCTTACAGTTTCTGTTGGGGTGGTTTTAGCGCAGAAAAAGGAAGGCTTTTTCTTGATACAATCAATATCTGATTTAAGCTGATCGCACACCTGTCCGAGCTGAACACGCCGAAAAAGCCGAAGAAATATAATTTTGGATTAGTCGTATGAAATCGAATGAAATTTTGCACGCTAACCCACACCGAATTAATCGAATTTTCTACATAATTATGCTGCATTCGTTTCCATTTTAATCAGAGTTCTTAGTATGGGTTGTTCATAGTTTACGAAAACTATGAAAGGTTTCGTTTCCTCCCATACATTAAGCGCCTTGCAGCGCCACAATCGGATACAGAGCAACTACTTTTCGTAGTGTGATAGCGATCCATTAGTTTCATACAAACTTGTCTTTTTTGTTTGAAGTTTGGGACTAATTGCAAAATTCTGCCAATTGAATTTTTGAATGTATTTGAGTGATTTAACAAGACAACTTTTTCAACATTGACATGTCAGCTGGTAGTAATAGAAAACTGTTTGTTTTGGTTTTGTGCAAACCCATGCTAGCCACTTAGTTATTTCATTTTAATTCTATCAGTTTTCCATTTGACTCGAGAGAAAACTACAGCTTCCTAAGCAAACTTCTATTCACATTGAAATTAGAACCAAAACAAGCCAAAAGAAAAGCTCCACATGCAAAATAGGTTCCAATTTTGGTCGCATTGCAAACACCGCAGCGAGACCCAGTTAAAAGGTATGCATACGTGGGCAAGCCAAACAGGAAGCCCAATTAAATACTAAAATGTACCTACTACGTTTTATAACAAGGTTTATTTTTCTGTACAGTTTTTGAGAGCTTTCTCGCAAGTTGAGTGTATTCGGAACACAACATCGGCCTAGAATTTGAGAGTATGAAAAGGCCTAATCTAACGACCCAGCCAGGCTCTACTCTGAAAAACTAGAAACGACACGTTTATCGCAACAGTATTGGTGTCAAGATATACATCGCCATTTAGCGCCGTACATACCATAGTCAAAGTCAACATTACTTATTTCTATACCTATAAAGGATGTAGTAGGTAAAAGTCCTAATTTTAAAAGTAAAGAAACGACGAAGAAATCTTTAGCCTGTTAGTTGCTATTTTTGAATATGAAAGGAATGATAATCGGTTTTATAAATTAGAAAGAGATGTATCGTACGTTTTTTTCCATCTTTTATGTCAACGAACGCTTAATTATTGTATGATTACCTATAATAATTGACTTTTCATTATAAATAAAAAAAAAACTAATTTGAACTGGCAACTTCACATACTTTGTATAACACTAACGGAATACTAAAAAGCAAATAAACGATGATGTCCCCTGATGATAAGTGGTTTAATACGTTCACTGCCAAGGCTGGGCTGGCAGCTCCAGTAGGGACAACACGTGCATGTGCGTCGTGGGCAATGAAATTGTAAACCATGACCCTATAAAAATGCAACACCTCTCACAGCACGCACTACAAGTGCGATCTACAAAACTTGTAAAGTCAACAGGGGAACAGCCGATCAATCCGTCAATTGCGGACCGATTTGATGATTCTTATGCTATTGTATAGAGAATGATCCCGAGATGGTCCAATAACATAATATTTTTCCCGAGGGCTTAGTATTTTTCCCACAAGATTAAAAAAATAATTAAGGAATTTGAAGTTAGTTTTTAGTATTTTTCAAAACAATCGAATTATAACATAGACTGATTAAACACTTGCAGTAAGTGCGATGTTCGGAATTAGCACGTGACTTGCTAATTCCGAAAACATCGCAATCGAGTTACGTAGTAGACCACTCCTCATATTGCTTTGGCTTGTTGAACAAACTTTTGAAGCTAAAAGATTAGGTTTTGGATCCGATTTTGTGTCTAATTTTCTAGAGTGCAAATGCATTATCTGTTAATAATTAGAAAAGCAATTTTCGAGCTGGATCTTTTAGAACGAACTTTTTTTTTATTAGGTAAAGCTACTGCTCTGACCTAATTTAACCCCTTTAGCTAATGGTAATAATTTCAAAATACTTTCAAGTTTTAAATTGAATTGAAGTTTTTTAATTAGTTTGAAATAAAAAAGTAGGTTAAAACTATGCGTGTTACAACTTAGAAAGAGTGAAAAAAGTTCACAGAGACACGTAGATATTTGAAATAAAAAATTCCGAAACAATTATATCCTGTAATACCATCAAATTTAAACACACAACTTTATAAAGCCCTAAAATCATGGTAAATATATAACTTAATATTAATAAGCGAAGAGCTTACTACGCAAAAGTTGAATAAATATAGTTTTATATTATATTTTGTTTATGTTTGTAAGTAATTCGTCGAAAAAAATAACTTTTCAAAACTTTTCCATACCTATAAAACGACTGGCACCCTTCGCAATGGTCTCAGTAATCTGACAGCAGAAGGAGATAGACACGAAGCTAAGCAATAATCCTTGACAGATCTTCTTGATCATGACGCACTTTTACACTCACTATGACGTCATCACAAGCCCGGACTAACCCGTAGCTAGGCTAGGCTAGGCTTGAAACCTAGGCTCTTAGTTCCGGGGTAAGGTCAAGAGGGCTCGACGCGCGGGCTCCGACTGAGCTACGGCAGTAGTTGCTATGTTCTCATCTGTGACGTTTGGGCCAGTACTGACTGTACCTTATTCTGTGGCAGGGGTGAGAGAGGTACTAGTTACAAAGTATTCTGTGGCAGGAGGTTGTACAGCTGCGGTAGTAGTTGCTATGCGCTCATCTGTGGTGTTATTGACCAGTACTGACTGTACCTTATTCTGTGGCAGGATGAGAGGTTGTACAGCTACGGCAGTAGTTGCAATGCACTCATCTGTGGTGGTATGGACCGTAATGACTGTATCTTATTCTGTGGCAGGATGAGAGGTTGTACAGCTACGGCAGTAGTTGCTATGCACTCATCTGTGGCAGTATGGACCAGTACTGACTGTACCTTATTCTGTGACCGGGTGAGAGGAGGTAATACTATGCTGTATTCTGTGGCAGGGTGAGAGGTTGTACTGTTATGGCGCTCTAGTTTTTACCCGTAGCTTTGCAGTTTTCCCGGATATAATCTAACTTACCTGTTTGTTTTAAGTTATTTTTAGACGGGTGAAGGATTTGACAGTTTAAATAACCCGTTAAGTAGTTCAGAGTTTGGACGCGAGAAGTGGACAGTATTCATTCATCTTCTCATAGTTGTGGTTAGGGTATTTGAAGTGGTACTGACAATGGTATAGTCTGTGACAAGAGGTAAGAAGCATAAACATAGTAGCTATGTTTTAAGCTGTGTCCAGGGTGAGATGTGGATGTGAACAATTCCGCAGACTTTAGGTGTGCATTTTTTATTTTTAAAACAAGGCCGATGCAGGAATCCTAGTTTGTTAGTTTTACGTGAGTTTTATGCGCATATAAAATGGTTTAGGTGAGATTTTTGGGCCGTTGGGGTTTAATTATATTTTAGTGTGTGTTGAAGGGGTTAAATGGAATCTGTGTAATTTTAGTTTTCATTAGGGAAAGTATTTTTAGGGTTCCGTACCTCAAAAGGTAAAAAGGAACCCTTATAGGATCTCTTTGTTGTCCGTCTTGTCAGACAGACAGACAGATGCCTGTCTGTCCGTCTGTCAACCCCCTTTGCTCAAGAACGGTTGGAGGTATCGAGTTGAAATTAACATCAAATACTCAAGTCCGTTACCTCTTGGAATCGTGATACAAATAAAACTTCTAAGTCAACGCAATTAAAAGTACCTAACAGCCGGATATGTCCGAATATTTTGAAATTTCCAAGGAAATCACATGCACAAAAAACCTGTAGGGTACTTCCCGTTGACGTAGAACAATAAAATTTGTCAAAGAAGCAAGGTCTTTTAATACGGAACCCTTGGTGCGCGAGTCCGACTCGCACTTGACGTTTTATTTATTTACAGGGTAATTTCAGGCCTATTTTATTTTTCAAAATAAGTTCTATCATGAAAAAAAAAACTGTAACGGGTCCAAAAATTAAACTTCGTTCTAGAGACTTCGGAAGGTGATATTCCAATCGAATTAAATTTTGAAGTGCCCTTCCAGGGTGCATGTACCTAGCTAAAGTAATGACAGACAACCCAACTAACCAACTAAAAATTATTTTACCATTAGAAGCCCACATTATTCCTGATGAACATAGGCTACTTTTTACCGCGGGAAAATGCTTCATTCCTACGGGAAAACGGGTAATAGGAAAACGGATAGTAGGAATGGTTGTTTTATAAAATCGAAGGATCTTCGATCTATGGGGGTATGTATCGTTTGGAACAAAAATGAGTTGATCCTTTTCAGTTGGTCAGCTTTGTTGACCAAGGTGACCTGGATCTGTTCTATTTTCACTAGTTTTACCTTACAAAATACTAACTTAATTAAAATTAATGATTGTTTCCTTAGCTTGAAAACACGGTAATCTTAATTTTTATTGCCATTACCCTTTTTACAACCTTTGACTGTTATGGCTAGTTACATTAATTTTAATTCACAGTTACACCCGGAGCCTGGAAGTTGGCGGTCTTACACCCCCGCGAAGGATATCACCTTAAGCCGTTGGTCCTGCGCCTAACCTCTCCCCGGTCGTGTCGATCTGCCGTCCCATCGCATTAAGAGAGTGAGGGAGTAGAGAGTGCACCTGTGTTTGCGTGCACACTTGTGCACTATATTTGTCCTGTGCTCACCTGGCTAGTCATCGTTGAGAATTGCCGCCGTGGCCGAAATTTGTCTAGGAGGGCATCAATTTTAACTATAAAAACTTTAATTTCGTCTTGCTATAAAACTAACTAAGGAAAATTCGGTAGGTAGGTAGTTACGGTACTTTCTTCCAGCGCTAACTCAACAAATGGCCTGTGTTGTGTTAGGTATAACTAAACGCAAATATACGCTATTTACAATCTTTTGCAATATACATACATAACCTCTCAGATGGCAGAGCCTACGCGCTGATACACCCCTTCTAATGGCAGGGTTTTCGCCAGCATGCTGCCCGCCAGCGCGGAAATGGGATGTGGATGAACAACAAAGACGTACAAACCGAAGAACGACCGAGATAATAATACGCACGCGAAACACGAACGCCGGCGGCGCGCCGTGGCGCCACCGGTCCAGCTATGACTGAGGTGAGTGGACCCAATTGCACCTAATTTGAGACTTCCACTTTCAAGAAGCTAGTACCTAATCTCCCGAATCAGTTTAAATAATTTATTTCTCAAAAGATTAAAGTTCACTTAAATGAGAATGTGTATAAAATATTCTTAAGCTTGCTATCTTAACTAATTAATATATTATGCTATAATATAATACCATACGTAGGTAGTTTTTCAAAAAGGGCAGAAGCCTTTATTCACAAAGAAAATTATAATATAATTAGTATTTACAATTGAAACAATTGAGCTAACTGCAGACTATTGCAAACAATCTACAGGTTGCTCCAACCTGTAGATTGTTTGCAATTCATTGGTTGCTTCAACTGATCCATATCAATACCAGTCGGAAGCGTCCCCAAGACGCTGGCTGCATTGCCCCGCTGTATGGCAATGCTGATGCGCTGTGCCAGATACTGACCAGCTCTCGGGTCACGCGTCGCTTCGACCATACGCTCAGATAATATTTGAAAACCCGAAGAGCCTCGGTATCCCACGGACCTAGGGTCTCGACTCCAAGAGGAGCAAATGTGTAGGCTCTGTCGGTAGGTAGTTAGCTAGAAGTTTAAGTTATTTTACAGTTATATTTGCGCTTAGTACCGTTTGTTTAGCAAATTTTGTCATAAATATAATTGTTTTATTTTTTTCTGGATGTGCATTGAGAAGCATTTTTTAAGCATTTTGTTCGATCGATGCTAGTACTATTAATAACTATTAATGTTGGCAATGAATACAGTTGCCGTCTTAGCAAACACTTGGCAACAGCTGGCAGTGGTTCATAAACAAGATACATTTAACCAACTTTTAGTTTATTACTTCAAACAATTCCGGAATATTCCGGAATGAGTGGTACTTTGTCACAATTAAGTAACCGAAGATGTGAAGTGTGAAAGTTTGAGGGGTTTGTGGGGTTAATATTTGATATTGAAACTTTGTTTTGAATAGCTTAGGTAAGAGGTAAGTGTCAAAAACAAAAGTCTCTAATTTACATACAAGTCACAAGAAGTTTTTATGAGAAAAATTATGGTATAGATTCAGATTCCTTTTTTGTCATCATTGTCATACATCATATGAATGATAAATGTACAAAATAATGTTACTTAAGGGTCCGGCGACGGATGAATTTTCTATAAAAACGCACTACCAAAATGATTTGTAAATTTGAGCATATTTTCACCATGCTCTAATGGTGGCAAATGACAATTATACTGGACGAACCACAATGAAAATGCAATGTCGCAATCTACGTCTGCAGATTAGGTGCATAGTTTCTATGTAACACCTCCATCCTCAGAGCAGCAACTATTTGAGAACATTGAGCGAAAATGTTGCTGGAACAGCCTCCCGAGGTGTAGATCTGTCAGGAACGGCGTATGTGTGCTCTGGAGTACGTCCTTTCTCGTTCGATGGATTCTCGATCGTTAGCTTGGAACGTTTTCTATGACGTCGTACTACGATGATGATAACAAGTACAGCTGCACCGGATAGTGACATGTAGAGTGGTAGAGTCGTATGATATAATGTACCGTCTGTTGGTTTTAAGTCTAATGGGCGCTGTAGTAAAATCTTGTCTTCTAAGTGGTGAAGTCCATTGAGATTGGTTGTAGTCAATTTGAGATGAGGGATGCTGTGGTTTTCTTCGATGGTGAAGTTTCTTGGGATTTCAGTTATCTTCAGCGGCTGTCCCTTTATTTGGTCATTGGTGTTAATGATGAAGAACTCGCTAGTGTGAAGAGAGCATTTTGGCGGGATAGTGGCGAGATAACTTCCGCATAGAGTTATGAATTCTTGACGTCCGCATTGTAGTCTCGTTCGAGTTGGTCGAGGAAAAATAAGGGTGTAGTGTCGGTCGTCTAACTGTTCCATGGCTTCCTTCGTGAGAGTGATTCTAGTTGGCTGGCATGACGTGTCCAGGGATTGGTGAATAATGAGATTCTGGATGCAATCTGGTTGTTCCCGGGTCTGGTGGTTGATGCTTTCTTCGCAGAGATGATGTCGATTGAACTTCGGGCATTCAGCCTCCATGTACATGAAAGCTTTCCCATCGGTTGCCAGGTAAGGATATGAAGGAATAAGGGTTTGGTTAAGGTTGTTTGGGACAATGGAAAGTTTGTACAAATCAAAACTACTAGGAGAAACTATTGGGAATTTAAATATGATTACTAGTCTTTTCCCTACAAAATAAGAGCCTGGTTTTATGATAGTATAATATTCACGCAAGTCGTCGTCAAGTACCTCACTTTTACTATAGATAGCCTTAATCTTATTTATCATACTTTCTAAACTATCTATTCCTAACATACTATGATGTGTGCTCGATGCACGTACAAAAGCTAACATATTTTCTATCCTATCTAACTCTAAAGATAAATCATCCGTGTTCTCACTGATGATGGCTAGAAGCTGCGCAAACTTTGCGTATTTCGAGAGACTTGTCTCAGCATAAGCATTACTATCTAAAATTAATCCTAATGTCCTATTTATCTTCTCCTGATTTTCTGCAATACTCGCAATTATCTGGGTGCATTGGGTCATCCAGTCTTTATTAAGGCTAATATGGTCATTGAACTCAGATAACATCTTATGTTCATTACCTTCTAGTATCTTAATGGCATTATCATAACGCGCCGCATCTGAATGATCCAAGTTGCCAGTAACGCTTTTAATTAAAGATCCTAGACCATCAATTAGACCTCTTTTCACGCGATTAGGCTCTAAACCTTTCAGCTGGGAAGTTACTTTATGGAGCTTTTTAGAGAGATGTTCAAGCTGTATTTCGTAAAGATCTAAAGTATTATTTTCCAATTTAATCCTAAAATAGCTAATCTGGTCGCGAACAGAGTCAACCTGATGTTCTAAGTCCGTTAGTTCTACATACTGTAGGAAAGAATGATAGTGAGTGATAAGTTTGGCTTGACCAAGTTTGAAGGGAAGAAGTCCTGGTCCATTGTCAAGGCTCTCAAGTCTTATCTCCAGTGCCGCCGTCAGATGCAGTATCAGTAATAGTCGAATCCTGTAACAATTTGGACCTCTTAGGTACTCGCTTGAGACGATTTTTGGCTACGGGTCCCTTCTTTTTGGATGTATATATGTGGATAGGGAGGTCAGCTAAAACTTTATCTTGAGTGAACCGTGGTGCTAGCTTTTGCCTTGCAGCAAAAGGGTTCTTAACAAATACCTGCTGGCCTGGTTCATACCGTACTTCAGGTTCTCGATTTTTATTCCTATTAGTCATCAAAGTCGTACGGTCGGCAGTAGTAATCTGGTTGATTGCTTCATAAACAGTCTTCATTTGATCTCGATGTGTCAGGATATACTGTTGCATAAGATGTTCTGTCAAGTCAATGTCAAGAGGGTCCCTAGGGTCAAAATGTCCTCTCACTATGTCATGGGGTCTACATTTGGTAAAGCTGTGAATCGAGCTGTTATAGCCTAATATTGCATAAGGCATTTGGTTAACGATTGGTTCATTTTTATTCTTAACCTTAAGGATTCTCAAATGCTCTAACAGCGTCGAATGGAAACGTTCTACGATCCCGTTATCATTCGGCGAGTTAGGTAAAGTCCTATGATGATTTACCTTATGTAGTCTCGTAAACTCAGTAAACAGTTGGTTGGTGAATTCTGTCCCATTGTCTGTCACTAAGGTCAAAGGAAGTCCGTGGTGTGTACAGAAAGTTAATAGTCCTTGTATGATACTAACTGCAGTACCATCTCTCAAGTGGTAAGCTTGACCATACTTAGAGAAAGAGTCTACGAAGGTCAAGTACTTTTCTGACTGTACTGTGAAAAGGTCCATATGCACTATCTCGAATGGTTTAGAAGCTGGGGGTACGATGTTAAATTGAGGTCTAATAGGGTTCCTATCGTATTTACTTTGACCACAAACTGTACATTCATTTATGTACTTAGTTATCTCATCCTTCATCTTCGGCCAGTAATATCGCCGAGACAAAGCCAAGTAACACTCATTAATACCTCTATGGTTTGTCTTTCCATCGTGATAATGCTTTATAATTTCCTGTTGTTTTAAATACTCCTTTACATCTTCTAGTTCAGTTTTTGCTAAAACTAAATTCATAGAAGAGCTTTTAAAGTGCTTCTGTATGATAGGGATGATAGCATACATGCCTAGTTGGGGAGTAATTTTTAAAGCGGTCTTAATCTTGGGGTTCACGTACTCTTTGATGGCGTTAACTACATCTTCCTCGAGGGTGGATTGTGAGACTTGTATAAAGGTACGAGTATGTGTGTCAAAAGGTTTCGTCGCTGTAGTACGTCGTTTTATGTCACCTACGATTGTGAAATAGATCTGTCTGTGGAATTTATTAACTGGATCGTCTGTTATTGGGACTTCGAGTATGGGATCTTCGGCAGAAGTATGTGCTGTGGCAGTATCAGAGTTTGAACGTTGAGATTGAGAATGATGGGCAACTAATGAATCGATTTCTGAGATGAAAGATTCCAGCTCTTCGTTATTGATCTCTACTCGGGATAAAGCATCTGCATTAGTATTTTTCTTTCCCGGTTTATGTTTGACATGAAAATCGTACTCGCTTAGTTTAAGCTTCCATCTTGTGATCTTAGAATTAGGCTCTTTCATGTTCATAGCCCACTGTAAAGGCTTATGATCACTCAAGACCGTGAATTTACGCCCAAATAAGTATGGCCGGAAGTACTTAGTAGCCCATACTATGGCTAAAAGCTCTTTCTCGATGGTTGAGTAGTTAAGCTCATTATCGTTCAAAGTCCTAGACGCGTAACAGATCGGTTTATCTGAACCGACAGGTCCTTGAGAAAGTATGGCTCCTAGTGCCACATTTGAAGCGTCAGTCGTCAAAATAAAGTCCTTGGTAAAGTCAGGGTATTGGAGTATCGGGTCATTAGTCAGTAGTCGCTTACATGTCTCAAAGCAGTCCACGTAGTTAGCGTCGAGAGTGATCTTATTAGCTTTCTTAAGGCATCTAGTCATAGGTTTGGTAATACGGGCAAAGTCAGGGATGAAATTCCTGTAGTACCCTAAAAGTCCTAAGAACTGTTTGATTTCCTTGCTAGTTTTGGGCAAAGGATATTTCTGGATGGCCACGATTTTGTCTGGGTTAGGCTTTATACCGTCTCTACCTATGATATGGCCAAGGTAAGCTGTCTCTAACTGTAAAAATTCCGATTTATCCATTTGGATTTTAAAGTTGGACTCTCGTAACCTAGTGAAGACTTTCTCTAGGTTTATCATATGTTCTTGCAAGGATGTACTAAAGACGATTATATCGTCGAGATAGACAAGGCAGATCTCGTTTTGCAGTCCTCTGAGGACATTGTCCATTACCCTCTGAAAGGTGGATGGGGAATTTTTTAAACCCATGGGCATTCTCAAAAATTCAAAATGCCCATGCTCGACATTGAAAGCTGTCTTCTCAATGTCATTAGGGTTCATCTCTACTTGATAAAACCCAGAGGCAAGATCTAATGTGGTGAAATATTGACATCTACCTAATTTGTCTAAAACGTCCGAGATGTTAGGTATGGGATATTTATCGTCGATGGTTTTTTCATTTAGCTTACGGAAATCTACCACTAGTCTCCACTTCTGTTTGCCAGAAGCGTCGGCTTTCTTAGGAACTACCCAGATAGGTGAGCTCCAGGCTGAATCAGATGGTCGAATGATCCCTTGATCCAGCATCTTAGTAATCTGGCTCCTAACCTCTTCGCGATGTACATAGGGGTACCTATAGCTCTTTGTAAAAACCGGTAATTCGTCTGTCGTCCTAATACTGTGCTTGATCTTATTAGTGAAAGTCAGTGCCTCTCCTTCTATATAAAATACGTCAGCAAACCGTCCACACAGGGTCTCCAAATTAGCTCGCTCCTCGACATTTAGATGTTTAGTCCTGAGGTTCTGTAACACCTTTTTTACTCGAGTGGGGTCCTGTTCGATTTCAGTTTGCTCTATATTACAAACGTCTATCTGTGTTATCGAGTCCTTGAAGGAGATTACTATATCGTCGTTAGTCATGTTCTCTACCTCAACTATTCCAGTCTTGTCAGTCACGGTTGTGATACACTCATGTATAAGACAATTACACATTAATTGTTCGGTCACAAATATGTCACCGTCAGGATGTTCGATCGGGATGTTAACCAGTCTAGATGAATTGGCAGGAATCGTTTCCTCACGATTTGCTCTCCTACACTGATAACGAGACAGTGGTATTCTAGCTAACTCAGTTACCAGTACATTGTTCTTTAGATCTATCTTACAGTTCTCCAATAGATCTAGGCCTATCAATCCATCAAAGTAGTTATGAAATTTATAGATGAAAAGCTTTATATTGGATTGATCGCCGAATTCTGCAAAGTGGGGTATAGTGATCGAATAGTCATGCATGCTGGTCACGCGTGAATTTGTGACTTCGAAAGGATCAAAATCCTTTGGCACATGTGAAAAGAAATTATTTGTTGCTTCAGGACTAATGAATGATTGATTGGCCCCGGTATCAATCAGCAACTTAAGAGGGGGGTTCGATATTTGAATGAACCTTAACTCCTTTTTTGACTGTAAATTTAACTCTATTTTAGTTCTCTGTTGGAACGACCCGAAGGAAAATCCTGATCCTTCTGTTCGGAAGGCAATTGCGCGGGCTCAATAGCCATTGAGCTCGATGGTACATTGTCGGTAGTCTGAGGGTCGTCCTGTTGGTCGCAGTAATAATCCGGAACGCTCTGGTAGCCGTAGAAGTTACCATAGTCAGTCTCTGGATAATCACTGTCAGGGTAGTAGTACTCGGGGTTGTAATAGTCAGAGTAGTCACCTACCTCGATGTAGTTCATTTCCCTAGACTTGAAGTAATTAGTCGGGGGTGGATTGCCAAATTTACGCCAGTCATGTCCCTGAATAGTAGGGGGAAGAGGTTTCGTCACGAAATGACTAACACCGCTCATGGGCTTCGGCCCTTGATTTTGAGGGGGTGCGTTCCTAGGGGGAAACCTAAAGCCACTATTCTGAGCGTTATAGTTTGGAGGGGGTGCTCGGAACATCTGCTGCGTACGCGAGGGCTGTAAAGGCATGCGCTGTGGGGGATGGAATTGAAAAGCTGGACGCCAATGCTGCGGTTGCGGCTGCGGGTGCATCTGCGGTTGCGGCTGCATGGGCATAGGCCTTTGGACACCAAAATTAAATCCCTTCGGTACACTGAAATTATTAGGTGCTAGGTACGGTACCTTAGATGATGTCTGCGGCGCTGGATTCCGGCTTGGCTCGTTCCTATGTTGCAAATACATAACATTCAATTCCTCCTGTACAAATTCCAAAGCCTTTTCGATAGTAGGGGGTCTCATACACCGTATACGGGCCCCTAGAGGTTCTTTCAAACCTCGTACGTAAGACTGCATAGTAAGTTTACGGTACAAATCACGTTTCGCCTCCACGGTGGTAGGCACATTCTCATGCAGTGTCACATACGTCATTATTGTACTAAAAAGGGTCTGGCATTTGTCATAAAATTCCTGTGGGGAGTCATTTCCCTGCGCTAGTAAGGACAAGTCATTGTAGAGGGCGCTTTCGTCCCGCTGATCCGCAAAATTATTAATGAGTGCGTTCCTAATCCCTAGCCAATTATCGGGAATGCCATTGGCATTGATGGTCCGGGATGCTGGGCCTGTTATTTTATTGAGAATGCCGTTAATGAGGCATAAATTGGCTAGCTCGTGCCCTGGATCAGTGCAGATAAATTGCGTCACTAATTGGTCGCAGATTCTTATAAATCTGGTAAGTATGTTAGGGTTCCCGTCAAATTCCGGGACCATGCGGAGTGCTTTATAGATATTATCTGGTTCGTAAGCCATTTCGTTGGTTTCGTTAACTACTATACTAACGTTATTTTCTAGAGAATTATTACTATAATCAATATTTTCTATAAAATTGCTATCTAAATTTCTTAAATTATCAATTTCGCTTTCCCTACGGCTTTGCCTTGAGGAGGCCGATTCCTCCTCTAATTTTCTTGGATGAAAAATGGTGGGAAAGGAGGCAACACTTCAAAGAAAGTTTCAAAGTACTCACATTTGGTCTCTTCTTACACTGATTGTCAAGTGCGCCGCCGCCCGTGTGCCCGTGGGTTCAAGATACGCCGATGAAGACTTGAAAGCTCAAACAGGGGTCTGTTCGTCTGGAACCGATTTTCTGGAATTTCCTGGACGAATACGCACTGCTTCGACGTATCCTACCGGCTGCGCCAATTACGGAGGCCACAGACGACGGTTTTAAAAAAAACCAAAAACTTTTAAACTATTTATTAAGTTTAAACTTTTACAGAGTTCGTAAAGCAAAATTATTCTAAGTTAAAAGTAACGAAGCTACACTCGGTCGATGCAAGTACCAAGCGTAGAATGACGCGATCGCCGTCGCGGCAGGCCACGCTGAGGGAAAGACGTCATCGCTGAGTCGGCAGAGTATGTACTTGGCAAATGACAATTATACTGGACGAACCACAATGAAAATGCAATGTCGCAATCTACGTCTGCAGATTAGGTGCATAGTTTCTATGTAACACTCTGCTATTTTTTGTATTAAAATAGTATTTATCTAGGTTCCTGCCACAATTTCTTTTCAAAATACCTTTCTGAAATGAAATTAAACCAAAACGCATTTTTACATTATAGAATGAATGTTTTCTTAGTATTTGTGTACTTAAGTATTTTGAAAAAAGCTTGTGGCAGGAACCTAAATGAATACTATTCTAATACAAATGACAGCAAACCACGGTGAAAATATTGTCAAATAACAAATCATTTTGGTACTACGTTTATACGGGAAATTCATCCGTCGCCGGGCCCTTAATCAGCGCCACCACCTATTTTATCTAATTATTATGTTAAACGAAGGAATTTCCAAAAATAGATTGGCCAGTTTGTGATTCCTATAAGCTTTTTTTTAATGCCTCCATAAATGTTTTAGTTTGTAAAGTGTAGGCAGAGATGCGAAGTTGTTCTTTTTTTATAGCATTAAAATACACAAAGTAAAACTTTTACAGGGGCATTAAAAAAAGCTTATAATAGGAATGATAAACTGGCCAATCTATTTATGAAAATTCCTTCGTTTAACATAATAATAAAATTAAATAGGTGGTGGTGCAGATTTGACTCGTCCGAAATACGCTAAATACAATTTTGCAGTAGTGAGGCATTTGTCCCGTGGCGGGAATCGAACCCGCAACCGTATCTTCGCCCGCTGCGCCAGAGAGGTCGTCAAATATTAAAGTTTGGATGTGTAGATGTATGAATGGACGGATGGATTTTTGATACCTTTTCACGCGAAAACTTCTGAACGGATCGGGCTAAAATTTTGTATATATTTAATCTAAGCCTCAAATAAAACATAAGCTACTTTTTATCTATCAGTTCCCATGGGTTAGAAATAATATTTAAAAGTTTCCATTTAAACAACGCGTCGGAGCCGCAGGCATAAACTAGTTCATGACAATAATATTAGCTTTTCTTTCACTCGCTGTCAGTCTGTGGCAAAGTAAATGACTGATTTGAGTATTACCTAAGTATAGTTTTTTTAAGATTTGGAGACTGTTCTACGATATGTCTTAAAAAAATTAGTGCAGCAGCCGTTCAAAAGGCTCAAAGCAAAATTTTTGTCAAGGATTTAGATTTTTGTAAAATTTGTTTGTTACGGTTGTGTTTTGCCGTAAACCCCGTTTAAACATACGACCTATAAAGTTATGAACAATTGTCATAACCTGAAAAACTTTCAAGTTTTAGCTCCCAACTACTCTTTGACTACTTTTGTGACCTTGACCTTTAAATACTTTGTGGCCTCCAACCCTCGGTTCCCGATTGGTTTCCAATGATTCTACAAGAGTGCTTCATAAACTACTTCATAAATGAATCGGCTGACTCTTTCACTGCCTATGTCAAGTGCCCCCTGAAGTAGGAGTAGGTATTTTACGATGTGATAAACTTACCCTTTTATTTATTTATAGCTAAACGTAAGACCAATTCAGCTTCAAGTTCAAGGCTTTTAAAAGTGGTGAAATGAATTATTAATATTTGGAGTTTCGCAAACAAAATGTGGAGATTTTGGTGCCTTCATGAATTTTCGTAGAGTCAACGAATTTTTGACTGGATACATTATTGGCACCGAAATTGCCATGAATTTATTGTTGAAGAAGAACATTACCTACGTTTTTGTTTTTTGTAGATAGGAAATCATAAGTTCCTGGAGTGCAAAATGAATGAAGGGATCGGTTTTTCTTAAACTAACTAATGTGTGAATTTCACATTAATAGCTATGAGTAACGTAGGTCCAAGTGACCGTGAATGTTGAAGGTAGGCCACATACATCCCAAACTTAAATAAAAAGCAAGCTTCGGCCCAGAAGCGACGCAGAAGCGACTGAAAAATAAATGTGGCCAAGTTTATCCCACCTACAATTTAGCAAGTAGGTACCAGGCTATGCCAGTGGAATCCTAATAGACCTTACATAAGCTCTGCAGTGTGGAATTCAGGGGCTGTGGTGGAGCTGTTCATTTGTTAGTTTCTGTAGGTATTATACCTACTACCTAAGCTAGGTTTGTGTTATGAACAATGGATGGGTGGGTTTTCGATGGGGAGAAGAGGTAGCAGATTTTCATCTGGGTGCCTACTCGGAAAAGGAAACCAGAAGCTTCGATTTAGTTTTTAAGAGTACGGGCCTTCATTTTCAATTGAAAGGTATGGCCACGGCGGCACAGCAGGATGGTTGGCTGGTTGCTTCGATGGTTGCATGGCGGGTTGCTTTGATTGTATGCGTACAGACAGACCCGGTAAATCAACTACATCAGCAACCCTGAAAGTCATACTATAAACAAAAGTTTATAGAGCAAATAGCAAGTAGCAGGCATCTTTTTAGACCAAATTTCATCTAAATCAGTAAGTAGTTACGGAGATACGTGGTAACAAACATTCAAATTTACTTTCGCATTTATAATATTAGTAGGAAGTAGGATAGCTAAAGGCTAAACTTTGGGTTATTCTTGTTTTACCCCCTGACATCCCCCCTAAGGGGCAAAACTAGACTTAAAAAATATTAATTCCAGTTTTAGTCCTGCAGCAGTACGGCTTGGCAGGCGCGCATTTTCCCTTACGCCTACTGCTGCAGGATTACCTGGCCTTAAGGGGAATTTGTCAAGGGGGAAAACTTGAATAACCCTGACTTTGTACTGACTGTTAAAAAGCCAGTAGCAGCTATTCCCCTCGTAAACAAACGATCGCTACCTGCGCTTCGTTAACTTTACGTATCATACACAAGTCGAAGTACCCAATATCAATCATTCAACTTTTATTGCGCTAAGTCAATTGGAGAAGGAATGAGGAAAATAATGTTCTGATATATGTATCTGTGTAGGATGTTTTTATTATTAAAATCACACTGAATGACCTTATCAAACAAATAAATAAACGATTTATTCCGATAATTCTAATGAATAAGTAACTTTACCATTATGTAAGAAAGAAAGAAAGAAGAAAGAAAATTATTTATTAGACACTACAGTACACTACTAATGAAATAAAATAAAAGACTACTTAGTAACACATACCTACCTACTATCCATAATTATTATGGATGCAATAAATGAAATATATACGAATATATATGAAATATAACCAACTACACCACGTGAGAGTCGAAAACCTACATAAGTAAGTCATCAAACATCAAAAACGTAGGTTCTTACTAACATCTTTTGCTTCTAAGGCAATATAGATTTTTTGACTTTGACTGGACTTCACTTCACTACTCTAAATTTGCATATTTTTGGACAAATTTACGATGTTAAATAAGAAAGTTATAAAAACACGTCTATCGCAACTATCGAACTGCACTGTCGAAAAGACAACCAGGGAAAACCAGTAGTTTCCTTTGAAACGCTCGGTATTGCTTTGTACTGTTGCTCGTCGAACATGTGACCTGTTTCACTGAATATTCAACACTCTTGCAAATTCAAATGAACAAGCAAAACCGTTCCGTTCACACTTGAAAACCCTCCTTCCAAACGTTTCGTTATGTACGCTATAGTTTTGAAAAACAAAAGCGGATCGAACCGTTTTCGTCCCGGGTCGAACGCGCTGATAAATCGAATTTAGAATTCTTGTATGAAATTGTTTAAAGCCTCTCTCTCTCTTCTAGGAGTCTCCGAGTCGGGCGAAAAATCATATAAAGCAAACAAACCTCATTTGTTTGTATTCGTTTACTCCATCATTTGAATGGCAACTTCATATCAAGTAATATTTTCTGCTCTTCATAATGGCGGATGTGGTGTAGCGTATCAGTATAAAATTAATGTGGGTCGAATGTACTATCGCCTCGGGATCTGCTATTCCAGTTTGAAACTATTTTGCCTTGCGTTGGTTTTAGGCTACAGGTCACGCCTTCTTTTTTTTGTTGTCTAGTTTGACCAATACAGACAGAGTCCGGGCAGTCAACATCTGCTAAACATATTTTTTTGTAAGAATTCTTTTTAATGACTTTTTTCCATTCCAAAGTCATATGGTCAACCAGTCAGTCAGTTGTGAGCAGTTGCAGTTACGGTGTTTTCGAGATCGAAAATATAATTAGCCCTAGTGCCATGAGTTACTTTCGCAATTTATCACAACACGAACGCTCCCAAATTGTTGTTCTGAGAGATTTGGGAAGAAACATCTCGCAAATAGCGGAAGAATTAAACATGTCGGTAAGTAAGAATTTTATTTATTTCGAGTTTATTTTTGGTTCATTTAAAAATATAAGTAAATCCAACAAATATTTAGCCGAAAGTTTGTGAAATCTGAATTTTTTTAAGATTTAGGTAGAGTTAAGGTACCTTAACTCTACCTAAATCTACCAACTTGTCCTGTTAGTATTCGTGGGACAAATGTTTCAACTGAATTTTATACCAGTTCTCCTCAACAGATCGAGCTGATATTGGGCATACTTCTGTAAGTTCGATGACAATGCAATGTTATGGTACCATCGAGCTGGTCTGATGTTGGAGACAGGTGGCGGAACGGAAATAGGAACTTTTAAACGAAACGATGCTAACCCGTCGAGTTTGGGTTCGTTGGATTTGTCTTCCCAGCTTTGTTAAAAACAAGCTTATTATTATCTAGGACCACATAATAATAATCTTGTTTTATGAAAGTTTTTTTTATTATGCAAATGTATTATGCATATACATTCAAAGTTCGGCTTCAGCTCGTTCATTTCGAAGAGATGTGAATTAAGAATTATTGCGTTACCCTGTGGGTACAATTTTGAGCATCTCAAAAAAAAACTGGCGAAAGAAGTATGAGCAGTACTATAAAGGGTGTAACAAAAATTGGAACCAATCTTTTAGTATTTGAAAATGATTACTTAAACGAAATTATCGCTAAACTAGGTATGTGCTTATTGTCATATAACCGTGGAAAAATGCGTTTGTACCTACCTATTGCCTCTAACGCGATGATGTCCCTGGTTGTTGACCGCCACGATCATCGACCCGCAACGACAGGAATGAAGGCCTGTTTTGTCTCTACTAGACAAGGCATGTGCTAAAAGTAATTAAAATTTCGTTTGATTTTTTCCTAAACCTACAAGTCAGGAATTTTTCAAAATATTTTTGCTCGGTTCTGTGACAAAGTCTGTACTACTCCTAAAAGTTGGTCCTTACTTTTTGTTATACTCTGTATAGTTATTCTGTGGTATTTTGAGACACGAATACATCTGAATAGACCAGCTGAACTCAAACAAGAACTTTATTTCCGTTTTCGCCATTTCATCACAGTCAGTGCAATGACTAAATGATCGTTTTTCTACAGCTGCGACTTGCACATTAATGCAATGAATTGCATTTATTGCGCTTCGCTGAGACTGCTAACGACTTGGACCGGCGATTATTGCAGACTGTTTCTACACTAGAAGTTTCTAGATAGTAAGTTCAGACGCTTTTATTTTTCTCGGGAAATAATGAGGTTGAGGCAATGTAATTGAACAATAAGTAATTAAAAGTTACCTCACCGCCTGATAAGAGATTAACTCTATAGCAAAGGTTTCGTGGCGAGTGGCGACTCAAAACCATTATCTCGATATCATATCAGCTCGATATTTAGTAATAACACGGGCAGGTAGAAATTAAAGTCACGGTGTTCAAATGTTCCAAGGTCGCCAAAATCGCTCTCGCTTCTGCTTCCGCTTTCGCTCTCAGTCTCTAGCTAGAAACACCTGAAGCGCCGCGCGTAGCAAAGTGCTACGGCTTGCTACGGATTGCTACGAAGCATACGATTCCTTTTTACTAGACTAAAAAACATGAAGGATTCTGTAGGTCTCGTGACAAATCAATAGAATTATCACCGTGTTGTGCTCATGGCCAGCTGGACTTGGCGAACTGGACTTGAAAGCCGTTTGAAATGGAAGTCTCGCTAGCTGCGGGGCGGTCAAATGTTGCAAAGTTGGCTAAAACGCTTGTGTTATCTTTGCCGCTTCTGCTATCGGTCCTGATTCTTCTTTCAGATCTACTCCCACTCGTTGGAGTGGTGAGTTAGTTTAGTAGTAAAATAACAACTAACAAGCTAAAGGTTTCTTCTTCGCTTCTTTACTTTAGTCTACATACCGAAGTGACAGACATCAACAATATCACTTTATTTCCGTGTCAGTGTTTAGTTTTATAATTTGACCGTCAACAATCGAGAGAGGGCGCTGCTAATGTAAACATCGGCTCCGTATAAAATTAATCGAATAAAATAGTTCAAGTGTACGTTTCGCTAGAAATAAACAATAATTAGATAAATAGTGTTATAAATCACAAGTGACAGTGTTTTCCGAAGAAACAAACAAACATTTACAGTGAAATATGAGCTAAAAGTACAAACAGTAATTACAACTACTAGCACCCAAAATCACCGATATAAATCTACAGAAAAGTCACCCACAACCCCGAGACCCTGTTATCAAACTCTTGTCCAACGAATATACCAAGATTATCGCAGTAAGTCATCAAAAGAAAATTTTTCGTTCATCATATATGTGTTTGACGGTATTGTGATAAATGTGTGACTCATTGCAGTAACGAACTTTTGTACCACTATCAACTGTCACAACACGTATGGACTAAACAATAATTTCGACACTCTACGTAAGATCATTCTGGTCAAGTGGCTCCACGGTAGGATCTACGATCAGAAGGCACCGAGATCGTATCTCTTCTCCAGGTGTTATTTTTGCATGAAGGTTTTCATTGCTAACACCATCTAGCGAGTAGAAAAGGCATTTTTCAACGCCAATAATGGACGAACATGAAAATGTCACCCTAAGACGAGCCCATACACAATTGACCATGAGCATAAACGAGTCCAACATGAGCATCGACAGCCCGCTAGATGTCACCACCAATAGCCTCCCGGACCTCTCAACCGATGGTGATCAACTCCGTACCCTATTACAAAAAATTGAGCATCTCGAAATACAACTCAATAGTGCTCACAGCGAAATAGAACAATTATTACTGCAAAATCAGGAATTAGCAAAAACAAACAAAGAATTAACAAAAAAAAATGTTCTATACAAAAAACTTGGCCACAGTCCAGCCAAATTTGTTACTCAAACTTTGTCAACACCACGAAATAAAGGCAAGCAGCAATCAAAACCTAAAATAAACAAACAGACGCAAACTGAAGGTATAAAACTAAAAGAAATCGAAGTAATATCAGACAAAAAAAATCATAAAAAAACTCAGACAAGCACAGATATATGCGAAAAAACTGCCCAAAAGCTAGAAAAAGAAACCCAAACTCATTTTATATCGACTATAGAAAAAAACACGCAGACAGAATATCAAGATTTGAACCCGCACCCACAGGCTCCACCTGATGAGACGCACAACCTAACCCGGACCAGAGTCAACTCTACACTGGCAGCTACTAAGTTGAATAAGATTTGTTTTATTAGCAGCGAAAAAGCACATAATTTGCAACACAAAACTTTTGTTGAAAATGAGCAGATTAAAGGATATGACATCTGTCACTATAGGAAACCGGCCGGTGGCATTCAATTTTTACTAGAGGGAGTCGCTGCGAAACTAAAAGACTTTTCTATACAGGATTTCTGTGTAGTATTCTTGGGAGAAGACGATTTTCATAACACAAATAATAACCTAGAGTTGGTTATGTATATAAGAGAAGAGTTACAGAAAGTCCAGTTCACTAACATTATAATATGCCTACCAACTTTTAAATGCCATAAATACGCATCGATGTTCAATTGGCGAGTGGAAAACTTCAATAATCTACTTTACATCGACAATGAATCAAAACAATACGCCTACCTACTAGACTCCAATTTAAACCTTACATACGACTACAAAATGTTTTCAAAATTTAATGGAAAGGTGAATATTCGTGGTTTTCGAGTCATTCTACACGACCTGGGAAAATTAACCAAACGTATAAAAGATGAGCAGAACCAATCCTGTAATACAACATCCTTGAATGACGGAGCCAGAAAGCAACAAGAACACGACGAAACTCAGTTTTTTCTCGAATAATTTTATAAACATAATGCATCAAAATATTGCAGGATTACTCCATAAATCCGACCTATTGACTCTATACATAAATGAAATAAATGAAAAACAATGTATCGACATAGATGTACTCTGTATCACAGAGCATTTTATTACAGCAGGACAAGAAGACCTACTTTGTATACCTAATTATAGCCTGGCAGCATGTTATTCTAGACCTAAAAATCGAGGAGGTGCGTGCATTTTAGTCCGAAATGGTATTACTTATAACGCAATAAATGAAGTAGCTAAATTATGCGTGGAAAGTACATTTGAGTGCTGCGCTATCGAACTAAAATCTTATAATATAACCTTAGTATGCCTGTACAGGGTGCCTCATCCCAAAAGGCTAAATGCATTTTATGACATATTAGAAGAATTATTAAGGAAAATTTGTAATACAAAAAGTAATGTTATTTTATGCGGCGACTTTAATATAGATATTTTAAAAAATAGTCGTTTATCTTTAGAGTTCGAAAATTTATTACTCTCTTATAATCTTAAATTAAAAATCAGAGTACCTACTCGGCTATCGAGTGGAAGCTGCATTGATAACTTTGCTATAAACACTAAACGTAATTGTAAATGCCAGGTATTAGATATCGGTCTATCAGACCATACAGCTCAGCTTCTTACGTACCCGGTTTGTAGAGTCTGCAAGATCAATAGTTGGACCATATTTAGAAGAGATCTTAGCTGTGAAAACAAGACAAAATTCAAACAATGCATAGAAAGTCTTTCTTTCTCTGAACTATATCAAGTTGAAAATACGAACGATGCATATAACTTGTTTTTTGATACATTTAAGCTTTTCTACGACCTGTGTTTTCCAATTATAAAAACCACTATAACAATCAAAAGAAAACCAAAATGGCTATCTAAAGGAATTAAGCTCTGTAGTAAAAAACAAAGATCACTGCTATGGGCGTATCGCCGACAATCAAGTAGATCAAACAAATCAAACCTAAAAAAATACTCAACGAGACTAAAAAAATCATTAAACTGACGCAACTGTCACAGAATAACCACAATGTCGAAAAATCCCAGAATAAATCTAAAACAATATGGCAAATAATAAATAATACCAAACAAAACCTACCTCGCGAAAATATAACAAGTATCACACTAAACAATAATGATTATAACGACCCAAATGACATAGCCACAGTGTTTAACGACTTCTTCATAGACCAAATAAAGACATGTAAAAATAAATCCTTAGAACATACTAATAATATAAATTCAATTCCTAATTCAATCTTTATCTCTCCCACTATCCCTCTTGAAGTAGAGAAGATCATAAAATCGCTTAAGAATAAAAAAAGCACTGGGTATGATGACATTTCTATTCCGGTACTTAAACTAGTTAGCAAATCTATATCTCCGCAACTTAGTTACATTTTCAACCTTGGCATATCAGACGGCGTTTTCCCTGAAGCCCTGAAACCTGTAGTTATAAAGCCTCTTTATAAGAATAAGGGCTCCAAGAATGATATAAAAAACTACCGCCCAATTGCACTCACTTCCGCATTCTCAAAAATATACGAGAAAATTATATATAACGCATTGAACTCTTTTATGGAAAAGAATAATATATTAGTTAATGAACAAAACGGTTTCAGAAAAGGCAAATCTATAAATATAGCAATATACAATCTGTTAAGTGAAATCATTAGAGGGGTGGATAAACGGACACCTATATGTGCCCTATATATGGACATGACAAAGGCATTCGACTATGTAAACCATACAATACTCCTAGAGAAACTATACCGCTACGGAATCAGAGGGAATGCTTATAATCTCAGCCCGTAATAATTAAATGTTCATCACCTAAGACGAAACGGAAATAAATGACACCCTAAACAATATAATCGATTGGCTAGATAGCAATAATTTAAATGTTAACCTTGAAAAAACAAAAATAATGCATTTTGCACAACGCACTCCGCTACCTAATATTAAAGTCATATACCAGAACCAAACAGTAGAAGATACATCAAGTTCAAAATTTCTAGGTCTTACAATTGACAAACAATTAACCTGGAACTTGCAAGCTATAGATGTTTGTAACGTACTCAGTAAATATGCATACATGCTCTACAAACTTCGAAAAGTTGTTGGTATAGAAACACTAAAAACGGTCTATCATAGCTACGTTTCCTCTAAATTACGGTACGGCATTATGTTTTGGGGAAATTGCACTGAAAGGGAAATAATCTTTAAGTCGCAAAAACGATGTATGGCCTGAAGACCACAGATAGTTGTAGGCCCTACTTTTTGACATCAAATGTATTAACACTTCCGGCTCTCTACATTTATGAAATGGCGGTTTTTGTTAAATTAAACAGTAATCTGTTTGACAAACCAATCAACACACGCAGTAGACGTGACCAGCTTCGCCTGTGTTCGGCAACAGCTAATACAGCATTGCTAAAAAAAAGTTTTTGTGGTATGGCGCCAAAAATCTTCAATAAATTGCCAAACAATATAAAGTTGCTTCCATTGGCCGTGTTTAAAAACAAACTTTATAAATTTCTAACGACAAAATGCTATTATCATGTAAACGAATTTTTATTAGAAAAGGACATTAAAATTAATTAATTTGTAATAAAAAACTAATTTTTTTTTTCTCCCGTGACTAATTTTAAATGATTGTATTATGTATTATAATTCGATGCTCACATGATGTTTGATTATTAAATTTTTTATGTAGTATTAATGTTTTTTTGAAAATGTATGATCCTAGGAAAACTAATTTTGCATGCCTAGACTTAGGCAATACATGTACGGTACTTACCTATTCTATAACCAAGACCATTGTGACCCATGTATGCAAATAAATGATTTGTATTTGTATTTGTATTTGTATTTGACCTTTTCTAAGTGTCCATTTATTGTTTTTATGGAAATAAAGAGTTTTTGATTTTGAGTGGTCCTACTTGGCTAGAAACACTTGAAGCGCCTAGCGTAGCAAGGTGCCAAGAGTTGCTACGGATTGCTACGTAGCATTGCCACGACAGACGCCTATTCACCAGAATGTAAAAATAATCTTCCAAAATATAGCTTATTGTAAAACATGCACACAAAACAAAAAGTACTTCTAAAAATAAAAATCGGATATTTTATGAATAGATGGGTAAAACGCTGCAGTTTAAACAAAGATAAAAAAAAAATCATCAGGTGGTCTAAAGTAGCCTTTCTAATTAAACTTCCCGGTGCATTTTCTTCGCCGCATTAAGCAATAACAAACTTTAAACTTCCTCGTTTACGGGGAGAATACAGCTAATTTAAATTCAACGTAGATTATTCATCTTGTAACGAGCCAATCAACGTAGGTTCCTTTGTTATACAAGACAGGTTTCTGCCCGTGGCTTTGCACACGTATTCTCGGCTTAAATTTAGCCTAACCATATGCTAGGCCTGCACCAATATTTCTGGCCAATTTGTATAGTAAATTAGGCGTGGAAAACAAGAAAGAAACTTTCGTATTAAGAAAGTAGGATATCTTCAGAAAGTATTGTTAGATTTTTGGATGATTTCTATGCAAAATACAAAGTTTTAGTAAAATTTGGGTCAGTCGAGCAAAAATGTATTTGTTAGAGTGTAGTTTCAAGCGACTCGGTTGACTCGAGGAAAATTGGCATAGCGGAAATGCGCACTGCGTTTACATTTTTGATTTGTCTCCTCTGTCTCTATTGAACGTAAAACAAAATTGAGATCACAAATAAATTGTATCAGGTAAATTTACTTGTACATCAAGCGAGCGAACTTTCTATAGAATCGCGGACAATATTGAATAAAATGAATGCTTTGTTTCTATAAAGAGAACTCGATAGAACGCTCGGCTTGATCCATCTGCAATTCATTCGAAAAATGTTGATATGTAACAAATGTGGTTCGTTGCCACTAGTATCATTAACAGTTCCATTATGGAATTACTGATGTTTTTTTTAATCACTAGTTCCATTTTAAAAGATTCTGAAAATAATGGAACTAATGTTGATTTTTGTTATCATAGTTCCATTAAGGGTGTAAAAACAATAAAGGTAAGAACACTTAGTTTTTTAATAATTAATTTTCAAAAATATGTATGTCAATTGGCAAACTAACTAACTTAGTTAGTTACTGTTAGCTACTGAACCTGGCCAGAATGGAGATGGTGAGTGGGGACACTCACAGGACACAATCCACTGAACAAACGCCTCTTCACCATCGGAACAACAGACATCCCTTTCTGCAGGGGGTGTCTTAGCGGCGAAGAATCAGCTGCCCACGTAGTCCTGGAATGCGAGAGAGTAACAGCGCAACAACACGAAATCCTCGACCACCCAAGGTCACTCCGCAAAGCCTGTGAAGATCTCAGGAAGATTCTGCGCTTCTGGACGGAGTTAGGCTGGTTACACTACCAAAACAAAGCACGCGCATTGGACCAACCTGAGTCTCAATGCGGATGAAGAGTACACACACCATAACCACACCATAACCGTAACCATGTATGTATATCAATTCGAATTATGCCGATGTTTCACAAAGGTAATGTAATATCTGTCGTCGTCATTGTTCAACTTCAGTGAACAAATTTATGTTGTAATTGTGATTTCAGTCTACCAATTTCACAAACTGAAATGAGTAAGAGATGTTTATATGAAATAAAGATCGTGTTCACAAAGATGCTTCATCATCATCATCATCAGCCTATATTAGTCTAATAAGCGCCATAGCGCCCTGAAAAAGAAGAGTAAATAATAATCTTTAAAGGGTGCGAAAATGAAATAGGAGTCTCATACAATATTTTCACGTCAATACGTTTTTAGCAAGAATCGTTGACAATGTCGAAAAATGGGATCTGGATAGGATAAATTCGAGCGAGTCAAATTTGTAATTACGTCCTTAAGGAACTGAAGAAAAATGATAAAATTTATGTAATTCTAGTTTTTTGTACTGAGATCTAGGCCCAGTTTGACAAGCATTTGTTATGATAGTGCGTAAGCTCTCACTTTCTATTCTTTGATCTCTACTAACTTAGTTGCGAGTTCAGGTTCGTTTCAAATACCATCGAAACCTAAGAGCTACACTGGCTTCCGAATATCTAAAGTTCAACAGTCAACAGACCTTTAATTCTAGTCCTGGAGAACAAGAGAACTAACTGTCAACAAAGGCGGGTGCCTGATTGCACCGGGTTTTTGCTAGTTAAAGACCGCAAACTGTAGCTTGCGCCTTCGTTGTTTTCTTTTGCAGTCTCTAGGGAAATTAATAAGAATGCAAAATAAGTAAATTCGTCATTTTGAATTCTTGTGTTCTTTCAAGAATAGCATACCTACTCAAGTTTCGTAAAATAATTTGGATGTAGTCAATTGGATTTCGTTGCCGATTTAGGTATCTAGTGAATGTTGCGTTCTGAAAATTAGATAGATAGATAGATAGATAGAAAATACTTTATTATACAACACAAATACGGGAAACAATACAGAGAAAAAAGCTTACAATACAGGAAGTATAAAGGGCGGCCTTATCGCTGAAAGCGATCTCTTCCAGTCAATCTTGGGATGGACTGGACATGAAAAGAACAAAATAGACAGTGGCACTGACTAAATCTATTTAGATCTCAGAATAGAGAATTCTAGTTCCGTGATTTAGATACTTAAAGAAACCAAATACTAACACTACATACTATAATACCTACATAGCCTACAAACAAAAAATAATTAGTTAGAAGTATTTTTATGATCATGATCTGAGGGGTGAGTCTATTTGACGTGAGTAACGAGACGTGATCGTTACGTATCTTTTTTCCATACAATTTGGTACAGCGCCTCTATCGTATAATACATTTAACGTGCAATATATTTATGAAAACTGTTGTACACTCATAGAAATATCAATCGGTTCCCTAAAAATAGCGATATACATAACATAAATACTAGATATAAGAATAAGCTCGCTATGCTCAAACTAAGCTTCACAAAACTAATCTAAATCTTAAACTTATCTTTTAAAGGGCAATGTATACGCTACAACAAAACTCCAAGTGAATTGCAAAAATTATCTGTAAATAAATTCACACAAATCCTTTGTAAAAGGCTTACTACTGGATATCAGATTATCTAGAGGATAAAAAAGCTTTGGACGAGTTTTGCTCCAGCTCAAAACTAACGCCCCAACAAGGTATTTTTATGAATTTTTCTGACGTGTCCAAGAGTCGTGTAACGTCTAAAGGTAGCATTCCGTTCATAGCGCTATAATGTCAAGAAGTGTGAATATATTGTCTTTAAGGCCGTCGGTAATAATGTCAAAGATTTCCCAGAGATAACCCTAAACGGCATGATCATAAATAAGGTCAAATCCATAAAATATCTAGGGCATTATATCACCGACGACCTTAAAGACAATGAGGATATTGAAAGAGAACGTAGGGCTCTAGCGGTGAGAGGTAACATGTTGATTCGTAGGTTCTCCCGGTGTTCAGAAGAAGTCAAATTGACGCTTTTTAAAGCCTACTGTCAGAGCTTCTACACCGGGAACCTATGGATCAACTACACCAAAAGGCCGCTGGAGACCCTACGTATACAATATAATAATATATTTAGGATGATGTTGGGACTGCCCCGATTCTGCAGTGCATCGGGGATGTTTGCGGAGTATCAGACGGATGGCTTTGCTGCCATCATCCGTAAAAAGACCGCATCCCTGATGCGTAGGGTACGTGACAGCCCCAACACCATCCTAAAAACCATAGCAGGTCGAATAAACTCTCCCCTATGGAAATGTTTCGTGGGGAGGGTGATTTAATGTAATTTTTTATTTTTTTTTTGTTATTGTAATTTAATTTTTTGGTGTAAGTTACTAACCCTTAATAAGTAAGTTTTTTACTAACAAACTATGGATCTTTTGTTGTCCGAAATAAAATATTTTATTTATTTTATTTATTTATAGCGACCGTGACCCGTCAGGCGACCAGACGACCACGCGACCATGGTCGCCTGTCGCGGGGCGACCACTAGCTTTCCGATGTCAGCGACCGCGACGTCACCCGCCAGTCCCGCCACTTTTCCCGCAGTTTTTATAGGTGATGTTTGTGTTCTATTGCTGTACGTTATGTCGGACAATATATCCGCAGCTAGAAAGAGAGTCATTCAGCAGCTATTGGAGGATGAAGAAGAAGTATTGTCCCTAACAATGTATTGTATTTATAAGATTGGAGCCTTACATCATATAAAGGATGGTTTTTATTCACTAATTGTATAAATATCTCGTCCTCGTGTGATGAAAACGATGCCATTTTGATGTGTTTCTCGCCTGCGTGGCGTAACGGGGCACTGCCTGCGACGCGACCGGGTTGCTGCGCCACGCGGATTTGTTTAGAGCTCCATATAAATTCATACTTTGCAGTAGGTCGCGCGACCCAGTCGCGGACGTGCGTCGCGGCCGCGCGTAGCGGTCGCTGAGAACGGTGTGCTACCTTTAAGGTACCTAGCATTCCGTTCTTAGCGAAGGAAATAAAGAACTTTGATTTTTCTTCGTGCGGTCAGAGTACTAAGCAAATCCCATACTAAAAGGAGAATTCACGATCACATTTCGTTACTAAAGTCGACGAAATAGACTCACCGCTCTGTTTCTAAAAAAAAATCTAAGAATCTCAAACTAGAAGTTTTCTAAAAAATCGAAGCCGAGACGGCTTGGACTCAGATCTCGGAATTGACTCAATATCATTCTCATAGTTATATCCAATTCCATCTCAAAATCACCGACTCGACAACCCAACCACATTCCAGATCAATCATAAACCGAACCTTCGATCCAACATTGTTTACACAAATAGCGCCCGGACCAAATAAAATGGGCAATAACTGGCGTGGCCTCCAATCGACAGTTTACCTAGTATCAACAGAATACCTGATATTTAGGTCAAACTGGGGTAGACAGGTTAAATAATTGAAATCACTGGCTATTGCGACCTGCAACCGCTGGGGAAGAATGGACCGGACTTGTTATGTTTCTTTTATGTGCAAGTTTGATTTTAATCTTGGATGGTTTGCGGTTTTTTTTATTGAGGTTTTTGTTATTATAATTCGTAAGCCCCGAGTGGGAACTCAAGGTCGTTTCTAAAAAACCAAATTATATATAATAGGACTTGAACTTTTAGGGAAGCATTTCGTATTTGTGGTTTTTCGCCGTAAAAATCTTTCATGTCCATGTCAACCAGCTTTCACATGAATCCATACAACTCTGACAATCGTGCCTAAACAAGGCAAGTAACCGTAGATATTGACGCTGAAAAACATGAGTGGACCAGAGCCCGTAAGTTAACGATTAAAAGCTGCTAACGTTGTACCTATATGGAAAAGCCCATATTTAAATGCAAATGATCTATGAAGGCCAAAGTCCAACTGAAGTCGAATCGCTCGCTTTCGAAAAGCAATTTAAAATTGTCTGTTCGTCTGAAATTTATAAACGATACCTTTGCATAAAAGTCACTTTTAAAATAAATGGTTTTGCATTTCATAAGTTTAATCACCACACGACTGGAACGAGTACTTACCTAGTTATATCATTATTGTGTACCTTGGTAACTGTCACCTGTGTAACAGATTCCCATTTTCTACCTGGATCATAAAACTGAGAGAAATATACGAAGAGTGGAGTGCTCGAGGCTTAGCCGCTTTTTGACAGATTTACGTAGCAAAACTAGCAAATAGTTTTAAAATCCTCTTGTAATAACGTAGAAGGCTTATTTTGCATCTATTTTACCGAGGTTCATTACCAGCTATGCAGAAGGAAATTCCTTTTTTCATTCCTTTTATTTTTATTAATTAAACTTTTTATACTCAGAGGACCTGAGCTGAGTACTATAATCGAACTGAACCCTTAGTTCGGTTTGACGATAGTATCGCGTTAAATTTTGACGTCAATTTTTTTTATGGGTTTTGTTACAGCGAATCTCATGCAAACTTGGAACTACGCAAATCCTATATGAAAATGAGACGACACGATGACGTTACGATAATATCGTCAAACCGAACTAAGGTCTTCAGTTACAAGAAGACCTTCTGGTAGGTGCAATAGTGCATCCCACTCCTTAATCCGTTTAGATGATTGATTGATTGATTGATTGATAATACTTTATTCATCACCACATAAAACTTATTTTACATGTAAACATGTAGAGAACAGCAATGGAACTGGCGGCCTTATCGCTTAAAGCGATTTCTTCCAGGCAACCAAAACGATGATTACGTAGATGCCATAAAGCCATGCGCAAAATTAGAGGAAAGTATCTTTCACTCTCTTTCTCTTTTTACCGGTTTTACTGTATTATTAAGAAGTTTGAAGTTAACACCTGACACACCTGGTACGAAAATACTCGGAGTACCAAAGATATTAAACTAGCAAAAGCATAGATGCATACTGAAAAGACAGCGTAAAGCCCGTTTAAACCAAGCTTTTTAAACGCGATCAACGCCTAAACTCAGCTAAGACACTGAACTCACAACTTACCTAGGCACCTATTCCTTTGTACCTACTGCATAAGACTTCTACGGGCATCTCAGTCTATGTATAGTCTATCTCAATCATATGTAGATCTCGTAGATCGGCTTCCACTTCGTCAATCCAGCTCGACACGATTTCAACCTGAACTCACTCACTTAATCTGTGCTCGTCAAATCGTATGGTAATTTTGAACTAGTTTAACTTAGTTTCATGTTTCGTGAAATCAGGCCTTAGTTGTTGACTTGACAGCTATGAGAACTCTTGCCACTTGTTAAGGGGGGTGAAATTCTCTTTCAAAGACTCCCCTAGTTGACCTGGTTAGGTATAAGTTGTAGGTACCTATTGTAACAAAGCATTTGTGTAAACTGTACTGTTGAAGTTTAGCGGTAACGTTTGTATTGTTTATTTGCATAAAATGGAATGAAAGGAAAGTTTTGTTGGGTTTGCTTGTGTAGAAAATGCTTCCGAATAAATGAATGTTTCATAATTCTGGTAACTGCATCTTAACCTGGGAATTTTGATTCTCTAGTGAGGTTTCTATTATCAAGACAAGATCAATGCTGTTCAAAAATACGGACGATTCTCGTTAGATCCATTGACTATATCTATCGAGACATTTATGTCTCATTAGACCCATGATGGATCTATCGAGATACGATACGGAGTAGGTATTTTTCATGAAAACAGGTAGATAGGCTTTTTTTGGCTCGTCCTGTCTACCGTGCCACTAAAATATAAACCAAAATCCAATAATGTTTCTTCTTTAGGCTTTTTCTTTATGCATTTACTGGTATTAAACAAAATATAACTAGGCACAAAAAATCAATTAACATTTACTTGTTTTCAGATTTATAAAACAATTTACCTACAAAAACAATTGTTTAATTGTGTACGATTTGTGATTCTGTGCTATCTTTATTACTGTTATTGAATTACCGACAGATTTATGTAAAACTGCAAAACTAAAATGACTAATTGTTATTTACGCTCCAATAAAGTTGTTATAAACTAGCTTCAGCTTCCGTTTTACATACAATGCATAAATAAGTACATCCAAAACTACAAATAATTTATTTATATATCAAAGAATAGTGAATTTATTTATTCTCAGGATCATCATAAGTGGGTAGCGGATTTTTACTGATTTTTAAAGAAAACTTTAACCACAGCTTGCAATACTTGGAAAGTAAAAAAATAGCTTCCGATTTCCACTGAAAGAATTTTTGGACAGATACATAAATAATGGTTATTTTAGGTGCCGGTGGTGGGACACGGCAAATAAAATTTAGGTACCTTACATTATTTAGGTATATGTTAATTTTCAAAGCTAGTGTATACGGTAACACAATGCTTCCTACGACCAAAACAATATTCCAACTTAGGCATGTTAGTTTTTATATAAGCAATGTATACATATATATTTTTTTAAATAATTTGTGTGTCGTGTTTGTTGCTCTAGTTAGACGCAAAAGCTTACCTAAAACTGTACTATCAGAATAAATATATTTTTATTTAATTTCATTTCCTATTAACCTACACGTGCTATGCATACAACTGAATTTCATTGATCACCAACACTAGTTACTGAGCTCGGTCCTATTTCATGTCTCAGAAACGCCAGTATGTATCTGTTATCTACGTCTTTACTGTACGGACTCGATGATATTTAGGTGGCGTAACAAACTGGCGGTCAGGTCATTTGTCAGAGTCGGAAGGTGTACCTTATCGAATTTCTATCTCGATAATTTACAATAGAACTTCAGAACTGCCAGAAAACTGATAAAGTAGGAAGTTAGGAATCTATAGTTACATTCTAAGATATTTTGGAGAAGAAATAACTTAATCTTGACTTTTTGATTTGGTTAAATAAATCGTCAGCTTCTAACTTTGTCAGATTCCAAAACTATTAAATATTGGAAAATCTGATGAAAAGCTATTCAAAAAATTACCTTGGTCAGCCATTTTAATAGATGAAATTGACCAAAATTTTCAGTGGAAAAATGGTTGACGAAGGTCGGTCAACCATTTTTCCCATTTTACAGTGGCAAAGTAAATGATAAAACTACAAACAACTCATAAAACGTCGACCGTATTAAATTATTTTTCTATTACATCCGGAACAAATATCCAAAGAGACGGTAAAATAGGCCTATAAAATGCCTAGTGAGGTGGAAAATTTACTGTTTTCAGCAAGAGATTCGCTAGCTGTACAAAATTTACAATACCTACGTTTTGCTGGCTACACAAATCCTTGGCCTCTTTCGCTCATAGTCAGGTACGTAAGCATTTATTAACTCAAGGCTGTACAATGGTAAATAATAGCAAGTACCAGAGGTATAGTCGATGCAGTGACTTCTGAAACGTGTTTTGTTTCGATAATGCAGCGTGGGCCAAAGCGGATTTTCACAGTTTTTATTTGAACTTTCCCTCTTGTTTGTTCTAAAACGTATTCACTTATTTACTCTCTTTAAAATCTATCTACTACCTAAACAAGAAGCAGTCTGTGAAAATGCGATTTGTCTGATTACAATTTTAAATGAGTGTCGTTTTGTCCAGCACGCGTTTCGTGCAACGTATTTTTCGTCCCACATGCATTTCGCCCAATTTGCATTTCGACCAACTTACCACGACAATGACTGCTAATGTCAAAAATGACATCGGGTATAGACCTTCTTACAGTGGCAGAGTCGTAGCGAAAAGCAAGCGGCCCCATTGAGAAAGAAGTTGGAGTTAAGTTACTCTACGACGAAATTCCGACTTCTAGCTCCTGCTGTTACATTGTCATCCAATCTAGAACCTACCAATGTAAATTGTATTCTAGATTGGATGACAAAATGCCGGAGTTTTTAGGAATAAAAGTAGAACATCGTCCATGTTTATCCAAGGCCTGAACTCTGGCCTCTGCCCGGCAATAATGCATCCTAAGGGCCTTTGTGCATTACACACTCCGAAAACACATGCCCGAAAATTCATGGTCCGAAAGTTCAACGAGGAAATTCATGGTCCGAATATTTCTGTACTCTCTTTAGTATGCAATATGCAGTTGAAGCGATTTTTCAGTCGATTGTCCTTTGCTCTTCAAAGAACTTGCTACGGGTGAAAAGCTTAATTTCGGTATTTCGTCAACGGAATTTTATGCTTTGTAGTTTTATTTCGTACAGTGTGATGGTTGTCGCATTTTTAAACTCTATTTTAATGTAGGAAGAGTTCTTTTGGATGAACATCGTTTATGTTCCCGGAAATACTGAGGGGTAGGTACGGACTCGACTAAGACCAAAAGCCTTTTTGCAATGCAATTTGGACTGAGCATAACGAGTTTAATAGTTTATGTATTTAATGTTTGCATTATAGTCACAATTAGTTCTTTACGGCACATTATGAGTACCTAGTACCCAGGTGACCAAAGAGAGTGTTAAAACGTTTAATGATACGCCTTGTTAAAGCCATGCACCAACATACATTAGTGATTGAAGGTGTTGGTTGCGAGTGAAGTTTGCTTGGCAATAATCAGCAAAGACTGAATAATCAAATCAATTATATTATTTGTTTGCCGAATACATTATTTATTACAGGTATATGTCAGATCTTATGACTAGAGTGATGTTAAATGTATTCAACCCGCAAGCAGGTGAGCAAATATTAAATCACAGTGAAAATAATCAATAATGAAAATAATCAAGGATAATACAATCGAAGATAAATAGTTAACAATCAGAAAATAAATTAACAATCGTGGTCAAAACATAATAAATTATTCTATTTTAAATTAAAATATTCATTTACACTAAAGAAACATTTGTAATTTGCAAAGATCACCTACTTGTCATTATGTTTGCCCAGCAACAAGATAATTGAGTTGGCACAGATTTAAAGTTGCTGTTCTTTACTAATAGTATAACAGAAAATTATCGAAAAGCTCGTATCTATCGGTGACCCGTTGACGAGTGTCGTGTCCGGTATTCCGCGTGTCGTGTCCGGTATTCCGCGTCATCAGTGGAAACGCTCTAACCTTGCATTTCGAGCCACAACCACGCCTCGGTGTACGTTTGATCATTTATTCAGAGGCCATGTTTTATTCCCCCAACTGCACGGCATTACTTCGTGAGAAATGCATTTGTAACTCTACGTCGCAGAGGACGGAGGTTTTATTTATTTTAATATGCCGCTCGACACTCTACGTACATGAAATTGGTTTGGAACACGGACAGTGACAATTTAATTGGTGTAGAGTGATTTGTTTGATGGCTGTTCCATTGTATATAATGATTTTGTGATTGTTCTATTTGCGTAATAGTCCACTCTACGTGACAATTTATTGTATATCCATTGGACACGCATTAATTAATTTTACTAGCGACATCTAGCTATACATTTAGTAAACAGCAACATCTGCATGGCTAATAGAACTTGGCAGATGATTCTATCCATCAATCATAGCTGTTATACACAAACTGTCATAAAATCTACTCTATTACGAGTAGATAAGATTCAAAACCAATCAAGGCCTCGCTCATCCCAAAGTGCACTAAGCATAATTCAGTGCAAACCGCCGTTTAAAATCTATCTAACCGGGTGTTATAAATGGGCGCAATTAGCAACGTTACGCTCCGTTAACGTGGGGGGTAGTCAGGGCGTAGCTCTAGTGTGGACAGGGAGGTATTTAGGGAAGGGATCTTTGTAATATTTGACATGATGAAGATGGCGACGTGAACTCCACAACAAACATTCTGGTTTCTGTAAGTATTGTCAAGATTCCAATTTTTTTTAATACCTACCTATCAAACATGTTTGAATGAAACAAAGTTGAAAATTTTATGGGCTCTATCAGTCAGCCTCTGCTTTTTAGCATTTTTGAGGTCTAATTTAAATTTTTGGTGAACTGCGAGTATGGGGTCTATAATTCGAATCTAAGAACACAAAAAAACTTACGTATACTTATTTGAAATCGTATTTCTTAAAATCACTCTAGCAAAGCCCTCAGTTCGGGCTGACGATAGCATCGAGATTCGAAGCGTCATTCATCGTGACGTCTATTTTTCTAAGGGATGTACCTACAGCGCCTCTAGCATGCGGACATGGAACTACGCAAATCCCATACAAAAATAAGACGTCACAATTATGTGTCGCTACTATTGTCAAACCAAACTCAGGATTCCGTATTGATAAAAAAATAAAATAAAAATAATGCTGGACAATCCACACAGCACTCTAGCCCCAAAGTAAGCTACTCAAAGCTTGTGTTATGGGTACTAGATAACTGATGCATTATTTAATACATTATATACATAGATAGATATTTTATTTTTTTGCTATACATAGAAAACACCCAGACCAACGAAACTCTGCAGATCGTACACAAATTTGTTCCGAGGCGGAAATCGAACCCGCAACCTCTTGCGTAGCAGGCGGGCTCTCGCCCGCTGCGCCACTGAGGTCGTCATGACGTGATGTTTCGATAATAGAGTCCTAGATCAACAGAAACACGCGGAAAACAAGAAAAGAATAGAGCCAGTTACCCCCTCCCTGAATCCACCCCTCCAAGCCACCTGCATTATCCGCTCCACTTTGTATTGGAAATATGGGATGTACGGAATCCCGTGCCAACTTCTAGATAAGAAACTTTCAGAACACCTCGGTTATTCCCGGGAGCTCATCAACTAGGGTACACCTAGTACATTATACTATCTTAACAGCTTACTTTGCCTTGGCACGTTGTTTATAAATTGAGGCTACGAGAAAATAGCTGTGTGAACCTGGCAACCGACTTTGAGATATCTATCTTTTTATGGTCCTGTTCGTTTGTACCGGGTTTGTACCCGAATGTACCGACAAAATTTTCGTTTGTACCCTAAGGGGGTAAAAGTTATGGGGAGGGGGAGGTTTTTCAATAGTCGATTTTGACTTTAGTGTGTAATATGAATAATTTTATCTCGGTATTTAATATTTCGTAGTATTAAGACACAGATACCGTCAAACCTTGAAACTGGCAACATAATAAACGTGTAGTCACAGGTTTTCAGGAGGAAACAAACGAAACACATGGATATATACCTGAAAATGTGTTCAAAAATAGACATGTTTTGTAAATTGACAAAGTTTTTTCAGAACATCTTAAAAACAGGGCTTAAAACTGACATGTTAAGATAAATCTTGAATTATTTAAATGGTTTTCAGGCAAATCTGAAAGTTACAGATGAGTACAAACGAAACACTAAGACTTGAAACTTCAAAATTGTTCACAAGTTGACGTTTTCGAAAACTAACCAGGTTTCTTCAGAAAATTAATGCAGTGGTTCTAGAAACGGAACTATAATGATAGACCTAGAATCATTTAACACGATTTCAGTTAAATCTGGAAGGTACAAACGGGTACAAACGAAAAAAATTGACTTGAATCTCCGAAATTGAGCAAAAGTTCCCGTTTTTGGAGAATTGAGAAAGTTTCTTCAGAAACTCATACGTGAAGTTCTGGATAGGCACCAACAATGAAAGGCCTTGAACTAACACACGTGTTTTCAGCCACATCTCAAAGAACTAAACGGGTACAAACGAAAAACATTCACATGAAACTTCGAAACTGTTCAAAAGTTGACGATTTTCGGAAACTGACAAGTTTTTTTCAGAAAATTAGAGCAGTGGTTCTAGAAACGCAACTATAATGAAAAACCTCGAATTATTTAACACGATTTCAGTTAAATCTGGAAGGTACAAACGGGTACAAACGAAAAACATTCACATAAAACATCGAAATTGTTCAAAAGTTGACGATTTTCGGAAACTGACAAGATTTTTTCAAAAATTTATATGCAGTAGTTCTAGAAACGCAACTATAATGATAGACCTAGAATCATTTAACACGATTTTAGTTAAATCTGGAAGGTACAAACGGGTACAAACGAAAAAAAATTACTTGAATCTCCGAAATTGATCAAAAGTTCCCGTTTTTGGATAATTGAGAAAGTTTCTTCAGAAACTCATACGTGAAGTTCTGGATAGGCACCAACAATGAAAGGCCTTAAACTAACACACGTGTTTTTAGCCAAATCTGAAAGGTACAAACGGGTACAAACGAAAAACATTCACATGAAACTTCAAAATTGTTCAAAAGTTGACGATTTTCGAAAACTGACAAGTTTTTTTCAGAAAATTAGAGCAGTGGTTCTAGAAACGCCACTATTATGATAAACCTAGCATTACTTAACACAATTTCAGTTAAATCTGGACGGTACAAACGGGTACAAACGAAAAACATTCACATGAAACTTCAAAATTGTTCAAAAGTTGACGAAAGTTCGGAAACTGACAAGTTTTTTTCAGAAAATTAGAGCAGTGGTTCTAGAAACGCAACTATAATGATAGACATAGAATCATTTAACACGATTTCAGTTAAATCTGGAAGGTACAAACGGGTACAAACGAAAAAACTAACTTGAATCTCCGAAATTGATCAAAAGATCCCGTGTTTGGATAATTGAGAAAGTTTCTTCAGAAACTCATACGTGAAGTTCTGGATAGGCACCAACAATGAAAGGCCTTGAACTAACACACATGTTTTTAGCCAAATCTGAAAGGTACAAACGGGTACAAACGAAAAACATTCACAGGAAACTTCAAAATTGTTCAAAAGTTGACGATTTTCGGAAACTGACAAGTTTTTTTTAGAAAATTAGAGCAGTGGTTCTAGAAACGCCTTTATTATAATAGACCTAGAACTATTTAACACGATTTCAGTTAAATCTGGACGGTACAAACGGGTACAAACGAAAAACATTCACATAAAACTTCGAAATTGTTCAAAAGTTGACGATTTTCGGAAACTGACAAGTTTTTTTCAGAAAATTAGAGCAGTGGTTCTAGAAACGCCACTATTATGATAGACCTAGAATTACTTAACACGATTTTAGTTAAATCTGGAAGGTACAAACGGGTACAAACGAAAAACATTCACATAAATCTTCGAAATTGTTCAAAAGTTGACGATTTTCGGAAACTGACAAGTTTTTTTCAGAAAATTAGAGCAGTGGTTCTAGAAACGCAACTATAATGATAGACCTAGAATCATTTAACACGATTTTAGTTAAATCTGGAAGGTACAAACGGGTACAAACGAAAAAAATTTACTTGAATCTCCGAAATTGATCAAAAGTTCCCGTTTTTGGATAATTGAGAAAGTTTCTTCAGAAACTCATACGTGAAGTTCTGGATAGGCACCAACAATGAAAGGCCTTGAACTAACACATGTGTTTTTAGCCAAATCTGATAGGTACAAACGGGTACAAACGAAAAACATTCACATGAAACTTCAAAATTGTTCAAAAGTTGACGATTTTCGGAAACTGACAAGTTTTTTTCAGAAAATTAGAGCAGTGGTTCTAGAAACGCCACTATAATGATAGACCTAGAATTACTTAACACGATTTCAGTAAAATCTGGAAGGTACAAACGGGTACAAACGAAAAAAATTTACTTGAATCTCCGAAATTGATCAAAAGTTCCCGTTTTTGGATAATTGAGAAAGTTTCTTCAGAAACTCATACGTGAAGTTCTGGATAGGCACCAACAATGAAAGGCCTTAAACTAACACACGTGTTTTTAGCCAAATCTGAAAGGTACAAACGGGCACAAACGAAAAACATTCACATGAAACTTCAAAATTGTTCAAAAGTTGACGATTTTCGAAAACTGACAAGTTTTTTTCAGAAAATTAGAGCAGTGGTTCTAGAAACGCCACTATTATGATAAACCTAGAATTACTTAACACAATTTCAGTTAAATCTGGACGGTACAAACGGGTACAAACGAAAAACATTCACATGAAACTTCAAAATTGTTCAAAAGTTGACGAAAGTTCGGAAACTGACAAGTTTTTTTCAGAAAATTAGAGCAGTGGTTCTAGAAACGCAACTATAATGATAGACCTAGAATCATTTAACACGATTTCAGTTAAATCTGGAAGGTACAAACGGGTACAAACGAAAAAAATTTACTTGAATCTCCGAAATTGAGCAAAAGTTCCCGTTTTTGGATAATTGAGAAAGTTTCTTCAGAAACTCATACGTGAAGTTCTGGATAGGCAACAACAATGAAAGGCCTTAAACTAACACACGTATTTTTAGCCAAATCTGAAAGGTACAAACGGGTACAAACGAAAAACATTCACATGAAACTTCAAAATTGTTCAAAAGTTGACGATTTTCGGAAACTGACAAGTTTTTTTCAGAAAATTAGAGCAGTGGTTCTAGAAACGCCTTTATTATAATAGACCTAGAATTACTTAACACGATTTCAGTTAAATCTGGACGGTACAAACGGGTACAAACGAAAAACATTCACATAAAACTTCGAAATTGTTCAAAAGTTGACGATTTTCGGAAACTGACAAGTTTTTTTCAGAAAATTAGAGCAGTGGTTCTAGAAACGCCACTATTATGATAGACCTAGAATCACTTAACACGATTTTAGTTAAATCTGGAAGGTACAAACGGGTACAAACGAAAAACATTCACATAAATCTTCGAAATTGTTCAAAAGTTGACGATTTTCGGAAACTGACAAGTTTTTTTCAGAAAATTAGAGCAGTGGTTCTAGAAACGCATTTATAATGATAGACCTAAAATTAATTAACACGATTTCAGTAAAATCTGGAAGGTACAAACGGGTACAAACGAAAAAAATTGACTTGAATCTCCGAAATTGATCAAAAGTTCCCGTTTTTGGATAATTGAGAAAGTTTCTTCAGAAACTCATACGTGAAGTTCTCGATAGGCACCAACAATGAAAGGCCTTGAACTAACACATGTGTTTTTAGCCAAATCTGATAGGTACAAACGGGTACAAACGAAAAACATTCACATGAAACTTAAAAATTGTTCAAAAGTTGACGATTTTCGGAAACTGACAAGTTTTTTTCAGAAAATTAGAGTAGTGGTTCTAGAAACGCCACTATTATGATAAAACTAGAATTACTTAACACAATTTCAGTTAAATCTGGACGGTAAAAACGGGTACAAACGAAAAACATTCACATGAAACTTTGAAATTGTTCAAAAGTTGACGAAAGTTCGGAAACTGACAAGTTTTTTTCAGAAAATTAGAGCAGTGGTTCTAGAAACGCAACTATAATGATAGACCTAGAATCATTTAACACGATTTCAGTTAAATCTGGAAGGTACAAACGGGTACAAACGAAAAAAATTTACTTGAATCTCCGAAATTGAGCAAAAGTTCCCGTTTTTGGATAATTGAGAAAGTTTCTTCAGAAACTCATACGTGAAGTTCTGGATAAACTTCGAAATTGTTCAAAAGTTGACGATTTTCGGAAACTGACAAGTTTTTTTCAGAAAATTAGAGCAGTGGTTCTAGAAACGCAACTATTATGATAGACCTAGAATCATTTAACACGATTTAAGTTAAATCTGGAAGGTACAAACGGGTACAAACGAAAAAAATTGACTTGAATCTCCGAAATTGATCAAAAGTTCCCGTTTTTGGATAATTGAGAAAGTTTCTTCAGAAACTCATACGTGAAGTTCTGAATAGGCACCAACAATGAAAGGCCTTAAACTAACACACGTGTTTTTAGCCAAATCTGAAAGGTACAAACGGGTACAAACGAAAAAAATTCACATGAAACTTCAAAATTGTTCAAAAGTTGACGATTTTCGAAAACTGACAAGTTTTTTTCAGAAAATTAGAGCAGTGGTTCTAGAAACGCCACTATTATGATAAACCTAGTATTACTTAACACAATTTCAGTTAAATCTGGACGGTACAAACGGGTACAAACGAAAAACATTCACATGAAACTTCAAAATTGTTCAAAAGTTGACGAAAGTTCGGAAACTGACAAGTTTTTTTCAGAAAATTAGAGCAGTAATTCTAGAAACGCAACTATAATGATAGACCTAGAATCATTTAACACGATTTCTGTTAAATCTGGAAGGTACAAACGGGTACAAACGAAAAAAATTTACTTGAATCTCCGAAATTGAGCAAAAGTTCCCGTTTTTGGTTAAATTCCGAAATTCATAATTTTTTGATCAATTACGAAGATTCAAGTCCATGGTTTTCGTTAGTACCCGTTTGTAACTTCCAGATTTAACTGAAATCGTGTTAAATTATTCTAGTTCTATCATAATAGTGGCCTTTTTAGAACCACTGCTCTAATTTTCTGAAAAAAACTTGTCAGTTTCCGAAAATCGTCAACTTTTGAACAATTTTGAAGTTTCATGTGAATGTTTTTCGTTTGTACCCGTTTGTACCGTCCAGATTTAACTGAAATCGTGTTAATTAATTTTAGGTTTATCATAATAGTTGCGTTTCTAGAACCACTGCTCTAATTTTCTGAAAAAAAACTTGTCAGTTTCCGAAAATCGTCAACTTTTGAACAATTTTGAAGTTATATGTGAATGTTTTTCGTTTTTACCCGTTTGTACCGTCTAGATTTAACTGAAATCGTGTTAAGTAATTCTAGGTCTATTATAATAGTGGCGTTTCTAGAACCACTGCTCTAATTTTCTGAAAAAAACTTGTCAGTTTCCGAAAATCGTCAACTTTTGAACAATTTCGAAGTTTTATGTGAATGTTTTTCGTTTGTACCCGTTTGTACCGTCCAGATTTAACTGAAATCGTGTTAAGTTATTCTAGATCTATTATAATAAAGGCGTTTCAAGAACCACTGCTCTAATTTTCTGAAAAAAACTTGTCAGTTTCCGAAAATCGTCAACTTTTGAACAATTTTGAAGTTTCATGTGAATGTTTTTCGTTTGTACCCGTTTGTACCTTTCAGATTTGGCTAAAAACACGTGTGTTAGTTCAAGGCCTTTCATTGTTGGTGCCTATCCAGAACTTCACGTATGAGTTTCTGAAGAAACTTTCTCAATTATCCAAACACGGGATCTTTTGATCAATTTCGGAGATTCAAGTTAGTTTTTTCGTTTGTACCCGTTTGTACCTTCCAGATTTAACTGAAATCGTGTTAAATGATTCTATGTCTATCATTATAGTTGCGTTTCTTGAACCACTGCTCTAATTTTCTGAAAAAAACTTGTCAGTTTCCGAAAATCGTCAACTTTTGAACAAGTTTGATGTTTCATGTGAATCTTTTTCGTTTGTACCCGTTTGTACCGTCCAGATTTAACTGAAATCGTGTTAAGTAATTTTAGGTTTATCATAATAGTTGCGTTTCTAGAACCACTGCTCTAATTTTCTGAAAAAAACTTGTCAGTTTCCGAAAATCGTCAACTTTTGAAAAATTTTGAAGTTTCATGTGAATGTTTTTCGTTTGTACCCGTTTGTACCTTTCAGATTTGGCTAAAAACACGTGTGTTAGTTTAAGGCCTTTCATTGTTGGTGCCTATCCAGAACTTCACGTATGAGTTTCTGAAGAAACTTTCTCAATTATCCAAAAACGGGAACTTTTGATCAATTTCGGAGATTCAAGTAAATTTTTTTCGTTTGTACCCGTTTGTACCTTCCAGATTTAACTTAAATCGTGTTAAATGATTCTAGGTCTATCATTATAGTTGCGTTTCTAGAACCACTGCTCTAATTTTCTGAAAAAAACTTGTCAGTTTCCGAACTTTCGTCAACTTTTGAACAATTTTGAAGTTTCATGTGAATGTTTTTCGTTTGTACCCGTTTGTACCGTCCAGATTTAACTGAAATTATGTTAAGTAATTCTAGGTTTATCATAATAGTGGCGTTTCTAGAACCACTGCTCTAATTTTCTGAAAAAAACTTGTCAGTTTCCGAAAATCGTCAACTTTTGAACAATTTCGAAGTTTTATGTGAATGTTTTTCGTTTGTACCCGTTTGTACCGTCTAGATTTAACTGAAATTGTGTTAAGTAATTCTAGGTTTATCATAATAGTGGCGTTTCTAGAACCACTGCTCTAATTTTCTGAAAAAAACTTGTCAGTTTCCGAAAATCGTCAACTTTTGAACAATTTTGAAGTTTCATGTGAATGTTTTTCGTTTGTACCCGTTTGTACCTATCAGATTTGGCTAAAAACACATGTGTTAGTTCAAGGCCTTTCATTGTTGGTGCCTATCCAGAACTTCACGTATGAGTTTCTGAAGAAACTTTCTCAATTATCCAAAAACGGGAACTTTTGATCAATTTCGGAGATTCAAGTAAATTTTTTTCGTTTGTACCCGTTTGTACCTTCCAGATTTAACTTAAATCGTGTTAAATGATTCCAGGTCTATCATTATAGTTGCGTTTCTAGAACCACTGCTCTAATTTTCTGAAAAAAACTTGTCAGTTTCCGAAAATCGTCAACTTTTGAACAATTTCGATGTTTTATGTGAATGTTTTTCGTTTGTACCCGTTTGTACCTTCCAGATTTAACTGAAATCGTGTTAAATTATTCGAGGTCTTTCATTATAGTTGCGTTTCTAGAACCACTGCTCTAATTTTCTGAAAAAAACTTGTCAGTTTCCGAAAATCGACAACTTTTGAACAGTTTCGAAGTTTCATGTGAATGTTTTTCGTTTGTACCCGTTTGTACCTCTCAGATTTGGCTAAACACACGTGTGTTAGTTCAAGGCCTTTCATTTTTGGTGCCTATCCAGAACTTCACGTATGAATTTCTGAAGAAACTTTCTCAATTATCCAAAAACGGGAACTTTTGATCAATTTTGGAGATTCAAGTCAATTTTTTTCGTTTGTACCCGTTTGTACATTCCAGATTTAACTAAAATCGTGTTAAGTGGTTTTAAGTTTATCATTATAGTTGCGTTTCTAGAACCACTGCTCTAATTTTCTGAAAAAAAAACTTGTCAGTTTCCGAAAATCGTCAACTTTTGAACAATTTCGAAGTTTTATGTGAATGTTTTTCATTTGTACCCGTTTGTACCTTCCAGATTGAACTGAAATCGTGTTAAGTAATTCTAGGTCTATCATTATAGTGGCGTTTCTAGAACCACTGCTCTAATTTTCTGAAAAAAACTTGTCAGTTTCTGAAAATCGTCAACTTTTGAACAATTTCGAAGTTTCATGTGAATGTTTTTCGTTTGTACCCGTTTAGTTCTTTGAGATGTGGCTGAAAACACGTGTGTTAGTTCAAGGCCTTTCATTGTTGGTGCCTATCCAGAACTTCACGTATGATTTTCTGAAGAAACTTTCTCAATTATCCAAAAACGGGAACTTTTGCTCAATTTCGGAGATTCAAGTCAATTTTTTTCGTTTGTACCCGTTTGTACCTTCCAGATTTAACTGAAATCGTGTTAAATGATGGTCTATCATTATAGTTCCGTTTCTAGAACCACTGCATTAATTTTCTGAAGAAACCTGGTCAGTTTTCGAAAACGTCAACTTGTGAACAATTTTGAAGTTTCAAGTCTTAGTGTTTCGTTTGTACTCATCTGTAACTTTCAGATTTGCCTGAAAACCATTTAAATAATTCAAGATTTATCTTAACATGTCAGTTTTAAGCCCTGTTTTTAAGATGTTCTGAAAAAACTTTGTCAATTTACAAAACATGTCTATTTTTGAACACATTTTCAGGTATATATCCATGTGTTTCGTTTGTTTCCTCCTGAAAACCTGTGACTACACGTTTATTATGTTGCCAGTTTCAAGGTTTGACGGTATCTGTGTCTTAATACTACGAAATATTAAATACCGAGATAAAATAATTCATATTACACACTAAAGTCAAAATCGACTATTGAAAAACCTCCCCCTCCCCATAACTTTTACCCCCTTAGGGTACAAACGAAAATTTTGTCGGTACAATCGGGTACAAACCCGGTACAATCGAACAGGACCATAAAAAGATAGATATCTCAAAGTCGGTTGCCAGGTTCACACAGCTCGAGAAAATAGATTACGATCGGTTTACCTAGCTTCCTAGCGTTCAGTCATTGGTAAAATTAAGAAGGTCAAAGTTTGTAGTACTTTCTACTGGGACGCTAATTTGTCAATGCTGAAGGTCTAGCTCGGGGATCGTTGTCTAGGGTAGAATAGAGAAGAATGACATTGTATACATTGCGTAAATTATTGAAGTTGAAGGAATGAGTTTCAAACATATTACGCATTCGATGACGATTTGACGTAATTTTTCTCTATTCTACCTAGACAACAACCCCCGTGCTAGGCCTAATGCAGGTACAACTATCCTCCCGGCATGGACTTTTTAAGTCAACAACACAAATGCCACCAAAATGCACCATCTTCCGTTGATGAAGATGTAGACGTAGGTAATTCCGTCGTGGTGGTCACGATCTTAACTTAAGACCACTCTAAATCAGCTCAAGGATTGTAGTAGATGGAAACTTTGGAATCACACTCGGAGATGGATATCCTGCTTTACGTACGTAGTTCCATATTAGTGTCTTCACTGCAATTAAGTAGTTACGATTCGTCTGCTGCGTGGTAAGTATTCCAATTTTGCATTCAAACTATCTAAGAACTCTTTCTCCGCTTCTAGATAACTTAGAAAATACAGTATATATGCTGTCGAACAAATAAATCATAATTGAGTAACATTCGTTTATACTACAAACAAACAAATCAAAAAACAACATAAATATATCTGAAATAAATTACCATCAGCGTCGTCTGTCAAAATCATTAACCATGCCTGCCCCTTGTGATTGCGCCGTGCACCCCTTGCATTTATAAGTGGAACGCATAGTAGAAGCTCGGTCAGGTTAGTTTCTTAGAAAATACACTTACTTGTGGCACTAACTTCAGGCCCGAGAGACTCGAACGCTTTCCCGAAGCTCAACTTCAACAGCCGATCGGAATCTGAAACAAATAAAACATTTTATAAGTTTCTTGGAGGAACAAATTTTATTATTAACTTTGAACAGGCGCATTTTGGACGGTCTAAAAGTGAACCTTTTGTGGGTGTATTTCCCTGTGCTGCGGAATGAACATTTTTTCCTTTACTCCAACAAAGCTGGCAAGAAGGCTATGTTCTAAAAAGCTCGTTTCACTTTCAAGAGATGGCGCCATATTGAAACTCGCCCCAACGCCATCTGTTAGTATTCAGCTTGAAGTACATAACTACAGAGCCTGAAATCAGCAACCTTTCAGTCTAGTTTCACCGCTGTTGGGCAGATGGCGCTTTTTAGTAGTTTTGGATTTAGTTCCGTGTCGAAAGTACAGATGGTGCTTAATTCAATCACGTTTATTTTCCTATCCTTACAAAAAGCACCTGGAATGTGCCCATTTTTCTTCAACTTACTTGATTCTTTTTGGTTCACTTCACTTATTTTATTACATACCTACCTACTTACTGCTGTTTTCAAGGTATAACATTATGTACCTACTAATTTGACAAATAACGAAGAGTACAATACTTCTAAGTAAATGAACTTTATGTAAAAATCTATGAACTTGGTTAGGTACAGGTTACCTATGTTATGATAGTAAAATTCCAAGGCAATTTACATCGTCGCAAACTGGATTCCAGCCAAAACTATTCATACCGGTACGCTGTCGCAAACTCAGGATCGGCAACATTTATTACGTTACGTACCGTCGACAAATTGAAACGGAATTTTATTTAAAAATTCTAATTTACGAAGTGGAATCGAAAAATTTAAGAGATATTTTCCGAAACTTTGTAGTTAATGTTTTAGATACCTGGTTTAACTTGTTCTGAATTTGAATGAAAAAAACCGTGAAAGTTTCGGCCAATCAAGTCAATGAAAAGATGAATCAAAAATTTATTCAAAAATTTTAAAATCTAGAATCCATCATTTTATTGTTTGTTTTATTAAGATTAGTTTAGTTGAGCAAACATTTTTGGTGTCCTATATATGTGAAAACACAGATAATCAAAAAAGAGCAAAGAAAATAAGCAAAATAATGTGATTTTCACGTAGGACGCCCTTTTTACTTTTAAATAAATAAATATATACCTTCTTTCTTTAATTCTCAGGCGTTGCGTTGGTTCGCTGCTAGTGTAGTATTATTTTATTTATTACTTTTATGATGATAATCAAGTACGTATTTTGTTCACTTTGGGCTATTAATTTTTGCTTTTTTTTCAAGTTCATAACTGAATTGCGCATTTGAGCAGGACCCTACGTTAAAGAACTTATTTCATTCCCCACTAATCAAAGCAACTGCTCAACTCCAGTTGCGTTGGTCAACTCTGAGTCAACCTAACTGGTCGACTCAGTGGGGCAATGCGAACCTTTTTGTTACACATTGCTAAACCGGGAAACATATTTATCAGGACAATAATCATGCCCCTTAGATAAAATGTCTACAAACCAGCAGCCGTAGAGTCTGGTGGCGGCTGGAAGGTGAAGGTGGCAGCAAACCCCTGCCCAGGAGATGCGGAGTTGGCTGTGAACTGCAGCAGCAGTGCTGGACCCGTCGATAGCACCTCGAACCCTGGAACCAACCGTAATTTTATCATATGGTGAAAAAGCTTTGAGGGGATTTTTTTTTTCGTAGAATGAAATGGCATTTTGCATTTTCATGGAGCATGAGGATCTGTTAAAGGGTGATGTGATCGCTAAGGGACAAAGTCCCTTTATTTTGATATAAATAAAAAAAATGACATGGTTTTTTCTTCGCACTTTTTTTTATTTTTTTTATAACAGCATCATTTTATAACGAAAATTTTAAGAACACCCTCAAACTAGTGATTTGGATAAACCCAAAGATACTGAGAGCGTCGACCATAGGTCAATTAAAATTACTCCAAGGATAAACAAGAGTAATGATATGAGATGATAAAATACATGACTATTTAAATTGCGGACAAGCCTCAGAATCTTTTAATAGAGTAAAAAGTAAACATTTGTTTATTTTCTTGCACAATTCAAACAATATAAATAAGAAATAATCAATTACATTTACAACATTTAACCATCAATTGTGAGTCGACTCGCACACGAAGGATTCCGTATCGTAAAAATCAAACAACTTTTGCAAAGAACATCAAATTTTCACTTGTTCGGACACCCCTTTAAATTTTCAACTTTTTTATATTTTAGTAGTTTTTGTTGTTTTTACAGTTGAAGTGTTACTTATTAATAGAAAGTTTCATGGGTCGACCTATTGTAGTTTAAGAGATACAGTCTTGACAAAGGAAGAGCCAAATTAGTCACGAAAAAATCACGTTTTTTGTATGGAAGCCTCCTTTAATTTGGATTTTATTTTATTTTGATTTTTTGCTTAACAGCAAAAAATCAAAATATATATATGTATGTGTATTTCTAGTGCCGCTATAACTAGCGGCACTAGAAATACACATTCTCTGAAAATGTCAACTATCTGCCTCTTAAGGTTCATGAGATAGAGCCCTCTGACGGACAGACGGACGGACAGCGAAGGCTAAGTACTAGGATTCCGTTTACAACCTTCGGGTACGGAACCCTGAACATGATCAACACTCAGCGGGTGCTTCGGCAGGAAAATTCTGCCGTAGAGCTGGTCTTCTTTATTTATACTGATGACACAAATGTATTTGTTTGTGAATAAATGAAATGATATGAAATGATGATGAATGAATACGTGTAGGTACCTACTCAGATACACCTTAGGCACACGAAATTGAATTTCAAAACTTTAATGTATATCTATGCAGATATATTAGTTACCTACACAATGTAAACGGTATTATGAATACGACAACATGACCGCATCGTGCTTGGAAATGTTATCAGTAGTAAGTTCATATTCCGGTCCAATTAACTAAGGTTGGTCCCGACCTTTGTTCAATAACATGTTTGTAGGATAGCTTTGTTTACATTCCTTATCTTTATGTGATAAGGGAGTATGCACTGTTATTATAACAGACCTCTATGGTTAGGGTAAAGTAGGGACATTCGCCTCAGTAGTCAGGAGTCAGAAGTCAAAAACTTTATTTCTTTAGGCTTACAGAATAAATACCCACTTCCTCACCTCAACAAAACACCTGAAAAAAGAAACGTTGGTGTTCTTCGAACTCAAATAATTTTCGTAGATTGAATTGTCCTAACTAGTAGTTAGGTAGGTATAACTCTCGTTAGAAACCTGAACCACTCGTTTTACCTCCTTACACATTGTAAAGAAAACCACTAAAGAAAACTCGCAAAAAAAAAAACTGCAGACTAGAACCACATCAAAGGAAGAAAAGACTCTTCTAAGAAATTAAAAGAAATAGGTACCTACTTTGTCAAGCTACGTGTATACGTCTACATTTCTTGAATTAGGTATAGGGGGTGGTAATCTCGCCGCAGCCGCAGCTGAAGCGAAAATTCTAGGACTTAGGGTTGTCACTTTTGACAGCTGTCAGAAATCTAAGTCTTGACGTCTGCTGCCTCTATGATAAGAAATTGTCTTGTTAATCGATGACTGCTTTAATGTATAAAATTTGTACTTATACCTAAAAATAATAAAATCGGCCCGCTGCAAACGCAAAAATTGGGAACCAGTTACCATTATTCGATCCTAACTTCATCGAACCACTGGACAGTGTACTTTCTTTATATTCCGAGACAATTGTAATAAAGCTAGAGAAAACTTGATCGTAAAAAATGGAAAACGAAGGTTTTGTTCATACCTACCTAAATAAATCGCATGTCCTTTCCCAGGATAAGCTTCCTTATCTATCTTCTTGCCGATTCGTTAAGTCACTTATATTTATAAGTGACTTAAGAAATCGGCAAGAAGATGTTCAGCTTAATCGAGATTAAATTCGTAATACCTATTGTGTGAAATGACAGATCTTGAACTTGGTTTAGCGCATAAACCGGATCAACTTTATGTCGGTAAAATGCGCTGAACTGAAACCTTTAAACAAAACATTTTATTTTATATTTAACGTGCTCAATTACAATGGTGAAATTGAAACTTAGTCTTCAAAAGGTAAGAAATATTTATGTGATAGTTATAATTATTTAATTAACACAAAGTTACATTGGTGAAAATGTGTGACGAAGTGTGCGACAACCCTATAGCACTGCTTTGACGTGGCATTAAGAATTCAAAGAGATTTAGGCAACTTAATGTGACAACTGACAATGTAAGTAGTCTTTGAAAACATGAGTAAATATAATAGTCTTGTGTCCAGTAAGAATAAATCGGATGGATTAGAGTTCCTTATATTATTCATCTTTATTCACAAAGATAATTATTATCAAAAATTAGAAATAAATTAGAACTAGTATTTACAATTGAAACAATTGAGCCAACTACAGATTGTTGCAAACAATCTAAAGGTAGCTCAAATGATCCATATCAATACCAGTCGGAAGCGTCTCCAAGACGCTGTCGCTGGTTGCATTGCCCCGCTGTATTTCTAATTATGATACGTAAAAAAAATGATCAAAATATTACATAATGTTTTTATTTTTAGAAAATAAATTCTAAAAAATGGCCGTGGACACTAATCAGAAAGTGTGACGTTATGTCTTACAAAACATTATTGTTGTGGTGGACCAAAAAGATCGACAGCGACAACTTGCGGATCTTTTAGGGGTACCAAAAAGATCTGCACGCTGGTTTTAACTAAGTAAATCTCCGTATACAAACAGTAATGTTTCGAAAGAAGTGACGTCACTCAAGACGCCATGACAGTCTTGAGCGTTTTCGAATGAAATTGAAATTGTTTTATTAAAATGAAGAATATAATATCGATTTTTTTCAAATATTTGGATTTTGGAGTAAAATGGGTATTATAGTATATTTTCAACCAATTTTTCAAATTTAGTCAACTAGCCTATTATAACAATAAATACTCAAAGTAGGTACTTGGCAGAATTTGCAAGTCTTTGTCTAAACTTTTTAAAATCATTTTCACCCAGGTATCGGGAGTGAAGCTTTTAAAAATCGAACGCAAACTTCCAACATTAAGTATAAAACTCCTTCACACTTTAAATTCTTTTCAACAATATCCGTTATTTTGAAAATGTTACGAAGAAAATTTGCCACGTTTCCCGCGTCTTTGTTCAAAAGCCCCGGAGCGCGGCGTAAAGAAAATCAATTTTGTGAAGATCAAAAATACATTGACAGTCAGGAATTTTCAACGACTAGGGTTGCCAAGTGCATGTTATTTTTGGCAAGGCGACTCTAAAGAACCTACTGTGTTGATAAATAACTACCTACCTCTAAGTAGCAATACCTAAAATTAGTTAATATACTTAGGTACTCAATACTCAATATTTTTATTGCAAACATGTTAAACATGGGATCTTATAGATAATGTGTTTCAAACATGCACCCTGATAGGGCACGGCTACATAATAGCTAGGTGGCTAATACTTTAGTAAGTGTTCGTCCGTAAAATCCGTAAAAGAGCGGCGTTCGGCAAGAAGTGGAAGAGAATTTGGTAGAAGGATTTTTTAGGAATTTATTGAAAAAGAAGAATAGAAATGTAAAAACACAGCAAGAACAGGGTAAAAGGCAAAGTTCTACGGTAAACGATTAAAATTAAAGTAATGTATTATTTGAGTGTTGTTTGAACTGATGTACTAACAGGATGTTTGTTACCTATTCATAACCGAAATTTTGCGTACAGGTAATTCTAATCCTGGAATCAAATAAAGGCTACATTTTATCCCATAAATCAGTTCACATGGAATAGAAAACGTTTCCGTAGAAACAACGCGTGCGAAGCCACGGACAGATACCAGTATAAAATAAACAAATGATGTACCTAACATAAAAGATCAATTTCAGTGATTTTATTCGAGCGTTAAGTAAGCCCCTGTGTAACAGAAAATTGCGGGTCTTTAATTCGGGAGCAGACTATTCGAAAATAGACACACGTTTTATTTCATACGATATTTTTAGATTCTAAATGTCAGTCTGGTAGGTATAACGTTTTCCATTCCAGTGAAATAGCTTTTGAATTTTGTATGACCTAACTTCGAAGTGCTTCTGAGCTTTGGGTAGCAGCATAGTTATTGAAACTTCGGTACCTGGCCATTATCAAGTCTATCTTTGCCTTTTCAAAGTGACGTCTAACAGACTTTCTTATCTGTCATACAATATGATTATAGTTTTAAAAAATAGTTAATTGTTCATCAAGTGGGCAAACGATTTTTGTTGAGCGTGCCGTAATTCCGAGCTAGCGAAGCGGTCTAGAATAGAGTCACAAGCGTAGCGAGTGGCTCTAAAGTAGACTGTTGTGGGATTTAAAATGCACGAAACAAAAAATATTTGCCCTCGAGTTAAACATAGAACTTTTCACCGCGACTAGCAATAAAATATTTTGTTAATTATAAAAGAGGTCGAATGTCAGACACTCATTTTGGTAAACTACCTTGAAGGTTAAAAATTCTACAAACCTCTTTCAAACCACAAACGGATAAATATTTTTTTCTATGAAAGTTGCATTGTTCTGAATTCAAATTAGGTACTTTCTTCAACAAGTGGACAAACTTTTCAACACACTTGCTCATAAAGTGGCTCTATGGTCACCGCAATTATGCACAGAATGACACCCATAATCAAAGTGTGATTTTTTCATTGAAATAAAAAAAAAATATCTATAACTCACTAGTGAGTTACACTAGTGAGTTATAGATTGTTTTAAAAATTTTATTGGTTGATTTGCTTTGTTCTTAAAAATAAATTAATGTTCCTATTGTTTGCTCATTTCATGTAACTTCTTATATAAATAGATAATTTTAACTTTAATAAATAAAACTTTCACTCAAATATAACATTTGTTTTCTCTGTAATAAAATGAGTTTTTATTGTTATTTTATTGACAAGTGTGTTGAAAAACGTCGTATGATACACGTGTGTATTGATGATTACCGTCCTCGGCTCTCTTAAGACCCTCGCCTACGGCTCGGGTCTCAATGGCACCTCGGCGGTAATCACCAATGTTACACACTAGTACCAAAATGTACTATTATTCCACATGTGAGTAAAACCCGATTAGGCGTATTGCTGTCTCGGTCGCACTTCGGTCTAGTTACGTCTTTCTATCTTTGTTTTTTTTTCATTAGGTAGGTATATTGCGGGCCGCGGAGGTTATAAATGTTCCCGTGGTTCGGCAAAAAAAAAAAAAAAATGCCGAGAGAGTGACACCGGAGAGGTTTTAGTGGGTATTATGTTCTTTTCAGAACTTTATTCGTAAATGAATTTCCTCGCCGAATAAAAAAAAAATAGGTAGGTATATTGCAAAAGATTGGAAATAGCGTGTCTTTGCATTTAGTTGTAACACAACTCAGGCCATTTGTTGATTAGCGCTGGGCGAACGTACCATAGTAACGTTCTTCCAGCGGAACAGAATTTTACTTATATCTCTGGGTAGATCGCCTTTTTGGATAACGCCTAATCTATTCTTTGTTTTCGCTTGGTCGGCCTTTAAAAATCACTCAAGAGGAAGTCCAACGAACCGCAAGACATTTTACAAGATGACTTTGTTTCCGAATAGAGATAGTTTTCCTCAAACAACAAACATTCCTGTGAAGCGACGCGTGAAGTGTTCAAACTTCCGTTCAGGGTATTAGTTACAAGCAAGAACACAGGATTAGTTCCTTTGGATTTACTCAGTCTTTTAGAGCTCAGTCTGAAAATGAACGGGGTATAGAAAACCTGCGTTGTAAGAAATTTCGCGATTTTTTTAGGATAGCTTTGTTGATGAAATTTTTGTAGATTTGTGACTAGGTAACATACATTTTTTTATCTACATAGGTATCTACACAAAATGAAAAATTTATTTACCGGGTATTTATCGCAAAACCTGTGACAATTTTTCATCGCACCATCATTAAAATATGAATTATCTACTACCTTTTTCCTACATTGCCTAGATAAATAAAATAAAGCATAATGCAGCAGGCACCTATGCCTAAAATCACGGCATATTTGTCACTATAGAAAAGACTCAGTAAGAAACGTCATGCAAAATAACGTTCTCTCGTTTTCACGCCATCGGTTCCGACTAGGGCGTTGGAACGAATGTGTCCAACCACCGTGTTATTCACACCCCTTTGGATTGTGGTTTATTGGGCTGTAAAATCTCAGTGTGCGAATATTTCGGGAACAATGGCTAGTCAGGATTCTGGATAAAAGTGTTGCGTTTTGGAGGTTTTTAGTATTCTCTATCATCGTAAACTGAAACGTGGAAATATTCCTAGGTCACCTAGCTTTTAGAGATTTCAAAGAACAATGTGTATTGTATACGACTGTGAGCATTAAAGCAGCTAAGAACGACTTTATATTATCTTTTATACATCACAGAAAAGACAGCAGTAATATTCACTTTCTTTCTATACAGCATTATTGTGAATCTACCCATAAAGTCTTTGACAACGGGATTTTTACAATTTCTTAGAAATTACCCTGAGTGTGGGGTTACGCGCTATTATAACAAAAAACCTTAGAATTAAGCAACGCGACACCTCTCGTCAAACGAACTAAATGTAACTTTATTCTTTGAACAGGATTGGATAAACTTCAATGTTTCACCTGTAGGTGGAGCTAACGGCGGTAGAGTCCGTAGGAAGTCCCAAAGATTTTCGACTCCTACGTCACTTGACCTCGTGGTGTAGTTGGTTAGCACATTCCCGTACTGAGGGAAAGATGATGGAGGTTCAAGTCCCGTCGAAGTCGAAAATTTTTGCGATATTATTTGATTTCTTAGTACATTTACCATGATTCCAAAACCCAAGTCATGGTAAATATCCTGCTGTGTGGTTTAATTTAAGTATCACTATGTGGACACGAGTAAAAACCTTGGCGTGTCCAGATGACGAAATAATAAGTGATACGAATTTTGAGTTTTACCAACTGGACACACGTGTGTCCAGTCTCTTGTGTCCAGTTAGTGAATAACGCAAATAACTTTAGTGTTTATAACCATGATAGTTTTAATAGTTTTACCCATCAAGTATCTCGTACCTAAAGCTGGAAATAGGAAATCAGTACGAGTAATCATCATAATTTTGATGTATTTTCTGTAAGCTAACATCATTTTATTCAGAACTTGATTAACTCACCTGTAAGTTCGTTGCAGAGCATGGCGATTGCTGGTGAAGTCGTGTCTCTACCATCGAAGACTTTGATGATGTCCGCGCGACGTAGGCAGCTGAAAATAATACAGGTCATTTTAGACAGTAAAATCCACACTATTTGTTGCTCTGTCTATCTGTAACCTTTTCAAGCGTCCACGACAAAACAGATCTTAATGAAATTTGGTAGGAAGATAGACGGTAATCCGGGGACAGACATATATGTGTCGTAGATGATTTAACACTCTCATTGCCTACCGCAGTGAATGTGTTAAAGGGTCAACAACCTCCTTACTTATATCTTGCCATGCGCCTATTATCTATTTATCTATGCGGATCACCAACGTCGATTGTTTGACGTTAGGCCAATTCTACGAGATGACAGAAGAAACGGAAAGAATCAGCTAAGTGGAATTCTGGTTCAATCATCGTAGCTGAAAGTACTAGAAAGTCATAGAAAACATGTAGAAACGGTCTCGCGATTCGTGTAGTCAGAGGCCCTAACCTTGTGTCTGTATTTCAAGCCCTATTTTCAACTGACATTACTCAATTATGCCCACAAGTGAGACAGATAAAGTACCTATCCGTTAAATGCTATTTTTATCCCGGAAAAGCATGTTTGAAGCCACGGGTTGAAACTTGTCCATAATAAATTATTATTCATTCGAAAGTAACTTTGTCCGTCTGTCTGTTAGCTTTTTCACATGCCTAAGCGGCTGACTGGATCTTTTTTGAAATTTGTCAAGGAGGTAGACGGTGTTGGAAAGACATCGGATACTTGAAAATTGCGTGTGGAGACGCAGAAAGCAGCTATACTACCTATACAGGAGCAACAAATTCTAGAAAACAAAACACATCGCTGGGGTTAAGTCTCGAACAAGAGAAGAAAATGTTAGTGAGAGCGACCGGTAAAATCGATAAGTCGAGAATAGTGAAAATTAAGTCCAAGCAGTTTAAAAAAAATCGAGGTTTTAAAAAATATCTGAGCGTCTGGTCGAAGCGACGCGTGACCCGAGAGCTGGTCAGTATCTGGCGCAGCGCATCAGCATTGCCATACAGCGGGGCAATGCAGCCAGCATCTTGGGGACGCTTCCGACTGGTATTTATATGGATTAGTTGAGCTACTTGTAGATTGTTTGCAACGGCTTGCATTTAGTTCAATTGTTTCAATCGTAATTTATTTCTATTATATAATCATAATTTACTATCTGATCATCGTATCTATTATATCATCATGTCATGGTATCTATTATAAAATACCATGACAGTAGAATCCTATCAACCAAAATCCAATTATATCCGTAGACCAAGCGACTAAACTTCGAAATCTATCAATCAATATCCGCATAACTAACTCAACTAACATTTCCAGAGATATTTATCTTAATTAACCCAGTAATAGCAGAATAGTTCGGTAAATTTAATTAGTAGTTGCACCAGACTTTGCCTGCGAAGACAGTTTACAACTCAACCAAGAACTTAGAGCTACACACAAATGCACTTTGGTGTGGTGTGTTTAATATAGATAGAGGTACTTGCGGCTAGAAGATCAAAGTTTTGACGATACATCATCATCATCGACAACCTATGTTAGCACATAGACCTTCCCTAATAAGGTCCCCTCATAAACATAGCGCTATGGTTAGCGGAGAGTGGCATGTCTTCAGTTTATCTCATCCAGCATCTGCCTGCTGTATTTCGCGGGTCGTTATCCCACCTGGTCGTCCTACACCATATTTGCCAAGTCACGGACTCCGGACTCTCGGACAAGGTGTTCTTGAGTGAACTCAACCCGTTTTTTTTTAAACCAGCTTTTTCTTTATTCCAGCGGTTGTCGGTTCTTCGCGAGACATCGCCGGCTCACTGCCACTTCAGCTTGTTAATTCTTTGAGCCATGTCGATAACTTTGGTTCTCTGTCGGATGTATTCGTTACGAATCCTGTCCGTCAGAGAAATTCCGATTTCCTCTTTTTAACTCCCGACGCAAAAAGAGAGAAGTTTAACGTCTGTCTGTGGTATCGTATAGCTCCCAAACGGATGAACCGATTTTCGTTTAGTGTTTTATGTTATAGATAATTTTATCCCGATTGTTCTGAGCCATGTTTCATGAAAATCTGTAGGGGGGTTTTTAAATTTTTAAATTTTTTCTTCTTTTCATAGCTCTAGAATAGATCAGCGTGAGTCTGTTATCTACTTCCCCCTATACCCCCCTTTTCGCTTCTGACTTATAATGTCTGTCAAACAAAAGGTATCGAAACAAACTCCCCACAATCCCACACATGGGATACCAATTAACCAAAATCTCACCTCTCTAGATAACCACAATAACTCGAATACTCGAACCACTATAACTCAAAATAGGTTAGACGAAATCAATACAATCTCAGTAGTCCAAGCCAATATCCAACACAGCGTCACAGGGTTCGCCTCGCTAAGAAGAACCCTGGAAGAACAACCGCACACCATTGCACTGGTCCAGGAGCCCTACATCGTCCGGGGAAGGGTATGTTTCACTTCCTTACCGGGTACTGTATTTACCTCTCCAGTTAACAATAAGACTAGAACGCTAATATACGTACCCAAAAACATGAAGGCTTCACTGGTTACACACCTGTGCACGGATGATCTCACCGTGGTGCAGCTGGAAACTGGACTGGAAGGTAAGCTTAAAACCATTTTAATTGCCTCAGCATATCTGGACTGCAATGTGGAGGCGCCGCCGGAAGAACTAGAGGCATTACTCCAATATTGCAACACACACGGCATGGAATGCATACTGGGCTGTGATGCTAATGCGCACAGCTCCGTATGGGGTTCCCCAGATACAAACGACAGAGGCAAAGATATCCTCGACTTTGTACTCCGACACAACCTCAATATCATAAACAGAGGCTCTGAACCAACGTTCGTAACATCCTGGGCTCAGACCATTATAGACCTAACAATGGCTACCAGTGACATTGCAGAGTACATCCAAAACTGGCACGTAGCGACACAAGAAGCATCATGCGCAGACCACAGGCGAATTAGATTTCAACTGTTGACAGGAGAAATCCTCCCACGCACATATAGAAATCCTAAGAAGACTGACACCGCATTATTCGCGGAAACCCTAAACAGTAAACTGGACGCTCAAGAGGGACCTGACCCCGGACCTCAGCTAACTCCAGAGGACATTGAACAAACGCTGACCGAACTGACGGCACATCTAATCACCAGTTACGAAGAAGCGAGTCCATTGATAACCGAAAGCAACAAGATTGCTCATCGCAAAGACAAATGGTGGAACAAAGAACTAACCAAACTCAGAAAGAAAACACGTCATCACTTTAATAGAGCGATGAACACTAAAGATGACCAAGACTGGTCCAACTATAAAATAGTTAGACAAGAATACAAAAGGAAGATTCAAAGTAGCCGAAACAACTCATGGAAACGCTACAGCAACTCCATAGCCACTCAGAGCGAAACAGCTCGCCTCAACAAAATACTATCCAAGGATACGTCTACCAAACTCGGCTCACTAAAAAAGCCAGATGGATCATACACAAAATCCGAGCGGGAACAGCTCGAATTACTGTATAAAACACACTTTCCAGACTGCAAACTGGAGGAAAACACTGGATGGGAAGCAAGAAATCATCAAAAACCCCATAACAACGACTGGGAACTTGCAAACCAGATAGTAACAGAAGAAGCGCTGGATTGGGCGGTTAGCAGCTTTAAACCGTACAAAGCAGCTGGCACTGACGGTGTCTTCCCCGCCCTTCTGCAGTGGAATCTAACAAGAATCACATCAAGGTTAGCCTCTATATTTAGAAGCTGCATTGCATGGAAATACATCCCTCATGCCTGGAGGGAGGTCAAAGTAATATTTCTGCCAAAACCTGGCAAAACAGATTACACCCAACCAAAGTCATTCAGACCAATAAGCTTAAGCTCATTCCTACTGAAGACACTAGAAAGACTATGCGACAAGTTCATTAGAAATGGGCCGCTACTTAGAAACCCAGTGAACAAAAACCAACACGCCTATCAATCAGGTAAATCTACTGAAACGGCTCTACACCAAGTCGTCCACAAGATTGAATGTGCGCTTGAAAATAAACAATCGTGCCTGGTCACCTTCATAGACATAGAAGGTGCCTTCGACAAAACAACTTTCCCGTCAATTGAAAACGCTCTGCGAAAGCAAGGAGTTGATCAAAATCTGAATCAGTGGATAGCTGAAATGCTATCCAACAGAGCAACCAAAATCGAGAGTTCAGAATCCCTGGGGCAAGCAGCCCAATGCAGGGTGACGCGAGGGTGCCCACAGGGCGGGGTCCTTTCACCGCTCCTGTGGATACTGGTCGCGAACGAACTCTTGGACTCACTGAACAAAGATGGTATTCTAACGATCGCATATGCAGACGACCTTGCAATCATGATATCGGGGCTTTTCGAAACAACTCTTTGCGAAAAGATGCAAAAGGCGCTACGGACTGTGGAAACATGGTGCACCAAACACAGTCTGTCAGTAAACCCGAACAAAACAGAACTAGTACTCTTCACTCGCAAAACTAAACTACCAAAACTAGAACTCCCCTCACTACTAGGTATAACACTGACACTAAGCAAGGAGGTCAAATACCTCGGCATATGGCTAGACAGTAAATTACTGTGGGGCAAGCAACTAGACCATATCACAACAAAAGCCACAAACGTTTTATGGCAATGCACCCGAGCGGTAGGCAAGGACTGGGGCCTAAAGCCCAAGCTATGCCTGTGGCTGTATACAGTCATGGTACGCCCGGTGCTAACGTATGGTGCAATAGTTTGGTGGCCTAGAACAAACTTAGTCACCACTATTAACAAACTGCAGCAAGTTCAAAGACTGGCCTGCGCACTCATTTGCGGATGTAGGAAATCGACCCCATCTGCTGCACTGGACATAATTTTAGGACTAACGCCCTTGCACGTCCACATACAGCAAGAAGCAATGGCAGCGTCTCTAAGAATTAAATCAACAGACCAATGGAAAGGCGATTTAGGCCTAACAAACCACTGCAGAATATTAAGTAAAGCTTTAGCTGCAATTCCAGAAGCGGCGAATGGTACTGACAGAATAGCGTCTACCTACTTAACCGGTAAGACCTACACAACAACGCACGAAGAGAACGCAGTTGCGAACACCTCACATGATGTTACCACATATAACATCTACACTGATGGAGCCAAGAACAAAACAGGAGCTGGCTGCGGCTACTTCTGTCCCGAAACTGGACTCTCGAGAGCTCAACCACTAAACTCAGCCACCACGGCCTTTCAGGCGGAAACACTGGGACTACAACTGGCGGCAAAACACATGCTGCTGGAAACAACTATCAAAGAATCGACCTGCCAGATGCAGCTGGTCTTCAAGACAGACAGCGCGGCACTATTAAACGCGCTCAAAAGGACAGACACAAGATCAAAATCAATTGTAGAATGTCACAGCGCTCTACAAAGTCTCTCTGACCAAACGAAAGTCAGCATAGTATGGACGGAGAGCCGATCCGATCCAGGCAACATAAATGCAGACAGACTTGCAAAGGAAGGAGCGAGACAGACCCCAACAAAACAGGACATCAGTCTGTCAAACCCACCCACAGCAGAAGTAAGAAACAGACTAAAACTATACTCTGAAAAAGAACACCAAAAACTATGGGAGCGCCGAACAGACTGCAAACATACAAAACTAATATTCCCCTCCAAAGATAGGAAAACCACAAACACATTGCTCAAGATGAGCCGCGAGGACCTCAGAACAATGGTGGACATCATCACAGGTCACTGTGAACTGAACCATCATCTTCTTAAAACTGGAGCCACAGACAGTAGTCTGTGTCGTGGCTGCTTCCAGGAAGAAGAGACTGTGGAACATGTAGTGTTACACTGCACAGCCACAGAGGACGTCAGACGGGAAACGGGACTGAAGACTCTTATAGAGGAATCAGACCCGTCCACGCCTACAGAAAAGCTGAAACGAAGCTGTCAATCGCCAAGGGTCCTGCTCCGATATTTTAAGGAGCTGGGCTGGTTAGGGCCTGGTTAGGCAGGGGGACAATGCACAATACACTCCTATGCGAGATGTCAGTGCAGATCCCGGTACCCCCATTCAGAATTAGAATTAGAATTAGAATTAGCTCTAGAGTATTATTACTTACTTCTTCCATTAGACTTATAACTAAGTTGGTATTTCGAAAAAATGCCGTAAAACTTTATTTCGCAGGACATTCCTTAACTACATTATTTTGTACCTAGATCTTGAGATAATTTTTGAGATAAGCCCAATTTATAACCCCCGACGCAAAAAGATAGGGGTGTTATTATAAGTATAACGTGTCTGTCTGTGTATCTGTGTATCTGTCTGTGGTATCGTAGCTCCCAAACGGAAGGACCGAATTTCGTTTAGTTTTTTTTGTGCCGAGTGTTCTTAGCCATGTTTCATGGAAATCTGTCGTGGGGTTTTTAAATTTTGTTCTTGTTTTGCTCACTTTAATTTTCAAGATATTCCAAGGTTCACCATGAATCAATAGGTTCATAAGAACATATAGATGTTAATGATGCTGATTATGACTTCGATGATGTCCTTCAAGTTGAATTTTGACCACGGCAGCCTGTCTTAACAAAGACTAGCCATGTGCGGAGAGGACCCATAGTGCACAAGTGTGTGCGCAAACACAGGTGCACTCTCTGTTCCGTCACACTCAGAATCTGATGGGACGGTAGACCGACACGACCGCGGAGAGGCGCAATGCCAACGGCTTCACGTGGTTGATTCAAAACTTTCTAAAGAAATACTAATAAGATAAGAGATAATATATTAATATGTTTTGTACAAGGCAATTGTAACTCTTTAAAATATCTTGCCCACCTTAAAGGTAACTGTTGAAGTAACGCGTCTACTGAACCGGTATCAGAACGTACGGGAATTGGTTTATGGGATAAAAAGTCTGGTCTATGTTTGATTCCACGCTTAGAGCTACACGGATGCAAAATTTCAGCTCTATCTGTTCAGTAGTTTTGGCGTGAAGACGCAAACATCCATCCATCTATCCATCCAAACTTTCGCATTTATAATATTAGTGTAATGTGATGTGATGGTGTGATTAGTCTGATACCGACGCCACGTACGCTCCGATTGTGTCGATGCGTAACTTAAAGCTTGTCCCACATCTGGAAAGCACCGCTGCAGCACAGCACAAAAATTAACATTCAAATATCGGCCTTTAACTTGTAGCATTTAAACGAATTTTATATTGACGACATCAGGTTGGCTCGTGGACCACTCGTTTGAAGCTTTTGGGAAGCTTTTTGTCTTTGTAAAATGTATCTAAAGATAACGAGTTTAAACCCATATTTGAATGCACGTTTTTGGGCTCTGCGGTAGCGGTAATGGATTAAATAAGCGCAGAGCTTTAAGAGCGGCTTCTAATCTAACTACCAAACACGATGAATACCTCAACATTACATCCCGTTAATTATTAACGGAGTTCGACGCAAGTGGTTCGTTATTCATGAGAATTAACGTTTTCATCAGCCGTTGCCGGTTTGGTTCTCTTAGTTTCAATGTATTCACGGTTTCACGTAAATGGATTAGTTCAGAGCAGTACATGAGGTATATTAATTTGTTAGAGGAATGATCATCATCATTTTTAATATCATGTGATAAGCTCATTATCACATCACACTAATATAATAAACTAGTTTATGCCTTGAATTTTTATTCTCTTGAACTAGATACCTAATCACATCACACTAATATTATAAATGCGAAAGTTTGGATGGATAGATGGATGGATGGATGTTTGTTACCTCTTCACGCCATAACTACTGAACGGATCGGGCTGAAATTTTGCTCACAGGTAATTCTAAACCTGGAATCAAACATAGGCTACTTTTTATCCCGTAAATTAGTTCCCATGGGATAAAAATCACGATAAAACGTTTCCGTAGAAACAACACATGCGAAGCCGCGGGCATAAACTAGTCTAAAATAAAGAAAGATAAAATAAAGTTAGCATGAACAGTATTTTTACTTCATCATCACCATCAGTCCGTATACGTCCACTGCTGAACATAGGCCTGCACAAACGTCGCCACAAATAGCGCTCCTGAGCCGCTTCCATCCATCGAGTCCCTGCGACCGATACAATGTCGTCGGTCCATCGAGTGGGAGATCTTCCCACAATCCGTTATAGATTCTACGAGCTATATGGCCTGCCCATCATTTTCTTTCTTTCTTTGCCTTATCCACTATCCATTATCTCGCGAAGAACCGATAACGGCTGGGGGAAACGTGTTCTTGAGCCCTCCGGCCAGGTGGGATGACGATCTGCGAAAGACTGCAGGCAGATGCTGGATGCGGCAAGCTGAAGACAGGGCTCCATGCCGCTTATTAGGGGAGGCCTATGTCTCTGACTAACATAGGCTGATGATGATGATGATGACTTAAGCCTGCTAACTCTGAGAACTAGGTCGGTTACTTTGTTTCTTCTACGGATTTCCGTATTCCGGATCCTAAAACTTAGAGAAACTCCGAGCATAGCTCTCTCCATAGCTCGCGGCTTTGTGCCTATGTACGAGACCACGTCATTTTACTTACGCTTTATTTTTATTTTTTCATTTGGCAAAGGGGCCTCAACCTCAACAGCCTGTATTGGTTCACTACGGGACGCAGGCCTCCCCCTGATAAGCGCCTTATTGGCTTTTATCACATGGGGGTAATGCCCATAATCCCTACGCTGGTAAGTGACACAGGTACCCATTATTATGTGCAAAAAGCTATAAAAAGACAGTAAAGGAAGAAAACTATTTTTGTACCTTATTCAATCACCATTTTTAGGGTTTCAAGATCGGTTTCGAAACCCTTAAGGTCTCGCTTTGTCTGTCCTTTTTTCCCTCCTTAATAACTCAGCAACTACTGCAGCTATCAACTTGAAATTAAAAATAATAATACATTTCGTGCGCCTGTACAGATTTAAAGAAAAATAAATGAAAATGAATATTTTCCATACAAATTGTGATGCCGAAATTTGAAAAGACACCTACAGAGTCATGTGAAAGGGGTATCAAATGAAAGGTATAGATTGTTCGTCAACAGTTTTTCAAATTTCTGTAGGTTTCATACTTTTTGAAAGATTTCGAAAAAAGTTGAAAAAATACCCATTCCCCCCCTATCTCCGAAGTTTACAGAGCGATCCATTTAAAATGTATGGAGCGCTTGTAGATATGGATCTATATTTTACAGGAAAAATATAGAGAAATCTGTAAGAAGATAACTTTTTGAAAAATGGTCAAAAAGGGGGGAATAATTTTCAAAAGGGGGACTACCCCACCGAGTGGGGTATCACATGAAAGGTATCGGTTCGGACATTTCAAAACAGTTTTTAAAATTTCGGTAGGTTTCATACTTTTTGAAATATTTTGAAAAAAGTCGAAAAATTTACCAGTAATCGAAAAATTTCACTGAAGCATGCAGGGAGATCCATCTGAAATGTAGGTTGGTACCTACCATTCTTAGGTATTCGTTAAATTGCTAAATCTCTAACCGGTACTTTTGGTACATATTTGTTGACAAACGTTCGAAACCCTCGGCGCGCGAGTTACACTCGCACTTGACGGATCTTGTTTGACTTAGCTCTATTTTCTTAATGGAAATGAAAATATGCAAATAGTTGAGCAGAAAACAATCTATGCCCACTATTGTTGCTTTGCTATTTCAACAGGCACCTACTTTCTTAAGTACAAGTAGTTAAGAATTTCGTGCTGAGCAGCGGGCAGAAACTAGTCACACTAATATTATAAATGCGGAAGATTTTATAGACCTACTTCATCACGCCCAAAACTGATTTTCTGGATCGGGCAAAAATGATTTTACATAGATATAGCTATACCGGGAAACATAGGATACTTTTTACTCTATAAACATCACGTGCGAAGCCGCGGGCAGAATCTAGTATAAAATAAATTGTCTTGCCGACATTTTAACTCGTTTATGAAACTAGCAGCGCTTTGAAGTGCCTTAGTATATGTTACAACGTGTTACGAAGTCGTCGAATAACTAACTTAACTGAATTATAACTAGGTTTTTGAGACGTTAAGTTTATAAAAGAGGAAATTTTATTATATAAGCTAGTTTAAGTCCTTGTTACGTATGGCGAAGGGTAAGATCAGATACGACAATTTTTATTGGTTCACAAGACACAAGAAAATGCTATGATAAAAAGAACAAAGTTAAGAATTTTAAAAACCCCCCGACAGATTTTCGTGAAACATGGTTAAGAACACTCGGGATAAAATTATCTATGACACAAAAAAAACGAAACAAAAATCGGTTCATCCGGTTGGGAGCTACGATAGCACAGACAGATACACAGATACACAGACAGACACTAGGGTGTCCCTTATTTTTCAAAGTTGTTTTTTTTACGCATAGGTTCTATTTTTTTTTAATATCCTCCTTAATTACTCGGAAAACAAAATAATAACCAATTCAATGCATGGGAACCCGTGCCGAATCGCATTTGAATCTTGTTCAAACAAGTTGTATGGGCAATATAGCATAACCTGCTATAACATGAATTAGTTTGCACTAGTTTATATAATTGGAGTGTTTTGTTTTATTTATTAATAATGTCAGTGAAATTACAAAGTTCAAGAAAAGGTATTTACCTAACTGGAGAGCCTAACCACCAAATAAATGGCGCAAAACTGCTTTCAAATCGACATGTTTTAGCCGTTTTGTTTTACAACATTCGCGAAGTCAAACTCACAATTAATGAAAGTGCAAATCTTGTCATTCGGGAGTGCACTTTATTCTGAGAAAAGGCCAGAATCCCTACAAAGGCATTTTTTGCGTGAAAAAACTTGTGGATATGTATCATGTTTGGAGAGAGTTGCAAAAAAACTAAGAAAACTCAGGCCATTTACAAGGGTCGCGAAAAGAGCTTTGAAACTGATTTAGACAATTTATTTGATATCGCACACTGCGTCGCCCTCGAAAAAAATAAAATAGAGGAAGATAAACATTCTTAAAGAAACAGATGGAGCCAGGACGTCCCGGCTGCTTAGCTGGTGTAGATAAAAAGTTAGCTGACAGAGAAGACAGAATTAGAAAAATGAAATTAGAAGAAGAGCAAAGAAAACTCAGACAGTCTTCCGAACTTCCATCAACTTCTGCAGCATCACAGAGCTTGACTACTTCTTCCGTGACTTTGATTGAAGAAATTGGAGAAAGTCACGAGTTCTGAAGAAGAGTCACAGGAAGTTTCACTTTCGACAACTCGATGTGAATCGGTTTCAAAAAGAGGGAGAACGGATTTTGTTACTCCAAAATTAGTTGCAGCTTTAGATAGATGCCATCTTAGCATAAGAGACTCCGTTTACATCCTTCAAGCGACAGTAGACGCACTAGGTTTGAGCTCTGATAAATTTCCGATCAACAAGTCTTCGATTCATTCAACGCATCAGGACCCGGACACGAAAAATCAGAGCAGAACCATCAATAAAGATTTTCGAAACGACGTGCCCGACGTAGTTCCTGTTCATTGGGATGTGAAACTGCTACCTGGCCTGGATGTGGGAAGCTCGAAAGAAGAACGTCTGTCGATTCTCATTTTATTTGATGACAAACAACAACTTCTCGCTGTGCCCAAACTGGAAAGTTCCTCCGGCAAAGACCTAGCTAGAGCAGTTTCAGATGCGCTTTCTGATTGGAACCTCAATGAACGAGTTCAGGTTAATGTCTTGTGATACTACGGCATCTAACACAGGCAGTTTCAACGGAGCTTGTGTTTTCTTGGAACAAAAAATTGAAAGAGAGCTGTTACTCTTTGCTTGTCGTCATAATAATTATGTTGTCTTAAATAATGCAGGATTTTCATGGTCTTATTACCGCTGAAGAAGAGCAAAAGCAGTTCCTTTTGCGATGCGTACAAGAGACTAGAAACCTTTATCCTGATCGTAAAAAACAAACTCCTAAAAGAAGTTACCCGCGTTAAGTTTGTTGTTATTTTACTTGCTTTATTGTGTTTTTTGTGTGTGTATTTTGTGTAACTGTGTTAGTTTTTTGTGTAATTTATGTGTTGAGATATTAAATAATATTATTTTAAGTCTATGTGTATCTGTTATTAACCTGCTTTGCTATAATTTTCATGATTTTCATATAAAATTTTTATGATTTAAAAAAAATCTACATTTCTGAAAACTTTGAGGTCCTGTCGGCACGGGTTCCTCTTATCATAGAGAGACCAAATTTTATATTTAGGTTAGGCTTAATCGTTCCAAAAAACATAGAGGGTATGCGTTTCGAAATTTGACAAAAAAAAATTTTTTGGTCATATAAGGGACGGGTGTCCCTTATATGACCAAAAATTTTTAACAGACACGTTAGACTTATAACACCCCTCTCTTTTTGCGTCGGGGGTTAAAAAATTCGATTGACTTTCGCGGACATGTACTAAAGTTAAATATCAGAGAAGAAATCGGAGGAATCAAGGATATATTATAGATATATTTGATATATATATATTTGATGATATATTTGATATATTTGACATATATTTGACGATAGGTACACCACGTACAAACGATACAAAACAATCGATTAGGGTTGTTCCTCTGTATTGGATTTTAGCGTTGATGTTATTAAACATCAACGCTAAAATTCAATTCAGTGGGTACTCAAATTCAATGCAACAAAACTCATTGGATCGTGAACACGAAGCTCGTATTAAAGCTGTTTTACACGTCGCAGCTTGTATTATTCCGTTTTTAAAGAAAACATAATTGCTTATGTTTTTGTTGTTTCACGCCACCACACCATACGTCCACTGAACGTGGACCAAAACAAGGGTTGGGTGCAGCCCCCTGAGATACAGTACTAACTAGTTCGGGGGATAGATGAACCACAGTTCCCCGACTCACTAACAGTGGCCTAGTCTAAATAATACACACAGCTAGCTACAACTAGCTAGCTCATAGGTAACCTAAGATATAGGGTTCCTTTAATTATGGTCGTCTGGAAGATATCTCTGCAAGGGATAAGACCGCCAATTGCAGGATACGATCGTCTTAAAGATTTTCCTGAACCCACTTTAGTGTAGGTAATCTTTCCTGCAATTTTTTTTTAATTTTTATTTATATAAGGGTAGTTCTTCTTTAATCACCACGCTTGGCACGCGAATTGGTGATCACAGTAGAGGTGCTAAAAATACACGGGAGGAAGCTGTGTGGTGCCGGCTTAGAATTTGCACCACTCCAACTCTTCCCGCGGGTGTCATAAGAGGCGACTGAGGGATATACGGCGACCGGGGGCGGGCAGCAGCGCCCCCTGCAGAACAATTCCACCATCGAACTGCGATCCCCAACCCGCATGCCCAGCGTGGGGATTATGGGCATTACGCCCCATGAGATAAAAGACAATAAGGCACTTAGCAGGGGGAGGCCTGCGTCCAATAGCGGACCAATGAAGGCTGTTGAGGTGAGTAAGTGAGAGAGGAAGCTGATGCCCTTTCTCTGGTAGGTTCCTTTAGTCGGCTCTTATGACATTCACGGGCTCAGTTTTAGGGGTCGATTCATACGCCACGACCACTAAGCTCATATCATTAGAGGGATGCTTTAAATAGAATTTGGTGTTCGATCTGTTAAATTAATAGTTAAGTGTCTGTTAAATTTAGTTAAGTATCGGTTAAATTAAAATTTAAGTATCGGTTAAATTAATAGAGTATCTGTTAAATTTATAGGTAAGTATCTGTTAAATTAATAAAGTATCTGTGCTATTAATAGTTATGTATCTGTTATATATTAAATGTTATGAATAATAATAAGTATGAAAACAAAACGTTATGTATTTATCTATTTATCATCGGTCCGGTTGCTCAGCGACAAAGCCTATTTTTGTATGGTATTTGATAAAAATCATGGGAGTTGAATGACAGCATCTGTCATCTTGTTCTCATAAACAAGCTTTGCTTACTGCTGAGCTAGGTGATGCTGGGCGTGAAATGTCCAGAATTATACTTATTTAGTTTTACATTCACACGAGAGACTAATTATGAGAATTGGTGCAATTGGTCTGTCAAAGGGCGATTTTTATGCTATTATTTATTAACTGGCTATTTTCGGGGAACAAAATTATTTAAACAAATAATAACAGACAAATATTATTCCCAATTATCATATTTACGGACTGTGTACAGTGCCTTACTATCTGCAAATTATACACACCATTTATAAAGGCGTTGTTTATTGTAGCTTATTAATAACCACAGCGGATCGTTATCCATAATTTAATTACTCTAGGTCTGTTTATGTCGATACCTATTCAGTATTCTGTTATAGGTCACCTTATCAATTAAAGGACAGTTTGTAGGTCACCACCGACCAGATGATCGGACGACATCGTTTGAGTGACCGGAAGACTGTGGATGAGGCTCGAACAGTATGCTGTTATATATAGGTCACCTAATCAATTAAAGGACAGTTTGTAGGTTACCACCTGCCAGATGATCGGACGACATCGTCGGGGTGACCGGAAGACTGTGGTTGAGGCTCGTACAGTATTCTGTTATAGGTCACCATATCAATTAAAGGACAGTTTTAGATCACCACCGGCCAGATGATCGGACGACATCGTCGGGGTGAGGATGAGGCTCGTACAGGACTGTTGATGAGACTCGTACAGGACCGAGTTACTTGGCGTGTAAAAGAGGACTATGCCTAGCAGTGGGCGTCAGTGGGCTGATGATGATAATGATGTAGGTCAACTGATATTAATGCATTCACTGCCTAGCTCCACTGAAACCTGCAAGCCTGCGAGCAGTAATTTTTACTGTTAAGGTTTTCTTCAGACGTCCTTGCTCTATTTTAAATCAACGAATAATTGACGACGCTGCGGTGGTAGAAATGACCCATTTTCTGTCGTGTTCTCACTCACCACAGTCACCACAAAGTTACAATGTTTTGCTTAGTACGTAGCCACACTATGCATTTTACAGTAACGTTAGGTACATCGTAATCACAGAACAACAAAGCAACAGTGTTGATTCCATAGATTTTACGATGCCTTACCCAAGTTTTAATGGAAAACCGATGTCGGTTTTCAATAACGCATAAAATGTAACAACTATACGAAAATATCGCTGCAATAATGTAGCTGTGTAAACCCAAAGCTTTTAAGCTAGTAACCGACTGAGCCCATAGGCACATAGGCCATAGCTAGAGATCTGAGGTGTAAGTCTATTTGACGTTAGCTATTAGTATAAATTTGAAAAATGCTATACCTATTAACCTACAAAAATACGTTGAAAGGAATTAAGTGATAATTTATTACCTTATGTCTAGTACCTATTATATTATACCATAATGTGCCTATGTATTACATAATAAGTGAAAGATACAAGTTTTTTAATCTGATTCAATTTATTTTTTTGCGCCCCAACGGGTACATGTTTGGCACTTTACTTTTATTACCTAAGATTTAAGTAACAAATGAATAAATAATTCTAAATGATTGTATGAAAACAGTAGCCTAGGGCCTAGAGACACACTTATTATACGCCACGTTATCTGACGTATCTTAAATTTCGTCGTGTACGTTGCGTGGCGTTGGCTCAGTCTGGTTTAAGCTTAAGCCAATCTGAAGGTATGATTGAAATTACAGCTTTGGGTTAAAACGAGAAAACCATGGATGTTGAAAAATCTTATTGTATTAGGTTTTAGTACTTTTAACGTCCATAGGAATATCACACCAAGGTTTGTGAAAGCTTTTTAAATCGATAATTACTCTCTTATTGATTACTGTCTTAAAAAAATTGTACCTGACATCTCCTTTCTGCAGAGCTACTTCTTCGAATATCACCTTCACTCGTTCTTTTGGTCTGTAAAGAAAGAAATTATATCAGTTGGACTTTTTATTGGATTCGCTAAAGCCCTGCCTCACGTCACGTGTCAAACTACGTTATGTAAGAATAGCTATGTACCTACCTAGTTCCTTTTCACATTACTTCGAGCTGGTTTGTGGTTCTGATAATCTCATGCACGTCAACAAACAAAACTTTTATTTTGTTACAAGGCAAGTCTATATTGCGATCAACTATACTGCGATCAACGATACTGCGATCAACGATACTGCGATCAACGATACTGCGAGCTAAGCGCGGTTGCGACAGCGGGCGCAAAGTATCAAACATATGAAACCGCCGTTTGCGTTCATAGTCAAAGATTTAAATCGTTAGATAGGCCCATTCCATAGTGAGATAGTGTTTTTTTAGTGTTTTTTTGATAGCGCTTGTGTCGGTTTTAATAATACAAGTTAAGCAACTGTGCATGTTAGCTTACATTTAAAAGTCACTATTTCGCTAACCGTATTGTAGTGGTTTCGGACCGAAAATTATCAACATGTAATTACTCATTTATACACCATACAATCATATAATAGAAACAAATTAGAACTGGTAAGTATTTACGATTAATTGAGCTAACTACGGACTGTTGCAAACAATCTACAGGTAGCTCAACTGATCCATAACAATACTAATCGGAAGGGTCTCCAAGACGCTGGCTGGACCAAACTAACCTCGCATGGAAATGGTAGGAACACCGCACATTGTTTGGATATATGGACGGGTATTGCGGACTGTAGAAGCGCCCATGAGCTGGTCGACTGCCTGATCTGCTGAACTGATAGTCACACTCTGTCCCTGGTACTTGGACGCCGTCCGTGTCGAACAGACCTGGAACAATAGATATACCACTTCATTAGCTGACAATGTTTATTACTAGGTGCTGTGTGGTGCCGGCTTAGAATTTGCACCACCCCAACTCTTCCCGCGGGTGTCGTAAAGGGCGAGGAAGGGATATCTTTCAGGGATTATAGGCACTACCCCATCAGATAAAACCCAATAAGGCACTTATCAGGCGGGGAGGCCTGCGTCCACCAGTTTATCAATGTAGGCTGTTGAGGTTGGGGTTACTTACTTAGACTTAGTATGTTTATGATATTAAGTTATCTCTAAATTGGTGCCAAAAGCCGGCTTTTCACTACGGGATATAATAATATAAATTACATCTAGAGATATAATATTTTATCGCTCGTCATACATTTTGTACGAGACCGTTCACACTGTGCTATAATATATATTACATCTCTATAGGCTATCACCAGCAAACTATAAATATTTTTTCGACCGAATGAGCGATATTTAGATATTATAATTTTACCTCACGTCCCCGGACACCGCGCCTCCCCCTGCCTCGCCCTCAGTTTGAATGTTGGCGTTCGTTTGCAGACGTGTCAACTGAGTGTTCCAAAATATATATCTTACAGTGTGAACAGCAATCACGGGATGTAATATATAGCTCAACATGTAATATATATTATATCCTATAGTCAAAAGCCGGCTAAATGTCTGGCAACACGCTGCACCCCGACAATAGACAAATCTGGTTAGTATACAAAACAGATGCAGGGATGCAGGGACGAGACAGCGACAATACACTATAGTGTCTTGTAAACAAGAATAGTACCTATACCCAGAGATGCGAAGTTGCTCTTTTTGGCCACGATGGTGAAAAAAAAGAGCCACTTCGTATCTCTGCCTACACTAGGTATACAAAATAAAACTTATATCACAAACAGCAAGTTCGATTTATGAAAATTCCTTCCCTAATATAATAATAAGATAAAATAGGTGGTGGCGCTGATTTTGGTCGGGTATGCGCTTTAGGGGGCGAACCTAGGGGTACGCTGGCCTAGATCTCAGTACACACGGGATCACCGTGGTAATAAACTAGAATTACATAAATATCAACATTTTTTCTTCGGTTAGGACAAAAAACCCGATAGAAAAATTATGAAAGTGCACTGTTTTGCACATATTTGGTCGGAATCTCAGGAACCCTGTGGTCTATAGAAAACGTTTTTGTTTTGATTCGTAGGTTATTATTATTACTAATTCTTTGGTTCCTTAATACAATTTCTTCATACCTAAGTTGTGTGGTTTTCTTGTAGATAAGCAAAACTTGACTTTTGCGCTTACTACACCGTTTCAAAAACGTATGTTACGCCCGCTCCTATGGACGCACAATCTATACCTATACTTTTCACAAAATGGCACGCAATGCACCCTCTTAATAAAAACATACAACATTCAATACAATTAAAGGCTAGTCATTAGCCGTTGGTCCTGCACATGAACTCTCCCTAGTAGTGTCGGTCGGAAATACTCAATGGAACGGACTGAAATTTTGCATTGACGAAGTTGTGTGCCTAGAATATACTTAAATAGGCTACGTATTATACCGAAAAAATGCGTTTGAAGCCGCGGACAGAACCTATTTTAATATATAATAATAATAATAATAATGCTGAACAATTCACACAGCATTATCTAAAATATATAGTTTATCTGGTATCTATCTTGTTGAGTCTGAGTTTCTCGCCTCCAAACGCAATGTTTTCGTAACATTGCAGTCTAGTCGATCGTTTTTGATCACTTTGAACATAAATAAAATTTAATATTTTAAAACTTTTTTTGCATTGACACTACTATAACATAAATAAAATTTAATATTTTAAAACTGTTTTCGCATTGTGTATACAAAATTTCAGCTCAATCGGTTGAAGATATCTGCTTCAAAATTGAGTTGCAAGATTCCACCTGTACAAACATAGTTACATACATTGCAAGTTAAATAACAGCTTGTAAAAAATGCGTGGTGGTTGAATATGTAAATCAATTCATTTCGCTGAATGATTGTAGATTAAGGTAATTCCTATTGCCGAATTAATTTGTTACCGTATTATTGTAGGCCTCAAATTAGGATTGTTTCAGCTCACATTGGTTGAATCTGAGGTCTCGAGAGACAGACATGCGAAAACCTGCGGTGTGTTGTGTGGCTTCCTGATCAACAAATTATTGAGAACCAGTAGTTATACTCAGATCAGACGCACTATATTTTTATTGATGTAAACCATCTGTAAACCACAGCGTTATACCACACCACCATTACAGCCTTTAGTGATCCACTGCTGGACGCATGCCTCCTCCTAATAAGTGACTTCTTGGCTTTATCTCATTGGGTAATGATACTATTGCATGTCGATTTTTCTTTATTTGTTTCCCAGCTTCTTCCCCAGATCTCTTCGGGTCCACAATCACCCCCTTTCGGCTTAGCACACATATTACGTGACACCCTGTATTTTATAATTTATAATCCACAAAATTAAATGGTCAAGTCCTCAAACTACCCTCTTTTCTTTAAGACATCGCCACACCTTTATACATGGCATCATAAAACTTTTTGCGCGTCGTATTGGACAAAAATATTAATACAAAGCCACATGCGGTCACAAAAAGTTCTCGTTTTTTGCTGGCATCGGCCACCAGCTACGTATATAATTATTATATACAATGGGTTTTACATTTCGTCTGTTTTCATCATCATCATCATCAACCTATATTATTCCACTCCTGGACATAGGCCTCGCCTTATAAGCGCCATAGCGGCCTGTCTTCAGCTTGCCGCATCCAGCATCTTGCCATCAGCTTGCAGTCTTTCGCAGGTAGTCATCCCACTTGGCTAGAGGGCGTCCTACACTGCGTTTACGAGTCGCGGTCTCCACTCAAGAACACGTTTACCCCAGCGGCTGCCGTTCTTCGCGAGATATGGCCGGCCCACTGACACTTCAGCTAGCTACCGCCTCTGCGAAGCGGGCAGCATTATTTGCAACTACCCTCACTTGTTCTTCAGAAATAGGAATGTCAATCTGCACACTTGGACGACACACAACACTAACCGTGTCCGCGACGCACTGAGTAACCGGTCTACGACGAGTACACTTAGCTATAACACTGTATTGACATGACGCAGAGAGTCTGAAACCGTCTATACGATTGAAATTAGGATATTTCTTAATTTCAATCGCTTCGCCTATCATAACAGATAACTTGCGGTTTATGTAGTTCAATCCAGTGATTGGGTCCTGAGTCTACCAAGTGCTCGGCTATTGCAAACTTGTTTACTTGTCGATTTTTAACTATGTGTTCTTTAACACGTTCCGCGACCGAGCGTTTAGTCTGGCCTTGGTAGGAACGCCCGCAGCTGCAATCGATTTTGAAAACTTCAGGAACTTGCAATGGTACAACGTCTTTTGGTGTTCGTAGACATTTCGCCATCTTGGTGAGTGGAGTGTAGATCGACTTGATTTACTGAGGATGTTTCCAATTTTGTCCATCACTCCTTTCATATAAGGCAAGAATGCCGGCTGTCTTTTCACGTCAATGTGTCCCTGTTTGCGCCTCCAGTTAGGATGACATCCGATTCGAGGATTGTAGCTGTTCCATTTCAGAACTCCTTGAATATGATCTAGCTCACCTTGCAGATGTTCAGGGTCGCAGAGGTCATGAGCTCTGTTCACTAGTGAGGAGACTACTGACTCCAGGTGTCCCGGATGGTGGTGTGAAGATGCATTCAGGTATCTGTCCGTGTGTGTAGGTTTTCTATACACTGTGCGTGCCAAGGTCCCGTCGCATTTTACCATCACTTTATGGTCGAGAAAAGCTAACAATCTGTTCACCTCCACTTCATGTGTAAAACGAATCTTAGGGTGTATAGAGTTCAGATAATCGGTTAGCTGATCGACTTCCTGGTTATTCCCGTTTATTATACAGAACACATCATCGACGTACCTCTTCCAAAGTTTTATACCATGGGCTGTCAGGTCTAGGTATCATGGATTCAAAATGTTCCATCCAGATATTGGCAAGTACCGGTGCCACAGGGCTTCCCATTGCTACGCCATCTATCTGGAGTGTATCTTTGAGCTATGTAGATAATTTTAGTTCTCTATCGAATGTATTCGTCCATTCGTTGATTTACGGGGTTATTATTCAATGTTATTTCGATCGAAGAATAGAAACCAAATAGAATCAGGCTGGATTTATAACTAAAGCAGTTCAGCTAACTGCAGACTGTTGCGAATAATCTAGAAGTAGCTAAACTGATTATTTTGCGATACTGGTACAGTGTACCCGTGATTTACCTACTGGAAAAAGCCAGTTAGGTTATTAAGTGTTAGGTATCAACAAGGCTAAAGTGTACCTTGTGTGTATGTGTGTGTGGGTGTGTGTGTGAGGGTGTGTTTGTGTGTGTGAAAAAGCAAAGTTTGTTTACTGGTTGCTGTAATGATATTGTTCTATCGACGGAAGGTATTAATGAATAATAATGAGGATTGAGTTACCTACTCGCAAATTCGAAATGTTTTGGTTAGTTACAATTGTTTAACCACTGGGTAATATTCAGAGAAATCTGAATTCGTATTTGGTTAGGTAAAATTCATCAACATCATCATCCTATTAATCCGGCTTACATAAGTCCATTGCTGGACATAGGATATAGGCCTAGGCCTCCCCTAATGAAAACCATAGCGCCTGGTCTTCAAGATCTCAGCAAGGTCGATATGAAAAAAATCGTAAAAGAATGTTTCTTAAAAAAGATTTCCTATAGACACAATAGGTACCTACCTCTCTTCTTTTACTTTTGTTGTTCCAGTTAAAAACAAGATCCGTCAAGTGCGAGTGTAACTCGCGCGCCGAGGGTTTCGAACATTTGTCTACAAAATGTACCAAAAGTACCGGTTAGAGACTTCGCAATTTAACGAATACCTAATAATAGTAGGTACCAACCTACATTTCAGATGGATCTCTCTGCATGCTTAGGTTAAAGTGGTTAATGGTAAATTTTTGAAATGCACAAACTGATACCTTTCATTTGATACCCCCCATGACCCTGTAGGTATCTTTTAAAATTTCGGCATCACAATTTGTATGGAAAATATTCATTTTCATTTTTCATTTATCATCATTTATTTTTCTTTAAATCTGTACAGGCGCACGATATATTATTATTTTAAATTTCAATTGTTGATAGCTGCAGTAGGTAGTTGCTGAGTTATTAAGGAGGAAAAAAAGGAAAGACAAAGCGAGACCATAAGGGTTTCGTAACCGATCTTCGATCTCGAAACCCTAAAAACACGTTTTTGATAGGTTATTGAGATTTTGGTCACATTATATTCAATAATGATTAGACTATTGTAAGTATTTTGAAATAAAAAAGGTCAAATGGGGTAAGTTTTACATTTAAGTAAGTGCAGAATACATAATTTATCAGGTGACTCACGCTTGATGAGTATTATTGGCATTTATTGAAATTAAAGTACTACCTATTTAGGCATAGGTTTGAACTACATATACTCTAGTTTTACTTATTTAAATGATTGTAGGCTTTTATTATTCCTAAGCCTCAAATTAATACACAAAAGAAATCAAAATCTGGTGATTCTGGTAGGGACTCTTCTTAAAGTTATTATTTTGTTTGTTTGTCTGTACAAATTAGCAAAGTTTACCCGTGAGCCAGGTAAACTTAATTAGGGTAGGTGTTGAGATGTATGTAGCCGATGACACCCGAGGGAACCCGAGTGATACACGACATGCGCGATAAACTGAATTAGGCTAAACTCATATACCTACTCATTTGTTCGTAAGTAAAATCTACGTGCCAAAGGGGTAATTGCGAGTTGGTTAGCCATACAATTACTTTTACTAAAATATTTCTACTTTTACTAAATATAGATAGAGGATTTATTTATTATTATTGAAGACAAATTTATTTATTTAAAAACGAATTTTTTTAATCACAATAGTTTTCATCTAATACCACACATGTACATACATTTTATATGGGTAATATAAAATGTATGTACTTGTGTGGTACCTACGAGACTTGTGATTAGGTACGATCAATAAAGATTTTAAAGATTATGAATTTACTTAAAATCAATAATGATTTTAAATAAATTCCGAAAAATTGTCTAAAACAATCTATGTAAAAAGGCTTAATACAAAATATTAGTTTATCGACGACCGATGTGGCATGGCAGACGATAGTCCGCCTTCGAGGCAGGAGGTTGTGGGTTCGATTCCCGTCTCAGAACAAATTTGTGTACGATCTGCAGAAATTTGTTCCGTTGGTCTGGGTGTTTTCTATGTATAATAAAAATTATCTATCTATGTAGTGTATTGTATTAAGTATATCAGTTATCTAGTAGCCATAACACAAGCTCTGCTTAGCTTGGGGCTAGATAATGCTGTGTAAATTGTCCAGCATTATTTATTTATTTATTTTATATGCTGGTGCTGTAACTGGGTACCTTTAAGAAAGTTTCCTTTAATTTTCCCAAGGCTCTTATCAGCGAGAAGTGCCTATCTACAATGACCTCGGCAGGAGCGAAATAACTCACTTTGACAAATGGTCGAAGCAGACAATCTTCGACGCCTAAAAATATCGCTAAAATTCCAAGGGAATCAAACTTTCGGGATCTTCCTTCATCTGACATGACTAGAAGAAAATGTAATTGGTAGATGGAAATACTGGAAACTTTTCAGCGAATTTCGATTAGATTAGATGACAGTATTCATAATTTTTGGAACGAACAACCGAATACCTATAATTAACGGCAAAAATAACGGATTAGTTTAAAATTAAATTTGATCTCATCAACATAAGCGAGTGTAACTAGTGAATATTTTTATGCCATTTGCTATAGAAATTTAAATAAAATATGTTTTAATATTCCTTTTCATAAAGTTATTTATTTTTAAGTTTCTTCTCACGGCTTTGAATGCATTTTTTCGTAATAAAAATAAGCCTATTATGTTATTCGAGATTTTCATGCATGCAAATTGTCAGACCGATCCGTTCATAAGTTTTGGCGTTTTCTTGTGACTAACAAAAATCTTCCGAAATTTTCGCCTTTATAAGATCAGTATGATTCAGCTTTCCAAATATTTTATAGCTACCTACGGTGTTAATGAAATAAAAATAATTCCGTCAATAATTAATTGATTCTCAATTCCAATATGAAAATTTATGTAATCAACAGGGACTTTTTTTACTCCCAGCATTTCAATATGAGCGCAATACTCGTGACAATACTGAAAATACTGTTCGACTGAAAAAGTAGAACACTGCTTCAGTACGAAGCACTTATTTCCCCGCTTTGTGCAATGAAAACCCTCTTCATGAACGATTGGAACGTATCGATGCAGGGCTGTACTCGAGGGGCTTGACAAAGTGGGGCTAAAACATGTACCTATGTACAGTGTCGTTCATTGTTAGGTAACACCCCGGTGAAGTTTAAAGTGAATTTTTATCGATACAAAGGGTGTCTATTTGACGTTGGTAGCGAGTCGTGATCGTGACTTCTCCTTTTTCCGTACAATTTGGTACAGCGCCTCTATAGGTGCGGACAGGGAACTACGCAAATTCCCATGCAAGAAGTCACGACCACGTCTTGTTACTAACGTCAAATAGAGTCACCCCTCAGATATATTTGGAGACTAGAATATTTCGGTAAAATATAGATGGCCAATTCTACATAAAAACCACATATTTTTTTTATTTTAAAACTAAAATAAATAACGAGACTTGGAATCCGTCATGGGGGTTACCATTCTATGAACGCCACTGTACCTATACTTATGTTATGTACTTGAGATAATTATAAAATAACCCCTCATCACACAAAGCACAACGTGCCTCTCCAAACTATGAAAAGCTCAGGAGTATATCCCTGTAAATACGCAATAATTTACAAAGGTTTTTTTTTTAAAGAAGCCTTTATTCACATAGAAAATTACAATAAAATAATAGAAATAAATTAGAACTAGTATTTACAATTGAAACAATTGAGCTAACTGCAGAATGTTGCAAACAATTTGCAGTTAGTGGATCAGTTGAGCTACTCAAAGGTTCTTAAAAAAGGTGTTGGCTAGGGTGTTCTTTCATACTAGGGGGACCGAGTACGACCACTTGCTTGCACAACCTATTGGAGTACCGCAGGTGTTTCTGACTCGCGGAGCCATTTTCGGCTTCAATTGTTTGAACTGTTTTTATTGGACTTTATGTTCTTTTGACAACAGCTTGAAATTGAATGATAAGCCTGCCTGAAAGGTTTGTGATGGGGGATTAGAGTGTTGAATGTTTTTATTGATAAAACATTTTGAGGGTAAATCAAAGCATAACAGAGTAGTATCTACCAAGGAGTCTGCACGAGCTAGGGGTTGATTGCTGATCGATAGTTTAAGTAGGTAAGGTAGAATAAATGTTATTATTAGGGTTTTAAATATGAAATTGACGTTTTTTTTACTCAATTTTATTTTGTAAATATTTTTTTTTTCGTCAAAATTACAACAAATATACCGGTGCCGCGAAACATGTGTACTAAGCCGAAAGGGATTCTGGACCCCGAGGGGATATCCAAAAAAGCAAATACAAAAAATTTGGATTCAGAGAATAGTTTTTTGAATTTCTTCAAACAAAACGGCAATTTCGTTATTAAAGACCTTACAAACCATAACCAACCATAACATAACACAGAAAAAGTCTAGCTCTCGCTCGAAATAAAATAGTTTTTCAATAACGCGCGCAGTTTACTCGAGCAAGAGTTTTTCATTAGTTTTTCAATATGGCAACCAGTGACGCGTCAGTACGAATGAAAAAGGCGGGAATTTAAGGCTCTCTGGGGTAGCCAACTGCAACACGCATACATACATTTTGTATCAAAATGTGTAGTGGAAAGCTCACTTCCCACATCACACTTTTGTCCTTATTGTAATATTTTAGATTTTTTTTGTTATGAAAGTCATACGTGCGGGTCAGATTGAAAAATAATTTATATAATAATAAATCTTTATTTCAGACATGAGATTCACTACACATAGGTACACATAAAAATAATTAAAAGAAATTAAATAAACAAATACAAAAAAAATGCAAAATATACAAAAATATATAAATAAATAAGGTTACTCATCTTAGCCATATTAGTATCTATATCTTACTATTTCAAAATAATTTAATAAAAGAAAAACAAAATCGGATGTGCAGATTGGTAGTTTAATTGTTCCTCACGGCTTTTTTGCATACTTACTTAATTAATAAAAACGTCTCAATTTGCTAATTCTATAAAAGTACCTAACTACCCTCTCCTAAGTAACATGGTTATAGTTTTCCCTAGTTCACATTTTAATAAAAACTGCAAAAATAGGTAGGTACTAGGTACCATCTGCAAAAACCTATTCCGAGAACCGAGATCGTTCGGAAGTTCTAGAAGTTTCGATAGTTGATTGCTGTCTGGACTGTTCCGAAGATACAGTTTTTAATGGTCGGGAAGTGAACGAGGAAAATTGAAACTAAGCGTTGAGAAAATAAGCGTTGATTTCCTATCTCAAAGTTTTTAAAGTAGTGTACCACTTAGTACCGGAAATGATGCACTAAAAATAACAACATTTTGTTGAGAACAAACTGCAAACAAAATGTTATTTTTTAAATAATAGTAAAGTTACAAGTTTAGATAGCGCTATCTGCAGTCTTCATTACAGATTTCAATGTTGCCAGCAATCACCACCACCACCACAACAATATCCCAACAATGTTACCATTTTATGTTTATCATACAATGAAAATGTGAAACCAAAGCACCATTTGTATAGTGATCTCATCTGGCTACACTCTCGTTTAATGAAAACTGGTGGTCCATAAATCAGCAGTTTTTAATACCGACCGACCTTAAACTGGATCGAGCCGGAATTTCCAAAATGGCGATATATTTCCTTCATTAACAACCGTTACTTCTGCTTTTCATCTACGCAATTATTTTCGTGATAATATCGTGGGCGTAGAACGGAAAGTTATCAACTCGCTATTTGCCCAAAATCAAGTTAGATATGCCATCAAAATCATCGATTTTTTCTGAATTTTTCAGTTTTATTCAGGCTATATTAAAGCCTTAGTTCTATTCTAGAATACATTATTATGTTATTGCCGAATTTCACTGAGATCCGTTCAGTCGTTTAGTCGTGGAAGATAATAAACATAGAGATAGATCACAGAGATTCACATTTAGGATAATAGGTAATCTGGATGTACAGACAGCGCCAGCGTCAGAATTAAGTAATACAATGCAGGTTAGACTCTGTTTTTTTTTTACATATTTGTTCTGTTTATATGTTACCTGAATATAAATATTATTTATTTTAGACTTTTAAAACTCCTACGAGTTACAGGTTTGGATTTAAACCTGCGTGTGTTATGCAGGGGGGTTACTTAATTCTAACGCTGTATGTCATGCCTACAAACTAAAAAGCACTGCTAGAAACAGTCACTCTAATAATAATTATAAAAGCGACAGTCTGGATGCTTAATTATGCTCTTTGTTAAATCTTTACATCAAAAGTACTAAACGGATAGGGATGAAATTTTGCATACGTGTAGTTCTATACCTGGACTAAACAATCGTCGATATCCCGGAACAACGCGTACAAAGCCGCGGGCGTAAGCTAGTTCCTTTATAGTCCTTAGAGCTTTTAAAGGTTTCTTCGTCGCTTCTTTACTTTAGTCTACATACCGAAGCGACAGAAATCAAAAATATAACTTTATTTCCGTGTCAGTGTTTAGTTTTATAATTTGGCGTTTTCTAGGTGTACATTTATTGTATTTAAAGAAAGAAAGAGTTTTTGATTTTGATGGTTCTTAGTTTGGCGAATTGGCGATTAATACCGCTTGCGTTTATATTCAGGATTCCTCCCATCATCATAAATGTTTGAACCTCTCATAAAGCGTCAATAGAAAGGAACTTATGCAACGTACACACGTATTCAATAAGCTGGGGATACATCGGGTTCGCTCATTAGTCCACATTAACTCTTAACGGCGTGTACGTGAGAAGACACGGGTAATCGGTGGGTTCTTGCCTTTATGTTACGTCTTGGTTTAGATATTAGATGGTAAGTTGTTGGAAGTTGGAACACGTCATCGTAAGGTATGAAAGACGAAGTGGGCTTACCCTGGCCATCATTACTTTGCCTATTTAAAAGCTATGAGGCTTCAGATCAGGTTTTTTAAGGCTTTTAGAGTTTCGAGATGGAAGATCGTTTTCGAAACCCTTATGGTCTCGCTTTGTCTGTCCTTGTTTCCCTCCTTAATAAGATTAATAACTCAGCAACTACTGCAGCTATCAACTTGAAATTTTAAAAAATTATACATTTCGTGCGCCTGTACAGATTTAAAGAAAAAATAAATAAATATAAATGAAAATGAATATTTTCCTTACAAATATCACATTTGTAAGGAAAATATTCATTTTAGTAGAAATTTATGCAGAAATTTTAAAAGATACCTACAGGGTCATGTGGAGTATCAAATGAAAGGTATCAGTTTGTAAATTTCAAAACAGTTTTTAAAATTTCTGTAGAATTCATAGTTTTTGAAATATTTTGAATAAAGTCGATAAAATACCCATTCCCCCCCTATCTCCGAAGTTTGCAGAGCGATTCATTTGAATTGTATGGAGCGTTTGTAGATATGGATCTATATTTTGCAGGAAAAATATAGGGAATTCAGTAAAAGAACACTTTTTGAAAAATAGTCAAAAAGGGGGAATAATTTTCAAAAGGGGGGGCTACCCCACCGAATGGGGTATCACATGAAAGGTATCGGTTTGGACATTTCAAAACAATTTTTAAATTTTTTGTAGGATTCATACTTTTGGAAATATATTGAAAAAAGTCGAAAAAATTACCATTACCCACCGAAGCATGCAGGGAGATCCATCTGAAATGTAGGTTGGTACCTACCTACTATTTTTAGGTATTCGTTAAATTGAACGGATCAGACTGAAATTTTGCATACAGGTAAACTAACCCTGGAATCAAACATAGGCGTCTTTTTATCTCATAAATCAGCTCCCATGGGATACAAATAACCTCAAAACGTTTCCATAGAAATAACGTGCGAAGCCGCGGGCAGAGGCTAGTTTCTTATATTACAAAGATTATAACATATATACGGAACTACATAACCATGGGTTCACGACGAAAACGAAAAACACTGCATTGGAGCTGGCTCTAACTAAAATAAGTAAATAAATAATGCTTGACCATCCACACAGCATTATCTAGCCCCAAGCTAAGCAGAACTTATGTTATGCTATAAACTTGTGATAACTGATATATGTACTTATTAATTCACAGATATATATTTTTATCATACAAAGAAAACACCGAAAACTAAAGTAAATCAAAGGGAGTCGCTATACCACGTCTTCTACAAAATGCACGTCATAATATCCAAGCTTATATTTCATACTTCAAGCTAAAAGCACAAATGTCAAAGAACAGAATACCTCAGAGTGGTTCTCTGTGAACCATCATCTCCATTTCCAAGACGAATTGTTATTTTTCTTGTTATTTTCTTGAAAATGGTTTCTTATAAGCCTATGTCGCTTTGCCAAAATTTTTGTTCATCTTTCTAATAAAATATTCCCGATTCGTTAGCTTAATATTTAACAACAACCATGTTTAAGTAAGTAGCTATGTGGTACCGGCTTAGAATTTGCACCACCCCAACTCTTCCCGCGGGTGTCGTAGGGTTATTATATTACCCGCGTAACAAAAAATAATCAGTCGTTTTTTTGGATCTCGAACCGAGCTGCGGGATATTCGCGCGCATACTTATAAAACATTGTCGTTTCGTTCCTTTTTTTGTTAATTGTGCTATTATTGGCTTATTTTTGGTTAAACGTGCTACTAATTGGAGTGGAGGTGATTGATGGTGCTTGTGATCCGGGCAACAGGACTTCACACTGTGTCGCACTCGGGAAAGCTGGCCGACGACATCTTACTGACCAGGGAGTATTACAACTTGCTAAGTATTATGTTAGTGCTGTAGGTGGACCCTAGGTGCCGAACACAGACCGACTCGTCGCATCGCTTCGGACGAAGGTTAGTGGAGCCTATTTTACCCGTTATCACTCATATCATCATCACACTCTCATCCAAAATCATTGGGCTGCTTGCCATCAAAAACCAATTAATATTGTCGTTAGCTATATAATAAATCACAATTCAAATAAATTTACCCCCTCTATTTTATATTATACAGTCCACACTCTAATCTCGAATCGTTTATCAATCTGGGTAATCGAACAGGCAGTCAGATATCAGAATATCTAACTGTACTCGATTTTCTATATGGCTGCAAACGTTAAGACACCCGCATTAATTAAATATTATTGTTGATTTTTTTTAACACAATTTTACAGTCCTCGTCGATTTGAAATCCTTTCATTTTTCATAATCATAAATCATAATCTCAACTCCAAAACCTGTGAATTTTATTTTGTTCGGATTTGTTGATATTATGTACATCGATATCTAAGCATTATCATATTGTTCCTGATTTCAAATCATTTACTGAATCGGATTTGTTGATATTGTGTACATCGATATCTAAGCATTATCATATTGTTCCTGATTTCAAATCATTTACTGAATCGGATTTGTTGATATTGTGTACATCGATATCTAAGCATTATCATATTGTTCCTGATTTCAAATCATTTACTGAATCGGATTTGTTGATATTGTGTACATCGATATCTAAGCATTATCATATTGTTCCTGATTTCAAATCATTTAATGAATTGGCTAATAATTTACTATGACTCCCAACTACCTAAGGATTAGAATAAAACGTTCGTATCCTAAATAAATACAAACCGTATTTTAACATCAACAGGGTCTAATTTTATAAGCGAAACGTGTGCTATCTGCGCATTTCAAGTTATAAATGGGCAAATTAAATCAGAGCGTTTCAATGAGTGATATTATTAGCAGCTTAGATTTAAACTAATAAAAAAACATAGGTCAATGTCACTATACAGTTTTTGTAAGACTGCTCAAAATTAAAATAAATAAATAATGCTGGAACATCCACACAGCATCATCTATTCCCAAAGCAAGCAGATCTTGTGTAGGTAAGTTAGAAATGTAATAGGTTGTTCTTACTGGATGTGGGATGAAGCAAGATAAAGACAGGCAGGGCGTAAGCACACTTCACACACTCTTTACGCACAAACTGCACTATATTATGCGCATCTGGCTAGTCACAAATAATTCTGGCCGCCGTGGTCGAAATTTCGGCTACGAGAACATTAATATTACATTTAAGAGAGGTCTATCTCCAGTAGTGAACCAGCATAACAAAGATGATGATGATAAGGACTCTTTCGACAAACAAAAACTAACCTAAGGTTTTTGTTACGATAGTGTGTAAGCCCTCAAATTCTAGGTAATCTCTAAGAAATTGGATAAACTTCAATGTTTCCGATGTAGGTGGAGCTAACGGTGCTAGAGTCCGTTTGAAGTCCCAGAGATTTTCGACTCATACGTAACTTGACCTCGTGGTGTAGTTGGTTAGCACATTCCCGTACTGAAGGAAGGATGCCAGTTCAAGTTACGTCGAAGTCGAAAATTTTAGGGATATTAATTGATTTCTTAAAACAACAACCCTTCATAAAACTGTAAATTGTAAGATTTTTTAAAATGTTCAGTTTTATGAAGTGTCAGTTTTGTAAAGTGTCAGTTAATCATCGATTTGCTTTTCAATAAATTTACAAACAAATAGATGATAGGTATTTGTAATATAGGTTCTTATGCATCGTAGGTCAGGTCACAAAAGATAAAAATATTTCCGCAGCATATTCAAACAATGGCTTATCGGCTTTATCGCTCACGTGTCAAGTTCAAGACTGGTGTTATCACGTTTCTATGAGTGCATGGTTGATACAGTCAGTCACCACTGGTGAACTTATTATGTGCTGGAATTATGATTAGGGGAGGTAGGGGAGTATTGTTCACTTTTGAAACCCTTGTAATTTTTTTTAATACATCAAAATTGTATTGGCTAGGCTAATTGCAACATACATTTGACTAGAATTATTTTAGAGAAAATATAAAATACAACCGGATTGGAATTAAGAAACGATGCCCAAACCTCCCGACTGCCCAATAATCCCCTACCTCCCCTACATGAACCACACTATAATAGGCTAGATGACTCTTTTTTAGAGTAGGTCTTGAATTATTAACTATTGTCTGATTAGAGGGAAAAAAATATTATGATATCTTTTTAGAAACTAGAAAACCGCTAAACTTTATTTTAAAAGTTTACTTTTTGTAAACTGGCGAAAACGATGTCAGCCTTATTTGTGACGTCATATGGGTAGAAAACCACAGACATAATACTAGCTGCGCCTAGAAAACAAACAGTTAACATTTGCAGACGTTCATCATTGTAAAAATATAGATAGACTACACAGCGAATTTCACTCGTATAAGATAGGACATGAAATTTGGTTAGAGGCCTATGACGTCACAACATGGCCGACAGCGTTTTCAGAGGGAAAAATTAAAAACAAAACAAAATTTTAATTGAAAATATGTAGTCAACTTACTTCTATTATCAGAAATCTATAAATATTAGTTTATTCAGACCAATACTATAGAAAATATTTATTTTTTGCCGACAACCTCCGTGGCGCAGCGGGCGAAGGTCCGCCTGCGACGCAGGAGGTTGCGGGTTCGATTCCCGTCTCGGAACAAATTTGTGTACGATCTGCAGAAATTTGTTCCGTTGGTCTGGGTGTCTTCTATGTATAATAAATATATCTATCTATGTAGTATTAAGTATATCAGTTATCTAGTACCCATAACACAAGCTCTGCTTAGCTTGGGGCTAGATAATGATGTGTGGATTTCGCAGCATTATTTATTTATTTATTGCGCCAAATTTGATATGAATCAAGTAACCTATTATAAATGCTACAGTTATAAATTAGTTCCATGGGATAGAAATAACTTTTAAACGTTTCTATAGAAACAACGCATGCGAAGCCGCGGGCAGACACTGGTATTATAAATGCGAAAGTTTGGATGTTTAGATGAATGGATGTTTTGATTCTTCTTCAAGCCAAAACTACTGAACGGAAATTTTGCATAGACCTGGAAAATACAAAAGCTACGTTTTATCACATAAATCAATTCCCATGGGACAGGCATAACTTTGAGACGTTTATATTGAATTGTTATTTGCATACTTACCTAATAATTTAGTTTATTTGTTAAATCCATGTATTTGAAGGGAAGAGCAGGACATCCTAGCATAAGTATATTTACATACTTAGGTACTTAAAAGGATGTCCTACCAACTGTTTAGCATGTAGAGTAGGTAATATATTTTTTATACAAATAAATAATTTGCAATTTTGAATTTTTCAATTGAAACAACACGTGTTTCTTTATATTTTGTTTGCTCTAAAAGTCGTAGTTATGAAAACGGGAAGCAAAGCGCAAAGAAAAATAAATCAACAAAGATCAACTTTGTTCCTCTGAAAGTTCAACATTTGTAGCTTCAGAGAGAATCATCGATTTGAGAATTTCCGTTCAATAATTTTTACAGATCCAGAGAACCTTTGAATATCCTGGAAATGTTAAGGTTTTTTTAGAATCTTCAACAACCTTTAATGGTGCACTGCTGGACGCAAGCCTCCCCCTGATAAGTGCCTAAATGGCTTTTATCTCATGGGGGTAATGCCCATAATTCCCAGCTTGGCATGCGGGTTGGGGATCGCAGCTTAGTGGCGGGGTTGTTCTGCAGGAGGCGCTACTGTCCGCCCCCCGGATAACATTTATTCGCCTCTTACGACATCCACGGGAAGAGTTGGGTTGGTGTAAATTCTAAGCCGGCACCACACAGCTTTGCAGGGCACCCCTGGAATGCCCTGGAAATATGTAGATTTTTTAGAATACCTAGCTTCAATATTAAAACATCTAGCTAGATGAAAGAAGGGTGGATGCCTTTAAAGACTACCCCTGGCCTATTTCAGACCATGAATAATAAATCAAGCAATCAGACTGACCACAAACTTAAAAGTAGCCGGTTTTGATGTGACCTTGTCTCTCACCTCAATAAATAATTTTTTTTAAATTATTTATGCTAGACTCGCTTCTGGCCGCAGCTTCGATCGCGTCTCTGCGGAATAAAAAGCAGCCATCATCGTCCTACATAATTCTGGTCCCCCCAGACCAGTTTATTCGTGAACGAATTTCCTCGCCGAATAAAAAAAAAGGTCCAGAACAACATTATACAATAGTTCAATAGTTCTTTATTTAAAACAATAATGTTACATGTCGATAAATCTAAGATTTCCTGAGATTATACCGTAGCTGCAGACACAATAAAATAATATTAAAACATATATTTTACTGTTAACAACACACACAGGGATATTTACCATGATTATTCCGTGATCATGGCGCATGTAACTGCGCCGAAACATTGGAAAGCTCAAAACTCAAATAATGCTAAATATCCCATCCCGTTGTTAATGACTGTTGTGTTGATAACCATAATGGATTTAAAAAATTTACATCTACTAAATTCCAGCCGATCCGCCCAGTAGTTTTGGCGTGAAGTGGTAACAAACATCTAAACTTTCGCTTTTCTAATAGTAGTGTTACGACTTAGAGTGTTACGATGATGATTTTTTTTTAATGGCAGAAGCCTTTATTCACAAAGAAAATTATAATATAATTAGTATTTACAATTGAAACAATTGAGCTAACTGCAGACTGTTGCAAACAATCTACAGGTAGCTCAACTGATCCATATCAATACCAGTCGGAAGCGTCCCCAAGACGCTGGCTGCATTGACGATGATGATTAGGTTTCGTAAATTGGAAATTTGAATTATTCCCATCGGTCTCCCTGTTCTGTCCCTCTAGGGGGACAAATGGGAATAATTTTGAAATTTTACTATGTTTAAATATCCTCTTCAAAATGAACCAACTGAAAATGTTACGAGACATCGTTCATTCGTTGTACGAAAATTGTTTGGCATTATTTTATCACATTCTGCTGTGACGTCACAGCAAGCTCTCCCGCCTTTACGATGTCGTTAGCTAAATGTGACACATTTCATTGGCTATTCAATGACACGTAGCCCTCTACCAAGTTTATAGAAACCTAGTTTCTGCCGGCGGCTTCGCACTCGTTGTTCCTATGGAAATGTTACAAGTTTTTTCTATCCCATGAGAACTGTTTTACGGGATAAAAGTAGCCTATGTTTGCTTAGACCTACATCTTTCCAATTTCAGCCCGATCGGTTCAGTCTTTGTGGCGTGAATAGGTAACAAACATCCAAACAAACATCTATAGATAAATAAATAATAAATAATGCTGGACAATCCACACAGCACCATCTAGCCCCAAAGTAAGCTACTTATGGCTTGTGTTATGGGTACTAGATAACTGATATACTTGATGGGTACTAGTTAACTGATATACGGCCAAAGAGTGGAATGAGCTTCCTGCGTCTGTTTTCCCGTTAGAGTATAATCTTGGAGTCTTCAAGTCCAGGGTAAATAAGTTCCTTCTGGGAAAGCGTGCTCCATCTTAGGCCACATCTTCACTTACTTTAAGTGAGTTGGTGGCCAAACGCTTGACCATTATCAATAAAAGAAAAAAAAAAAACACTTAATACATTATAGACATAGATACCTAGATATTTTTTTTATTATACATAGAAAACACCTATACCAACGGAACAAATTTCTGCAGATAGTACACAAATTTGTTCCGAGGCGGGAATCGAACCCGCAACCTCTTGCGTCGCAGGCGGACTCTCGCCCGCTGCGCCACTGAGGCCACCTATACTATACATCCAAACTTTCGCATTAATAATATTAGTGTGATCCACTCAAACAAAGCAAAACTAATTTTATTCCTACTTAGATAAGAGCGCTATTAAAGAACCCACGTTTTTCGGATTAAAATTATCTTATTACTTTTGGACGTGCCTTTTCTGAATCACCTCTCTGAATAATTGATATGTTCTGTTTATAAAACCGGTTTGTTTGTATTTCGTGATATTTTCAAAGTATTTTTCAAGATGTCGGTTCTAACATTTTTGCTTTTTTCGTCCATTGTGTATTTCGTAAGTATTGTGGTGTTGTATATTTTTAGTTGATATTATTATATCAACTAAAAATAAAAGAGACCAAGTCTCCGTTTCTGTAACACTACTCAAAGGTAAATTATTTGAATCTTGTTTGAAAAGTTGAATATTGAACTGGCAAGGATAAGTTTCGAGAAAGGTAGACTATTAAAGAAAGTTCTAGAAATTGACACACACTTATACTAAGGTATATGGCTTTATTCAGTGTTCATTTTTTACTCAAATAATTCTAGAAAAGTCTTAGTAATGCCATTATTTGTATCAACGTAAGTTTCAAGCCTTGTTTTGCCAGGCTATATTTAGAATTTGTTCTACATAAAACTCCATAGGGGCAAAATCCCTTACGAAAACGTATCTGGTTATAAGCGACAACTCAACAAATTGTTAATATTATTTTTAAGCAAATTTTTAAGAATGTTGTGTCCACCTATCAAGGTATATGTACTAGAATAGAACATGACTGTCATTCATTACATTAAGTAGGTAATATACAGGGTTATTGGTAATTCACTGACACTGCGCAGGTTCTGCCCATCATCACGAACACGTTAGTGAAGACGCCAGGTCATATTTTTTTTTTTGTAAATCGTTTCCGTACAATATAACATCCGATACCTAATTAATTACTAAATACCGATCTCCCACTCCTATTTAAATCCACATCATCATCATTAGCTTATTTTACAGCTACGCAAGATGATTTCAGCGGCACTAGTATATTGTATATCAGTTATCTAGTACCCATAACACAAGCTCTGCTTAGCTTGGGGCTAGATAATGCTGTGTGAATTGTCCAGCATGTTATTATTATTATTAGCTTGGCTGGGAGACAGTTAAACACACACACAACCACTGATAATTCAGGGCAGAGCCGTTTTTAAGTTTAATTTAAAAGAAAACCCCTATAATGAAACGATTTTTGAATGGAGGGGGGTACATACTAATATTTTCATACATTCCCTTTCCGCCAATTTAAAAAATTGAGACCTGGCGTCTTTACGGACGTGTTCATGATGGTGGGCAGAACCTGCAGTTAACATAGTGTCAGTGAATTACCAATAACCCTGTATAAGCTATAAATAGAGAGAGAAAGATGTTATAGTCCAAAGATGATCGGAAAGCTGACTTCTATTTCGATCAACGAATAAGCATTGCCATTCAACGTGACCGCTTAGATTTTTAAGAAATAGGTTTATGTGTATAATATATTAGTTGTAATTGTTTTATTCTGTCTATGTAATTTTCTACGATTTCTCTTATTAAAAGTATTACCTACCTATAAATATGTACACTGTTGATGAACCTTATTAAATAAATAAATAAACGAAGCCGACGTTTTCTCACAAAATATTTCATTAACATTCAAACACTTGAATAACTAAAGTTAACTAGTTTTGACTTGATCTAAGTTAAAACACATGCAAACATGCTGAAAAATGCCCCGTTTTGTTCAAACTGCTATAATTTTCATTTGTTCCTGTTTATTTTTTGTTATTGTTAAGAAAAAAAAACATTTTACGTTTAAAGCTGCGCCGCATCTAGTTGATATTTTCTAAGTTGTAATTTTCCCAAAAATAATACTTTCTAGGCTATAGCTGACCCCATAGCAACCACCTCCAAAGATCAAGAGAATATCGACAAGTTCATAGCAGCAACAGAAAAGGCGTACGACGAGTATATCGCACCACTCATGGAAGCACAGGCCAAGCCTGATCGCGATTATTTCAAGTCCACTACCTTGAATGGAATGGCCGGTGTTTTGAATTTCAGTGTAAGTGACTTTTGTATCATTAAAAGTGTTTTACAGTGAGGTTAGCCTATAGGTGACATGGGTAAAGGCAGGATAGTGGACTCGTCCAACCTCAGTGGTGACCTCACTGCCAAAAATACTAATTTCTTAAAATCGTAATCAAGTATTGATTTGTTCTAAATTTTGCTGATTTTCTAGGCTACGTAGTTAGCCTAGTAAAACTTGGGTTTCAGTTGAGTTTGGTTGAGTAAATTGAGTTTCTTGGAAGTAGGGTCCAAACCATAATCCGTGGGCTCGCCGGCCATGTATAGGAGGAAGAGGGAACGCCAGTCGGTTAGTGTTCTTTTCAGGTCGTCGAGTCCCACATAATTCTGTTTCCCCATAGACCAGTTTATTCGTAAACGAATTTCCTAGCCGAATAAAAAAACACGTCATCCAGGGGCATTAATCCAGACTTTATTATACCTACTAATTTCTTAAAATCGTAATCAAGTAGGTATTGATTTGTTGAAAATTTAGCTGGTTTTTTATGCTACGTAGTTAGCCTAGTAAAACTTGGGTTTCAGTTGATTTTAGTTGAGTAAATTGGGTTTTTCGGAAGTAGGATACAAATCATCCTGGGATCAATCAAGACATTACTATACACTTCTAAGGACAACAATTTTCTTGAGTTATTATAGAAAAATATCATCGAATGCGTAATATGTTTGAAATAAAGGAACTTTACACTAAGGTGGGTACTAGCCGCGGTTCAGTACCCGGCTTAAGGGTGCGCTTCCGCTGACGCGGAGTTGGACGGAGTGGAGAGCAGCGGACCGCGAATTAGCCAATCAGTGCTCGAAATCTCCACTGCACTGCACTGTGATTGGCCAATTCACGATCCTCCACTCCGCCATGCTCCGCGTCAGTGGAAAGCACCCTTAGAGTTAGCAAAATCAGAAACAATACCTAATGTTTACTTCTGATAGCCGTTTCTCATACTTGTGTGATAAACGGTTCGCCGACAAAAACTGACGCGTGAAACAACTGGGCATTCAAATTACATTTCAATAGAAGTATTCTAGAGGCAATTCGTCGTAGCGCCATCGATTTTTCGAGATAAAATACCTACTTACTCTATAAACTGTAAGTATCTCATAAGTAACAAATTCTCAAAAACTTGATGTGCTAAGAGGCTTTCTATAAAATATCAGATTTTCTAAAGGATGAAAAAGCTCGGGACGGGTTTAACTCCAACTCGAAAAATAAAAACTAGCAGGCCAAAGGTTTGTTCGACACTTCTTTACTTTAGTCTACATACCGAAGCTATAGAAATCAAAAATATCGCTGTATTTCCGTGTCAGTGTTTAGTTTTATAATTTGACCTTGGTACATTTATTGTATACTAGCTGCATTCTTACTACCCGTTGTCTTATTACCCGTTTTTCCGTAGGAATGAAGCATTTTCTCACGGTAAAAAGTAGCCTATGTTCATCAGGAATAATGTGGGCTTCTAATGCTAAAAGAATTTTTCAAATCAGTCCAGTAGTTTCGGAGCTTATTCACTACAAACAAACAAACAATCAAATCTTTCCTCTATTTAATATTAGTATTGAAGTAATATTAGTATAGAATTTATACTGTATCTGGCACAGCGCATCAGCATTGCCATACAGCGGGGCAATGCAGCCAGCGTCTTGGGGACGCTTTCGACTGGTATTGTTATGGATCAGTTGAGCTACCTGTAGATTGTTTCAACATTGCAACAGTCTGCAGTTAGCTAAATTGTTTCAATTGTAAATGCTAATTATATTATAATTTTCTGTATAAAAGGGAAATAAAGCGTTTTTGATTTTGATTTTGACTTTTGACTGGCCTTGTCTATGGTGATATGGTAGGCAGCATCCTTAAGTCTTTGCTTGGCAACAGGATGATGATAATATATGCCTCCGAAGTTAAGCGTAATACAAGAAACAAACTAAGTTATTTGATCTCCAGCTTACACAAGTTTGCTCAGTATATTAGCAACTTAAGTCTTAAGTGATTTGTGTTTGTTTTAGAATAGTGTGTTTGGCCAAGGAAAATAGCTTTTCCCTCCAGCTGTTAAGTTATTTGATATTTTGGCATAAAGCGGTGCAAAGCTATTAGCTATTCGTTACGCTTTCTGATATATGACTTATTATCTAGTTTCATGTTGACGTTTTTATAATAATCTCAGTGTAATTCTTTGCTATAATAATTTAATTTACTAATTTATTTAATTTACTAAGTTACAGATAAATAGTTTAATATACTTTTTATCTGTAACTTAGTAAGACAATAGACCTACTTTAATTATTAAATTTTTAATCAATTCTATTGTGTTGATTCCTATTAAATGTGATAATTATTCAATAAGTTAGTTTAAAATTAGTATTTCTTTGTTTAATGTTAAAAAGTTATTATGTTAAAATGGAATAAATACCTATCAAAATGGCAAAATGATGAAATATTAAAATGATAAATAATGCAAAAATATGTGTATTAATAAAAAATGAACATATAATTGCATAAAAGTCTAAATCGAAACAAAAAAATAGTTGGGCATTCCAAAAATCGTATTATTTTTTACGATTTTTATAGCCTCGCTTTAGTCGGGATTTTTTTCCTCTGACGGCGAATATACCTGTTTTTTGCATAATTTCAAATTTGTTCCGTTGGTCTGGGTGTTTTCTATATATAATAAAAAATATATATCTATGAAGTGTGTTGTATTAAGTATCTATATCAGTACCCATAACACAAGCTCTGCTTAGCTTGGGGCTAGATAATGCTGTGTGAATTGTCCAGCGTTATTATTATTATTATTATTTTTTTTTTTTGTCATTTTCAGCTCTACCACGCGAAAACAAATAAAACGGACTCGACTACACCTCTAGATGATGAAGATATCATATTGCAGTTTGATTCTACAGACACCTTCCCATCAGCAGCCTTCCAGAATCCTCCAATTTGCACAGAACCATAGTCAGCGCAATTTTTTTTCTTAAATTTTGAGGAGAAGACAAGACTTTTTTGGTGTATGGTATTATTAGTATTAGAATAAACGTGGTTTCTTAGGGTGTTTTTCATTTTGCTTTGAAAGGATTTTATAACTTTTTTAAGGCTATACGATCTAGTTTAATAAAAGCAATTGTACAATAAGGTTCTGTGATTTTTTTGTGGGTGAAAAATATCTTAGTTTGAGGCTAATTATAAAATCTAGTAATAAATCGGTAGGTACAAAACGTGTAGGTATTAATTTGATACAAAAATATTTCAATCACAACATTAAAAGAAAAAATACATCAAAGTTACTTATCTCATATATATATCCATACAAAATTACTTTTCTACGTATATACTTACAGATCAAAGGTTATCAAATATTGTTGAATGTAACGAGAACAGTAACTATTGGCTCGTTATTGATATGTCATATTGCGTCATTCTCATGAGTCATGTCTTTGTTAGTTGGCTCAAGCAGCGTTTCCACTAAAGTAGGCGAGCCTCGTTTTGAGGCAGGATCAAAGGCGCAATCATGGTAAATATCCCGTTATTAATGACTTTAGTGTTAATAACCATGATGGATTTAAAAGTTTTATCGTGAACCGGTACGGGGCGGAACTCGCAAAGAAAGTGAGAGACCTAGAACGCTTGCGGAAAAAGTGTGAATGTTTACGCGAATTGTTGGACTTTTTAGGATCAAAGACGTTAATTTCTGCTAGATTCGTTGAGTTGATATAACGAAAAGGAAGATACCTAAACAGCTAAGTAATTATCTTCAAAATATAGGTAAGTGTAACTAAGAAATCAAATAATATCGCAAATATTTTTGACTTCGACGGAAATTGAACCTGCATCCTTCCGTAAACGGAAGGATCCGGGTTCACCAGAGCCAGAGTGTGAGGCTTATGCAAAAACAAAAATCTATAGGTACCTAAGTAAATAAATAAAATAAATAAAGAATGCTGGACAATTCACACAGCATTATCTAGTCCCAAACTAAGCAGAGCTTGTGTTATGGGTATTAGATAACTGATAGGTATACTACATAGATAGATATTTTTTATTTATACATAGAAAACATCAAGAACGCCCTGGACAAATGTCTGCAGATCTTACAAACATTTGTCACGAGGCGGGAATCGAACCCGCAACCTCCTGCGTCGCAAGCAGACTTTCGCCCGCTGTGCCACAGAGGTCGTCAAAAAGAGTAGTGTCAGTAAGTGTTTTTTATTTTGAGTAATTTAATAACAACCGATATTTCCTGTATTTTCTACTAAACTGTTTGAAACATCTTAGAGAACGAACCCTAACAACAGTGCCCCATGTTGAAGCTATAACATAATAATACAAAACCTATTATTGTGCAACATGAATGCAATAGTAAAAATAAACAAAGAAAACCACGTGTAAGTAATAGAAATTAGATAAATAGTTTTTACAATTAAACACTGGGAGCAACAGTTGAGCTTACTGCAGACTGTTGTAAACAATCTAGAAGTAATATGGGGTGAATCTACTAGTAATGTTATGTGGTCGTGACGTCTCCTTTTTGTATGGCATTTGCGTACCGTAAAATGTGGCAACTTAGCCATATTTTTGAACAAAAATCTCAATATTTCCCTTATTAATAGATGCATTACAATATTTGTTTTGCATGACATATGATAGATATTTGGCTAACATTGTATGCATGTGTCATTCTAAAAACCCTATTCAATTGCGGATATTTCAGTAAAATGGAAAAATAGATATTTTCTGCGTAAACTATCAAATTTGCACTAACCTGAGACCTGCAGATTCTGCTCTGCGACCACAATTTTGCAAGAAATTTTTCGGACGTTTTTTCACCACTTCACTTAGGATCGCCATATTGGAATAACTATAAATGTTACCAGTGTGAAAATATAACAAATGCTTCCAAAAACTACTAAAAATATTCTCGCACCAAAGCCAAACTTGTTTAGGGTTAGAATTTTGACTTATTTAAAATTTATTTGAATTTTTTACGGTATGGCAAAGTTGTCAAAGCTAGGCAAAGTTGCCTCATTTTACGGTAATTCTCTGTACGTACGATAGAGGCGCTGTACCAAATTGTATGAAAAAAGATCGATCAGGTGTCGTTACTAACGTCAAATAGAGTCACCCCTCTGATCCATATCGATACCAAGCGTCCCCAAGACGGCAACACCAGCCATTCAAAAAATAACTTATTTGAATATATGAATTTTGGAAAAAAAGCAAACAAAAACGCAAATTTTCCCACAATCTCAACACACCGTAAATTCGCGCAGTTATTGTTTATTACCAAGTAACATTCTGCAGTGTGGTACAGACACGTTGCCAATACCACCGCAGTTAACTCTGTACAAAGTATCCTTAGCGTGGCTATTGACAAGTAATATCTAAGTATACTCCAGCTATCGGCCGGCTTTGACCCGCGGTTTCGTACCTACGCCTTTTTACTTGAATGTTTCAAACAAAATCTAAATTAATCTTATTTTGTTGGTTGTTTGTTGTAAGTGCTGAACCAAATATAAAAATACTCGGAATCAGAAAGTCTGCTCCAACACTGCTCTGTTTTATTAATTTCTCTCTCTTATTTTGGGTTACTCCAGTTTTCCCTTTGACAAATCCCCCTTAAGGGGGAAAACTGGAATTAATTTTTTTGGAGTCTAGTTTTCCCCCTTGAGAAAATTTTTTCAAGGCGGAAATTGGGGCTTGATGATGCTGTGTGGATTGTCCAGCATTATTTATTTATTTTATTCTGCCATTAATTTTATTTTTCGCCGTTTTGCCATACCATTTCATCGGCTATTTTAAGGAACCTATCCATGCCTTAAACATCCATGATCGAGCTTAGACTTAGCTGGAAATTATGTCGACAAATCCAAACAACGAAAGTTAAATTCACATGCGTGAGAGTCGAGATAAATAATTGTTAACAATAATTACTGAAGAAAGGACCACAAATCAGCATTGAAAAAAAAAATTCCAAATTTGATTAAGATCCGATCAGTCGTTTATGCGTGAAAAGGTAACAAACAGACAGAGTTACTTGCGAATTTATAATATTAAATAATGGATATGGATGATGTCCACGCGTCTAAACAAACTTTTAAACTTCCGCATTTAAACATTATTCTTCTTAGTGTTGGAGTGGTCGTGGTTATGATGGGGTCCTGATGAACGGCAGCTCGTGCAATGCGCCGCCATCGTTACCGATTGGTTGCGTTGTGGGAGCAGTCAGTCATGCTGGACTGTGTCCGAGAGGTGATAAGGTCCGACCATCTGGTTGGAGAACGACCACGACACCTCCTGCCCTCCATTCTAACCTGGACCACGAGACGCTCCATCGAGTCTTAAATTCCACGTGCCCAATAAACTTCAGAATTCATATCTGCACAGTCGACGATAATCTCTCCTTGATACGAAGTTCTTCGAGGATGGAGACGTTAGTCCAACGAGCGGGCTACGGAATCCTCAGGAAACGTCTCCACACCGCGTCTCTAGGGCCATTCATTTAATACGTAAGACGATTTAGGGGGGAGGGGGTCGACCATGTCTTATTTTTTCTTACAAGGGGGTGGGGGGGGAGTCTCGATAGTTCTTACGTAAGATCACAAAAAACCAAAGTTTATTATGTATTACCAAATAAAAAAAATTATTAGTACCTTTGTACCAATAACATTTCTTAAAATTGTTACTTTGAAAATAAACATTAAAATAAGCCAAACGTGTATTAATTTTTTCCTTTAGATTCTTACGTAATAAATAATAAACAGGGGGGGAGGGGGGTCGGCCTATTCTTATTTTTTCTTATAATTGGGAGGGGGTCAAAAATTAGCGAAAATTGTCTTACGTTATAAATGAATGGCCCCCTAGTGCATCGATAAACATTATTGTTTGATATGATTCTATGTTGGTACAGTTTCGGTCATAACTTGTCGCAAAATCAACAAGCACTTATGAGCTCTTCATAGCGTCGGGCTAGTTTCCAATAATCAAGTGCAAGTTCGAGTATGTTAGTGCAGTGAATATGGATCCTAAACGCTCATACCTACCGTTAGTCCACGATGGATTCTTTTTTGATCTCATTTGATTTGATTATTTTAAAAATTTGTTTGTTCATAAGGGTCTTGAGGTTTAATTGAGCATAATATGTTCAAACTTAAGCGATCTGAATACATTATTATTACACATTATTATTGTATTTATATTTTATATTGAAACGTCGAGAAAAATAAGTAAATAAATGCGATAAATACCCGTTAAATAATACTAATAATAATTTAGCATAGTCTAATTTAAATAAATGTATAACATGTTTTTATTTCAGACAAAATATAGCAATAATATTTAGTAAAATCTTATACTTTGTTAGTAGGCACAGCCAATTAATTAAAATAGGTAGGAAATATGATATAAATAGGTATCAGTCCACTTTCTCCACAATTTGATTTGATTTTTTTTCCATAATATGATTTTTACTATGCATTTGATGTCTTTTATCAGTTATAATTCAAACATTGGATGCACATGCAATATACAATAGGGCTACATCTCTTCGTGAAGATTACTCTACCAGCCTAAAATGGGTTCATAGGCTAAATATTGGACTCTGACTAAAAATAAATAAACCTTTAAATCTTTCGGGAGAGATGTGCTTACAGGTTTCAGTACAATATATTAAATTCTTTAAAAAACTAGTGACGGTATCATATTCTGCAATTATTGGTGTTCTGGTTATTTTCTATGTATTATAAAAAAAATATCTATTTAAATAATATATTGTATTAAGTATAACAGTAATCTAGCTAGTACCCATAACACAAGCTCTGCTTAACTTGGGGCTAGCTAGATGATGCTGTATGGATTGTCCAATATTATTATATTTTATTATTTAATTAGAAAATTAAATTTACTTGACATACTTGGGTTAATTTCAAATAATTTCATAGACTATCGTTTAGATAAGTATTTTATTTTATTTTCGCGTTCTTATCGCGTGTGTTTTCGTATTTGGGAGTAATTAAATTAGTTTCTACATACTCACATCAATTTACATGAATATTATAAAAGAGTTTAGATGTAGGTACGAATGTTTGTTAGCCCTTCACGCTGAAAACCATATCACGGATTAGGCTGAAATAATAATATGCCATTTGAAAACATAGATCAAGTAAAATTTGTAGATATTATGGTACGTTCTCCTAGCGCTTACTCAACAACTGCCCTGTGTTACCCGCAACTTCGTTGACGTAGTAGGTAGGGTACCCAACCCAACTAAAGGTAGGGTATAAGAAATCGCTTAGAAAAAGCGAATACACCTGTGACTTTTTACACGAAACGAAACTAAATAAGCCAATTAATTGCTAAAGGTACATTCTATGGATAATATTAGTATTTAATGCTCCGTGCATTATTTTTTTAAAATAACAACTAAAAGGTTTTTCGTCGCTTCTTTATTTTTGTATGCATTTCGAAGCGACAGAAATCAAAAATATCACTTTATTTCCGTGTCAGTGTTTTGACCTTTTTTAAGTGTACGAGTACAATTATTGTATTTATGAAAATAAAAGAGTTTTTGATTTGATTTGCATAGACGTACTTTTTATCTATGTTTTGGTTTCTCGTTGGACGTGATGTCTAAATTATCAAACCCTTATTTAAATCCTAAATCGAGAGGCGAAGCCCTAAAAAGAGTAGCCTATTGTTTAAGTTAGGCTACATTCTAAATATATGCCAAATTTCATTTTCATCTGTTCAGTAGTTTTGGAGATCCTAGGTAACAAAAATTTCGTAAATTTTTGCATTTTTAATATTAGTAGGATAACTACACACAAGCACTCGCTCATGTTTACATTTCCAATCTTGTGCAAATCGTGGAATAATCATAATGAACAAACACGTGGTCATTGCTATAGTCTTTTAGTCAATCACACTAAAGGACCTCGTAGCAAGCACGCGTAACACAAACGCCGCCGCCGCCGCCGCCGCCGGTCCGACTATGACTGAGGTGGGTGAACTTAATTGCACCTAATTTTAGCTTTCCACTTTCGAGAAGGTAGTACCTCATCTCTCCTTTTTACTTAGATCGATGCTTGTATACCTATAAAAATATTCTAGACCAAGAATAAGCTACTTTTTAGTCAGGCCAAAAACGTGCGAAGTTGTGGGCAGAAACTAGTAACTAATAAAATAAACATACCGTTCGTTATCGATTATTTTAATTATTTTAATAGGACCTCTTAACCTGCATACAAATGTTTAATTTGTATTTACGACTGAATGGTTAGTTAGTTCCCGTTATTAGTCTTGGTAGTTATGCTTAGTTAAATTTACTGTTATCAAATACTAACTAGGCTAACTACTGTATTTATTTTGTTTTTAATCTTTATGGTATTTACTTACTAATTTTATACTTTGGTATGTATTCTATCTCTGTAATGTAGCAATAATTGAATTTATTTGATTGGGAATACGTAAATATATTTTCTTACTTCTATTATTGCGACATATGGCTATCGTGCTCTTGCTAATATGTAGATAGCATGTTCAAATCATCAAATCATGTTCAAAATAAGACTAGCTTTTCCAGAAATTATCAAGTTCTTTTAACAGTAATACCTATACCTAACTGCCTTATCTGGCAGGTATATTACTGTTAAAATAATTGAAACTGTTAAAGGATGGTGGTGAGGTGGTTGAAGCACCGACAACCGCTGGGCAATAACCGCGTGTTTCTGAGTGGATACCGCAACTCGGCAAACGTGGTGTAGGACGCCTTCCAGCCAGGCAGATGCTGGATGCGGCAATCTGAAGACAGGGCGCTATTGCGCTCAGTAGGAGAGACCTATGTCCAGCTGTGGACTAATATAGGCTGATGACGATGATGATGATGTAGGTATTTTTGTATGGTACACGTTGTACTTGCCGTAGGTGTAAGAAAAAATGCAATAAAAATAAGATACACGAAATACGAGTCCGTACTCTAGTAAATAAATAAGTCTCGGGAAATTCTAAACCTATTTCAAATTACATTAGCAGCCGGCGCCCGACATCAAAAAGTGTTCGGTACCTTGTACTTCCAAAGAAATTGAATTTGAATTTTAAAACCACTAGCAGTGAAACTAAACTTGAACATCAATTCAAACTGCACTTCAAGGATGTTTATGTCCGACAAATACATTGCTCCGTGCATTTTATGTGAGCAAGATTCAGTGCTCGATCAATCAATTACTTAGCGCGCCTCGGGGGTTAAGTTCAGCAGGATATATTATGCACGAGCATTGACGTATGCTTCCATCAAGCATGGAATTAAACATAGAATATTGTATCTAAGTCCCTATTTGGTGGACTTAACTGAAGGGGCTGTGAATCCACATTAAAACTATGTTCGAATCGATTGTCGTTTTGGAGTCTTTTGAGATTTCCTATCGAGTGTGTCATTTGATCTTAAAACACACGATTTAAGAATCGCACTTTCTCCCGAGTGATACAAAGTGCTTTATACTACACCTTCAAGGAAAATCATAGTTTTAGAATCTTCAAAATCACTCGCGTAAATTCAAATTGTAAACTGAAATGTAGCGATATATACGCGCCCGTGCTTTTTTCACATGGTTCTTTTATTTAATTATTGTCCCGAATACGGAAGAGGCCGATGTCATATGGCGGATTCGGAGTAAAAACTCTTTGTAGTTTGACCAATTATAAAAATAACCATAGCTAACGGCTGAATCAGGGTACTTTAAAAAAATTACACGTTAGAAATGGATTTCCATACAATTTTCTGAAAGAAACTGCAATTCCATAGAGTTTTCCCTACCGCATTTCAATCTGAGATTTCAATACGCATGCAATGACGTACTTTCTATCTTATGTTTGGAAAAGGATTATGCAACTTTCTGAACAGGTGTAGTATAAAGAGTTTTTTCACTAAAATAAACATTATGTCGATAGACTTCAAAATTACCATTGATTCAATGTTTCTTTTAGCAAAGATTCATAGTAAATGGCTTACCATGTGTGTAAAACTTCTTCTGTTACCATCTAAATTACTTGTAGAACCTAGAAAGTAAACAAAACCCGATTTTTTTTTTCGAGCCTCAATAACCCCCCAAAGCTAAAAAAACAAAAGACGACGCTTTTGCCTTCAGGTTTGTTAGTATGCCTCAAACAAAATTTTTTATCGGCTGTTTTATTTCTTAGTCACTTTTTGTCTCGATCGTGTTTTGTCACGGTCACGGCCAGTTTTCGCAAATTCGATTGAAAAGGTTTATTTCTCATCGAGTGTTTAGTATGGGATGTACGTTTTATTTATCGAATACTTCCGTCGTTTTCGAGTTCTACATATACATTTCGAGCCTTGTAGCACCCCTACCGGATCGAGAGGAACTACTTTTCGGAGTATGACAACGATCTAATATTATCTTATAAAGCTTCTTCAAAAAAAAAATGTTATTTGTACTTCAAAAAAAAAAATTGTTAATTGCACTTTGACATGACAGCGGCAGTCACGTTCACCGCATTGATATTATATAAGTATAGATAGAGTACTGCCAACAGCACTTGGTCCAACTGAACTTAGTCCAGGGACTCACTTACTCCAAGTACTCACTCTATGTAGTCACCAATACTAACAAAAATAAAAATCACTGAAACATTCATAGAAATGCCTTCAATTGTTACTTTAAGAAAAATAAGAACTTGCGGGAATCGATTTCGCTCGTTAGCACAGCTTAAATGTTTGTGAAAAACAAATTTCTACTGTTTATGATACGGTGCGATACTTACACCGAGTCTTAAGTTTTTCCCTTGCGGTCCTAAGTCTACCCCAAACATGTCATTAATAGAGGTAAAACACGCTTCTGTCACAGCATAGGGTTAGTGTCACAAAAACAATCTCTTGATTATGAAGATAAAAACTAATCTATGTGAGAGTTGACAATCACATAACTTCAGTGCTTTCACGCGCATGAGCGCACGTATACGATATAGGATATAGGAAAATGAGACGTATTTGTCGCAATTTTTTGGCGACACCTCGTTTGTGTCTATTATCATACTAGGCCTTTTTCTCCTAAGACGTCAATGGTTTTCGATTACTTACATTGTATTCATAATGTGACCAGCGGTACTAAGCCTACTATGAACGACCGGGCTAACAGACAAAAGACGACGTAATTGTCTTTAGGTTTGTCAGTGTGCCTCAAACACAATTTTTCATTGGTTGTTTTATTTCTCAGTCACCGTTTGTTTACATACATCGAGTTCACGTGTGATACATTGATGTCACCGTGAGACAACATCATAGGATTTGTTATCGGTAGCCACAGAGAGCGTAAGCGGAAGCGGGTTTAAAAAAAAAGCGAATTTTTTTCTTTAGACTATCAATGGAATTTATCACGCCAACTAAATCAAATCAGATTGAAAAAAAAACCGCTCTCGTTTTCAAATGGGTTAACACTTGGTTAACACTGGTTCTGCTCTTGCAATCTACCAAGAGTAGTTTAAGAAGAGAGCAGGTGTTGGTCTCCAAATAAAACTTATGAATGTATCACATAATTCACCATCATCCTATTAACTGTAAAAACATCTTTTGCTAGAAAATCTGATCACAAGTCTCGCCAAACAATTTGGAGTCTGTCGACTTTGCGTACTTGGTCGCTACTTGAGGGCCTTTAGGATTTCAGTTAGGTATACCGTGATCATTGAACTGAATCAAAATATAGTAAAACTCAAAACAACACAAATCATGGTAGGCGAGTACCCCGTTCTGAGTGTCTTCAATTGTCGCCAAAGATCGAGAAACATTATTATGAAACTATTGCTCAGACTTGATGGAGGCAGCTCAGCACCGCTATTTGTGGGGTCGCATGGCCAACGGCCTACGAAAGTAGGTCACAAAATGTGACTTACGGGATTCCCCAAGGCACAATTGTCGGGCCATTAATTTTTTTAATTTACTTAAATAATATCAATAAAATAGGTCTATCTGGACACTTAACCCTCTATGCCGACGATACGTGTCTATTTTATTTTGATAAATCTATTGAAAACATAATGACTCACGCTCAGAGGGACCTTAATATACTAAACGAATGGCTAAAATTTAATCTCTTGACAATCAATACAAAAAAAACATCGTACATGATATTTGCTGCAATAAATAAACCTATCCCCAATTTTCCTCCTCTTATCTTAGACAATGATATCATTAAACGGAGTGATAAAGAAAAATACCTCGGCTTATGGTTAGATGACAAACTAACGTGGAAATCTCACATCAATCACGTCAAGTCAAAGTTAACGGCTTTATTAATATCATTACGCCAAATAGCACACTGTATTCCAGCCAAAGCACGCTCAATTATTTATAATTCCTTAGTTAAATCGCACTTAAATTATCTTATCGAAATTTGGGGATCAGCCGCTAATACAAACTTAAATCCTCTCCAAAGGGCGCAAAACAAAATTATAAAAACACTGTATCATTATAAATACCTAACACCAACGAAAGAACTATATAATAAAACCAAATTATTAAACCTTAAACAAATGTATACATACTGTACTTGCATCTTGATAAGAAACATTAATTCTAACTCAATAAAATCAAACCTACAACTACGCAAAAAGAATAATCAATACACATTTAGAAACAAATATAAACTAGAATTAGCTAAAGCACGTACTGATTACGGCAGGAAAACGATTGTATACGAGGGAGTGCAGTTATTTAATAGCTTGCCTAACGAGCTCAAGGAATGTGCTAGCATAAGCATGTTTAAAACAAAATTAAAAAAATACATTTATAGCCTAACCTAAACATAAGATAATATAGCGTACTAATATTAGTTTAAACATAATTCTTAAGAACTTTGTATCTCATTTTAAGTGAACATTTTTGTTTTATGAGAATAAACTTCTTTAAACCGAGAACGTCTACATTGTTCTTTCATGTCAAGCCCATCCCAAGGTAGCCTCAAAGAGATCGCTCACACCGAAAAGGCCGCCGTTTTTACTAACTCTATATAAGCATGTGTGTTTGTCTAATCTTTATGTGTTTTAATAAAGTATTTTCTATCTGACTATATGGTCTATTTCTAGCAATGGAATTTTGTGGGTTGTGATTGTTGATTGCCTAGACTATTTTAAGATAGTCGGTCAAAACGCTAACACCATAGGCAAACACGATTGTACGTCAATAACTGACTTTATATACAAGTCCTCTATTGATCTTCGACTAGTCCAAGCCTGACTTAGAATCAATCATGTTGTTCAGGATTTGCGCTTTACTTTGTGTTCTGTTTGTGATTGGTGAGGTAAGTTTACCTTGAATTCTTTTCTCGACAGCCTATAATGGTCCACTGCTGGACGCAGACATCCCCCTGAAAAGCGCCTTATTGCCTTTTATCTCATGGGGTAATGCCCATAATCCCCACGCTGAGCATGCGGGTTGGGGATCGCAGTTCGGTGGTAGAATTGATATGCAGGGAGCGCTGCTGCCCGCTCCCGGTTCATATCCCTTAGTCGCCTCTTACGACACCCGCGGGAAGAGTTGGGGTGGTGCAAATTCTAAGCCGGCACCACATAGCTGAATTTTTTTGAGACATGTAAACTGAGGATGGTTTAGTTAGCTGTTTCAGGATGGCGCAATCCTCAGTTGAGTTGAGCAATTTGCGTCGAGAAATGGGGAACAAAATTCCTACTAAGAAATCAAATAATATATTATCCCAAAAATTTTCGACTTCGACGGGACTTGAACCCGCATCCTTCCCTCAGAACGGGAACGTGCTAACCAGCTACACCACGAGGTCAATTGACGTAGGATTCAAAAATCTCTGGGACTTCGTACGGATTATTATTTGATTGATTAGAAATTACCCCGACGATTCCTGGGCAAAGGCCTCTATCGGGTAATAGAGGCCTTTGCCCAGGAATCGTCTTCCCGTGGAAGGGTTTCCACGTTTTACAGTCCTGTACTATGAGGATTTTTTTATTTTGATTACGTTTATCGTCAAAATGAATATATGTTTTCTGGTAAGCAAAAAAAAATCGTAAAGGTAAAAGGTAAATTAGGTTTATTAAGATACTAGAGTTCTCTAAAAATAATAATGAAGATTAAAGTCATAAATAACGGGATATTTACCATGATTTGAATTTTGAGTTTTCCAATATTTCGGCACAGTTTCATGCGCCATGATCACGGAATAACTGACGGCACTGCGAGTTAGTTGTTATGGGCAGATATAGCGACCCACCCTCATTTTTTGTCTTTTGCTACGAACGTTACTACTACCACCGGTTTCATTATCGAACGCAACTCGATCACGACACACAACACTGACGGTATCAGAACGCGGCGCGGTAGGTATATCACTTCTTCGGTTTTTGCACATTCTCACGACAGGATTCCAGGTTCCGGATAATTGGAAGCCTTCTTCTCGGTTGAAGTTCCTGTGTTTGGTAATCTCAATGGCCTCCTGTACCAATCTTGGTATGTAATGTCGCTCTGTTGAGATTACTTGTGGATTGTGTAACTCGATCCAGTGGTTTGAACCAGACTCCAAAAGATGCTCCGCTATGGCAGACTTCTCTGTTGCCCGGTTTTTTACCGCTCGTATGTGCTCCTTGACTCTGCAGGCAATAGTGCGCTTCGTTTGGCCTATATAGGAGCTTCCACAGCTGCAGTCGATCTTGTACACCCCTGGTTTCTCAAGTGGGAACGTGTCTTTAGGCGTGCGCAGGAAGTGTGTGATCTTTTTCAACGGCGTGAAGATGGTTTTGATGGAGGATTTTTGCAGGATGTTTGCAATCTTATCCGTCACTCCTTTTATGTAAGGCAAGAATGCTGGTTTGCGTTCCACCGTACTCCTGTGCGGCTTATGGCTGGTACCGGAACGCACTGGCAGTGATCTTACCTTATAGCCGTTCTTAGTCCTCTAGAAGACTGTATGAAGGTGATCGCCTTCAGAATACAAGAAAACGGCATCCCTGCAGAGTATGCCAAGCTTTTGCATCATATTCTCTCCACAAACTTCTTCATATACAAAGGGCAATACTACCTCCAAATTGACGGAGTAGCAATGGGAAGTCCAGTCGCCCCCGTAGTAGCCAACATTTGGATGGAGTATTTCGAGAGTGTGGCCATCTTGTCTACCCCTGTAGAAGTTAAGTTGTGGAAGAGGTATGTAGATGACGTTTATTGTATTGTGAAAGGAGGGATACAGGATGTTGAGCTTCTACTATCACATCTCAATGGAGTACATCACAAGATCAAATTCACATATGAAATGGAGACCGATCGGCGCTTAGCATTTCTGGACGTGTTGGTACAGGTCGGAGAAGATGGAAGCGTAGGACATTCTGTCTACAGGAAGCCCACACATACGGACCGGTACCTCCATGCCAACTCACATCATCACCCCTTACAGCTTAACTCGGTGGTAACATCTCTGACAAACCGTGCTTACGACCTGTGCGATAATAGAAGCCTACAGAGTGAGTTGGCCCACGTTAGAAATGTTTTAAATAAGAACGGCTATAAGGTAAGATCACTGCCAGTGCGTTCCGGTACCAGCCATAAGCCGCACAGGAGTACGGTGGAACGCAAACCAGCATTCTTGCCTTACATAAAAGGAGTGACGGATAAGATTGCAAACATCCTGCAAAAATCCTCCATCAAAACCATCTTCACGCCGTTGAAAAAGATCACACACTTCCTGCGCACGCCTAAAGACACGTTCCCACTTGAGAAACCAGGGGTGTACAAGATCGACTGCAGCTGTGGAAGCTCCTATATAGGCCAAACGAAGCGCACTATTGCCTGCAGAGTCAAGGAGCACATACGAGCGGTAAAAAACCGGGCAACAGAGAAGTCTGCCATAGCGGAGCATCTTTTGGAGTCTGGTTCAAACCACTGGATCGAGTTACACAATCCACAAGTAATCTCAACAGAGCGACATTACATACCAAGATTGGTACAGGAGGCCATTGAGATTACCAAACACAGGAACTTCAACCGAGAAGAAGGCTTCCAATTATCCGGAACCTGGAATCCTGTCGTGAGAATGTGCAAAAACCGAAGAAGTGATATACCTACCGCGCCGCGTTCTGATACCGTCAGTGTTGTGTGTCGTGATCGAGTTGCGTTCGATAATGAAACCGGTGGTAGTAGTAACGTTCGTAGCAAAAGACAAAAAATGAGGGTGGGTCGCTATATCTGCCCATAACAACTAACTCGCAGTGCCGTCAGTTATTCCGTGATCATGGCGCATGAAACTGTGCCGAAATATTGGAAAACTCAAAATTCAAATCATGGTAAATATCCCGTTATTTATGACTTTAGTGTTAATAACCATGATGGATTTAAAAGTTTTAATAATGAAGATATCAAATAATATAGCAAAAATTGGTACACATTCCCGTAGACGGGTTTTGATTTACATGAACCCGCACCCTTCCCTCAGAAGGATGCAGGTTCAAGTCCCGTCGAAGTCGAAAATTTTTGCGATACTATTTGATTTCTTAGAAATTACCCTGAGTGTGGGGTTACAAACTATAATAACAAAAACCTTAGTAATGAAGATAATAGTATAAACCCGCTTTATACTAAGTATTTTATGTGCCGTGTGATGCAGATTTCGAATTTGCACCACCCGAACTCTTCCCGCGGGTGTCGTAAGTGGCGACTAAGAGATACAGATACCCACCGGGGGCGGGCAGCAGGGCCCCCTGCAGGACAATTCTACCACTCAACTGCGATCCCCTACCCACATGCCCATCGTGGGGATTATGGGCATTACCTACATGAGATAAAAGTCAATAAGGTGCTTATCAAGGGGAGGCCTGCGTCCAGAAGTGGACCAATATAGGCTGTTAAGGATGTTATGCACAAGGCCTCCTTTTTCAATCCATGTGACAATATAAATGAAATGCAAAAAAAACTTAAAATGCCTTTCTTTCTGAACTTGTACGACATTTTAACATTTGATTGTTTATTAAGCAATTCCTTGTAATGCCTCACTTCAGTTAGCATTAAGACGGTCATGAGTCTGAACTATAAAAACAAGATCCGTCAAGTGCGAGGGTAACTCGCGCGCCGAGGGTTTCGAACGTTTGTCAACAAATATGTACCAAAAGTACCGACCAGAGACTTTACTTGACTACAGGATAGAGCAAAATACTTAAAGATAAAACATTGACCCTTCAGAAGAAAGCCAATTTGGCAGATAAAACGATATTTTTCTAATAAGAGACCAATCTGTGTAAAACTCCTGAGGGACAGACAAAAATTGATTTTTAGGGTTCCGCACTCCAACGGCCCGTACCTACCAGAAAGAAAATAATAACAGAGCCCAACTTATTTCATTCTTAGGGCGTAAGGCTTCTTGTGTAAGATTCTTAAAGATAAATTATCATCTCGAATTATAGCAATCGGGACTCTCAGCGTAGATTCGACTCACGCTTGACCGTTATTTCACAGGATATTGGAAATGAAATTATGTCTGAGCGCCATCTCCTGAATTAATTGAAAAGAATGGACGGCTAAGAAACTTAGGAAAAGATGTCTTGCTTCACGTTTTTTATTTTAATTCAAATTTCTGATGAATTGAATTTGAATAGCTTTATATTTCTGAAATCGGTGGGTTTATATTCTTGTTTATACATATTTTAACGTTCATTCGAGGGATTTGATTGCTGTGGGTCCTCCTCCTTCCTTTTAATAGGAACTGTTTTTATAGGATATGTATTAACTTGAGGACAAATATCATTTTGAGGAGCAACAGTAATTACTAATTTACTTTCTGCTATCACTTACTTAGGAACTTTATTAGTAAACTGAATTTGAGGGGGATTTGCTATTGATAATGCGACATTAACCCGATTTTATCCAAATCCTGCAAATTATGATGATGATAATTATCATCAAAGGCATCGATTTAGGATTACACTGTGGCCACTATACGTAGGGTAGGGTTCCTCGTAAATAAGGCTCTCGCTAACAACGTTCAAGAAATCTCCAGTGTGTCGAACAGGGTAGCTTACCTGATCCTTCGGCTATCTAAGCGGTATAGCATGAAGGTAATTCAGGTCTACGCACCGACCTCGACATACTCGGATGATGAAGTGGAGGATATGTATGAAGACATATCCAAAGCCTTACACAACACCACTAAGGCCCACTTCAACGTTGTTATGGGGGACTTTAACGGCAAGGTGGGAACCCAGACTGGCAACGAATCCCGAATAGGCCCGCATGGTTATGGAGTTAGGAATCACAGGGGGCAAATGCTTGTCAACTTCCTCGAGAAAGAGGGGCTGTTCTTAATGAACTCCTTCTTTAAGAAACAGCCTCAAAGGAAGTGTACATGGCAAAGCCCCGACACTGTGACTAAAAATGAGATCGACTTCATCATGACGGATAGCAAGCACATATTCAGAGATGTCTCAGTGATCAACAGGTTCAATACCGGATCTGATCACCGACTGCTCCGAGGCTCTCTGAATATCAACCTGAAGCTTGAAAGAAACCGTCTGATGAAGTCCACGCTCCGACCTAACCCAATCCAAATCATGGCGGGCACCGAGAAGTTCCAGCAGCTTCTCGGGAATAGATTTGTTGCCTTGGATCCCACTGATGACGCTGAAGAGACCCTACACAATCTGGTCGAAACGCTGAGGGATGAGGGCATCAAGTTTTGCAAAAAGCAGCGCACTGGCAAGAAATCCAAACTCTCGGATGAGACTCTCGGTCTGATGACAAAAAGACGGGAAACCACCCAAGGGTCTTCGTCAGAGAGGTCAGACCTGAACAAGCGAATGGCGAAGATGGTACGGCGCGACCTTCGGAGCTCCAACACACGCCTCATCGAAGAGGCGATAGAGCGAAACCGAGGGTCCAAAGTATTCACTCAGCAGCTTGGCAGGAGCCACCTGACGAAGCTTAAAACGCACGACGGGAGGACCGTATTGTCGAAACCGGAGATCTCCGCCGAGGTAGAGGATTTCTATGGCCGTTTATACGCTCCACATGCCCCCCATTCCCGGCGAGACGACCATGATTCTAGAGCCACCCTGACACGCCAGTATACCGACGAACTGCCAGACATCAGTCAAGACGAGATCGTGTTAGCTCTGAGGCAGCTTAAAAATGGAAAAGCCCCCGGTGAGGACGGAATAACTTCAGAGCTTTTGAAAGCCGGAGGTGCCCCTGTTATACAGGAGCTACATAACCTCTTCAACGCCGTCCTTCACAGTGGGAGAACTCCAAAGGCGTGGAGCGGGAGTTTGGTGGTGCTCTTTTTTAAGAAGGGAGATAAAACCCTCCTTAAAAACTACAGACCCATCACGCTCTTGAGCCACGTCTATAAGCTGTTCTCGCGAGTGGTCACGAATCGTCTCGCCAGGAGACTCGACGAGTTCCAGCCACCAGAACAGGCTGGGTTCCGCGGAGGATTTGGCACCATAGACCACATTCACACGGTGAGGCAGATTATACAGAAGTCCGAAGAGTATAATCAGCCTCTGTGTCTGGCCTTTGTGGACTATGAAAAGGCCTTTGACTCTGTCGAAAACTGGGCTGTTCTGGAATCCTTACAGCGATGCCAAGTAGACTACCGTTATATCGAGGTGCTGAGATGTCTCTACGAGGCCGCCACCATGAGTGTCCAAGTACAGGGCCAGCAGTCTAAACCCATCCAACTGCGCAGAGGAGTGAGACAGGGGGATGTTATATCCCCGAAACTGTTCACGAGCGCGTTGGAAGATATGTTTAAGACGCTGGACTGGAAAGGTAAGGGCATCAACATAAACGGCGACCACATCTCACACCTGCGATTCGCTGATGACATAGTCTTAATGGCGGAGTCGCTAGAGGAGCTGAACCAGATGCTGGACGGCCTAGCCTCAGCCTCGCGACGCATCGGTCTTGGCATGAATTTGGATAAAACCAAAGTCATGATCAATGGCCTCATTGATCCGGGACCGGTCGTCGTACATGGCCACCTTCTCGAAATTGTTTCCGAGTATATATATATAAAAATAATTTTGAGAAGGAGGCCAAGAGGAGGATCCAGCTAGGCTGGGCAGCGTTTGGGAAACTACGTCGAGTCTTCTCGTCATCCATACCGCAATGCTTAAAAACTAAAGTTTTCAATCAGTGCGTCCTACCCGTCATGACCTACGGAGCTGAGACGTGGACACTCACGGTAGGGCTGGTCCACCAGTTCAAAGTCGCTCAGCGAGCTATGGAAAGAGCTATGCTCGGAGTCTCTCTGAAGGACAGAATTCGTAACGAATACATCCGACAGAGAACCAAAGTTATCGACATAGCTCAAAGAATTAGCAAGTTGAAGTGGCAGTGGGCCGGCCATATCTCGCGAAGAACCGACAACCGCTGGGGCAAACGTGTTCTTGAGTGGAGACCACGACTCGGCAAACGTAGTGTAGGACGCCCTCCGGCTGCGAAAGACTGCAGGCAGATGCTGGATGCGGCAAGCTGAAGACAGGGCGCTATGGCGCTCCTTAGGGGAGGCCTATGTCCAGCAGTGGACTAATTTAGATTGATGATGATGATGATGTGGCCACTATTATCAATAAAAGACGATGTAGACAACCTGTTATCATGAGGTATAGCAACAAAGAATATGAGTAATAAGGCCGTTGCGTAGAGCTACTACGACGGCCTCAACTAGTGCCTGATATTACTCGTTGATTATTACTATTACAGACAGAAGCATTCGCTATTACAGACAGAATAAAAGACGATGTAGACAACCTGTTATCATGAGGTACAGCAATAAAGAATATGAGTAATAAGGCCGTTCGTAGAGCTACTACGACGGCCTCAACTAATGCCTGATATTACTCGTTGATTATTACTATTACAGACAGAAGCTTTCGCCAAGCGTGATGTCAGCAGCAAACCCAACGACGCAGTCGTCTCCATCCAGAAGAACCTAGACAACTTCAGACGCTGCCTCGATCAGAGCCTCGCGACTGTTGTCGGAGATGTCAATGAGAAACATCTGCAGCCGGTCTTCTCTGTTATTGGGGACAGTCTGAACAGAGTTTCTAAAGCGGTAAGTTATGTTTTTCTTGCTTGGGGCTAGATGACGCTGAGTTGATTGTCCAGCACTATTCATATCTATTTAATATTAGTTTTTATTTATCTATAGACCATTACATTCCACATAAACAGCAAGGCCACTCCTCTACCTCCCTTATGATTAGGATATGGATATTTTTAAGGGATTTTTATGTACTGCTTATTTCAAGAGGCCCTGAAACCAGCTGTTCATGAAATCCCTTGTAGACAAAACGTAGGTAATCTGATACCAGGATATACCCGACACAATTCGAGATTTCCGCGAGTGAGTCGCTTTAGAAGACGTTCAAATTGCGCTACTGATTCACACCTTCCTAAATGTACCGTTATGTTAGGCATATAAAGTAAATGTTAGGTACATTTACTTTATACTTACTGAACTTATGGGTAACACTTTATTCATAAAGAAAATTTCAATAAAAATAATAGAAAATTAGAACTATTATTTACAATTGAGATAACTGCAGACTTGCAAACAATCTCCAGGTAGCTCTACTAATCCATATCAATACTAGTCGGAAGCATCCCCAAGACGCTGGTTGCATGGATTGATTATCACATAAAAAAAATTATCCACATACTTTTCACATTTTAAAATTCTTTATTTTAAGAATATAACATTTTAACTGTTATTTTGTCTGATATAAATAATTAGTTTGAGTTTGAAAATGAAATGTCAGAAATGGTTCAATTCCGTTAATAATATTAATGACATCTTAAAAATCTTCTTAATCCAAGGGCAAAACATATTATCTAGCCCCAAATTAGGATGGACAATGCTTATAGCTCACATTAAATCTTCAGATTGGAATTCATGTCAAGATGTCAAGCATGTCCCAGTATGTCAACAAGGTAACACTCAATACCTGAACGTTCTGCATAACACATGAGCGCACGTCTCCATACCTAAATACAATGCGTTCGTCAACAGAGACCTTATTCGCTATGATTGCTTGCCGATAACGCACTATTTCATAACGTAACGCGCCTGTAAGCTACAACGTTTCGCCAAACGCCAAAGACAGTTTGTAATTATGACTGTAGGTACGTTCTTGTTATAAGGAATGTACAGGCCTAAAGTCAATGTATTTTTTTCTTTTAGTTGTGGTTGGCAAAGGAACCTAGCAAAAAGCGAACTAGTGTAAAAAATAACGGAAATTACTACACAAAAACGTAACTTGTGACTAGGAAATGACTAGGTACGAAACTTTTTGATTAAAAGTTGTCGGTATCGATACGCTTTGACTTGAGACTACGTACGTAAACATTTTGTGTCTTGACTAATGTGTAGGAACTAATCTTAAAAACCATCTGATCTGAATCCGATACATCCGTTGATCCGTACACACCCAAACGCGCGCTTCTATTAATGCATTCACTGCCCAGCCTTGGCGGAGCGCCCCGCCCCTACTCGAGGCCGGAGGAGTACATCTGCGTGTCGGACTATGAATGTGTTAGTATATCGCATTCACTGCCCAGCCTCGGCACTGCCCACACCGCCGCTACACGGGGCTGGAAATGTTAGAGAGAGAGTGCGTCTAATTTTTTTGCTGAGACTCTTGTAGGCGCGCGCTTCTAAATATCTAATGTGTACACTGAAAAAAAAATAGTCCAACTAAGACGCGTTTTTTCTTAGCTGGCGTCAAAATAGTTGGAATGATAAATATCTCATTCAATATAAACAAGAATGCATGGTAGATGCAACATATCGAATTTGTTTAAAAAAAATAGGCACATCATTGACATATCAATGCTCTAAGTCAAAATAAATATTCACTTTGTAATGTTTGATTTTCTTGTGTTTGAGATCTTTGTTGATATTTAACATTTATTTGCACGGGGTTAGCAAACAACTTTATTGCATTTAATCTCTGAATTAAATTAAATAACGACACTTTATAAGGCCATCATTACTTGGTAGATGGAGCTATTAAGATTTAACTAAATTCTCATAGTCGCAGAAGACAAGATCTTATCAGGCTCATAAGGATTCATGTCCGTGATCACATTAGACAAGATCTTAATCAATGTAAACATTTTTTTTTAGTGTACCCTAAAATATGTACCTAGTATCCAGCAACATCATACAGAAAGACGCAAATCAATTTAGGACACAATTGTTCCAATTATGTCTAGTATCCCATAGTTAGCGAATAGGACATAGCCCGTATTGCCACTGCCATTATCTTCCCGTACTTTGCAGCAATTACGTTTACGGCATTTGAGTCAACAAGTAAAGGAAATTGTGGAATCATCAAGTTATCAGCTGAGGTCATCGCGTCGTGTAATTATTTTCCTGATGAGAATTTTTACATGTGTACATTGTAATAACATGTTTATTCCTTAATTTTAATGGAACTGCCATGTTATGAAATTTTCCTATTTCCGATTTTTTTTCCGCATATAATAAAGATGAAAAGAAAAACCTTTAATTCAATGCGACGATTTATGAGGACCTGTTTTGTTTTTTTTGTTAAATCTCCAACTTCGTTCGGAATTTACCAATTTGTTTAAATAAAATAATTTTATCTCAGATCACGCATTGAACTTATGATTTACTGCTAGACGCTATTGTTATGTAAGAACCTATAAATAAATAAATAATGCTGGACAATTCACACAGCGTTATCTAGCCCCAAGCTAAGCAGAGCTTGTGTTATGGGTACCTACGAGATAACTGATATACTTAATACAATACGCTACATAGATAGATATTTTTTATTATACATAGAAAACATCCAGAACATCCCGAACAAATATCTGCAGATATGTACAAACATTTGTCCCGAGGCGGGAATCGTTCCCGCAACCTCCTGCGTCGCAGGCGGACCTTCGCTCGCTGTGCCACAGAGGTCGTCAAATAGATGTTGGTGAAGTTAGCAGAGCATCTTCCAGCAGAGCATAAATAAATTAGAGTTCTGTTCGCATGCAGGTGAGTTCTATAGTTCCTGATACTTTTCAGGAATAGTTCTGGCGTTTTTACATGAAAAAAATTAAGTGAAATTATGCTCTGCTAACTTCGCGTAGCAGAGCATTTTTCATAAATCGATACAAAAACCGGTATATATTAGGCTTTGACATCTTACGAAGAGTTCCTGTTAGTTTTTAGAAATAGTTCCGGTGTTTATACAATATTATTATTTATTTTAATGATATGATCAGGTACATTTCCGTTCGAGTCGTAGTCGTGACTCGATATTCCTTCGACCATTGTTAAATTACACTGCATCGAATTTAACAAAAAAAAAAGGTTTGTTCAATGTTTTTGACAAATTTTATAACCGTACTCCTGAAATTTTTATTCAAAACGGTCTTGAAAGAGATTAAAAATCGAAGGAATTTTTCGTCGAAATTGTATTATATCAAATACAAGTAGAGCATGTTTTATCAGAGTTCCAATAGCATGCACGCAGTTTAAGATAGATACATGTGTTTTCTTATTATTAAGATACTTTTGACAATCAGAACTCTCGAAGTTTTCATGAAAACGGTCTTTGAAAACTGATGAAATCCGAGATTTGTGCGTTGAATTTGTATTGACTCAAACACCTGTAAAACAATTTTGATCAGAGTTCTAATAGCGTGCATTGAGATGTAGAGAACATAATGATATTTCTTATGAATAAAATTATTTTCAGGAGCAGAACACCTGAAACTTTCATAAAAACTGTCTTTGAAAACTGACGCAATCCGAGATTTGTGCGTTGAACTTCAATTGAATAGAACACTTGTAAAAAAATTTTCGTTAGAGTTCTATTAGCGTGCATTTAAGTGCAGGTAAAATAAGGTTTGTTCTTACGATTTTGATACTTTTCAGAAGCACAACTTCTGAAGGTTTCATGAAAACGTTTTTAGAACAATGACAGAAATTAAGATATTTTCGTTGAAAGTGTACCGATTCAAACACAAGTAGAGCAAGTTTTATCAGAGTTCCAATAGCATGCACGGAGTTTAAGATAGACACATGTGTTTTCTTATTATTGGGATACTATTGACAATCAGAACTCTGGAAGTTTTCATGAAACCGGTCTTTGAAAACTGATGAAATCCGAGATTTGTGCGTTGAATTTGTATTGACTCAAACATCTGTAAAACAATTTTGATCAGAGTTCTCATAGCGTGCATTGAGATGTAGAGAAATAATGATATTTCTTATGAATCAAATTATTTTCAGGAGCAGAAAACCTGAAACTTTCATAAAAACTGTCTTTGAAAACTGACGCAATCCGAGATTTGTGCGTTGAACTGCAATTGACTAGAACACTTGTAAACAAAATTTCGTTAGAGTTCTATTAGCGTACATTTAAGTGCAGGTAAAATAAGGTTTGTTCTTACGATTTTGATACTTTTCAGAAGCACAACTTCTGAAGGTTTCATGAAAACGTTTTTAGAACAATGACAGAAATTAAGATATTTTCGTTGAAAGTGTACCGATTCAAACACAAGTAGAGCGAGTTTTATCAGAGTTCCATTAGCATGCACGAAGTTTTAGATAAAAACATGTTTTTTCTTATTAAAAAGATACTTTTGACATTCAGAACTCTCGAAGTTTTCATGAAAACGGTCTCTGAAAACTGATGAAATCCGAGATTTGTGCGTTGAATTTGTATTGACTCAAACACCTGTAAAACAATTTTGATCAGAGTTCTAATAGCGTGCATTGAGATGTAGAGAAATAATGATATTTCTTATGAATTAAATTATTTTCACGAGCAGAAAACCTGAAACTTTCATAAAAACTGTCTTTGAAAACTGACGCAATCCGAGATTTGTGCGTTGAAATTCAATTGACTGAAAAACTCTTAAAATTTTTTTCGTTAGAGCTCTGTTAGCGTGCATTGAGGTGCAGATAAAGAAAGATTTGTTCTTACGATTTTGAAACTTTTCAGAAGCACAACTTGTGAAGGTTTCATGAAAACGTTTTTAGAACAATGACAGAAATTAAGATATTTTCGTTGAAAGTGTACCGATTCAAACACAAGTAGAGCAAGTTTTACCAAAGTTCCAATAGTATGCACAAAGTTTTAATAAAAACATGTTTTTTCTTATTATAGAGATACTTTTGACAATCAGAACTCTAGAAGTTTTCATGAAAATGGTCTTTGAAAACTGATGAAATCCGAGATTTGAGCGTTGAATTTGTATTGACTCAAACACCTGTAAAACAATTTTGATCAGAGTTCTAATAGCGTGCATTGAGATGTAGAGAAATAATGATATTTCTTATGAATCAAATTATTTTCAGGAGCAGAAAACCTGAAATTTCATAAAAACTGTCTTTGAAAACTGACGCAATCCGAGATTTTTGCGTTGAACTTCAATTGAATAGAACACTTGTAAACAAAATTCCGTTAGAGTTCTATTAGCGTGCATTTAAGTGCAGGTAAAATAAGATTTGTTCTTACGATTTTGATACTTTTCAGAAGCACAACTTCTGAAGGTTTCATGAAAACGTTTTTAGAACAATGACAGAAATTAAGATATTTTCGTTGAAAGTGTACCGATTCAATCACAAGTAGAGCAAGTTTTATCAGAGTTCCAATAGCATGCACGAAGTTTTAGATAAAAACATGTTTTTTCTTATTATAGAAATACTTTTGACATTCAGAACTCTCGAAGTTTTCATGAAAACGGTCTTTGAAAACTGATGAAATCCGAGATTTGTGCGTTGAATTTGTATTGACTCAAACACCTGTAAAACAATTTTGATCAGAGTTCTCATAGCGTGCATTGAGATGTATAGAAAATAATGATATTTCTTATGAAAAAAAATATTTTCAGGAGCAGAACACCTGAAACTTTCATAATAACTGACTTTCAAAACTGACGCAATCCGAGATTTGTGCGTTGAACTTCAATGGAATAGAACACTTGTAAAAAAAAATTCGTTAGAATTCTATTAGCGTGCATTTAAGTGCAGGTAAAATAAGATTTGTTCTTACGATTTTGATACTTTTCAGAAGCACAAATTCTGAAGGTTTCATGAAAACGTTTTAAGAACAATGACAGAAATTAAGATATTTTCGTTGAAAGTGTAATTGTGCTTCTGAAAAAATTCAAAATTGTAAGAACAAATCTTATTTTATCTGCACCTCAATGCACGCTAACAGAGCTCTAACAAAAAAAATTTACGAGGTTTTCAGTCAATTGAAATTCAACGCAAAAATCTCGGATTGTGTCAGTTTTCAAACACAGTTTTTACGAAAGTTTCAGATGTTCTGCTCCTGAAAAGTATTTTTTTCATAAGAAATATCACTATTTTTTCTACATCTCAATGCACGCTATTAGAACTCTGATCAAAATTGTTTTACAGATGTTTGAGTCAATACAAATTCAACGCACAAATCTCGGATTTCATCAGTTTTCAAAGACCGGTTTCATGAAAACTTCGAGAGTTCTGAATGTCAAAAGTATCCATATAATAAGAAAACACATGTGTCTATCTTAAACTCCGTGCATGCTATTGGAACTCTGATAAAACTCGCTCTACTTGTGTTTGAATCGGTACACTTTCAACGAAAATATCTTAATTTCTGTCATTGTTCTAAAAACGTTTTCATGAAACCTTCAGAAGTTGTGCTCCTGAAAAGTTTCAAAATTGTAAGAACAAATCTTACTTTATCTGCACCTCAATGCACGCTAACAGAGCTTTAACGAAAATTTTTTTACGAGTGTTTCAGTCAATTGAAATTCAACGCACAAATCTCGGATTGCGTCAGTTTTCAAAGACAGTTTTTATGAAAGTTTCAGGTTTTCTGCTCCTGAAAATAATTTAATTCATAAGAAATATCATTATGTTCTCTACATCCCAATGCACGCTATTAGAACTCTGATCAAAATTGTTTTACAGATGTTTGAGTCAATACAAATTCAACGCATTCAGCATTCGAGGGTAGGCGTAGCTACAGCTAACATCGTTTTTGTCTAGCTATTTTATAAATATTTATTATATAAAGTATTAAGGCTTATTTTATGTGAAAAAAGTGTGAATCACCCTTCTTCTTGGACTAGAAAGTAACTTCCACATAAATTGTATAACTTTCCCATGCAATAAACTTTCATATTGCATTTACTTGCTGGCTCTAACCTATAAGTGCTATCTCAGCCTCAGTTTTGGTTGGTAATATCAACAATGCCCACCCTACAAGAGATATTGGAGACTCAAAAGCAGCTAGAAGCAAGCCTTGGCACCAGGATGGCTCACTTTGAGAAAATGCTGCAGACTTCATCAAGCTCTGTGAGTAAACCGAGTAGTATAAATCAGAATGCGCTAGCTCAAGAATTCACTGAGTTCAGGCTGTTTGCGATGGATATGTTCAAATTACTAAGGACACAAATTGACACACTTACTGTTCAACTGGATGACATTGATAACCACACTCGTCGCAATGCACTTCTCTTTCATGGTCTGCCCGAGAAAGAAAATGAAGACTGCACTAGCACAATATTGAATTTGATCCAGTCCGTCATGAAACTGAATAGCTTTCAAGCTTCCACAATCTACCTATGTCATCGTCTAGGAGCTAAGAGTGACCAGAGAGCCCGTCCTATTATTGTCCGCTTCGTAATTAGACTTGAATCTAGGTTAGTTCAAATATTTATAGCACGCCTTTTTATTTGTTGCAACCATGTGTGGTTGGCAGGTAGATAATGCCATAGGCATTAAGCCCACCTTTTGTATACTTTTAGATAAATGTGTGCAATAAAGAATTTAAATAAATAAATAAATAAACGCACAAATCTCGGATTTCATCAGTTTTCAAAGACCGTTTTCATGAAAACTTCTAGAGTTCTGATTGTGAAAAGTATCCTTATAATAAGAAAAAACATGTGTCTATCTTAAACTCCGTGCATGCTATTGGAACTCTGATAAAACTCGCTCTACTTGTGTTTGAATCGGTACACTTTCAAAGAAAATATCCTAGTTTCTGTCATAGTTCTAAGAACGTTATCATGAAACCTTCAGAAGTTGCGCTTTTGAAAAGTAATAAAATTGTAAGAACAATTCTTATTTTACCTGCACTTAAATGCACGCTAATAGAACTCTAACGAAATTTTTTTATACAAGTGTTCTAGTCAATTGAAGTTCAACGCACAAATCTCGGATTGCGTCAGTTTTCAAAGACATTTTTTATGAAAGTTTCAGGTGTTCTGCTCCTGAATATAATTTTATTCATAAGAAATATCATTATGTTCTCTACATCTCAATGCACGCTATTAGAACTCTGATCAAAATTGTTTTACAGGGGTTTGAGTCAATACAAATTCAACGCACAAATCTCGGATTTCATCAGTTTTCAAAGACCGGTTTCATGAAAACTTCCAGAGTTCTGAGTGTCAATAGTATCCCAATAATAAGAAAACACATGTGTTTATCTAAAACTCCGTGCATGCTATTGGAACTCTGATAAAACTTGCTCTACTTGTGTTTGAATCGGTACACTTTCAACGAAAATATCTTAATTTCTGTCATTGTTCTAAAAACGTTTTCATGAAACCTTCACAAGTTGTGCTTTTGAAAAGTTTCAAAGTCGTAAGAACATATCTTACTTTATCTGCACTTAAATGCACGCTACTAGAACTCTAACGAAATTTTGTTTACAAGTGTTCTAGTCAATTGCAGTTCAACGCACAAATCTCGGATTGCGTCAGTTTTCAAAGACAGTTTTCATGAAAGTTTCAGGTTTTCTGCTCCTGAAAATAATTTGATTCATAAGAAATATCATTATTTCTCTACATCTCAATGCACGCTATGAGAACTCTGATCAAAATTGTTTTACAGATGTTTGAGTCAATACAAATTCAACGCACAAATCTCGGATTTCATCAGTTTTCAAAGACCGGTTTCATGAAAACTTCCAGAGTTCTGATTGTCAATAGTATCCCAATAATAAGAAAACACATGTGTCTATCTTAAACTCCGTGCATGCTATTGGAACTCTGATAAAACTTGCTCTACTTGTGTTTGAATCGGTACACTTTCAACGAAAATATCTTAATTTCTGTCATTGTTCTAAAAACGTTTTCATGAAACCTTCAGAAGTTGTGCTTCTGAAAAGTATCAAAATCGTAAGAACAAACCTTATTTTACCTGCACTTAAATGCACGCTAATAGAACTGTAACGAAAATTTTTTTACAAGTGTTCTATTCAATTGAAGTTCAATGCACAAATCTCGGATTGCGTCAGTTTTCAAAGACAGTTTTTATGAAAGTTTCAGGTGTTCTGCTCCTGAAAATAATTTTATTCATAAGAAATATCATTATGTTCTCTACATCTCAATGCACGCTATTAGAACTCTGATCAAAATTGTTTTACAGGTGTTTGAGTCAATACAAATTCAACGCACAAATCTCGGATTTCATCAGTTTTCAAAGACCGTTTTCATGAAAACTTCGAGAGTTCTGATTGTCAAAAGTATCTTAGTAATAAGAAAACACATGTATCTATCTTAAACTGCGTGCATGCTATTGGAACTCTGATAAAACATGCTCTACTTGTATTTGATATATTACAATTTCGACGAAAAATTCCTTCGATTTTTAATCTCTTTCAAGACCGTTTTGAATAAAAATTTCAGGAGTACGGTTATAAAATTTGTCAAAAACATTGAACAAACCTTTTTTTTTTGTTAAATTCGATGCAGTGTAATTTAACAATGGTCGAAGGAATATCGAGTCACGACTACGACTCGAACGGAAATGTACCTGATCATATCATTAAAATAAATAATAATATTGTATAAACACCGGAACTATTTCTAAAAACTAACAGGAACTGTTCGTAAGATGTGAAAGCCTAATAAATACCGGTTTTTGTATCGATTTATGAAAAATGCTCTGCTACGCGAAGTTAGCAGAGCATAATTTCACTTAATTTTTTTCATGTAAAAACGCCAGAACTATTCCTGAAAAGTATCAGGAACTATAGAACTCACCTGCATGCGAACAGAACTCTAATTTATTTATGCTCTGCTGGAAGATGCTCTGCTAACTTGACAGACACGTCAAATAGTACCTATAGGTAAAAATACAATACAGTAAAACTACTGATTTTTCTTTCAGTTTGATGATTTAACTGCAACGACCAAGAAACCTGATCCGGATCTAGACTTCTAAGGACACATGCGACCTGATCTGGACCTAGACTTCTAAGGACACAAGCAACCTGATCCGGACCTAGATGTCTAAGGACACAAGCGACCTGATCCGGACCTAGACTTCTAAGGACACAAGCGACCTGATCCGGACCTAGACTTTTAAGGACACAAGCGACCTGAGCCGGACCTAGACTTCTAAGGACACAAGCGGAACACGAACCATGGCTTTGAATATGGCCGCGATTACGGTGTAGAATCTATTGGCAATACGGCTCAAACGTTGGCAGCTGAAACGTTAGGGTACGCGTTCACATGCCAATGCACTGACAATTACGTCCACGGATCGTGAATCTGAATGACGTCATTCGCATTAAAGGGAAAAGTTGCCTTCAAGAATCCTCGCCGGCATTGCCGACAGTCCGTGCAGTAGGGATTTTTTATGTCAATACATTGATGGAGCTTGTGCGGATTGTCCGATGTCGGCCTGTGAACGCGCACCCGAACGTTTCAACTGCTAACGTTTGAGCCGTAATGCCGTGCCTTACCACACCGTAATTGCAGCCCAGATCCTAAACCTGTAGAGTATCTGTTGTTGAATTAAATTTAAATAACTACGTTGGTAGTTTCATTGCATTCTTTGGCAGTTTTTCGGAGGACTGGGGGAGTGGATTTTGGTCACCATTGATCCAAAATCAAAATAAATAACTTTTGTGCTTACAAACAAGTCAAAATTTTGACATCATCCAGTTTTAAACGATCGCGTGCCGTTCATGGGATAAATTGAAAACTGACAAAATCTGGCCCTATTAGGCTCTCGCTAAGATCAGAGGGTTAATTATCAGTGGGGGCCTATGTCCAGCAGTGGACTTGTAAAAGATGTTGATCTGATATGATAATGTGCTGCAGCTGCCCACAGTTAATGGACACTGTCTTTTTTTCCTAACAAAGGCTGTAATAACATGATCGCGCTTGAAGGAAGTAAATAATTGTAAAAATTAATACCTTTGAGGATCTTCATTGTTGATTTAACAATAAAAAACAGATGTGACAAAATGAATGAGTTGAGCAAATAATATGTTGGCAGCGCTGGTAGCTACTGTTAGTTCAATTTATCTCATACAATTCCGCAGAATCGACAAGTAACTAATAGATAGATAGATAGATAGATGATTTATTCATGATCAATGTTTACAATTGTATTCGAATATTATGAGTAGGTCTTAAATATAATTAATTAATTAATCAAACGTGATTATAAAGAAAAATTAATACAATGGCTCTTAAAATCTAAGGAATAGGTACTATTGAAATTAGAGGTCGCTTACATAGTCAACATTTAATATAATTTAATGGCTTCTACACACTAGAATCATTCTGTCCAGTTTACTAAAATGTCTAGTGTGCTGAGAGTTTGTTACATTCCGTCTAGTCTCATAAGTTTCAGTGTGTCATAATGGCTAGTCATGACGTACGGAGCTGAGACGTGGATAGGACACTCACGGGTTGGCTCACCAGTTAAAAGTTGCTCAGCGAGCTATGGAAATACCCATACTCGGAGTTTCTCTGAAGGATAGGATTCGTAACGAATACATCCGACAGAGAACCAAAGTTATCGACATAGCTCAAAGAATAAGCAAGCTGAAGTGGCCATCAACCGCTGGGATAAACGTGTTCTTGAGTGGAGACCGCGACTCGCCCAACTTAAAGTGGGACGCCCTCCGTCCAGGTAGGTTGCTGATCTGCGAAAGACTGCAGGCAGATGCTGGAGGCGACAAGCTGAAGACAGGGCGCTATGGCGCTCATTAGGGGAGGCCTATGTCCAGCAGTGGACTCATATAGGTTGATGATGATGATGACGTCCATACGTTGAGTACTAATCACCGTAGTTAAGCAACGTTGGACGCGGTCAGTACATGGTTCAACACTTCCTTCGATAGTACTATTTTTCAAGATTGACTTTTAATCGATATAGAGTCAAGGTACTTTATTAGAAATCGGGTACCTCCGGGAATGGGGCCCTCGAGGACTAACCCCTTGGATGGGTAACCGCGTTATGTTTTGTCGTTTTTCTTTCGATCCATCAAAAAATCGGTTTCCTATGTTTTCTTTTCTTTATTTGCGAAATCTCTAAATCTTCGAAATAATTATCATCGCGACAATTTTTTTTTTCCTAGACTCATAACTTCATCTACGTCATATCTACGTTACCTTTACGTTTTTACTACTTTACTTTGTGTTTGTTACCTCTTCACGTCAAAACTACTGAACGGATCGGGCTGAAATTTAGCGTACAGATAATTCTAAACCTGGAACTACTTTTTATCCCATAAATCCGTTCCCATAGTATAGAAATCACCTTTAAACGTTTCCATAAAAACAACTCGTGCGGAGCATAAACTAGTTGATTACAAACCTGCCTAAAAGTGATCTAGGTATGTTTTATTTCAATAGTTCAGTTAATGCTAGGATTAGTTCAAATGTTCGTTCCGGTGCTCACTGACCAAGACCTCGTAATCATTTCGTTATAGTTACCTTCCTAATTTGTCGCATGTTCATTAAATCCCTTGTTAAAAAATACCCAATCATCGTTCGTCATGGTTCACCTCTTTGGTGCACCTCGGTGGACCTCAGTTCAGGGTTAGGCATTCATTTTGTGAAAAAATTGAGCAAAATCTAGTCACTTCACTATTTCTAACTGTTTTTTTCGCGTTATTTTCGCAAGCTGAAAATGCTTTCTTTGCTTTCTGCGTTGCGTGCACTCTTTCTATGGATACGTTTTAAGATTATTTCTACCTCAAGGGACTGATTTACGGGATAAAAAATAGGCTTTGTATTATTCCAGGTTAAGATCTACATCAATCCAAAATTTCAGCCCGTTCCGTTCAGTAGTTTTAGTGTGAGAAGTAACAAACATCTATCCAAACTTTCGCATTTTTAATATTAGTGTGATACCTACAGGATATTCAATTGATATATTCATTTCAATTGAATATCCTGTAGGTTGGATCGTATCAAAAGAAGTGGGTTGTTTGGTTTTCTATCTGCGTGGAATTACTTCCCATGTTTTGTTTAGTGATTTTATCCAGTTCAGAGGCTGTTTCATTCTTAGAAGACCAAAATAAGTTTCTTTTAAATAATGAGTAAAACACATGAACAAAATCAGTTCTAAGAAGTTAGAATTACAACAACTGATTTTGTTCATGTTTTTTATTATTATCTAAAGAATCTAATATTCTGGTCTTCTATAAAAATCTGTAGGTACAGTCAGATCTCTTGATGTTTTGATTAATTACTTATTATATAAATTTCTGTCCAAAAACGTGTTTAATATTTATCAATTTCATTCATTTATTCACTTTTAATTTATGGGAATCATTGTGTACATTTTTGTAGGTCTTAGTATCAAGGTAATGTTAAAGAGACACAATGGTAACCAAGCAGTACCAAAAGTTCCATTCATTCACTAGGTTTGAATTTCACTGGTAATGGAACACCATAACCAGCGAAATTCAAACCTCACATGCAACAGTATGTGACACCTATTTATACAATACGAAAGTGACAATCGAGCTCCAGGCGTTTCAAATGTCAAAAATGAAGTTGATGTCGATTACTTAGACAGGCTGCCGCCGTGGCAATAGGTAAGAACTTTTACAATTTACATAACTACGGATAGATCTAGATAATTTTACCAACATCAGAATAATATGTGAAGTAAATATATCCGAGAATATTTCCAAAGATTACTAAGGCTTTGTTACTTCCCCAAATAGGTACATTTACTCTGGCCATCTCTTCACCAAGATAAGCTGTCCAATGTCCATTGGGCCGGTCGTTCAATCATTCCCTCTCTATAAACTGGCCAATGAGTAACAAAGATGGACTGATGATAAGAAGACTACTTCATCTTACTATGGTCTGTCGAGGGATATGCGTAAGCTAAGTAAGGTATTTGTTTTGATGGAAACAGAAAGGAGCAAGATAATTATGAAAGACTAGCTGGTACCCGTGACTTCATCTGCAGAGGAAAGAATTGACTCATGGCCATGTCAATGAGGATGAGCTTTTTATTTCGATCATCAACCCGAGGCTAAATCAAAATAGCATTTTATAGATCCTTCGGATTCGATTCGGAAACGAATCGAATGAATTAAAATACCCCTGCAGGAGGTATATACCCTGATGGGTTGATTGGTTATTTTCTGATGAAAATTTATTTATTTATTTTTATTTATTTATTCATAAACGTACATCTATCCTAACAGGCACACCCAATGCGATAGAGTACCTTATATTATAAAAATGTCTTATTATAATAAAAATCAACCTTTACAGAATACAATAACATTCAAACACACACAACACAACAAAGATCATTCAATAAAACAATATCAATAATTCATAAATAAAATTAAAAATAAAATAAAATAAAAATTACATTTAATACGAACTGTGATAACATAAAATAAAAAACAAAGCCTTTTGGAATTCGCTCCGGGAACAGTAAAAAAGATCGATTTTCTCGGCAATCAAATTAAGCGTGCGGATGCTTCGCGTCAGAGGTGCTTTATGTAGCAGGTTGGTTCGCCCTTTTGGTACTGCCAATAGGGCGGGGCGCCTTCGTCTGTGCACATAGTCCGAGGGCACATTCAGCCGCATTTCCTCCAAAATACCTGGATGGGCGATCATCCCTCTCAACACTTTTAGCAAATGTAGAGCGAGCGCTGCATCCCTCCTTACTTCTAGCTTGTTGTATCCAACCATGCCTATAACAAACAAGGTTGGATACATCAAAGGGTAGAAGGGGTATATACCGTACACCTTGAAGTATAAATATCTTGTGAACTTATTTTGTACGCGCTCTATCATTTGCTTGTACTTGGCCTCATGCGGAGCCCATATCGCTGAATTAAATTCCAAATGGCTTCTTACTAGAGCATTATAGAGGCCGCTTTTACGCTGGCCGAAGTGCGCGCGGCGCTGACGATGCTCAAGCCGAAGCGGTCCGCAGGCCCGGACGGCATACCAGTTTTTATTATGAGAGACTGTCGAATGCCGCTTGCAGAACCACTCGCCCATATTTACAATGCTTGTCTAGAGAAATCACACTTTCCAGAACGGTGGAAGATAACAAGGGTTATTCCTATACCTAAAGGCTCTGGATCAGATGTGACGGAATACCGACCGGTGGCTATTCTGTCGACGGCGGCGAAGGTCTTTGAATCAGCCATGCAGCGCAGCATGCAGGAGCAGGTCTCGGCACGACTATCCGACGCGCAGCACGGATTTCGGCCAGCTCATAGCACCTCAACGAACCTCCTTGACTCCATGGCCTTAGTGCTACCGCAAGTCGACGCAGGGGTGCAAGTCGACGCCGCCTACTTCGACTTCAAAAAAGCGTTCGATCTAGTCGACAACGACATCTTACTTAAAAAGTTGGCGACGATCGGCTGCACTACCAAACTGCTGCAGTTCTTCGCGAGCTATATGAAGGACCGGCGGCAGTATGTCGACTACGCAGGATGCAGATCACGGGCTTACTCTACATTGACAGGCGTGAGTCAGGGAAGTAATCTGGGGCCGCTAGAGTTTATCATAATGATAAACGACCTGCCGACCGTCGTCAAGGACGCCAAATGCTTGTTGTTTGCAGACGACCTGAAGTTACTTTTGCCTATCAAGGACGAAGAAGACTGTGTACGCCTACAACGAGACGTGGATAGAGTGGTAGAGTGGAGTAGGGTAAATGAACTCCAATTTAATACCAGCAAATGCTCTATAATAACTTTTAGTCGAGCTAAGACACCGCTCTACCACAACTACCAGTTGAGGGGTACTCAGCTGAAGAGAGTCGACTCGATAAGGGACTTAGGCGTTCGTCTGGACGACAAGCTACATTTCCGGGGGCAGGTGGTCAACATTTGCAAAAAGGCCTTTAAAACTTTAGGATTTGTACTCCGTCAGACAAACAGCTTCAAAAACCTAAAAGCAGTAAAGTCGCCGGTCACCGCTGGTGTTGATGATGACGACAATGATAAAAACAAAAATATTAGCAAAAGAATTAACAAAATAAAGTTAATTAATGTTTCATTACAGTAAAAACAAAATTAGTCGTTACTACATTAACAAATACAAGAACAGTAAAACAATCACAATTAATAAAACTTTCCTCATTATCGACACATGCAAATTTAAACCTTCTTTCCTAACCATAAAGCATCCAAAACAACTACTGTTCAATATTCACTCCGATAATACAACGGACTTTAAATGCCTAAGTAGGTACTTCCTTATCAACAAACAGCCATTGCAAACTAATTTATTAATTAGCTGCCAGGAACTGGGGTTATCGATAAGTTCATGCGATCGACTGTTCCTATGATAAAACAGAGCGCGCAGAACCGTGACAGTGTGAGTTCTCTGCTTGACTGGTAACCACGTCGACTGAGCTCTTTCTACCAGAAACCAAGTCTATCAAGATGAACAAGCTTATTCTTGTACTGTTGTTGGCGGTCTGCCTTATCACGGTGAGTTGTTTTTTCAACTATTTGGGCTACAACTTGCCCAGAGCGCAGGGCCGCCGCCGAGGCGAATGGGATAAACATAGAAAGGCCTAGTATGCCCAGCAGTGGGTCGATACGTGCTGATTTTTCATAAGTGTCACCAAGAGGCTTACTCTTTATTAACCGACTTCGAAAAATAGACGAGGATCTATGTTCTAAATGTACAAAATTAAGTTCGAAGATTCCTCCGTCAATTATAAGCTTATTTTGTTAATTTTTTCGCTTTTGTATAGGTAGATAAAAATTCCGAAGGAGTCCCATAAAAATTTATCCCCGAGGGACTAGGATTTGTTCTGCAAATCTTAAAACACAATGTAATTATTGAGGAATTTGAAAACGGTTTGTAGTTTTTTCAAAACAATCATCAAATTATTATATTAAATTTTTTTTGAGCTCCCCTTGGTCGTGACTGACGCAGGTCCGAGGCGAAGGGCATAAACAAAGAAAGGTCTATGACCTGCAGTGGATCGATTGGGGCTGATTTTTCAATCATTTCAGACAATCAGAATGCTTACTCTAGAGTAAGCCTCTTTTAGGTAAGCAATTGGTGAGATTTTATTAAAATAAAATTTTACCAATTGCTTGAAGCGGTTCCAAAATCGAACGAAACAACACCGAAACAACATCAAAAGGTTCTTTTTTTTAGGTTTCTTATATTTAACACAAACCGTGAGTTTTTTAAGTAGTCGCACTTGTCGTATTTTAAGTAGACGCACTTATCATATTTTAATTAGTCGCACTTATCGTATTTTAAGTAGTCGCACTATATTATATACCTAGTATCAGCACTTTAGTACTGTGCTACATTCAACATGGGCAAATTTTCTAATCGAAAGTACGATTTAAATTGAATGCAACTGTTTTCAAGCGTAATAAGTTTTCTCCAAAATAATCAGACAGCAAAGAACATAACCCTCTGATAAGGTAGCGCAACGAATGATTCACCGAGTTGTTCATTAATACTTCACATCTTATTTATAAATCAAAACGCTTAGCTAAATATGCATTGTTTTGGACTTAAGGCCAGGTAGTCCTGCAGCAGTAGGCGTAAGGGGAAATGCGCGCCTGCCAAGCCGCCGCGCTCGTGTTTTTTGTAGTTATTTAAACATGGTGACTAAGAAAATCATTTTATCAAGTCAAACTCTGCAAATTGGTTTAGAAATAAAAAGTGTCCTTATTTGAGTACAAAAAAGTGTGATATCAGTAGTTCGCTAGTTTTAGTATTGAAAAAAAAACGTTAGAAAAAGGGGTAACTTTGGGATTTTTTTCTATCGAGTGAAGTTTATAGATCTTGTAACTGAATGCGACTTTGACTAGACTAGATCCTTAGGTAATAAATAGGTAAAAAAGATATATATCTTTTTTTCAGAATTTTAAACACTATTTTCTAAGTCTCAGATGGTTTTAAAAATCACAAAAATGCGGCCTCTGCTGGCCTACCAAGCCTTAAATAGAAAGCCAGGTACTGGCCGGTGGCGTACGTTACGTGCTACACAGCGAGCGTTCGTTCGTTTAGTCAGTACAGGAAAAGACGCTCGCAACGAGCAACGCGACGAATTTTAGCACAAGGTGTAACGTATCAATCGTAGAAACGAAGCCATCATATCTAGAATTAATGTATTTGGTTGCAAAACGGAGTGTGGGAAGATCACCCACTCGATGAACCGACAACATTGTTATGCAGTTGATATACGAGTATACGAGCTGATGATGATGTATTTTGATAGACATCGTAAGTTCTTGATTTGAATAATAAATAATTTAATTATTTATAATGATTTACAGGCCCACGCTGCTATTGTGAAGCGTGACGCTCCGGAGGCAGCGAAGCCTGAGTTTGACTTTACAAAGGAATGGGATATATTCAAGAAAAAGGTGGAGGAAACATTAAACCCGGACAAAGTGAAGGAGACACTTACGAAAATGGGAGAACAATTTCAGGACGGGGTACGTTTCTACATAATAAATAACTAATTTGAGACAATGGTAGTAATTCTGGATACACAAAACCTAAACCATTGATTAATAATAGCTCATAAAATTGTTGTGAGGTGACCGCGGGATCCCAATGTAAACAAAAAAATCGGAGACCCAAATTGGGAATGTCGGTTTGCCGATTTTTTGTCAAGCGCATGTTTTTACAATGATCAATCATTTCCAAAAATATGTCCTAAATTTTCGCCTGTTTATTGACAAAGAAAATTAAAATCTAAAATAATACAAACAAATAAAAACGATATGGATTAATAGGGCAGAAGCCTTTACTCACAAAGAAAATTATAATATAATTGGTATTTACAATTGAAACAATTGAGCTAAATGCAGACTGTTGCAAACAATCTACAGGTAGCTCAACTGATCCATATCAATACCAGTCGGAAGCGTCCCTAAGACGCTGGCTACATTGCCCCGCTGTATGGCAATGCTGATGCGCTGTGCCAGATACTGCCAGCTCTCGGGTCACGCGTCGCTTCGACCAGACGCTCAGATAATTTTTTGAAAACCTGAAGAGCCTCCGTACCCCACGGACCTAGGGTCTCGACTCCAAGAGGAGCAAATGTGTAGGCTCTGTCGAGACCTGCATATTAGCGCCTCTTGAGATCTTCGGACATAAAAACTAAAAAAAACAGCAAATAAAAAAAAATAGTATAAAATAATTAAAATAGTATAATATAAAATGAATAAAAACTAGTATGTACAATTTTACTGAAAAAATTGAGCTAAGTGCAGACTGTTGCAAGCAATCTACAGGTAGATCAACTGATCCATATCAATACCAGTTGGAAGCGTCCCCAAGATGCTGGCTGCATTGCCCCGCAGTACGGCAATGCTGATGCGCTGCGCCAAATATTCACCAGCTCTTGGGTCACCCGTCGTTTTGACCAGCTGCTCATATTTTAAGGGTTCCGTACCTCAAAAGGAAAAAAGGAACCCTTATAGGATCACTTTGTTGTCCGTCTGTCTGTCTGTCTGTCCGTCTGTCAACCCTATTTTCTCAGATACCCGTGGATGTATCGAGTTGAAATTAAGTTCGAATCCTTAAGTCTGTAACCTTATGGAGCCGCAATACAAATAAAACTTCTAAGTCAACGCACTCAAAAGTTACAGCCGTTTATGTCCGAATATTTTGAAATTTCCTAGGGAATCACATGCACACAAAACCTATAGGGTACTTCCCGTAGACCTAGAATCATGAAATTTGGTTTGGCGCATGGTCTTATAGCACAAGTAAAGGGAAAAATCCGAAAACCATGTTTTTTTTATTAATTTACTGTAAAATGAAAAAATTACTTTGAATGCTCGTCATGGACCAAAACGTATATGGTACGTCCCGTAGACGTCCGGTCATAAAATTTGGCAAGAAGCAAGGTCTTATAGCACAAGTAAAGGAAAAAATCCTAAAATTGTAAATTTTTAATTTATTTACAAAATAAACTTTTGATTCTTGCTAAAGACCAAAACCTATAGAGTACTTCTAGTGTACACAGAATCATAGAATTTGGTAAGAAGCAAAGTCATATAAGTAGCACAAATAACGATAAAAATCTTAAAACTGTAAATTTATAGTTTACAAACAAAAATAAATATATTTTTTGATTCTCTTCCTCGACCAAAATATACAGGGTACCTACTTCATATTGACCTATAATCCTGATATTTGACAAGAAACAAGGTCTTACAATTAAACGGAACCCTTAGTGCGCGAGGCCGACTCGCACCTAACGTTTTATTGAAGAGCTTCGGTACGGTACCCCACGGACCTAGGGTCTCGATTCCTAGGGGAGCAAATGTGTAGGCTCTGTCGAGACCTGCATATTCGCGCCTCTTGATATTCTCGGCCAAATCTGCCGCCGCACCCGCCCTCACGGATGCTTAAATTAAATTATTAAATTAAATATTTTTTTTCTAATTTCAGATCAAAAAACTAATGCCGACTGAAACACCTAAAGCCTGATCATCGACAACTACAGTAGAAAAGTTGATTAGATTGTATTTAAAAAAAGTACAAAGTAATATTCATGACTGTAATTTTTGTATTATCAACCAAATTATTGTTAAACTTTTATTTAGGTAAATGTGATTAAATTCTTTGGTAAACTAGAGTTTTATTTTTCTTCTTAAGTAACGATCTTAAGTAAATCACCAACTCATAAATCTACGATATTATTTTCCTTGAATTCTCAACTAGTTTTAGCTGCAAACTTTTTATAATGTTTCGTGAAAAAAAGGTGCTTTGTTAATGAAAATAGAAGGAATCGGGATTCCTATTCCAATTTCAATCTCACTGTTAGGAGGTCAGTTCATCCCATTAGTCTAATTTTTATACTTTTTGTACTTAATAATTAGGTAATAGGGCCATAAAATTTTAAACAAATCATTATTGCCAACAGTGCCAAGTTCGTTAGCCCCACGGACCTCTATGGTAAGCACCCTAGCCTAAAAATACTAACACCCTTTTTTTTCGTTCAAAATCCGTCATGGATAATCATCCAGGTGGAAGTTTATGTCAGACTCCTACTGACTAAAACCTCACGGTGTTCTTCTTGAGGTTTTAGTTTTAATTTGTAGTAATGATATCGATAGCTGAAAAGTGCCTCGAATGAATGAATGAATGAATGAACTCTTTATTGCACAAAATTAATAAAATAACTTATATCTAAATAAATTAAAAACGTACAATAGGCGGCCTGGTTCGAGAAGAGAGTTACCGGTGGCGACCGTTTACACAACTATCGTTTATAGACTTCCTATGAACGTAATAAGTACGGTGATTTCGTCCATGAATAACAACTACACCGTATCTTCACAATCTTCACACCACGATTTGACACAACTGACATCTCAACATCGCCGGTTTGTTTCCAACTAGTTTTGTCAAAACTTCCAGCCAAGTTAGATAAATGTTTGTTGGGACTTTTACCACCTGGGTCTGTCTGGGTGTGAGTTGACAATGATCGAGGGTTTTCTGTATTTGACCTGCTTTGTCGTTGGTGAACGATATGCCTTAGGGGAGCCATTAACTGGATGTCAAAGTTCGTTGAAGATTTTTGTGTCTGCAAGTTTTGAATGATGGGTTTCAGGAAAAAAAAAAAGTACTCATAGTAATAATCTATACTTATAATAAAACTGTAACAGGTCCAATTCTGTACATTGAAGATATTTTGAAAATTTTTGTTGGAGGACACTCTACTATCGATACTGAAGCCAAAACTGTAATTTTTTTCATTCATGTCTGTCTGTCTGTCTGTCTGTCTGTCTGTCTGTCTGTCTGTCTGTTTCTTAAACGCGCATCACGTCGAAACTACTGAAGGTATCGAAATGAAACTCGGCACGATTTTAGGTCATACTACGAAGAAGGACATAGGATACTTTTTATCCCGGATTTCAGTCAGGTTCCCCTGGGAGTGGGGATGAAAGTAAAATTTCTTTACCGCGCATGACGCCGAAAGTGCTGAATGAGTGGGAATGAAACCCAGCACGATTTGACTTCATACTACAAGGAAGGACATGGGATACATTTCATCCCGGAATTCAGTAATGTTCCCCTGGGAGAGAGGATGAAAGTAAAATTCTTTAACCGCGCATCACGACGGAACAACTGAATGAATTCGAATGGAACTCGGCATAATTTGAGTTCATACTACGAGGAAAGATACATTTTATCCCAGAATTTAGTAAGGTCCCCTGGGAGAAGGGATACAAGTAAAATTCCTTCACCGCGCATCACGCCGAAACTACTGAATGAGTTGGACTGAATTGGTACGATTTGAGTTCAAGGAAGGACATTTTATCCTGGAATTCAGTAAGGTTCCCCTGGGAGAGAGGATGAAACTAAAATTCTTTAACCACGCATCACGACGGAACTACTTAATGAATTATATATAATAGATATAAGCTTAATAGGATGTTGCACACTATTTCATGCAACAACAATGTACATGTGATTGACACTAACAGTATTGTTGGTAAAAAATATTATTTGACTCAAGGTAATTACTACCTATCCAATTTTTATAAAAGACAGATAGCAATTTCGCTATCCTATTATTTTAAAACAACAGCCAAAAACTTGGCTATCAAAAATGCTTCTATTGAGCATTACAATCAATTAAAAAACAAGACCTTGGAAGTTATTCCAAGTCATTTAAATTAGAAATAACGACAATAGAGGAAGTCTCTAGCCCTAGACAGTCAAATAGTATTAATCACAAGAAAAAACAAAGAAAACAAGATTGTAAAAATAAGGCAAAGTTTACAAACCTGGTACACCAAAATATTCAAGGATTGAGAAGTAAATTATTAGAATTGGAATTGTACATGAACTCATTTGATATTGACATCATCTGCTTAACAGAACACTGGCTGAAAAGCTATGAGCTCATGTTTAACTTCAGCAACCACCAGGTTGGTAGTTCTTTTTGCAGATCACATGCTATTCGTGGGGGCTCTTTAATATTACTTAATAAACTCATAAAGTTCAAAGAACGTAAGGACATAATATGCTTATCTGTTGAAAGCCACATTGAAGTAGCATGTGTTGAGCTGGAGCAAAGTATTGTAGTAAGCGTATACAGCCCACCATCTGCCTCCTTTGAAATATTTGAAAAAATTATGGATGATATCTTATTTAAAATATCAAAATCTAATAAAAAACTTTTGGTATGTGGAGACTTTAATATTGATCTTTTAGAGGTTTACTCCCTCAGTAGTAGATTAACTAATTTATTTAACTGTTATAATCTAAGGCCAATATTTATGGAACCTACCAGAATAACTGAAACCTCAGCAAAATGTATAGATAATATATTTGTTTGCCAACATGAAAAACTTATTAGTAAACAAATAATAAGCAATTTAAAATCAGACCACTTGGGTCAACTAATTAAATTGGAAATACAAGTAAAAAATAATAATTGTAAACAAAAAATAAAATACATACCTGTGACCAGAAGTCGATTTGAACGGTTGAAATTGGATTGTGATTCTAAACCATCACCTAATTACTCACATAACAACCCAAATGAGTCGTATTGTAGTTTTTTTTATAAATTCACCAATGCGTTCAATTCAATATTCACATCCAAATCGATCATGGTCTCAGAAAAACTTAGCTTTAGTGAGTGGGCAACAGTAGGTATACATAAGAGTAGACGAACATTGTATGAACTATATAGTGAAAAAAAATACAATTTCAGCCAGGAGTTTAAAGAAAAAGTAAAAAATTACTCAAAAATGTTTAGAAAAGTTTGTCATATAGAAAATCAAATTATATTAGCTCCAAAATTAGAAATAGTGAAAATGTCATAAAATCAACGTGGAAAATAATAAATAGTGAGACTGGAAAGGTCAGTACCTGCTTTAATGATTACAATTTAAAGATTAATGACTGCACAATCAAAAATGACATTGAAGTAGCCCAAGCTTTTGAAAACTTTTTTACTGACATTCCAATCTCTACTACAAAGTGTCTAAACTCTTCTCAATTAATCGCTGAGTCCTTACTTATAGAAAATGTACCTAAATGCGAAAATAAACTTAATTTCAACCATGTCGATGAAAAAGATATTAAAAAAGCCTTTCAACTTTTAAATATAAAGAAAACTGCAGATCTCTGGGGCATTTCCGTCAGAACTATTAAACCTTTAATTGATACGATTGCACCAGATCTAGCTTTTATATTCAATGAATGTATTGATTGTGGCGTATTTCCTGATCTAATGAAATGTAGTAAAATAATTCCACTGTTTAAATCGGGTAGTAGGTCTGACCCCACTAACTTTAGACCAATATCAGTACTGCCTACATTCAGCAAAGTTTTTGAAAAACTAATCTTACATCAATTGCTCAGGCATTTCAATGGCAATGACCTGCTACATGGTAAGCAATTCGGGTTTACTCGGGGTAGGTCAACTACTGATGCCGGTGTAGAGTTAGTATCGCATATCTTTGATGCTTGGGAGAAGTCGCAAGATGCTTTAGGCGTTTTTTGCGACTTGTCAAAAGCATTCGATTGCGTACACCATGAAACATTAATCAGGAAACTACATCACTATGGAATAAGAGACACCTCTTTGGATCTTCTTACATCTTACTTGAGTGATAGGATACAAAGAGTTGACATTAATGGGAAACGGTCTTCGGGGTCTGTAGTTACAATGGGTGTACCGCAGGGTTCTATCCTCGGTCCTTTCCTATTTTTAGTTTATATTAACGACCTGCCTCACCTAGTCAAGAATAATCATGAGATTGTATTGTTTGCTGACGATACTTCATTAATTTTTAAAATGAAACGACGAAACATAAAATTTGACGATGTGAATAATGCAATCTCAAAAGTAGTAAACTGGTTTAATGTCAATAACCTTTTGCTTAATGAAACTAAAACGAAATGTATAAAATTTGCTCTACCTAATGTAAAACACGTTAAGATTGATGTAAACGTAAAAGGAGAAACGTTAGAAATTGTAAACAGTACAGTATTCTTAGGAATAACCTTAGATAGTAAACTTCAATGGGGCCCACACATAGATAAGCTATCGAAGAGACTTAGTTCTGCAGCGTATGCAGTCAAAAAAATCCGTCATCTTACAGACGTTGATACTTCTAGACTAGTCTATTTCAGCTACTTCCATAGTGTTATGTCTTATGGCATACTGCTGTGGGGGAACGCTGCAGATATTAACACCGTATTTGTGCTGCAGAAGAGAGCTGTTCGTGCAATCTATAATATGGGTCCCAGAGAATCCCTGCGTGATAAATTCAAAGAAATAAAAATAATGACAGTACCATGTCAATATATTTATGAAAACTTGTTGTACACTCATAGAAATATCAATCTATTCCCTAAAAATAGCGACATACATAATATAAATACTAGAAATAAGGATAAACTCGCTGTGCCCACAACTAGGCTACACAAGATAAATGTATCTTTTAAAGGGCAATGTATACGCTTCTACAACAAAACTCCAAGTGAGTTGCAAAAATTATCAATAAATAAATTCAAACAAATTGTCAAACATATCCTTTGTAAAAAGGCTTACTACAAAATATCAGATTATCTAGAGGATAAAAAAGCTTGGGACGAGTTTTGCTCCAACTCGAAAAATAACAACTAACAGGCTAAAGGTTTCTTCGTCGCTTCTTTACTTTAGTCTACATACCGAAGCGACAGAAATCAAAAATATCACTTTATTTCCGTGTCAGTGTTTAGTTTTATGATTTGACCTTTTCTAAGTGTACATTTATTGTATTTATGGAAATAAAGAGTTTTTGATTTGATTTGATTTGAATTAGAATGCAACTCGGCATAATTTTAGTTCGTACTATGAGGAAAGATACATTTTATCTCGGAATTCAGTAAGGTTCCTCTGGCAGAGGGGATGAAAGTCAAATTCCTTCACCGCGCATTACGCCGAAACTACATAGGTTTTGACTTCATACTACAAGGAAGAACATGGAATACATTTCTAATACATTTCAATAGATAAAGGGTAGGTAAGTTCCTATCTAATTATTCCCAGACGCACCCATTAGTTAGGTTCCTACCTTACATGACATAAGGTGGTTTAGCTGGTCCGGTTATCTGTACTACCGATGTTTGTTTGGAGTAAGTGGTCCAATTAAACTAACTGAACCACAGAAAAATATTTTTTACTGTGGTACACAGCCAACTGTACCTACCTACTAACGAAAAAAAAAATGACGGTGGTCCAGTCAAATCCATCAGGAGCCCAATTCTGCAATACAATTGCTTCAGTATGACAGTGGAATTGTCGCAGAATCATCACGTAGAATCCTTAGATTATTAAAACTCCAGATAGTGCGTGCGAAATAAATTAATAGTTTCAAACTTGACGCGCGTCTCCCCATCTGCATTCATCATAATTTCTTTCATCTGAGGTGGAATACCAAAACGTGTCATTCTGTGTCGATACCCCTGTCATAGTGAAACGATTAGAATAGCAGAATAGGGCCCCAGCTGAACGGAACCATGAGTAAGAATTGAAAAAAGTATGACACTTCTTAACACTGACGCTGGCCGAGTCGTAGCTAAAAGTCGTGTGGATAAAGAATGGGATTGAAGATGACAACATGCTATCCCCCGTAGAACCTACACGATTTTTTGCACGGCGGCGTTTCATAATATGAGAGACTCTGGTCAAATGTGAACTTAATTAGTCGGCCGGTAAGGCAATCGCGAACGAAGTCGCGGGTACAGCTAGTTAAATAAATAAATACGTAATGCTGGACAATTCACACAGCATTATCTAGCCCCAAGCTAAGCAGAGCTTGTGTTATGGGTACTAGATAACGGATACGTACTCAATACACTATATAGATAGATAATTGTTTATTTATTACACATAGAAAACATCCAGAACGCCCTGGACAAATGTCTGCAGATCGTACAAATATTTGTCCCAAGGCGGGAATCGAATCCGCAACCTCCTGTGTCGCAGGCGGACCTTCGCCCGCTGCGCCACTGAGGTCGTCTTTATGGTACACTTATGGTACTATTCAATAAATGTAACATAGACAGAGCAAAAGTACCTAACCGCTTGCGAGTTTTTTTATCCTTTTTTGTAACAGGACAAAACAAAAGATGTAAGTATTGCTAGGGTTTGTTACGCACGGTATGTATTATTAATTCGTGAAATCTATAAGTTAGATAAACAATAGAGGTAAAACATTATGTAGGATTTATGACTCACAAATAAGTCATGATGAGATTATAAAATTTTTTTACATCATCGGCCACATCGTAACGTCTTATAAGTATTTTGTGGTCCAATTTGTGAAATCTTGTAAATTTGATAGACAATAGAGGTAAAACATTATGTAGGATTTATAAATCACAAATAAGTCATGATCACGTTATTTTTTTTTCAATCATCAGCCATCTCGTAGCTTGTGTATCTTATAAGTATTTTGTGGTCCAACAAAGATAAATCAATATTTAATAATTGACAGCTCTTATTTATCTAGGTCACTAATTATAATGACAAAAATCTTGTAAATCTAGGGAAAATTGCATGGAAATATTTATTCAAATTAGGGCTTACTTGTTTTGCGAAATCAGAGCGGTTGATTTTCCGATCCGCCGCTGAAATGCATAATAACAGCGCATTTCGCAAATTTCGTCCGATTGTTAAGCTACAAACCGTATGCGGCACATGTACGCACTGTCACTGACAGTGCGTAGTATCACGCCAATTGAGTTACTTTTGCGGGTAAGATTTTTATATCCATACCTACCTTATTTGACTGCTAACGGATCAAAAAAACACCTTTGACGAGGGACTCAAATTGTAGTTGATAGAAAAAAACATAGGCCGACAGCGTGGCAGAGTCCACCAGTGTGGTATGTGTACCAAAACCATAACTTTAATATAAAATAAAAGTTCACATAGAGATAGAAACCAAACGTGTATAGCCACGAATAGGTGGCTTTACTAGTAATGCTATCGTCCACCCCACGATTTTCACACTATCTATTACACAGTACAGTGTGAAAATCGTGGGGTAGATGACATCAGACGGCACAGAGGAAATGACTGAATGAGACACGCCTAAGATCGACAGAAGTGGAGACAAAGGGAAGAGGCCTATATCCAAGATTGGATTAGGAAGAGGCCACTACGATGATGAAATATAGTGAAACGTTCTTTCAACACAAATCAGGTTCATAGCTAAACCGCTTACATTTGTAATGAATACTTTAGTTGCTCCGTAAGCCGCAGTTGCTTCATGCCTTCACATGGTTCGCTCGGTTCGATCTGCATTTAGCGTGTTTACTTGCATTCATGAGTAATCGCTGTCCATTCGTCTATAATTACTGACTTGCTTTGCTTTTCATTGTTTATTCAACGGTATGATCATTAAACATACATAGTTAGGTGCTTATTGGGTTATTTCACCCTAATGGGAGGGGTTTAAAAACCTACATAAATACGACTATGGATACCTACCTACTAAAAAAGGTACCTTACTTTTTTAGGGTCGAAGATCGAAGATCGGTTTCGAAACCCTTATGGTCTCGCTTTGTCTGTCCTTTTTTCCCTCCTTAATAACTCAGCAACTACTGCAGCTATCAACTTGAAATTTAAAATAATAATAATACATTTCGTGCGCCTGTACAGATTAAAAGAAAAATAAATGATAATAAATGAAAAATGAAACTGAATATTTTCCATACAAATTGTGATGCCGAAATTTTAAAAGATACCTACAGGGTCATGTGGGGTATCAAATGAAAAGTATCAGTTTGAACATTTCAAAATAGTTTTTGAAATTTTTGGAGGTATCATACTTTTTAAAATATTTCGAAATAAGTCGATAAAATACCCATCCCCCCCTATCTCCGAAGATTGCAGATCGTCATCTCACCTGGCCGGAGGGCGTCCTACACTACGTTTGCCGAGTCGCGGTCTCCACTCAAGAACACGTTTAACCCAGCCGTTTTTCTATTAATAAGTATGATAAAAGGAAATTAAACTTATAATAAAAACTTAAGGGACGAACCTAGCGGGTTTGCGTGTCAAACTAGGCCTAGATCTCATTACCCACGGGATCCCAGTGGTAAAATACTATAATAACATAAAATTCAACATTGTTTCTTCGATTCCTTCATAGGAAAAAGGATTGCAAAAAAATTTACGATAAAAAATCATGAAAGTGCACTGTTTTGCACCTAATTTGGTCGAGATCTCAGAAACCCTGCGGGCGAAAAGATGTTTGTTTTGATTCGTAGGTTATTTTATTACAACTAGCGACCCGCCCCGGCTTCGCACGGGTGCAAATGCTGATGCTAAATATACTACAGAATCGGCCCCCCGGCATCCATACGTCCATTACATAGCTGTCATTTGCGTTTTGTTATTCCAAGTCTGATTCTTTTTTGTTATACATACTATATATTGACTGACATTTTAAGTCAAGTCACACGGGAACGCAGTCGAACGGAATAAAAAGTATCCTATGTCCGTCTCCTGGCTCTAAGCTATAACCCACCAATTTTCAGCCATATCGGTACAGCCGTTCTTGAGTTATAAATAGAGTAACTAACACAACTTTCTTTTATATATAGATATAGATTCTTAATACAGTTTCTTCATAAGTGGTATAGTTTTTTTGGAAATAAGCAAAAACATCATTTTTGCGCTTACGCCGTTCCAAAAACGAACGTATGCTCCGTCCTATGAACACGAAATCCTATGCCTATCCTGTTCACAAAATGGCGCGCAATGCGCCCTCTTAAGCACTTTGTAATGAGCACTAAGAACATCATGATAAGTTTGTATCGATAAATTGTGTCCTACAAGATCTTAAACCATGAACAAGCTTCCTAGCTCAAGTGAATTATGCTAGCACTTAATAACATCTTCAGGGGCGTAGTCAGAACATCATAAGGGGCAAATTATCTTTGCTATTCGGCAACTACTGCGTTTTTCTCTTGGTATGTATATTTACAGGGATTTGCTTGACTTTATGGAAGCTAAATAATATATTCGGGCGTTACTTTCCGGAAATCCAACTTCGTACTAGTTGACGATTTACTTTGATGGGTTTTTCAACGTGTAGTAGGTGTGGTTGGTTATTCTACATAAGGGTTTTGCGTGTGCTTAGAGTTGGAGAGTGACTTGGAAATTTTATATTGCTTAAGTCTGCCGGCATGTCAATTTGTGGGAGGGCGGGCGGTGCACGCTAATTGAATTTCGTTGTATCTTATCAGAGAAGGCTTTACGCAGAATTGTTACAAAATGAAGCTGTTATGCTAAGGCAATTGTTTAATTAGTCAATACTGCTGCCGTATCCGTTATACGCCTTACAATTCATCTACGTATGTCGTCGACAAAAAACAATACAAGAAACCTCCTTCGTGAATGAAACATCCTTATGATGATGATGACGATGATGTCGAAGGACTCTCTTTAACGCATTTTGGAGTCCATGTTATATTAAGTTTTATTCCAGGGTTCATTGTGCGTTACTAATAAAAATAAACACGACCTGAAGACGACTCTTAACCGCGCCTACTAACAACAGCATGTAGAAACGAGTAGGAGTCAGAGTTGTCCAGAAAAGTTTCGTTTGACTAATAAGTAATAAGGCTTGTACAACTAGGTACTCACGTTTATCAATAAAACTGTACGTCCCCGCGAAGCCAGTCGCGTTATTCTGCCTCGCCCCCGTATGGAACTCGAGCACTAGCGCCGGCCCTGGCGAGTAGAGTGGCGGGGGTATCTCCCCTCGGCCTCCGCAGAGGACTTTCGACCACGCGGACCGCTCGTTGATGGCGCCGGGGGGCCCCGGACCCTGGACCTCCCAGTACACCTTGAGATAATCTTCACGAGTGCAGCTGTAACAAAAGGAAATAAACACTAGTAGCTTGGATTTTGAGCTCAAACTTCAGTGACTGAATGACGCAGTTTGGAATTGAAAAGCGCTTCCAAAATATGGCTATCATCATCATTGACAGCTTTATGTTTTTATGTGTTTGTGTTTTATCGTCATTTCTAAACCACTCGCTCGACATATGCTTCGAATGTTTGAAACCTTATTAAAATGCTGCAATTAAAAGTAAAAGATTTTTAAGGTAGAGTCAACTCTAGAGATAGGTACCTACTGCAGAAAACAAGATCCGTCAAGTGCGAGTGTAACTCGCGCGCCGAGGGTTTCGAACGTTTGTCAACAAATATGTACCAAAAGTACCGGTTTGCAGACTTCACAATTTAACAAATACCTAAAAATAGTAGGTACCAACCTACATTTCAGATGGATCTCTCTGCATGCTTCGGTTAAAGTGGGTAATTAAATAAATTATTCTACTTTTTTCAAAATATTTCAAAAAGTATGAAACCTACAGAAATTTTAGAAACTGCTTTGTAATGTCCACACCGATATATTCCATGTGGTACCCCAATCGCTGGGGTAGCTTCCCCTTTTGAAAATTATTCACCCCCTTTTTGACCATTTTTAAAAAAAATCATTTTACAGACTTCTCTATATTTTTCCTTTAAAATATAGATTCATATTTACAAACGCTCCATACATTTCAAATGGATCGCTCTGCAAACTTCAGAGATAGGGAGATATATAGGAGGGGATTGTGTATATTTTCGATTTTTTCGAAATATTTTAAAAAGTATGAAACCTACAAAAATTTCAAAAACTATTTTGAAATGTACAAACTGATACCTTTCATTTGATATCCCACATGACCCTGAAGGTTTCTTTTAAAATTTCGGCATCTCAATTTGTATGGAAAATATTCATTTTCATTTTTCATTTATTTTCATTCATTTCTCTTGAAATCTGTACAGGCGCACGAAATGTATTATTTTTTTAAATTTCAAGTTGATAGCTGCAGTAGTTGCTGAGTTATTAAGGAGGGAAAAAATTACAGACAAAGCGACCAGGGTTTCGAAACCGATCTTCGATCTCAAAACCCTAAAAATGAAAACTTTTTTACACATTAAAGTCACACTACAGTGTCTGTATAGTCAACATAGTAACTCTTTTTATTGGTGACTGTAAAACACTAACTAAATGTAAAGTACGTATATCTACCAACCTACTACGTAAAATCACTACGGTAAAGTAAAGTGTCACACCTCAATGCCTCGGAACGTTATGCCGTTGGTCCTGCGCTAGACCTCTCTTCGATCATGTCGGTCTGTCGTCCCATCAGATTATGAGAGTGAGGAAATAGAGACAGCACCTTTTTCGCTCACATACGTGTGCACGTAGGTACCTATGTCCTGCGCAAATGGCTGGTCTCCGTTAACACTGGTTATCGTGGCGGAAATTCGGCTAGGGAGTCATCATCATTATCATCATCACGTTAAAGTACCAACCCCCCCATATACCTCCGTTTTAGTTCACCCCTTATCGTTTTCTTACACAGTTCTTGCTAGTTTTAGTTTCAATTACTTTAAGATACGAGTGAACTGTTAAAGTGGACTTCAAAAGTTCCCTTTGATAGCTCGTGGTATCAATGTTTTATAAGTAGGTATCAGCTAGATGTGACAGGAAATGGGGGAAACCTGTGCTCAGCGGTGGAACAGGTGAAGAAAAATACAGCTAAATATCTTCTGCGAGGTTTTTAGGGCCAAGGGAAGGCAGTAGGTATAACTATTTTTCCGTAAGAGCGATCTGATCGGTTTTCATCTTCTCTCAGTTGTGGAACTCGTCACAACTAACTCAATCTTTTGAAAATTTTAATTTATTTGGGAAACAAACAGCTTTATTAACAAAATGGGTAAAACAATTTCCGAAAAAATGGTAGTAAACAATAAAAAACTTTTAATTAGAGCAGTATTTTACATGATTTGTGGTCTTAGGAGTATCTAACACGTAAGTATCCAGAAAAAAAAACTTTGCCACTTTGTAAACAATATAGGAAAGTTTTATTTCATATTCTCGACATCAAAACCTATTTGTGATTTTTATACCTCTTCCTTTTCTAGGTAGATAAGGTTTTTTTTTATAGAATGAACCACGAGTCCGCACCGACGTCATTTTGTAAAGAGCAAGCTTTATTGAAAGTCTTCAAAGTTCTGGCATCGCTTTACCACCGGTAATTTCGAGAAGGTAAAGCTATTTTACAGTTTTATTTTCTGAGAGACTAGATGATGAATTTATAAAGTGCCGTAAAGTGTCGAGCTGTGTGTGGGATGAACTGCTTTTATAGCACAATGAAAGTGGACGAATAGGTGTCTTGTATAGATATAAATATAAATTACTTTTGCTTTTCACTAATTTGTCATGAACAATCGTTTAGAGATAGGGATCAAATCATTTATTTGCAGGAATGCAGGTATAATAACTCCAATACATGGCGAGCAATATTAAAATGTTAGGTTTTGTTAAAGAAACATGTCTTAGATGAATACTATTCAATTAACTATAGTTAGTATAATACAATTCAAAATGTGTGTCAAAAAATTATGTTAGACTGCGTCTTACGTCAAAAAAACTTTTATAGTCAAAATACTCCTATAAGTCATAAAAACAATTGTCCATTAACCACAATCATATTAAATTTAATTTAAATAAACTAAATGGCATAGCTTTATTTAAATCATTAAGCAAATTTTTGTAATTTTTATTGCCTGAAAGGTTAATAATTAATTATGAAAAGGTAATTTGACAAATATTTCATGAGACAGAAATTAGCTTAATAATGATGGACAGCTGGCCGTGGCAATCGTGTAAGAATCGAACCCCTCCAACAGACTTCACGGATGTCGTAAGAGTCTAGTAAGAGAACCTTGCAGAGGAAGGTCAGCTTCTTTTTGTGTAATATATATATTTTTAGTATATATTAGTGTTTCAATTCGCCTGCCATCTTGGCATGAAGCATCCTGACAAAACTACCCTTGTTTGAATGAGGCAAGTTCATTGTTCAGCAGTGGACGACGTTGACTATAGGTGAATAAGGAATGATGCTGCACGAAGATGTCACATTTCTTTCCCTCTTTAGATTTTACTTCATCATCAACATCATCAGCCTATATTAGTCCACTGCTGGAAATAGGCCTTCCATAATAAGCGCCATAGCGCCCTGTTTTCAGCTTGCCGCATCCAGCATCTGCCTACAGTCTTTCGCAGATCGTCATCCCACCTGGCCGGAAGGCGTCCTACACTTCCGACTGCCGAGTCGCGGTCTCCACTCAAGAACACGTTTGTTGTCAACCCCAGCAGTTGTCGGTTTTTCACGAGATATGGCCACTGCCACTTCAGCTTGCTAATTCTTTGAGCTATGTCGATAGCTTTGGTTCTTTGTCGGAAGTATTCGTTACGAATCCTATCTTACAGAGAGACCCCAAGCATAGCTTATTCCATAGCTCGCTGAGCTACTTTGAACTGGTGAACCAGCCCTACCGTCAGTGTTCATGTCTCAGCTCCGTCGGTCATGACGGGTAGAAGATTTTACTTACCTACCGTATACTAATTAAAAAAAAAAATGCTGGACAATCCACACAGCATCATCTAGCCCCAAGCTTAAGCAGAGATTGTGTTATGGGTATTAGATCACTGATATACATAATATAATACATAACATATAAAGATATTTTTTATTATACATAGAAACGACCAGAACACCCGGAACAAATATTTGCAGATTTACAAACATTTGTCCCAAGGCGGGAATCGAACCCGCAACCATCTGCGCCGCAGGCGGACCTTCCCCCGCTGCGCCACAGAGGTCGTCAATATAAGAATAATAGATTTTTCAGTCATGTGGTCCCGATAAAAGAAGCACGGCTTACTTCGGGGCTAGATAATGCAGTGTGAAACGTCCAGCATTATTTATTTGTGCCTACAGTTATTCAACAAAGTTATAAATGTCCTCAAGTTTATTTATACTGTTAATCTTATGTCTCATGTGCAATATATTCTCACGGTCACAGTTACCGTCTGTTTATATGGCATGAAATCGGTGAAATTAAGATTTTGTATCTTATTTCTACCAAGTTGCTACTATTACCTGTGATCAAATAATAAAACCAAAAATAATGCTGGACAATTCACACAGCATCTAGCCCCAAGCTAAACAAAGCTTGCTATTGGTATATTATGACATTTATATCGATTTTTTTTGAATGGATAATGCTTCTAGTTAATGCTTGTTTAGGTAGGTACTTTATATTGTGATTTGTTGACAATATAAAGTGCGTTATTTAAGAGTACTTTCCGAAATGAGTTTTTAGCACTGGAAATACAAAACAACTGGAATACATAATACTGTGTTCTGATCGCAAGTATAAAATAAACTTTATTACGCTATGTGTTCTTCTAACAAGCAGACCACTTAGCGCCACATTAACTTCTTTCGGTAAATGACTAAATGATGTTGTGTGCCACATGAACTCCCGCAAGCTGTGCAGTAATGTCGCAAGTGCTATGCAACCGTGGAAGATTGATGCGGGATGGGATAAGATTATCTGGATGCCAGTAATGTTAGTTATTCGGTCACTAGGAAACCTAAATCATGATAAAATGCTAAATTCTGATGCTACTTTGCACACTTTTCATTCGACTCAAAAGAAAGTATATTGCTTGTAAGTACAAAACCAAGTAGATAAAAAAATATTAAATATTCTATGTGAGATAAATAATAGATTCATGCGTTACTTTGCGGAAATCCATTGTATAATATTAGGATGAAACAATATTAAGTAACAATTCCGCGCAGAACCTCCTCCGACACACCTCCTCTTTACGCAGGGAGCTCAGAGAGGCAACATCTCTGGTAGGACTCTGTCGTTGTTGCTTAGCGCTCTCTGTGTCAAGGTCGAGTATTGTTGAGGTGTCCTGATGATGTCTCGTGGAGAGACGAAACTAGTCGACGACTTACTTTTGATGAGTTTTTTCATTGTGTAGTTGGTGTGGTCTTTTCTTTCGCAAATTAAGTTAGGTAGGAGGGTAATTTACTTAATTTTAAGTCTATTGTTTACTTTCTCTGATTGTAAGTAGGAACAATTTGTGGGAGGGCGGGCGGTACCTACACACAAATCACATTTTGTTGGATCTTGTCGGAGGAGGTTCTACGCGGAATTGTTACTAAATATTGTTTCATCCTAATATATTATTATATGTGAGTGCAATAAAGTTATTTAAAATTGAAATATGCACAAAATTAGTAGTAAAACATTTGGTATTATTCTTCGGGCCAAGTCTAAGCGGGCCGAATGGGCTCAGACCCTTTTTTTCAACCGACGAAAACAAAAGAAGGCAGTTATCATTTCTGCTCTTTGTTTTTTGTGTGTATGTTACAAGATATCTTCGCCATTTGATGTCCGATTTTGATGATTCTTTAGCTTTTGTTTAGAGCCATCTCTATGGGACCTCTCCCATAATAATTTTATTACGGAGAGATTACTATTCATCCCGTATAACTTAAAAAGCAGTATTCATATTCATAAAGAAGTCGGTTTTTTAGTTTTTGTAAGATTTCGGGTTCGATTCCCGCCTCGGAACAAATTTGTGTACGATCTGCAGAAATTTGTTCCGTTGGTCTGGGCGTTTTCTATGTAGGTATAATAAAAAATATCTATCTATGTAGTGTATTGTATTAAGTATATCAGTTATCTAGTACCCATAACACAAGCTCTGCTTAGCTTGGGGCTGGATAATGCTGTGTGAATTGTCCAGCATTATTTATTTATTTATTTATTTTATTTATTTATTTATTATTTGGGTATCTCACAAATACTCCAGCAGCATAGGTAAGTTTCATCTTTCAAAATGTGATGTTGCAATGATGATGGTTTTATGGGTGGCCTAAAATATTGCCAGAGCAACATACAATTGAGAAAGCTATTTTTTGCATATCAGGGGGACCTGCGCAGTGGGTTTTATTTATTTATTTTAGGAAAACTTACGGCTAAACATGAATATAATTTAAGCATAAATATAAGGACGGCCAATTAAAAGTTTTCACAAATATATTGAAGAGAACAAGTGGTGGACAAACAAAGTAGGTAGGTTTTGATGATTTAAGTCCTAACATCAGCCACCATCTTGTTTTTTTTTAAATCGTGGAGCACAATGAAATTTGGTAGTATATTTTTGTGTATATATGGATAAAGGACACTTATACAAATAAAACGTGTCAATTATATAGTAATAAGCACCATAGCGTCAAACTACGAAAGTTTTTATAGAAAAAAAAAGCTCCATAGCGCCTTGTTTTCGCCTTACCGTTGCAGTCTTTCGGAGATTCATTCTTTCTGGCTGCAGTTCCACAAAAGTTCTTATCGAAAATCAAACGATCATTCAAAAATCAAAAAGATCATTTGTATTTGTATTAGATGTCGTTACATTCTATATTTTGTTCCTATTTCAACAATAACACACCATGTATGTCGCTATAGGAAACACCATAATGTACATGACTTAAAAAAAATAATAAAAATAATTTGTTGGAATCAAATAATGAATGAATGAATGTATTAATTAATTAATTCAGCATTGCCATACAGCGGGGCAATGCAGCCAGCGTCTTGGGGACGCTTCCGACTGGTATTGATATGGATCAGTTGAGCTACCTGTAGATTGTTTGCAACAGTCTGCAGTTAGCTCAATTGTTTCAATTGTAAATACTAACTTTATTATAATTTTCTTTTTGAATAAGGTATTAAAAAAAATAATAATAATTAACGGGCATGTCAAAGTATGCTGTTGTATAAGGGCATTGTCAAACTATACTAAAAATAATGTACATTACTTGGTCAACGCACTCCTGGCTCGGCGTTCATGGAAAACAAAGAGAAAACCCAACCCCATTAGATACACGTCAGGTTAAATCATCATTGCAAAAGTCGTAAAAATACTGAAATCAAAATGATATCGTATAAAGTGATATAAAGTTGTTTCGAACCGGCGGCGTTTTGGCATCACACCATTGCTGGTGACATTCCCATTAAGCCCAACCTACCCAACCTAACTCAATTGGACAGAAATGATGCGGTCTATTCCATGTATTGACAAACAGTGTGTATTTTTCTTTCAAGCAAATTTGAATGTAAAGCAACCAGCGAAGATTTTTAAATTTAAATTAGAGTCGGGCACGAGAGCTGGTCATGGTGATTAACCTATTCGCTGGCCAATAATGCGATACCACCAGAAGGCGTACTGCAGCAGGTAAGGAGGAAATGAAGATGGGCTTGTTCGTCATGGGCTATGAAAATTAAATTGATTGATTGATTGATCCCTGTGCTGAGAACCTTAATTATCCTCTCAGCACAGGGATTCCGGTGTGAGGCCTCAATTTATTTATAGAAGCTGCCGCTTGATAAAACTAGAAAAATGTAATTTGTTAGTTCTATTTTAAAAACTAGTTCTAATCTATTTATATTATTTGATTGTAATTTTATACATAAATCTTTTTAATTTTTTCATTTCGTACATGGTGAATGACGTTATAATAACGAGAACAGCTCTGAATTCCATCAACCGGTAGCTCACAATAGGCCTATCATGGCCGCAGTGACACGAAAGCCACAAAAAGCTAATTAAAACAAAAAAAAACCGGTAGCTCCCGGAATGAGTTTCGTAACTACGAAACCACAAAAATACACCAATGCTTCAATATTTTGAACACATCCTGTTTACTTAGCCATGTTATAAATTATATTGTACATGAAGCGTTTTTAGTGAAAATTCCTTACACGATTAAAAAATGTTTACCGAAATTGACATCTCTTAGAATCTCAAATCTAAAAAGATGCGCTACTGATTCTTATCTACAGTGTTAAGGTGCAAATATTCTTCAGTTTCATTTCTCTCCAAAAGATCTCTCTTCTATAGATCTCTCAATATCTAAGTTAGGAAATCCTATTTCTGTAAGCAGCTTCTGTTGATGGTAGAAACAAGTTCAGTAAAATCAATTTGTTGCGACGCATGCCTTTGACAGTTAAAGCTGAAATGGAGGAGGATTGAGCTGGCATTCGAGGAAGGCATATTGGCATTTGTTACTAGCTTCCGTAGTAGCAATATCTTTTAGTACGTAGTAGCTTCGGCCCGCGGCTTTGCAACCTTTTCCCCGGCTAAAAGACTGAATGTTTCTCAGGTCTATTTCCTAAACATTCGGGAGTGTATAAAATGTATTTATACTGTAAATACTAAGGTTTTTTGTTATTATAGTGTGTAACCCCACATTCAGGAAAATTTCTAAGAAATCAGATAATATAGCAAAAATTTTCGACTTCGACGGGACTTGCACCTGCATCTTTCCCTCAGTACCGGAATGTGCTAACCAACTACACCACGAGATCAAGTGACGTGGGAGTCGAAAATCTCTGCGACTTTCTACGGATTTTTGTCCGTTAGGACAGACGGAAGGATGCGGGTTGAAGTTCCGTCGAAGTAGAAAATTTTTGCGTTATTATTTGATTTCTATAAATACTGGTTTTGCCGCTCATTGATTATTTTTCTTTTGTCTTTTAATTATAAGATATTTTTTGAGGATGCCCTTTAGCACTGAAATAGCCTGAGTGGTACATTCCCGATACTAATCAATTTAATAAGATTTTCTCTTGATAAAAGCGATGGTCTCTGATTCTGATGATGAATACAACTCCACTTATTAGATCCAAGAATTTGCGTACGCATTATGAATTTGAGAGGGTTAACTACGGACCTTTTTTGAGTTGGAAGAACCCACTTAGATACATTCATAACAGGGACATGGTAAGTACCTACGTATAATCCGTAGACCGTAGGTCTAAGTTCTTTGATTCATCATGAGTTTGACGTTTTTACTGAACTACGATAGTTTTTATAGTAAACTGAGGAATGAATCTATTCGAGGCTAGTGTTCCTTTAGGTATGTGATTTGCGTAGTTCCCTGTCCTCACGTTAGAGGCGCTGTACCAAACAGTTTGATTTCCTGTGACAATAGTTCCCAAATTCTTTTCAATCAATTAAACACAGTCGTCAGTTCTATCCTAGCGTCATAAATCATTGCTTGTCGATAGCAGAAAGTGAGAAAGGGTGAAATGGTTCAGTTTCCGCTTTGTAACGTATACCTTTGACCTATATGTGAATGAAGGATGTCCAAATCGTGATTTTGTATGCATACTAGCACCTGCAAGTGGTTTTATTTTCTACGAATGGAGAAGGATCGGGCAGAACGAGATTTTCTATAGGAATGGCTTTTTAGGGTACACTACCTCTTGAAAATAGTTTTAATATAAATTTATTAACTCTAGAATTTTGTGTTCTTCAATGCTATGTCTATGAAACTCAAATCAGATAATCAGAAATCAATAATTTTATAATCAGAAATCACTTATATTTTATTTTATCATTTTGCTTGTGATAAGCACTTTCTTTGCATGAAAAACAGATTTTTACCATGTTCAGGAATATGCATTATCTTTTGCAATGTTTTAATCCTACATTGTAATATAAATTATTTTATTTAGCCTATACAAAATAAGCCTTTAGACAAGTAAAATTATTAACTGTAAATGATTATCAAATAAGAAAAACGTGTTTATTGATTTTCTCTTCAGATCAGTTTTTTGTCCACTTGTGGAAGAATTGAATCTATTTTTTGTAAACAAAACCCCTGAAAATAATTAATTTGGTGAGTATTAAATTGAAATTAACCGTAATTGGAAGTTTTCAAGACTGCTTGTTAAACTTTTTCATTGAACATCTTTCTAAATGAACGATTAACGATAGTTGGGCAATTTTTGTGGATTTTAAATACTGCTGCCATCCCTGAGTGCAAATTTAGCAATCACGCTTCGAACAAAGAATTGCCGGTGGTGTTGATTCGGTTTGAACCCGACGAGTGTGTTTCATCGTCAAACGAGATTTTCATGTTTTATTCAAAACTAGCTCCTGCATATGGCTTCACACGTCCATAGATCTTCCGGATAGCGAAGAAATTAATCAGAGTTATTTGAAAAACTCAAACATTCCTAAATTTTTATTCTATTGTGTCAATTTCTGTCCTATCCAGGCTTTCTTTGAGTGGTCTTATATCTCGCAAACATTGAGTCCTAAAATAATGTGAAAAATTCTGACATAATGTAACTACTGTTGGAAAAATTTAATGAATTGAAATAACTGAGACACTTCGACTACTTACATAAACGCTAAAATAAGAGCTTACTCAAAACCCCCTTGGGTTAGCTCTTTTTAGGGTTCCGTACCTCAAAAGAAAAAAAGGAATCCTTATAAGATCACTTTGTTGTCCGTCTGTCTGTTTGTCAATCTCCTTTTCTCAGGAACGCGTGGAGGTATCAAGTTGAAATTAACATCAAATATTCAAGTCCGTAACCTCATGAAGATTCGATATAAATAAAACTCAGTCAACGCAATCAAGGGTTACAGCCGTTCATGTCCGAATATTTTTAAATTTCCAAGGGAATCACAACATACAGGGTAGGTAGGTACTTACTGTAGAACTAGAATCATGATATTTGACAAGAAAAAAGGTCTTACAATTATACGGAACCCTTAGTGCGCGAGTCGACTCGCACTTGACGTTTTATTATGATTAATGTTGATGATTACTTCAAATCCTCTTATCGAGTTTAAGTAACTAATTAAGTAGAGTTTTTCTCTTTCTGCCTCAACAACAGAAGAAAACGATCGACTCTTTACTGTTGTATATCTAAAGTTTAGAAAGGTAGATATAGGTCGCGTCACGTAAAAAGAACGCTGGAAAAAAGTGGAAGGGGTGTGTTCGCGCATGGGTACACTCGCGCACGATAGTACTATGCCAATTAGCTAAGCCTATTTTAACAAATATTTCACTCGCGGCTTGGTATTGGTTATTAGAAAATAATATTAGATAAAATTAAAACATTTTCGATTTAGTTTAGAATGTTTAATATAATTACAAAAAAATTATGTTATGAAGCAACTCCATCCATTAAGTCGTCTTGGGTGACGCGAAAACGTTTCATTCACTGTTTTAAATTATGAACAGCATTATTATCTGCGTCTCTCTTCATAAAACAATATATTATGTCTTAATTCATTTTTCTCACTTTTATTTGTAAAACCATGTCGTAAACTTTTGTGCGCGATGGTATTTTGACAAGAAAAGTGACGTGGACACAACGCGGAAAGCAAATGTCAACCGACGAACCAATAGCGCACCGGCAGGCATGCGGCGCGTGACCCGCCCGCCCCGCGCCCCACTGCATACCACCAAATAGACCCATAAATCGCCTACTGCGCACCTTACCGCCAGCGTTCTTTTTACATGACGCGAACTATACGTATATAAGTTTATTTTTATCATTTTTTCATCCTTCAACCTTCAGCCTAGTTTTCAAAATATGATTTTGCTCTCGATGTTTAAAATAAAACCTCTTTGTTAGTGTTATCTCATTAGTTTAATTTGGGCCACGTGTTCTAGCTCAGTTTATGATACGAATACCCCAGATATTATTTTATGTGGGTACGTGTTTCAAGACTTATCTTTATTAAAGAGTCGTTCGAGCTTAATGCCGCCATTTTGATAATAGTTAATAGCTTAAACCACCTGTTTAATGAGATTAATTCTAATGAATTGTAATCTACGTTCTAGTTAATTATATCTGAACGTACGCAGAGTTATTAATTTTGTTTTAATTTTAGTATTTCCACTTTTTGATTGTAGCTTTTAGCTGCCTGTATTCCTAAAATAAATAATTGACGACCTCTATGGTACTCTGTAAGGAGGATGAAACAATATTTTGGGTTAAAATGACAAAATAAATTGATTTAATTTTATCGTGGGTTGAATTGACAATATATTTTGGGTGGAAATAACAAATTTAAAATCATGGGATGACATACAAATAAAAATAATTTCAATGCCAATAATTTTTTTGGTATAACTGTACATTCTATGAGTTTTCTTTGTTTTGCACAAATGGGTCAGAAAGGTACGAAATAATTAATTAATTTAATAATAAAAAAAATGTTGACCCACAGTGGGTCAAATGGGTAGGTGAAAGTTTGTCATAAGGGGACTTTTATTAAGCGGGTCAAAACATGCGGGTCAAAAGGGTCTGAGACCGAAAATTTGAGTCGAAATAACAATACACCGTAAAAGTCCACATGAGACGTCAAAGGTAACGAGTTCAATTCTCGCCATGACACAATTTTTCTTTTGTGATCTGCAAATTTGTTTTGGACTCTTATCCTACCTTAGCTTACAATCTGCATACTTTTGGGATAGGCGCAATGTAAAATGAGCAGCGTTGAAAGAATTCAATAAAGTTATTGGAAAAACTAAACCAAGAAGAATTCGACAAAAATATAGGTTTGGCGAGACATCCCCCTAGTCTCCAATAACAACCAGCCCAAGCGGTAACTATGCCAAACAAACCCCAAATATTATTGTTTTTCTCGAGATCTGGCCATAACGGAATCGATTAGTCCCAAATGGCCTCGTGGGGAAAACAGGAATGGAACAAATTGCTTGTAAGAACTTTGTTATACTTTAGACCACAGAGAGATGAGAGAAAAGAAGACTGCGCGTTGCTTAGTTTTTTAGGAAGGCTCAAAAATGTAATTTCGTTTCTGTTTCAAACAGTTGATAAAAGCAATGTAATGTTAAAAATATTTATAACGGGATATTTACCATGATTTGAGTTTTGACCTTTTCAATATTTCGGCACAGTTTCATGCGCCATGATTACGGAATAACTGAAGTCATGAACAGTATGAAACTGTGATGAAATATTGGAAAGCTGAACACTCAAATCATGGTAATTATTCCGTTGTACATGACTTTAGTGTTAACCATAATGGTTATAAAACTTTTAAACCATTTTATGAAATATTCTGATATAATAAAATGTGGTACCTATTTAGAGCAGTTCGTATTGACTCTACACACCGAACCCGCGAACACAGCTCGGCTCCGGGTTGGTGCGACATTTCAAAGTAAAAATATTGTAGGTAGCCGATAGTATTTTGTTAAATTATCGTGGCCTGCCAACTCAGGTGTTTTGATTCTTCATCAATCCCCGTACAGGCGTAAAAACAAGTTAAATTCGCAGATCACGCGCAAACGATTCGATTTTAACCGTAACTGTAGTGGGTATCTACTACTAAAAACACGTCAAAGGAATTTCAAATTGAAACACGTAGTTTCTATTTTATAAGCCAACGAAAGAACCGTCTGTAAATTCAATGAGCTTACACTTAGCAAGCAACAGTTTAAAAGTGCCTTTAATGCAGCCATTTTGCTGTTTACAACGCGGAGTCCCACATTTTCTTTCATGAACATCGCTATGTTACACTTTGCCCATGTTTTTATGATTTTACTCCAATTCGCTACAAAGTTTTAATATCAACATCCGCCAAAAAGTTTGGTTTTATTCAACTTTTTAATTGCGATGAGTTTATTACGAGATGAGTTCCCTAAGAACCAATAATTTAAGTTTTGAGAATTTGAAGCTGACTTACAACCGCTCTTCTCAATTAATTTCGCTTAATTAATTTCTTTAAAAAAATAACAACATTAAAAAAATCCTATTCACTAGGTAGGTACTTATAATTAACTTAGAGAGTGGTCAAGGGTAACATGGGTCCCTGCCTCAGCATGTTGCAGTATTAAAGCATTCGTCCAATACTGCGCTGGTTCTCAGGCAGGTTTTCTTCATCGGTCAAGAACAAATAGCTTTAGAGGTCTGACTAAGCTATTAAGTTCCAATCTGACGACGTCGACAACGACGAAGACGATGCTGAGTCCTTAACCTTTTCATCATCATTACGTCACCTGAATACTTACTTACTAAAATAACCTTACTTCAAAAATGTTCTGTGTTCTGTATCTAGGTACTCTTAGTAGATAGTTATGGGATTTAAGAGAAGCCTCATTATTAGCCGTGTTTTGATGAATAAACTCCTTATTAAATTAATTTATTTGAGTTAGGGACGACAAAATAATTAAATTTCACTTTAAGTAGTAAATTTTGACTTTGCTTGTAATTTTGTGACACAGATTAAATACTTATTACTTACGACTAGAAAAATTCATTGTCGCTTATCTAACAACTTAAAATATTTTTTGTAAATTATTGGCTGATTGATTAAAAAGTAACTAGATCTACTCTACTCCACAAAACGATTTTGAATTTAGCGTCGTATTTTCTTGGACAAAGCAACGAATTAACGTTCGATGACAAAGGTTGGTAGAGAAAATTTAATCCTACGTACGATACGATTTTTTATTTGATTACTGTCCAGCTCTGTCGTTTCGTTTTGTTCCGAACATTCCGAGATAGACAGAGGACGCAGAAAGGTAATTTGGTATTAAAATGCCATAACTTCAATTTTCGTGGTCCAGTGGTGTTGAAAATGGTGTCATCAACAATGGACGCTTTTGGTCAGCCTTCGTCGCCGTCTAAACTAGTGTTTAATAGGAAAACCTTCTTAAAGGTTTGCTCGTATGTGATTTATTTCAATACAAAATTGTACGCTACGAAATAAGTACAGCGTAGACATTATAAAAACATGAGTACAATGGGTACCTTGTTTGTTAGAAACTATCTCTTCTAGGTAACTTTTGGATGGAAAGAATTCTGATAATGCAAAAAAGCCGGTTTACCTACTCCTTTTGGCTGCGAGTGCTCGTAGGGGTTTTAGATATTTTTATAATGGAAGTACGTATGTATTTAAAAAATTCATGGTTCGAAAAATTCACGGTAACTGCCCGGAGTCAGGAAGTTAGCGGTGTTCCACCACCGTCAAGCCTCGGAAAGCGCAAAAAGCCGTTGGTACTGCACCTGACCTCTCTCCGGTCATAGATTATGAGAGTAAGGGAATAGAAATTGTATCTGTGTCTGCACACACTTCTGCACTATTATATATCCTGCGCACGTGGCTTGTCTCTGTTGAGACTTACCGCCGTGGCCAAAATTCGGCTAGGAGTACATCACCATCCCTTAGTCGCCTCTTACGACACGCGCGGGAAGAGTTGGGGTGGTGCAAATTCTAAGCCGGCACCACACGGCGAGTACCATCGAGTACCAGTAAGAGTACCATCATACCATTATCTATATTGCAAAAGATGGAAATAGGCGTTTCGTTGTAACACAACACAGGCCATTTGTTCAGTTAGCACTGGGAGAACCCTATCTACAGAATTTTACTTATATATATGGTGAATGCACGTTAAGTGAGCAGGTATGTAACTTGTTGTTTGAGTTAAAAGCATTTGCGGTGCTATGCGGTCCTCGGTGTTATGTAGAAGGGTGTTGCTAGCTAAGCAACGGTATGTATTTTCAACCCCTGCATTCACACTCGTATCGCGTTTGGCAAACAGCCGGTGTATCCAACAACCAGTATTTATCGACGGCTCAACATGTAGTTTGGTTTGCGGACGCTGTTTGGTACCACTAGATGAGCAGATTGTTACCTATTTCGGGTAATGCTTTCAGTGCTTTTGACGCGTTGGCGGTAGAGGATAAGTAATGGATCAGTCGTGTGATATATGGGCTTTATCATACTGGCGATTTGCGCAGGTAGCGCAATGCGAGTTCGCAACAAGCGCGCGCCGAATTCGCCGCGAACACACCGCGAGAGCGCTGCGACAAACCTCTTCCCACGCTTCGTTCCTAATCGCGGCGAGCTCGCTTCGCACTCGTTCCGCTTTGAACTCGCTTGTAAATCGCCAGTGTGATAGCGCTCTAACGCGTACTTATAGAATGGGATTGGGAAAGATTCAGTGCTCAGTTCGAATCCAATCTTTCCTAATAAGCGCCTTATTGGCCTTTATGAGACGTTAATGCTATATTTTTCCAGTTTTAAGACAGATAATGTGGAGAAGCCGACTTGAGCACTCGCGCAACCACAGTTGCACGTTTTTTGCTGATTTTGCGAGTTTTTCGCGGCAACTGTTTTGCTTCATATTTATATAAACCGCCATCCTGGAACCTACCATGATGTTTAATTTGATGGTAGACCAATAAAAGTTTTGTTCTCGACATTCAAAATAAGAATCAAATGCGAGAAAAAAAAGCATCACATATTCCAGGTCACCATTTAGAGCAATACCGGTTCGTCATTTTGAATCAAAATTCCTAAACCCGTTCTAAAGGGAAGCATATTGAAGCCCATACTTAACATTCGATATTTTGGCTTTGATGATCAACGAAGCTTCACCCTTTAGATATCGGTTACAAATTGTTCAAAAGGCTTCTGTACGCTTCGACTTCTCATTTCAATAGTATTAAGCTAACCTTCGGTGCTGCTTTGACTTTCAAAGGGTTTGAGGCAGTCATTATTAAGGCATGAAGTACGGAACACCTCCTGAAGAGTACATTTTAGGATAGTCGGTCGAGAATAAGCTGAATATTAAACGTAGTCTGCTATTTGCGATGTGGCTTTTCCAGATTAAGAATCTACTAGCTCGTCTAATTTAAGGCAGCTTACGTAGTTTAACACCTTCAATGCCACCACGATTTTTATTATGTATTGCCGGATGCCGCGTACATTTCACGGTGGACGCGCCAGGTGCGTCACCGGCACCGGAATGAAAATTACGTGAACACGAAGGGCGAGCCAGTGACGTGCAGTAGCAGCAGCAGTGCGAAAAAAGCTGTGCCGTGCGATCTCCAATCCGCATGCCCAGCGTGAGGATTATGTTACCCCTAATATGAGCCAAAAAGGCCCAGAACCTACCAAAGCGGAGATGTGCGGAGATGTCTGAAGCGGAGTCGAGAAGAGACATTTTTCAACTAGGTTGTCACCGCCTAAGCAGTGCGGAGTTGCGTACTAGTTAGACTGCAGCAGACATGTATGCTGGCCAAAGCAGAGTTGTTTGCTGGCTCGAGCGGAACTGAGCTTTGTGCGTCGAGCGTCGGATGTTTGTCTAGATAGATGCACTAGCGGCGCCGTTCACATTTCTTCCCATCTCCGCTGCGTCTACAGCTTGTCAGACACAGTTTACATTTCTGCTTCGATCTTTCTTTGTTTTCTTCGCATACAATTATGATACATCTCCGCTCGGTGGTATCCACTGAAGCTCAGTGCAGACGAGATGTGTAACAACGTTCTACAACCATGTTTCTGTGTCTAAACTATACAAAATAAAACTATTAAAGAGGCATTAAAAAAAGCTTATAATAGGTATCACAAACCGGCTAACGTAAATTTTGGAAATTCCTTTCTTAAACGTAATAATTAGATAAAATAGGTGGCGGCGCTAGTGTGAGGGAGGCAGCGCCTTAATGAAAACCACAACCAATCAGATCGAATCAAGGCAAAATTCATAGGTGAGTACATAACTAGTTGAGAACGAATCCAATTCTAAAATTACTGTTTACAGCCCCGATGGGAATACCGGGAATTATTCAGAAAGCGTAATCGAATTCAAATTGATCTCGCGAAACATGCCAACCTAAATAGGTTTTTCACGAACTCCACTCAACAAAATTCTAGCGAATAACGAGGAAAATAGACCAAAAAGTAAAACCAACAAACACTAGTCAGTAAATCAAAGTAAATCCCCTGGTAGCGGGATAAAACCGGGATCTTCGGGAACCGAGATCTTTAGAACCGTGGATTTAGAACGGGGGAATAAACAGAAATTATTTTTCTCGTCGTCCATTCTGAAATTTCTATTGAAAACCAATTGGAAATTAATGGCGACGAAAACAGCCCTTTTGAAATGGTTTTCGTTTGTTTTGAAGCGAATTTTAATTTGGTTTTCGTTTCTGGCTATTCAAGCTCTCGAGCATTTGGTTGGTTACTTAGAGATTCGGGTGGCTAGTGTACTTTACTACAATTACATGGTCACTCATTCAATTTCAAATCTTGAGAAATTGTCTTCAATTCTGCTGTACTTTCGGTTCTTATCAACATGATTATTCTTTAGTTTAGAATTTCGACTAAAAATTTAACCACTGGTTGTATGGAATTTTATAAACTTTGAAATAATGTTCTAAGCGTAAAGGTCTGCTCCGTAGATATTTTGTCTTCTATAGCATAGGACGGTGTCCCATGAAAGGGGAAAGGCAGGCCTATGTTCTAAAATTGGAAAACAAAGGCAAATAATATGAATAAATCTTGAAGTTAGCAACGAGCTACGTCATCCAACTACATCCACCACCTATACTGATACAATGCTGAACGCATGCCTTCCCCTGATAAGCGCCTTCTTGGCTTTATTCATATGATAATATCATTTTTGTTTGTGGGACTTATTTTAGAACACTCAGACGATGGAACGAAGACCTAAGAAAAGTAGCTGGAAATCTTTGGCAAAGAACAGCAAAAGACAGAACGGTTTGGAAAAACTTGGAGGAGGCTTTTACCGCCCTAGGCGGCCCGTACATAGAATTAGATAGAACATACTAAAACAAGCTACCTATTCAAAGTTAATTTTATTTAGTTAAAACACTTATAACTTATAAGTCATAATTTTATAGTTAGTTTCATTTTCTCTACTGTATTGTGTATTCGGATAATAAAGCTGTTTTTATTTTATATTTTTATATCATTTTTTTTTCAAATTCCGATTATTTATTGGCAACATCGTTACAGGTCGTACAAGTGGTACATAGTCTTACTCAATTTGTAAGTAGTGATAATTAAAATAAATATAGCAAATTAACATTATAAATTAAGTAAACATAACAATAATCATATGGGGGTAGTGCCTATGACGCCCACGCTGGCCATGCTTGGGTCCACAGTTCGGTGGTAAAATGGTTCTGCAGGAGGCGCTGCAGGCTGCCACATTCCCGGTTGATATCCCTTAGTGGCCTCTTACGACTCGAATTCTAAAAAGGCTCCACACTGTATACTCATCTAATTGGACCTAACCAATAAGCTCAAGCTATTTTCTCTTCGGACTTTTGTGAAATCAAAGAAACCTCTACAAATTTTTATAGTTTTATTAAATAATTGATAATATTATAATTATTTAATATTACTCAGTATTTCAAGAGGTGTTTTCGCTTCCAAGTCTAGAGACCGAATGCCCGACCTCTCGTGTTTTTCCCACCAAAACCGCTTCTCCTCAATATGACGTCGACAAACCACAGACAAGACCGCGCTGCTTAATTCAAAGACAACGCGTCAAAGTCAAAATAGAAGAAAACACGAGAAGCCGTCAACTGTCAAAATGACCTGTGATTTACAATTTTATTCAAAACAAACACCGAAATCATTACACTCGGCCATCCGTCATCATGCTATCTCCTGAAGCATGGTTACAATAAAATTAAACTTAATCAAATACATTGTACATAATTGTAAGTAAATACTAGTTGTAATTTATTTCTATTAAGTATTTGGTAATCTTCGTTGTGAATAAAGGTTTTTATTATAGTATAATTTAGGTAGGTATAGAATATTCTTAAATAATATTGATAATACATTGTAATCTTTACCTACGAGAAAACCATTTACTTATAAATAATTTTGTGGACTAGCACATTTGGTACTTGCATATAATTACAAATTTTAAAAGTCTAAGTCGTTATATCATTATCTACATCTAGCTAGATCATTAAATCTGACAGAAAATTAATCATTACACTCGGCAACATTTTAAAATTATTTTCCATATACATCTTTGAAACCATACAATATGTTAAAAGGACTTAACATGAATATAAAACAAGAACCGTACCTAATACTAACGTTATTTTTAGGCACAAAAACATTCTCTTAAAAACTTGCCTAACTGACTATGTATGTCCAAGAAGCTTCCCAAAATATCAGGCCGAAAATTATACAACTAACTACCCGATAATGTAAAATCCATAGATAGTTTAAAATCTTTCTGTTTTCAAGTTAAATCCCTACTATTAATATTAATCCCTACTCAAACAATATAAGTACAATAGAAATAATATTTATCGAATGACTATAAAAGAAATTAAATTGACAATACAATACCAGACTGATGAGAATTTTACTTAATTACACACATTATTAGAGATTAAAAACTTGTCGTTGACCAATCTGTTTGAGTGTTGTGCTGTTCAATTGATTGAATATAAAATTATAATAGTAGGTATGTATCTATAGAGTACCTAAACAAAATAATTAAATACATTCTTCAATAAATTAGATAAACTACTGACCTATGTAACAAAACTAAATACAAATAATATTATTATAGTTGGCGACTTTAATATATATAGACATGCTAAAATGTAACAATATAGCACAAGAATTTGAATGCTTATTACTGAACTATAACTTGAAGCTAGCGTTAAAACAGCCAACACGTTTAATCACTAAATCTTGCATCGATAACATTGCACATAACTACAAAGCTATTTGTAAGACTGAAGTGTTAAAATTAGGCTAGCCTGATCACACTGCCCAAATTATTAAACTACCAGCTAAAAATATTCTTAAAATTAAATATTGGCGCAAGGAAGGTATCTTTAAATGATCTCTCTTTTTTTGATATGTATAACGCTGAAGGCTCTTCTGTGGCATACCGGCACTTTATTGAAACATTCAGGTTGTTTTATGAGGTATGCTTCCCAAAAAAGTATATTTTAGTAATAGTAGAAAGAAAACATTACCTATATGGATATCACGTGGTATACGTACTTGCAGTAAACGAAGAAGAGATCTTCTTTGGAATTATTGAGCTAGGCCCACAAAGACAAATAGATCAATCTACATTGGATATAATAAAATGTTTTAAAAAATAATTTCACTAACAAAGCAAGCTCAAAATAATCATAAAATATGGACATCTAACAAGAAATCTACAACAACTTGCGAGGTAATTAATAAGTCTAGACCAAATATACCCAAAGAATCTATATCGAAAATAAAATATAATAATGTAGACTTAACAAATCCAATCGATATTGCTAATATTTTTAACGACTACTTTATCAATAAGGTAAAACCGATACCAGGAATAGGTAAAAACGTAACGACAAAAATATATAGACAAGAGAGATCCATGTTTTGGCTCCCTGCCTACCACATCATATCAATAAAATAATAAAATCACTAAAAAAAATACAAAAAGCTCAGGATTTGACGGCATTAGTACCAATATTATTAAAGCAGTGAATGAATCTATTAGTCCTCATCTAAGCTTCTTGATAAATTTCAGTATAGAAACAGGACAATTCCCGGATGACCTAAAAACTACTATAGTCAAACCAGTATTTAAGAAAGGAAATAAAGAACTGGTAGAATTTTACAGACCCATTGCTCTGATTTCCATAATTTCAAAAATATTTGAAAAATACTACTACGCCGAAATAAACTCGTACTTTGAAAATAGCAACATCCTGTGTGAAGAGCAAAAAGGTTTTCGCCAAAAGAAAACAATAAATATGGCAATTTACGACTTCTTCTACAATGTTATTTGTAAAGCTGACAAAAGAACTCCAATCTGTGGTATATTTTGTGATAATTATGTCACAAACTTTTGATGACGTAGACCACAATATTTTACTAAAAAACTGGAAACGTAAGGTATTAGAGGGAACGTTTCAGATTTAATTGAATCGTACCTTAGTAATAGAAATCAATTCACAAAAATACCAAGAATACAATCTAAAACCAAACTCGAGGTAATGCACATAATGTAATCTGACATTAATAAATCAATTGAATCTATAATACAATGGCTTGACAATAATAATTTAAAAATTAATTTAAGAAAGACTACAATTATGCATTTTGACCAAAGATCCAATACTCCATCCGACAATAATATAACATTTAAGACCAATTTAATTAATCAAGTTGATGCAACGCGATTTTTAGGACTTATTATAGATAAAAAAAACTTAACTGGAAACAACATAATAATATAGAAGGACTGAGTAAGCGAGTCAGTAGCCTAGCGTATGCTCTTCATAGACTGTCGTCAACAGTCAACACAGAAGCTCTATTGACAGCTTATCACGGTATGGTAGAGTCTGTATTAAGATATGGGTTAATATTTATGGGGCAACTCAACCAATAAAAATATAATTTTCGAGCTACAAAAACGATGTTTGAGAGCCATGTTTAAGATTAAAATTACTGATAGTTGTAGACCACTATTTTTAAAGCACAAAATTCCGACACTTCCGTCCCCCTACATAATAGAAGTCGCTCTGTTTGTAAAAAATAATACCTATCTGTTTCCCCGGCTATCTGAGGTTGTAAGTCGAAACAGGCGGGATAATATTAGGTTACGATCACATCCTGTTAAAACAACATAAATGCAGAAAATTGTTTGTTAGTATTGCTCCTAAAATTTATAACCAATTAACTAAACTTTACAGAAACCTGAATGTTCAAATCTTTAAACAGAAAATTAATATATTATTAATATCAAAATGTTACTATACCCTAGACGAATTTTTTAATGATAAATTGTAGATAGTTTTTTAATGTTGCATGTCATCCCTCTAATTAATTTTGCATAGGTACCGTAAACGGTCAAGCATTTTGTTTCTACCTAAGTACCTATACCTATGTTACCTTTTTTTTTGTAAACATGTTTTTGCAAATAAATATCTTTTTCTTTACACACAATTAAGTATTTCTATTTACAATATTCTTACCATACAATATTTTATTGACAGCCACTATACAGCTTTATGAATTTTAGTTAATCTAGTTTTGTTTGACTCTGGTTTTCAACATTGAATGGAATTTATTTATGATTTTTACAAGAATGGCATTTTTTTTTATAATATTAAAGAATTGTGTGCTTATGTGTCATCTGACGACTCCATTGTATTGTGCCACGCACTAGGTTTTATAAGGACAATTTTGGTGTAGCTCTTTACTTTGGACAATAAATGATATTCGATTCTATTCTTAATACTATCAGATGAACTAATTTGGTTTAGGAAGGCTCTACATTTCAAAGTAGGGGTGAATTAAGCTAGCTTTAAAATAAGACCGTTTTCTCTATGAAGATTTGAACGAGCTTGATGAAGAGGAGCTTTGAACAGAACTGCGCCTTCACCTTGCACGCCTCCTCGCATATTCAGACTTCGATTTCCTTTTTCGTCGAGAGCGTTTACTGGAGGCGGCCCCTGGCGGTTCGTCTTCGGTGATGTAGACACCTTCAGACTCCATAACCTCGCAGAGAACCAATAAATTCACATTAATAAATTGACTAAAAAAATCAATATACAAAAAGTTGGAAGTACCTGTCGTAATAAATTATCACATCCTAGTAACGTTATTACTTATTTTATTAAAGTTGAAAAAATGCCATATAATAAAATAAAGAATAATAATTTAATGTTGGTAATAATAAAAATAAACAATTACTTTTTCTGCGGAATAAATGAAATCAATTTGATAAAGTAATTTTACTACTACTTCCTTGAACTCGATTTAGGCGTAGGTACATAGCCGATACACAGGTTCTATGTTGGCCCCTCTAATGACATACATAATCATATAACAAAGAGGACCCACGAAATAATACTAAATAGCCAGCAAACTACATATACGTCCCACGTTTATAGCACCCTAGAAGCCCTTGAAATATTATGATTGTGACAAACATAGCCCTTGTAATAGTGACGTACATAGCCTTTAAAACATAGCCCTTGTAAATTGTGACGTACATAGCCACAACTACAGGTCCTAATGTTTCACTCCATAGGCGTACATAGCCTTTAAAAACATAGCCCTTGTAAATTGTGACGTACATAGCCACAACTACAGGTCCTAATGTTTCACTCCATAGGCGTACATAGCCTTTAAAAACATAGCCCTTGTAAATTGTGACGTACATAGCCACAACTACAGGTCCTAATGTTTCACTCCATAGGCGTACATAGCCTTTAAAAACATAGCCCTTGTAAATTGTGACGTACATAGCCACAACTACAGGTCCTAATGTTTCACTCCATAGGCGTACATAGCCTTTAAAAAAACATAGCCCTTGTAAATTGTGACATACATAGCCACAACTACAGGTCCTAATGTTTCACTCCATAGGCGTACATAGCCTTTAAAACATAGCCCTTGTAAATTGTGACGTACATAGCCACAACTACAGGTCCTACGATTCACTCCATAGGCGTACATAGCCTTTAAAGACATAGCCCTTGTAAATTGTGACGTACATAGCCACAACTACAGGTCCTAATGTTTCACTCCATAGGCATACATAGCCTTTAAAAACATAGCCCTTGTAAATTGTGACGTACATAGCCACAACTACAGGTCCTACGTTTCACTCCACATATAGTACGTACACCTTGGAAGAATTAATATAAAAATATATGTAGTTAAATAAGGCTGCAGCGGTCAGATATTTTGTTCAAAAAACGTAATAATTTTCACTGGACAGAGATTGTTAACATAACAAATAAATTTACTGCACAGCAATCCGCGAAATGCTTAAGCAACACTGGATAGTCTCGGTGCAATACCGACCAGCCATGCAAACACCCCACGAAATGCGTTACTACTCCAAATTTGTTTTGAATGCAGATACCGGCTACCAATTCAGAACGAAAGGAGTCATCACGAACGGATAGTCTCGGTTTAGTACCGACCATTACGTGTTAACATCGATTCAAACATAAAACTGCAGGTAGGCCAGGCAGCTGCACTCTAATATTTTCTACGGAATTATAATACCACTCTTTGTCCAGTAAAATATTAATAAAATACCAAATACCTATCCTTCACTATTTCAAAATGTAAGCAGTCATCACGACCGGATAGTCTCGGCTTGTACCGACCGTTTCGTGAATATGACAATTCGAATTTGAAAAGTGAAGTAGGTAATCGACTTTAAAATTTTGCTATTAAATTATAACGATAATTATCTGACCAGCGCGGCAAAATATAATCATGTTGTTTTTAAAAACAAATAATAAATAAATAATGCACTAGACTTACACTCGGTTCAATCGCCACTTCTGAGATTTTGTGAAATCAAAGAAACCTCTACAAATTTTTATAGTTTTATTAAATAATTGATAATATTATAATTATTTAATATTACTCAGTATTTCAAGAGGTGTTTTCGCTTCCAAGTCTAGAGACCGAATGCCCGACCTCTCGTGTTTTTCCCACCAAAACCGCTTCTCCTCAATATGACGTCGACAAACCACAGACAAGACCGCGCTGCTTAATTCAAAGACAACGCGTCAAAGTCAAAATAGAAGAAAACACGAGAAGCCGTCAACTGTCAAAATGACCTGTGATTTACAATTTTATTCAAAACAAACACCGAAATCATTACAGGACTTTACAAAATTCATTACAGACTTTATGTATAGTTCCGGCGTGGAATGTTAACAGCAATATTGAAATAGATTTGTTGTTTTGAAGGAGATATGAACCTCATTAATATACCTATAATAGGTAGGTACTATAATCACGTGACATAATATTATAAACGCGAGAGTTTAAATTGATAAATGGATGGGTGCTTGTTACCTTTTCACGCCAAAACTTCAAAATTGTTAGCCGTTAGTTAGTAAAACTTGGTAAAACAAATATTGGTGATTGCAAAAATTTGGTAAAACATATTAATTCCAAAAATGGAATAACAAACCTAATAGCTAGATTATCATAGAAGCTAGTAAATATAAGGAATTAAATATGTTTTGTGGTCATCATTAACATGATAAAACACAATACATTCGTAGATAAGGTACAAAGTTTAGCCAAACGAGAGACAAGGAGCGTTTACGGAGGGCTACGAGATATCTTATGGAAACTGAGGCCTTAGGATGAGTTCACGATAACTATAACAGTTTCGTTCCCTTCCATACATTTAGCAACTTGCAGCTACTTAGTATAGTAAAAGTAAAAAAGTAAAAGTATTTATTACAGCAAAAGACAATTACATTAGTTGCACAATCTTAGCTGTGCATAAAACAAAATAATATCCTATAGGAAGATCACAATTTACACATAAGAAATAATAAAGAGTTATAGTGGTTTTGTATTTTGGATTATTATTTAAATTTACTTTTCGTATGACAGCGATTCGATAGTTTAATACTAACACGATCTTCAAATGATTACGAGTGATATGTTTTTTTGGGGTATATTTTGACAACTTTGACCGATCAATAGTAGTATAATAACAAACTCGAAAAATTTTATGTTTTGGTATTGTCCAACTAATACTAGCCACTGTTGTTAACAAAAATAGCCCCTTTAGAGTAACAGTAGAGCTCTATTTCATAACGAACCAAACGCTCTCCGAAAATCCCTATGTCAGACTTATTAGCAACACGAACAACAACCGTTTTTTTGGTGTCCAAAAACCGTTTTTTGTGTCCAGTAAATGTGCAGCGGGTAACCAACCGGATCTCTAATCAAAGTCGGCTCCGTTGATTAAAAATAGGGCTTTCAAACAACGATACGCTTTCAGCTGAACCAAAAAACAATCGATCTTGTTAATCGGAAACATTGTTCCGACGTGTTTTTACACCACAAAGAAATGTGAATATTTATTTTAACTTAATTGCTAGTTGATAGGCAAGGTGATGTGTATGATGAAGGTTTAGAAGACTCTTACCTTGAAAATATGCAGTAAGAAAAGCTGGCAGCGAGTTCTGCGTGAGAACGCAAATTTTTACGAAGTACATCCAAAAACTATCGTAGTTTGACGAATTAATTACGGATGGAAGCGGGTTAACGAACCTTATATGTGTTGGAAAAACATCAACGTTTCATCGTTCTTGAGGGTGAAGGCGATGAAAAGTTGGTATTCTTCCAACACAAATAAGGTTCGTAGTTAACCCGCTTCCATCCGTAATGATAACGTAAATTGAAAGAGCAGCAAAGCAAATACCTTTGCGCACCTGCTGAAACTTTTTTCAGAATCTACGTAAGTAACTTCAAGCTGGCCATTACATACATTATAATAGAAATTCCTAATAGACCTTGAACAATCATGTTAAGTAATAGTTTGAGTAGAAAAAGGTTAGATATACTATTTCTCGGTATTTGCTTAAACAAACATGGTAGGTACCGTAAATAATAAGGAATTTAGTTTGGCTATGTTGGAAATATTCCAACATAAAATAAGCCGTATGGCAACATTGTTTATAATATGTCACATTTGTGAACTGTCAATGTCAAACTCTCTTCTGTTCGTGGTTTTACACAGTCAATAATTTTCTCTCACTAAAATTACGTTTTTTCACGTAAATATAATAACATCTACATCTGTATATTCGCTTTTTATTATACAGGGTACTTTTCCAACAGCACCATATTATTCAGACTCCACAAGCAACCATGTTGATACCAGGAGCTACTAATGTGCTTTCAAATTCTAATGCGCTGTGACGCAGGAGGTTGCGGGTTCGGATCCTACCTCGGGACTAATGTTTACGATCTGCAGACATTTGATCGGGCTGTTCTGGGTGTTCTAACTATACATAAAAAAAAAACTATCCTATGTAGTATAATGTATTGAGTTTATCAGTTATCTAGTAACCTTAACAAAAAAGCTTGGGTGTAGATGTTGCTGTGTGAATTGTCCATTATTTAATTTAAAAAATTTACAATCATTTAATAGAAAAAAAATTGAACTAGTATTTACAATTAAAACAATTGTGATAATTGCAGATTGTTGCCAACAATCTACAGGTAGCTCAACTGATCCATATCAATACAAGTCGGAAGCGTCTCCAAGACGCTGGCTGCATTTCCCCGCTGTATGGCAATGCTGATGCGCTGCGCTAGATACCTACTCACCAGCTTTCCAGACGAGAAGCTCAGATATTTGGTTAAACCCGAAGAGCCTCGGTACCCCACCGACCTAGGCTCACGACTCCAAGGGAAACAAAATGTTATTTGTTAAGATTTTCTATAAAAAAAAAACACAAATGACCATTCCCATAATATGCCATGGTAACATACTCTCAACCTTGCCCGCAGGTGCCCATACCTATTTGGTGGTATAGTATTGCAAGTCGGCCCGTCGTCGTCGCCCGTACATTAATATGCGGTTGGCAACACAGAGCAGTGTAAATACACTGTTTGATTTAGTGTTTACCGCCGTGTTGGTACGCCTATCGAACGTGAGCCGAGCACAATTACACTAGTGCTTTTGGGGATCGATTTTATATGCAGTTTGCGCTTTTCATTTCGACTTAGCTATGGACTAAGCTTTTTGGTTATTCAGTTGGTGTTTTATTTAGGGTTTGCTTGCTGAATGAACGGGGAAGTAAACAGAAATTATTGCCGCTATGATTTCGTGCGTGGAGTAGCAAACATAGAGTTGTTATTGAGTTATTTGGCCAGACAACGCATCCGTAGAAAGGAAAAAGGTGTATTCCCAAAAAAGAAAATATTTTATTTTATTTTTACAATTTTGAAGAAACTTACAGCTAGGTTTACAAATGACAGATGATCAATAAAGAACATGCCTGGGTAGACCAGTGCATGTTTGTTGACGTCTAATTACAAGTTTCCGCAGATATACTTAAAAATTGAATGAAACAGAGTAAGTTGATGACTTAGAGAAAAAACTAAAACAAAATGAATAGAAAAATACTGGAAAAACAAGAAGAAAGTTAATTAAGTAGGTAACATAATTATGTAGTTAGCCTACACTTGAAAAAATTTATCACTAAGCGTCTAAGCTTACTTGTACTGGTGTTGAATATGTCAATTTTACCTTAGAACTCAATAGATAGCGTGGATCTCTTGCAGAAAAATAGAGCGTGCCCATTGGGATGTCAAATGTAACTATGCGCAGTCTACGTCATCTATGCCATTTTCATTTGGCGGACCCCAAAATCATACCGCCGTTATAACAGTCTTCTATTTTTGACCAAGAATTTTTATTTGAAAAAGACCCCATTTAAATTTAACGGACCCAAACTCATAACGCCTTTTTACAGTCTACTTTTTTGACTAAGAATTTTTATTTGAAAAAGACACTTATGTTTATGCTGGAATGTTATACATTTTCTTGCGAAAGTTGCGACTAGCCTTGTTTTACTTTATGCAAAAAAAAAAACATATTGTTCAGCTTACGATGTTTAGCGTCTTGGGAAAGCTTCCGATTGATATTGATTGGATCAGATGAGCTACCTCTAGATTGTTTGCACTGGTCTGCAGTTAGCTCAACTGTTTTAATTGAAAATACTAGTTGTTTTTTTGTTAGTAAAGACACTTCTACTTGTATGTGCAACTAAATACAGCTACAAAAAAAGGAAGCGGGCTTCTAACTACTTTAAGAGAAGAAATTCTAAATGCAAATTATGCAGACGCCGCATTAAATATCTAATAGACATCTGACGTTCTCTTCCGAGATGCTAAACAGATCTCTCATTACCAGCATTAATATTCAACCGTCGGAAGCGGAATGATGTCGAAGCGCGTCGGAAGCCGGCTGATTCACTGGCACCGGTCACACGCAGCATTAACATCCACAAATTGCAGTTATTATGATCTAGGGCTGCGTTTTAGTACAGAGTTTGCGTTGTCAGATCAGTATTGCTTACTAGAACCGCACTCGCCCTGAAGAACTATCTATACAGTTCTATTTTATATGTACTAAACTGAAAAAAAGGAACAAAAGGGGGTGACTCACAGGACCCCGAGGGAATCGAATTATTATGTTCTACGATTTTTTGGATTTCGTTTTTTTTTACTTCTTCGAATTAATGAATGAAATTAGTATCAATATTTCTTCACATTCGTTTTATTTTGAAATTTCAATTGATTAATGAATTTCAATATTTTTTTTAAATAATGTAATGATTAAACATTGGTTACACTGAAAAAACAAGCAAAATAAAGACAAATTTGTACAATATTTTACAATTTTAGAGTGCGTGAGAAATAAAACGAATATTTTTTCCAAAAAAATTAATCTAGGTCTATCTATACAGCTTGCATTCATAATTAATATCATATCAACGAACAGGCATCGTCTCAACTTATTGTATCACCGTCAATGCGTATCTCTATGTTACGGTAAAAAATATACTTTGATTGTGATAGAGTGTTGCATACAAAGAATGGTTGTAGGGAATGGTTGAGTTGCGGCGGTGAGGGTGCTTTATGAGCTTTTATACCCCGTGACACAACTGCTTGACACTTGTAGTGTAATTTTCTTTCCCGTGACACAACCGATTTCAATAGTTATGAAGCAAGAGTTATGAAGCAGCTGTGTGGTGCCAGCTTAAAATTTGCACCACCCCAACTCTTCCCGCGGGTGTCGTAAGAGGCGACTAAGGGATATCCACCGGGGGCGGGCAGCAGCGCCCCCTGCAAAACAATTCTACCACCGAACTGCGATCCCCAACCCGCATGCTCAGCGTGGAGATTATGGGAATTACCCCCAAGAGATAAAAGCCAACAAGGCACTTATCAGGGGGAGGCCTGCGTCCAGCAGTGGACCAATACAGGCTGTTGAAGGGTGAGGGAAAGCAAGAGTTCATCCATCTAGTTTGTTAGGTATTGTAGCTTCAAAACTAAATAAACAATTTAGAAATATTTTTTCAGCAGTAAGGGCAGCGTTATTGTCTGATTTTATTAACCGTTAAGGTCATATCAGGCTCAAAATAGAGCAAACTGGCAAGAGATGGAGGAGGCCTTTATCCAGAAATGGATAAACCCTATAAAAAAATTATGAATGACACTACATATTTGGAATTTATCATAATTGTTATTAAAATCTAATTTGTAAATTAATCTATTGTGATTAACATTAACATTGGTTTAAAAATTACAAAATTACTGGTAAATTGTATTTCTAAACATGGGGAATAAAGGCTATTTTTATTGTATTTATTTTATTAAGGTCATATCACACTATTGTCTCTTATCAAACTTACCGTACCAAGCTTGTGCTATAACTCGCGGCATGGTTGCACTCTGTGAAATGGTAGGCCTGCCCGTTCCCATTACCATCATCCACCATCAAATATACATACATCGCTTCTTAATTTGGTTTGTTAAATGTACCACAGACTTACATAGCATGAGAAGAAAATCATTTCGAAAAGATAGAAAATCATCAAGAATGTATTTAATTTGCCGTTTGGGATCGGTGTTGAGATAATGTACCACTACCTTTAATTTGAAGGCCCCGATCGATAAACCGTCTATAAACCATGGCTTCGTCGCAGTAGCCAAGCCAATGCGCCGGGCACAGATTAAACACCAGTTTATATGTAAAGCCACCAAAAAGGTCAATTCTATAAGGTCCCATGGATATAACGTCGTCAACTTTGTGTACGGGTTGTTCGATTTGCACTAATATACTATCGCTTTTTAGTTGCTATGGGAGCGACAAAACTACGTGTTTTATAATAAACTTACGTGGTCTAAACCCAAGCTGCCGTTATCCCATGACGACGGCAGCGTGTAAACATGTTGAAACCTAGGAAAAACAGGTAGATCACTGCGATAAATTCCCGCGAATAGTTAAATTATAATCGTAAACACCTCATACTCTAATTAAAAATAATCGGCGTAAGTTGCACCGCACCATAGTAACGTAGCAAGGTACAGCGTAGTAACGTAGCAATTTGCGACGTAGCATTGCGTAGGAATAAAACGTAACTTTGGTGTGGGGTAAGTAAACTTGTCTCAAATTAAACAGTTATGATTATTCAGAGAACAGCCTAACGAAATATTTACTCAGACAAGTCTAAAACGTGATTTTAGTGTTAGTAACCAAGATATTTTCGAAGTTGTTTTCAGATAAATTCAGACTGAAGTTGTGCTAGTTGAGATCTCTATGTAGGTTATTGTTAAAAGCATTTCGAACTTGCGAAGTTAGTCCACTGGAACTTTACCATCATGAACCATTAAAGGCATTGAATGAGAGCAGATGGGAGCAAGCCTGTCCGCCCCAAACGTATTCTGGGTAAGCCAGCCGTTTGCTAGAATTACACGTAATTGTACTCTACTTCAATAAATTCTATACTGAAATACCAAAAGGACCTGTTTCCACAATTCGAGAATTTGAAACGAAACATCTCTGGACTATAAGCAGAAAGTAACGTCATATGAATGTGACGGGACAGGATAGCCGGGTTTTCACCCCGCAAGCATGATGAGCGGGAAATGAGAGATGAGTGGAGTTAATTTCAACGTATTCTGCTCGCTCAGTCCCAGCTCTACTATTTGTTGGTGGGCCATTTCCTCGTGGCCAAACTAGAATGCCAAACTAGTTTGGCCACAAGGAATTTAGTTTCCTCATGAACCTTAGTCATAGTCTATCAATCATCCGCTAAACTACAACAAACAACCACACTGTACACAGTCAGATGCCAAACTAGTTTGGCCACGAGGAATCTTAATTCCTCGTAGCCAAACCTTAGTCATAGCCTATCAATCATCCGCAAGACTACAACAAACAACCACACTGTACACAGTCAAATGCCAAACTAGTTTGGCCACAAGGAAACTTAATTACTCGTAGTCAAACTGTAGTCATAGTTTAATAACCATCCGCCCAACTACAAAAATTAAATGTATTTAATATTTTTTGTGTAGTATAGTTGTGTGCATAGTCACTATTGCATTTTTTTTCGAGAAACAGACTATCGCATAGGTCATCATAAGCAAAAATGAATCTGCTAACCATGTGGAAGGACCATGATTATATCAGGTTGTATCAAAGAAAATTAAATAATTTTTATTTTTAGATAAGATAAATTTTATTTGTAGCTGAAAAATATAACATTAATATGTAGATAGATACTAAAACTTATAAAATTACTACCTTACACCATTCAAACTACTACATAGAATAATACCCACAGCTACAAAAATTTTGTAGCTCGAAAGCCATTTAATGGCGTTCGACTCAGCATAAGACGTGTTAGATAAATGTTATAGCTACTACAACGCGTTTTTATAAAAGCGTCATCAATAAGTGACCCCTTAACGCATACAATACCTACAAATCAGTTTAATCTGCAAACAAAAAACATTTTCGCATTTGTAACGTTATCGAAATAACCAAGTGTCGTGTGAAGATATCCCAGCGATCGTGATTGATGGAAGGGCCATCCCTACGGACAAGGGACGCGATCGCTGATCAATCACCATCGAGACAATCTTTGTTTTTATGAGCCAACATCATCATCGAAAGATAAAGGTTGGGAAGCAACAAACAGAAGAATGACCAACTTTATGGTGTTGGTACGCGATTATCATTATCAATGTGTCGCTGGCAATGTCTTAGTAACAATCATATATCCGACCACTTTCGGGCATCACAATTGGGCCAGCATCATCATAGAAAAATAAAGGTTGGAAAGCAACAAACAGAAGAATGACCAACTTTTTGGTGTTGGTACGCGATTATCATTATCAATGTGTCATCAGCAATGTTTTAGTAACAATCATATATCCGAACACTTTCAGGCATCACAATTGGGCCAGCATCATCATAGAAAAATAAAGGTTGGAAAGCAACAAACAGAAGAATGACCAACTTTTTGGTGTTGGTACGCGATTATCATTATCAATGTGTCATCAGCAATGTTTTAGTAACAATCATATATCCGAACACTTTCAGGCATCACAATTGGGCCAGCATCATCATCGAAAGATAAAGGTTGGGCAGGAACAAACAGAAGAATGACCAACTTTATGGTGTTCGTACGCGATTGTCGTTATCAATGTGTCATTGGCAATGTCTTAGTAACAATGATATATCCGAACACTTTCATCACAATTGGGCGAACGTCATCGTAGAAAGATAAATGTTGGGAAGGAACTCTTTCCGGCATTACAATTGGGTCAACATCAGCATCGAAAGATAAAGGTTGGGAAGGAACAAACAGAACAATGACCAACTTTATGGTGTTGTTACGCAATTATCATTTACAATGTGTTATTAGCAATGTCTTAGTTATAATATGAAAACATCCAAACACTTTCGGGCATCACAATTGGGCCAACATCATCATCGAAAGATAAACGTTGGGAGGGAACAAACAGAAGACTGACCAACTTTATGGTGTTGGTACGCAATTATAATTATCAGTGTGTCATTGGAAATGTCTTTGTAATAATTCGGAAACATCCGAACACTTTCGGACATCACAATATTCACAATAGACTACTTATATCATCAAATTATATAAAATTTAGCGCAATAAATAAATATTTTAAGTAGTATTTGACTTAAGAACTCTATATTTATAGATTTCTGATATTAAAAGTATAAGATGAATACATTATTTTCAATTTAAAAATTATTTTTTTAACTTTGAACTCTGAAAACGCTATTGACCATGTTGTGACGTCATAGGACTCGGCAAATATCATGATGGGAACATATACGAGTAAAATTGGCTATGTAGGTAGTCTGTCTATATTTTTATAATAATGAACGTTTGCTAATGTCAATTGTTAGTTTCGAGACGTATGACGTCACAGCACTTATAAATATGGCTGACAGCGTTTTCGCCTGTTTACGAAAAGTATAATTTTAAAATAAAGAGTTGCGGTTTTCGAGGTCCTAAAAAAAGTATGGTCATATTTTTTGTCCTCTAATTGGACAATAATTAATAATTTAAGACCTACTTTAAAAAAAGAGTCAAATAGCCTATTGACCACGACAGTCTGCATGCAGGTTGTTGCTCGCAGTAAATGTGTTAAAATACAAAGAAGGTAGCAGCTACCCATCCTCTGGCAAGTTCCTTTAGTCTGCTCTTACGACATCAACGGGCTGAGTGGAAGGCGTCGATTCCGAAGCCGCAACGACCAAAGGCCACTTTTTTTCTTGTAAGAGATATTTTCATTAAGCTCTCTCCGGAAAGAGTTCCGGCTAATTCCGGAGAACGCTTAGTGAAAACGCTTCTACTAACAACAAACACACAAAACTGTCAGCAGTGCGGCCCGATATGGGCTGGGCGTTTTTATGATGTGCAAAAAAACGAAAACTGCGTTTTTTGGTGTTTTTAAGAAGTAAAACTATGTATCTAATTTAGGTACAAACTGATTAAGATTTAGCTACTACCTAAATAATTTTGAGTGTTTTGTGTTATGTTTATCGAGATAGCGTGGACTGAAGCTAAAAGTCAATCTGCCTCTCTCTCTTTCACCTGAGTGCATAATATTCCATTCTAGAAATTGTTATTGCAAACTATGTAGAAACAGATTAAAGCAGTCAATACTTCGAAACGGCAATTGTTGCTGCAGTCCATATTTTATCATTCAAAAAGCAAAAAGCGAGAAGTTCCATTGGTACACAAAAGCCTTTTAGCATCTTCCCAACGGCAATAGAATTGATATTTGCCTCTTAAATTGAGGACAAACGATGCAACTGGGAAATCTGTTCTAAAAGTGGAAGGCATGCTTTAAAGTTTAATTCGTTAGAGGACGTGCCAAGTTTTTGTTGTTGCAGAACTAGTTTGATACTTGGAGAGAGAAAATAATGATTATTTTTTTCAATGACAACAGTAAAACTTCCTGAGGACTTAGTATGAGAATTAGAATTTTAAGAATTGAAAACAATTCAACTTTTTAACCGACTTCTCAAAAAGAGGGGGTTCAATTCGGATGTATGTTCTTTATGTAGGTATCTATCTATGTATGTTACTTGATGTATCCGCCAATGGTTTACCGATTTAGCTGATTCTTTCACTATTGAAAACTGAATTTAGAAAAAATAATATTTTTGAGGAATTACGACTAGCCACAACAGTTTAAATAGCTTCTGTCCGCGGCTTCGCACGCGTTGTTTCTATGGAAACGTTTTAAGGTTATTTCTATCCCATGGGAACTGATTTATAGGATGAAAAGTCGCCTATGTTTTATACCAGGGTTAGACTTACCTGTATGCAAAATTTCAGACTGATCCGTTCAGTAGTTTTGGCATGAAGAGGTAAAAAACATCCATCCATCCATCTATCTATCCATCCATCCAAACTTTCGCATTTTTAATATTAGTGTGAAATTAGTGTGATTAACGTGAATTACATGCGATGAGATCTACAGACAGGTACAGCGGCTCTATCGTGCGCAGAGGGAACTACGCAAATCCCCATAAAAAAGGCGACGTCTCGATCACTTCTTATTACTAACGTCAAATAGTCTTCGCCCCTCAGAACTATAGCACAGACTCTTCATATTTATCTCTTCGTATTTATCAAGTATGCAAGCATGTAAAGACGTTGGTAGAAGCTTACTGGCTTCTGGCAGCTTAATTAAAAAGCGCGGTTGAAAATAGTTTTATATCTACTTGACCAAATAGAATATTCATCGCAAAAATGATTTTTACTGAATAAAAACAAATAGAGATGTAAAACTTAAAGGTTTGTTCTCGGCGAGGAATTTGAATTATTTGTGATGGATAAACGAGGAGGGAAGCCGCGGGCAGAGGCAACTATTTTTTATCTTTTTGACGTTTTTTAACCCTTCTTCACGATGAAAGGAGAATGCAAATTATCAGAGAGATAACACGGTTCTTTTTGTAGATGGGAAATTATGATAAACTCTCTAGACGTCCGTTTAAATAGCGGTAGGGTCAGCAAAAGAGTTTTTACTGTTTTTATTAACTCTAGAGGTTGTATATTAACTCTAGACGATTTTTTTTTAATGTTTTGTATCAGTCATCATAAGTATATTATATCAGTCATCTAGTACCCATAACACAAGCTCTGCTTAGCTTGAGGCTAGATGAAGTTTTGTGGATTGTTCAGAATTATTTCAATCGTCTAGGAATATGATTTTTCGCTTACATTATTATAAAATATTTTACGGAGAATGCCAATCTATTGTCTATTTCAAAATGACGTTAAGTTCTTACCAAACTTTATTATACCAAGAGACCATCAGTGATCGAAATACTGGCTTTTATTAACATCAGCGAATTAGCATTGCTATTCAACGTGGAAATTCTGCAATCATCTGTCCACTCTACGTTTTAGAGCCGGACTTTTTTTCTTAACCTAACCTAGGTTAGGTTTTTCTTAACCTACGTTAGGTTAAGAAGTTAAGTTAAGTTTTTTTTAACCTACGTTAAGTTAAGAAAAAAAAGGCCGCGCTTTATACAAATTAAAGCCACTGCTGGGCAAAGCGGCTTTAATTTATATACATTATTTTCTAGTTGTTTTTATTTAATTCGTTCCTTCTTATGTAAATGAATATTTTAAATAAATTATATCGTTTTACAACGGTTCTTGTTGCTGACTGTACCCCTTCCTGTAGTTTGAGTAAGAACATCATATTCTTATCTTAATAGCGCCAAAAAACTCTGCTTAAAATAAATATTCAGCGTTCTAATGCTTTACGAAATGCTGGAGTTAAAAGAGTTGCCTGGGGGCCTACTCGGAAAAGGAAAATCGAAGTTTCGTTTTCGTTGTCGTGCAAAACTCTTATGTTACTTGCATAAGATATGTGTTACGAAAACGAAACAGAAACTTCGATTTCGTTTTTAAGAATACGGGCGCTGAGTCGTCACAAACGACACTTGTGAAGACATATTAACAGCCCCCTTTTAAAAATGGCTTGGTCAACCGATTAATTAAGGTTTTCACACTTCCAATACCACTGCCGTACAACTAAAAATGACCAACAGATGCATGAAATTTATTTTCAGCTTCAACAATGAAACTTTATCTAGAGTTTTCAAATATATTTCAGTGACTTTTCGCGACGCGAACATTAAAATATTTTTTATTGTTCGCGTCCTAACAAACAATCATCCTATTTCAAAATGTCAGATCTCATTCCAGGACCGTAATGAGAACGCTCGGCCATAAAGTGTGCTGGTAATTCTTTTATTACCTAACAATAGGCACTCAAGAGCTTGTCGACTGCGAGTTGGTATAATATTTATAGAGCGAGCTGCCCGGGTCTTTCAGTGTGGATTATGCAGTAGTTAGTAGCTATATCTCGGTAAAGATTAAAAAATATACAGGGTGCTACAAAAAGGCTGTACTAAGCCGAAAGAGGGTGATTATGATTATTCAAATTTACATAATTCTTTCCATCCAAAGGTTGCCTGGAAGAGATCGCTTCTAAGCGATAAGACCGCCCATTGTACTTGTGTCTTATGTAATGTCTCTTGTATTGTATTTTTGTTGGTGTACAAAACAGTATTTTTGTATTGTATTGTATACTGAACAGACTTCATGAAGTTTGGCAGAGAGGTTAATCGTATTCCGGATACGGACATTATGTAGGTTACTTGAAAAGCGCGTGTAAAGCCACGGGCAGCAACTATTTATTTTTATACTATAACTAGCGACCCGCCCCAGCTTCGCACGGGGGCAATGCTGATAGGGACTTTTTTGTAGACCCTTTTAAGGTGCACAATACTGTAGTACATTATTTTGGTCTATCTCGTAAGGTTCAGCCAGCCTTTGCAATGAAAGCGCACAAAAATGTGTTTATTTACGACATTACATTAGAAACCTCTGAAATTATCAGTGTTTCTCTGATATATTATGCATGTATTATGTACATATAAAACTTTCTCTTGAATCATTCTATCTATTAAAAAAAAAACTGCATCAAAATCCGTTGGTTAAAGATCTAAGCATACATAGGGAGAGACAGCGGGAAGCGACTTTGTTTTATACTATTAGAGGTCGTCCAAATGTTTTTGTTTATCAGATTATTTTGAAAGTAAAAGGAGTGAGGTAGGTATGAATAGATAATTTTACATATTATGTAGAGAAAAATAAATAGGTGGCGGTGTCGAGTCGAGGAATGTGGTGCCGCGTTGGATCTGTCAGAATCATACCTATCCTAGACTGCCAATTGATCGGAGCAGTCACACTTTTCATTTTTGTAAATTGTCTGTTAACACCATCACCCAGCTTCGAGCTATCAAACTCGTTTTATCGTAAACAACACCAGGATACTTAGTATGAGTGTGCAAATACGAAAAAAGTTTTCGTGACTGTAACTTCTATCTCGCTTATGCGTACAATGAAGAATGAGACACATATAAATTATAAAAACCGTTCTTCATCTAGTCAATCGCTGTCAAACTACGAAAAGTAGCTCCTCTCTATCTGGTAGAGGCACTGCAAGCCTCCGAAATAATAATAATTATCTCTGCGACTTCCTACGGACTCTAGCGCCGTAAGCTCCACCTACAGGGGAAACATTGAATGTCATTGAAGTATATCCAATCCTGTTCAAAGACTATGTAAGGTTATATTTAGTTCATTTGACGAGAGGTGTTGCGTTGCTTTATTCTAAGGTTTTTTGTTATTATAGTGCGTCAGCCCACATTCAGGGTAATTTCTAAGAAATAAAATAATATCGCAAAAATTTTCGATTTCGACGGGACTTGAACCCGCATCCTTGCGTCGCAGAAGTCGCAGAGATTTTCGAATCTCACGTCACTTGATCTCTTGGTACACCAAATATATGTATGGACAATCCACACAGAATCTTCTAGCCCAAAGCTAAGCATGTGTTATGGGTACCAGTGGCGGATTTAGACATTTACAAGGTATAGGCTGTAAAATTTTTGCCGCCCTTGCCTCTACAAGTATTTTGTCCTCGGTAGATTATTTTAACAATCCCACAATTTCGTTGAAATTGCATGAGAAAGTTTTTGGGTATTGTTCTAATGTTATCAAAGCTCAATCATGTACGATTAACGGGGTGATGTGTGCTGTTTACACAATGATGTACATTCGGCAAACGTTAAATAGTTATTTGTGTGAGTGCAAAGTTGCTTTTTAACTGCGTGCTCAATTTTGATGACCCAGTAAGCGAAGGATTCTAAAATTGAATCACGAACGTAGCGAGTGATTCAAAAACTAGAAACCTGAGCGTTAGCGAAGAGCACGAGGTAAAAAATCTTTGCACTCGAGTGCAACACGTAACTTTTCATCCCACCTCAGCGAGGCAATGACTAAATTCAAAAAAAGAAATGGCGCGCGCAAAGCAAATTTAATAAAAAGTACCTACACCAAGAAGATTCCGAGTCTGAGTTTTTAACAAATTAAAGAAGGTTGTATGATATATTCGGCACCTTGGAGGTTGAAGTAAAAGGTTTTGAATCACAAAACCTTTTACTTTTTTGACGACCTCCGTGGCGCAGCGGGCGAAGGTCCGCCTGCGACGCAGGAGGTTGCGGGTTCGAATCCCGCCTCGGAACAAATTTGTGTACGATCTGCAGAAATTTGTTCCGTTGGTCTGGGTGTTTTCTATGTATAATAAAAAAAATATATATATCTATCTATGTGTATTTGTGTATTGTATTATGTATATCAGTTATCTAGTACCCATAACACAAGCTCTGCTTAGCTTGGGGCTAGATAATGATGTGTGAATTGTCCAGCATTATTTATATTTATTTATTTATTTATTTATTTACAAACGCACGATGTTCTAAATTCAATTTTACTATATCCTCTAACCCCTCTAGCAGACAGCAGCGAGTTTTTACTCTATGCCTCTAGCGGATAAAAACGGCTTTTGCACTCAGATATCAAAGGGCAAAAATACTCTTTCCGAATTACAAAGAGCGCTTACAAAGAGTTAAAATTAAAAATAATCAACTCAGTGAAGTTATAAAATTTCGTTATAACACCTTTTTGCGCGATTTTTTGTTGTCAAAAATATTATCGATGATATCGTCGCACAGTGTTTCATGGGCCCTAAAAAAATTCCTATGCAGCATTAATCGATTAACGACTGCATTTTAAATGCAAGAGTAGAACACCCACATCTCTATATCAAATACTTTTTTGTTATAAAAATTTATGAAAATTTATGGTGACCTTGACTTACTTACCTTATAGAAAAAAAATTCGGTAAAATTAACTTGCCAAGATATTTTTAAAAATAAATATAATCTGACAAAAGATTCTTAGGCTTTTCAGTTTTTGTTTTTGGATTATCACCTTTGGATACCGAGTAATTAATCTTTTTCAGATTTTGTTTTTATTTATTTTTTCCATTTAAACTCAAAAGTGCGGTTTGTGACTAGCACAGATAGATTGCTCTTAACAAGGCCTATCAGTGGTAAAAATGCCAATGCCAATGCACTTCCGCGGCATTTGGAAAAAATTCGAAAAAACATCGGTCCCCAAATTTGCCGCTCCTAAAATCTGCCGCCCTAGGCTCAAGCCTACTCAGCCTGCTGGTAAAACCACCACTGATGGGTACTAGATGAAGTTACGGAAGGAAACGAAAACTTTTTTCGCTATCGTAAACTAGTGCACAACCCATAAGGACTGAGAACAGCGGGGTGTATTCCACAATCACTCGACACAGTGCTCGCTCGTATGAACACTCGACATTAATATGCATCGGGCACAAGCTATCGACGGCTGCAATCGCACTGTAAACACGGGTGTCGTCTGATTTTATACTATACTAGCTGTGCCCCGCTGCTTCGTGTGGAAATTTCTTACTTTCTTAATTTTGTCTTTCATAAGACGACATTTGACGACCTCCGTGGCGCAGTGGGCGAAGGTCCGCCTGCGACGCAGGAGGTTGCGGGTTCGATTTCCGCCTCGGAACAAATTTGTGTACGATCTGCAGAAATTTGTTTCGTTGGTCTGGGTGTTTTCTATGTGTAAAAAAAAAAATATATCTATGTAGTGTATTGTTTTAAGTATATCAGTTATATAGTACCCATAACACAAGCTCTGCTTAGCTTGGGGCTGGATAATGCTGTGTGAATTGTCCAGCATTATTTATTTATTTATTTATTTTATAAGAACCTTCTGACAATAACAAACACAACAAAACAAGAATTAGTGGAATTGGTGCATGTGAACGTCTGATGCCGTGACCAAGGGACAAAGGGATTCCCCTTGGTCACGTTATATTATATATAGATTAATTCCTATTTCCCTTGGTCACGGAATCACGTGTGAACGGCTGCATCAATTTCGCTAATTCTGTGTGTTTCTTATTGTCAGGAGAAGGTTCTTATGAAAAACAATTAAGAAAGTTGGAAACATAAATTTACACACGGGTGAAGCCACGGGACGCAGCTAGTTTTTTTTATATATCGAAAGATTAGACTATGGATATGCTCGGCCAATGTCGTAAAACGATGAGCAGGGTCAACTTTCGAAAATCGGTTGTTATTGGACTTGGAAATTGTTAATGTTCATAATTTCTGGTCGATTACTGTACCTATTTGTAAGGCTGAGCCCAAACGTTAGTAATTTTTTGCGTCTTTTAAGACTGAACAAATTACGTTCGCTTGGTCGTACGCATTTTAATGAGTATGTACTACGTTCGCTTGGTAGGAAGGTAATACGCAGACAACGTGGCACAAACATGACTTTTGTATGCAGTGACTCATTTTACGCGATTCACATATCAAAACAAACACCCGCTTAGCCTCAGCCTAGGCGTAAGTTTTAACGCCCGTAGCACACCTCCGCTGCGGAATACGAGTAGCGGAACCGCTGGATGCATTCCGCTGCGATCAGAGTTGCGGAACTATAGCGGAAGTGTGGCTGACGTCGGAGCAGATCGACGAAACCGCGGGGAAAGAGAAAATTATAGTCAAATCTATGCGTTAGAACAGGCATTGTCGCTAGTGTTCCGCTTCTCCTATATACGGATAAGACATGGCGAAATTACCGCGGTTCCGCTGTTATAGGTTCGCAGCGGAGGTGTGCTACGGGGCGTAAGCAAGAGGGCTTTGACAGCTTTTTATGGCGAGACTTTTTTGAAAACTGCCAAAAAGGTCGCAGGTCTTATAGCTTGAACTTTAAGCTAATTTATATTTATTCAAAACGTATTGCTATGCAACATTGAATTTTTTTTTTGAAAGTCATTCTTAGTAAACGTTCTATTCTGCTAAGTATTCAAACTGGTAAAACATTTTCACGCATCAATTAAGTACTCAGTTAATCCTTTTATCGTTACCATAAATGTTTTAATCACCGTCATAGTAAGGAATTCTCAACTCTATCCTCACATTTTTACGGAACATTTCACATTCACCTTCAGGAACTTTTTACAAGTCACGATGATTTATCGTAACACGTTCATATACCTACTAATTGGTCGGCCGAGAGTAGATTACTTTTCGATTAAGGAATCACAAGATACTGGGAGCTTACGCCACTCAGAAGGATCTACGACCTAAGGATCTACGATAGACGACCTCCGTGGCGCAGCGGGCGAAGGTCCGCCTGCGACGCAGGAGGTTGCGGGTTCGATTCCCGCCTCGGAACAAATTTGAATACGATCTGCAGAAATTTGTTCCGTTGGTCTGGGTGTTTTCTATGCATATAAAAAAATATATATCTATGTAGTGTTCGGTTTAAAGAAGTTTATTCTCATAAAACAAAAATGTTCACTTAAAATGAGATACAAAGTTCTTAAGAATTATGTTTAAACTAATATTAGTACGCTATATTATCTTATGTTTAGGTTAGGCTATAAATGTATTTTTTTAATTTTGTTTTAAACATGCTTATGCTAGCACATTCTTTGAGCTCGTTAGGCAAGCTATTAAATAACTGCACTCCCTCGTATACAATCGTTTTCCTGCCGTAATCAGTACGTGCTTTAGCTAATTCTAGTTTATATTTGTTTCTAAATGTGTATTGATTATTCTTTTTGCGTAGTTGTAGGTTTGATTTTATTGAGTTAGAATTAATGTTTCTTATCAAGATGCAAGTACAGTATGTATACATTTGTTTAAGGTTTAATAATTTGGTTTTATTATATAGTTCTTTCGTTGGTGTTAGGTATTTATAATGATACAGTGTTTTTATAATTTTGTTTTGTGCCCTTTGGAGAGGATTTAAGTTTGTATTAGCGGCTGATCCCCAAATTTCGATAAGATAATTTAAGTGCGATTTAACTAAGGAATTATAAATAATTGAGCGTGCTTTGGCTGGAATACAGTGTGCTATTTGGCGTAATGATATTAATAAAGCCGTTAACTTTGACTTGACGTGATTGATGTGAGATTTCCACGTTAGTTTGTCATCTAACCATAAGCCGAGGTATTTTTCTTTATCACTCCGTTTAATGATATCATTGTCTAAGATAAGAGGAGGAAAATTGGGGATAGGTTTATTTATTGCAGCAAATATCATGTACGATGTTTTTTTTGTATTAATTGTCAAGAGATTAAATTTTAGCCATTCGTTTAGTATATTAAGGTCCCTCTGAGCGTGAGTCATTATGTTTTCAATAGATTTATCAAAATAAAATAGACACGTATCGTCGGCATAGAGGGTTAAGTGTCCAGATAGACCTATTTTATTGATATTATTTAAGTAAATTAAAAAAATTAATGGCCCGATAATTGTGCCTTGGGGAATCCCGTAAGTCACATTTTGTGACCTACTTTCGTAGTTATTGATCTTAACAACTTGCCGCCTATTTCCCAGGTATGATTCAAACATTTTGAGCGCAATTCCTGTAACTCCTATGTTATTTAATTTCAGTAACAGCTTTTTGTGACAGACTGTGTCAAATGCTTTTTTTAAGTCAATAAATATACCTACTGCAATATTCTTTTGATCTATGTTAGTTTTTATTTTAGTGATTACATCTATTGTGGCGGATAGGGTATTTGACTTTGGACGGAAACCATATTGTTCACTGATAAAGAAGTCTTTTTCGACAAGGTGACAAGTGTTAAGTAGTTAAGTACGAGTAGGTATAGCAGTTATATCACAAGCTCTGCTTAGCTTGCGGCTAGATAATGATGTGTGAATTGTCCAGCATTATTTATTTATTTTATTTATTTATCTCTCAGACCTTGCGATGAACTCTACAACGGGTTGCCGACCGAAACTTAAAATACAATAAACATAAATTCGAGAAATCAACTCACATCCCAAAAATTTTTGACTTCGACAGGACTTGAACTCGCATCCTTCCTTTGATTTCTTAGAAATTACCCAGTATGAGGGCTTACGCACTATAATTACAAAAACCTTAATACACATATTAACTATAATAGTCAACAAAGCAAGATCACAAAGTCACATAAGCATGTTCCGAACATTACTTTAGTATCATCTATGTAACTTTAAACTAGAACTCAATAAAGAAAATAACAATAAAATAATAGAAATAAATTAGAACCAGTATTTACATTGAAACAATTGAGCTAACTGCAGACTGTTGCAAACAATCTACAGGTAGCTCAACTGATCCATATCAATACCAGTCGTCGCGTCCCCAAGACGCTGGCTGCATTGCCCCGCTGCTGTATGGCAAGGCTGATGCGCTGTGCCAGACACACAGCTCTCGGGTCACGCGTCGCTTCGACCAGACGATCAGATAATTTTTCAAAACCTGGAGAACCTCGATACCCCACGGACCTAGAGTCTATACTCCAAAGGGAGCAAATGTACAACTTTTTGACTCTACAACACAATGTAGTGCTTACAGTGTATATCCTGGTGAGTTCAAAGTGAGAGCACAATTAGTCTTAATATATTTAGCAAAAATAAGACTTAATAGGTACACGCAAGTCGCCTGCCTCGTTGGTCTAGCGGTCAGCTTGTTCAACTGCTGATTATGATGTCCTGGGTTCGAATCCCGGGTCGGGTCAATAGATGTTACTGGGGTTTTTCTAGCAAGGAAATTTCACAGTAGCAGCCCGGAGTCAGGAAGTTGGCGGTGTTACACCCCCGTGCCCCGGAAAGCACGTTAAGCCGTTGATCCTGCGCCTGATCTCTCCCCGGTAGTGTCGATCTGTCGTCCCATCGGATTATGAGAGTGAGGGAATAGAGAGTGCACCTGTGTTTGCGCACACACTTGTGCACTATAATATGTCCTGCGCATCTGGCTAGTCTCCGATGAGACTGGCCGCCGTGGTCGAAATTCGGCTAGGAGGACATTAAAGTCGCAAACATTGCCGACACAGCCCGGCGGGTCGGATGTTAGCCACTTGGTCGGTGGCAGTCATGTTGGCGGCATCACTTCTAGGAGTCACACCTGAAGCTCTGCGATCCAATACCGCTACCACATAGCATAAAAACGTGCATTTGAATAGGGCGCTCGTCATCTTAAGATACATTTTACAGTGACAAAATGGCTTCCCAGCCTCTTCTTTTTTAGCTTTAAGGTTGTCGTCCGTAGGCTGTCTGTTTTCTGATACAGTCATAAAATTTAACCAAAATTCGTTGAACAAAAGTTAATCTCTTCGGGGTTCAGAATCACCCCCTTTCGGTTTAATAGGCAAAAATGCCAATTATCGGTAACGCGCGCGTTAAAGCCCATTGGATGCACATTTTTGTGATGTGCTGCAGCGGTGCTTTCTAGGTGTCTGACCCGGGTTGTGTAACCATTGGTAAACATTGTCGACGGCACGCAATCAGCAACTTTTGACAAGTCACGAGACAAGGACATGCCGCTGACATTTTTGCGGACTGGCTTTGTAGACTCTATTAGCTAATAACTTATTTTGTCTTTCTGCTCTCTGTTTTTTCTCTGGCTGCTATCAGGAGTCTGACCATGATTCACATATTGAAAGAAATACAGTTCTCATGATAAGATCGTATCCTTCTAATAATATAAACGCAAAAGTTTGCGACGTTGTGAATCTTCACAACGTCGCAAACTTTCGCATTAACAACACAATGAAAATGAATGGCCAAAATGGCCAACCACATCTGTGGTTGGCCATTTTGGTGTTGACAACGCCAAAACTACTGAAAGAATCTGTCTGAAATTAAGAACATTAAGATCTTGATCATGAATAACGTATAGGCCTCTTTTTTCTTTTTTGACTAAATAAACTATTGAGTTTACGTAGTCAAATTACTCGAACGAAATGATAACCAATGTATTTCTTCGTCATTTTTATTGATAATCTGTTGATGGAAAGTAGAGACCTACAGGGGGGATATTGTCTAGGGTAGAATAGAGAAAAATTACGTCACTTTATCATCGAATGCGTACAATATTTGAAACGTATTCCTTCAACTTCAATAATTTACGCAATGTTTGACGATGCAATGTCATTTTTCTCTCTTCTACTCTAGACAACAATCCCCGTGCTGGACTGGAGGAGTGATTCTTCTGGCTATCGTGAGTGCTTGCTATTTTGTGAAAGGAGGGTTATGTTTTTATAGAACCTCGTACGTTCGCTCACAAAAGAACCATTATCTACATAAATTTCGGGAAACATTAATATTAATTAGTGTTAAAGGTTTCTGTATTTAGTGTGGGTTCCTACCCCATTTTGCTTTTAACGTTTCGAGCTTCTTTATAAGTATCAGATTTCTTGTGGAAAATGGTATATTTCATTGTCTAAATTGAGTATTTTAATATTATTTTGAGGTACTCCGAGAATTAACTGAGCACCTGTTGAAAGATATTATCATAACGGCCTCCATATTAATAAACGCAGACAGTATCTATACCATTTTACGAAAATGATAAACACTTCAGTCCTTCCACTCGTTGATTAAGAAGCATTCCATTAAATATAATTTTGCTCCAAAAATATTTTTTTATCTTTCAAAGGGATGATGGGTGCAGACTCACAAAGAGCTTGATAAAGTACGGTACTTAATGAAAGAATTCATTTAGTGGAAGGAATTCAAGCGAATACGACTTAATTTTCTGATAAACCCTTTTGATTCGTTCTTTATCCGTAATATTTTAGGGAAGTCGATTTTTGAGACGTTTATGCAGAATTGTATCGTTCACACTTTTATGACTTCGTCTGAAAGGGAAAACTGTAAAAATCAAATAAATAAATAAATAAATAATGCTGGACAATTCACACAGCATTATCTAGCCCCAAGCTAAGCAGAGCTTGTGTTATGGGTACTAGATAACTGATATACTTAATACAATACACTACATAGATAGATATTTTTTTTTATTATACATAGAAAACACCCAGACCAACGGAACAAATTTCTGCAGATCGTACACAAATTTGTTCCGAGGCGGGAATCGAACCCGCAACCTCCTGCGTCGCAGGCGGACCTTCGCCCCAAATAGAAAAGGGATATACGATACGATACCTACGCGATTTATGAGGCCAAGTTCTTATGAGCTGTGAATTTTCTTTGATCAATAAAATAAAATAAACGTTTGTGGTATGCGTGCGGCTTCGCACGTATTTAGAATAAATTCTTTAATTCTTTAATTCTTTATTGTACACAATGAATACAAAAATGAGCTTATAAAATAGGATATGTACATAGGCGAGCTTAACCCTGAAAAGAGTTTTCTTACAGCAAACCTTAGAGTTATATATAAAATTTAAAATGAATTATTCCCAACGTCTCACGAGAGACACATCTACAGGGTGCCACGGAAAGGGCGTACTATCCCGAAAGGGGGATTCTGGACCCCGAGGGGATCAACTTGTGAATAACAAGTTTTTGAATTTCCAATATTTTTTATTATTTGCAGAAAATAAAGCTTTTTTCTGCCTATTCGTGTTCTTTTACTCTTGCATTATCAACACTATATTTCACAAATGTTTTTTCCTTGTTTTTCAGCAAAACCAGTGTTTTATCATAAAATTATTTAAAAATATTATCTAAACTCTTCGAAATTTCAAAACAATAACATTCATGGCAGAATAGAATACACGTAAAAGAACACGAATGCGAAGAAAACACATGTCAAATTTTTTTCAACAAAAGAAATATTCTCCTTCTGACAAACCAGATCCATTTTAAAGCTTTGACGTGGAAGAGTTACAAACATTTAACTTTTAACGCAGCGAGTGTTTTGACTGTCTATCAAAAAGCTCGTTCGAATGCCGACTGCTATGTTGGCTGCATTTTGTAGGCAGCTGTTTGCTTCTAAAAAGCTTCGTATTTTCCCCTCAGTTGAGCAAAATAACATAAACCTACGTATCCTTGCCCCCGCGCACACACACCTGCAGGATTATCCACTCAATATTGGACACCATGTATATGTGTCGCCACCAGATCGTAGAATCTGGCCGTTTTTAAAAAGGCTGCGCGGTTTACAAAACGCCACCATTCAATCATACGCATAGGCCAATTGTTGGAATGTGACAAACTTACAATACTCAAAATTAATAATTGCGGAATTTTTCAGAAATATAGAATTGTGGTGAATTTACACGTGCTTTTTTTCGTGACGAATTTACGTTGTGGCAAATGTACAACAACCCGAACGATCAAGGTTCAACAATATCTAAACGTCACGTATGGTATTTGGACGATCAATGAAACCGCTTGATCTCTGAGAAGTTAGACATCAATGATTTTCATTCAATGAAATTAAGTAGGTGTTCCTTAAAATCAGCGTTCAATTTGTAAGCGTCATAGCCATTTTGTATTTTACTTATTGTTAGATTTTTCCGCTGTCTATGCGGAAAGCAATTTCACGAACTTACAATAAACAAAGGAATTTTTCAGAAAAATAGAATTGTGGCGAATTTACACATGCTTTTTTTCGTGACAAATTTACTTTATGGCAAATGTACAACAACCCCTACAAACGGGTTGATTATGCAATCCGACGGCAACATCGACATCCATCGATAGTGTAACATTATCCAGGGCACAGAACTTCGATTCACAAGATATCGAGTGCTTGGCCCACTCCATCCATTTGGTGGAGTTCCAAGGCGCATTCGTCAAATTACCGGACGGATCCACAGTATGAAAGCACGTATAACCACTTCAGCGCAATTTGAGCCGTTTGCACTTAGCTCGAGAGCTTCAGTTTGCTTGAAGATTTGTAGGGCGGCTAGGGCGATTACGTAACTAACGTGCAACTGCTTAGCTTCTGGATGGTGTCCGTTTTTGTTTGAGCATGGTGGTTCAAGATTTACAAAATCTGCCTTCGCACTACGATGACTTACCTTTAATAAAATTCAACACATTACACTTTATTACACACCAAGAAAAAACCATATACTCTTCGGCTTATTCATGTCGTCCACCACTGACTTTACGAAAATCGAGGTGAATGATGACTTCATATTTTGGATAAAACTTTTAAATCCATCATGGTTATTAACACTAAAGTCATTTATCATGGCGCATGTTTGTGCCAAAATGATTTGAGATTCTTTCCAAAGCTCAAATCTCAAATCATGCTAAATATCACGTTATAAATGACTTCATATTTTGGCTTTAAATTAAATGTTTACAAATTCACTTTAAGTTTAAAGGTTCACTTTAAGTTTAAAGGTTATTTAGTTAAAAGGTAGAGATAAAAAGATAGGGGATTAAAAGTAGCCTCTGTTTGATTCCAGGCTTAGAGCTACATCTATTCAAAGTGACAGCCCGATCCGTTCAGTAATTTTCACAAGCACAAACGAACATCCATCCATTCATCTAAACATCCAAAATTTCGCTTTTATAATATAAGTGTGAAGTCGTGAACACGCTCGTGGTAGGTAAAAATGGCTATTGATCACATTTTCTACCTTCTCTACCTTTGAAACTTCCAGTGTTTCTTTCTCACAAATATTAGTAACTGATAGCAAGGAACTCGAAGTTACGTAATATCTTACTGAAAGACAATTAACAACTAACAGGAGGTAGTAATTCAATTAGTTTTCGCGCGAATCATTTAATATTCAGTTAAGGCGCTCTGTATCGCCGAATTCATATGCCGACTCCTCGTTTATACGAGGACGACGACGAGATAGCTCGAACCTCTCTATAGAATTAAAAGTTTTGTCGGAACAGTATAATGTATATTAAATGTAATCCTCAAGTTATGCATGTCCGTTTTTTTGAGTTATTAACGCCAAACGTTAATGAATAAATAAAAACCTTTAAAGCTTCGGCTAAAACTGCGCGTCAAAAAAGCGGGACGGGGGAAGCGAAGAGAGAATTTAGATTCGGACGAGATGTACCCCTACTTAAAAGTGAAAAGGACATCTCGTCCGCGGATGAGTTTGAGATTCGGACCAGATGTACCCTAACCCGAAGCGGGAGCGTCTACAACGCGAAGATTTTCCCTTAAAAACTTCCCGCGTCTCGGTCGCCTAGGTTTGCGCCATTGCAAAGCGTCCGCCGTATTGCAGCTGACGCCCCTACTTCGCTTTCCACGTCCCGCGTGTTTGACGCGCAGGTTTGGCTGAAGCTTTTAAGAAAAGTCCATGTTAGTCAGTATTGAGTTCATCTCTACTACGTTGCCTCAGTTGATTTATTAGGATTATATTAATTTGTTCTAAAAACCAAGGACAGCAATAATTCCGTGATGCTTCTCGCCTTAACACGAAACTTTATTGAATTTAATTGATAGGGAACAACGCTGAGGAGTAACTTGTGTTATATTGTTTCAGTTTCAGTAGGAATTTCATAGTAAGATAGTGCGATAGTAAATATATATATAGTATCGCTTACAGATTCGTTTGCCCATGAATATATAGATAATCTAAGGATAAGCAGATTTTATTCACAAAGAAAATACAATCAAATAATAGAAATAAATTAGAATTATTATTTACAATTGAAACAATTGAGCTAACTGCAGACTGTTGCAAACTATCTACAGGTAGCTCAACTGATCCATTTCAATTAGCAGGTTTGTTAGTTTTTTACGTGTCTACCTCTAATCTGTGGGGGGTTTTGTTTTTGTTCTTGTTCCCCGTACCGACTGCATAAACGCTTGCTATGTGAGTCGTTACTTCACGCCCTGAAACACCGGTCAAGACCCGGAATGAATATCTCAAAAAATATCTATCTATGAAATATATTGTTTTATCAAATATCTAGTATCCATAACACAAGCTCTGGTTAGCTTGGGGCTAGATAATGCTGTGTAAATTTTCCAGCATTATGTAGGGTAGGGAGTATACACACCAAAGTCGGTAACGCCGACGACACAATATCCGCAACAAAATATCGACGGAACGTCCGCAAAAAGGTCGGTGATATGTCCATATCTATAACAATACATTTGGATGTCCGATTTATAACCAATAAGAAAAAATATTTGTAATTGCTTGATTACACTGCAAAGCATGCAGTGTAAAATAATATACCTACCTACTTTATCGATAAATAAATAATACTGGACAATTCACACAGCATTATCTAGCCCCAAGCTAACCAGAGCTTGTGTTATGGGTACCTAGTACATAATCTTATGCACTACATAGATACATAGATATTTATTCCTGTACACAGAAAGCATCCAGAACACCCGGAAGAAATATCTGCACATCGTACTAACATTTGTCGCGAGAATCGAACCCGTAACTTCCTGAGTCGCATTTGGACCTTCGCCCGGCACAGAGTTCGTCCTATTTTACTAACCATATATTTACTTACCTACTTTTAAATTATTAATAGATGATAAAGCACTTACATTATTAATTTTAACTAGCGCCAAAACGGGCCATTATTTATGTAAATAATGTAATTTAGCAGTAGTAAATTACTTGAAATTTTATTGGAGTTGGCTTTATGCTCGCCGACATGCCGCATGCAGTCCCAGCGATTTTTGTCGATGCGATTTATTTTAGCGATTTTAGCTTATCATCCAATGCGAATTTCATTCCTTGAATTTCTATAATTCACGCTATGGATGCAATTTTCTCGATTCTAGCCAAGACAAAAACTTGCCATGCTAAAGGGGTTGAACACATGCCTTTCGTCGAACGTGCCAGGGAAAAATTATAATTAAAGAATTATATTACGATTTGTATGAAATTTTATAAAACCTCAAACATTTTGTCCATTCCGAGTCATTTCATCGTCTGGATTCATTTGTTGGAAACGATTATTTCGGGTTCCTCGGTGTGTTTTGTACTCAGATAATATTATGTAGCTTGCTCAGTCAATGTTCTATTATTGAGTATTGACTTTCAATGGCAAAAGCGTTTCCCAAGCATATATCGATGACTGAACATAGTTTTGTAATACTGGCCTAAGTTTTAGAGAGGTGGGTACCTACTTAGGGTAGGTAAAGCTTGCCTCGACGAGATCTTTTTTAAGCGATAATGCCGCCCATTGTGCATGTCATATGTAATGTATTTTTGTTTTGTATTGTACCTCAGACGAGCCGTTAGGTGTGTATGTGCAAGTGAAGCTGATAATGATCAACCAACAGCATAATTTAATGAGTAATTTAATTCCTGTTTCCTTTCAAGATTTCCAAAGGAAACACCAATAACTCACAATCCAAAGCAGTCTCTGATATTCTTAACATTGAACATTTAACCTGCAGCTTGTTAATCACGTTTTCTATCCAAGAAACATTAGCGCTTGTTGGAAATGTAACTGTAAATTCACGGGTATTCGGTTCACTGTTCTGTCTGCAGGCAAGCATACCGAAAGCACCCGTGGTTCTGGAATGAGCCTGCCTCGTAACTGCATACCTCTGAATGCTGTATAACAATGCTGTACCGCCGCAGTAGTCGCTAGGGTGTAAACATGCCTTTCAAATTAGATTGTGGACATGCGTTCACTACGGGGTGATATCACAACTGTTTTTGTAAAGTCAGAAGAGTGATTTTGGTAACTACTTACCTACCTTGCCGTACCAAACAGAGATTACGTCCACTGATACTGTGACGTTTTGGTCAAAGGAAGACTTGGAATAGCAGTGGGGAAAGTGAAAATAGATAAGCTGACAGTAATAAAAAAAAAGCTGAAAACTAATTTTCAACAGCTACCTGCAAAAATGCTATCATTTTGGCAGGGGTTTTTCGACGGAAAGGAAATACATGGATTGCAGTGACCGTATCTGGCCACTCACCATACGGCACCTAAAACAATCCCATTATTTTGAAAATCCGATACGGTTGAATATTAAAGACGGTACGATCCAATATCGCCGGTTGAGCCGAATAAATTCTATCCAATCGGAATATCCGAAAAGAACTGTCAGGAACCGCAAAAGGCAACCCGTATAAATTGGGGGAAATATGAGGCAGGCCTGCGATAAAGTCTTAGGTATTATGGATGGGTATTATGGCCTATTGAAATCAATGAGATCTTTATTGAAAGTCACCAAATTGACCTCTTCGGGGAGGCCTGGGGGGCTATGATAGATGGTGGAGATAACACTTTACGATGCGAGTGGGTGGAATGGTTTTAGCCTTTACTGCCCTTTTCTTCGTGATATAAAATGTACATAGTATAAAGCTTTGAAGATGTTGGCGCAGTCGGGTGGTCATCTTACACATCCGAATATCGTGGGTTTATCCTGAATTAATCTTAAAAAACTTTAAAATCAATTAAATCAAATTTAACTCCTAATAATAAGCATACAATGGTCTAATTGTTGGTAGGTGTTAACACTTAGGTACTTATAATTAGCCTATGGTTTCCCTTTATTCTGTTTTATGTATATTTTTTTTTATATTGTGAATTTTTTGCTCTACATGTTTTGCTCGTATGATTCTCTGTATGCACATAATTTGTGAAATAATCAAGTTCTCAACCCATTTTATTCAAGTTTTGTATAATCTGTGATTATTTTATGTTTTGTGCGTATAAATAAAACAAAAATAAAAAAAAAGACGGGTTGCACTCCGGGAGTGCCGGCAGAAGTGAAAACTTGATTATTAACGTTGAGCATGTTTGATATTTTGGAATGGTTAGGGAATAATTTTGCACCAATTGCTTTATCAGTATAAAAGTACTATCATTTATGTGGTAGAATACAATATTCATTTATTGCGCTATCGTACACAAATATGACAATTTATATTACATTAAAAATTTAACACTTTAAAACTATTACAATTATTTTACAATATTAAATAATATTACAATTATTTACAGCCGGTTGCGCGCAAACCATTACCCGCTACAAAAATCTGATTATTTTTAAAGTCCAAAAATAAATTCCGTTTCCCAGCAATTATTTTTGCGCAGTGTTACTTAGTTTCATGTACAGAATGCTTGGTTGACGGCTTCGTGAAGGGTCTGTTTACACCCGTTAAGCAGTACGATAGACTCGATCGAAACCTAACCTTAATTATAAAATTATATTAATGAATAAATGAAAATTTTTGTCCTTGTCTTTCTTTTCGATTCGTTCGAGAAATTAATTATCTATAGATACATAAGTTGGGAACATCTCGGAATCAATATAGACGGTATACATCTGACACATCTAAGATTCGCTGACGATATAGTGCTATTCGCGAAAACATCGGAGGCCTTAAGCATAATGATAAATGAGCTTGCAACAGAAAGCGAGAAAGTAGGGTTAAAGCTGAATCCAGAAAAAACAAGAGCGATGACAAATGGAAGTGCAAACACAATACAGCTAGGAAATATCAAAATAAACTACACTGACGATTACATATACCTGGGACAGGTCATAAGTCAAAAAGAATCAATGCATAAAGAAGTCGAGAGGAGAATAAAAAATGGCTGGAAGAGATATTGGAGTTTGAGAGAAGCTATGAAAGATAAAAAACTACATATAAATATAAAAAGTAAATTATTCAACACCTGCATACTACCTATCCTCACTTATGGCTGCCAAACATGGGCCTTAACTCAAGAAATGACAAGCAAACTCGCAACCTGCCAACACGCGATGGAAAGAAGCATGCTGAATGTGAAGAAATCGGACAGACTGAAAAACCGAGTCATCAGAAATAAAACAAAAACGACCGATGTAACCCTAAAAATCAGAAGACTCAAATGGCGATGGGCAGGGCATATGATAAGAGGTAAAGACAAGTGGAGTAAAATCACTACAAGATGGTACCCCAGAGAAGGCAAAAGGAGAAGAGGCCGGCCTCTGAAGAGGTGGGACGAGGATATAAGGCTAGTCGCAGGAGTGATGTGGAACAGAGTGGCTCAAGAAAGATCCGAATGGAAAAGGTTGGAGGAGGCCTTTGCCGATTGGCAAACAGATCTGCAAAAAATAAATAAACAACAAATACTAGGTTAAGTTTAATCTAATTTTAATTTAGTTAAACTTTTATTTTCTTAAGTTAAAGGCGCTGTGCATGGAAAACTAAGACTGTCAGATTGCATGTCAATATTACCAAATGTGGTCGGCAGAGGCGCTTATTTTTAACATAGACTTATGCAAAATTTATCTGTTGTAGAAGAGGCAAACTTTTGTTTTATTTTGGTTGATAGCACAATCACAAGGTAATAATGTAATGTTAACTAACATTTGCCCGCGGCTTTACTATCGTTGCATGTAAAATACCTTAATAAAACCTATGTCGCTTGAAGCTTCTCAATTATAATAAAAATTACATTCATCGATAGTTATTCATAGAAATCAGAAACACTTAAAAAAATAATATCATCTTCATGCATGTTAAAGTGCCGACAATATCACCGACCATTATGATAATACTTTATACATTAAAAAAATATACTAATTTAGTCAAAACAACTGAGGTCTAAATGGATTACAAAAGTGTCAATCGTTGAAGATATTTCGATTTGGTTTTGGAGGGCTTTCTCAAAAAAAAAATTAAAATATAAATAATGCTGAACAAGCCACACAACATCATCTAACCCCAAAGTAATTAGAGCTTGTGTTATGATATACTTATTAAATACACTACACAGATAGATATTTTTTATATACATAAGACATCCAGAACACCTGGAATAAATATCTGCAGATGGTACAAACATTTGTCCTGAGGCGGGAATCAAACTAACTGTAACCTCCTGTGTCGCAGGTGGACCTTTCCCCGCCGCGCTACAGAGGTCGTCAATCAAATAATCAGATATAAAATGAAATATAACAGTGATTTATTTCCTTTACCCCTTACAGGAGTCTTGGACACGTCAATAAATTCAAATAAGGTTCAAGAGTAAAACTGGGAAATAAAGTGATTACTTTAATTTATTGTTCACTTCAATCTTTTTAAGGTAAAGTAAAGAAGCGAACAAGAAACCTTTACCTTGTTAGGGTGTTAGTTTTCGAGCTGGAGCAATACTATTAGCAATAGGTACCTAAGTTTTTTATCCTCTAGAGATAGTCTGATATTTTGTAGTAAGCCTTTTTAACAAAGGATATGTTTTACAAATTGTTTGAAATTATTTTTTGATAACTTTTAACTCTTTAGGAGTTTTGTTGTAGAATCGTATACATTTCCCTTTAAAAGATAATCTATAAATCGATACTATAAAAATATATAAATATATATCTATAAAAATATTCGTAAAATAAAATACGTGAATGTTGGAATGCTGAATGATGAATTTCACGGATATAATTTTGTACACAATCTCAGTACTACTCGCTTACATAATTAATTTTATTTTCCGGAAATAAAACGCAACAATCATGAAGATAGTTTTAGTTTAGATTGTAATTCTACAAAATAATCATAAAAACCACAACAGACCATGCCTTGCTATCCAAATTGATATTCATACCGATATAAAGTATTCTTTATTATGTTGCTGCCTTCCAAGAACTCATGAGTGATTATGATTAACATGAGTGATTAACAATAATTTTGACAACTGTCATTGGAAATACAATTGTTTTGCATGTTTATTACGTTTTTAGCGTCTTTAAACATCTCCTTTACTTGACTTCTTTGTTACGCTAAAAAAAATATATTATATTGATGTCAATGTACACATATTGCCAATAACAAAAAAGTTATGACAAACCGCTCCGTTGAGGTTTTTCTATGAGTTATTAAAAATTTAAAGTAAATTATTATTTATGAGTATCTGTCCTTTTGAGAATCTCTCTTCTCTAAGAGAACAAACCGATAGAACTACGAGTAATTTAAATTTGCCTGTAGTTCTACTGGTAGAACTACGAGAAAAAAAATGCAAATGGTTGGTCCTAAGTAAATCAGTTATCTAGTAAGTACCCATAACAAAGCTCTGCTTAGCTTCGGCCTTGGTGATGATGTGTGAATTCATCATCATCAGCCTATATAAGTCCACTGCTGGACGTAGGCTCCTATTTTAATTTTTCAGCATTATTTATTTATATATAAGGTCATCAAAATCGCCCTACCTATTTAACATATTTTAACTCGACCAATACTTTCCGTGCTGTAAACATGTTGAGTAGTACCTACCTATCTAGCTACCAGAGAAAAAACCACTATAAACCTATTCTACTTAATTGGTAGGTCTGTCAATGAATAAAATTCCTGCAAATTTCTTTTGGCTTAGCTTCAATCAAATATAGACTTTATTTCAATGACAAATGAACCATTTAACCCGCAAAACAAAAGTTGTCGAAAATCGTAATTCGTCCGTCGAACCCAGCTGTCATCGCGAAAAAAGTTACATAACCTCACGTCCGTCCGAGGAGGCATCCAGCCTCCGAATGAAGCTAGTGGAAGCTATTTTGAGCATATATTGAAAGGGATGTTTGAGTAATAAGGTTGAAATTCTATTGGCAAAATATTATAATTTTTGCAATTACTTCGCTAAACGCCTTACAAAAATGTGTTTTTTGGGTTTTATTATGTTAATGGTTTTATTTATTTAAAACTTTTTACATATGTCTTTAGTTGATAAAATTTCCTTTCATATAGTATTAAAATAATTAATGGTTGTCACTCAAAATATTGAGCATTTCGAGACGAAAAATTTTTTTCTTGTTCTTTCTTGTGATTTTTTTTTTCAAGATCCTAGATCGTTTTATAAAATATTTTTGTATAAGTCTTTTTTCCATACATTTGACTATACACTGTTTTTTTTTTGGGCTTGTAATATGTCGGAGAACGGCTAACGGTGCGACGAAAAAGTGTACTTTCTACGGTGTCGCTGTTTGGGCAGCGTCTTAAGGTCTGAATAAAAGGCTATATTATTATTATTATTATAGATACATAAGTAGGTAGGTATAAGCGAGCCGGACGCTAGCAACTATTACGTAAGCTAGGGCCTATTGTTGTTGTCGGAAACTAGTACTATTATCTATTCTGTTTACCTAAAAATAATGTTCGATTTTGAACTCTATCTCAAAACAAAACTTCAAGAAATTTCCTAGCTATAATGAAGATCCTGCACAATTTTGAGCTTTATTCCTTCGGCATAATGTCGTCGTTGCTCCATCCGTCTTACGCTTTTTCGATCAGGTCACGTGTCCTGACGCGAGTTTAAGATTTTATACCCATTACAGAAAAAGTGCTCAACGCCGCTAAAGAAGTTTTCACTTCAAAAAAGAACTTCACAGTAATTTGTTATTCTGGTAGGCGTAACACGTTGACGGTAGGTGTAGCATGTGAAAATGAGGGGACACTTGCTTTCGTTGACGGAAAAACCACCGCAGAATTTTTTCAATAAACTTATTATACATCCATATTTCATATTGCAATTTTAATCGAATCCTAGTGATAACTTCGCTATGGCAGAATATTGCGCTTCACGATCACACACTGAAACAGCCTGTGAGTCTTTGAGGTGGCATACCAAACAAACTGGCCTGTTTCCGGCTGCGCCAGTCTGGTATTCACCTAGGTCATGTATTTTTCTTTGAATACTGTCCCCTAGGCCACATAGCGTAATATCTGTCTTTTTGAAAGCCATAATAATTACATCACATCACATCATGTTATAGTCTTTTTCATAGTACTATTCCCCCAACTATCCGTGAAAACCTTCAATAAGCTTACTGGTATTTATTAATTTGTAATTCTGTTCATTTTTAAGCCTTTGGTTTTCCCCTAAATAAATAAATAAATTATCACGTAGCCATATAATTATCAACACAGCCACTGATTGATGCCACTGGGGCCTATAACATGACAGGAAGCTTGCTTTTAATTTTGATTTTGCTTCTAAATATTCAATGTGGTTATAAGGTTATTTATAGGTTACAAATCATGATTAGGAGTTTTATTTACGGGCTACACTACATTTTGTTATTTATAACACGACACAACAAATATAACGAAAAGGCATGTAGCGAATTACATGTGAGACAAGAAAACTAATTTATGAAGTCGCTTGGGATATTAGCCGAGTGAGTTACGATGCCCTGGCTACTGATCAAAAAGTTGCAAGTTCGAATCTGGACAAGGGTATAAAGACTTAAGGTATATATGCAAGGTAGGTGGGTCATAGGATAAAATAACACAATAACAATTTTTGAGGGATCGAGCAGTGTTTGGTTTATGTTGTGATTTTTTTTTTATCTCGTCTCTCGCACGAAAGAGGCTTTTTATAAAAATGTAGATACATAATTTTCGTTTACTTAAAATACCTGTGAGCTTTGATATTACATTTATCTTATTTATAAAAGCGTCAGGCAATAGTGGCGACTAGCTGTGCTTAGCTCACACCAGACTGCACAGACGAAAGATAAATCATTCGTTATTTCGAGAAATCAACACTAACAGAAAAACACTAAACCAGACACAATGTTGCAATTACCAATAAAAAAGTCTAGTCAAGTACAAGCTACATAAAAATAATACAAAAATTGCTGTTTATGTCACCAACAATTTCCAATGCCTGCACCTAGTGCTTGTTTGCTCTCTTGTGTTGATCTACAAGGTACACCAGAATAATAATAATAATAATAATAATATGCTTTTATTTCAGACACTTGATCCATATACAATTAAATTTATAGAATAAAATAGTCAGGTAAGTACACAACACAATTACAACAAATAAAAATAAAAATACTTAATGTACCTACCTATGAGTTCAGGATGCTAGTTCCATCCACCGTTTGTATACATCTGTCTGTATCAATCGATCTGCCAGACTAGATATAATACTATTTTTACACCTGTCAACCCTGGATAAGAACTTCGCGATACGGGTTCTTTAGATAGCCTCAAAGGAGCTTACTCTTGCCTCAATAGAGTATTGATGCATAACATCAATGACGACATGGCGCGGCGAGTGTAGGCGCGCCTGAGACGCAGGAGGTTCGATTCCCGCCTCGGGACCAATGTTATTACGATCTGTAGATATTGGTTCAGGGTGTTCTGGATGTTTTTACACTCTTTTTCACTTTTTCAGGGTTAAGCTCGCCTATGTACATAATCCTATTATGTAAGTTCAATTTTTGTATTCATTGTGTACAATAACGAATTAAAGAATTAAAGTTTTCTATGGCTAGTAAAAATATAAATCTATGTAGTGTATTGTATTAAGTATATCAGTGACGACCGATGTGGCGCGGCGGGCGAAGGTCCGCCTGCGGCGCAGGAGGTTGCGGGTTCGATTCCCGCCTTGTAACAAATGTTTGTAAATCTACAAATGTTTGTTTCGGGTGTTCTGGTCGTTTCTATGTTTAATAAAAAATATATAAATGTAATGTTTTATATTATGTATATCAGTTTTCCAGTACCCATAACACAAGCTCTGCTTAGCTTGGGGCTAGATGATGCTGTGTGGATTGTCCAGCATTATTTATTTATTTATTTATTTAATTTAGTAGGTACCCATTACACAAGCTTTGCTTAGCTTGGAGCTGGAAAATGCTGTGTGAATTGTCCAACATTATTATTATCAATAAATTACGATTTCGTCGGGAACGCTGTTTCAAATTACATACCTACTGATTGAGAATTTCGTTGGTTGAGAGAATCGTTAATGGGCGGTTAGACTGGTTTTTGATTCTCATTATAAATAATGCTGGGCATAAAGTACCTACCATAACCATAACTGCACATAAAAACAAAGTGTTTATTATTTCGGTAGAAACAAAATCCTGATGCAGATTTTGATGTCAGCAGACAACTTCTAAAATTGCTTTTCTATGAAAAAACGAAACGCATGCCGGAAATAGAACCTACAATAAATTCATCCAAAACAAAGGTTCGGTCAGGGTATCCAATACCAAAAATACCAATTCAGCGTTTGCGGCAATAAAAACAATCCATAAAACTAGGGAGTGGAGCCTGTGGCAAATGCAAAGCGATCCTTGGTATGACTAAACTGTTTATCATTGCGTCAGTTTTATGATAGGCCCTGCCTCGAATCTAAAAGGTTTATTCGACTTGACGACCTGGCGATCTCAGTGGCATAGCGGGCGAAGGTCCGCCTGCGACGCAGGAGGTTGCGGGTTCAATTCCCACCTCGGAACAAATGTTTGTACGATCTGCAGATATTTGTTCAGGGTGTTCTGGATGTTTTCTATGTATACTAAAAAATATCTTTCTATGTAGGTAGTGTATTGTATTAAGTATATCAGTTATCTAGTACCCATAACACAAGCTCTGCTTAGCTTGGGGCTAGATAATGCTGTGTGATTTGTCCAACATTATTTATTTATTTATTATTTACTTCTTCTGTGGCGTAGTAAGTCTGAGATATAGGAGATATAGATAGTCGCGAGTTCAATTCCCGCAGCGAGTTTAGTGGGTGTTTTCAGCAGGTAAATTTAAAATTACTGAAATAAATAGCCATCTCACCGCCATGCGCCATAACGCAAGCTCTCGCTGCGTAATTTGGGGCTAGAATGATGCTGTGTGAATTAGGTGAATTTGGCGTTGGTACTTCATTAAACTGTTCACATTATTATTAATGTAGCCCATTATCACAATTACCCTGACGCTATAGCCGCGGGCAGACCTTGGTCTGGTCGAGTAAATTTCTTCATCATCCTATTCTGGGATTTTCCCTGCCAGCCGGTAACTCCAATTAGGCTTTTGGGTCTTTTTGAATCCCATCAAGCCATCTGAGTTTTGGTCTTCCAGAGGTCTGCGGCTGTCAGGTTAGCCTCGTATACGACGACGGTATGTTGTTCTGTAATTTTGCATTTTTCTACCCATCGAAGTACGCGTTTTATTTTAATTCAAAGTTTGGTTTCTATCATGACTGTACTAGAATATTCTTCTATAAAATTTACTAAAGTGCTTCAACATTTTATCCGACTCTACGTTAGATGCTTTATTTTAGTATTAATATAGGGTCGTTTATTTAAAAATGTCACCATTCCGGGTTTCTCATAGGTGTCTTATGAAAGGTTTTAAATCACAAGGCAATATTAAAGCACTAGTGGGTACTAGTGCTTGCTTCAGTATCTAGGTCGAGGTGGTAAGTGATAATACTACCATGTTATATTCACAGGTGGGGTTAAAATGTCACTGCTCTGACTTGGATGACCTAATAAGCTTAGATAATGTGATTCTAGCTATCTGGGGCAGTGCTAGACTGGCTAGGTCACGTCAAAATGAAAATGAAAATGAATCTTCTTGAGTAGTGCATTTATAATCTTATTTCGCTTTATTTTATGTAGAGTTCAAAACAAAATATAAAAAAAATACTTGATTGATGCGTTCCTGATGACATACATTTCTTCCTGGAAATCTTGTCATAAAGTAGTATAGCAACCTTGAAAGTATTGAAACCAATTAAGCACCTACCTATTACATTATTAGAAGAAACATTACAAACCTACCAATGAAAACTGGGACCCGTTATAATTTATAGCTTACTAAATTTCTATGAAGTATTATGTTGAGAAGGCAAGCTGAAGACATGGCGCTATGGCACTCATTAGGGGAGGCCTATATCCAGCAGTGGACTAATATATATTGTTGATGATGATGATTATGTTTCTATGTTTTCAAAATTAACCCTTAGACTCGCCAAGCGCAAGCAGTAGTATGGAGTTATGCGTATGAATTACATACAATAAATAACATGAAATTCGAAAAAAAGATTGTAAATCAAATAGGGGTCAAACGCAAAACCCGAACGAAAAATCTAACATCCGAATATCACGAAAACAATTTTCTTAACAACAATAACATTAAGTTTATGTAAATCACGGTGCTGACGGCTAATATCCGGGAATAAATAATCTACGGGATAAATAATGTTCCAGCATTTTCTGCAAATCCTTTTCTCCCGGGCCAGTTGAGGAGCTAGATGGATTAAGTTTCTCAGGACTACGTGCTTAGGATCCGTATAAATTCCTACACGAAGTTATTAGGAATGGCTATTAAACGGGTGGTAGTTTTCGCTCACCTTTTGTTTTTATTACTAACCGTTATACGTTGACAGAAACAAAAGGTACACGATACATCAAAGGTAACAAAAACTATGTAAATAAATCGTGAAAGTTTAAAAAATACAAAGTTAAACAAATATCCTACGGTCTATTAAATAAATAGATAGATAACTGATGACTGTCGTAAAAAAGCGAACACGAAACCTAGAATCATTTACAACGGGATATTTACCATGATATGAGTTTTGAGCTTTCCCATACGCACTCGCTGTGATTTCAGTTATTTCGTGGTCATGGCGTATGAAACTGTGCCGAAATATTGGATAGCTCAAAACTCAAATCATGGTAAATATCCCGTCGTAACTGACTTTAATGTTAAAAACCATGATAGTTCTAAAATTTTCAACGAAACCTAGACTTTTCTAAATAAGAAAGTTCCTACAAAGATTCCGCCTCATACCTTAATAATGATAAAGGGTTCGTCATTCCGCTAAAAGGATAGGTAAGGTTGGTCCAACAGGACTCAGGTACGCCACATTTATCTTCCCCGATGTCCTAAGCTCTGTCAACGTCAGCTCCTCGGCTATATGGAGCGGAGATCGGCCACAGAATGAAGAATGTTGGTGAAATATCGATTTAACTGTTCCCTTGTCTATCGGCTTCTACGATAATTTTATAACGCTCCCTCTTTCCTGGAATTGAAGGCTTTTGTGCCTTCAACGTCGGATAAACTATTCCGGTTTCTTTCAGCTTTTATTGTGGTTGTGATGAGCTTACAATTTGTTGACTAGAATTTTCTTATGATTGACTTAACGAATAACTAAATTATGCATAGATACTGTATCGGCAAAGAGTCCAAAGGTTTCACAGGATTTTAATTCGATGTGCGCAGTTGTCAGCTTGTTATAAATGGCAGTTAGAGTGATTAGTATAGGTTGTACGCTTTATTTTTCGAATACTTTCGTCGTTTTCGAGTCCTTCCTATACATATAGCACCCCTACCGGATCGAGAAGAACTACTTTTCGTAGTATGACAACGATCCAATCGTTTGTTACAAAGTCGATGATAATTATCGAATGATTTTGAGTGACTGGAAATACCTTCAATTGGTGCTTTAGTAAAAATACGAACTTTTTTGTGTAAGACATCAATGGTTCTCGATTACTTATATCAAATGTTTTTTGTATAAACTCGGACTAAGGGTACAGGCCATAGCCTCAAAACAGTTTATTGGGTGCACTCAGGGCATATAGCTCGCAAAACTAATAACCACTGCGGCGTAAACGGTCTCGAGTGGCGACCCTGATACAATGCGAAATGGAGTGTTGGGACATCATCTACTTGATGGACCGCCAACATTGTAGCAAGGAGTCAATAGATGGAGGTGGCCCAGTAGGACTAGCACGGTGATTGTTGTCTAAGGAACAAAAACAAAATTATAAATTTAAACTCCCCGACAGATTTTCATGAAACATGATTAAGAACACTCGGGATAAAATTATCTATGACACAAAAAAACTAAACGAAAATCGGTTCATCCGTTTGGGAGCTACGATACTACACAGATACTCAGATACACAGACAGACACGTTAAACTTCTAACACACCCTCTCTTTTTTGCGTTGGGGGTAAAAATAGGGAAAAATGACATTGCCTCGTCATAAATTGCGTAAATTATTGAAGTTGAACTAATGAGTTTCTAATATATTACGCATTTTATGACAATGTGACATAATTTTTTGTATTCTACTCTACCCTATACAACAATGTCCGTGCTAGGCCTACAGGACTGGTTTTTGTTGCGTCGTCGTATGGGGGAGGCATGGATCCAGCAGTGGACAGGTCTGTGGTCAAATAATGATGATGACTCAAGGCACTTTTTAAAATTGTTATCAGGTACTGTAATTCTGTAATTCTGTAATTCTTTATTGTACACAATTAATACATAGCATGAACTTATATAATAGGATATGTACATAGGCGACCTTAACCCTGAAAAGAGTTTTCTTCCAGGAAACCTTAGAGTTATAGGAGAGGCGATGGAATAGTAGTGGTAGAGGAAGTGTACAAATAAATGAATCTACTATACATATACTTATAATAAACATACATATATTCAAATAGACTAAATAAACCTAATAAATACCTTTTATAAAATATATAAATATATATTTATAATATAAACTATAATAATAATATACTATACTTAGATGGATTATATCTATGATAGTAGAAAGTGCTCTTTTACCTTAGTTTTAAATAAGTTAAGTCAGGTACGTCGCATAAGGCAATATTGTAGGCGTAAAAAGGCTTCATTTGTATCTTGGATCACTGAACTGTAAATCCAATTAGAAGTGGTCGACTTAAGCTTTGTAGGTAGGTACTTAAACAGAATCAGCAGTCTACTTCGCCTCGAATCAGATCCAAGAGCTTCAAAGACCCAACATTCTGTCATGAAAATTTCATAGACCCTCCTCGAGATTTCTTAAGCAGCCAATTTAGATTTAAAATATTAAGAGGATTTCAGATTCAAGTATCATCCTTGTTTTATTAGTCAGCCTGGTTATTTGAACAGAATTTATGAGTGAAGGACTCGTTTTCCTTTGACAGGTTTTATAAACGAAGCAAATGTTCGAAATTTTTAATCAAATTATACAAATGGAATCAAAAAGGGGTCCTAGTTTTAGTAGAGCCGAATATTTAATAAAATATAGTCCAGTAAATTTATCAAATGAAAACTTTTGTTTCAACTTTCTTTCTTCTTCGTTCTACCTACTTTTTAATACAAAACTTGATGTTTATTTTTAATGATAATGATCAAGCGTTTGGCCACCAACTCACTTAAAGTAAGTGAAGATGTGGCCTAAGATGGAGCACGCTTTCCCAGAAGGAACTTATTTACCCTGGACTTGAAGACTCCAAGATTATACTCTAACGGGAAAACAGACGCAGGAAGCTCATTCCACTCTTTGGCCATTTTATTAAAAAATTAGAGCAGATTTTTTGGTCCGACACTGTGGTATATCGACCAGGTACGGGTGGTATTTTTCTGTGCGTCTGCTGGTCCTATGGTGGAAGGGAGAAGATGGGATAAGGTCGTGCAATGCCTGTGCACAATCACCAAAGTGGTACTTGTAGAACACTGACAGTCTGGCGACGCGCTGTCTGTGATCGAGGCTTTGTAGGTTGCCTCTGCAAGTGAGTCGTCGCCGATAAGTCTAACAGCGCGTCTTTCAATGGAGTCGAGGGCCTCAAGCTGGTATTAATTTATTATTTTTGTACCTTTATAACTTTTTACTTGAGTGAAAGACCTACAAACATGCTTTATATCTGACAAATTTGTACGGTATCTTTTTTTAACGTACGTTATTGCACGCTTTTCAACGTTCGTTCCTCAGTCGAACGCTGACCATCAGAGGCGTTTATCAACACATAAAATACCCCTTTTACCTTTGCACTCTTGCTTTTGGCGATCTTTGGAAGAATAAAGGTTGTTTATGTCAAGCTGTGCACGGTACGGAATTTTATTTGACAGGCCCAAGTCGAAAGCGCCATCATTTCAGACAATTCGAACTTTTTTTTAAGGCGCTACTCCGACCCGAATCAGCTCCACCACCAATTTTCTATACTAATATTATAAAGAGGAAAGATTTGATTGTTTGTTTGTTTGTAGGCTCCGAAACTACTGGACCGATTTGAAAAAATATTTTACCGTTAGAAGCCCAAATTATTCCTGATGAACAGAAACTACTTTTTACCGTGGGAAAATGCTTCATTCCTACGGGAAAATGGGTAATAGGACAACGGGTAGTAAGAATGCAGCTAGTATCTTATAATTATGTTAAACGAAGGAATTTCCGAAAATCGATTTTGGAGTTTGTGATACCTGTCATTTTTAATGCCTCTATAAAAGTTTTATTGTGCATAGTGTAGGCAGAGATGCGAAGTTGCTCTTTTTGCTTACCATCATCATCACCATGCTCACCATGCTCATCGTCGTGGCCAACATGGCCACGATGATGAGCATGGTGGAGACTTAACATTCATGGGGCAAACCTGGATTGGTTGGTAAACTAGGCCTATGTCTCTCAGTACTCATGGGATTCCCGTAGTAAAAAACTCGGATACCATAAAATTCAAATTTTTTTCTTTGGTTCCTTGAATTTAAAAAAAACACGTTTGAGACAAAAATTTACCATATTTTTTTCAGAAAGTGCACTGTTTCGCAAATAATGTGGTCGAGATCTCAGGAACCCTGCGGTCTACTGAAGTGACTTATGTTTTGATCCGTAGGTTATTATTAATTATTTGGTTCCTTGAAAAAGTTTCTTCATAAGTTGTGTATTTTTCTTGTATATAAGCAAAAACTTGATTTTGAGCTTACGCAGTTCCAAAAACGTATGATCTGTCTCGCTCCTATGAACGCGGAATCCTATGCCTATCCTTTTCACAAAATGGCGCTTCAGCGCTTTAAATCCTCTCTTCTAGTAATGTCTCCTCGCTACTTTGTAAATGCTGACTGAACGATTGGAGCTGATCATCAGCCTGCCTGAAAACCCACCGGTCATTATTCACCCTTCCAGCGCCCCACGATACGTGAAAATGTTAACAAGCACATAAATCTGGCCTCACCGTCGCCCGTAATGAGATACCATGAAATATAAATATGCGTCAGCACCTGAGAGTTTTGTGAAAAATTCTATGAATTATTCTGACAAAGGGTCACGAGACATTTTGCCTTAAATCCCTTTTAGGTTTATTCACGCACCTTGAGTATTTTTTTACTTGTGTGATGTGAACCCACTAGTGTACCTGCTTATCTGTAAATTTTCTGATGAATAAATCGGCTTCGAAAATGCTTTTGTATTCATCTTCTGATAGTGCCCCCCTAACATCATTTACCTACTTTTCACTATTAAAACTACCGTAATTTGACAAGGTTCGTAGTTCACCACATTCTTAGTAAATGATTTTTCATATTTTGCTACAAAGATAAATGTTGTGTCCGCCTTTCATTTGTTTAAATAAAGAAACCATTCTGTATAAAATACAATGAACTACCTAACTTCGCCATTCAGTTTTTAGAAGTTTTATGAAACAAAACTTTGTATATGTATATTATAATTATTCACGGGTATTTATCGCGTTTATTTACCTATTTTTCCCGACGTTTCAACAGGTTTACACTCTGTCGTAGTCACGGGATGACTGGAGTACTGGAGTGAATAATTATAATAATGTGTTCTGATCGCGTAAGTTTAAAAAACTTTTTTGTATGTGTACAAAGACATCTGAGATCTCGTTTACTTATTCTCCTGCTCTAATAAACAATAGGTACATAATTTGATTATCTTGAAAAAAAAACTAAAAAATGACTTCGAATCCCTTAGTTTTACAGTTTATTTTTAAGTTTTGCGGGATAAATAAATAATAGGATAATAATAGATTCCCCTCGGTAACAACATTTTTATAAGATCGTCTCGGGATAATTTTCTATACAATAGCGAAAGACCATCGAAATCAGTCTACAATTTTATTAAGGGAGTAATTGCCGAACATTATGTACATAAAACAATACCTCAACCTCAACCTCAACCTCAACAGCCTGTATTGGTCCACTACTGGACGCAGGCCTCCCCCTGATAAGCGCCTTATTGGCTTATAATGGGGGTAGTGTCCATAATCCCCACGCTGGGCATGCGGGTCGGGGATCGCAGTTTGGTGGTAAAATTGTTCTGCAGGGGGCGCTGCTGCCAACCCCCGGTGGAAATCGAATAGTCGCCTCTTACGACACCCGCGGGAAGAATTGGAGTGTTGTTTCTATGGAAACGTTTAAAGGTTATTTCTGCCCCATGGGAACTCATTTATGGGATAAAAAGTAGCCTATGTTTTATTCGAGGCCTAGAACTACCTATTTCCAAAATTTTAACCCGATTTGTCAGTAGTTTTTGTGTGAAGAGGTAACAAACATCCATACATCTGAGGGGAAGTATGGCTTGTGGACTTGTAATTGAAACGACTGCATCTGACTACGATAGGTTTATTACTAATTGATATATTTGATCTAGCTTATGACATAGTTACTTACTAGTTTACATACTACACCTCACCTCGGGGGTGAATAGAAAAAAAAATATATGTTTACATTATACTTTTTTTTTATGTTACTAATGGTTTAGTTCAATTTTTATGGATTACATAATCTTTATAATTTTTACTTATTTTAACATTAACTCCTAAATCTTCTATGACCACAAATGGGCCTTCCCATAAAGTATCTAATTTACTTGCTGTTTCATTCTTAGTTAATAATAATTGTCCTTTAATATACGTTACATTGTTTACATTTTTATCATAATTATTTTTACGATTAGTTTTGCTTAAAAGTAAGTTGTTACGAGCATCTCGGTGTGCTACTTGTAACCTATATTTTAAACTTAATGGATAATCTTCGGGGTTAAACAAAGGTTTAATATAATCACTTACTCTACATGGTATTTTACTGGGTCTACCAAAAACTAATTCGAAAGGTGTGTATTTTGTCTCTGTATGAACTGTGTTATTGAAAGTATAACACCAGAATGGTAACCAATGACTCCATGTATCTTTTTGTCCATCGCACATTATTCGTAAAAAAGCTCCTAAATTTTTATGTGAATTTTCTAAAGCGCCTATCGTTTGATGATGGTACGAAGTAGATGTTAGTTTCTCTATTTCTAGCAATTTACATACCTGCTCCATCACTGAAGATACGAACTCTGCTCCGCGATCAGTTATGATGACCTTTGGTGTACCAAATCTTAAAATAAAATTATTAACTAAAGCATTAGCTATACTTACTGTTTCCTTATTATTTAATGGATACGCTTCTACAAACTTACTTAAACCACATTGTAATGTTAAAATATAACGATTTTCTTCCGTGTCTCTATCTAAAGGACCAACGATATCCAAATAGATGTTCTCAAAAGCATAAGAAGGTGTTGTTGTTATCTCCATGGGCGCTTTGACATATTTACAATGTTTCATTTTTTGGCATTTAATGCATTTACTCACAAATTCTAGAACGTCTTTGTCTAAGCCTGGCCAGTAAAATCTTCTTTTTATATTATTTGTCATTCTACGTACACCTGCATGACCTGCAGTGGGTAGTAAATGAAAATCATGTAAAATATAATTCTTTTCATCTTCGTTTTCTATTCTTCTTACTCCTTTTAATATATAAATTTTTGGACCTTTCCAGTCCTTTCTTTCTTTTATTTCTTTTAATAAGTCTTCTATAAAACTTTCATATTTCTTTATTTTTACTATGCATAGTTCATTTATTATTTCCTCTTTGCAAAATTCTCCTAATTTAGTCACAAATTCGTCTCGCGTAAATTGTGCTCTAAAATCAAGATTTATATACAATGCTTTTTTACTCTCACTATAAATTAGACTTTCTTTTTCCTTATCTATCCCGTTTTCTTTTCTTAATTTATTTAATGCTTCTTTTTCAATAAAAGTCAATTCTACACAATCGTTAGGCATTTTTAGAATATCTACAACTTGTGGTTGATCAGGCCACTTGTCGTTTTCTTTACTAAAAATAGCTTCTTTCGAGTTTTGATTCATTTTTCTTGTCTGTGCTCTTGTCATTACCGAAATTATTTCCTCATTCATCTGTTTTAATGTATCAGATGTTAAATTAATCCTAGAAAATGCATCTGCTACACTATTCTCCTTTCCTTTCACATACATTATTTTAAAATTATATTCTTCAAGAGTTAATCGAAATTTAAGAAGTCTACTCGATGGATCTTTCATCGAAAATAAATAAATTAAAGGTCTGTGATCCGTCATTATGGTGAATGTTTTTCCATACACGTAAGGTCTAAAATATTTAACAGCCCAAACAATAGCTACTAATTCTTTTTGAATAGTTGGATAATTCAATTCTGCCTTATTAAGTGGTCTGCTAGCGTATGCGACTGGTTTCATATTTTTATTGCACAAAACTGCACCAATGGCGGTACCAGATGCATCTGTTTGAATTATAAACTCATTATTTTCGGAAAAATCTGGAAAATCTAAAACAGGTGGAGTGCTCAAGGCACTTTTCAATTTTTCAAAAGCTTTTTGACATTCAGGCGTCCAAACGAATGTTTCATATTTTCTTGTTAATTTATTAAGTGGTTGAGTTATTTCTGAAAAGTTTTTAATGAATTTTCTGTAGTAGTTGCAGAATGCTACAAATCTCTTTACCTCATCTGTATTACTTGGTATCGGAAAATTACGTAATACTTCTACTTTAGCTGGGTCTGGCAATACTCCGTTTTTCGATACTACATGACCTAGATATAAAATTTCTTTTTTCAAAAAGTTACATTTTTCTGGATTTAATTTTAAATTTACTTTTCTCAATCGGACTAGTACATCATTTAAGTTTTTATTGTGGATCTCTAAATTTCTACCGAAAACTACTAAATCATCTAGATAAATAAAACACTTATCAAAAGTTAAACCTGACATTGCAACTGACATGACTCTACTAAAAGCACTGGGGCTCGTCTTCAATCCCATAGGTAATCTCTTCATTTGATATTGTCCCGTATTTGTAGAAAAAGCTGTGTTCTCTCTACTTTGCTTATCCAAACGAACCTGATAATATCCTTGATTAAGGTCTAGATGTGTAAAATAGACTGAACCTGACAATGAGTCTAGAATTTCCGTTATGTTAGGTAGTGGAAATTTATCATCTACGATACAATCATTTAGTTTCCGATAATCAACTACTAATCGCCATTTTTTGTTGTTATTTTCGCTTTTCTTTGGTACTAATAATATTGGACTTGACCATTCACATTTCGCTTCTTCAATTATATCGCTTTCTAACATTTTCTTAACCTGTTTGTTTACTTCACTTTTCAAAGCATGTGGCAATCTATACTGTTTAACGTAAACTGGACTAACATTTGGTTTTAAGGTTATTGACTGTTCATAAACATTTGTTGTTGACAACCTGTCACCTGGTAAAAAGAAAACATCCGAATATTTAGCACATAATGCTTGAATTGATTTCCGTTCTTCTATGTTAAGATGATCTAACTTTAATGTTTGAAGTAAAGTTTTCGCTCTCTCTAAACCATTCGAAGTTTGTTCAAAATTACATAAATCATAGTCTTTTAATGAAAATAATTCAGGTTGAAACATTGGTAATGTCACGTCGTGTTCGCTTGTGTTCAAAATTTTTACAGGTAATCTGTTGTTCCGTACCTTGCCTATACTTCCTGCTAGAAAAATATTTTCCGTTAACTGTTGGTTCTGAACAATGCAATCATCTTTCATATCAGTATTCAAAAGTAAATAATGAATAGACTCGCTTCGGGCTGGAATGTGTAACACTTCTTTCGAGTAATCGATAGTGTCAAACAACTTCAAAGAATATTCCATACCATATTTAGAAAGTGTGATGATGTTGGTCTTGAAATTGATATTTGATGCATAGCGACACAAAAAGTCTAAGCCTAATATTCCGTCAGCCTTTAAAGGAATGTTATCGAAAATATGAAGCTTTGTATCAAATTCGACTCGATGTTTATCTTCTAGATGTATCAAACTAAGATGAACAAAACCGGTTGATGTTATTTGACCTGCTATGCCATTTACCGATGTCTCCTCTCCTATTATGGCACTGTTGCTAGGTAGTGAGTCACTCTTTATTACAGATAATGATGCTCCTGTATCTAATAACCAAAAGTACTTTCTATTGCCAATGTAAAAAGACAGAAATTTCGCTTTACCGTAAAATGCTAAGATGTTATGCTTAAAATCGAAAAAACTGCATGTTATTTCCTTCCGCTTTTTGTTCGTTATTTATCGAATCATTATTGTTCGGTTGCTCCGTACATAACACACGATGGTTGTTACCTCTACCACGCGTCTCATATCTCGATCGGTTCTCATTCGTACGTTGATTACCTCGTCCACGCTGGTTATTATAGCCATAATATGAACCTCTATTAAAACCACGAGCATAATATTGTGGTCGGGGTAGGCCACGAGAATAGGAAAAATTACCTCTGTTGTTATGGTAACTCCCTCGGCTGAAATAATTACCTCTGTAGTTCGAGTTCACGTTCGAGTTCGATTTTCCACGGTAATTTCTCTGACCATTCCTGAAATGATTATAGGAATGCGACTTACCTCTTCCTCTCGAAAAATGCATGATGTTTTCGTCACCTTTTGGAGTAGATTCAGCTGACAACTCCTCGTCTTTGGCTCCTTGGATGGCATCCTTTAGGTTTTCGTAGTTACGCGCCGCTATAATCGTGCTAAGCCTGCTGTCACGTAAACCTTGTGAAAATCTTTTAATGGCTAATTTTTCGTTTAACGGCTGCAGAACGGTATAGTTGTTGGAATTACCATCTGCTTGCGAAACTGTGAGATTAGTAAATAATTTCTCGATCTCTGTCGCGTACTGGTGGATAGTGCGCCAGCCTTGTTTTGTTGTTAATAATCGAGATTGTATAGCCGCAAATGACTGTTTAGGCAATAAATTTTTACGCAAATCTGTGATAAGATCGCTTACGGCTGAATATTCCCTAGACACTCGTAATTTAGCATTCTCTGACAATCTACTTTTCACTACGAATTGTATTAGTAACTGTTTTCCTGCCTCTGATAGCATTTCCGAATACATTTCCACAGAGTCAATGATACCTTTGATGTTATTTCCATTATTGTTCATTACAGGGATCAAGCTACACGCTGTTTTTAGATCGAACTCCATGGTTGAACCAGTAAAAGTACTAGCTTCACTAAATTCACAATCACTATCGCTATATCCAGAATTAGTATCGCTACATTTAGAATTACTATCGCTAGTTTCTTTACAAAGTTCTTTTATTTTTAAGTAATTTTCTTCAATTAATTTTATACACTTTGCAAACTCTTCAACAGATCTTTCACTTACTCCCCGTTTAGTCAATATTTCTATCAATGTTTTACCTTTCTCATAAAAACTTTCTGTTTCTTTCAATTTATTTTTATTCACATTACCTTTATATCTTGATTTTCCTTTCTTAACTAAATATTTCTTTATTTCTATTAGTTTATAAAGACAATCTAATAATTCTTTTTCCATTTAGTTTAATACACAATATTAAAAAGTTTCAAATTACATACCATTCTAGATTCGAGTACATTACGGTAGTAGGGCACTTCGATGTTCTCGGAACTGTCGACGCTCTCCATTTATGGGCACGAATTCATGTGATTTGAATTTTAGATAGATAACAATACTATTTTTTAAAGTACTTATTCTTAATGTTCGTAAAATAATGATTTCATTTTCTCGTATTATTGTAAAATGTCATAATATTATGGATTTCCCGAATATTCGCATTAAAGTTCACTTGACCGCACTTTTATTGTTTATGTAAAACGCACTCATTATTGCAATAAAAAAAAAATATAGCACTCTCACTGCATATGCACAGCACTACAACACTTTTCATTTGTAAGAGCATTACATTTTACTTTCTTCTATTTTCATATCTGGATATATCTGCTGTTGCTGTCGACGTCGTCGCGAAACGGACCCCCTGTTGGATCTTTGAAACTCCTGTTGAGCCCAACGCTGGTGGCACTTTTTGTATTGCTTGTATATGATATACACGGCAGCGACCAATAGAAGCGAGCATACGACGACCATCATTATGGTCATCACAGACAAGTGGTTCCTAATTTCTTCTAAATGTCCGGTATTCGATCCAGCAGCATTTTGATTGAGGAACACTGTTTCCTTCTCAACGTTAGACCGACACATTTTGTTTGGTTTTATTAACTTTCACGCGATAAGGTTTTACTTTTTAAACGTTCATGATATCAATTAAAATTCATAGTAATATATTATCGAAAAACATCGCGCTCGCATTCGCCAGCGCCGCGGCGAAACCCGATCATCACGCGCGCCTTTTATGGCAGGGTCGCCATGAGGGGAAGTATGGCTTGTGGACTTGTAATTGAAACGACTGCATCTGACTACGATAGGTTTATTACTAATTGATATATTTGATCTAGCTTATGACATAGTTACTTACTAGTTTACATACTACACCTCACATCTAAACATCCAAACCTTGCCATTTATAATATAAGTGTGATGTACCAGTAGTACAATAATTCCAAACCCCCAAAACTTCTCCATTAAATAGAGTAGAAAAATTGAGCCTCCATTTTTCTCCCAGCGGGAATTGAACCAAACACACCAGTTACACTAAACCGATATAACGTCTATAAACATTCAAGTTCTTACCATATTTCAGGTTCGAGAAGGCAATATACTCAAGTCAAGATGACCAAGTTTTCTCTTCTGGGATGCCAAAATACGATGGACTGACCCACAGTTACAGTTCGATTCTTTTACGACAAAAATTTGGTAGTAAGATAACGGGTTTAAATATAAGAACCTCTACCTATTCCATCGCCTCTCCTATAACTCTAAGGTTTTCTGGAAGAAAACTCTTTTTCAGGGTTAAGCTGGCCTATGTGCATATCCTGTCACCTGTGATATAGGTTTATGCTATGTATTAATTGTGTACAATAAAGAATTACAGAAGAAACTACACTGGCCTGCAAAATTAAGTATCACTCTTTTGATTTTTTTATTCTAAACTATAGAAGTTACAGATTTAAAATACAAAACGTTTTACAGCAAATTTTATCAGCTTTCTTTGAAACTATAGTAAGCTTAACAGAACATTAGTAACATTTTTAACACTAAATAAAGATAAAGCAATAAAATAACCATTTTTAGCTTAGTATCTACGAACTCAATTAACATTTTATAATAAGTATGTTTAACATGTTATTACAGGGGCCTTTAATCAAAGAAAATTATATTAAAATAATAGAAATATATTAGAACTAGTAAATACAATTGAAACAATTGAACCAACTGTAGACAACATGTTATTTAATTTTGAATAACTGGTATTGCCTCCTCGGGCTCTGAATACAGCTTCGAGCCGGTTTGGCATACTGAACACGAGGAGCCGATCCGATTTTGGGGAATATACTCCCATTCTTCTATCAGGGCCTGTTTTAGTGTCCTGAGGGTGATAGGTGGTGGTCTGCGGTTTCTGACTAGCCACCCTAGCTCATCCCAGGTGTGCTCAGTACTTAAAAAATTGTGTGTCTTTAAAAAGTTATTGCAATTTAGTGTGATACTTACTTTTGCAGGCCAGTGGAGTTTGTGCCCGGACGCCCGAGTAGTTTCTTTGAAAACGTATCGAGTTCTCTTGAGAACTTATATCTGAGATAAAAAGTAACCTATGTTTTATTCCAAGTCTGGACTTAAATCTATGCAAAATTTAAGCCGAATTCGTTCAGTAGTTTTGGTCTTAAGAAGTAACAAACATCTGTTAATCTATCCATCAAAACTGTCGTATCTATAAATGTTTATTATTATTGTGATTAGTGTGATATTTTGGCTTACGAGGAAAATACATTGAACTAAATAAAAACACAAACTCTGATAACGCATAATTGCATAAACGAAAAAGGTTCAAATGAGAGTTCTCAAACTGACGACAGACGAAATAATAACTCAAATATTATTCATATGAAAGCTTTACTTTCGAAACCAAAAATCGTTTCGAACTTCTACGATTTGCTCCGATGAGTCCAAACATAAAATATTTCCCACGAATATATTATCTTCGATTTTGTAATGCTTTTGTTTATAAAATATATATACGATTGTGCTCCGGTATTTCGACTGCCGGTATTCCGTAGGACAGTCTTCAATAACAGAGTAAAGATTGAAGTGAACAAAAAATCAAAGTGTAGTCTAATGGAAATAAAGCACTTTGATGATTGAGCATATAGCTATAACATGCAAGCTCTGCTTAGTTTAGGATTAATTTCTAAGCACAACATAAAATCTCCAACATAAACGAGTTTTGGACCTCATTTGAATTCAGCCTATATCCGTTCTAATTCTGTAACCATATCCTAAACAAGCACTGTAAATGTGTTACCAGACACGAATCTAATATGTATATGAGACTGTGGTATGCCTACAGAATCAATAATCGTAAGCTGTCTAATTGAAGAGCGCTGTCGCACTGAATAAAGCTCAGAGTCGACTGTGTCAACTATGGTACATGAGGCTTAGCAGCAATACCCAGGTTAACGGTTACGGGGAAGTAGAAGAGCTCATTCCTACTGTGTATGCCCTGCGAGGTTGCTACTTTCTTCATTTCCAAACAGCAAATTCTTGCATTTGCTGTTTAGAAATGCAGAGAGGAAGGCTCTAGTTCCGATTTTCCCATTGAACAGCAAACCCGAAAAATAATTATTTAAAACCATGTATAAAAATAATAAAAGATTAAAAAAAATTTACTATACAACTTTTAGTGTCACGGCCAAAAACGACTCAGTGTATTTGAATTGAAATGTTTACTTTACCTTCTGCTACAGTTTCTAAAACTACTGTGTATTTTACTATTTATGTAATGCGTATGTACCTATGTTCACAAGGTTCCATGTTTATCTTTGCAATATTGAGCGCTGGCAACAATTTGTTTGTCCACAAATATACCCGCTTTTGAGACTGTTTGCATAGGTGGTTCCTATATCTACACGCATGTACTTGATGAAAGGGCAGGGTAGGAATATTCAGTTGGACACACTATGATGAGGTATAAGAACTTACCTACTTAAAAGTACCTTGTCGTTCTAAAGTTAGCTTACTTGACGACGAAGTTCCGTGTGGTTATTGAGTGCTTTTTGTTATGACGCAGTACCTACCTACTAAAATGCTCCTTAGTTCAGCAAATTGTTAAAGTCCAAGAAACTAGTGAATATTGTCGATTCTGCCCCCACGCGGTCAGTGTTACATTTTTTAGATATTCATATATATCTTTACAAGTACAAAGAAAACACCTAAAATACCCGGAAGAAATATTTGCAGATCGTACAAAATTTGGTCCAAAGGCGGGAAGAGAAACCTGCATCTCACCCTTCGCCCGCTGCGCCACAAAGGTTGCCAGCATAGATGTAAAAGTTGCCAGTAATAAAATATCTTCACAAATTCCTATTCTGTAACAAGTTTTATCGTTCATCAGCTTTCATCTGTTTTGGCTCGTTGGGGCTCAAATGAAACTAGCTAAGCCTTTGTCTCGCCACAAAGACATTGTCCAAGATATTTATACTTTATATCTACGATGAAATTTGTGGCTTTTGAGGTTGCGACAAAATAATATTCAACGTTGTGCGGCTTTGAAGAATGAGAAAATATGAAAGAGTTCGCAACAAAGAAAAATAATGTTGAATTTGCTATGCAACTTTCATTTTAGTTGGCAGTTTTAAGTTCTTGCAGAAATAGGTACTTTATTTACTTTATTCATTATCATCATCATCAGAACATATAATGTCCACTGCTGAACATAGGCCTCTCCCAAACGACGCCACGAGTAGAGGTCCTGAGACGCCTCAACACCCTTAGACCGCTACAATAACGTCGCTCCATTGAGTAGGAGGTCTTCCTACACTCCGTTTCACATTAGTTTATTGTTGAATTATTTTTAGTTATTAGTTGATCACTAAGAGATTGTTATCACTAAATAAAATATGTACATACTTGGCCGCATACTGCAGTTTTTACAGTCTACACACCAAAGTCGGCGGGCCGCTACCGACAAGTTAACGAAACATTGTCGGCTGCCTACAGTTTTTCAGACACGGAAACATTATACGAGCCAAAAGTCAAAGCTATCTGACAACTTATTTTCCACTAATCAGTTAAGTAAATAACTTTCCCTAGCAAAAATGTCCATTAATAAAATTAATTCTAGATTCCCAATTCGACATAAAATTGATACATTCCCAAAGCTTTTAGCCAAATTACCCGTAACGCGAGGTGTGAATACTCAAGCTACACTATTTGTATGCATGTTTGTAAAAATGAGTTACGGTGCACGACGATGGCGCCCCCAGAGTGGCATAAATAGCGGGGGAAAATGAAGTCAGTTTTCACTCTGTACCGTCTAGGTAGCGAAATGGTCACGTATGTTGTGAAATATTAATTTTAGTGCAGTTATATCTCGAAGCCCTTGTGTAGAAATGAGGTGCTGTTAAAATTTTATGTAGAGGTTTTTTTATGTGTCAAGATGTTGACTAGAAAATTCAATAAAAAATTGTAGAGTGCTCTCGCTAAGGGATGAAACGTTGGTGATCTTCCAACACAATCGTACGCATAACTTTGGGGTTCGTAGTTCGCTTAGATTCATAATGAATGTAGAGAGGGTTCATCTCTCTCTCAAAGTAGGTTTTCTTTCTGAAGTATATTTAGAGACATCTCATTTTCCATGGGATTTGGTACAAAGACTGAAGCGTGTGGACGTAGATCTTCGCGAATCCCATGCAAAAATAAGTCTCGACACTGTCGTCAAACTGAATTTAGGGCTCTGACAAAAGAACGTATCATACGATACCTCCGTGCGAAAACAAATATGGATATAACATTCGAAATCGAACGTATAAATACCACTCACTATTAGGTCCATCTCGCGAGATGAAACAGAATATTGTACCTGCCTCGATAAATAAGAAACAATAAGGTAAATATCGGAAAAAAACTTGAGAATACAAACACAAAGAACCTTTTCAGAATATTTACATTCGCGGATCGAGAGGTGAACGGACAGAAGATCTTTTCATAGAACCTCGTGAAATTGGTACTCGCTTATTATGGAAACAAATTGGAAGTTCTTATCAAAAGTAGCTACTTATTTACAAATCATTAAAAGCTCAAAAGTATTTCTTTTATCAACAATCATAAATCTCGTTTCTTTATCCGTCAATACGGAATAATACTTAACTTAATATTCCTTATCGATAATTAAATTATAAGAAGAAGCATTCCATTTTTGTTACAATGAATAATTTTACACCGCTTAGAATAGTGAATCTTGATCCTTTACAGTCAATTGAAGTTTTTTTAGCAAATGTGTCCTGGACAAAATATGCGGACATACATACATACCATTATTGTTTTTCCTGGGTACCAAGTATTTCGCGTCTAGGACATTTTGAGTTTATTTCGCCATTGATAAGTAATAATTTGCAAACTTAATAATTTATAGAAGAAATAGAACATTGTATTAATTACTAAGCCGTTTTCTCAATTCAGCCAAAAGTACCTACAATGTCATAATCAATTATATTATGTAGAGGATTTTTGTTGCACTAAACTTTTATATTTCTTTTAGTAATGTTTTTCGTAGGAAGACAATTACGTGATTACCATATTTTGAAAAACCTGTAAGGGCTGTTTAAATGTACGACATTAATTGTAAACGTTCAATATTATAACTTGTGATCTATAAATAAATAAATAAAATAAATTACCTAAGTACATTTGGCATTCATAAATTATTTTTGCGACGAGTGTTCTTGGAGGTTGCGATATAAACTAGACGTATCAAAGCAATAAGTGTAGTAATCAATATGAGAGCATTGCCGCTTAATGGGCAAAGAAGTTTTTGATATACGATACCAATTCTGAAACAATGGAGGCAACGGAAGCGAGACGGGGCCATCACAAATAATATGCGATGACCTAGCTCATATACACGTTGCTCTAGCTATGTACCAGATATCTACAGATAGAAAAACTGGCAAAAAAATATTTAGAGAGGTTAGTCTATTTGACTCACTTATCCTTTTTTAATTCCCAACGCAAAAAGAGAGGGGTGTTATAAGTTTAACGTGTCTGTCTGTGTATCTGTGTATCTGTCTGTGGTATCGTAGCTCCCAAACGGATGAACCGATTTTCGTTTAGTTTTTTTTGTGTCATAGATAATTTAATCCCGAGTGTTCTTGACCATGTTTCATGAAAATCTGACGGTTTTTTTTTATTTTTAATGTTGTTCTTGTGTATGGGATTTTATTTTTGGTTTCGGTATCAAATGGCAAACAGAACCCTTATAATTTCGTTGTCTGTCTATTCCACTCGTCTGTCCGCAGTGTATATTTCTCCTACTATTTCTTTCCATTAGATACGAATACTGAAGTCATTGAGTTTATTTATGTAATCTGTGTCAGTTAATGGCAACACACAATTTAGTAGGAGTTGATTAATTTTATGTCTGAGTGTAATTCAAAATTACGATACTATAATAAAATATGCAGTCATGTTGTTTCAGTTTTACAGTTTATGTGGATTATTAGTTTTGAGTTTCAGCCGACTTAGAAAATAGGAAGAGGTTCTAAATTCGGCTGTATGTTTGCACTTTCTACTGATTACCGATTTAGAAGATTTTTTGGTTTTGTATAAAAATTGACTTCGGACACGTCTCATGGTGGGACGGTGACTTTATTGAGCGTCTTCTCGTGCAGGGCAGATTGAGAGAGAAGATCACACATGCAATAGACCGACCAGATTAGATCCGCAGTCGGCGATCCCTTACTTGAGTGCAGTAGAAAGACCAAAAATAGAGAAAGATGACGAGACGTAAGGCGAATCACAACAGCAATGGCGCACTCATATACTCATATACATATTTATTCGCCGTAGGAGCACAAGGCACACTGGGTTAAGTCAACATTTAACATTATATTAGAAATACTAATAAGACAATAAATAACGTAACACAAAACAAAGAAATTAATATTCGTAGGTATCTGCTGTGAATGGGCATTGTCAATAATCAAATTAAACAGCATAATTATAAGATTAATAATATATTATATATTAATAGCTGTTAAAAAAGGGCACTGTATAGATAAATTGTACAAATAATTCAAATCACCATTCTTAAGCTGAATAGATGGTAATCGGTGCTGTCTGATCCTCCAGAGGCATTTTGGGTGATAAAACCTCACCCTTTTCGATTTTAGAGCGACATATTTTCATAACTTCCAATTTATTAGTCACTTCTTTATTAGGTACATCGTGCGTAATACGATCTCTCCTCCGCTCGATACCTTAAATGGCAGCCATGTAGGGTTCGGTGTTAGGAGGCTTGAGTGAAACGACTGTGTAAATACTATGGTAGGTTTATTACTGAATAATTCTTAGGTACAGGCAGATGATAAGTATATATTTATCTTACTCGGGCATAGGTACAGTACACACACACCCAACATGAATGAACATGATGACCACGACCGCTCTGACAAGAGTGTTAAGGCATCAATACACCAATGCCGGCGGCACGTGCCGCCGGCATGCTTTTACATAAATTGCAAACGAAACAAGCCTGGTGCTTTGGTCCTTACGAAGAAGAAGATAGGAATTGATCCCGAGATGGTCTCATAAAATTTTCTACTCCCTATTTGTTCCGCAAAACTAAAAAAACCAGTGATATTAAGGAATTCGAAGTCAAGTTTTAATTTTTTTCAAAACAATCAAATCACTTGTTGAGACTATGTTTAGTCACTAACATAAAAACAGTTCACACTTGATTTGAAAGTGAGGCGATTGCGCAGCGAGCATGACGCGATGCCGCTTTTCAAAATCTTAATAATCCTTAGAGCATTAAACCAGTAATAATCACACTAATATTATAAATGCGAAAGTTTGGATGGATGTTTGTTACCTCTTCACGCCAAAACTACTGTACGGATTGGGCTAAAATTTTGCATACAAGTAAATCTAATCCTGGAATCTAACATAGGATTTTTATCCCATAAATCAGTTCCTATGGGATGGAAATCACCTTTAAACGTTTCCATAGAAACAACGCGTGCGAAGCCGCATAATATATTTATTTATTTATATTTAGTGTTCAATACACGGATCGCACGCTGCGAGCTCGCTGCGCGCCCGGGGCGTCGTAGCGGTGTGCTCGCTTTGCACTCGCCTCGCTTGAAAATCGCTCGCAAATCGTCAGTGTGATAAGGCCCTAAAAATGTTATGAAGAAAATCTATCAGTGTTGCAATAACTTAAATAAATAACTCCATCCTTTTATTAAAATGTTGAAATAATAAACTGTCTGTCATAAATAGGAAAATGCATTGTATTCCCAAGTGATACCAATTGTCTTCCGGCAACATTATTAAAGGTAAATAACCAGTTGTGCTCGGCCAAGAAAAATTGCGCTCAAGGGGCTGTCTGGATGACTGGTAGACAGCTAAGGCTGTAGCCACACGGTCCATTTTATGCGACGAGAAATAGTAAGCGGTTTTTAAATTACAAGTTTAAGACGGTAGGTAGTCTTTCGTGGTTTGGTAATTGGCAAAGAACGACAAAATAGATAGCTTTTTGAAAGTTTAATAATAACTTCAAATTACATGCTAAACCAAATGTCAGTTAAAAGTTAAACCGCAGCGTTTTTAAGAAGTATTCCCATTTAGGTCACTAATTTTAAGGGCACCACATTTACAGCACCTTTTTTATTTCCAGTTGGAGCACCCACGAAGAAGTAGTGTCTAGTGATGGGGTTCTGATATAACTTAAGTTTTTATTTTTATAGTGCGTAAGCCTCACGCTCTGGCAAATTTCTTAGAAATTAAATAACATCGCAAAAATTTACGACTTCGCCGGGACTTGAACCCGCATCCTTCCGTCAGTACCGGAATGTGCTAACCAACTACACCACGAGATCAACATTCTTTCGTCTAGTCCCAACATTTTTTACTAATTCGCAGATTTTGGGGCGTCTATGTTTGAGCGGATAAAAAACTTAATAAGCACAGACTACTTAATTTATGTTTAGGGAACGTTAAATTCAAGTTATAGCAACTTTGCGCTAGAAATCCGGTAAAAATTGCCCCCAAGTGTATTAGCCTCGCTTACAACAATGTAGTTTCTTTTGAATAGTGTATCAAGAAAAAAGATACGTTTTCACTGCTGAAAATAATCAGAAACATAAGATAGACTCAGATTAAACGAAAAAGAAGATTATATTAAGTTTACTTCATTCACAAAGCAAATTACAATCAGGTAATAAAAATAAATAAGAACTAGTTTTACAATTGAAACAAATGAGCTTACTGCAGATTGTTGCAAACAATCTACAGGTAGCTCAACTGATCCACATCAATAACAGTCGTAAGCGTCCCCAAGACGCTGGCTGCATTGCCCCGCTGTACGGCAATGCTGATGCGTTGCGCCAGATACTCACCAGCTTTTGGGGCACGCGTCGCTTCGACCAGACGCTCAGATATTTTTTTAAAAACCCGAAGACCCTCGGTACCCCACAGACCTGGGGTCTCGACGGGGAAGCAAATCTGTAGGCTCTGTCGAGACCTGCACATTTGTGCCTCTTGAGATCCTCGGCCAAATCTGCTGCCGCACCCGCCCTCACGGATGTCTGATTATATAGATAGATAGATTATAATGGTACAAGATTTGACAGACTGCGCCTGGCCGAGTCAAGCTCACCATGGCTCGGCCAACCTCGGCCATACGTAACTGGACCATAGGACTTTTTCTTTGTTTTAGTGTTTGCTATTTTGGTGTTCAAAACGACTTTGCATAAAGGGGTCTCTGAGCAATGATAATGTTAAACAAAATACCTTCTTAATTACATTTAATAAAATAACAGTAAACATTTTACTCACGAATCTACTGCCAGGCCTCCAAGCTTGTGAAATCGGTTGCATATTAATGGTGCTTTACCAATCACGAATAACACATATAATAATAATCCCTAAATAAGGTTTTGTCTATACGATAGGAACAGACGTAGATCGCAACCAGTCGCAATAAAACTTACATTTACCACCAAATAACACTAGAATGTAAGCTAACACAGGTCAAGGCAGTACACACTAGCGCTGGCGTTAACCCTCGTGATATATGCCCTCACTGCAGCAGGATTCCAGGTAGATTCTCTTTTGTTTTGTGCCATAGTCTACGTGCTAACTGGTGATTTAAGGTAGCCTAATGTTTGGGTACACTAGTAGCGTAGTACTGGCCGGTAAGAATAGTATTTTTGATAAAGTTTGAATTTCAAATTTAGATTCTCAAGTTGAACACACATTTGAATGCACTAAAAAGTGCATTCAAATGTGGGCTTTAACTCGTAATGTTTAGATGAACTTTATATTGACGGTATCGGATGACAACCAGCGAAGCTCACGGACCAATCGTTGGAAGCAATTTTGTAACTGTAAATGTACATATCTAAAGATAACGAGTTTAAGCCCATGTTTGAATGTAAGTTTTTGTGCTGTGTGGTGACGGTATTGGATAAGGCAGTCTATATTTCTTCCAGTCTAGAAGGTATAAGATTTTAGTTGAATTTTATAAATCTTTGGAGAGTGTACTCAAAATTAAAACTCTGAAGTAGATATTTGGGATTGAAATTAGAATTAGGATCAAAAGTGGGAGGGAACTATTTTCAAAAGTCCATATTATAGCAATCGATCGACGATAAAACGATTATATCCGGTTTTTGCTGACGTCGAAGACAAAAAAATAATTTTATTAAATATTTTTATGTTTATTTGACTATGTAGGTACAGAACTAACATCAATTATTCAATATTGATGTTATTCTTGAATTATTCATAATTATATTCTGTGTCAGCGATACCTCCAGCTTAAACTGAACTCCATGTGACGACAAAAGCCGTGTAAATCACAGGAGTCCCTCGTGACTACGGAGGTCCAATTTAAACGGTCGTTTAGGACTCTAAGCGATGCTTACTTGTGCAATTAAACTAAATTATAAGCGGTTATTCTGAACGTGGATACAGTTGGCTTTAGAGATTACTAGAACAAGCTCAGGGATATGATGAAAGGGGTTCGTAGAACCATCTCATAGATACTTTGTTTTTATGAAACTAGTAGTAGCTTTTTGAGCTGACTGTACATGGACTATCAATACATAGCGATATAAATGAAGAGGTTTTATTGTAACAAGTGGAATGAGTATAAATTAAATATTGTGAACTATCAGAGTTAACAGAGAGTTAGTTGCGACAGAGAACCAAAGTTATCGACAGAGCCCAAAGAACCGCGACTAGGCAAACGTAGTGTATGTAGGACGCCCTCCAGCCAGGTGGGATGACGATCTGCGAAAGACTGCAGGCAGATGCTGGATGCGGCAAGCTGAAGATAGGGCGCTATGGCGCTCATTAGGGGAGGCCTAAGTCCAGCTGTGGACTAATTTAGGTTGATGATGATGTTGATGACGATCAGAGTTGCTTTTCTGCTATAACACTGCACTTGACAAAATCATGAACTGAGTTACTTACAAACATAAATTAAGGACAGTTTTTACAAAGATTTTCCTATTTTACCTTTTTATAGCTCTCCTCCCTTTGAACCGTAATTTTTCCTCTCATCAGACCCTGACTGGTGCAGGAGTTGTAGAGTTAAGTATGAATAACGTTTCGGCGGGACCACAATTAAAAATGACCGCTAGCACTATATAGTCGTAACATGATTGGATGATTTATGCGTTTTACGATATTTTGGCACAGTCAAATCATCAATCACGTTATTATACCGTTAGTTGTATTATTTAGTACCTACTGAACATTTCACACGGTTTTTAGCATTTTCACTTGGCTAAAACAGTTGAGGTTAATGTAAAACACGATCAGCGAAAAGGCACCAGTTGATTGATAGTTTTTTCGTTAGGGCAGTAATTTCTTTTGTATTTTTGGTTGTAAATAAAACAAAGTAAACAGACCATAACCGAACCCGGAATACATAATTTTATGTCGTAAACATTTGTCCCGCGGTGGGTCACAGTAAATATTTTAAGATTCATTCTTCATCCATCACACCCGCTTCGCAAACTCTAGTGAGGATTTCAAGTAAAAATAGATTCAATAAATTCAACTGAATAGCTAAATCAGTCTGAAACCTGAGACGCCAGTTCTGGGGTCCCATAATGAAAGCAATTTGTCGACCTGGAACCGCATTAGTTGGAATGATTCCGGTTCCGGGGAAAAGAAAACTCATCGTGCAATGGAACCTGCGAATTTAAAGTGGGTTGAAAACATATACAGCTGTAAAGGATCAAAACTAGCTACATCTATTTATTTAGTGCGAACGTTGTACAAGGAAATTATCAAAATACTAATTTAGAACGAAATGTACATAAGTACTTTTTTATGATATGCCTCTAAGTATTAAGTTTCTGTCATTCCTTGGGATATCATCTTTTTTCATCACGTTCGTTCAGCTGAAAGGCGTAGGTCATTGGTGCATCTTTAATCTAATCTTGTGACAAGCTTCAAAATGTTATCTAAGTTCAAGAAAATTCATGCAAACCTGTCTGCTTCACCCCAGTCTTATCTGATGTCAACTTTACGCAGAAATGGTCCCAAATTACACAACAACGTTGCACACTTCCAGCTTCAAGCTTCTGTGTTTCCAGGCGACTAAATTCACGTGAACGAGGCACAAACAATCCAGCGGCTTGGAAACGCAGTTTCGGCCTAAAGATTAATTAGTTGTGGCAAACGTCTCGAGTAATCTTGAAATCTTGCATCCGCTATAAATTATTATCTCACAAATATGCAAGTAAAATTAATTTATCTAATGCTTGTGCAGTGCGTTAGTCGACGAAGACATCACCTGTGGGATAGTTGTGTTCGGATTTTAAAATGGAGGAAGAAACAGAGAATAAGGTATGGGTGAATGTTCTAGAATTCTAAGGCAAACGAGCTTTTGCGACCATTGGGGAAAGTTAAAACCTTTTCACAAGAACTTGCTGGTGTATTGTGATAAAAAGATTTTTGCATAAACTCGAGAATATTATTTGCCTTAGCCAAATGTGAGACATTTTTTCATGGTTGAGGGAAAATGGCGTACCTGCCATTTTTCACACTTTCCGAATGGCAAGGACGAAACTGTATAAATTAAACTATGCTTCTATTTTTTTACTACTTGACTATTTTATTGACAGGCATGACGAAAAATGTTGATGGCTAGACAGACAGAACAGATAGACAGAAAAACAGAGCTGGACAATTTATTTTTGCGATATTAGTATTTTACAATATATATTTCTAACGTAGTTAGTAGGTACATACTTGAACTTTGAAATACCCGGACAAGAAAAACAAGTAAAACTTTTCTTCCTGTATAAAATACTAGAAATGCTAAGGTATCCTTTATTATATCAATAGGTATTCGTATACTTTTTGACAGGTAAATTGTAAAAAAAAAACAAACAACCTATTTGACGATCAAACTCTTTAATTCTCTGGCTTTTCAGTCAATTTTCAAATCTAAAAGAAACGTAAACCTGTTTATTTAAACTACTGCTTTTCGTAAAATTTCCGAAAAAGCTGAGGAAGACACGATTACTAGTGAAGCAAGCGTCTTGCTTAAAAATTAATTTTGTTTTAATAAATTGTGTTGTATTGGCAGATCGTAATTGTAAATGGTGTAATATATTCAAAATGTCTCAGCAATAAGACCACTCTTAAGTGCAACTGTACTGTTAAAAAAATATATATATAAATATATATATATAAATTGGCAGAAGCCTTTATTCACAAAGAAAATTATAATATAATTAGTATTTACAATTGAAACAATTGAGCTAACTGCAGACTGTTGCAAACAATCTACAGGTAGCTCAACTGATCCATATCAATACCAGTCGGAAGCGTCCCCAAGACGCTGGATATTATATATAAATAGTTAGTAGTTACGTCATGTTGACCAAATATGTTGACCAAATCATCACGGTAACGATGTGTGCGATGCTGATGGATGACCAATTTAAAAGATTTTCAGATTACAATTATTTTTTTGTGTAGGCTTACAAAATGAGCACTTAGACTATTCAAATTTTATACCATAAATTCAAATAAGAAATAAGGTTATTCCGTGATCATGGCGCATAACACTACGACGAAATTATGGAAAAGCTCAAAACTCAAATCATGATAAATATCCCGTTAGAAATGACGTTGAAATTTACCATGACGGTTTAAAAGTGTAAATAAGAAACAAAGAGTTTTACTACAAAAACTATCGTGGTTTGACGAATTCATTACGGACGTTAGCGGGTTAACAACAAAAATAAGGTTCGTAGTTAACCCTCTTACATCCTTAAAGAAATAATAATAATAATAATAAATAAATAATGCTAGAAAATTCACACAGCATTATCTAGCCCCAAGCTAAGCAGAGCTTGTGTTATGGGTACTAGATAACTGATATACTTAATACAATACACTACATAGATAGATATTTTTATTATTATACATTGAAACACCCAGACCAACGGAACAAATTTCTGCAGATCGTACACAAATTTGTTCCGAGGCGTGAATCGAACCCGCAACCTCCTGCGTCGCAGGCGGACCTTCGCCCACTGCGCCACGCAGGTCGTCAACCTATAAGGTGATATTGATTTTCTCTTCACTTAAATTTTTTACCAAAACCCAAGGCCAAGGCATGAGGACTCTTTGCACTCAATAAAAACCTTCTTTGACAACAAAAACCTAAAAAGGCAGTAAAATATGATCCAAATGTATCTTGTTCACAGAAATCCAAAGTGGAACGGCGGAGTTCCGAGCTAGAATCCGCGAGGGACGAAATAAAGAAATTCAAAGAGAATCTCCTTCAATCAGTCGCCACCGGAGAGTAAGTCGTAAATAATTTAACGTGTAAATTCAAGAAGAGCACCGGGTTAATATTACCTTATCTTTACTATAAAAAATATCGTAGTTTACCGAATTCATTACGGATGTAAGCGGGTTAACTACGAACCTTATTTGTGTTGGAAGAACACCAACGTTTCATTCCTTCACGAAGGATTTCTTAAGAGTGAGTGTGGTTCTAGAAGCGCGTAAACCCGCTTGTTCATTATAAAAGTCAACGGTAAATATTCACACCGAAACCTTTGACACAAAACATAAAACATCCGATATTTCCGTATTTTTCCGAAATTTAGAAATAATATTACTTATGATATAAAACTATTGAGAAAAACATAAATGTGCTACTTCAGCGTAAAAGCGATTTATTATTTAGGTAAATACATTTAGTTTTTTTTCATTTTGCTTGTAGTAGCTGTACTTATTCAGTACCGTAATGTTTTGGACCAATAGATCTAAAACTATTTACTTTTCTTCATCTGTTCATCCTACGTAACAAACATTCAGATTTCACAAACTTTCGACTTTATAATATTAGTAGGAAGTAGGATTATTGTACCTTGTGATATACTTTATTTCTCGTTGTCTCCGAGACTACATTGACAAACGTGAGTGATTCTCCGTGACCAGCAAAGCCGAATAGTACTTTGTAACAAAAATATAGTAAAAATTTAAAATACTGCCCCAGAGACATATAAAAATATTCGAAAGTGAAATAAATCAAGACTCAAGAAGGCCAATTTTGCTTTATTTAGAATCTTGGCTAATCGTTTTCAATAACAATTAAATTATTAAAGCCAAAAAAAGGCTCTAATAATATAAATCTAAGAATATAACATATAGTATATCCATACTAAAATTATTAATTCGAAAGTAACCCTAACTGTCTGTCTATCTGTCTATCTGTTAACTTTTCACGCCGAAACAGCTGAACGGATTTTTATGAAATTCGCCAAAGTAAAGTAGGGAATTAAACGATATCCCATGGACGGACATGGGTTACTTGAACTGGGCAAAGCCGCGGGATGAAGTTAGTTTTACTGTAAACGTTTCCATAGAGAATTTTCTCTATGGAATTTTTCACGCATTTGCGTGCGAAGCCGCGGGCACAAACTAGTAATACTATAAATGTGAACGTTTGGATGGATGGATAGATGGATGGATGTTTGTTACCTCTTCAAGCCCAAACTACTGAACGGATCAGGCTGAAATTTTGCATACAGGTAATTCTAAACCTGGAATCAAACATAGGCTACTTTTATCCCATAAATCAGTTCCCGTGGGATAAAATCACCTTTAAACGTTTCCATAGAGAAAATGCGTGCGAAGCCGCGGGCATAAACTAGTAATCTTATAAATTCGTACATTATTGTCTCTTAAAAATGCCAAAAAACGAGAACATTTTTGTAAAACAACCTACAGCAGAATTTACCATTGACGTAACCTCACCCAAAAAGAAGGGAAAACCATTCTAAAAACAACCAGCCATTGCATGTTACGCCAAAGTATACAAATAACGCTGATTACTTTTATTTCAGCTCTCTGATAGCGGAAAAGGAGGAAATGGGAATTCCGGTATCGTCCCGTTCTCGATCCGCATCCAGGGCCAGAGAGGCGCTTTGCATCCCGCCCAATATGCTGGCGGAACTGGATGAAACCAAAGTGTTTGAGTTGAAAGAGGTGAAACAATACTCTAGACAAATTTTATGTGAAATTTTTGTTAACAAACCACCCATACTTGACCTAAAGTTCAATCTGTTAGCATGGATCTAAGTAAAATTCGGGAGATTGAGTACTACTTTCTTGGAAGCGGAAGGCTCAAATGAGGTGCAATTAGGTCCACTCACCTCAGTCATAGTCGCTCGGACGGCCCCACCGCCGGCGTTCGTGTTTCGCGAGCATGTTTTTGAGCCAGTCGCATTTCGGTCTAGGTACTTCTTTCCATCTTTGTTGTTCATTAGGTAAGTATATTGTAAAAGATTGAAAATAGCGTGTCTTTGCGTTTAGTTGTAACACAATACTTGAATTAGCGCTGGGAGAACGTAACATATCTGCCAAATTTTACTTATATCCATTATTTGGTGACGTGTATTTTATCACGCTATTTATATTTCTTATCGATTTGAGATATTTCCTTCACTAAATTTTGCTCACTATTATATTATATAATATATAAAGTTATATTATAAACACGACGTGAAAAGAGCACGTAAGTTTTTGCGTTTCTTTTGCATTTTGTTTACAAACATTTCACATTAAATTGAGAGTATAAATGAGATTAGTAATAATTTGGCGTGTTTGAAAAACCTAAAAATCAACATCACATTCCTGAATAGGTATACTGAATATTATTCAGTGTAACCTAATATTTTGACTCTGATCGTTTGCGTGAGCGGTGTGAGCCGCCATTAGAAATGTGCCTACCAAAACAACACGACAACCATAAAAACTAATGTCAATTTTAATACCAGAGATGCCGAGTGGTCGCTTAGAACTGGCACTCAAAACAACTGTCATTTCGTACAGAATATTTAAGCCGGCTTTTCACTATGGGATATAATATAAATTACATCTTGAGCTATATATTACATCCCGCGATTACTGTTCACACTGTAAGATATATATTTTGGAACACACATGATCAGTTTACACGTCTGCACACGAACGCCAACATTCAAACTGAGGGCGAGGCAGGGGGAGGCGCGGTGTCCGGGGACGTGAGGTAAAATCAACCTTCAAATGACCTTCAAATATCGCTCACTCGGTCGAAAAAATATTTATAGTTTGGGATGTAATATATATTATAGCACAGTGTAAACGGTCCCATACAAAATGTATGAGTGATGTGAGCGATACAATATTTATTATATCTCAAGATGTACTATATATTATATTATATCCCATAGTGAAAAGCCGGCTTCAGTCCAGTGTGTTTGTGTGGTTTGATGACACATTGATGTTACGACTATGAAAGAAATTCGCGCGCAGTGATTCTTCGAACTAAAGGGTCCATTGCGCGCCATTTTGTGAAAAGTATAGGCATAGAATTTGGTGTTCATAGGAGAGAGACGGAGCTTACGTTTTTGGAACGGGGTAAGCGCAAAAATGATATTTTAGCTTATTTACAAAAAAATAACGTACGTATCATAACAAAAATCTATTCTATGGACCGCAGTGTTCCTGAGATCTCGACCAAATTAGGTGCCAAACGCACTAGTGCACTTTCATGATTTTTTTTTCGTAGTTTTTTTTTCGCAATCGTATTTTCCAATTATGAACCGAAGAAAAAACGTAAATTTTATGTATTTATAGTTTTTTACCGAGAATCCTGTGGCTACTGAGTTCTCGGTCTAGTTTGACAAGCAAACTAGAAATTCCTCGAGAATCAAACTTTTATTGGACCACCTCAAAATCATCCTTTAAACAACAACGAAAGAATCTACGATAGACACATCCTGCGTTTAAGTATTCGGGAGTAAATGTCTATTATTTACAAGTTTGGTAGGTTGGATTAAATTTGAAGAACATCATAATACTCTTATGTAACATCATAACATAACTTTATTTATAGGTAATTAAAATTATACAATATTCCTGATTTATACAGGGTGTAACAAAAATAAAGGACCAAACTTTCAGGCGGGGTGTAGATTCGAACACTGAATTCAAACTAAAGGGCGGGTTCCCGTGTTCGAATCTACACTCCGCCTGAAAGTTTGGTCCTTCATTATTGTTACACCCTGCATAATCTCGATCTTCCCAGGCGTTCCTTCTATTTGACATGGATGGCGACGGCTGCATCGACTACAGTGACTTGAAAGCAACCCTCATCAGTCTCGGAGACCGCACAGATGAGAACATGATCAAGAATATGCTTGATGAGGTAAGAGCTTTACTCTTTCATCATCAGCCCATGGTAGAATGCTGGATATATTTGGATAAAGATTTCTATTTTAGGATTTTTTTTTACAAATGGCAGAAGCCTTTATTCACAAAGAAGTTAACAATAAAATAATGGAAATAAATTAGAACAAGTGTTTACAATTGAAACCAATTTTAGGATCAATTTTCATGATATCGTCGCCTAGGTAAACTTACGAAACTGAAAAAAGGACTTTTAACAGGGAAACGTTTTGAAAATTAATTTTAGAATTTATACAATTTCTACTGTTTTACAAAATCTTAGTTCGATAGGTACGCCAAATTTTCTTACCATACGAAAATTATTATAATGTATTGTTAGAGACCATCGTCATGTTAATTATTGGGTTCTACCCTCAACTGATTTGTACTTTATCTTTACTTACTAAGGTCATTTACAATCAAATAATAGAAATATTTTAGAACTAGTATTTACAATTGAAACAATTGAACAGGCGCCCTATCTACAGCTTGCCGCATCCAGCATCTGTCTGCAGTCTTTCGCAGATCGTTGTCCTGCTGCCTGGCCACATGGCGTCCTACACTAAGTTTGCCCATTCAAAAACTACACATTTTACGTTTAGTTTTTATAGTGGTACGGTTTTTTTGGCTAGAAATAAGACCTTTGAACTCATACGCACTAGTGAGTTTAACCGCGCAGTAATCGAGGGGGTTTATAATCGCGTTATTTAGTGGTAAGATTGCCTTCAAGAAAATAAAAGGGGCGACCGTGGCAGTTCAACCGCTAGTGCGTGAGCTTTTAGGGTAAGCCTCTTTATGGCTTTACATAGAAAATGCCAGAGATTTCTTTAAATAAAGGAAAGTGGAAAGACATTTCCAGTGGCGTACGCATTTAACTTGACGGATTTTTCCGTGTATTTGTTAGTCAGTGGGATAAATCGAAATAAATTATCTGACTACTGCATCAAAAAACAAATTGCATTGTATATATAAGTTGACACATAAAACAGGCATCGATAGCAGATCATAAAGGAAAACTTGTCCTGCTCTTTAAAACTTTTGTTTCCCCCAGAAAGGCACCTTAAAGTCCTATGATATTTACAAGGAATCTGTGAAAATCGTAATAGCCTATACATAGAATAAAGCTAAAAGAAAGAAACAAAAAGTCCCTCAGTAATAAAACAATTTGTCACAAAAACAAAACAAACCAACAAAATGTATTTACTGAAGTTTAGTGTCTTAGAACAAAAACTTTGCTTTTGTCTTAATTCCGATAAGTATTGTTTAGAAGTTTTATAAAGCTCGAAAATCTTCAAAGGTCTTGTCTCTTGTCGTTTTATTATCAGAAGGTTTACCATTTGTTTGCGAAATTCTTCGACTTTTGTGAGGTGTTGAATTTATACTAGAGAATTATTATTATAGTTGGTAGATATAGAGGTACTTCTTACATTTCACAATATGTAAAAAAAACTCTGTAGCAGCCAGGAGTCGGAAAGATGGCGGTGTGTTATACCTCCATGCCTCGGAAAGCAAGTTAACCGTTTGTCCTGCTTCTGACCTCTCCCCGTAGTGTCGGTCTGCCGTCCCACCGGATTATGAGAGTCAAGGAATAGAGAGTACACCTGTGTTTCCGCACACACTTGTGCACTATAGTATGTCCTGCGCACATGGCTAGTCTCTCGCCACCGCTGCCCGTGGCCTAAATTCGAGGACATCATCCTCAGGTTTCACAAGCGGTAAAAACAGCAACGAGCTATTTGATTTTTATACAGGCAATCGCTCATTTTGTACACACAACAAAGTTTACGGCAAATTGACGGCTATTCGAGCGGTTGCACATGCAGTGCGTATGCACTAAGGTGTCATGAAAAATGGGACTTTTACATAAACTTTTTCACACAATGCTCACATAAACGGAAAAGAGTTGAAGTCCAAGTATTAACCTGAAAATTTAAGCACTTATCACTTTATAGCCGCCTTAAAACTGCGAACCGTATTAAATTAAAAACTCAGTAGCGCAATTTTCTAGCAGCATCAAAAACAAAAGATCTCAAAAGTTTATCTCTTGAAGCTCTAAAAGTTAACTGGGACTACCGCACAGCTAAAGTTCATTAAAAAGCGGAAATAAGAGTGGATTTTATTTACTTCGGAAACTACTTTAGAAACCGACACCTGCGTGGAATGTAATTTTACAGTAATTGCATTTTTATACGGTGTAAACCTAGGTAAGGTATCTACAAGTTACCTCACCTAGGTTTACACGAGTCCTACTATGGCTTTTGTATGTACGTGAAAAAAGAAGTTTTTGTGAAATTGTTACGGATGATCATCGAAAAAATCAGTAGAACAATTATCTACTCTATGCGTACGACAATGTGTGTGTTTTTTATAAAATTAAATCCTTATTTTTGGCCGTACTTTTTACTGGAGTATTTTGTGAAACCAAGAAAAAAATGTGGCATTCACAGGGTGGGGCAAATTTTTTAATTATTTTGCTAGATAGAAAACCGTTTCGTTGGTAGTTGTGATTCACTATATTTGATATTTTACCCCCTGAGTATATTTTTACACAGTTATGCATGGGTTTAATTCTGGTTATGAGTAACGCGAACCCATTTCTGACGTGAGAGTCACAAATGAGTAAGTGCATTATGTGGTCCAACGCAAAACTTTCAACGTGAAAATTTATATTATGAACCTTAGGTTAGTAAACTTTAAGTTTATTTCTGTCCAGGCCCCAATCCCGCTCGACTTCGATGGTTTCGTCAACCTTCCTGGATACAACACACTCGAACATGACGTGCATTATATGATTTATGTGGTCCAACGTAAAACTCTCAAAGTGAAAATTTATATTATGAACCTTACGGTAGTAAAATTTAAGTTTGTTTCTGCCCAGGCCCCAAACCCGCTCGACTTCGACGGTTTCGTCAACCTTCTCGGATACAAAACTCTTGAGCTTGACTCTGAAGATACACTGGTTGCGGCTCTTTCACGGTGGGACAAGAACAACACGGGATTCATCTCGGAAGATAGGTAAGGTCAGGTTCACTTCTTTGAAAAATATATATAATATACTAGCTGACCCGCCGCGATTTCATTTGTGTGGACTTTAGTAATACTAATACCCAAATAATGTTGGTTTCCATGTAAACCAAAGTTTTACAAAGTTTAACGCCAAAGTTTTACAACCAATGTGAAAAATGCTTAAAAAATTACTTATTCGATTACGACCCCATTTTAACTACCTTAGAATATGAATTTCCAAAAATCCGTTCTTAGCGGGTGCCTACGTCCTAAAAGGAACTTCAATGCAAAATTTCAGCATCGTAGCTCTTGTAGTTTCAGAGATCTCTTGATGAGTCAACTTTTCTCTTCTCTTTTATATTATAGATAATAAACTTTATAAAAGTTAAACCGAAAAACTTCTACTAGATGAACATGTTCTGACTGTGGGTTTTTTGGTGATCCTGATCAACGAGAGCGGAAGCGCAAATCTTGCACGGCGGACCTTCCATTGAAAACTGTCAAAAGTCCACTCCCGGTCTCGATTGCGCTGTTCGCCAAAAACGCAGGCAACAGAGTCGGTAATTAGTAATGAATTCTTAACAAGAACTGATAAAAAAAACAACAAGGTATCAAACAGCAATGTAAACACTAATAACAAAAACACAAACTTTAACAGCGCAGAATTCCACACGCGCGGTTAAAAAGCTTCAAATTAGAGTTAAAATCCGAATGAAATAATGAATAAAAATATTCAAAACCAATAATTATTTTAAACTTCTGCGATCTTCTCCGATGAAAGCAGTGTCGTAAAATATTTTCCGCCAATATTTATTTGGTTTCGTGACACCTTTGTTTACAAAAAAATTCTAGGATCCTCTTCAACACCAGTTGTTAGCAGGTCCTGCTTATCCGATCTCATACTGTGAAACCAGTCTAAATATCCGTAATGCACACGTTTCAATAGATTAACTTAATGTTACCCTTATTGCTCAATGTGGCCATTTAAGGCTGGGCTTTCTTGGAACGTTTAATTAACCACAGATTTACTAGATAAGCTCATCAAAACAACCAATTCAGCGTACGTGTGTAACTTGAGATTAATAGCTTAGAAACTACTTCAATAGGCTAACTTATATAATCTACGCGGTATGCCCGTAATTTCCCGAAGTTTCAGTAAATCCTAGGCCTAACTCATCCTTCCTTCCTGCTCTTCTAGTAATATTAAGAGGATATTTGCTTTTGTGGTGGTATATACCTTTAATACGTAGTGTAGTATTTTGATCTATGTTTTGGGCAGAGATTAAAATGGAAATCCGTAAAAAAATATTTTTGTTTGTCAAGGTCTGCAATTAGCTCAACTGTTTCAATTGTATTTTTTATTCGATACAGTTATCTATCAGACTTCTTAAATGTACAAAATTATATTTTGCTTGGGCAATTTTATCATTTTTTTTTATCTTGTTTTAACTGGCTACAAGACCAGCCATCAAGGGGCATTGACCGTATTGGAGGTCGGATTATACTCAATCAATGTTTATGTTCGTCAATGTTTAAATATATGTATATTACATATATCGCATTCACGGATATGTGCGTAATGGGCATTGGAAATTTCAGTTTAGTTTAATTTTGACTATAGCGAAATATAAAAAAAAATGGATAGATGTGAACGTAAGGCTGAAAGAGGAAAATGAAAGACTAAAACATTTGCCCCGGAGTGGTATAAAATAAATAAATACATATTTAATAATGCTGGACAGTTCACTCACAAAGCTTCGTCTAGCCCCAAGCTAAGCAGAGCTTATGTTATGGGTACTAGATAATTGATATACATGGATATTATGGATATTTTTTATTTAACAAAGAAATCACGCAGAACACCCTGAACCAAAATTTGGAAATCGAGGTGGGATTCAAACCGAACCTGACCAACCGAAGATGACGATGTTGATTATTATCTTGCGACATGCAAACAAAACAGCAATAAAAAGCTATACCCGAATTTATTAGTCTATACAGACTATTTGGACAGAATTATTTAGTATGCTTTCACGTAGGATTAATATTTATAGTTGACATTAACTTTTATGCTCTCAGTTACACTTAATTAAATTTAATTAGTAAATCTCATACGTTGTGATAAAACAGATTAATGTAGTGATTCTGGAAAACGCCCAATTATTTAAATCATGTTAGTAGTATTCGAATACGTCTTGTGAACACGAAAATGTTAGTCATGAAATTATCTTAGTCAATTAATGCCTCGCTTCAAAGGAAATGATATATCTCTAGGTACTGAATTATATTTTATGTGCGAGCAAGGCTTAGTTTTGTTCAGAAGACAACAGACAAAACAAATGAGACTCGTGTTTCTAAAATAATCAGGTTGATTTTGTTTTCATGGTGATTATGCGTATGCATAATCGTTTATTATGCGTATGTCCAGCAGTGGACTAATTTAGGTTGATGATGATGATGATGATGCGTATGCGGTAAAAGCCAATAAGGCGCTTTTGAGGGAGAGGCCTGCGTCCAGCAATGGTCTGGGTGTTTTCTATGTATAATAAAAATATCTTTCTATGTAATATATTGTATTAAGTATATCAGTTATCTAGTACCCATAACACAAGCTCTGCTTAGCTTGGGGCTTGATAATGTTGTGTGAATTGTCCAGCATTATTTATTTATTTTTATTTTATTTTATTAAAGGCTGTTGAGGAGAGTTTGAGGAGGAAGAGGTGATAGCTTATTTATCTTTCATAGCGAATCTTATTCCATCGGTGGAACGGGTTTTGGTCGAACATTAGTAACAAAACTCGGAATATCGTTTAGTTATTCTGAGTTTTTAATTTTGGTGTGATTTCCGTTGTAAAACACACAAATTTATACATGTAAATGAAATTGAAGTGTCCGTTAGTAATGTCAAAAATAAAAGCTTTTTACTAAATGCATTATGAAAGTATAAGGAAAGTAGATAGGTAAGATACACGACACTTTAAAAAAATCTAATTAAAAACAAATTGTCCTACTCTGCTTGTTTTGGATAATCTCCGAAACTACCCCCTAGTTTCGGATCCTAAACGAGTTGACTTTCGCTAGCTGACATTATATCGGGTAACTTATTCTTCTTTTATTTTAGAAAAAAAATGAGTGCAGCGTTATAAATAATACCCATGAAATTGTGAATTCTACGCCGACGATACATGATACTTAGAAAATAAATCAAATTAAAAACAAATTGTCCAACTCTGCTTGTTTTAGATAATCTCCGAAACGGCTGGATCTGTTTTGAGGGGAATTTCATTATCTTATGTTATAGCGGGTAACTTAAGGCCAGGTATTCCTACATCCAGTAGGCGTTAGGAAAAACGCGCGCCTGCCAAGCCGCCGCGCTCGTGTTTTTTGTAGTTATTTAAACATGGTGATAAAGAAAATAATTTTATCAAGTCAAACTGTGCGAATTTGTTTAGAAATATTAAGTGTCTTTAGTTTAGTACAAAAGTGTGATATCAGTAGTTCGCTAGTCATAGTATCGAAAAGACGCTAGAAAAAGGGGAAACTTTAAGGGGATTGTTTTCTATCGAGTGAAGTTCATTAGATCTTGTAACTGAATGCGACTTTGACTAGACAGAATTTTAAACACTATTTTCTTTCTTTAGTCTCAGATGATTTTAAGAAACAGAAAAATGCGGCCTCTGCTGGCCTACCAAGCCTTAAGCGTCGAAGCCGCGCACAGCTAGTTTATTTATAAAAATTAACCTAAGACGGTAAAATTTCCCAGGGTCGCCAACTTAGCCAAGTGGCTATATAAACGTGTCTAGAGAGTTTTTGTAGCATTTAACAAACATTTTTATAGACTTCACTCAATTATTCATTGTTTTACAAGACAATTATTTACGAACTTTTGGTTATTTTTCACTTTTACTGCCTGCTGTGGTGTCGTTTATCAAAGTTTTTTATTCGTTTGCATTTTATTATATTTTTAGATTTATTTTTACTGATTCAGTAATGTAGCGTTAGTTAAAAGGGTTTGGCTTGTCTCTAGAGCTTCGCCGAATATTGTGATTTAGTTTTCGTCATTTTTTGTATTTTTGTTCTAGTAAAAGTACTCACTCAATACCTAGTTATTCTGTGGTATTATTGTATCTACATCTAGACAACATGCCCAGTTAGTATAAACTCCCAACCAATTCGAGCGATACAACTATACATAATGTGATATAATTTATTTTAAAACTGGTGCAATCCGATTTATCTTATCTTTATCTTATTATTTGTATTTTCTTTACTTCTTATATTGATTTTTAGCAATAACAACTATTCATAGTTTTGTATGAAAACTCCGTTAGGTTCTTAATGAAACTAAGCGGTAAGTCTAGATTCAAATAGAATATTCGGAATCCAAATGACGGTATCATACCCAAAATCATAGAAATAACATGAATATTGAAATTTTAAGTATAGAAATAATAAATATAGACATAAATATTGATATAAAACTAACGTAAAACTAATTCACATAATCGCCCATAACTCGAAACTGACTTCGATCGCGTTACCGCTTCTTGGTTTCCGAGGGTAGATCTGCTTTGCACCAAAACCTAAAAAATGTTTAAACAGACAGACACGTCTCAAGATCACGAAGCGCTAACCGCATATACCTATGGACTTACTTCTATTATGTTATTTTTTATATTCAGTAGTATACAATCGCAAGTGATGGTAAGACCTGACGATGCCATATCGTCTCGTCTTTTCATCAGAAGAAGATGTATCACGAACGTCTACAAGACATCTATTCATTCCTGTCTTGAATTAAGAGGCCATTTGTTTTACAGAATCCGACATGATCTGATGACCTGGGGAGATCGCTTCACAGAGAAGGAAGCCGACTACGCCTTGAACGACGCGCCGATTGTCGTCAAGGACGGCAACACCATGATCGACTACGTTCGGTTCTGCAGTCAGCTTTGTGGCCTGAAGAAACCGAGTAAAACTTGAAGGGAACTTCACTACTGTCTCAAAAACTTTTGCTAATTCCATTGGGAAATCGCTTTAAGTTTTATAACAATGTGGGTACATAATAGGGTGTATGCATAGAATTTTTTACTTTTTTAATCGATTATACTGGTTAATATTATATTACTACCGAAAAAATATATAAAACACACAAAATTTTTAATTTTTATTTAAAAAATTGAGTAAAAGTGCACTCGGGTTTTGTTAGTGACGGGTGATAAAAACGCTGTCATATTGGCCCTTGTTCTGTGACGTCACGCTTCACATTTTCAACTCAAAGCGCTTCTGTTTCTACGTTGATTTTTCAACCAAAATAAAATTAGATACAAATAAATGCAAAAAACTGAAATTTTACTTTACAGAAAACACCTGTAACCGCGAAATAATACAAAAAAAATACCGCCAACGCTTCATATGACAATACAATATGACGTCACGTTCGCTCCTTCCAATGGCGTTGCGTTTAGAAATTTAGATTTGATTTCAAAATTTCTAAACGCAACGCCATTGGCAGGAAATTTAGATTGAGATTTATCATATCTACTTTTTAATGATTTAAATTCACAACAAATACAAAAATAAATAAACAGAATTCAATAGAGAATACGTAAAACAATAATTAGCATTTTTGAAGTCACATGCATATACCCTATTGTAGGTCTATACTTCTTTCTCTTCTTCTACTTTCTGCCCATTACCTACTATGTTCACACTTAAAACAATTACAACTAATACTAGTTGTAATTAATTGTATATACATACACTAATATAATATTTCTTAAAAATGTAAGCCGTCACCAGAATGCAGAGTGCCCAAAATGCTGGCAGCACTTAAAATATTTCAGATCTTTGACGACCTCTGGGGCGCAGCGAGTGAAGATCCACTTGCGACGCAGGAGGTGGCGGCTTCGATTCCCACCTTCGGGGAAAATTATTGTAAAATGTGTTCTGGGTGTTTTTTATCACATCACATCAGTCATCTAGCAGTCTAGTACCCATAACATAACTTCTGTTTACATAAGGCTAGACTGTGTGGATTGTGCGGCATTATTTATTAATTTATTTTATAATTACCTATAGTTAGGTTTTTAACGAAATTGTCAAGCTTTTCAAGTGTTCAAACTGCTTTACCGATTTCCATCAATTAATTTGCTTAATTTTCAATAAATCTCGCTGAGAATGCATAACTTTTGGTAGAAATGTTTTATTTTATTCCAATTCAAGTTTTGCCATAACATCTGAATATTAAAAGGCTTCTCTTGGAACCCTTTCAATAACTGCTTACAAAAGACGGTAGAGAAATACTTAGATACATAAATATTCCGGTTTCCGAACTGTTATTATTTATCAAAGCAATGATTATTGAAAGTAACTCTCGAATATTCTATTGTTACAAAACTTTGTTTTGTCTCTCATTATGCGAAGTTTATTTTTGTTGCTCGCACCGGATCCATTAATAAATTGACTCTTCAATAAACTTTTCAATGCGAAAACTGAAGCTAAAATTCGAAGTTTATTGGACGTAAAAGGCGATTTCAAATGAGCTATTCTTTTAGTAGCAAAAGATATTAACTTTGTTTCGTCAGAAAAGGCACCATTTCTTAGCATATAAAGAACTTTTGTAGAATTTAGGCTTCATTACTTACAAATTTTAATGGAGTCCAAAAAAGTTCAACACGTTTCTTAAATAAATAGTAGGTACCTATATGTCGTAACCTTTTAAGGTTGCATTCTACATTGAAATACCTTTAAATCAAGTTCAAGACTTAAAAAGTCTATGCATAGGTATGATTAATAACCTTAACAACACACGTATGTCCACTGCTGAACATTAGCTCCCCCAAATAAGGGTGGTTTTGTCGTAATCAGCAAATTGGTGATCGTAGTTGAAGATGAAAACATACAAAAGGAAGCTGCTGACCTCGCAGCAGTCCTAAATCAGCTCTTACGACATCCACAGGCTGTTGCAGGAGTCGATACCAACGCCGTGACCACCCTAGCTAAGTTTATGGTTCTACAGATATACGAGGCAACATGGTAGCCCGTAGGTTTGCTCGTTGTTCCATCCCAGTCAAAATATCTCTTTTTAAAGCTTTCTGTCAATGTTTTTACACGAGCAGCCTATGGGTTAAGTACACACAGAAGTATATTAACGCCCTCCGTGTCCAATATAATAACATCTTTAGAATGCTGTTGGGGCTGCCTCGTTACTGCAGTGCTTCAGAAATGTTCGCGAACACGTTCACCGACGGTTTCGCGGCGATTATGCGGAAACGAGTAACGTCAATCATGAGCAGAGTGAGAGGTAGTAGCAACAGCATTCTGAAAATAATATCAGAAAAGAACGACTGTCCAATTATTCACCACTGGGTGAAACTAGTTATAATTTAGATGTACTATCTATGCTTTTGTAAAATTTATTACTCTGTTATTTTGTCTATGGACCATTGTTGTCTGCGAATAAAGTTATTGAATTGAATTGAATTGATATCTTAAGACTATGTACTCACTCAAGCTGCTCCTTATAAATGTCGAAGTCTGTGAAGACGAGCTCGACGATCTCATGCGGCTGCGCGAGGAAGGTGTAGAGCAGACAGTCGAGACGCGGCGGGTAGGCGCGCGGGTACTCCGGACTGCTGAAGGTGCCGCGCTCCTTGCCGTATGTTGACGTGAACCGGACACAGGTACAACCTGGAGAAGATGAGACGATTTAGTCATAAAAAGGAAATAGTCTGAGGCCGTGAACTAATCAATCGCTATATTATGACAATAGTATCGAGACGACCTCCGTGGCGCAGCGGGCGAAGGTCCGCCTGCGACGCAGGAGGTTGCGGGTTCGATTCCCGCCTCGGAACAAATTTGTGTACGATCTGCAGAAATTTGTTCCATTGGGTGTTTTCTATGTATAATAAAAAATATCTATCTATGTAGTGTATTGTAGTAAGTATATCAGTTATCTAGTACCCATAACACAATCTCTGCTTAGCTTGGGGCTAGATAATGCGGTGTAAATTGTCCAGCATTATTTATTTATTTATTTATCGTCGGAGAATCGTCCGTAAATTAAAGAAACTCTAGATTGCACGGAGAGATACCTACTATAATGATTTCAACCTTGACGCTTTTGACTTGCGTCCCTCAATCTGTAGTTTCTGTCATCAAAGGTAAAATGCCAAAATGTTTCAATCTGACACGATACCATTTTTATGGTGAAACGATTAATTTAGTGGAATAAGTCATAACAGCTGTGATTAGTTGACGGGCGTCGGGCAGTGCATTGTAGTGTGCCTGCCCCGCGAGGTATTGCGCTGGGTGGTCAATTGCTGAGGTAGAAATCCAGTCAACCAGCCGCTCTGATAACACGGCAGAAAATTGCGATTCCTTAAAGTAGAAGGTCAGTATAGGGATAAATTTGCGATAAAAATACTTCTTCAGGCAACCAGTCGCTCTCTTAATACGGTAGAAAATGGCGATTTCTTATTTCAAACCCTTTTCAAATCCAATTCCAGAAGTCAATCTAACTACACCGCACTTTCCAACTCTGAATAAGCTAAATTTAAACGAGTTGTGAGACCAGCGAAAGAAATTTCAAGTATTAATTATGTCCTTGCATAACCCAGAAACTAACGAGAATCCAGCTCGCTCAGATTAGGTTAGCTACGTCGACATCGTGAATTATTCGTCTACAATTCAGGCTTGATCGAAACCGCTGGTCTACTTATAATTTAAAACTTAACCACGTCTTGTAGGTAAGCTTTGTTTCGATCATTCAAACTGGGGATTGATTTAGTTGGTCCTTTTGAATCTATAAGACTTACTTCCGTCCCTATTTTGGCTAGGTCATCGCAAGTAGCGTTAGTTATGATTGATTTGAAGACTTGACAAGCTTATTTAGGCGTGCACTCATTTTAGTGTGTGTGCCTTGCGAGGTATTGCAAGGGATGGCCATTGGCTGAGGCAAATGGTAATTTTTGATTGCACTCGTTTGAGCGGCGACTCGCCATGACTAGTGAGCCAAAGCCAACATGAGGCCGGATCAAAATGCACCAACAAATTCTACACCGCGTTAAATGTAAAATTGAATCAGCACTACATTTTTACTTTGTTCTTCTGGTATAGTTTCTAAAGATACCAGAAGAACAATCAGTACTTTGTTCTTCTACAAAAATATTTTATGAATTTGAATTGAAGTTCAATATAGCATTAGATCAATTTAGTTCTACTGAAAGCAATTACATTAGTTCGCCCGTTAGTGAATTACAAAGTGGGCCCAACTATTCCAATTACCTACAGAAATGTTTCTTCCTCTGATTGCTGAAGGCTTGATGAGAGGTTATTGTGCTTCGCGGTGGGACAAGTTTGGGCCGATCTGTTTGGATTGAACAGGCTTGGAATTTGTGCTATGTCAAGTATAGGTTACTTGGTCGGGCAATTTTAGGTAGTGGATCGAAATCTCAGAAAAGTAATCAATTTTAAACATCTGCCGCAAGAAGACGCGTGTTTTATGTTTGGGTGTGAGATTATCAGTAGTTCGTCATTCTGTGGTCCCTACAAAAACTTTCCCAGATTTTCTCTGTTTAATATTTTAACTAAGTCCTAGTTTAACAGACTAGTAATAATAATAAGCTTATATATCTATGCAATTGTGTCTTTGTCTGCTTCATTGCCACCGATAAAACAAACAACCGATTTTTTTTTGCTTTTCAGATTGTTTTAAAAATAAAAAGAATACATAGTATTCCACCATAGGTTTACCATTCACCATAGATATTCCACTCCATCGGCACATACATATATTATGTGCACTGCTGAACACTGCTCCCCAAATATGGGGAGTTTTGCCATCACCACGCTTTTCTGGTATACGTTTCTAGATAGTACTATTATTATCAAAGAAAGAAAATTTATTCGGAACGTATTGGATTAAGATCTTTGTAAATCTTAAGACTTTCTCGTTAAAGTGGATTAAGAAACAATAAAAAGTAATTACCTTCTAAGTGCTGTTGTTCCCTAAGATTTATCCCGAAAAAGGTTTACGTTGTTTGTAATCGGTGTTCGTGATCTTATTATGAAAGTGGGAAAGTTTCTGACAGTTACAATAACTCGGTTGAAACTGTATTAAAATTAGGAATTTTGAACTTAATAAACTCGAATAAGATTACTGGGTAAATAAAATAAACATTAAGTTGATTGTCTCTTGGGACTTTAACTTTTTCACTGTTAATCCATTTGAATTATAGTTCGTAAATTTACTCTATAATATACTAAATTAAAGTATAATAAAGGTATTCAAAACAAGAATCATAATATTTTAGCTCATTTTATGTTATCTTCGAAAGACATTGGTATACTTTGGCATACACTGACTAACAGAACTTATCGTTTCGTTGCGAGTTCCTTTAGTGTTGAAGGTGAAATTTAAAACCATCATCACAGCGTCTTGGGAACGCTTCCGACTGGTATTGATATGGATCAGTTGAGCTGCCTGTAGATTGTTTGCAACAGTCTGTAGTTAGCTCAATTGTTTCAATTTTAAATGCTAATACTAATTTTTTTTCTTTTATCTGATTGTAATTTTCTTTGTGAATAATAATAATAAACGATATTATTATTTAGTTCTGTAAAAGTACTGACCTAGGCATTTACCTATAGTTGTAATTTCTTAGTCAAATATAATCCAAATACCTGAAATCGAATTAAGCCCAGCATCAAAACTAAACTAACAAATACCTATATTCCTCAGGAAGAGGGATCGTTAGCTAGAGTATGCCAGCGTCCGGAAATTGGGCCTCTCTTACCGGACACCGGACGGTTCCAAGATAACAACCCGCTGGAATTTCACAAATTAATATTGAATTTAATGCAGAATTAGTGTAAGCGTACATTTTACATTAGGATTTTGGAATCATAGTACCCAATGCTGGGAATAAAACCTTCCTTGCATGGCTTTGGCTGCGATCACTCGGATTTGATGAAATTAAACCTAATCGCATTTTTACATCAAAGGAGACATGTTTTCTTAGAATTTGTGTAAATAAGTATTTTAAAAAAAGCTTGTAACAGTAACCTAAATAAATACTATTCTAATACAATTATTAGCAAACTATGGTGAAAATATTTTCAAATTACAAATAATTTTGGTACTATGTTTGTATGGGAAATTCATCCATCGCCGGATCCGTCAAGGGGAAAAACTGGAAAAACCCCTTGTAAGATACCTAACCAATGAGATCCCAATCCAAAGTAAAAGGAACTTCTTACCATAGCTAGTTCGTTCTCTTACATATTGGAAGGAACCACCACCACCTTCTTTGATTAGGTACCAATTTCATTGAGGTAGTTTAGATATTATATGTATTTATTTATTTAAGGACTTCCAACAGAAAAATCACATCACATACAGATTAACAAACAAAGTGGTCTTAAGTCTAGTGATTTTCTAAATAAAGGGTGCCACAGCGTGAACAAATTATTAAATGTAAAAGAGATGGAAATTTCAGCCTTACCTATGTGCTCTACTCCTAAAACAACTGATTAAGATAATTCTTTTTCTTTGACGACCTCTGTGGCGCAGCGGGCGAAGGTCTGCCTGCGACGCAGGAGGTTGTGGGTTCGATTCCCGCCTCGGGACAAATGTTTGTACCATCTGCAGACATTTGTCCAGAGCGTTCTGGATATTTTCTATGTATAATAAAAATATCTATCTATTTAGTGTATTGTATTAAGTATATCAGTTATCTAGTACCCATAACACAAGCTCTGATTAGCTTGGGGTAAAATAATGCTGTGTGAATTGTCCAGCATTATTTTGATTTGTGTTTAATTAAAAGTTTCGAGAAGTTTTGATAAATTATTGGCTGTATCAAAATAAACGTCATGATCGTAACTGCAAAGATGATAACTGCCAAACACATTTCTATTTACTTATAGACTTACTTAAGACTGCTCTATGAGCTTATTTTGTAAGCGTTTATTTGTTATTCTTATAAAAGAAATATTTATTCAACAAGCATTCTTTTAATAAAATCTAAGAGCACTTTTTTGTAAACTCGGTTACTAAGGAGACTCAATTTAAGAGTAAACTAAAGTAACATAAATTCAGTAGATTGCTACAGAAACTAAAATGCTGAGAAAGGACACACTTTGCATTAAGTAGACTGGATTTAAACTGCTATAAAGTTAAGACTATGCAAAATTGCTTTCTTTGGTGAAACTAAATACATAAAATCACTATAAAATTTAAGGATAAGTTCACACGAAAGCCTGCCCAACGACATGAATACAACAGAAATAACGAAGAAAACAAAGTTTTATGTCAATCTAACTCATATTGTAAAGCTGGGGGTTGTAAGATTACCAGCTTCACTACAAAAAAGTTAAATATCTGTTGAGCGCGTGTTAAACAAAATCGTTACCACAAAACTGTGTTCCACGACGGTTTACAGTTAGACACGGCTTAGACATAGTTTAAACGAGACTTAAACTCTTGTTAAACCCATGTCTAACTGTTCAGACACTGTTTAGCTAAACGCTTGTTAGACCAGTGTTAACATTCGTTTTTGTAGTACCGCTGTGTTTGTTACGTCCGAAACCACTAAACTGACCAAATCAAATCAAAAGCTCTTTATATCCATAAATATAATAAATTTACACTTAGGAAAGGTCAAATTATAAAACTAAACACTGTCACGGATATAAAGTGTTTTTTTTTATTTCTGTCGCTTCGGTATGTAGACTAAAGTAAAGAAGCGACAAAGATACCTTTAGCCTGTTAGTTGTGACCGGGCTGAAATTTTGCACACTTAAAGTGGACCTGTTTTAACACTTTTACTGGCATCGACGCCCTCGTTTTTGAAGGACTGCTCGATGCCCAAAGCTTGGTAGTGAATAGCATACTATGGTACTTGTTATCATCGAAAAAATTACGCGAAACGGCACGCAGATAGTTTTAGGGTAATAAATTACAGTATACCACCTACCTACCATATTAGTACACAGCCCAATAATGAATGAGGTACACAATAACACATAGCACCACCCACTCATGGTGTGCTTTTAATGAGTAAAATAACCAAGATTTACCTGATAATAAAACAGAAAGCACACAAACTATGTTATCATAGAGAAAAACGGAACGATCGGTGGAGCGTTAGTACCTGATAAAGTTTCCTCGACAAATGAATGACAAAAGCTAACAAATAAATACGACTGTATGTATCTCACTTAGTTATTTTTCTTCGAGATATGTTTTCCTTATCCGCGGAGTAATCTTGTATGTCACATACTTATTGATGGATAAATGGAGTAAAGCTTCCTCGATTGACTTTATCTTTTATGTATCTTTTATTTTTAGGAAACATTTTCAGTCTGTTGGTACGTTTTTTTTAGATAACTGGAGCGGGAGAGAGTTAAGAAGACTAATAACAAATGAACTTATGCGATGTTTAAAATCTTTTACCTTATTTGCAATCCATTAGAAATGCGCTGGCCACAGAAAATGTAGCTTATTTTTTTTTTTTTTGTTTGATGTTGTCTTCTGTAACAGTTCTTCTGTCTATTATCTATTTTACAGTTTCGTTATTCTGTCCTATGTCTGGCTTGCTTGTCTATTCAGAGGTTTCCGTGAGTGTTTCACTCATACTATTTTCACCGCTTATTGGCTGCATTTTGATTATGTCTATTGAGCCCATGAGCACCCATTGCTGGTTATAGGCCGCTTCTCTTTAACGCCGTTTTGCTTAAAAAGTAATAAATAAATCCGGCCAAGTGCGAGTCGATTCTCACACGGAGAGTTCTGTACTATCAAACAGAAACTTTTTCCCACCCATCAAAGTACTGATCGCGCCTGACGTTACTTAACTTTGGTGATCGATAGTAAATATTTAATAAGGACATTGTTATTTTATTATTTGTTGCTTTAAAGTGGCAACAGCTAGCATACACACCCTGTCAAAATTTCAACAGTAAGCCTATTACGGTTCAAGAGAAACAGCCCGCTGACGGAGGGACGGACAGACAGACAGCGGAGGCTTAGTATTAGGGTCCTGTTTTCACCCTAGCTGGGTGGTGCCGGCTTAGAATTTGCACCACCCTATCTCTTCCCGTGGGTGCCGTAAGAGGCGACTAAGGGATATCCACAGGGGAGCGGGCAGCAGCGCCCCCTGCAGAACATTCTACCACCGAACTGCGATCCCCAACACGCATGCTCAGCGTGGGAATTATGGGCACTTCCCCCATGTGACAAAATCCAATAAGGCGCTTATCAAGGGGAGGCCTGCGTACAGTAGTGGACCAATACAGGCTGTTGAGGTTGAGGTGTACACCCTTCGGGTACGGAAACCTTAAAAAGAAAATGAGCCAATTAGCGGCAAAAATAGTATGATTGATACACTCACGAATACATCTCAAAGACCAGCTGATTTATATAAAATACACGTCATATAGAAAAAAATTATCTAGTCTTCTTTACAATTACATTAATATATACTTAGTTTAGAAGTTATTTCTATATTATTATATTTATATAATTTTTTATAAGAAATTTTATATGTTTTATGAGATAATTTTATTTTACATTAGGCACGGAGATTGTACTCTAAAATTCAGATAACTCTAGGAACTCACCGAAGCTGTAGAACACCTTCTCTAGTAGCCATTATTTAAGTCGGTGCTTGAATATGTTGGAGGAAGAGACAGCTCAATAACATCTAATAGTCGAAGAAGGCATATATAATATACTTATGGCATACGCTACAGTAAAAGCTTATACATCTCTTAGATTAACTATTTGAAACGGTCTCAAAATCGTGGTGTCCCGAAACTTGGATTTCAGTTGACTTGATTTTCAGAACTTTACACAATGTTTTATGAGGCAAGGTGTAGTTTGTCATCATCTCTTTCAATTCCTTGGTAAGTGCAGATATTGATATAGATATTTTTACAACTTCTACCATTAAACTAAAAAAAAGTTATTAGTTATATTTTCATGTGTCTTATATTTTGTAATTTTCCTAGCTGTAAGTTTTCCTAAAATTTGACTATAAAATAAAAATAAATAAAATCTTACGAAAGTTTTCAGAACTAGCCCCATAACTTTGATACTAGGATAGGTTTGAATTACTTCAGCCTTAGTTTACTGAAGTGGTAAATTAAGAGACGATTTCAAATTACACTTCAAAATAAAATAAAACTTTTTTAACTTTCGCGATTTGTTAACAGAATTAATGATTATTTATCGGATATTTAGCGTGTACCTTTTGTTATTATAGTAGAGGAATTAATAACAAACGGTAAGCGATAAATACCCGATAAATAATAATTATCTAATTATGAAAAATACATACATTATACATTCTTCTGGGGTTTACCTTACATAGGTTTTGAAAAACGTTTGTAATGAAAATAAAAGGGTGAAAACATTTAGATCATCAATAAAAATATTCAAAAAATAATACCAAATCGCTATTAAGTAGAAACGCTCACTCACAATCACGTAACCTTAACCTTAAGTTTATCTTTACGTAAAATAAGATAGAGCACATTAATTAAACCATTTGCGTTTAGTCGAAGCAAGATGAAGTATCTTCCACTCCTCTTCCTCGTCATCCAATGGACCGAAGCGGGAGTCATAACGGATAAACCAGAAGCACTACCACCGCTGCAATTCCCTTGTGATTTACACTATCTGCCCGGGGATGATCCGAATTACCCCGTAGTGGTTTACAGTTGGAGGGGCGAACTGTCTAAAGTAAGCTGGTCTTTCAATTGGGATGCAGAAGATCGCCTGGTAAGATTAACCAATCGTACGATGACCACGAGCATCGGTCTGCCGGACAACGATAATGGAGACAGATTGACTCCACGTCTAACGACAGAGAAGCCGATATATCAACAGTACCCGTATGCTTTATTCATACCTGATGAGTACAGTTCAAGTGATATAACTGACTGGTTTCTCAAAACGTGTGTTCCGCCGAAAATTAAATAATAGTAATTTCATTAAGCGATCTGTTTTTTTCTGAAATACACTTTACGTAAAGTAAAGCGTCTTTTATTTTGTCCAGTTCTACTAAAGCCGATAGGTTATAGCAGTGATGAGTAAAATCAGCACAACATATCGAATACTAATTGTCGCGATGGGGAATGCCCCATCGATAACGAATGCATTATGATGCTGTATCGACTTCATCACTTTCGACACGCTATTTTTGACTTCTGATTATCTTCACACATCTGCGCTCCGCTTATTTAGTAGATATTAAATAGTGAATTTTTTTAGTAGTCATTTTCAAAAACAAACTTGACATTTGACCTGTGTTCGCATCATTTGGCACATTGGAATGATTGTTGTTAAATTCTATTCGTATATCAAGCATCGCGGAAAGTTTTTCTTGCTCAGTAGGTATCACCTACGCTACGTCCAAAGGTGGCATCACCATTAAAACTTTGCTAAATTGCTCTAATGATCAGAGTTTTGCAGGACTTACACATAAACACTTATTCCGAAAAGATAGATCAAAAGACAATAAGCAATAATTATTTTTGGATGTAGTCATTTATTGGGATGCATTTGGTGTGGTCCGCAATTTCAGAGTACATACGTAACGAACCTCTTTACTCTGAAATCAAATCCTTTACTTTGATTTCAAATCCATTCAATTCATCGAGCTCTATTATTTATATTACTTGTACGCTGGAGGGAATACTCTGTACGCAATGATAGTTTTATATTGTGCCGATTCAAAATCTCTGGTATAAAAATTTACATTTGTTGAGGCGTAAAAAAACAACATGACAACCGCCATACCAGTTCCGTGGACGGTGACGCCGCACACGAAAATCAAATAGCTCAATCCGTCATCGATAATAATATGACCTCCAGCGCACTTATATAATGGAGGTCCACTATCTATATCACTATCTATCTTAAGCATGTTGTAAGGATGTATAAAAAATATGTATAAATAGGTATTAAAGTTGATTTTTTTTTGTTTAGGGGATGCTTGATTTGATTATCGGTGAAGACAATTTTGGCAATTTGAAAAAAAATTCAAGCGTGTAGGGTAAAATTCCATCGAAAAGTGAATCAGAAATGCTTTTTTTTGTCGCTGCTTCCACTGTCCGCCAAAAAATACCACCTAACTTGTACCCTTGTTTGATGTTGTCATTATGGAATTTACTCACCGAAACATCCAACACAGGCCGGGTTCTTGGTGCGACATTTCAATGTATGAACATCGTAGGCAGCCGACAGTGGTAGGTAGTGATTCTGTTGGCACTTGTCGGTGGCGAGTAGACTTTGGTGTAATCATAACTAAATTATTGAACGTTCCTAACCTACTGATAGTCCGGCGCAATCATCTAACCTTCACTTATGTTTATCAAAACGTAAAATATCTCTCATTGGAACCACCAACTTACCACCATTTGTGTTTCAAACACGTCAAGATGAAGTTTCTTCCTCTCATCTTCCTAATTTTCTACTTGTGTGAAGTGAGGGTCGCATCGAGCGATCCTATCCCAAGACCACCACTCGCATTTCCATGTGTGCTGCAATCTGTTCCCGGTGACGAGAATCCAGCAGCGATTCTCAGATGGAAAAGAAAATTGTCGAAGTATAGTTGGACACCAGGTGGGCAGATCAGTATTCAGAACAACTACAGCCTTCCCAGGGTTAACAACAAGCCAAGGAGGATACCCCCCGTAAAAACTGAGAAGCCATTCCCTGATGCACCAGTTGTACCTGATGAATACACCGGTGAGGAAATTACTAAGTGGTTTATTCATAATTGCGCTCGACCACAAGAATGACGTGTTTTTGTATGTATTTAATTAAGTTTTTAATGAAATAAAAGGGTTGCAAATTGAGTTTTTTGTTTTTAAATAAGCGGTATGAAACTTTACAGAACTAGCAAGATTTTTGTACCTTCTATGTACAGAACTTTTGAATTTGATCTCCTTGTCTGTAAATGTTTTAAGTTTTTCTGCAACAGAATAGTTTGAAGAAGTCAAAAATATTCAAAATGCAGTACTTACTTACCTAACCATTAAGTTACAAGTTGTAACTATATTTTTTTTTCACTTATTTTATTATTCGTACTTTTTATATCATAAATCTTTATTTGAAATTAATAAACAAATAATTATGAGATATAATAGAATATTACAGAAAAATAAAAACAATTACAACTAATACCTATTTCTTAAGAATCAAAACCGTAATCAGAAGGCAGAGTGCCCAGAATGCTGGCAGCATTACCACGTTGAATGGCAATGTTAATTCCTTGACCGAAATAGAAGCCAGCATTCCGATCACCTGTGGACTTTATGAGAAGTTTGGTAAGATCTTTATAAATTGAGTGTGCCCCAGGACCCTAAGGACCAAGGGTTTCAACCCCAAACGGCTCAAATAGAAAACCTCGGTCAAGGTTAGCGTATTTTCGCCGTTTAAGGGAGTCCGCTGATGTTGCTGCAGAACTGGCCTTTACCAATGTCCCTGCAAGATGTGAAGGCGCTCGGGTATCTACACACGTGGCATCCCAAACTAAAGGCCGACCAATCCTACTACAAAAAAAAAACTGGTTAAAACTAAGGTAATCAGCCGATTAAACGGTTTTTCGATTAACTATTAACCAGTTTACATGCCCTAGTTACACCTACCTACCTGTACCTGTAAGCTAGCTTATTCGGTATCTACTCTAATATAAACAGGAAATAGGTATTTGTATTTTTGTATGTTTGTAACGAATAAACCCAAAAACTACTGGACCAATTTCAAAAATTCTTACACCATTAGAACGCTACATTATCCTTGAGTAAAATAGGCTATATTTATATGCTTAAAAAACAAATATCCACCCATGCGACGCTGGTGAAAAATAAAACAAAAATCATAAAAAAAAACACATTTAATGTTTTACAACCGGACAAGCACTACGGAACCATTGAACCAGATCTAAAACTGTGTAGTCATCAGGAACCACTTGAGCATCATGTAGCGGCTTCAACGTAGTCACTTCTCCACCCGACAAACCCCCAGAAGGGTACCCGTGCGATTGAGTTTTAGGATACACGTAGCCACTGAACAATTGCACCTTTCCTTCAAGTTCTGGATCCCAATATAGCTTCTGCAGCTGTCCCTGCCATTTGAGAACAGCTGATGGGAATCCGTCCCCGGGCAATGATCGATAGACACATGGATATTGAAGCGGGGCTAATTCTTTCACTCCATTTGGTATAGTTGCGACACCCGCCTCGCTTAAAGCTACTCGCGCCTCGCTCCATTGTATGATCAAGAGGAGAAATGGTAGATACTTCATCGTGTCGCGACGGAATACGAAATGATGCTTTGTTTCGTATGTTTTATCTCATTTCACCTATAGATAAAATTGAGGGTGAAGGTCAGATTGTGCTGGAATAACTTAAACAATTTTATCAAGTGAAGCATTTTGTGTTTATGTCTAACAAATCGATTATTTTTATCGACGACGCGAGTTCTAGAGAATAATTGTGATGTGAGTTCAATGCCCGTGGGTGGGTAGATAGGCACCTAGAAATTATCCAGACAATTTTATAAACGAGAAGTATCATCCATGTTTCACACAGTTACACATGGCAGTTACAAAAATTCCAAACTGTTATGTATACCTACTAGCACGCGGCTTTGCACCCGCTTTTCAAGTAGCCTATGTCTGTCCCCGGGACACAGTCTACCTCACGGCCATATTTCACTAAAATCCGTTCAGCCGTTTAGGTGTGGAAAGGTAACAGACAGAAAGAGTTACTTAGTTTACGAATTAATAATATTAGTATGGCTCATTTAGATAACACTTGTTAACCGAGAAAAATAAATGATATATCTCGAACAATTTTTGTTAGAGTAGGAGGGAGATATTTCAATTGACAAATTTGAGGCTTACAAAATAAACAGTCAAACATCCTGCAGGTGTCGTAAAAGGCGACTAAGGGATATCAATCGGGAGCGGGCAGCAGCGCCCCCTGTAGAACAATTCTACCACCAAACTGCAATCCCCAACCCACATGCCCAGCGAGGGGATTATGTGCTGTGGGTATTACTCCCCATGAAATAAAAGTCAATAAGGCGCTTATCAGAGGGAGGCCTACGTCCAGCAGTGGACCAATATAGGCTGTTGAAGTTGACGTTGAGGTAGGATATTTCATTTGAATAATTTGATGCTTACAAAAAAAGCACCCAGACAAGTGTTTGTCAGTTGATATATCCAAGTGTAACAAAAATTGTTAGACAAGAATTATTTTTGAAAAATAATCATAATATAAGAGGTCTGAATTCAAACTGGCTTGACTGAATAGGTTGACTAGTCTAAATTTAGGAGTTCTGTTTGAGTAAAACAACATAATCAGCACCTTTGTTCAGACTAACACCCGAATAAGACAGGGCACGTAAATAATTAAGGTAATACCACTTTACATTGCTTTACAGCCGCCTGGGGTCTGTTATTGTTCAATTTGTGTCTTTAAGGGCATTGTCTGTGGCTTATAAACAGCAGAAGTTTAACCATAACCGAGGATCGTGCCTCTGATTATAATATTTACGGCTTAAGGTTAACGCAGATCAGGGTCGCATCGCTGCCGTACAGCACAAAATATGCATTCAAATTTAGGCTTCTATTAAACAGGCTATTAGTCAAATTAGTGCACAATACTGAAGGAGGTAAGTATTCTACAAAAAAAGAAACGTTGTAGCTTGGCTTGGTTTGTTCACTGAATATTAATCTGTGGTAACAGGTAAATAACCTCCTTCCTTCAGTATTGTGCACTAATTTGGATAACACCCTTTAAACTCGTAATATTTAGATTTTATATGATGCATTTTATATTGACGGCATCAGATGTTAGACAGCTCGCGGTTTGAACTACTGGTTTGAAGCATGTGGGAAACCATTTTGTCACTGTAAAATGCCGGTATTAGTGTGTAGACACCTTAATACCTATAAAATTGCCAGTAACAAAGATAAAATATATTTATAACAAGCAGATTACAATTAGTAATTACAATTAAAACAGTTGAGCTAACTGCAAACTGTTGCAGACAATTTAGAGGTCAACTGAACAAAATAAATACCAAGCTGTCTGGAAAAGCTGATGCGCTGCGCCAGATACTCACCAGCCCTGGGTTCACGCGCCGCTGGTCGCAGAAGATATAGTACCGTACAGGCAATAATCTGGTCGTTTTCAGCTACTTTCGTTGCTAGCTGTAACTACCTTCCGAGCTCTGGGGTTACGCGTCACTGGTCGCCGAAAATAAATTACCGTACAAGCAATAATCTAGTAGTTTTCAGCTACTTTCGTTGCTGGCTATACGTTCCTATCCAGCCATACAATCCTCTTCGCACTTAACACAAACAAACAATACATCAACTGTAGTGACTTGGCCACTCGTAATTCAATTTAACGGCCATAAAAATAGAATACAGATTCGTTCCGCCGCCTTCCGAAACAAATGAATGCAAAATTTTGTACCCCGCTCACAAACAACATAAATAATGCAGGCGGTGTCCATTTCATACTTTCTCCGAGGCATTAACTGACTGGAAAGGTCTTTTAAATCCCAGAGTACTATATATATATTTATTTATTTATTATTCATGTAATTAGAACGGCTTTAGGCCAATTATACTAATTACAGTAGGTTTTAAAATTAAATATTAGTATAGTTAGACTTAGGTACATACTGCCGTCCGATCACTAGAAGGTCGTTAAGTGATAAAACCAAATTTGCGGGTATGAGCCAAAACGTGGGAAATGCTGTTCCTGGATATTGGGAAGACATACAGATTTCTTTGTTAGACCAAATTATTCATCAACCTATATGCTGCTTTTTTATTCATTATTTTGTTTTAGAAGTTGAAAGTTTATTTTTTTATTTAAGATTTTGTGTTTTAGTTGTGCTTACCTGCTTTCAAATGTGACCATCTAAAATGCAAAAAAACGGCTTGCTGAAATGCAACCGTCTTTAAGAGTTGTAACAAACTGTAACTGCGAGAGTATTTTATAACGAGTAACAGTTACATACATATTCGACGGTAATTAACGGCTAAGTTACTTAGCCGTGTTCTTGAGTAGTAAGTGAATTTAAATTTAACTAACCCCAACTCTGAAAATGGCGTTATCGGACTTTAGTTGTTTAAATTATTGTTCTGAAATGCTAAAATTAAAGTGTTTCCTAAACAAAAACATAGTAGTTGGATAAGCAATCCATGTTAACTGTTTTTGCGTGCTGGAAATACTGGTCTGAATTATATTAATATAAATACAAATAAACAGACTGGTCTGAATTTTTCTAAAATGAATAAGCTTGTTATAGAAGGAAATAAGGGTCAATTAAAATAACAGAGTAAGTTTTAACACTTTAATTAAAATTGCCTTCTTACAGTTTACCTGTAATCAATTTAAAATGAGAAAAGTACAACTATTCTAAAATAAATCTTTAAGATTGCCTTATTAAGAAAAGAGATCTGCGTTATTAATGTTACCACAAAAAAATCAACAAAGTTACATAAACATAAAAGACGTAGTTTACATGACAAGAAATATTTATACTTTTAATAACCATTCTTATGACATGATGTCATTATCAATTATAATATTCTTCCTATTAAAACAATTAAACATGCATTACGATTATGGCACAGGTAGTTATAAAATCAGTCTCAAAAATTATTATTTTAACATGCTTTATTCTAAAAACAGCCTCAATCACATGAATACAAGTTTATAACTTGAATTGTTTTATCTAGCTAGACTCTATCTACCCTCTTAATCTTAAAAACCAATTTAACGTCATAATTATAATAAGATCAGTCTTAATCAACATTACTAGCCGCTATCATGCCTCGATTTTTAATTACATTCAGGCATCTCATGCCAGAATTGCATTTTGTGCGGTGCGCTTATATCTTTTAACGCATTGATAATAGCAAATTTTCTTGTTTTCTCTATACCTTTTGGTGAACTTTTGAATTCAGGTTTTAAAACATCTGTATTTTTCAAATATCTGTCAGTCAAGAATCTCAGAACTTTATAATCATCCATATCTACTTCGGTTTTATAGAGCATGTCGTGGTTATTTCTTTGGAAACAGACTTGTATTATGTCTTTCAGGTACACTCTTGGTGTTGAAGATTGTATACGTCTATCTGACACAAAGTTTTGGAAAGTGAAAAAATCTTTTGGGGCCATAGTTTTTACATCCACCTTAGCTAGATTAGCAGAAGCGACGCACTCGGTGAAATCCTGAAAGTCGTACAGTTTGCCTTTCCTTTTCATGGCCAGCTCAACCTGATGATGAAATTGGTCGCAGCTCATGAAGCTGTGACCAGGTTCAAAATACTGGAGAGTTATTGTTTCAAGTTCAAGTTCAAGTTCAAGTTCTTTATTCGTAACAATAATTAGGTTACATGTCAATTTTTTATCAATAATTCATTGTACTTTATGAATAAAGTACAATTTTTTAATAAATTAGATATAATAATATAAGTAAGAAAAATATACAACATAAAAATAATTAAAATAAATTGTCAATTTAAAATTGAAAATTAAAATGTAGGTATCAATGAAGTATGTCAAATAAATTATATAATTTTAGGCACGTTTACGTGCAAAGAATTCATCCAACGTATAAAAGCATTGTTTTATCAACCATTTCTTAAGTCTAAACTTAAAGGATTGCGTCGATACCGCGTCAGTGACATCGGACGGTAGTCGGTTGTACACTTTTGGACCCATGACGTGTACAAGCTTAGAAGTTCGCTCGAGCCGCCTGGGGAGCGCCTTCAGCCTCTTCGACTGTCTCAGTGCATAGTTATGACCATCCCCGCGCTCCTCGTACTCTTCCAGGTGACATCTTGCGTAACAAGCGGCCTGGAAAAGAACCATGGCAGGGACAGTCATGATTCCGAGAGCTTCAAACAGCGGTCGGGCTGATGTGTCTTGTGACACCCGCACTATCGCTCGCACAGCTCTCTTCTGAAGTCTGAAAGCGCGCTCCCAGTCAGCGGCACAACCCCAAAATTCCACTCCATATTGCAGGCGTGAGTGCACCGTCGCAAAGTAGAGATTCCTCACCATGTCTGTGTCCAATGTTGACGAGAGGCGCCAGAGAGCAAAGCAAGCCTTGCCAATCTTCTTACATAGGCCATCAATATGATGTTCCCATGTAAGGCATTTGTCTAAAACAAATCCTAAAAAGGAAGTGTTGTCAACTTGTCCGACAGTTTCATTTTCGAGGCTTATCACCATTGGTATCGTTGAACGCCCTGCCAGGTGAAAGTGCATATAGTTTGTCTTTTTTGCATTTAGAATAAGACCGTTCAGACGAAACCATCTTTGTAAATCACCTGCCACAGCGTTCAACTTTACTTCTAGTGCGTTCTTTGTTGTTGCCTCTACGACAGCTGCCACATCGTCGGCATACATATAAATGTGTGCGTCCAGTATACAATTCGGCAGATCGTTCAGCAGGAGGGAGAAGATTATGTTCGACAGCGAAGACCCCTGAGGAACACCTATATTTGTCAACATCGGATGTGACCTGATAGTTCCACCTTTACCTGTAACCGTTTGTGATCTGGAGGTGATGAATGATCTCAATACCTGCAGTTGTGGGCCGCTTATCCCGTAGTGCTCTAGTTTTGCTGTGATGACGTCGTGATCCGCGACGTCGAAGGCTTTAGACAAGTCGCAGAACACAAACAGCCACCTGCAAATTGCGCTCACGAGCCTCTAACACGCGGCGCACAACTGCTCTCGCAACATCCGTCGTCGACCTGCCGGCCCGGTAGGCGTACTGCCGGTCGGACAAGGCTCCGGTGTTAGACAAGTGTTCCGAGAGCCGCGTACTGATACCATTTTCCAATATCTTAGCAACTCCCGGGATTATGGAGACTGGACGATAGTTGTTAAAGTCTTCTCTCTTTCCCTTGCCCTTAAACACTGGGGACACTCGAACGTTTTTGAACCACTGGGGATAGTCACCTTCACGGATACAAGCGTTAAATAATACTGACAAAACATAGGACATTTGAGCTGCGACAGTGTTCAGCAGGTCGATTGAGATGTCATATATGTCCTTTGTGAGTTTCCGTGCTACGCCTGTGGTTATTATTTTATAAATCTCGTCGGTCGTGAACAGTCGAAACCTAAGCGAGCGATCGACGGGCGCGCGAGCTTCCGCCAGCATGCGCAGAGCTTCAGGCACGCAAGCGGAGGGCGCACCACACGTCACAGCAGAATTTATGAAATGCGTATTAATAGCATTCGCAATCTCTATCTCGCTTTGAAATTTCGAGCTATAGCTTTTCAGCAAGGACTCGGTAAAATCAAGATTGCAACGCTTTCGTCCAGTTTCGAGGTTGACTACCTCCCACATAGTTTTAGCAGTATTACTCGATTTATTTATTAGGCTACAATAATAACTGCTCCGTTCATTTTTTAAAATGTCGTCATACCGATTTTGAAAGTCGTCAATTTTATTTGATAAAGTGGCATTATCAGGAAATTTTTTACTTGACAATTTCATTTCACGTAGTACATATTCGAGATTCTTTAGGTCATCAGATACCCAAGAGCTACACTTCTTCTTTGTACACCGCTTTAGTGGGAAACAAGTATTATACCTATACTGTATAATATTTATAATAGCTCCCGCTAACTCGTTCGCTGAAGTATTGTACTTATCAGTTATCATGTCCCAATCTACACTCTCTATGGACGCAATAAAGTTGTGTATATTAGTTCGAGAGTAACATCGCGCGCGGAATACCGGCGAGCAATCGCCCGCGCGCAGCGCGCACTGCAGCGCGACGCGCACGGCATAGTGGTCACTAAGCAGTGTACGCACCGCGGTCGCGGATACGGTGCCCGAACGAGCGCACTCGCCGTTCACATACACGTGATCCAAACACGTACTCGTTGTTGATGTAACTCTCGTAGGAAAATCTACAATATTACAAAAATGTCGTGTAGTAATCGCATCTGTTAGTTTTTTTAGATCAGCATTTAATGGACAAATCCAGTCAACGTTCATATCACCAACAATGACGCAATCCTTATCAGTTTCATTCAGTTTATCCAATATTTTTTCTAAAGTAAGGTAAAAGTTGGATGTACTCGTCAAATTAGATCTATAAATGCATACTATTATAGTATCGAAGTCTAAGAGTTCTATAGCTGAAATCTCAATTATTTGTTGATCACAAAAACAACTTAAATCTACCTCCTTATAGCTAACTCCATTACGGACGTAAATGCAAGATCCGCCGTGCGCTATAGTCTCCCTACAATAAAAAGATCCCAGGGAGTAGTTATTTAAATGAATGCATTCTAATTCAAAATCTTTTAACCAATGCTCAGTTATGCACAACACATCGCACTTCAAATCATTTTGTAACAAAACCTCTAGTTGCCTAGTTTTGTTCTTCAAAGATGCGATGTTTTGGTGGCTGATGTAGATTTTCTCGGTTAAATTCGCACGGACGACCGAGCGGCTGCAGCGCGTGCGTCTACCGAGCATTCCATTCACGAGTGAGTCATCGCGCGCTTGCTCGTGCGCAGCCGGCGGCGGCGGCGGCGGCCGTGGCCGCGGCTGCCCGCTGTCCGGCCTCGCTGCGCTCTTTCCCCCACTCTCTGTGGGGACGTTGGCGAAAGGGGATCCACGGCACGAATCGAACCCCGGGCGGCCACGCAGTAGGTGCTGTTACTTCATTATAAATATTTTCCGGTATGCCGATTAAGAATGATGCATGTCTTGTTGTTTTAATTGTTCTTTTCTCCACGGTATAATCATTTGAGTTAGTTATGTTGTTTAGGAAACTCGTAACTTTTTCAGCAGTCGTGTCCGGCCTAAAAGACCACGCCTGAATATACATTAATCTTTCTACAGCTTGAAGTTCGTCATTTTCCTTTCCCACACCTACTGTTATGGGACGACGTATTTTTTTCTTGGAACGGACAATTTTCCATTCATCGTCAGTATGTTGGTTACCTGCGGCACTCAAGCGAACTTTTACTGTGCCATTCTTGCCCGCTCCACTCTCAGTGATAGTTGCACCAATCAGCTTCTCTCCGCTGCCGCTTGGAAGTGGGAGCGATGACGCAGACATCGCGTGCGCAGTCGATGGGTCCGCTCGGACTATTTCGGATGTTTTCGGCGTTCCGCTTACTGATGCACGTCGCGATTCAATTGCCGGTTTTTTTGCAGCGTTAAGTAAACTTACTTTTTTCTGGGCCGCATTTATTCTCGCTTGGCGTATCGGTCGTGATGGTGCAGCTGGGTAATCCTTCACCTCAGGTGCTGGTGTTTCTGTGTCTTTTGAAGAAATAGGAATGAGCTTACCCTCAACTGCCAGTTTGAGTGCGGATGTGGTTTGCTCTTGGATATCAATTATTTTGCTCTGGTCGTCGATTTTACTCTCCAACGCGTCAATCTTTGTAGTAAGTAGTCCAATCAGCTTTTGTAAGTCGCGTACTACAGTTTCTAGCGACTTTTGTGCCATTTTTAGTTTAAAAAATCAATTAAAACGGAGGACCGTATTCGTACCGTGTGGGCTACCCCCACCGAACTTTACCGAACTAGTTTCGGTTGCTATCAAGTCACTGTTAATCAAATATATCATTAGAGAAAACAATAGCCAGTTCTTGTTTTGGGCACTACAGTTATCCATCCAAATAGTTATATTCTTCACCTCGCGGAATTGAATAATGAAATGATAATAGCAACTCATTATGTCTTCCTGCTTACGTCCTGAGATGCCGTCATGCCATATACATGCCAGGGGCTTATGCTGATTTGTAATTTTACCTACAGGTGCAAATGTTAGGTTAAACGTTGTTAATCTAGGACAAAATATAATGCTTTTAAAACTATCTAGTCTAGGTAGCATTATAACCTTTTGGAGGTCAACACTGTAATGTATGTTCTCAAGTGTTTGTCCTATTTTTTTGTGGGCTTCGTACAGATCGCGTGCTTTTTTGTATTTTTCTCTATGACACACATATGCGGTGCAAATTTCACAGTTTTCAGGAACAACGTTCTTTGCATCGTGATGTGTATTTTTGGCATGTAACTCATACGCTTCACAAAGTTCGCATTCCTCATTACCAAGCTTGGCAAATGATATATTCATGCTTTTGACAAGCTTCCTGTAAAATTCATAAGATACCTTCTGCGATGGGTACTTCTCGCAAAAATCTTTGTGCATCAAAGTTACTGTTACATCGCATGATATATACCGCCTTAGTGGTGCGTGTTCTCGCCGATAATGGGGCTCAAGGGGGTGAAATGATTCCACGTGGTCAATGAGCAACTTTCTGTCATAAGGAGCGGTCTTGGTGTGCAATCCCCGCTTGTCAACTAGATTTTTATTAAGCGAATTGTATAATACTGTATCATTATTTTTATGGAAACCTAGCGTGGTTAAAAAAAAGGTTTTGCAGACTTCTTCATTTGCCCCATTATCATTTTTTAAATAAAATGTACTTCTTGGCGCTCTTTTGGGTTCAGACGTTGTTTTACGTTTAGGTATTGCCACTGCGGTACTATTTTGCACAAACAATCTTCTTTCTTTCCAAGTTAAGGCCCAGTACTCTTTGTTGATTGCTGTACGCCGATCAGATGGTAACTTAGACGAACATTTTTTTAAACATTTTTCATCATCACAACCAACCTTTACATTGTAACTCAGCAATTTTTCTTCCTTTTTCCTCAAATTTCTTTCTCGCGCGCTGATTCGGTTTTCATTGGTAGAATTGTTTTCCGCAGTGGCACTAGCAGACAAAAACGAGCCAGCTTCCGCCAGTAAGGTAGAGTTTTCTTGGAGAGGCTCTAAGTTCAAAGATCTTTCTTGGAGAGGCTCTAAGTTCAAAGATCTTTCTTGGAGAGGCTCTAAGTTCAACGAGTTTTCTTGGAGAGGCTCTAAGTTAAATGTGTTTCCTTGGCGAGGTTCTAGTATGGCGAGGTTACCAGCGTCATCAATGAGCCGGCGTTTTTGTCTGGCGCTTGACTGGTTCTCGTCATCGTCGTCGTCGGTTGAGGATTCATCACTCGGATAGTAGTTTTTATCTTTCACCGAATCATCTGAAGAAAAATCTTCTGGCTCTGAACGAATTGCTGACAACATTGGGTTTAGGTCATTGTTTGCATTTGATATGTTTACCTCCATGGAGCAACAAGGTGATGACGGTGGCATAATCTCGGTGCAGATCAAAGACGTTTCTTTGCTCATCGAGGGTAGGCCTGCACTTATCCTTGTAATCAAATCAGAAAAGTTTTTTTCTGAATCCCATGTTGTTTTTGTTTCATCAAAAGTTTAAAAACACTTGATACCATTGAATATTCGACTGCATGTAGGGAGTTAACAAGCTCTTCCGAGGTTACGTTTTTTGCCAAGTGTTTTGTACTAAAACCATATGAAATATTTTCCTTGCATACCTCGGCGGAAGATTGCAGTCGATGGCTGGTTGAATGGTTTTCTTTGTTGCTGTGCAAGTCCGATTGCGATCCATAACTGCATCGTTCTAACATCGCTTTGATCCTTGGGTTTTGAAACCTAAAAATAATTAATTATTTTAGAATAAATAAATAAACCATCACTGACAAACACATAATCCTAACACCACACAAGGATTATTTCCTGTGTCGTAAGGATCAGGAACAACGAATACTTTGCTAGTAGAACACCCGGACCCAGAAGAAATATTTGCGTCATAACCAAAAATTTCTACCGCCGCGGGGATCTAACCCGCCACTTTGCTTCTCAGCTGGTTATTCGCTCGCTGAGTCACCGAGGTAGTCTAATAATAGGGAATAAGTACTAACTTGTTTAATTAAGTTGTATTATTATAATTGAACAGTCTGATAAAAACAATACCTAACGTGAGTTTTAAAAAATAATAAAATATAACTTACCTCGCTTTTGAACTCATTTCTGGCGGGAATTCGCACTAATCGTGCGCACGTCCTGCCTCCGCAACGTCCCTAGCGACACTGTGCAGGAGTACGGGGCGTGCGGAAAGGTTCGCAGTTAACCTTTTTCTAGCGTTGCATTGTCACTAAACTGTTTTCTAGTTTTGTTATTATTCACATGAATGTAATAGTTTCACAGCTAAAAAACGGTCACCGTCTTTTAGTACTGTAAATGTTTCAATCTTACATTGGTTTTCCAATGACTACCCAGCTAAATATATCTAGCGCTTTTATAGAGTAGGACTTGTTAAAAAACTGTGATTTAGACATCGTAAGTACAAGTTTGACATGCAGTACTAAAACGTACTAAAACACATGTAAAGTCAGCTAACGGTTTATTTTTATTGTCATTACAAGTAACCGTTGTATAAGCTTGCATAAAACGTAAAAATTTAGACTAAAATACTTTGCTAAGCTGGTTTAACCGTATTTTAGTGTTTTAAAGTGAGGTAACCGTATTCTAGTAATGGAGAACCCCAAAAATGATGTAGATAGTGGTTTAGGTGGTCTCTGTATCTCAGCACTGACAAAAGATAGAATTTTTTTAACCAGATAGGACGATAGAGCAAAAGCTGCGTTATGGTGTGGTACACAAAAGTCGAATTTGACGAAATGTCACTAAACGGCCTTTTAGTGATCGGACGGCAGCATAATGCTAGAAACTGTTACATACCATGTCAAATAATAACAATAATCAAATTAATCATAATTAAATTATCATAATCATGAAGGAAATGCAGCACGGTCTACGTCTCAAGTCTAACCATTTAGTGTAGATGCTGTAATCCAAGATCTAGAAGCTAAGCCAAAACATTTAAAATTAATGAATTCATTGTTAAGTTTATATTTCACCTAATAAGTTTAATTGATTTTGAAATAAATTATTATGTAAAAAAAATATATTAAATAAGAAATATTCAAGAGTCCTATAATAAAAAAATTAAGAATTAGATATAAGTCAAAATTAAATATTAAGTAGTAGTAGTAATAAAGGGGTTTGAAGATTTATGCCCGTTAGGGCATAAATGATATTAATCGGTCACTATTTTGTTTTTATTTTTCGAAATCGCCGCACACAATTCATGTTATTTATTTGTATAGAGGACTATAAAACAAATAAAAATGTTCTACATAATGTCCTGAGGCGTCAGGTTTCTGAGACGTTCACATTGAAGAAAAAATATGGCTATTTTCATCTGTGAATATCTCAAAAACCCGACGCTTTAGGACATTATTTTCTTAGACAGTTTTTATTGTGTCCTATATCCAAATAACATTGTGCGCGAGGGTTTCGAAAAAAAAGCAAATGTTAGGGCCCTAGTTCATACAAAAATCTTCAAACCCCTTTGAAATACTCGCTACTTACCGCAGTTTTACGTAGGTCCTGGATAAATCGTAGCCTTTGTCAATCAGGATTGATGTAGCTTAGCTATAGAGCTCCTCCGCCTAAATTGAGTCAAAAAATTCTTTACGTGAATACGTAAAAAAAAAAATTAATCAATTTCCGGATATTTCTCATTACAAACTCTTGAAAAATTTAAATCGCTTTTATTTTAGCACAGAAAATATTTTATGGCTGGTTTCTTATCTTATATACATATGGATTTAGATGAAATTCGGTACCATTATAGGTTATATACTTTTTTTTTTTTTTTGGAGGGGGGAAATGCCCTCGCACTTCCCTTCCGCCATGGGGGTGACGGAAGGGGGTATGTGGGACTCGAACCCACTAAAACCCCCCCGTGAAACGTCCACTGCCGTCATGGGGCGAGATGGGGTCGCGTTGGCATTCACCATCTCGCTCCGGCGGGTGGCCCGGGAACCGGTCCGGGCCTCGGCCTCAAGGAGGAGCAACCCTTTCACACAGGTATAGGTTATATCCTGAATTAACACACAGCCTTCTCTTGATCCCGGAAAAATGCAGTGGATGATCAAACTTATTCACCGCGGGTAAAACCGCGTGCGTAGCTAGTTGTCAATTATTATTGAATCCTCTGATGCTAATAAATTAGATTTACTTGAAATACAATAAAAAATATTTAGTTCTCATAAACCACAAAACAAATAAAGTCAAACATTGAAAATTAAAACCACATAGAACTAAGGAATAAAACAAAAAGGTAGGTAATTCCATTGATTTGGAATTAACTTATAAATTAATAACATTTACTTATCAGCTACAATGTAACTCAGAAAAAAGTAATGCCAGTTATGCCTCATCCAGACAGTGGAATACCCGAGTTAGACTGATGAACGACCAAATGCTCCCTAATTGAATATTAAATGCGGCTGTCTACATACCCCCAACGTGTGACAGGGGTTTAGCAGGTCACGAAAATGGCAAACCTTAAGCTAGGATTACTCGACCTTACTAATGTTTTTACTTTATCGTATGAAAAATATATTATTTTCTTACCTGCGGAGGGGAGATGAACGAGGGGAACGAAGACGAGAGACGTGCTGGATGGATGAGTCGGAGAATGTTTATTTCAAATCGTGTGTCCATTTTAGCCGCAAAATGAGTTTCGGAGTCTGAACAATAGATTGCCTATACCCTATAAAAGTATATTTAATGCAGACACATTTAAAAAAAATCTAAGAATTCTTGTTGGAGAAGTGCTACTATTATTTGGGTCTGCGCCGATATATACAAGTCTGAGAATCTGTGATGAGACTAATTAAACACGTAGCTGGCCTATTTGACATTGTTTTTGGAATGTATTTGACATTTCATATTATTAGTAATATTTTAAATTTGAAATTTTACAAAAAATGGCCTTATTACATATTACTTTAAATTTGACTTTCTTGATTATTAATTGTTTTGACATTCGAGTAATATTGACACTGTAAAAATATTTTGATAGTGCATTTTTTTTGTTTAAATTTGTCTTATGTATAAATGTTGTACCCCAATTATACTCCGTTACGTATTCTTTCTTATTTAGATTTGTAGATATGAATGTTTTAATTACGCTCTAGCCTTACAAATTACTCGTTAAAAAGATGTACTAGCTAGATGCAACGAGAAATTTCCGACACAACGTAAATTTATTTGAGAAAATAAATGAAATTAACTCAATGAGATGTCTACAAGATTTTAATTTGTAGTTCTTCGAGAAGCGCATGGAAGAGTTTGAAAACACGCAACTGGTAGTAATATACTGGTACTACTAAAACTTTTGTATTTAAGGACATAAATAAATAAATTAAACTGGACAATCCACACAACATCATCGAGCCCGAAGTAAGCAGAGCATATGTTATGGGTACTCTAGAAGCAAGTATCTACGGAATGTAGGCGACTAGAATATTTGTGAGTATATTCTGACTTATAACGAAGTGACCGGTTCCTGCCATCTCATGTTTTAAGTTGTGACTTGCCATATTGGGTAGACATATTTGGTTAAGTTTTAATCATCACAGTTTTACGGAGAAATTGAGATTACTTACGAAATTTAAAATAATAATTATTGATTAAACGAGGAAGCGTTCAAACTTTATTCCAGAATTCTGCGTTCAGTCAGGTCGAAGCATAGGAGTTGGGCGTTGACAAAACAATTTGTCTTAGAGTGTGCTCTGTGGTTTGAAACACGTAGGACCGACATCAAAGAAGGATTCCTCAATTTACCCTTTACTAATGTGTTTGAGGACACAATGATATAGCATAGCGACAAGCGGAGCAGATAATTTTTATAAGCATTCAATTTTCCAAAGAATGAAAGAAAAGATGTTATGAATACGTTTTATAGATATTTCTATGTTATGGAACTGATTTATGGAATAAAACGAGCCTATGTTTTGTTCCAGGCCTGGAACCACATTTGTGCAAAATTTCAGCCCGATCTGTCCAGTAGTTTTAGCGTGAAGAAGAAACAAACATATATCCATACATCCGAAAATCATAAACATCCGAAATTTCGCGGTAATAACATTAGTATGATTTTAAAAGCACCAAAACGCCTTGCGAAACAGTATTACCAGTATAACATTGAGTATTCACAAAATACTTCAGGAAACATCTACAAAATTCGAAGCCTCCTGACAAATTACTGTGACATCGCCAGCATTGTCGTGGCGACCGTAAAATGTCTATAAAACCTACATCAAAAGGAGTGGTACGGATTATATTTCAACTAGAAAGAGCATGGCTCATTCATATTTAATTTAGGTGAGTTGGGGCACTTTCACTTATTAGTCTTTCACCTGCTGGATTTTTGGTGATAAATTTGAGATGGAGGTCTTTTGCCCATAATCCGAAACAGATTACGCTAGGTTAGTGTATTAAATTTTTGATGTAGGTCAGACTTCTAGCCGCCTCGCTTACTTAGTTTTACCTGGGTTTCGTTAGTACATGGAAAATACAGAAAAACTTAGTTATTTTAGCTAACATGTGGGCGACTGTAATAATGATTGTGTCTCCCATGAGGGTGATTCTAGAACCGGATGGAATATGGCCAGTGTTTTGAAGTAATTTGGTTTGAAATTGAAATCTGTAAGATTTTTCTTCACAGCTAAATCAGAATGATTAGTACCTTCTTTATACCTAGCTTATTTTAGAGACTGTGATACAGAAGCCATCCACCGAAATAAATACCATGTTGTGGAGAATTTTCATGAATATTAAATATAATTTTAAATTCAATTAAAAGTTGAGTGAGGTAGATTTTAATTGGGCCACGTAAGTACCATGTCGGTTTCCGGTGTGCTTTTGTCAGTTTCCGGTAGGTATACAGTAGGATTACACAGTGGATTTTTGTTTTGTGTTGCTAACATTTGATGCTGTGTGCGTTGCCAAGCGTTATTTTATAGGTGTGATAATTGCTTTACATTAGACATACCCACTCGTAGCTTTGACAGCGGGTTCAATTGTCTAAGTAGTAGATCCATGTAACACAAGATACTTTAGCTGTCAGTTGATGAAGGTTACTAAGAGTATTTTTCCAATATCCTTGCTTCATATATCACTATTTCAGATTTTAGATTTTAATGACTACCTATATTTCTAAGGCTTACAAAATAAAACAAGTCAAATTTTTATACCATAAATCAATAAGAAAGAAGGTGTAGTGATTTTCTCTTCACTTCCGTTTCTTGTCCACTTGTGGAAGAAGTGAAAAAGAAACCACTAGTATATGTTTCAATTGGAATAAATAAATTGGAATTGAATCGCTTATGAATACGGCAGACGGCTGTAAGCGGTTAAAATGCGCGAAACCTAGCGAAAACGACGGCTTGAATCCATAGTTTACCAAACCAATGAATCTTTATAGTAAACTGGATCGCGCACAAATTTATTTCATTTATCCAAACCTCCCCTGTAATTCCATGCGTCTAAAGCCTAGTTTCTTTGTGACAACTCAGAGTAGAAACACGAAGCAAGTGTAATATTTGGTTTTGACACATTCCACTGCTAGTAATAGCCGAAATGTTTCTCACAGAAAGTGACACTCACAATAATCAATCAAATCACGCTCTAAATCACCGAATCAACGTTCTAAATACCATTATCAGCTCACAGAGAACTCTATTCAAATTTAAACCTGTATTTTCACAATATAAGGTTTAGAATCAGTTTTGGGTTGCTAGTTTTTGTGACAGTGGGCTGCCAGGGTCATCCATCAACCCCCGTCCTTCCGATTATGTTTTTAGGTTGCACTATTCCGTAACCGACGTGGAGAGATTGCTCAGCTGTGTTTTTGTATGGGTAAGCTGTATTTTTTTAATTGTTTAACTAGCTTCTGCCCTCGGCTTTGCACGCGTATTTTCGGTATAATAAGTAGCCTATTGCTTAAGTAAGGCTACGTTCTAAGTGTATGCCAAATTTCATTACGATCTGTTCAGTAGTTTTGGAGATCCTAGGTAACGAAAATTCCACATTTCACAAACTTTCGCATTTATAATATTAGTTCGATGTGGTAACCCAACAGATTTCAATCGACTTATAAAAAAAGAGGAGATTCTTAATTTGACTTTATTGTCGGATCTGAGATTCGATGAAGGGTGCCATCGCCATCTTCAGCAAGTAGATTATTATTTTCTTGAAATAAATAATTCAAATCGTGTTTTTAATTAAACAAAAAAAAAAACTGCTTAATTAAGTGTAAGTTCACTATGTTGGTAGCATATCTTTATTCACAAAGAAAATTAGGTACAATAAAATAACAGAAACAAATTAGAACTAATATTATAATTGAAACAATTGAGCTAACTGCAGACTATTGCAAACAACCTACAGATAGCTCAACTGATCCATATCAATAAATAAATAAATAATGCTGGACAATTCACACAGGATTATCTAGCCCCAAGCTAAGCAGAGCTTGTGTTATGGGTACTAGATAACTGATATACTTAATACAATACACTACATAGATAGATATTTTTTATTATACATACAAAACACCCAGACCAACGAAACGAATTTCTGCAGATCGTACACAAATTTGTTCCGAGCGGACGTTCGCCTGCTGCGCCACGGAGGTCGTCAATACCAGTCGGAAGCGTCCCCAAGACGCTGGCTGCATTGCCCCGCTGTATGGCAATGCTGATGCGCTGTGCCAGATACTGACCAGCTCTCGGGTCACGCGTCGCTTCGACCAGACGCTCAGATAATAAAAGAAACTGAGTTGGTTATGTATATCTGTGTGAGCATTATTTCTATGTATCTAAAATTAAAGTTCTTTGAAGGCAGCTATAGGGCCACCTTCACTGAAAGAAAATAGAAAAAGCGTCGCGATAATATCGTTCTCAAAAAGTCGATAGAGCACCAATACTTGTTAAACTCTTTGTAGAGCACGTCGAGGCTAGCGCCGGCGGCGACACTCTCGCCTCGAGGTAGCCCTTCAGAAATAATAGCATTTCACTGTCGTTTCTGTATTCTGTTGCTATTGGCACAGATATTATAATACTATACTAGCTATTGGGAAGTAAGTAAGAATCTAAATTTAAATTTAAAACCATCAAAAGTTGGTCGTAACACAAGCCCCTACAGCATGCACTCTGCAACGACTTCTCTTCTAAAATATGTATTTCTTAGAATGGTGAGGTTTTCTTAAAAGAAAACTGACTAGACTGAAAAGGGTGCGTTTTGGGGTGAGGTATCTGTCATATTAAAATGGCATCCTACTTCCTTCCTACTAATATTATAAAGCCAAAAGTTTGTGAAATGTAAATTTTTGTTACCTAATATCTCCGAAACTACTGAACAGATCAATAAAAAATTTGGCGTACATTTAGAACATACTTTAACTTAGATAGGCTGCTTGCTTACTTTACTGAGCAGAAGCTAGTATTATTATAAATATTCACTTACAGCGTTTATTTGCCTATTGATATATTATGAATATGATCGCGTAAGTTTAAAAAACTTTAAAATGACTTTGCATAGCTTAGTTTGTCATCCTTTCCGCAAAAAATTCGCGCCTTTTATTGAGTTCTATGGTAAAAAATGCGATTTTTTTCAAAACGTCTCATTACTGCACATACATCCGCTATTGCAAAGCACAAAAAAAACATTAAATTTATAATTTACTAGTACTACTTTAATTTTTCCATTTACCCGTTGTCCTTTTACCCGTTTTCCCGTAGGAATAAAGAATTTTCCCGCGGTAAAAAGTAGCCTATGTTAATCAGGAATAATGTGGGCTTCTAATGGTAAATTAATTTTTCAAATCGGTCCAGTAGTTTCGGAGCCTATTCAATACAAATAAACAAACAATCAAATCTTTCCTCTTTATAATATTAGTGTAGGATGGATACGTTTTACAGTGTCGAAATGGCTCAAAAGCGAGTGCCCGCGAGCTGTCTGATTTCTGATGCCGTCAATATAAAACGAATCTAAAAATAACGTGTTAAAGTCCATATTTGAATATAAATTTTTGTGCTGTGCGGCAGTAGTCCCCACCACTGCCACGTGTCACTCACCACCTGTCTTTAATCAACGGGTAGACCATTCTCAAAGTATCAATTTCTCAAAATTTAGTAATCCACCCGTTGTCAATTTCTCAACCGAACCTCTCCATGGGTTCATATAATATACGTAGACATTGTGAAACTATGAGCCATAAATCGTTTGCTGAGGTAAACTCTCTTCAAGGAATTCAGGTGGAAACCAAAGACGTCACGCCTTCGCTTCGCACCCACGCGTTTCGCTGAAGAGGACTATAGATCCTATTATCGGTCGTGAATGGAGGCAAGGGTTGTCTTGAAGACTTATTAGGAAGTTTGTGGTTTTAACCCTTCGTGACTGCGATAATCAGGCTGCATAGGCACTGAAACAGAGTTGACTTGTTTTCAGTTCTGTAAAATCAAGTTGTTCATGAAACGAAGCAAGCCAACCATAAAAGTTACCAGTTTACAATTATTTATTATGCAGAAATAAATTACCATTGCGAAAAAAATCCCGTTAAAATTAAATCTATTCTTAATTAATTTTTTACCTAAAGTAGCCTATATATTAGGGGAAAAGTTCCTTTATCCAAGATAATGCTTAAATCCAGTGAAAGTAGACAGGTATAAGCTATGCTAATGGAAGCGAACTTCGGATGGCAGGACCTTTTTGAAATTATCTCCGTGAACGGCTTCCTGCAACATTACCTGTTAAGCTGGGTACTCACAAGCGAGATGTAACTGTAACCAGCTCTGGTGATATGAATACTCTAAACAACTCTAAACTTTGACAAGGCTAGCAATTGATGAAAACGCCGTACCTAATTTTTATTTATTAAAGTTGAAGTTAAGAGGGCGCTATTCGCGCCATTTTATGAAAAGGATAGGTATAGGATTTTAACCTTAATAGAAGCGGGATGGAGGATATTTTATGTTGTGGAACGGCGTAAGAGAAAACATCTAGTTTTTGCTTATTTGCGAGAAAACTTCACAATATATGACGGAACTGGTTCTAGGAACCAAATAATTAGTAATAGCCTACGAATCAAAATATAAGTCATTTCAATAGACCGCAGGGTTCCTGAGATCTCGATCAAATTATATGCGAAACAGTGCACTTTATTTTTTTATCGTGTTTTCACATTCAAGGAACCAAAGAAACTAGGTAGAAGTTTATTTAATTCGAGTTTTTTACCTCGGGGATCCCGTCACTACTAGTTAGTCTAGGCCTAGTTTGACAACCAAATCCGTTAGGACAGGCCCTTAAATGAATTTTACGTACTCATTTGATATCATTTGGATGTGATCATGACATTTGGTCCATATTTTCTAAATCACTGTGCAGGCGAGACATGGTTACAAGTTTCTAGTGTGTAGGTACATGCGACACTCTACCGATGTCTTCGTCTAGTTACAATTTTGCGAAGCACGTAACACTATGATTTTCAGTGACTGCAACATTCAACGGTTACAATTCGCTAGTGAATACTCAGCTTAATATTGTTCCCTCTCAAAAGCTTTTGTCTTTTTTGTCCTATATGCTGACATTTTAGGCTTGATTTTTTGTATCACGAGGTTTTTCGCAAAGAGATCCTTTCAGTGTAAAGTCCACCTATGACATTTTTATAGGTACGGATGTAAAACTAGCTTCTACTCAGCTAATGTTATTCTATGTCTATGACTTGCAAGTTTCAGGGCAATTCGTTAAGTTATTTTAGGTATTAAGGCGCATGTATGGCTCAAACTAGGGCCGCCGCCTTTTCTTCCTTTTAATTTTTTTTTTTTTTTTTTTTCATTTATTTATGTTACATAATTATTAACTTATTTTATCTTCAGCTAACATAAACTGTAATTCGGTTTGTCCGTCAGCCTTAGTCTCTAAGGTACATTAAAGTTAATATTATAAATAGTTGGTACTATACAATACATAGTAGGTACATGATGCATGTATCTTCCTACGTAAGTTGGTAGTTTGATATAGTAAACTCGTACACGAATAAAAAATAAAATAAACAATTACGTTAATCAAAGGAATTTTTAAAAGTCCATTGTACCTACAGTTTATGAAATCTATCATATGTATTTATTGCACCATTAAGGCATACATGCGCCTTAATAGTGCATTAAAGTAATTTCTATTCGATGCTTTCAATAACATATTCTTCAATAAATTTAGGCGTAAAGTAGTTACAAACATCTATCCAAACTTTCGCTTTTATAACATTTGTTTAATTGAACAACAAAAATTCTATTTGTCGAAACAGGACCGACGATTTTGACGATAGTCTTCTATTCATTTATAACCTAATTTCTTTTTCCTTGTAATATACGTCTCTGAAGACATAAGCGTAGGCTGAGAAGGCACTTGCAAAGACACAGCAGAAGGAAGAGATTAAGCTCTTGTTAAAGATTTCTCATGGCACCTTCCTATTGCTCTTCAAACAACTCAATTTATTTTGAGTAAATGGTGCAATAAAAATTGTAGTGAAATAAACATAAAATTAAGATCAAAGGTTATTGTTATTATAGTGCGTAAGCCTAAGGGCTTACGAGTGTAAGACACTCAGGGTAGTTTCTAAGAAATTTTAATAATATACCGTTACATTTTTGGGATTTTTTTTTAAATTTCTTAAAATAAGAATGTTTTGATATTTTATCGTGTTATGAATATTCCCTATATTCAAATGATGTTGAAATAATAATATATCCAGATATTAATGCTTTGGCTTGTAGGTCATGGCGGCTCCACGAGTCAGTAGTAATTAAAGGTACCTGCAGCAAAAAGTACTAATCCATAATAGTTGCCACAAACAATATTGGTTACTAGGTACCTACATTTGCCTAAATTTCAGAAAATAAAAGCATCTGAGGCATAATGTTTCCTAAATATGGATAATAAATCAATTTACGAACCTTCCCTAACGATAAATGATTTAGTCCAAAGATCCGAAGGACACGCAAGGTATCTTGCACCTGTGCTCAATTTAGAAAGTACTTCCATTACACCCCATTACATGTACGTCATGACAAATTTAATAAAGGAAGACTGATACCGATATTCTCATCACGTAGAAAACATTTATTCCGGTACCTTGATAACTTACTTGAGAGGTTCATTTTCAGCAAACTTCAGGTGTTTTCAAATTGGATTTGGGAGAGAACCATTCTTTGGGAGATAAACAAATTATCGTGAAACTCTACTGAATCGCAGGAAGAAAATATGTGATTATATTTATTGAGGAGCCCTAGGGAAATATCCTGCAGGCTAATAAGATTCGATAAGTCAAAAACTAACTGATCTGCCATCCCCAACCCGCATGCCCAACGTGGGAATTATGGGTAAATCCAATGAGGCGCTTCTGAAGGCGAGGCCTACGACCAGTATATAGTAGAAGATATAAGACAAAAAATATATTGTTGTTTTCATTCGCTTATAGTCGAAACACAGACGAGAACTATGCCTTCTTAATTAAAAGAATCTATCCCTAGAGATATTCAAAGTCCCTCTGGTATTATAATTACAAGTCTCATTGTGAAAACCAATCATTGTAATGGGAGTTATAAATGGCTTGGCAATAATTCCTTTTCTCATACACTTTTCACTCTTCAAACGTTCCTAATAAACCGTCTCGTAACGAAACTGTCTATTGACATTATGTCAGCGGTATTCAACTCTGAACTCTGAATTTCACGGCCCGCTGCCTCGCAGGGTTGTAATAAGCGAAAAGCGACCCTTAAACTGTAATTGGGTTCATTGCCTTAAAACGTCGAAACTTTTTACAGACGAATTCTAATAATGGACGTTTTGAAGCGAAAATTCGACATTTGTTAACATGCGGTGAAAAGTTAGCAGTCCTCATCCGCCTGTATTGGCCCACTGCTGGACGCAGGTCTCCCCCTGATGAGCGCCTTATTGACTTTTATCTCTTGGAGGGTAATACCATCCAATTCCATAGTAGTGGCATTTAATTGATTTCATAAACATCTAGTCAACGGGTAAATTTCACGATGAGTCAAAAAGAAATTATCGACGTGTGGATTCGGAAATCTAAGAGTGGATACTGCCACGTCCACAAAGCTGTTAAACAAAATAGAGTTGAGAGGCGGAATGGGATTGAGTAAAATTTATATTTTTGGAGGTTAATCCACTCTCGGAACCAGCACAAATTGTTTACCACTATACAACAGATCGAATTAAAATAACTGATACAAATTAATTCACTTACGGCACTTATTGCGAAAAGTTTTTGCGTAGTTGAATCTCACACAATATTTGGAAATTGGAAGAACGTTGAAACCGCGAACGTCAAAGAGCTTAGTAGGTACAATGTTTTATTATGCCTTTTTTAAATTCCAAGATGTTTTTACGTTTCCAACTACACCGGATGAAAGCCGCACAATTGCCAAAAAACAAAACCGTGGCTTCAATTACAAAAATAAAAATACTGGCACGAGGAAAAATGTTTAAACCCTTTTGTGATATTCAACAAAGAGAAATGAGAATTGCTAAGGATTGTCTGAAGCGATAATAAATTGAGCGCATAGCCTCGCTATTATTTTCTGAGGTCTGATTAATTATGGTTTAGCCGAGGAGTCTAGGTTGGGAACGGAAAATTGTAATCTACACCGAAATGATAAATTCAAGATGCAAAGCCGGAAAGTCTTTATTCTCCAGCATTGAATATATTTCAATAAGGATTATTATAAAAGCCAAATGGTTTCTTTTTCAATTTGAGATGAAAACAATGACCAAAATACAATTATGTACAAACTATCAACTGATATAAATGATATCGAAAAGTAAATATATATAATCAATCGGTATTTAAAGCCAATCACTTTTAAATGAACCTACCTCCTCAACATTAACCCAGGCGAAAACACTGTGCCTAAGTAGTAAAACCTAACATAAGCTTTAAGGCACTTCTAACCAAATAATTATAAAATGTTGTGTTTTTCCTGAATAAATATCTATTTATTCAGGTAATACTTACATATACATTGCCATACAGCGGGGCAATGCAGCCAGCGTCTTGGGGACGCTTCCGACTGGTATTGATATGGATCAGTTGAGCTACCTGTAGATTGTTTGCAACAGTCTGCAGTTAGCTCAATAGTTTCAATTGTAAATACTGGTAATACTTATTTTTAATAGTTATTATATAAACAACATTTCAACATCTTTTTTTATTTATTTATTATAGTCAAGCGAAGGTCGCTTGCTCATTCACAGGGAGAAGCTATGATAGGACTTTTTTGGAAAACCGGGCCAGATAAAACGCATTTTCATCTAGCCGAATATCGAGGCCAAAACCCACCAGGCGAGTTTTTTACCCACCACACCGTCCCATAAAACTCATCACAAACAGTTTTCACTACCATAACTACACACTAAGATAGAATGAAAAACTACCTGTCCTAATTTATTTCTAACCCCGGACGCAAAAAGAGAGGAGTGTTATAGGTTTAACGTGTCTGTCTGTGTATCTACTATTGATAGTCTTGATAATATTTCTAAGTTAAGTCTAGTTAAGTAGTATGTACCTAACTTTTAAGATTTTTGATTTTGTTAAATAAATTTCTTCTTCATCTGTGTATCTGTCTGTGGTATCGTAGCTCCCAAACAGATGAACCGATTCTCGTTTAGTTTTTTTTGTGTCATAGACAATTTTAACCCGAGTGTTCTTAGTGTCTTAGCCCCACTTGCGCCAGGGTAGGTTAACATGGTTAACTCAGGGCTAAATACTACTTTGGAGTTAAATTCGAATTATTTCTTGTACCACCAAGAGTTAGGAGGTAACCTTGTGTTAAATATTGAAATTTTTAACCCACTGATGTGGGAGGGTTAGGTCAACTAACTCTGGGCTAGTAATGTCAAAAATATGAAAGCTGCGATGTTATATAGGTTAGGTAATGTTGGTAGAGTTTGTCATATCGGTTTTTTTTATCCTGAACAATAAATGACTGGTTGATTGTCTGATGGTAGATAATGAAGAGATCATTGAATACATTAGTTCGGATTGTATAATAGAAGAATTGCAGAACGGTCCATTCATATCAAGTAAGTATCTAGCTACATAACGTTTTAATCAAACTAATATTTATAAATGCAAAGTTTGGATAATGTTCCCTCTTCACACCATGATTTCTGAACGGATCGGTCGGGCTGAAATTTTGCATTCATGTAGCTCTAAGCCTGGAATCAAACACAGGCTTTTGATCCCATAAAATAGTTCCAATGGGATAAAAATGCTTTTTAAACGTTTCCATTTAAACAAAGCGTGCGAAGCCGCGGACAGAAACTAATTAGAAAATAAACAACAGTCGATATAATGCGATCAAGAACCACATGTCATTTCAAATTTGACATGAAGGAATAGACTTATTCAAATTACTGTAGAGCGAGAGAGAGCAGTAAACTAAAATCATTCAGCATTCGTCCTACTATATTTGGCCGGATGTAAAAAGAATGAATGAATATGACATTAACCTCGGGTTGGTTGACTCTGGGCTAATTTCCACTGGTGCAATATAAACTGTGAGCTGAAAATTCAAAACATTAACACAGAGTTAGGAAGCCCCGAGTTATTTTTTTAACTCCAACTTTTGGCACAAGTAGGCCTTAGTCATGGTAAATGAAAACATGTCAAGGGATTTTTAAAAATTTTAATTTTGTTCTTGTTACACCAAGGCCAACCCAATAAACAAATGCCTAAATAGTATGTTATTTGTAATTCACGCGCCTGTACGTAAATATAAACACCTAATATATCAAAGACATGGTAGGTTATTTTGTAATTTACGCGCGTGTAAAAACCTACGCTATAACCCTCCTATCGGCAAATGTTAACCTCACACCTTTTTAGGTTATAAACCTAAAAAAGATGAAATCGAATTTAATCTGCGTCTACCCTCTTTTTTATTTCTTTTTCCAAGTAATTACCAAGGAAAGTTCTTTTGTTCGACTAAATTACCCCTCTTTCAACGAAAGTATTTATCGATTCGATGAATAGGCTATCTACGTGAGGCTTACAAGGCCCGATAATTAAGTTTTGGCTATATGTCCAAGCATCCATTTGTAAAGAATGGAATAAATCGATATTTCTAAGAATCCATTAGTCTTCTAAACACCTTTCAAATCACTTTTTTTTTCTTTATTCAGTCAAGTGTTTTGACTCCAGTAAGTGAGTGTGCTAACGTTAAAGCTTGATAAAAACGTCATCTTTTTATATTTCGTCAAACCATTGAGACTATCTTTTGCCGGCGGCTCCACACGCGCTTTTCTGAAAAAGAGTCCCGATACCATCTACTCGTACCTCCCTGACAAATTTCATCTGTTGCTGAACAGAATTACAATAGCATTTATAATAATAACCTATGGTCTACTATTATTGACAGGCAATGTAAAACAGCTAATGCAAAATTTCATAGATACTTTTTTTCTCTCTCTTCATAAGAGAAGCGACACACTTTCCCGTTAAAAAAATATCTGAGCCAAAAAGAGCTCTTATCACGAAGACATAGCTCCTCTTTCTTCTTCTTTTCATCCATCCGGACTTGTGACGTAGGTACCCTCACCACACCTCAACAGCCTATATTAGTCCACTGCTGGATGTAGGCCTTGCCCTGATGAGCGCCTTATTGGCTTTTATCTCATGGGGGTAATGCCCATAATCCCCACGCTGAGCTGCGGGTTGGGATCGCAGTTCGGTGGTAAAATTGTTCTGCAGGGGGCACTGCTGCCCGACCCTGTTATTCCTTAGTCGCTTCATTCTTTATTCGCTTCGTATTTGCACCACAGAGCAACGTGTGACGTACCCTACTCAAATAAAATCCTGTAATTATTAGTCAGTTCAAAAGGCAAATCATTCCCCAACCGAGTGAAACCTTCAAGCCAGCATATAATAATTCCTTACCATGTTTATTGGGCTGGTCTCGCCGACCCTTCATACATAATTCAGGTGAAGCCCGACATCATACGCGTTTTGGCCACCCTGTATCGCAGTATCTTCTTATCTTCGTAAATAATACACGTGCGTAATGATTATGTTCTACCTGAATTCTGTTATTTTAGGGTTCCTTACCTCAAATGGTAAAAGGGTCACTTCGTTGTCCATTTGTCTGTCGAAACCCGTTTTTTTTCAGAAACGCGTGGAGTTATCAATCGCGCTGTTAAAGAATCAAACTTCTAGGTTGACGAAATCAAAGGATTAGAGCCGTTTATATTTTGTCACTCTCGTGTACCTAGAATCTAATGTATATTAGCAGTTATACATCAGAAAACTTTTTTCTTTCGTGATGGACGAACTATTAACATACTCGTACCTACTACTCGTACATACCTAAAGTTTGTACGGAACCCTCTCGGTGCCCGAGTCCGACTCGCACTTGATCTGTTTATTTTGTAGATACACGTACAAGGAAGCGAGAGAGGTGAAGCGTGGTGATTAAAGAAAACCCACGGAAATTGGAAGATGTCCATGGGGAACAAAATAGTTCTTTGTGAGGGCATTCATTTATAGCTATTTTATAGGCATAAGTTTGTGAAAATGTTTGGCCAAACATCGTCATGAGAACGTCCAAAATTACTGATAAGATTTTTCTGCCTGACTTTTTTATATACCTAAACCTGTTATATCTGGAGCTACGAGCAAAAGCTAGTTATTCCTAGCGGTATTACTAATAATAATAAATATATTTTAAATAAAACCTACTCCTACTACTTACCTACTTCCTTACCAGCTAGTCCTAAGTAGTTTACTTTAAATAAATCTATAATTAAACTAAACTTAAACTTCACTATTTACATTAAGGGTGAAATTACTAATAACTCGTATACCGGCGAAGTTTGTACCGATACTCAAATCGTTTGGGTGAAGACAACGCCAAAACTACTGAAAGAATCGAGCTGAAATTGGGAAAGGATTTAGTTCTAGATCTAGAATAACATATCCTCGTCCCCCTTGCGTCGTTTCTCCAATACTGAAGGTACCCGACCCATCATGGAAGTAGATTCTCCCGTACGATGTCGCGCCATTTGCTCTGACATTCAGCGAGATGTTGTACCGCTTCTGAAATGTTGATGTCATGTGTAGCGCGGATGTAGTCAGACCAGCGTATTGGGCTACTTCCTCTCTTTCCTTCTATTTTTCCCGTGGGAATAAGTTGTTGTCTCCGGGCTTGCGGTCTATGTGACCAAAGAACTCGAGAATCCTACGGAGGTACACCGTTGATAGGTGTTTACTTTCTTGAGCTCCTTGAGTACCCAGAGAAAGATTGGTTCCAGGCAGGGTCCAGGGAATACGAAGCATTTTTCACCAGCACCACATTTCGCAGACGAATGACATATTTACGCGCCTACCTAGCGGTATTTGAGCGCAGAGAACGTCGATAGTAAAAAGTTAAAACGCGTGCCGAGCCGCGGGCAAATGGTATTAATAAATAATGCTGTGAATTATACAGCATCAAAGTAAGCAGAGCTTATGTTATGGATAGAAATCGGTCTTGGAATCGATAATAAACACTGAGGTACAAGAAAGGAATTAATGATAGAAAGGTGAGCGTCAAAGTATAGGGAAAGTTTTTTCCGAAGACTGTGTCTTTTTAGAATCCAAGCTTCTCAAGTCACGTTTGTTTGCTTGTTAACTTAGGCTGCAATGCACTATTTTGGGATACAGGACATTTTAATAGGTATCTTAACTTACAATTTTTTTAATTTATTTTATCGATCTGTTTATTATTATTATTAAATCTCTAATATTATTTCATAAAGCCTAACTTTATCTGCAATAATTTTGTACGCCTTGACGAGGCAGAATGTATTGGAGCTATTAAATTATTAAGAAGACGTATCGTACCGACATTACTAGAAATAAATGATTTATTGTTATCTATATATATATAAAAGAAAGTCGTGTTAGTTACACCATTTATAACTCAAGAACGGCTGAACCGATTTGGCTGAAAATTGGTGGGGAGGCAGCTTAGAACCAGGAGACGGACATAGGCTATGTTTTATCCCGGAATTACCACGGGAACGGGAACTACGCAGGCGAAGCCGCGGGCAGCAGCTAGTTATCTATATATATAAAAGAAAGTCGTGTTAGTTACACTATTTATAACTCAAGAACGGCTGAACCGATTTGGCTGAAAATTGGTGGGGAGGCAGCTTAGAACCAGGAGACGGACATAGGCTATGTTTTATCCCGGAATTACCACGGGAACGGGAACTACGCAAGCGAAGCCGCGGGCAGCAGCTAGTTATTGATAAAAGACAACCTAGTCAGACCTAACCCTGCTTCTACCCAAGAACTGAAACACGGAGACCACAACTGGACAGCATTTATTCTTACTACTTGCCTATCCGAATTACAATCAGAGATCTTATCTTCTCTAGACCTACTCCCAGACGTCCTTCACATAAGCTAGCCTACGCAGAAGTTCCCGGAAGAGACTCCTGCAGGGGTATTTTAATTCAACCGATTCGTTTCCGAATCGAATCCGACGGATCTATAAAACGCTATTTTGATTTCGCCTCGGGTTGAAAATCGAAATAAGGAGCTCCTCCTCATCGACATGGCCATTAGTCCACAGATTCGCTTCGGATTTTCGATTCATAAACCAGAGGCAAAATCAAAATAGCATTTTATAGATCCGTCGGATTCGATTCGGAAACGAATCGAATGAATTAAAATACCCCTGCTGCAAGATGACATGCACAGAGCACGTTTCTCATAATTCAAATGTTGAATCGCGCAGTTCTCGTCAGACAGCACCAACGTCCAATAGAGGTGTAATCTTCAAAGGAATCCTTAATACTTCTATAAAACTATAGTTCAGTTTGATAAGTTTGCAGGACTTATCTGATTTGACCTACCTCAACAGCCTGTATTGATCCACTGCTGGACGCGAGTCTCCCCCTGGGTTCTGATCTGGTTTCTGATTTGTTTTCGTGCAAACACTAATCGTTGGTTGGACAACGAAAACGAAACTTTGATTTTCCTTTTCCAAGTAGGCCCCCTGGAGAAATCTTGTGTCAGAGGCCTAGATCCAGTGAGGCTGCACACCGACACCACATTTACATTGTCGCTACATTTACCTTGACGCTACATTTACCGCGCCACATGTAGCAACCGAACAAATCTTTAAACAGCACCCAGTACAAACGTGTCCTTGGGTTGCTTACTTGTATTTGTATTTGTATTTGTATTTATTTCCATCGTAGGTACACTTGTTGTTACACTTGATTTCGTTAGGTACATTCTATATTTTATTCTTAAACAATAACACACATGTATTTCGCTGTAGGAAACACCATAAGGTACAAAGAAAAAAAAATCAGACAGACATGACTGAGAGAAAAAAAAAAAAAAATTAAAAATTAAAAATAATTGATTATGATCAAATAAATAATTAATTAATTAATTAATTAATTAAAGGGCATGTCAAGGTATGCTGCTGTATAAGGGCATTGTCAAACTATACTAAAAATAATGTACAATATTACAAACATAATATACTAAGAAAATAATAATGATACAATGTCAGAAATTAAATAATTTAAATTAAATTCACATTTAAATAAAGCTGCTGTATAAGGGCATTGTCAAAGTAAGCTAAAACATATATAAAATAATGGAATAAGAATAATTAAATTGTGCGCAGATATATGTGGTGCTACAATTATTTTCGATATACGACGACCTCTGTGGCGCGGCGGGCGAAGGTCCGCCTGCGCCGCATAAAGTTGCGGGTTCGATTCCCGCCTCATGACAAATGTTTGTACGAACTGCAGGTACATATTTGTTCCGGGTGTTCTGGATGTTTCTATGTATAGTAAAAATATCTATCGATGTAGTGTATTGTTTAAGTATTTCAGTTATCTAGTAATATACCTATAACACAAGCTCTGCTTAGCTTGGGGCTAGTTAACGCTGTGCGAATTGTCCAGCATCATTTATTTATTAATTTATTTATTTTATACAACATGTCTGGTGTGTGGTTTCTGTGAGCTACAGAGCTAAGTAAGTAGGTAAGTTTTTACGCCATGCTTCTAGCAAAGTGGAGAGAATAGAAATGTGTAAAAACCATAAAGATTCTAAGTAGTTCTAAGTCTACCAATGGAATCTCTAAAACATAGCGTGATGCGTCATGTAACGATCACAATTCTAATGACGTGTTTAGCGACACTATTGGATAAGTATTTCGACACTTCAGCCAAACTCCGCTTTGGTGGGAAACGACCCTGAACCCTAGACTAGATAAAACATAAGGTGTGGTTTCTACACGTGCTGATAAGCTAGCAGTAAAACTCCTGACTCCGGTCACGTAGCTACGTGTGGTCAACCCGCAGAACCTCAAAGTGCTTACAAAAGGTTACCACGCCATTCCACGCACTAAAATCTCCAATTACAGCCATTAAACTAAATGTGTTAAGGTTGAGTTTTATTTGAGTTGGTATCTCGTAATGGTGGGACTGTTCGCAGGCTGATTATAGGACCAGCCTGATGCTGAAACTTGATTTATATAAGAAAGCATTGCCATACAGCGGGGCAATGCAGCCAGCGTCTTGGGGACGCTTCCGACTGGTATTGATATGGATCAGTTGAGCTACCTGTAGATTGTTTGCAACAGTCTGCAGTTAGCTCATTTGTTTCAATTGTAAATACTAGTTGTAATTTATTTCTGTTAGTTGTTTGTAATTTTCTTTGTGAATAATGAGTAGGTACAATCGCTTCTTTATTCTCTGAATTTTTTTGAATCAAACTATACATAAATTTACAAATCAAACATACTTTTTAAAGTCTATTTTTTCCCCTGATTCAGATAGTTATTCAGTTTTCCCCTCAGATTTCAGGAGGGTAAACTGAATAACCTACACGAATCCATCATTCAATAAAAATACAAAATTCGCATCATTTGCATCAATAGTTTGCGTCAGTTAAAATGTGATCTATATCCTTACCAGATGTAAATTAATCATGAAAGGTCTTAAGACCCACTTTAAGGCCTCACATGCTATGCTTAGCGTGTCCCTACATGAAATATTATGGTTTTGGAGTTTGAGAAATCAAAACGAAAAAGAACTTTTTGAACGTGACAGTCTACCTAATAACAATCCCTTTTCAAAGAGTTCGTAAAAAACCATTGTGCAAGAAAAATTATTTCTATGCCCTATAATAAGTTAGTATGTAACTATAATGATTAAATATACTAGTTAGTTGGTAGGTACTTCCCTTTCTACGGCGTGGTCAGTACCTGGCATGTTTTTCTGGGTTTGGCGTTTAATGACGCGTTTTCCAAAAAAGAAAAAACCCTATTTACCTGTGAACTCAATAGATGGTAGGGATCTTTCGCAGAAGAATAAATGTCGTCATTGGGATATCATATCAAACTATGCAATCTCTATGCCATTCTAATTTGAGGGCACTATAACTCAAGCGCCATCTTTTTCAAGCGCCATCTTTTCAGTGTGGTTGAACTTTTTGACACTAAGAAAACGCCTCGCATGGCCGTTTTTTAGGTTTCATCAATACATTTCTTTGAAGAAACATTTGAATCACTGTCATACTACGAAAAGTAGTTTCCCTCAAAACCCGGTAGTCAGGACCCTACTTGACTAACAGACGCCCCTGTGTTGCAGGGCGCTAAATGTATGAAAGAAAACGAAATATTTTCTAACTTTCGTAAATTATCCAAAACTGATCCTAAGGTACAGGGTGTCAAATCTGTCATCGCAAAGGTTAGTTCTCACAAACGTGTTGACTCTGCAAACATGTGCGTGCATGACCATTAGATTTCTATCACCCAAATCAGTTTAAAACTCGGCTTATTACATACAACAGTCTGCAGACAGTAACAGTCAACTGTAGTTTCATTTTGTAAAGTAGTCATTTCCTTTGTAAATAAATGCCTAAAATAGACTATTCGCCCAACTACCACTTTACATATAAAACGAAAAACATTAAACCTAAACAAACCCAGACGAAAACGTCTAAATCAAAGTGCAAATTACAAACAAACAATCAAGCCTAAGATTAATTTGTATGTAAATGTGGGATTATCCCGAAATACGGCTATTGGTGACAATAGACGTGTGGCGGCCTGAATAGAGATATTGACGGTATGATAATTGTGGTGATAAAGTAAATAGATGGTGCTACAGTATTGTCACAGAATACCTATACAGGGTGCCTTGACACATGACTGTGTACTAAGCTGAAAGGGATTCTCGATCCTTGAGGGGATCCACTTTTGTTTTACGAGTTTTTGAATTTCGAACAAATTTTTTACTTCGATTGAAAAACATTACACTTTTTTTCATATTCGTGTTTCATGACGTGTATTTCTTTGAAATTTGAAAATTATAATTCGTTTGAAATTTCAAGGGATTGTCATTTTTATTTTAACTAATTTCATGGCACTGATTTTGCTGAATAAACAAGTAATAAACATTGGTGAAATATTTTATAATGTTAAATAATGCATGAGTGCTATTAAAAGAAATGGAAAACGAATTTATTTCTTAAATAAGGTATTAAGTTCTCAAAATCGTTATTCACCAGTTGATCCCCTCGTAGTCCAGAATCAAATCACCCCTTTCGGCTTGGCACACAAAATTACGTGGCACCCTGTATATTAATATGGCATTGTATACTTAGTCCATTTAACGTAGGAAGCGTTCTCAGAAACAAAGATCTATTTTGTTTTATTTGACTGTTGAATCATACCTTATCTACTGTGCGTGAAATAAGTCAAATCGGTCTTTTAGTTGGAAACACTTGCAATGGAACTACACTACTCGTTTCTGCCAGATACTTTATAAACAATTTTTTTTATAGAGTAACACACTTTTTACTTTATCGAGATACCTACTACATATTAGATTGCCAAACAACCGTTTGGCGATAAAAGTAACAGACTAATATACAGATATCGAGACCAACAGAGTTAGTACAATTAAAGCTTTTTCCTCGTATTTTATTACAGTTTACTAATCCATTAATAAATAAATTTACAAGATAAAACGTTTCTGAAAACTCGTGAAAATACACTTTCTAAACGAATTTACCTTCACATAAAACCGTTTACCCATATTTACCTACAAAGGCCACACTCACCCGATACTAAAACACCCTCCTTACGTATTTACACGACAATAAAAATACAAAGTCGATATTTCCTTAAGGAATGAGGGGACCACGATAATATTTATTCAAGTGTGGCAACACTGACACAAAAAGGCACTTATTTGGTGAGGAAACATTTCTTTATTCCCCAAAAATCGGGATTCCTCATAATCTGGTAATAACGCAAGAAAAACAAAAGAATTACGACACAATTATCGTATTTAGGGGACCGTGAATTGCTTAGGAATTTTAAACTGTATTGTGTTGGGTTACAGTTTAGTATTGTCGGTTATTTCCGCGCATGCTCACTTTTCATCAATCATACACAATCAGTGGAAACTCGAGTGATATAGGAGGGAGGCTTGATGTACAAGTGTATGGGGATTTACCACGACACCTGTACTTCAATAATATGGCTTTCAATTTCTGTCCACGACTTTGATTGAAGGGATTGAAACTTTTGAGACATGATAATGTAGCGGAGATTGCTACGACGTAGCAATGGTTTTTCGTAGCACTGCTACGTCGTAGCACTTGCTACGCTAGATGTAACAAAAAATCTATTTATGCCGTTTATGTCTTTATTTTTAAATTGTATAGGGTACTTCCCGTAGACCTAGAATCATGAAATTTGGTGAGCAGCAAGGTCTTATAGCACAAGTAAGGGAAAAATCCGAAAATTTGTAGTTTATTCACTAAAAACTTACTTTTAATATGCGCCATGGCCCAAAACCTTTAAGGTACTTCCCGTAGAAATAGAATTATGAAATTTGGCAAAAAGCAGGACCTTATAGCACAAGTAAAGGAAAAAATCCTACAACCGTAAATTTGTAGTTTATTCACCAAAAATACTCTTGATTCTTGCTATAAATAAAATATTATTTATAATAAATAAAGTGAAAAATCCAGAAACCTTAAATTTGTAGTTTTTTCACCAAAAAATTTTATTCTCGCCATGGACCAAAACCTACAGGGTACCTACTTAAGCCTCACCTAATTATCATCCCGCTGACTCTAGGTCAGCGGGATGATAATTTGGCAAGACACGGATTTACAGAACCCTTAGTGCGCGAGTCCGACTCGCACTTGACGTTTTATTATTACGTTAGTTTATTTTATTCATTATTTTATTTCAAGATAAGATTGCATTTAGAGCATCGAATTGTAGTTTCTCCTTAATACTCAAATGTAACCCTTACATTCCGTTGTATCAAAAATGTATGTCTAGTGGACCCTTAATCGCTAGTGTTTTGTTTTATGACATGTTTGCAATTTTCGCTACCTACTAATTTGTATTGCTATTGAAGAATCGAGTAGTTGGTCATCCCATCCACTTAATTTCATCCAGTTTGGATGAGTTGGTCACCCGCGAGAACAATTGGGGTTGTGTAAATTTTAAGCTGGCACAACGCAACTAAATGAAGAAAGATATCCTTGTAAAAATGCAGTTAACGTTTTGTTTTAGAGCAAACTTAATGAACTATCCATTTGTATTGTGATGTATTTAATGCTTGAAACCTAGTCCCCAATTGATTTCAATCGAATTATTTATCGACGTTTAACCCGCGTTCGGATAATTAATCCTTCGGTAACGTAACACGCTAGCAATATACGCTATTTGATACTATTCCCCAATCACACTGAAATTCGGGCTTAAAGGGAATAGAACTATCGGAAATTACTTTTTGGTATAAGATCAATTATACCTAAAATATTCACGCATTTTGAATGGTCAGAAGGGTTGTGTTTCTTTGTCTATAGTTTTAGAACTATATTTTTAGGCAAGTTAGAGGTACATTTTTTGCCCCGACGCAAAAAAAGAGGTCTGTTATGTTTGACGACCTCCGTGGCGCAGCGGGCGAAGGTCCGCCTGCGACGCAGGAGGTTGCGGGTTCGATTCCTGCCTCGGAACAAATTTGTGTACGATCTGCAGAAATTTTTTCCGTTGGTCTGTGTGGTGTTTTTTATGTATAATAAAAATCTATGTAGTGTATTGTATTAAGTATATCAGTTATCTAGTACCCATAACACAAGCTCTGCTTAGCTTGGGGCTAGATAATGCTGTGTGAATTGTCCAGAATTATTTATTTATTTGTTATAATTTTAACGTGTCTGTTTGTGTATCTGTGTATCTGTCTGTGGTTTCGTAGTTCCCAAACGGATGAACCGATTTTCGTTTATTTTTTTTTGTGTCATAGATGATTTTATCCTAAGTATTCTTAGCTATGTTTCATGAAAACCTGTCGGCGGTTTTTAAAATTTTGAATTTTGTTCTTGTACATAAAAACAGTTACAAAAAGTGATGCAAAAATAAGGCCAAATAAGGGATTACATATTATTATTTGGACGGGAATGTGCTCTACGATGCATGCACCATCATCAGCTTACACTAGTCCACTGCTGGGCATAGGCCTCCTCGTATGAGGACGATGCATTCAGTAATTACAAATCAATGACGTTTATATCTTCATATTTACAGGCTTATAAAATCAGCTCACAGACAAATTAAATCAACAAGCAACGTCGCGGGCTCAACGCGCGCTCGTGCGTATTACTCGGAGAGATGCGAAACGCGCGCGTCTAGAACCGCACTCACCCTGAAGATGTCTCTCGTTAAGGAAATGAAACTTCAGTGTTCTTCCAAAACAAATAAGGTTCGTAGCTAACCTCAACCTCAAATCCGTAATCAAATTAAATCAAATTGCTACTGACTTTGGAATTAGTATTGCCAACTTACTTGGATTGACGGCGTGCCCCTCATCCACCACGTGCATGGACAGGTGGAGCAGCACCAGGAGTGTTGCCGACAACTGAAACAAACGACATATTTATCAATAAATATAATAGAACACAAGATATTTATTGTAAGCGCAGATATTATCGTCTTTGCCGCGGTGACTGTAAGACGGAGACAAGTGAGAAATACGAAAAAAAAATTGTACAATTAATGCTTTTATCAGCCACAAAAACATATTACACCGTGTACTTATGTACACTTATAATTATGATAAGATCTACATCTTACAATTATTTATAAGATGTAGATCTTATAATTATGTACTAAGAGTGTTAGAATAGTGAAATATTTATGAACCTACCTATAATTATGGATGTAATCAATGAAATATGAAATACGAAATACAGTTAACGAATATTTATATATTCGATAAAAATAAAAAAGAAGAAGTGTTCGTTAGGAAAAATAAGAAATTGCAAAAAAGTAAAATACATATACCTAGTTACAATCACGTCCTCCTCTATCTCGATACATTATTTACACAGCAAGGTTTTTAGTGATACTTATTAAGCTTAATTATTACCACCTCTCTACACCTATAAAAAGCAATAAATATAAAAATTGTCGGACAATCCATAGAAAATAATCTAGCCCCAAAATAAGCAAGGCTTGTGTTATGGTTACTAGATGACTGATATACGAGTACTATACTAAATAAATAAATAAATAAATAAAAAAAAAAATGATTCAGTATTGTCACCAATAGCATACAATAGCAAGCCTGCGCTGGCTTTTAAACTGATAACAAAAACAGACAGCAAAGTAACAAATTTAAACAAAAAAAAAACTTCTACATCGCATTATTGCTAAGTCGCAGCGAAAAAAGTGCGCATACATATTGTGGTATCCGAGCTCGGTACAAAACGTACTCTATATGGCTATATATAATCTATAGACTCTATCACTCTTAATGTCTCTCTTTTCAACCACCTTCCAAACTGTACTACGTGTAATACGTGTTATTATAAATATTTTTTTTTCTTTTGATTAGGTTCACAAAACACATAACAAGAAATAAATAACATAACACAAAATATATAAAAAAATATACGAACTGGCTTGACACGTAACCCATGCGTTCACAACACAACAGTTAGACGTGTTGAGTAGACATTTTTACAATATACGGAATTTATGAAATACTAGTAAAAATGCTAATTATTTTTATTTTATTTTTTATTGGCTATGTTGCTCTCACGTGCATCATTGCCCCTGCGGTTAAAACTTTTACTAATCAATTAGTGGTTTTTAGATGTAGATAAAACACAAATTAAGAAACCGACAAGAGAAATGATGAATGAAGGCTGTCAAAACCAACAACTGTTTTGAACTTCTGCGATTTGCTCCGATGATGTTTGTTGTAAATTATTTTCCATTAATATCTCTTTGATTTTGGAACTCTTCTGTTTACAATAAATATCTTAGAATCTAGATTCGAGTAAAGCTCTTCTTGATCAATTTGTCAACACCTCAATCAAGTGAGAACGAGTTCAAATGATAAGAGACAGAATTATGTTTAGAACAGTCGCACTGTAGCATCCGCTGATGGGATGCTAGATTTGGGAGACCAGATATGCTGGTCTGACACGAGAATTAAATGTCCACAAGATACGATGACCGTCCACAGAAAAGAATATTATGTGAGCGACTAACCTGGACTGCGAATGCACTGAGGATCTCCACCGGTGGCTGGTTGAGCTGGTGATGATGAGTGGTGATGGGTGATGAGTGAAGCACTGCACAGGGGGGTACACTGGTGATGGCTAACGCGCGATATAATCGGTTTTATGTGTTACTAGAAAAATGTTGCTTTTTGTTGCAGCGATGTGCGCGCGATTCCGTTGTCCGTTTTCGAATGACGACGCATTCTCTCACAGGTGTCAGACGCTCCGAGCTTTGATTATTAGCCGTCACATTTGCCAGGAATGGCATCTCAACTGTTAGATCTGTCAACGTCATTGGGACATGGAAAAGAATAAAGCTAGACTAAAAATTAATTGTGATTTGAAATGATTACGGAACATCCCGCCCACCAAAATAGCTATGGTATTTTCTGATTAACGAGACAAAAAATTGAGTAAAACGATGCGGTAATGATATGGTTAAATACAAAATAAAAGAAAATTAATAACGTAAGAGTCAATTGAATCTTATGTAGAGTTAGTCGTCTAGTGGTAGAGGACATAGTTTGACTAAGGGTCGGTGTATAATATGATTGTTAGCGGTTTTAACTGATGCACTTCGAGCTATCCCATCGCCGCCGATATGAAGATCCACTACTCGCGCTAAAGTCCAGTTTAATGGAGTACGATTTTCATCTTTGATTATAACCATCGTACCGATGACCAACGGCTTTGAGTCTTTGGTCCATTTGGCGCGTTGTGTTAAAGAATTTAAATATTCAGTTTTCCATCTAATCCAAAAATTTTGTTGGAAGGATTGTAACATCTGCCACCGATGAAGCCGATTGGGATTGATATTAGTAAGATCTTCATCTGGAACAGCTGTTAATGGTTCTAAGGTAAGAAAATGGCCTGGTGTTAGACAGGACATGTCATTAGGATCTGAACTAATGGGGTATAACGGCCTTGAATTAAGAATCGCTTCGATTTGAACGAAAACAGTTGTTAGCTCTTCAAAAGTCAGGACTTGATCACCTACTACTCGATATAGATGGGATTTTGCAGCTTTGATTTGAATTTCCCAGATGCCACCAAAGTGAGGTGCACCAGGAGGGTTAAATTTAAATTCAATTTTTTCAGCTTGGGAAGCATCTTGCATGTGAGTTGAAAGTTGGTTTTTAGCGCCTACGAAATTGGTCCCACAATCCGCGTGAATAACGTTGCAACGGCCGCGCCGTCCTATGAACCGCCGTAGAGCAGCGATAAAACCATCGGTAGATAAGGTTGAGACGATTTCTAAATGGACTGCTTTTGTTGCTAGACAGACGAATAGACATAGGTATGCTTTGTCCATCTTAGCTCCACGGTGCGAACCCAATTTAATACGAAAAGGTCCACCAAAATCCACTCCTACTGCTGAAAACGGTTTGACTTGATTGAGCCTATACGATGGGAGATCGCTCATGAATGGTTGTAACGGTTGTGGATTGGTCCGATAGCATTTGATGCATTTAGCTAAACGTCGACGGATTGTGCGTTTAGCAGCGATGATCCAGAACTGTTGAAGGAGTAAAAAATGAGTTGTGTTTATGCCTGGATGCATAAAGGTACGATGAATATCATCAATAATCAAAAATGTTAATTGATGATCAGACGGTAAAAATGCAGGGTGTTTTTGTTCAAATTGTAATCCGGATCTTGATATTCTCCCGCCTACTCTTAACACTCCATTTTCATCAAAAAATGGGTTTAGTTTTCGAAAAGGTTTTGACAATGACCTTTTTTCTTTAAGGTTTGAAATTTCTTCGGGAAACGTTTGCTGCTGAACCCTTTTTACGATATACATGAGGGCTCGCTGGCGTTCTATATTGTTTAAAACCGGTTTGCATATTTTTTGATTGGGTTGTCGCGAATTGTGAATGAAGCGATTGATATATGCTAATACATTGATAATTTTTGACAACGAAGAGAAACGAGTCAACAATGTTACAATGATAGAAGGGTCAGTGTTCGCATTTTCTTTGCTTTGTCGGATAGTTAAAGCTAACGATTTTCGCTCCTCGGTTTGTATGATAATATCGTCATCGCGAGATATATCGTTTTGGCTCATTGGCCATGAGATATGGTCTTCGGAGAGCCAGGGTGGCCCCGCCCACCATAAGGAGTTTTGAAGAATTTCACTAGGAAACTGTCCCCGTGAGCAAATATCCGCCGGATTATCGCCAGACGATACATGACGCCAACATTCCACGGCAGTAAGTTCTTGGATTTGACTAACTCTGTTTGCGACAAATGTGGCCCAGCGGGATGAATGTGAGCGTAACCATGAAAGGACCACGGTGGAATCTGACCATAGATAGACATTGTTGATTTCTATCTGAGCGAGGTAGGTATTTTTGACGAAGTTGTAAAGGTCAGCTAAAAGAACTGCGGCGCAGAGTTCTAGCCTTGGCAAAGATGTTCGTTTAAGCGGCGCTACACGAGCTTTGGAACAGATCATAGAGACATGAACTTCACCGTTCTTATCAGAAACTCTTAAGTAGATGACAGCACCGTATGCTATCTCAGAACTATCGCAAAAGCCGTGTAATTCATAAGATTGTGCATTGGTAAACGTAAGTTTGCGGGAGATCCGAAGTTGACTTAACTGTGGGAGTTGTTGTTTGTACATTGACCAGGTTTGAGTGATCTCCTCGGGTGGCGTTTGATCCCATCCAATACCGAGCATCCAAAGTTTTTGGATGTATGATTTAATTTGTATTGTGATGGGGGATAGAAACCCTAAGGGATCAAAAATCCTAGCCAGTTCACCAAGGATTGAGCGTTTTGTACATGGTTTGTCTAGATATTTGATTTCAAATAGGAATGAATCGGAGAGTGGATCCCATTTGAGCCCAAGAACTTTCAAAACAGCTGACTCTGAATTGTCCAGAGATATAGAGCTCTTTAAACAATCTTCACTAGGTAGATCAGATAATAGCTGAGCGTGATTGCTCATCCATTTTCGGAGTTGGAAACCACCAAGTTTGAATAACTTGACGAGCTGTGTTTTAGCTTGTTCAGCAGCTTCCAATGATTTGCTCCCAGTAACTACGTCATCGATATACACATCTGACATGATGATTTCTTTTGCTATCGGAAACAAGTGACCTTCATCCTCAGCAAGTTGCCGAAGCGTACGACATGCAAGAAATGGAGATGAAGCCAATCCATAAGTAACGGTGTTCAAACGGTATTCTTTAAGGTTTTCGTTAGGTGAAGCTCTCCAGAATATACGTTGAAAGTCACGATCTTCAGGATGTTGCAATATTTGTCGATACATCTGGCGCGCGTCCGCCATGAAAACGATATTGTGTATTCGAAATCGCAACAGAATGTCGATAATGTTGGGCTGTAGTTTCGGACCGGTTAGTAACGTGTCATTTAAGGAACGTGAGTGAATGTCCTTGGCAGAAGCATCGAAGACAACTCGAAGACGTGTTGTTGCTGAATCGGGTCTGAGCACGCAATGATGCGGAATGTAATACTTACCCAGACTTAGTTCGTTTACTGGAACCAAAGACATATGACCGGTTGTGATGTAGTCTGACATGAACTCTGTATACTGATCATGTAGAACAGGATCCCTCGTTAATCGTCTTTCAATGGCATGGAAACGTCGCAGAGCAACGTCGCGAGAACCTTCGAAGGTCGGTTCCGAATTATCCTTGAAGGGTAATCGTACTACGTATCTTCCAGATAAGTCGCGAGAATGATTTGTTAGAAACATTGTTTCGCACAACGCCTCCTCTGGGCTCAAAATTGAATTCTTGGGTATGGAATCTAATTCCCAAAATTGGTGAACTAAAGAGTTCAACTCGTGATCGATATCTTGCGAGGTATGTACTAAAGTGTTGGATGCTAGACGAGTTTTGCCTAAAAGGAGCCAACCGAATACGGAATTAAAGGCGGTTGGTTGGTTGACGTTGCCTTTGACATGTTGATTGAGAAGCGATTCTGCGAAAACATCGGCAGCGAAAAGAAGATCGATAGACCCTGGTATGTCGAAACCGGGGTCGGCTAGTGGTAACGAGTTTATATGTGACCATCCCGATGTGTTTAGTTTTCCGATAGGTTGATCGCCACATATGGTTGAAATGACGTGCATATCTAAATTGAATAGAACCGTGTTGTTTGTGCCGACGGTGCATGTGACGTCCCCGAGAATGGAAGCCTCTGCTTCTCCTATGCCGCTGACGTTAATATTAGATTTGGTAGGATTAAGTCCCAAACGTGCTACTGCTGATTGAGTGATAAAATTAATCTGACTTCCGGTGTCGAACAATGCACGACATGATTTCATTGAGCCAGAAGCATCCCTTACTTGTACTATGGCAGTTGCCAATAAAATTGTTGTCGGAGTTGATGATCTAGCAACAAGCGATATAGTTTTGTCTGATTCAATAGATTTCTCCCGATGGAGTAAACTGTGATGTTTTCGTCTGCAAGTACGACATGAAAATATGGATTTACAGTCCTTTAATTGATGAGATGGTTTCAAGCAGTTGAAGCACCATTTCCTTTCAGTGGCAATATCCATTCGTTCATCTAACGATTTTTTGACAAATTCACTACAAGCCGCTATCGAATGCAACTCGTTGCAATAAGAACATTTACTTGTGTACGGTACCGTGGTTGTACTGCTTTCGTTTTGTTTATCGATTGATTCGTTTGCAGCAGCGACTAATACTTGCGGCGTGCGCTTTGGTTGCGGATGTTGCGACTGAGTTGACGATTTTTGTGAAGATTTGGTTAAATCTAGGAAATGTGTGTCGCGCAACAACGCTTCACATTTCGTTTTTAAGAATGTATTTAATTGTTTATATGTAGGAAACTCATTTCCTGGATGTTTTTCTTCGAAATCGCGACGCATTCTGGTGTCAAGTTTGGATAGAATATGATAGACGAGTACGAAATCCCACTGATTAACCGGCAAATTAATCGTCTTTAAAATACTCAGATTTTCTTCGAATAGATCAAGAGATTTCCTAAACTCATAAGCATCGTTGCAGTTAAAATTCACAGACAAAACATCTCGCCAACAGGTAAAAGCTAGATCACGATTATTCTTATAGCGTAATACTAAGGCGCGATATGCATCGTGGTAGTGTTCATGCGTGAGAGGAAAAGGTTTGATTACAGTCAATGCGTCGCCGCAGAGAGACGACGAAAGATAGTGAAACTTTTCTGTGTCGGTAATCGACTTCGAGTTGTGTATTAACGCATTGAAGGTGTCAAAATATTCGGGCCATTTTTTAATTTCTCCATTGAAAGTTGGGAGGGTGATTTTCGGTAATCGAATATTCGATGAAGAGTTGCTATGCGTTTGATCTATATTCATGGGATCCGCTTCCGTTAATTTACGATAAATCGATAAAATTTGATAATACATTTCGTCAAAGCGTTCCTGTATTTTGTCATCTTCGGTCTCGGGATCCTCCACAAGTTCGAGAATTGTAATATGTGTCTCTTCAAAAGTTGCCGCCTGCTGTTTTACTTCTTGATAATATGAAAAAAACAAGTCTTGTTGTGATGGATCGGTTACGGCTGAAATACCTATTTCTAATGCCTTCGTTATTCGTTTGTATGCTATGGTTCGCTTTCTGCGCAAACATGGTAAATCTTTAACCGTGACTTCGATGTCGACCGATTTAGATTTTTTTAAGCTACCTTTACGAGTGGAGTGTTTCTTTAGAAGGGACATTTTAATTCAATTATTTCTATAATAAAGTAAACAAAACTTCCAGTGAGGCGAGTTGATACTTACCAATGAATGAAATAAGCACTTGCTAAGATGTTACGAAATAAAAATAGGATACGATGCCATAAGTAACTACCACTTATAGTGTATTCGTCACTAAAGAATAGTCGTTGAGATACAAATTATTATTTAGTTAACGCCTTTTAATACGTTACTAAAACTTAGGTAGATAAGATTGTGGTTAAGTTAGGTAACACGAATAGATGAAGGCCTATAGTAGTTCTGACTAACGTTTCGATGGGATGTATCACTGCGCTACCGGCACCAGTTATGAAAATGTATTTAAATTAGGCCAAAATAAAAGAAACAAAAAAAATGCAAAATGCTGGCTTCCCTGGACGGATCTTGCACAGTAATCCTACCACCTGCAACCTTGATCATGAAAATAATGCAGTATTATCGCAAGATTCCCGCCGCGGGAGTGATAAAGACTGTACCGCAGTCTCGTACTAACTATTACGTATGCCGTTTATTCACTTTACGATAAGAACCATAGAGTAAAAACTCGCTGCTGTCTCAGCAGAGGGATAGTGTCATTCAACAATTTGACAATTTATGCAACCAAAAACCGATCTATGTGTGTTTTGACAGCACGTTAATACAGTGTTCTCACTCACACATTCAAATGATTGAATGTTGCTAGTGAATAGCATTTTCCCTAAAAAATTGGGTAACTGAAGCAAAGTTTCAATTAAAAAAATAAGCCATTTATTTTTTTATCATGTTACTTTTTATTTTCGATATTATCTTATTTCTTTTTTAATTAAACGAAATATCAGCTAGTAGCTTTGGTTACTATCATTCTTCCTCGGTCAAACGACAAAAAGTTTTTACTCCAAGTCCGCAAAATAAGATCGGCTCCGATCGTTTACGGAACAATAATTTAAATAGACGGTCAAGTGCGTGTTCGACCACGTGCAGTGTATTCAGTATTCAGTATTTTTATTGCGAAACAAAAATATTACATACAGTAAGTATTAATGTACCCTGTCAGTATGGCAATATATCTTAATCTAGGACTTAAGTTAAGGACTAAATTAAGTATTTTGTATTTTATACAAAATTAGGAGATCTTTTATGAACAATAAATAACATTTGTGTAGTTTAGAATAATATAAATTTACTTAGGTAGGTACAATAACACTTTTTAACAAAATAGTTTAATTTTTATTAATTTGTGTGACTAAGATATACTTAACATCTTATAATTAATCAATATTATAACCTATTATATTATTAAGAACACTTCGAAGCTCTTCCATTGTTAAAAAGAAAATGTAGGGATTCTATCCAAATAGTTTGTCTTCAAAAAAGTCTTTTATGTCATAATAGCATTTTTTTATAAGCAATTCTTGTAGTTTTGATGCGAATATTATGGTGTTTGGGTTCAGATTTAAGGAATGTTGGTAGTTTATTATGTATTTTAATGGACAGGACATGTAATAAGGGCTCTGTCTGTATAGTTCAAGTCTAGGTGTTGGAAGGATGAGGTTTGTTTTTCTTCGTGGATTTTTATCAAATTGGTATACATTCAGGTTTTTTCAAACAAATAATACTGTTTCATATATATAAAGGCTAGTCAAAGTTAGTAATTTTTGTTCTATAAAATGTGGTCTACAGCTGGTGCGTCTTCTGATATTAACAATAATACGAAGGCATTTTTTCTGCAATATAAATAATTGGTTTGTATCTACACTGTTGCCCCAGATTACTACCTATGCCATAGCGTAGCCATGAATAAGCATATGCATAGTAGGCAGTTAAAGCTGCTTTAATGTTTGTGTTACTTTTTAAGATAGATAAGGCATAAATAAATTGTGATAGTTTGCTTTTGGTTTTTTCTATATGTCCTTTCCAATTAAGGTGAGTATCAATTTTTAGGCCTAAAAGGGTATGATCTTGGACTTCTTCAATATTGAAGCTACTTGTTAGTGGAGATAGATCTAGAGGTGTTTTCTGGTACGGGGTAAATTGTATGATTTTTGTCTTTTTTGTATTTGCTTCCAAATTGTGAGCTTCTAACCAGGTGGTTATGTTATGAAAACTTTCATTTATTCTGATAAGTGAAATTTTATGGGGGGGGGGGGGGGGGGGCATTTGAAAAGAAGGGACACATTGTCTGCAAAAAGGATGCAGAAGGAGTCAGCAATTTTAGGCAGGTCATTCATGTAGATTAGGAACAGAATGCATCCTAAAACACTTCCTTGTGGAATTGAATTGTTTATGGTAATTGTTTTTGTTTTTACTGTTTGTATAATCCCTGAATTTTTACAACAATGTTCAATTTGGACAAACTGTTTCCTGTCTAGGAGGTATGATTTCAGCCAATTTAGTAATTTTCCCCTGATTCCGATTTCAAAAAGTTTGGTTATAAGTATTTTATGGGAGACTTTATCATAAGCCTTACTCATGTCTAAGAGTAGGTATACCTATTGCATAGTATTTGTCTCTAATATAGTTAAGGGTTTCGAGGTTGTACTTAAAAATAGCAAGAGCTGTTGAGGAGTTTTTACGGAAGCCGTATTGATTTTCACTTAGGAGATTATATTTTTCTAAGTAGTTATAAATGCGGTCTGATATTGCACGTTCAAATATTTTAGACAAGTGTAAGTAATTGCACGGTTCATGGCGTATCTAAACAAACTTATTTACCTGTTTTACATATCGAACCACCTTAATTAAGTTATTTTCAACAAAATTTGTTCAAATTTTCCTTTTTACCAACCAAAGTACCTACATATTTTAAGTTGATTAGGACTATTAAGTACTCAACTAGTAAATATATTGTAGCTGTGCAGTTTTCCTTTTAAATCACACCACCCACTACCAGCATTATTTCCACGAATAATAATGCCCAAGTTAGACAAGTACCTACACTGAAAAAAAACCAAGGTTTCGTTTTTTTTTTTCGTAGTTTACAATACGAATCTATTCAGAATATCGTCGAGTGACAGAAATTTTAAAATTATGATATTCCGCGCAGTTTGATTCCTAAGTCCTAACTTGAGTGAAGTCCACCCTCTCCTCTACTATTTTTATAATGTCCTCCTAGCCAAATTTCGACCACGGCGGCCAATCTCATCAGAGACTAGCCAGATGCGCAGGACATTTATAGTGCACAAGTGTGTGTGCAAACACCGGTGCACTCTCTATTCCCTCACTCTCATAATCCAATGGGACGACAGATCGACACGACCGGGGAGAGATCAGGTGCAGGACCAACGGCTTAACGCGCTTTCCTAGGCACGGGGGTGTAACACCGCCAACTTCCTGACTCCGGGCTGCTACTGTGATTTTTTCTTGCTGGAAAAACCCCAGTAACAACTTTTGGCCCGACCCGGGATTCGAACCCAGGACCTCATAATCAGCGGTTGAACAAGCTGACCGCTAGACCAACGAGGCAGTCAACTATTTATATATACCTATACATAGTATTATAATATCTGTGCCTATACTAAGTAACAAAACCGGGGTATTTTTTCCCCAGTGCATAGCAACATTTTCACGAAAATGGTGGACGAAATTTTTAAATTTATTTATGAGTTTTGATGACTGTTTTAGGCAAAATTACAAATGTAAAATGTATGTAGACTAGTAGAATGAGATATTTGCCGTATTATTTTTCTTGCTACTGGTGTTTAAATACCCTTACACCGCACAACACATCATTTTTATATTTTTATGTGAGAGCTGCTTTCCGCGTCATTTCAAGTATTGTACTAACGGCTCAAAATGAAAATTGCGACGTTTAGTCGCAATTTTTTAGATTCACCTCGTTTGTGTCAACTATCATTCTAAGTCTTCTTATTCTAAGATAAGAACATTCTAAATCAGGCTCGGCCGCTAAGAGCGGTTGGTGATATTGCAAACTACCCTAAAGTTTTGGAATGTGGTAAAAAGTGGTTGATGATTACGTATTTTAGTAATAATTAGAATAATTGTTTAATAGGTATGGCTATGTAAATGTTGTAGGTGTAATAAATTAATTACAATCTTTGTATAGAGAAAAATATCACGAGGAGAAACAAATTATGCACCGATAGAAATGATTTGATTGCAATTCTGTTAATTCGCAATACTTTAATCCTAAGAAGAAACAAAGCAGATAACCCAGTAGGCAGATAGAATAAGATTCACATTTTATTCCGTGAAGCCCCTGGTCAATGGCGATGATTGAGATAATCAAAAGCTAATTTTATCTGGCGAGTTATGCGATGGGATAGTTTCGAATGCGAATGGGGTAAAAATTCACCTACAAATTATAGGCTATTGATAGGTAAACTCGAGTTCTGATAAATAATTTTTAACTTTGTTCGTAACCAGAAAAATGCGCTAATTGAAAATGACGGTTGATATTTTAAAGATGGAAGCTACCGACGCTCCCGGGTTTCGGCACCATAAAAATGTAGCATCCGCTGATGGGATGCTAGATTTGGGAGACCAGATATGCTGGTCTGACACGAGAATTAAATGTCCACAAGATACGATGACCGTCCACAGAAAAGAATATTATGTGAGCGACTAACCTGGACTGCGAATGCACTGAGGATCTCCACCGGTGGCTGGTTGAGCTGGTGATGATGAGTGGTGATGGGTGATGAGTGAAGCACTGCACAGGGGGGTACACTGGTGATGGCTAACGCGCGATATAATCGGTTTTATGTGTTACTAGAAAAATGTTGCTTTTTGTTGCAGCGATGTGCGCGCGATTCCGTTGTCCGTTTTCGAATGACGACGCATTCTCTCACAGGTGTCAGACGCTCCGAGCTTTGATTATTAGCCGTCACATTTGCCAGGAATGGCATCTCAACTGTTAGATCTGTCAACGTCATTGGGACATGGAAAAGAATAAAGCTAGACTAAAAATTAATTGTGATTTGAAATGATTACGGAACACGCACGAATATTATAATAGCGAAAGTTTGGATGGATGGATGGCTAGATGTTTGGTACTTATTCACACTAAAACTTCTGAACTGGTTAGGCTGATTTCGCACGTAGTTCACCTGGATTATGACATAGGCTTTGTATCCCATAAATCTTGTTCTCATGGGATAGAAATAACCTTTAAACGTTTTAATAGAAACAAAGAGTGGAAGCCGCGGGTAAAAACTATTTATACCATTTCCTAAGTTTTTAATAGTATTTATATTATACTACAAAACATTTGAAGCATAAAATAACTGTAGCCTCTACCGCGCGCTAAAACCAGGGCTTTACAACATAACACTCGTAGTAATTAAATTTCCAACTCTATTATTCTCGTGTGACACTTGGCGTAAGCTGTAAAAAACGTAGCTTTTACACCACAATACTAAATTATATTAATATTCTGTTCAGTTCACGGGAAAAAAATATGCTAGGATAAAGCAAATGTAGGTCCGTTACTTAAATCTATGTTGGCTAGAACCCAAATATTTTCAAGGTTAAGAAATTGTTCTGTTTTTACTGCCAAGCGTTAAATTGTAATAAAAAAATCGGCCAGTGTTTTTTTAAATCCGTACACATAAATATCATATTAATCGAAAGGTTGAGTGATCCATAAGAGATCCAGGAACGTGGTGCTTGCTCTATGTTTGAGAATTGTTTGGTACAACGCCCCAATTGTGCGTGATTGGGACTACCTGGAATTACCAATTCTCATTCGAAAACTTTCAAAACAAAGCCAATTTTTTGAATCCGAGGGCTCTGGTTTTCTTGCCCTATTAATTCCTTAATATATTTTCCTTGTTATTTTTTTACTATAATTTAATTGAGGATGATTATACCATGCCATTTTATAGGGCTAAATGACGCGAGTAACCTGAAACCACTTGTGTAATTAATATGGAACACGTAGGGTCATTATAATATTATTAAACCTGCGTGTTAGAATTAGCATTAATGTATTTTACAGGCTTACAGTGGTTTGGCCTTTATTTAATTTTTCCGTGACATAAACAAGGGAAAGGTTGGGTAGGTCTCACAAAAAGGTGGTGACAGTTTAAGGCCACATAAAAGTTGTGACGGTGTGCCCTTTTCTGCGTTCTAGAGTCGTATTCTAGAATGGATATAGTTTATAGGGAACTAAACCGTCACCTTCTTTGTTTATGGACCGTCTTTTGTTTCTGGAGCATTTTTGTGGTGTGATAACTTCCTGGGGCCCAATTCTGTTACAATAGTATCGCCACAGGATCGCCACATATAATTCTTACATGAAAGAAACTCCACATGGTGAGCTGCTATTTCAAGAAGAGATTGACGGAATGACTTAGGTTGGTTCAACCTCCATATTTTTTCGTTTCTACATACAGTTTTCATCTAAGGTGGAATACAAAATCGTTTCTATGGTGGAATTTTTGCTACGATTCTATTTATCATAGAAAGGCGATTAGTTTAGCGCGCATGGCCACCAACTAAAAAACTCTCTGTGTTTTTTCGGAGTTGATTTTGAATGACAACATAATTTCGATTGAAACCTTGAAACATGTGACCTCGTGCACTTAGCTTCTTCTTAAAAACAAGCAAAGTCACGAACATTCGCCTGTTAATTTAGGAATTTTCCTGAATGTCAAATCAGACAAGCGTGAACAACAGAGCCAAATTTAATTAGCACGTAATTTGGATTTACAGAGCTGTTAACAACAAAAGCAATTAAGTTGATGATTTCTACAAGATGTTTTCTGAAGGTACCTACTACTGAAGCTTCCAAGTTAGGTTTATAGAACTTTATTTTCATACAAACACAGGGTTTACTTAGGATGAGATACTTCGTAATAAATTATTCTAGGTTTAACAATATTAAAACTAACTTCTGGGACCTAAACTAAATTACAACAAAATATTATGTTATGACATTAATACTAAACATCATAACAACTTGTAGGTACTTAGTTAATTATGAAATAGTATGTCTTATGTTTTGATGTAACCAAATATTAGATGCTAGGCATTTTTATTCGTGTACTGCTGTTACAGAGTATGTACATGTAATTTTAGTATATTATAGGGCATTCAAATTAACACATTCATGTTGTTTTGCAAATTGTCAAATAATGTAGCTCCCTCTGAAAATATTGTTTTCTACCTTAATTAATTATATCGTGTTTTAGTTACATGCAATTTTATTTTATTTCTGAAATTGTATATATTTTCTTTGAGATTTTTGTTTGATTGAATAGAGCTTGGAGGATTTTTTATTTTTAAAATAGAAGTATTATAAATGTTAAGTTTCTCTATATTGAAAATATTAATTTTACTGTATAATTCTTTAGTCGGCGTAAGATAGTCATAATGTTATAATAGGTTTATTACTTTGTTTTGGTTTCTTTGAAGGGGTGTTATATTTGTAGTAGTAGCCGTTTAAATTAGTTGACTGCTTTATTTAATTTATTTTGATTAATCTTGGTTCAAAGGATTGCCATCGCCATTCAGCGAGGGAATGATGCAAGCATTATGGGCACCTTTGCACCGGGAATGGTCAGGGGCAGATTATTTAATAACTAATTGTCTGATGTGTAATATTGAACTAAATAAAAAAAAAAATAATTAAGTATTTATTCCAATTTACTTTACTGCTAAACTTTTTGTACTTTATTGCTAAAACTCCGGACAATTTTACATTCAACCATCATAGAATGCAGGTAAACTAACACTGAAACACGTTTGAAGAAATTAACTTTCTTCGTTATCTCGCTTAAAGATAAATTTTTATTTTATTTATCGGAATCCTCTTTTGTTTTTTGTACACCCGAGGCGATCTGTGATGTCAGTGTGGATAATTGTATTAAAAAACAAAAGAAATCGCGCCTGCTTTATAAACTTTATCTATACTAAGAGGTGTCTAGTTTTCGCGCGAGTGGAATAATAATTTACAAGGCGGCATAAATAGCTAATATCTCGTAAGTTATTTGGATAAAACGGTTCACATCAATCTTTCTCTCATTTATTTGCGCCAAATGGCGTCGGCACATTATTGATGAACACTCATAATATCAGCGTCACCTTAATATCCCGAACTATATTAAAATTGAGAGTTCCGTGAAATATAGACGTCTGTAGCGTTTATCACGGCTTCACTATATGATTTGATGAATAGAGACGTGAGTTTCAAACTTTATACTAATTTAACATCATAAATGAAGATCATCAAAAGCTTTGTTCTATAGCTTTTTACATAACCTAGATAAGTCTACCAATTTCGTTAGTAAAGGGCGAATTTGTTAAGATGTATGTCTAACCACGGCCAAAGTCCTACACTAATCGTTTGTATTAATTTGCTTCATGACCCTCGTTTTAGATTTGATCACGAGAATAGATATACTATAGATAGATAAAACTTTTTTAATCACCTTATAAAACTAATTTTACATATTTCAACATATAGAAAATAGCAATGGAACTGGCGGCTTTATCGCTTAAAGCGATTTCTTCCAGGCAACCAAAGAATAACATAGGCCACTTTGATATTTGGAAAAAACGCGTGCGATACTGCTGGCCGAAGCTGTCTACCTCGCCTCGTATCTACCAGGATGGTCCATCCGTTTTTCTGTCAATTACTACCAAGTATAAAAAAGTTGGTAGCCGTTATTTATTGAAAGAAACAGAATTTATCAATAAGATTTACACTGGGGACAAATTGCTTTCACGTAGGTAAATTTTACGGTATTGTACTCTTCTTTGTTCTGTTATTTTTGTGCCGTGTGGCCAGGTTAGGAAGGTGCCTACTCTCCTCAACTTTAACCTCAAGCCTATATTGGTCCACTGCTGGACGCAGGCCTCCCTCTGATAAGCGCCTTATTGTCTTTTATCTCATGGGGGTAATTCCCATAATACCCACGCTGGGCATGCGAGTTGGGGATCGCAGTTCGGGGGCGCTCCTGCCCACCCCTAGTATCCCTTAGACGCCTCTTACGATGCCCGCGGGAAGAGTTGCGGGCGTGCAAATTCTAAGCCGGTACCACACAGCACCACACAACCTACTCTGTGGCAATAGAAAGTCATAGGTAAGATGTAGACTAACCCTTGGTATACACTGTGTATAGCTCTGCACGAAACATTGGAAAGCAGAAACATATTATCTTAACCATTTTTACGAGACCGTGCTAGTTCTAAACAAACTTTTGTGCAGGATGTGTGGAGCAGAGCGCTTTTAAAATTCGCAACAACCCGCGGTTCAGTGCCAGTTTTGTTTGTGTTTTAATGCAGTTTTTGGGCTTAATATTTGGATAAACTGCCGGCTTTTGTATGGAACGTTTCACTTATAAGCTGAACTCACTGAGGGAGGTAGAAGAGTCTAATTTTAGAATTGGTTGCATGAAATCGTTCAAAACTCTTATCCGCGCCGATGCAGATAAAGCGTCGGAATGAATATGTTTCAAATAAGATCTCTTGGACTACCTCGTTTATACGAGCTAAACATGCCACGGGATGAAATGTTTTCTTGCCAAATATCACTAACGCATTGAGTTCCATGGACTACAGTGTTTTTTTACCATGGTATATTATATATAAAGTGAGTATAAGGGTTTCTACTCCTGAATGGTAAGGCATTTATGTTGAGCCGAGACCTTTTTGCTGCCGTAAAGTAAAGTACAGTCACTGTTTTTGGTATTTTTTTGTGTAATTGTGTTTATCTCGTAATATAAGTTAAATTTGTAATATTTTTAATTCTGTTATGTACTGTGTAAGTAGAAAATAAATGATTGTCTATGTCTAGCTCCAGCAAAGCAGCCAGATCTGCACCACACTCAACATCAACATCTCAGAAGCGGTACATATCGCTTAAAGCTTGAGCAGATGACGTAACATCGTACGGAATAAGCTGCTTCCATAATGGTTCACGGACCCCAGTTTTGAGGAAAGAACCCAAGCAGAAGACCAGCAAAGCACAGAGCAACAACGTTGTGCCTCTTCGTGTTCGCACCGGCTGAACCTTGGCAGCGAAAGCCTTAGCTTTCCTCCTTATCCTTTTTGCCATTAAGAGGTGAAAAATTATCAAAAAAAGGGACAAACAGAGTAACTCCCACATTTATAATAACCTCAACCTCAACCTCAACAGTCTGTATTGGTCCACTACTGGACGCAGGCCTCCCCCTGATAAGCGCCTTATTGGCTTTTATCACATGGGGGTCCATAATCCCCACGCTGGGCATGCGGGTTGGGGATCGCAGTTCGGAGGTAGAATTGTTCTGCAGGGGGCGCTGCTGCCCGCCCCTGGTGGATATCCCTTGGTCATACGACACCGGCGGGAAGAGTTGGGGTGGTGCAAATTCTAAGCCGGCACCACACAGCGATAATAATAACGATTTATAATAACAGTATGAATAAATTCATTAAACCATCTCAATCACAGGTAAGCTTGATTAAAAATGGCAATACCACAGGCAGTCTCCATTAATCTCAGACTTATGCCGGGACGAAGTTAAATGGTGGATTTAAATAGACGGCTGGAGTTGGAACTGCGACTTAGTATTGTATTCACCTGCATAATGCTGAAGGTCCATTTTACTAATTTAGCTTTAAGCTACCTGCTACTATATTCCGGATAAACTAAAGGTCTCAGAAGATTATAAGTGAAAGTTTTGGATACACGTATTCAATCAGATCATGCCGCAGGAATATCATTAGATATTCTAGTATTTAATATAAAAAGTTTTCAATTCGCAAATATTTTCGACTCCTACGTCACTTGACCTCATGGTGTAGTTGATTAGCACATTCCCATACTGAGGGAAGGATGCGGGTTCAAGTCCAACAACTATTCTAGTACTTAATACTATAAGAACGGATCAGGAGGTCTATTTTAACTCTTCATAATACTCAATTGCGGGTTTCGTTTAGTTTTTGTTGTATATTTGGAACTCTAATTGGTATATGTGAGTACCTATTCGCCGAAATGAAACACGCAATTGCGTATTTGGAAATTTACTATAGGCCAACTAAACCCTGAGTTCAGTATGACGTCATTTTATTTAGACGTGATCGCGAGTTCGTATTTTTGAACGAAATTTGCAAAGTTTCATATCGGCACGATAGAGGCGCTGTACAAAATCCAATATAAAAATTAGACGTCACGATGACGTTTCGATAATATCGTCCAGCCGAACTCAGGACTCAGATATGTATGTGTTATCATTATCAGGACTCAGAACTCAGAACTAACAGCAAAGTGTCACTATACACATTACGTCATGTATTGGTGATTCTTTTGGTTTTTAACCCCCAACGCAAAAAGAGAGGGGTGTTATAAGTTTAACGTGTCTATCTGTGTATCTGTGGTATCGTAGCTTCCAAACGGATGAACCGATTTTCGTTTAGTTTTTTTGTGTCATAAATAATTTTATCCCGATTGTTCTTAGCAATGTTTCATGAAAATCTGTCAGGAAGTTTTTAAATTTTTTAGTTTTGTCGTTGTAATTATCCATCTCCCGTCGCTGGAATAAACTGAGGGTAAAATTTACCGCTGCTGACAAAAACCTCTACAATACATACAAAGGTCTTCTAATATTCATGGATCTACAAAGAATGGTATCATTTTCGTATTTTGCTAAAAGAAAGGGCAACTTTCCCAGTTTCACTATCTTCGCCTCGCGGGTATTAGCTGGGCCACTATTTCAAGCTTTCAGAACACTTTTTGAAGAACGCGCTTCTTGGGAGCAATTTTATTAAAACTTGAGGATGTGGACCTTTTGTTTTTGTAGGAGTTTTCTGCTTCAAGACTCGTCTTGAAAGTTAAACCTGCCTTGAGACTAAATAAATAAATAAATAAATAAATGGTAATTACGTAATGATGTTCCTATTGTTAATACTACTTTAATTTATTTCTATACTTTTATTATAATTATCTTTGTGAATAAAGGCTTCTTTTCCTACCAAATATATTACTCATAGAAATATAAAAGCTTATTGCAACAAAAATCCTCCACAAAATATATTTGACTACATTCTTGGTACTTTTAATGGAATTGAGAAAACCGCTTAGTACAATATTCTCTTTCTTCCGTAAATTATTTTACATGGGATTCTTATGATCTCCATCTTTCAGTAGGATTTCCAAATGAAATTATTTAATTTTGTAGGTATATACTTTGTACTAAATAAAATAAAATTCATTTTCTTATGATCTAGCTGCGCCCGCGGCTTCGCCCGCGGAAATTTATGTTTCCAATGTTCCGGGCTATTTTCTTAATATTTTTTTCATATGAACCTTTTCACACAGTACAAAAAAAAGAATTAGTGTAATCGGTCGTGCCGTTCACGCGTGATGCGTGACCAAGAGAAATCGGGATTCATTTGTATAGATATAGATTTAACTCAAAATACTTAACAGGATAAATAAGAGCCCATCATATTCCATAGCAAGGCCAAAAACCACCGGCAACCTTCCTCCTTATAATTTCAGTCTAAGTAGTAACAAAGAAAGTTAAAATTAAATGATAGCAGTTAGTCAGTTAAGCTACCAGTAGATTTCTTGCAACAATCTGCAGTTAGCTCGATTGTTTCAAATGTAAATACTATTTCTATTTTGGGCGGACAGCAGCACCTCCTGCAGAACAATTCTATCTAAAAACCTTTCGATTTAAAATTAAATTACAGGATATCAGTAGTAATTTAGTGAGGTTTTTAAAATACAATGGAATTTAATGCAATAGCATAAATTCGCAATCATCATTTTTTTTTAATCTTTTACATTTTTTATACAGGGTTTTTAAATAATTATGTCACCCTTATGAATTAAGTCTTAAATTACTAATCCAATTGTGATCTTTTATTTATCAGCGCCCTGGCATCCAGAGACATCAATAATCATTATGACAGATTCTACCATGTTCAACAATCATACATTTTTTATCCTATCTAAATAATGTATTCTAAACGCGCTACAACTTGCTCGCTCTAAAACCGCTTTGTGTCTAATGACGTCACAGGTGTAACTCTTCAAGCCCTAAGTGCCTCAGTCTTCACAAAGTCGTCATGCAAGCTGTTTTCAAAATCTCTTAGCACGTTTGCACTTACGGTTCAGACTTGCAATTAGTCGTAGAAGCTGCTTAACTGGCTAGTGAAAAGCGGTACAGACGGTGGTCGATAGCCTATACACTAGCCAAACTCGATGTAGAACGATTGCAAACAAACCACGATACAAATAACTAAAACTCACTTGCTTGGCGTCGAGTTTCAGATATAATTGTTTTAAGCAGTATTTATTGAAGGTAGGATCTCGAAGTGGCAAGAAATGTAAAAAATATAAAAAGAAGGGCATAGCAAGATATGTAAAAAAAATATATTATGTGTACTAGTGTATAAGTACACACATATTTTTTTTTTAGCATTTACAGTTAGATACGATCTCAAAGCGGCTAGAAATGTAAAAATTAATAAAAGGTTAGGTATGGGCGGTTTGTGTACAACCATTCTACATCGAGTTTGGCTCACTAGCCAAACTCCTATTACCTTTTTATTTATTTTTTACATTTCTAGCCGCTTTGAGATCGTATCTAACTGTAATATCGTGTGATATCGTTTATACACATAAACAATATTGACAGATGAATTTTCGTGAGTAGCGGAAACAGTTGCAACTTTTTGACATGTGGATCTACATGCACAACAGTGCTTAAGGTGTTCCGTAACATGTTCCTTGGGAAACGGTTAAAAACTTGCTTTTGGGTACTCGTGTCGCAGTTTTTTTCACACGAATTTAGCTAGTTTTTAGCATGTACACCAACAGTTTAAGGTCAAATTTCCAAATTTCTCACATTTATCATTACAACCCATGCGTTGTTAAAATAAGATGGAATCTTGTCAAAGTAAATGTCCGACCGCTTTTGTTTCAGTTATAAATCGTTAGTTGAGGTGATCTTTTGTGGTAACGACCTAATGTTTTCAAATAAATTACGTCCTAAGCAATTCTATCAAATCAAGTCACCCATGTGGATTTCCAGGAACCGAACATTTTAGTCAAAGCGTTTTTGGTTTATACAATCTATTTACAAAGTTCCTTTGCTATTTTTCTAGAATCTATTCCAATGATTGCATCATGTTGAAGGATCCATTCAACGCACTACTCACTCGTGGATTGAAGTACATTTTCTGTGTGTTTGGCTTTGAATTCGATACGTCTGGAAATTCGTTTTTAGTTTCTTAATCTGATTTACCTTTTTTTCACCTCAGTATTTTTCAGATATAATAATTCTGAACAATTCACACAGCGTTATCTAGCCCAAGCTAAGCAGAGCTTGTGTTATGGGTACTAGATAACTGATATACTTAATACAATACATTACATATGTAGATAGATATTTTTACTATACATAGAAAACATATAGGTATATATAATTAGAGTCATCTATGCTACTTGTAAAAGTTATATTAGGTCCTTACATATGAAATTGGCGTTTTTCGTACTGGCCACTTTAATCACAAATTTCTCCTCTTTGGTAAGGAATTCCAAATTCAAATTTGTACAGCTATAGACTCGTGTATTTGTGCTTCGATGATCGTCATTCATTTGTTTTTTTTCTTCTGTTTTTTTCTGCTTGCGTCACTCATTTTACAAAATGGAAAACTTAAAATATCGCATTATTTACGAGTACGAGTTCCGCCGTGGCACTAGTGCTGCGGAAACAACTCGAAGGGTGAATGATGTGTATGGCGGTCGTGTTGCAAAAGAAAACACAGTTCGTTTTTGGTTCCAACGTTTTCGTTCTGGAAATTTCGACTTGCAGAACAAGCCCCGTGGACGGCCTGAGACTCAAGTTGATAATGAAGAGTTGAAGGCTATTGTGGAAGCGGATCCATCGCAAACCACGTCCGAGTTAGCTGCAGGCTGCGGTGTTAGTGATAAAACTGTTTTAATTCACTTGAAGCAAATTGGGAAGATTAAAAAGCTTGAAAGGTGGGTACCTCACGAATTGACTGAAGCAAACCGGCAAACGCGCGTCGACTGCTGCGTTACATTCTCAGTCTAAGACATCCTCCGTACTCCCCGGACCTTGCTCCAACAGATTACCATTTTTTTCGAAATTTGGATAACTTCTTGCAAGGGAAAAAATTCAACTCCGATGGGGCAGTCCAAATCGCCTTCAAAGATTTTATTGATTCCCGTCCGACTGGTTTTTTTAGTAAAGGGATCAATGAACTACCTATAAGATGGCAAAAGTGCATAGAAAATAATGGTTCATACTTTGATTAATTAAATATATTATATTAAAAAATATTCGACTTTTTGTTCCTCCCATACAAAACGCCAATTTCATATGTAAGGACCTAATATTAGCACGCCAACCCCCTGTAAAAACATATGTTTTTGGTCGGCAGGTAGAAAATGCCTCGGCATTAAGCCCACCCTTTGTACATCAGTGCAATAAAGGTATAAATAAATAAATAAAACATCCAGAACACCCGAAAATATCTGCAAATAGTACAAACATTTTTCCCGAGGCAGGAATCGAACCCGCAACCTCCTGCGTCGCAGGCGGACCTTCGCCCGCTGCGCCACAGAGGTCGTAGAGTATTTTTCATAAGAAAAACTTTTGAGTTTTAAATCATCATTTGCATCAGATTTTATGGTTTTGCAAGAAAATATATCGGGTCCGAATTTCACTAAATTAACCGCTTCATCATAACGGTTCAAAATTACATATCTTGGCATTTTGCCTTTAATGAAAGAAACTACAGATCAAGATTTCAATATCTGTAAGAAGTCACATAACATCACAAAATTTTTCGATTACGACGGGACTCGAACCCGCATCCTTCCGTCAGTTAAAAAATTAAAAAGTTTTATAGGCGAATGGTAAGCACAATTCGGCCCCACACGTCTGAAAGGACGTCTAATTTTAAAGTAATCCGTGTAGTAGGTTTGACATAAATCAGTTCAAAATCTAAATTTTCCCTTATAAAATTGGTAAAGGTAGGTAAATGGAAAAAGGGAAATATTCGTCGGTAAATTTACTTTTCCTGTAAGCCTTTAGTTTAGACTACTTTCATTCTCCACACTAACTTTTCACCTTACACAAATTCCCAAAGCGCAGTTTTTCTACCTAATTTACATGAGCTTGATTTTAATCTCGCACAAAATGAACCTTTTTAAGCAAAACCTATTTTAAACAAGCTACAAAGTAGGTTACGCCTGGTATAAATAATTTTCTAAAGCAAGTCCATGTTAAAATTGCATCAAAAGCTTTGTGAAACACCTAGTCACAACCACAGCATTATTTTCAATGTTACCAGTAGAATCAGAGAGCCATGTTTAATTTCTTAGATAATTTTAAATTTATAGTATTTATACTGCAATCTGCACTGACAACTCTCATACAGTAGTGTATTGTGCATTATCCCCCTGCAAAATCACCCGGACTGCTCCTGAAAGAAGTCAGTCTCTCTCTCTCTCTCTCTCTCTCTCTCTCTCTTTCTCTCTCTCTATCAGCATATGGCTACGAAGCAAGATGACGAGATGAAGAAACAAGCAACAAAACATACAAGAGTGAATTTGCCTCTAAACACTGCTTGTCTGGTAGCCACAACCCTCTACATAGGCCAAGTTTGAAAAATACCTAGCAATGTGTATTTGACGCCTGTTTTTCACGCTTTCTTTTTGAATGTGGAACAAAATGAAAGTGTGCTGCTTTCAAAATAATCTAACCATATAGTTTGCATGCAAAGTTTGCGAATGGTTGTCGATGTGTGGCCTCCGAGGTTCCGACCTAATTATAAAATATTAGGTCTGTTTAAATGTATAAAAAATGAGCTAGCTAAGATCGCGTAATACTCAGAGTCAAGCCCGTATTATGAAAGCTTACTCAGTCATCGGTCTATGCTTGAGTAAACCTTTTCTATGGCATAAACGTCACGTACAGATCTACGACTGCAAGCTTTCATTATACGGGCCTTAATATATCATTTTAGGCATTTGCAATAATAGGCCAGTTGACTCTTTTTAAAGTAGGTCTTAAATGATTAACTATTATACTTTTATATCCATCATGGTTATTAAAACTAAAGTCATTTATAACGGGATATTTATCATGATTTGAGTTTTGAGCTTTCCAATATTTCGGCACAGTTTCATGCGCCAGGATCACGGAATAATTGTTATTCCGTAAATAAATGACTTTAGTGAGTAAATATTGTCCGATTAGAAGGAAAAAATATTACCTACCATATTTTTAAGGACCTAGAAAACCGCGAAATATTGTTTTAAAAGTCTACTTTTCGTGAACAGGCGAAAACGCTGTCAGCCATATTTATCTGTGCTGTGACGTCATACGGGTAGAAAACCACAGACATAATACTAGCTGCGCCTAGAAAACAAACGATTGACATTAGCAAACGTCCGTCTACTAGAGACTACATAGCGAATTTCACTCGTATAAGACCCGACATTAAATTTGTTTAGGCCTATGACGTCACAACATGTTGTGTTTTTTTGACTGATAATTTAATAGGGAATTTTTAAATAGAAATGATGTAGTCATCCTACACTTTTAGTATCAGAAATCTATAAATATTCAGTCAAATGCTTCAGAAAATATTATTTATTTATTTATTGTGCCAAATTCGAAATGAGTCAAGTACAAGTAGCCAATTGCAACCTACCCTACTGAGTCCAAACCCTGCTGTGCTTAACTCGGCAACACCGCTAAACTTTGTAACGTGATTTCCTGGATATATTTTTAAGAAACGAATTTTACTGTAAATGCGTGAACTTGTTCCAACTTGTTCCGAATTCTGAGATGTATGGGATACGGGGAAATAATTTCGAAGAGATAGAACGCTTTTCCGTCGATTAAAAGTTGGCACAAAGTATCGCACTTTCCGTTCTTTATGTCGCTTTTATTAATGGTAATGGTTTTGATCGGGCCTTTGAAGGTGAACTGTTACGATTCTCGTTGTAAATGGAGAAAAAAAACAAAATTATCGAATGGAGAATTTCAAAGAGTAAAGCTTGTTTTTAGGGTTCCGTAGTAAACAAGGAACCCTCTTTCTAGTGCTAGAACGCTGTATATATATTTATAATGCCGACAAAGCGGCAGATTTTTTTTCAGGTTACCTCCACTAAACAAAAGTGGTGATGAATATTTTTTGATTGTGCGTGGCACGACACATACTTGACCGTTTTGTTTAAATACGAGTTTGGGAATAACACAATCATGAAAGTTTATTAGGTTATTTTATGAACAGTCGATTTCAAAATAGAATCAGTTTTTCACATAACGCAGTGAATCTCGTGTAACAATAAATCCATTCCGTCATGATAACATTTTCTCCTATCAATTGAATGGCCGACAAGAACAAAATTAAAAATTTTAGAATCCCCCCGACAGATTTTCATTAAACATGGCTAAGAACACTAGGGATAAAATTATCTAGGACACAAAAAAAAACTAAACGAAAATCGGTTCATCCGTTTGGGAGCTACGATACCTACCACAGACAGATACACAGATACACAGACAGACACGTTAAACTTATAATACCGCTGTCTTTTTGCGTTGGGGGTTAAAAAATAATACCTACCAAATCATTTATTACGTTCTTACCGCGGCTTCACACGCCTATTTTCAGTATAATAAGTAACCTATTATCTAAGTTAGGCTACGTTCTAATTGAACAAAAAATTTCATCTTGACCTGTTCAGTAGTTTTGGAGATCTTAGGTAACAAAATTCACATTCCACTAACTTTCAGGTTTATAATATCTAGCAGTAGGATAGGAAACCAACGTTTGAAAAAATTAAGTAAACAAATTTAATTTATTTGTTCATAAATAACTAACGTGTAAAACACAAGACACCCATGAACGTTCCCAAATATGTATGTAATAATATCCAGCCTCAGTAAATGTTTATTGTGATTGTATAAAACGCCGTGAATTTAATAATTGTACCAAGGTAAAAATATCTACTCAATGTCAGGTACTCAAAAGATTGTTCTATTGTTATGTAGATATTGGTCGTTATAATCCCGCTATCACATAAACCTCTCCGTGACCAGCTACCCGATAGGAGTAAATTCAAAAACAGCGCTGCTTGCATATAAATGCATTACAGCAAAAGGCTGAATATATTTCTTTTGCCTTAGTTGTTTTAATTAAGTAGTAAGTCTGTTTTACTTTGTGTATATTCTGAATTAAGGCAATAAATGATTATCTATTCTATTCTATTCAATTAAGAATTGATTTCATTCGCGAGTTCACAAAGCAGGCGCAAGCATTAATATGATTAAATGATAGATAGCTTCCGATGACATGCCGTATCAATTAGTCAGGCATTGGTTGTGACCTCAAGGGAATCAAAGCCTATGTCACAGGCAAGGGAAATATCTAGTTCACTTTCAACGACACATACTTCACTTTCGACCTCACTACATCTACAGCCTATACGAAAAATCAAAATCAAAATATCTTTATTTCCATTAATACAATAAATGTACACTTAGAAAAGGTCAAATTATAAAACTAAACACGGAAATAAAGTGATATTTTTGATTTCTGTCGCTTCGGTATGTAGACTAAAGTAAAGAAGCGACGAAGAAACCTTTAGCCTGTTAGTTGTTATTTTTCGAGTTGGAGCAAAACCCGTCCCAAGCTTTTTTATCTTCTAGATAATCTGATATTTTATAGTAAACCGGTCCACTCCTGGATGCAGGCCTCCCCTAAACGCCTTATTGACCTTTATGACTAGGGGACAATGCCCATAATCCCCACATTGGGTATGCGGGTTGGGGATCGCAGTTTGGTAGTAAAATTGTTCTGTAGGAGGCGCTGCTGCCCGCCCTCCGTGGATATCCTTTAGTCGCCTCTTACGACACCCGCGGGAAGAGTTAGGGTGGTCTAATTCTATGCCAGCACAGTAGTATAAAATTAAGAAAGCTGGATCAATCATTCATGAATGATCGATCCAGCTTTCTTAATTTTATCATTGAATTAATGATTTTGAATCGAGATAATTGGTTTTAGAATCCACTGAATAGATATTGAAATCGATTCAGTTAGATCTTGAATTAACTGTATTAAAGATAATGAATCGATCGAGTTGTCTAATTGAATTGAGAACATTGATACCTACTCACACCTACATAGTAGTCGTACCTGCCAATTCCTATAGTGAGTTCCTTATTTAGACAGAGGAATGCAAGTTTGCACCTCTTCAATTACCTACCTACTATTTCTTTTAACAAGAATGAATCGAATAAATACATACATAGGTTATAAGAATAAAAATGCACAAATTTTAATCATTCATTTAATTACTATTCATTTTAATCGTATGCGAAACAGATACTAAGGACATATTAATCCACAACATAATGCTATTATATAGGTAGGTAATTATTAGTAAGATAAATAAGAAAAATTATTGATCAATTAATTTTTGTATTTTAGATATGAGGTCTCTAGTTGTTATATAAATATCATCAAATAAAATACTTTTGACAACGTGTTGAGCACATAATTCGGCTTTACATTTACAAATTGTATCATCTGATGTTTCAAACATTTTTGCATCGTATATTTCTACACGAATCAGTTTATATCCTTGCATTGGTCTCTTAATAAATGTGTAGTTGGTGGACAAGACATCGCTAACAGATCGCTTCCGACGATCATCATTTCGGCGGTACGGTCCTGTTTCATCGGCGCCCACGAAATTGAATAAGTCCTCCGATTCCTGAAAAAGTAATTGTTATAAGTAATTATGAATATAGGTAGCATAAAATTCAAAATAGTAACATAATAAATTGGTGTTGATAAACTGAATAAAATACAGAGTAGTAGGAATGTTATTGATAAGTACTCACCGACATCTCTGGGAAATATTGTTGTAGGAAGAGGCAGGCTTGTCTTGCTGTTCATTACAAAGTGTTTCATTTTATTTTTTTCCGAAATATATAGGCCTGCTCCTTCATCTAATTGTTCTACATAAGGTTCAAAATTTAAAGTCATAAGAAAATGCTGATTATACTAGGTAAAGCTTGTCGCACATCTGAGAAGCACCGCTCCAGCGCAGCTCAAAATGTGCATTCGAATATGGGCTTTAACTCGTAATTCTTAGATGTATTTTATATTGACCGCATTAGATGACAGACAGCTCGCGGACCACTCGTCTCGTTTGATGTTTGTGGTAAGCCATTTCGTCACTGTAAAATGTATCTAATTATGAACGGGTTTAAGCCCATATTTGTATGCACATTTTTGCGCTGGGTGGTAGTTGTGCGCCTCTGATCTGCGACAACCTTAATGTTACAGATATAATAAATAGTTACTAGTCAAAGGAATGTCAGTGAGATACGACACCGCTTTAACACATACCTGGCTTACCTACTGTAGCCTATCTGATCTTGACTCCTAGGTACCTACTCGATTCCTATTATAAATATTAGATTTTACTCAACTGTGCAGAAAAGCTAGTAATGTGTTTACATTATTCGTTACCCAGTTACGAACTACTACTATCTACATTAATCGAATACTCAGAAAGAAACAGATCACGCAAACATAATATTAAATCAAACCCGCGACTGCAAGCGTCTCAGTTGGCTACTCATCCACTCCACCGAAAGTTTACAAAAGGTTTTGTTACTATCAAGACTTCATCAGTTTATAATTTCAATAGCTATCCGTACTGTACCTTATAGAAACCCCAATATACTAATACTAGCTGTTGCCCGTCACTTACTCGATATTTATTTTCTATCACTTTTACCTATAGCCTGGTGTACCTATAGTATTTGATTATATTAACTTTCCTTAGGTGCTCATTAGCGGAGGCCTATGTCTAGCAGTGGACTAATATAGGTTGATGATGATGATGATATTAAATTTTAATACTACATAATCTTTATTGACAAAAGAAAATTACCATCAAGTACCTAATAGAAATAAATTAGAACTAGTATATAATTGAAACAATTGAGCTAACTTCAGACTGTTGTAAACAATGTACAGGTAGTAATTTTAATTAATCATAACAGACGGTCATAGGTATTAGTAGTGTCGTATATTCGTTTTAAGATGCGATGGGGTTGGTTTAATGTTTGTATGATTTGCACATAATTATTTGAACCGAGTCTTGGTTTATGTGAATATACTAAATAAGTAGGTAGGTACTTATATCAATGATCTGATATCAATAACACAAGCTATTTTCCTATTTTAGTTTACTTTTGTGAATTCTCTTACGATATAATAGGTAAGTACCTACGTCTATTATAAAGGAATAACTGCCTCACTGACAGGCAACGCATAACATAAACCTGTGGTCTTAGAGACTTGAAAGAAGTGTTTATTCCCTTTAGGGTGTAGGGGTGTACTAATAAAGGAATTATGAAAATTAGGGCCCAAAAAGGGGTCGAATCTGAATTAAAAAATGCATTGTGTATCAGGAACCGTTACTAGTAGACCGTCAACATTTTACATACCGATTCTCTTATGAAATAAACAAACACATGTTTCGGGATTTTCAAAAAAAATAAAAATCTTTCAAACATTTTAGGTTAAAAAATCTAATCATACGAGGACGAAGTCGCGGGGTACTGCTATTAAGGTATATTGGTGTACAGATGTATTTGTTAATTATTCATTTATAGCGAGGCAAGTCACGGTACAAAGCAATGTTCCAATCATCAAAACAAAAATATCATATTAACTCTTTTACGGTACGTTTGCATTTTTCTAATGGTGCATCTATGCGTTCCCAAATATGGAAAACCATCACGTGGATCGGATAGTATTTAAGCGCATCCTTATTGGATCATCCCACACAACACTTTCCCCGAGGACAAGCAGAGCAAGTGAATCACCAACGACCTAAAAAAAATTATTATTTTAAAATGTAAGTACCTACCTACCTACCTACTTGATTAAATTAATTTGTCTTATTATTCAACTATTCAGTCATTCGTAAATAACTACTACTAGGTACATACATTTTGTACATATTATTTTTCGACTATTTACAGAAAGTTCATTCGTTCATTCAAATAATCAATAAAGCCTCTTCTTTGTACTCATCATTCAACTATTCAGATGTTCATATGTTTTCTCCTATAATGATTGACTTTTATTAAAAAATGAATAAATTATATCAATAATAATAATATTAATAAAATAAAAATAAATCAACTTACTCGATTATTCTTATCTTTAAAAATACTGCTCTAGTAACTAGTACTTGGTAACTATTCATATATAAACTCATACTTTCGTTTTTCTTTACAGGTCGAAGCATCAAAACCTCACCACTGCGGATCTTCTGTTTCCTTCCGGGGACGAATCGGTGGATAATTTTGAAGTAAGAGAAAAATCGAAGAAGCGATCATCAACAACTGAAGCTGCCATTGCAGGACCATCAAAGGTCAAAAAGCCGAAAGTGAGACCGGTTCCAACTATTGCGAAGCCAACAGCACGTGATCTGTTTGGCAGTGATAGCGACGATGACGATGACATTGAACCAAAAGCTAAAGGTAAAAAACCTACCCCAGTGTATTCGTATTATACGAGGCGATTGGCAAACGGTTATTCGAGGCAAAGTGATGAGGCTAAAACAGGATCTCATTTTATTGAGTTTAAATTATTTAAAACTGATGAGATCGAGAATGTACAGCCAGTTAATAGATGGCGTCATTCAGTAGTCACTATTAAAAACAAAATTAATGTGGATAGTGAGACTTGGCGTATTATAAGAGAATTGATGGCAGCGACTAGAAAGGACTTTAAAAACTGTCCACCAAATTTCATCAGTCAGTTTTATTAAATTTTTGAAACCATGCAATCAACCTATTTACGCATTTATGTAATCTGCAATGAAACCCTTGTATGTAATCTCCAATGTATCACTTAGTTTTATTGAAAGTAGGTTACATTGTATTAGGTACCTACATTATTACTCGTATTATTCATAAAATAAAGGTATTACCTATGTTATAACCCCAAGTATTTAATTTTTTTCAGACCCCATTTCTCTTGGAACTATGCACTGTGAACATTGTCGTATTGATTTACCAAGATATCGATATAAATATCATTTAAGAACGAATTTACACAAATCAAATTGTTTACTTAAATCTGAATATGAGAATGTTGATATAATTGCTAGTGCATTCAGAAATAGAATAATGACTTATCGTTTAAACCCCTCGCAGAAAGTCGAGTACCTCACAGTTGAGGCGTTTCTGCAGGATAATAAACAAGTTATTTGCAAATTGATTGATACCTCAATAATAAAAAATCATTGTATTAAAATGAATTTCGAATTGTTTGCTAATTTTGTATTATTGAAATCCAATGAGCAACAATTAAAATCATTCAATACTAAATATGAAACTATTTTCCAGAGTACTGATATAAATGAGTTTTATTCTAGAATAATTGATAAATTAAAACATAAATTGTCTGAATTTGAACATTGTGAGTCTGGGTGGTCTTTTATCTCCATAAACCACTTGGAATTAAATATAAACAAATATTCTCCCATGAGAGGCGGGAGTTATATTGAATTACCTGCAGTTATAAAAAATACTAAAAGCTGCATTAATGTGAAGAACTGTGATGATAATTGTTTCTTATGGAGTATAGTGGCAGGCTTGTTTCCAGCTACAAGAAATGTATGCAGAGTAACCTCTTATCCGCATTACTCGAAAGTTTTAAATATAGAAGGTTTATCTTTTCCACCCTCAATTAACGATATTAAATTATTTGAAAAGAAAAATGGCCAAATTAGTGTAAACATATACGGATTAGACGATAACTATGCTATAACAGGTCCTTTGTACAGAACGATTAAGAAAAAGGCAAATCACTTTAACTTATTATTCGTGGAAAGTAAAGGCCGATCACATTATTGTCTGATCAAGGATCTGGTACGCTTAGTTCGTAAACAGGTATCATTAAATCATAACAAAATGCTGTTATGTGATACCTGTTTACAGTTTTTTCCGTCCGAAACAAAACGTAAAAACCATGATTGTTCTAATGTGCTAACAATATTACCCGAAAAAAATAGTTTTCTTAAATTTAAACATTATGAAATACAGCAAAAAGTAAACTTTGTTATTTACGCTGACTTTGAGTGTTTATTAATGAATTGTGATGAGTCTAAAACTGAAAAAACCAAACTGAACAAAGTACACATACCTTCATGTTTTTCATATTACGTGTGTTGTTCTCATGACAAGTCTTTAAACAAATTAGTGTCATATAGAGGGCAAGACTGTGTTGAAGAATTCACGAAATGTTTGTTGAGGGAAGTCAAGTATATTCATAATATTCTATGCACTACAGTTGTAATGAACCCATTAACTGAAGAGCAAGAACAAGACTATAAGCGTGCCGCATCGTGTCACATATGTAACCAAATGTTATTTGACGATAAGGTCCGTGACCATGATCATATTACAGGCTATTATCGAGGGCCAGCTCATTCACACTGTAATTTGATGCATAGAGTGTGTCCATTCATACCAGTGGTATTTCACAATCTTTCAGGGTATGACTCACATATATTTATTACCGAGTTAACAAAATATGATGGCGCTATTAATATCATACCTAAGACAAAAGAATCCTACTTAACTATTACCAAATTTATTAAAACAAATGATTGTGCTCGTCCGATACAAATTAAATTTATTGATTCTTTTCATTTTTTAAGTACTAGTTTAGATACATTGTGTAAAAATCTAACAGAAAAAGACTTTACACATCTTTCATCCCAATTTAGTGACGAGTTTCAATGTAATTTATTAAGAGAAAAAGGTATTTACCCATATGAATATATGACATCATGGTCAAAATATGAAGAAACAAAGCTGCCTGATAATTTTTTTTTTAAAAGTACGCTAAAAATGGAAAATATATCAGATGAAGAATATGATCGGGCTAAAATTATATGGCAAAATTTTAATATTCATTCTCTTGGTGAATATACAGACTTGTATATTAAATGCGATGTATTGCTCTTATGTGATGTGTTTGAGAACTTTAGAAATTTATGCTTACAATTTTACAAACTTGATCCTGTTTATTATATAACATCACCAAGTTTGAGTTGGGATGCCATGTTGATGTATACGAATGTAGAATTAGAATTAATTAGTGATTTAGAAATATACCAATTTTTGGAAAAAGGCATACGTGGAGGCTTAGCACAATGCTCATATAGGCATGCCACAGCTAACAATAAGTATCTACCAAATTTTGATGATACAAAACAGATACAGTATCTGGTATATCTTGACTGTAACAATCTTTATGGATATGCTATGACTAAAAAAATGCCCATATCCGAATTCAAGTTTCTGTCAATTGATGAAGTGGATAAATTCAATGTTATGAGTATTCCTGAAAATGCTAATTACGGTTACATTTTAGAAGTAGACTTGGCTTACCCTGATCACTTACATGATTTACACAGTGACTTACCCTTTGCTCCTGAAAAGCTTATTCCTCCAGGAGGCAAGACACCAAAGCTGATAGCAAGTCTTTATGATAAAAACAAATATGTGATACATTACGTTCATTTAAAAGAATGTATTAAGAATGGGCTTGTCTTACTTAAGATTTATCGCATATTGAGTTTTCGACAAGATAACTTCTTACAAAGATATATAGATTTAAACACTCGATTGCGACAAGCTTCCACATCAGCATTTCAAAAGGACTTTTTTAAGCTTTTGAATAATGCTATATTCGGCAAGACTATCGAAAACAGACGTAAACAAGTTGATGTAAAGTTAGTTACAAATTGGGATGATAAATGCAACAAAACAAATAAGCACCTTGGAGCAAAAAAGCTGATTACAAAACCAAATGTAAAAAATATTTTGATTTTTAATGATAATTTTATTGCTGTCCAGTTAAATCGTGAAAAAATATTTCTAGATAGACCTATTTATATTGGATTTACTGTATTAGAATATGCAAAACAGCATTTATATAAATTTCATTATGATGTTATGAAAAGAAAATATGGTGAAGATATAAAACTTTGTTACACGGATACTGACAGTCTGCTTTATTTAGTAAATACTGTGGATTTTTATAAAGATATGAAAGATGATCTAGTTGAATTTGACACAAGCAATTTTACAAATGAAAATCCGTATGCTATGCCAAAACTAAATGCAAAAATACCTGGCTTATTCAAAGACGAACTTGGTGGCGATGTAATTGCTGAATTTGTTGGATTGAGGGCTAAATTGTATAGTCTTGTTTCAGTAAAATTAAAAATTATGAAAGCTAAAGGCGTATCAAAAGCTGTAACATCAAAATTAAACATAGCTCAGTATGTTGACAGCTTATATAATGATAAAAACTTAGTATGTAAAATGAATATAATAAAATCAATTAAGCATACTTTATATTCGCAAGAAATTGATAAACTTGTATTGAATAGAAATGATGACAAAAGAGAAATCCTTCCAGATCAAATACACACATTACCATGGGGGCACTATAAGTCTATACACCAAAATATTTAAGCACATCATAATTAAACAAATTATAATAATATTAATGAAATAAAAATGTTAAAATAAAAGATTACATGTTAAATTGTTGTATTAAAGTAAGTAATATTGTTATATTAAAGTAAGTAATATTGTATTATTTGTATGTTTATTGATAGTAAATAATATTCTCTATTAAATCAGTTTTATTCTAACGATTATTCTTTTATTTAAAGAATTTTAATAAATACCCAATTGGTTAGATGAAGACTCTATAAATAAGTCCACACAAATGCTTAGAGGGTCAGTTATAAGCATGAAGGTAATTAAGCAACAAGTTTCTTTAGAAGTTGATAATATTACTGCAAAAGAAAAAAAGTCTTCTTACATAAAGCATAGTATACTTTTTCCCAATAATATTCGATGCATAATATGTGGACCCTCTAATTGTGGAAAAACGAATGTAATGATTAGCTTGCTGTTACATAAAAATGGTTTAAAGTTTCAAAATGTGTACTTATATTCAAAAACAAACTATCAACCAAAATATACTTTTTTGAAAGAAATTTTTAAATCTGTCCCTGAAGTTAATTATTTTGTTTATAATTCCGATGAAGATGTTATTCACCCTAATGATGCATTACCAAATTCAATCATAATTTTTGATGACGTAATTAATGAAAAACAAACAAATATACGTAATTATTTCACAATGGGAAGGCATAGAGGAATAGACTGTTTTTATTTATCACAAACATACTCAAAAATTCCAAAGCAGCTATTGCGTGATAATGTAAACTTTTTAATCATTTTTAAGCAAGATATTGTAAATCTTAAACATATATACAATGAGCATGTCTCTTCTGATATGAATTGGATAAAATTCAAAGACTTATGTTCTGAAATCTGGGTAAAACCTCATGATTTCTTGACAATTAACAAGGACTGCGAGCTAAATAAAGGAAGATATCGATACTTATTCGATAAATATATCACGTTTGACCGAGGTGATGACTATGACTAATTCGATTGGTGCCTATATAATACTCTTTACATAACAGATATACTCATTTATGTTTAAACCCGTCTATGATCAGGTCGAAAAAATGGAACATAACATTACCAGCAAGATAGTGAAATCGGTAAACGTTATCAAAAATAAAATTAAACAAATGCAAGACTATGAATTTAACACAAACAATCATCTTAACTACTTTTTTAAGCCTATAGCTGGACCACTTAATGCAATGTTAGAGATAAACAACCAATTTCCTCTTATGAATAATGAAAAAGCTAGTTTAAATGTACCACACAATATACGTGTTGGTTCGAATCTATTTACACCTGTTAAAGCTTTAGAAGAATGTGACGTAGATGAAAAATTTGAATCACCGGAAAAATTTCACTCTGAAAATAATTCTGATGATGATTCTGAAGAACCTTTGTCTAATGTTTCTCTTGACAAAGAAGACGTCCTTGAAATATATGATAATATGAATATACCTTTTGGTGTACGTAGTGAAGGTGACAAATTCATGATTGGAAGCAGAGTAGCAAGGTTTTCTACAACACGTGACGAATCAAGTAATAAACTTTATTATGTTACCATTGGTAATGATAAGTATTTATTGACACCCGGTCTTAGAGAATTATTGCTTCGAAAGAAGCCTAACTTATCATTAGTCAATAAACAAGACACCTTAATTTACAAAAATATACTTAATTCTACAAATGTGCATAAAAGAGATTACGATTCCTCTAATCAAATGAAGGGTGATAAAGGACTTAAATATAAGCAAGTAATTAAACCATTGTTCTATGAGCCTTGCAATCAAACGCAACAAGAAATAAACCAAAATAAAAAAAGCGGTGCAGGACTTCCAAAGTTTAAAACATATTGTGAAAATACCGAGCTTATTTACTGGGATGATCCTAATGAGCTTGTAGAAAGACTCAAACTTTTGATTGCATCAAAAAATGCTGGAAATACAAACCTTGATAATGAAATTATATCAATCATTGAAGAGTTAACAGAAAGTAAAATGATAGAGGAATAAATACGGTAGCATTGAATACATTAACTTAGTTATTGAGTAGAATTAGTGAACATGAGCAGTGTGAAGAGAGATATAGTTGATGAAATTTATAAAAATGCAAGGAAGAATTTTCCACGTCGACACGTTATACAGAAAGACATAGATGATTTATGGCAAGCTGATTTAATGGATATGCAAAATATTTCGAAAAACAACAATAACTTCAAATACATTTTAGTAATAATTGATACATTTTCAAAATATGGTTGGGCTATTCCGCTTAAACAAAAAAATAAAGAAAATGTGACCAATGCTTTTAGTAACTTAATATTACAACAACAACGTTCTCCAAAAAATTTACAGACTGATATGGGTACCGAATTTTACAACGATAAATTTAAAAAATTATTGAAAACATATTCAATTAATCATTATTCTACTTATTCTACAAAAAAAGCTTCAATTGTAGAAAGATTTATCAGAACGATAAAAACTAACCTCTATAAAGAATTTGGTTTGAAAGGCAACTATAAATGGAATAATGGAACGCTTAACAAAGTAATAGAAAAATATAATTATACAAAACACAGAACAATTAATATAGCACCTGCCCATGTAAACAACAATAATAAGACTACATTATTAACTAAATTCAATGAAAGTTTTTGTAAAAAACCAGAGAAAATGCGTGCTAAGTTTAAATTAGGTGATTATGTTCGAATTAGTAAGCATAAAAGCTGTTTTGAAAAGGGATATACCCCGAATTGGTCTACAGAGCTATTTAAAATTAAAACAGTTCGCAACACTAACCCTGTAACTTATTTAATAGAAGATATCAAACAACAACCTATATTGGGAGCATTTTATAATGAAGAATTACAAAAGACAAAGCATCCTCAGGTATACCTCATCGAAAAAGTTGTTAGACAAAAAGGAAATAAAATGTTTGTAAAATGGCTAGGACTACCAACAAGTGAAAACTCTTGGATTCTAAAAGAGTGTGTTGTATAGATAACAAATAAAAACAACAATTTCATTAAATATCTTCATTCTGCATTGATACATGAAGGGAAGTGGACTTGTGAATAGTTTAATTAACTGCTTACCTTTTGAGCTTCACCTACCAGGCTATAATTATTGTGGACCGGGGACAAGGCTAAAGGAAAGAATTGCCCGAGGAGATAAAGGAGTAAACCAATTAGACGAATATTGTAAAGATCACGATATTTCATATAGTAAATATCACAATTTACAGGACCGACATAGAGCAGATATTATATTAATGAAAATGGCGAGAAAACGTGCTTCAGCTTCGGATGCTAGTAAAGGAGAAAAAATTGCTGCACGCTTGGTTAATAATGTAATGTTGTCAAAAATAAGTTTAGGGGCTGGCCTTAAAAAAGAATTTAAACAAATCGTTTCTGGTACCAAAAAGTTTATAAAAAAGCAAAAACCTAAATGTAAAAAGAAGTTAATAGAACTCGCATATCACGCGGCGAAAGAGTTAAGTTCCGATAAACATTTACGTATCCCTCGTATTATCCCTGTACCAAAAACTGGTGGTGTTTTACCCTTGATTCCCATATTTGCTGGATTATCAGCAGCTGGAAGTTTAGCAGGTGGAATTTCAGGTATAATGAAGACTATAAATGAATATAAAGCGGCAAAAAAACGTTTAAAGGAAATGGAACGACATAATAAGGCATTGGAAGCTGTAAGCATTGGAAAAGGGTTACAATTGGATCGTTACAAAGGTGGTTTAGGATTATATCTTAATAAATCAACAAAAAACTAAATAATCGGCTACCTAATCGTGCACTTACTAACATAGATATCCATAATTTTACAACCGACGTACCATATTTTCGTGGAGTATTTATGAGAGACAAATTACCTAAATTCCCATTTACAAAAGAATGTGGAATCATAAACTTAGACAGTTCTAGAAACCCTGGTACGCATTGGGTAGCCTACGTAAAGTTAAACAATTATTTCGAATACTTCGATAGTTATGGAAATTTGAAACCACCTATTGAACTTATTCGATATTTTGATTCTGATAATATAAAGTACAACTATACCAACGAACAGAAAAACAATTTATTCATATGTGGTCACTTGTGTATAAAATTCCTAAAATTGTTTTGGAAGAGGCACGGTTACATTGATTTAATAATGAATACACAAATTATATAAATTATATTGCTGTACGCATAAATGACATTTCAGTGCCGTCAATCATTAAAGCCGACCGCCGCGTGAGTGGCTTAAAAAAACAATGATTATTTACAATATAAAAAACGATAAGAAAAATAATAATGTTATTACATCTTTAGCAATCAACAGACCAAGACCTATTATTAGAACAAAAATAAAACTTTCTAAAGAAAATAAATTATTTTTGCAAAGCTTAGGTTTCAAAGTCAAACCATGAATGTTCTTCAAGTAACAGATACACCGCTGTCTGATAATTCTATAGTAAGCTATGAAATTCATACTTACAATCCGTATAGTAACAGTTTTAAAGAAAACGACGAGATAAGAATACCGATTCATCAGCAAGATATATATGTACTTCCATCGGAAAGCTATATATTTGTTGAAGGTTGTGCCATTGTGATTTCTCAAGATGCAGCCGGCAAACAATCAAGAAAGACTGTAAACTTTACTAACAATCCCATATCTTTCCTTTTTCAAGACATTCGTTATGAAATTAATGGTGTTGAAATTGATCGAATAAAAAATGTAGGAATAACTACTACTCTTAAATCTTATGTTTCACTAAGTGAAGGTCAAAGTAAAGCTGCTGCTATTTGGGGTTGGAACTTGGATGGTAATAAAGACAATGATGGAGTATTCAGTTTTCTCATACCATTGAAAAATGTATTAGGATTTGCAGAGGATTATAATAAAATAGTGATAAATAGCAAACATGAGCTTATACTAAATAGAAGCAACACAAATCTTAATAGTGTTACTCTAGCTGGTACTGACACAGTGCAAATAAATATAGATAAGGTACAATGGCGCGTGCCTCATATAAAAGTTTCAGATCGGGAAAGGCTAATATTGCTTAAACATTTAGAAAAAGATCGTCCCATTCAAATGGCTTTTAGAAATTGGGATTTGTATGAATACCCTTTATTACCAAAAACTACAAAACACTCCTGGGTTGTTAAAACTTCTTCTCAGCTCGAAAAACCAAGATACGTAATCGTTGCTTTACAAACAAACAGAAAAAGCCTAAAATCAAGAGACAGCTCAGTATTTGATCATTGTAAATTAAATAATGTTACCCTGTTTTTAAATACACAATACTATCCCTACGAATCTGTAAATACTAAATTTCTTGACAACAAATACTGTATATTATACGAAATGTATACAAAATTTCGTCAGTCTTATTACAACAGTGATTGTGAGCCGTTGCTTAATTTGGAACAATTTAAAGAAAGAGCACCTCTTTTTGTAATAGACTGCTCAAGACAAAACGAAACATTAAAAACTGGAGCTATTGATGTGAGGCTGGAAATAGAAAGCTCTGAAGATATTCCAGAAAATACATCAGCATACTGTTTAATCATTAATGATCGTTTGATTGAATATAAGCCTTTAAGTAACATTGTAAGAAAGTTAATATGAAAACCGCTATCGTGGATTTACAAGGATTTAAGACAGACCATAATGAATTTATTGTGAAAGAAATAGCAATACTATGTGAAAATCAAACTCTTGTACTATTAATTAAGCCACCATACCCATTTTACAAATTATCAAAAACTGAAAAAAAGCAAGTTCAATGGATAGAAAGAAACAGAAAAATATATTGGTATGAAGGATTTACACCGTATTTAAACTTCAAACAATATGTTGCCGATTATCTTAAAGACAAAATTATATATGTTAAAGGATTTGAAAAAGTTGTATGGTTAAAAAATATTGTTCAAGACGGTAACATAGTAAATTTAGATGATAGTCCTAGTTTAAGAAAGCTGTATGAAAACTATTCCATGTCTAAAGATATATTCAGTTGTGTTTATCATACACACATATGTGCTCTAAAAAATGTAATGATCTTAAAAAAATGGTTGTACGAAGTTAATAATAAAATATTTTTTGAATGAATTTTTGTCGTTTTATTTATGAGTTTTACCTAGTAGTAGTAAGTCTATAGAAAAAACACTAGGAGATATATATTATAAAAATAATTTGAAGAATAATCGTTTGGAAGTGTAAAAAATAATAGATTTGATTCAAGTGTCAACAAAGTAGATTAAAATATCTATTCAGTACCACTAGTTATGTAAACAGGACTTATTTGATGAAAAAACCTCATAAAATGTAGAAAATACAGTTCATTCACGAGACAACTCATCGATTTCAATATCTATTCAGTGGATTCTAAAACCAATTATCTCGATTCAAAATCATTAATTCAATGATAAAATTAAGAAAGCTGGATCGATCATTCATGAATGATTGATCCAGCTTTCTTAATTTTATACTACTCAGCACCACACGGCAAATCCAATAGAGCACTTAATTAAGTAAATACCAATAAAATCAGTTTCCAATTTAAGCTACTAATTGAATTTAAGTTTCGGATTTCAAAATTCAACAGTGCTCGACATTTTACTATGTGGAATTCGTAAATTCTTAAATTGTATTACTTTATTTAAATTGAATAATGTAAGTGGTTTTTTGTAGGTATAACCGTTCTAATAGATATTTTTAATTTAAGCTATCCATACTAATATTTTACATAAAAGCGAAATAATGTAATTATGTAACAATGAAAATAAATTTTAGGTATAAAAATTAAATTGAAATTTATACACGCTTATCGTCTAGCCCCGAGCCTAACAAATATTGTGTTATGGCTACGAGATGAGTAGATCCAATCCGAATGAGGTCCCGGGTTCAAATCCTGGGTCGGGCCAAAGTTGTTATTAGGATTTTTCTTGCAAAAAAATATTTACAGTAACAGGCTGGATTCAGAAAGTTGGCGGTGCAACACCCCCATGCCTCTGAAAGCACGTTAAACCGTTGGTCCTGCACCTGACCTCTCCCCGGTCGTATCGATCTGCCGTTCCATCGGATTATGAGAGTTGTGTACCAGAGAGTGACCCTGTGCTTGCGCACACAATAGGGCACTATAGTATGTCTTGCGCACTTGGTTAGTTTCCGTTGAGACGGGCCACCATGACCGAAGTTTCGAAGATTCGCCTAAGAAGTCATCAGGTCTTTGATACCAGTTAATTTTGTTTCAAATGTAATTTAATACGTATGAAACGTAAAAACAAACAGATTACCCAGTTTAATAGTGCTCCAAAGCTCAAACCAAAGGTAGCACACACAATCAAACCGAAATCTTTCGTCCCTTCTATAAATAACGCAATCAAATTCCTACACATGTGGATTGAACCCTTATTTAATCACCATTAGGCCCGACCCCGCAATTGACGGGCATTAACTGTATACACGGTTGGATCTGTCTGAATAGACTACTTCACCGCAAAACACTAATGCCGCATCCTTGACGCGATCGCGAAGCGGTGCCCCATACATTTTCAATTTCCAAATCCAAAAAGTGTAGGCTTCCCGCTTTGCGATCGTGTCAACATCGCTCACGTAGGACGCAGTGTTAAATAGCCAAGTTTGGTACGACCGTTATGCGAAAAATACGAAATCAAACTAAAAGTCGTAAAATTCAATGCCGTTGACTCGCGTTAGGACTGATCGCCCCACATGTGTTTTGGATGTGACAATACTATAAAAACACAACAACAATACTAAATAAATAAAGTCTAAGGATTAAAACGAATTTTACCCGCCTAGAATTGAAGCACTTGAGTTAATAATAAATAATTGTAGGATAAACACGAGTAAATATCCGTCTTAACATGAACTAACCGCGATTATTATAATAAGTATGTAGGTTGCAACATTTTCTCCTATATTCTTTTAAGTGTTGTGGAGTTTGTAAGTAAATAAACCGTTTCACGGGTAAAAAGAAGATAAGATGTCAACTGAAGAAGTTTTAGAAAGGATTTCGTTGGTCTGACCATACGACCATGTATTTACTATACCCACGTTTTGAATGTGGTAAAGTGGAATAATGGCCTTACTAACTAAGATTTACGCTAGGTAAATAGAGGAGAACGCTTAATTCAATAAGGTCGTGATTTCTTTGACATTACAATGTTGATCAAGATTTTATACTCCGACTGGAATTACTACCTTCTCAAAGCAGAGAGGGATAATGAGGCATTTTAATTAAAAAAAGGTCAACCTGACTAGAAGAGAACGCTTTTTACTTGGGTACTAACAAACTAAAGTGGCACTCTTTTCAGTTTGTTCGTACTATATAAATAGTGCGAACAAACTGAAAAGAGGGCCACTTTAACTTTATTTGTACTATTTGTATAGTACGAACAAACTGAAAAGAGTGCCACTTTAGTTTGTTAGTACCCAAGTAAAAAGCGTTCTCTTCTAGTCAGGTTGACCTTTTTTATTTTTTTTATTATTGATGTTTATATTATTAAAACAATTTAGTAATATAAACATCAATAATATTAGTTAAAAAAAGAGATAAGAGTCATATGTGTAAAATTATTTATTTTGCGTAAATCATTGTGATTTCCATGTTATGTTGTCCTTTTGCTATGGCGCTCATTAGGGGAGGCCTATGTCCAGCAGTGGACTAATTTGGGCTGATGATGATGATGATGTTGTCCTTTTGCTTATGTTGTATTGTCTTTTTGTTCTAGCAAAATCATTTTGATGCAAAATTATAAGACTTTAGTTCGTAAAAACTATTTTATTCTGTTTTCGAAGTTTAAGGCTAAACGAGTCGCTCATCTTTCCATACAAACGTGGAAGGGTAACTACTACGTTGTTTGATGTTGACCATCCAAAACTAAGGATAATATCAATTTATCTCGTCATTATATGTATGGACCCGAAACCGAAACAAGTATAAATTAAAATAATACAAGCTTCTAAACTTTCGTATTTCAACACCGATTTTAGCCCAACTTTGGGCGAAAATAAATAACATATGGAGAGAGAAAACTCTAAAATAAAGCCCGTACTGACAAAGTTTAGTTATTCAAATTTTGAACTAATTTTATTTTGGATAGATACTCTCAACAGTTTTTCTATAGTAACCCTTGTGCTAAAAGTCAGTTCCCATTTTTTACGCAGCCGTTTTACGAATAAATTTATCTGCATTTTATCAAGCTTGCGAGAATGTCTATTATGTCAGATGAGATGGCATACATTTAGGCCGAGCCCACTGAGAAGTTGGACCGAATGATTTGTGCAGCCTTAAGACACTCTGACACGGATACTGACAGTGTCGTAGTGAAAAGCAAGCGGCGCCATTGAAAGAAGTTGGTTTTTTTTTTACATTAATAAAATAGATCATTGTGGTTAAATTGTTTATTATATATTTAAAAATGATTATGAGTTCCTATGATAATAATAACCTCCAAACCCTAACAGCCGACGACCTCAGTGGTTTGACGACCTCAGTGGTGCAGCGGGCGAGAGTCCGCCTGCGACGCAAGAGGTTGCAGGTTCGATTCCCGCCTCGGAACAAATTTGTGTACGATCTGCAGAAATTTGTTCCGTTGGTCTGGGTGTTTTCTATGTATCATAGAAAAAAGTATCTACCGATGTATATAATGTATTAAATATATCAGTTAACTAGTATCCATAACACAAGCTTGAAGTAGCTTACTTTGGGGCTAGATGGTGCTGTGTGGATTGTCCAGTATTATTTATTATTTATTTATTATTAACAGCAGTTCTATACTCGGTACTCACTCGGTCCAAAAATGTGAAACAATTTTAGAAAGCGTCCTGTGCGATCGACGTCACCAGAGAGCAAAATGTTTTCCATCGTGCACTGACTGTTGTAGCTCAGAAATAAAACAGCTGAGCCTTATCTTATCACACTGGTGATTTGCAAGCGATTTCAAAGCAAGGCAGGTGTGCAGCGATCACGCCGCGGGCACGCAGCGAACTCGCCGCGATTAGCAATCGCAGCCAGGTCGTTGTGCACTCGCCTCGAAATAGCTCGCAAATCGCCATTGTGATAAGTCTCCAAAAATGGCGTATTTATACATTATTAGCTTCTGCCCGCGGCTTCGCACGCGCATTTTTGGTATAAAAAATAGCCTATTATCTAAGTAAGGCTTTTCTCTAAACTTACGCCAAATTCCATCTTGATCAGTTCAGTAATTGTGGAAATCCTAGGTAACAAAAGTTCAGATTTCATAAATATTCTACTTTTTTACGAATCGATTTTCATTTGAGTGAAGGAAGTTTTATGAAAATTAAAAGGGGCCAGCTCGCACAGCGAAAAAACAAGCAATTTTTCGCATTACTGTAAAACTGCAGGCGGAATTTAGAACATTATCTGTTCTTTAAATATATCTAGTCATCATCATTCTCTTCGCTTTTGCCCACGTAGGGTGGATTCGGCACAACAGGTTTGATACTTATCTGTGCAATTAAAAACGCGTGATATGAGTTTTCACAGTGCAGCCTTAACCTAAATAAATTGGTTACTAAAGTAGGTAGTTTTATAGCAAATAAACTTACTAGTTATTAGAAGAAATTTTCATTCAATTCTATAATAATTTTATCTATTTTTTTTTGTCTGAGTACTAAGTGGTTAGTTATATAATAGTTATATGCATAATATGTTTGTAGTGTTTAATAAATATTTTTTTTCTTTTTTCTTTCTTAAATTGAGTATACCAGCTTTTATATTATTTTGCTGTAGTCTAGTACGGCAGCAACATAGGGACTATCATTGCGACACGCTTCAAAGTTAATCGAACTTGCCCGTTGGAAGTTGTGCTGTTATTGTTCCTGTGCAGATCGACATAGTTTTAGGAAAGACAGCATTTGCCTTCAGAAGGTATTAAAAGAGTGGGTAGCATTCCAAGAGCGATGATAGTTTGGTTACTACGGTTGGTGTTCGTAGGTTTGCACCAACGAGCAAGTAAAGTTTTTGGTCCATCCACCTACGATACACCAGCTGTCATAATTTCAACCCCTAAAAAAATTAATTCCAGTTTTCCCCCTTAAGGCTAATCTTCAAGGGGGAAAACTGGAATTCATTTTTTTGGAGTCCAGTTTTCCCCCTTAAGGCTAATCTTCAAGGGGGATAACTGGAATAACCCAAAATTAGGTTCAAGGTTCAAAACCCGGATCAGAAAATTGTTATGGGGATTTTTCTGGCCAGAAAAATCCAGAGTAGCAGACCGGATTCAGAAAGCTGGTAGTCCCCCGTGCCTCGGAAAGCACGTTAAGCCGTTGGTCCTTCGCCCGAAATTTCCACGGTCTGCTATCACATCGGATTATGAAATTGATGGTATAGAGAGTAGACGTTTTGGATGTTTTGGACACAGTTGTGTATGAGCCCAGTAGGTAGTACTTACTAATAAAATGCCGATTACAAACACGTTAGCGTTAGTTACAAGCAAATATTTGTCTGTGAGTCATTTTAAAAGTTTTTATTGGTACAATAAAGATATTAAGTAGGTAGTATACATCGTAGGGATGAAACGTTGGTGTTCTTGCAACACAAACAAGATTTTTAGTTAATCTGGTTACATTAACAACGAAACAATACAATACAATATATTTATTAATAACACCAAGTTATAAGTCAAGTTGGTACTAAAGTACAATAATAGCTATTATTAAATTTAAGTATAATCGTAATTTTAAGTACAGGCTAAAGAAATTATTATTGTTATTATAGCTAATTGATAAGAAACAGAATTGATTTAATTTATATGAAATCAATTCTGTTTCGTTGTGAGTGATGACGTTGAAACTGTCCCCATAGCATTATTTGCTAATGGGGACATTTTCAACGTCATCAACAAATTGAAATAAGTCGTGACGAGATTGAAAGCAATAATGTCCAAGAAACGTGTCGTATCCATGCCAGATTTACGAGGTCGCACCGGTCATATGTTATCATCATTCGGCCGTTTGTGTGAGCGCCATATTGCACCATTTTATTGCATAACTTGGCTACTAGATGATTTGTAGGTTTATAGGATAAATTTGTTTATAACTTGGTAAGCAGTTTCAGTTGTTTAGACGTCAGATAGTTCTTCGTTTGGTTTGGGGTCCGTTTTATTTGCCTGAATGCTGACGTTCTTGCCTTTCCTTGTCTTTTCCTTGTACTTGTGTGACATAAAACATAGGGAAACATAATTTATATGTCTAAAAATCTGTAAAACTTTAGTCGCACCATTATTCTTTTAATTTGAAGTAGGTTTTGCTCTTGGAATAAATATTTTTACCAGCTTCAAAATAAGCTGCTCAGGTGGTGTAGGTATCATCTAGAAATTCTCATACTTTTACTTATTTCTTTGGTTTTACTTAAACTATCCCAATCGCTGGCTTTTCTATTTTTTAACCGACTTCGAAAAATTAGAGGAGAATTTTTGTTCAGCTGTATGTATGTGTTTAAAAAATAGATCACAAAGAAAATTACAATCATTAATAGAAATTAATTAATCTATTAATTTTTTTAATATGTATAATTATGTTCGTTGATTTCTCCGTTAGTTATGTACCGATTCGGATTATTCTGGTGCAATTGTGTAGACTCTACACCACCTGGGTGGGACCTTTAGTTGGTTTTCGGAAATGGTCCATTGTGTTGAATTTCAGAATCATCCTTTTCACTTTAGAGGATGATTTTGAAAACCATAAAAAAATCTTATTTATTTATTTAAATGGTCCCATAAAAAAAATCCCGAGAGATTATTAATTGTCCCGTAAAACTTCAAAAAAGAGTTTAAAATTAAGGGATTTGAAGTGCATTTCAGTCATAAACAATCAATTTATATAAGCAACCACATATAGAAGGCCTTTAGCAATAGGTGAAAGAAACACAAGTGAGGACAGGTATTGAAATTTCTACAGCTCTCAATGGATCGTTTGCTCACAGCGTGCAATATTTTATTTGAATCCAATCAAAATTCGCTCCCACTATCCACCAAAATTCACACCAGCTAACCGTACGTTAAACCTAGCGCGCTAAATCATTGTATTTACACAGCTAGTAAACCCATTTCCACCTAAATTACAGAAAAATTTACGAATCCAGTTAACTGCTTCCCTTTCTTCGTTTGAAAGAGCTATCGACTAGTTTTAGAGATGACACAAGATTTATCTAACCTCTACCTTTGCCGTGGAATAAAATATCTGTTGGTACTGTCAGCGAAAAAGTCGCTGGACATTAATTTATTTTAATCAAACTAAGATTATAAATGCGAAAGTTTGAATGTTTAGATGTATGGATAGATAGAATAGAATAGAATATAAATTTATTTGTTAAAAGACTTACACATACTAAACTTAGACTAAAATACATACTAAACTTAGATTAAAATACAAAGTGTAAACCCAGTAACAAAATGGCTCTGCCTCAGCATGAGTTGGTTGACTAGCAAGCTAGCAACCAACGCTGGTCTTCCGTCAGAGCCACATGTTGGCTTTACGGAGACTCAACAGACTCAACAGACAAGAAAAACAGTCAAATATAAAAAAATCTATAATAAAAATTAAAAAAAACAAATGTGGTTTATGTTTGTTACCTCTTCACGCCAAAATTACTCAACGGATTGGGCTGAAATTTTGCATATAGGTAGTTCTAGGCTCTGTCCATATTTTATTTCATAAATCAGTTTCCATTGGATAGAAATATTTTTTAAACGTTTCCATACAAACGTTTAAAAAATATTTCGCTCGCAAAGCCGTGGGCATAAACTAATATCGCCTAAATGCTATGAGTTTAGCGATGAGACCGCAGTTTGTATCACACTATATCCTAGTGTGATACAAACTGCGGTCTCATCGCATGGGTTTATTTCAAGATGTTAGCTTCTTTAGTTTCTGGTGTACGTAAATACAATATAATGTGAATTACCATTATTATTAGCTAATTTATTGCCATATTTTTGGTGTAGGGTCTCCTTAATATATTTTATTTTTTAACACGTTAGCTGTCCATGCACTACATTTAGTGCATTTTGGAGTTAGCTGTTAAGTCCGTGCACTACATGTAGTTGAACGCTAAAGCTACGAGGTTAAATTTCTGGGGACGTATAGATAGGTTATTTGGTAAAATAAAACACGGGAGACGTGACGATTTTTTTTTCTTTTTAAATATTATGATATCAATATGGACGCAGTGTGGTATACCCCAAATTATCTTGGGACAGCTAACGTGTACATGTAACTTATAACTCAACCACTACATTCTTCATAAATTGCTGGGGTACAATTCGTTTCGGAAATTATTCGTTTAACTAGTTTCGAAAATGTTTTGCGTACTATAGGTATTTTCGTTTCTGACTGTACCTTCACCTCAAAACAACCATTCACGACTGTTTATTGCCGCCGTAAAATCTTGTCTTCAAAAGGTTTACCTGTTACAATACATAAGGCAGGACTCCGCGTGTTGATTAAGTGAATTTATGATATTCACAAAGAGCATTACAGATGTAAGCGGGTTAACAACAAACCTTATTTGTGTTGGCAAGAACTTTACATTCACACATTAGGTACATTCTCTCAATTTTCGCCGTTCATTAGCCTCATTATAAACATAATACAGAAAATTAAGAACAGGTGGGCAACAATAGCAATAAACGAGGCCATTAATTGTCATAAATTGACTTGCTGAGTAAATCATACAGAAGTAAGCCAGCATTTAGGAGTTACAAACATTCAATACTAAACTAACTTAACGTCTAAAGTCGGAAGGCGGAAACGACTACTTATAAAAGTCATAAGAGAAAAAGATCAGCCTGCACTTATAGGTTTTTCTAAGGTTTCGAAAAAATTCCGGGCCGAGTTTTCAATTTTCTAGCAATCGCGGAGTCCATTGCCCCTCGTCCGTGTTACACCCTAAAAAATGTTACTGCTTGAAACTTCAAGTAAGTAGGTATATAAAACAAGTTTGGCGCCAAAACCTATTAACCCGGTTTACTGCCGGGTGAGGTAGCAATAGTTCTGTAAGGAGCCATAAAGTAGAGATGGACTAGTCAGCAGAGCCATTCTAATAAAATTCTAACCAATATCACATCAAAAACATCGAAATTTCAAGAAGCTGAATGAAATGTTTTGAAACGTTTTGATTTCTGAGACTGAGATTTCTCGGATTTTTTCGAATTGCATTGAATGTTTGAACAGTTAAAATTATTTTGAGAGATTAATAAATAATAAATAAATAAGTAATGCTGCACAATCCACACAGCACCATCTAGCCCCAAAGTAAGCTACTCAAAGCTTGTGTTATGGGTACTAGATAACTGATCTATATAATACATTATATACATACATAGATATTTTTTTTATTATACATAGAAAACACCCAGACCAACGGAACAAATTTCTGCAGAACGTACACAAATTTGTTCCGAGGCGGGAATCGAACCCGCAACCTCTTACGTCGCAGGCGGATCCTCGCCCGCTGCGCCACTGAGGCGTCTGAGTGAGATAAAATAATAGTAGATGGCAATAATAGAATATTCTTGAATTTGATAGTAAGGGCCGTATTTACACATTATTTTACAACGTATATCTAATAATACCCTAATGGAACGAAGCAAACAATGTGTGAACGAACCTACCAATAGACTTTCGAATACATGACGTGATGCTCAAGCGATGTTATTTTGTCACCATGCTATTGGTTATTTTTCCGCTCTGTACCGCTGACGTGAAAACCAGCGCAATTTTTTATCTAGGCATATGACAGTCTACGCCGTAGCACTGCTACGCCCGATCTCGTAGCACTGCTACGCCTAATCTCTTATACATAAAGGCATATTAGGCATATGACAGTCTACGCCGTAGCACTGCTACGCCCGATCTCGTAGCACTTTGCTGCGCCCGATCTCGTAGCACTCTGCTACGCTCGATCTCGTAGCACTTTGCTACATCTAATCTCGCTTTGCACATTTACTTCAGCTACAAAAATACAAAATCGTTTATTTTTTAAAATATTTGAATCAAATAAAGTTAGAGCTCTGTCTCCTGTAGTAGCTACAATGTAGCTGTGTTACAGGAGAACAGCTTCATATATTTTAACTAAAATAGGTGCACTAATATGTTGTTACATAATATCATGTTAGTTACTACTACAATGAGTAGGAGGTGCTACAGTAAACTACGCACATACGCTACTTACGAATCCAGTTCGACTTCATAAAAACCGAACCTTAGCTACTACGTGCCACTTTTTTATTTATGTTTAGAGAAAGTAGCTTTGTGACATGACCAATTGACCATGCTACGAGAAATATGATATGAGAGTGATATCTTGTAAATGACTCTGTAGCATGCTACTTTATAAAGGTATTTATTTACTGATTCACAGTGCGTAACGATCAGACGGATATTAACTTTTAAAAATCCGGTCCCGGAAAAACATACACTATTTTTGTATGTAACATTCTACAAAATACAACTCTCTACAATCAGTCGCATAGTACCCACACCTTAGTAACGACCAACCTCATTCCCGTATTTATATCAAGGCCCGGCGGTTATTACCAAATTAAACCTCGCTTTCACGCTATGCTATAGATAAGGGTATGTCCACATGCGATGTTGTTAGGTCACTAAATCTTCGTTAAGCGTGAGACGACATATGGCACGGTCCCCTGTCGTGCGAACGCCAACTAATATAACTAACCACCTATATGTAAACATAGATGTATATCTATGTGGAAGCACCGCGATAAGGCAAGAGTTGGAAAATGTAAAGCTCTGGCACAGGTATAAATAACGCGTAGTTTAAGTAGCAAAACTAATAAATTTGTCAATTTCTAAGAGGATTACGAATGAACTTTTGATTAAATTAATCCTGTTACCCGATCTCTTAACTAATTAAATTTATCTTTATTAAATTTCAAATAGTGATTGACTTTTAGAAAAGTTAATCAATACTACAAAAATAAATAAATAAGTCCACTTGAGGGTTCTACAATCTCATTGCAACATGATGAATATATTTTAACTATATATGAAATTCGATTGCATATTTTTTATTTTTCTCTTATCAATGAATGAAAAAGTTTGTTCTCACGTCTACCAATACGACAGATTTCTAATAATTCTGATTCCTATGTGTACAAAATGATTATACTACAAATTCCTGTATCTACAGATTCATGTCTAGAGATACCCATGTCTACAGCTTCCTCTTTCTACAAATTCTCGTTTCTACAGACTCCCATTTCTAAGTTCAATGATGATTTGGACAGAAGTTTAAGTGCGTTTAGATATAAAAACAATATGTGCCATAACGTGACTCAAAAAATATTTTTCAATACATTGAACATTGATTTAAAAAAAACACGTAAAAAATATTCATCAATTCTGCTAATACTTGCGGAGTTAGCATACTGAGTAACTTATGCTTCTTGAAGGTCAGTAAGAAAACGTTATTAATCTCTTCGTTTGCCTGATAAATACAATCCCATTAAATAAAAAGCAAGGTAATTAATTAAAAGTAAATTGAATGGATTTGTAACAATAAACTGATTACATTAGCTTTTTCATTTAAATAAGTCGTGACTCAGAATTTTCAATTTATTCGATTCAGAAACGAGCCTGAACTCCGTGCAATTAATAAAATTACTTTTTTGTTTGAAAAGCGAAATAAATTGGGCAAATTTTTCACAGACCTTTAAAAAGGATAATAATTGTGTCCCAGTGTCGCCAACTTTGTCTAGATTAATGGCCATATTTTATTACTGGGCGGAGGGCGCTGTTTACATTTATCTTTGACAAAAGGGTTCTTCAATTTAAATTATTGCGAAATCTTTTATAGGCCCATCCCGCTTTGTATCGCTTTTGTTGACACATTCTAACGCTTAAAAAAGATTGAGAAATGTTTTTATTTAACTCCGCGTATTAGAAGGTTATGTCATCAAAAACTTTTGATACAAGAATGAAACGAGAAGAGAAAAACATTACGAAAAAAATAATTACTGCATAAAAACCAAAAAATAAGAGCAAAATATGTACCCCCTGGATTCAACTCACTAGATAGGTTCATTTCGTAGCACCTAGTTCGATACGCTCACACTTGACATATATCCTGAAGAGGTCATCCAAATAAAAGAAACTCTTCATGGTTCGCTCAAACATACGCCAAACGATTCACTTGTACGAAAAATAATTCTATTTCCGCCTTTGATTGTTTTCCTTATCCTGCTGAATAAAAGCTAAATGAAATTCTATCTCACAAACCACAAAAACTTTTAGAGAAATCTATAGGAAACTCGTAAAGGATTTAAACAAAAAATAATATGTAGCTTTACCATGACTCTAAGTATGATTTTTTTTGTTTGTTACAAATCCATTCACTTTACTTTTTAATTAATTAGCTTCCTTTTTATTTAATGAGATTGTATTTATGAGGCAAACGAAGAGATTAATTACGTTTTCAAACCTAAATAGATGTATTTGAAAAATCCCTACAAAAACTTATGCTGTTCTGAACTGGTGTCTTATGCATTTTTATCCAATAGACTATTTCAATAATACTTAACCGTTAAAAAGGTACATGCCAGATAATTAGCCGAGTCATGGTAAACCTAAGAAAATGAATGACTGTTGAGTTCATTATATTATATTTATTATAGGCTCTGCATAACTTAGGGCTAGATAATGCTGTGTGTATAATCAAGCATTATTTATTTATTATGAATTTAAGCGGGATATCTACGAACCTTTTTGTGTTAGAAGAACACAGTATGTGGACGGATCATGATAGTCAAATTGTATCTATACTATGTAGATACAAGTCTACAAAGAATTTCCGTAGTCCTTTCTAACGATACCCCTTCAGACGTCTGCAACGGAAAGCCTTTTGAGTGGCCTCTGTGACCCGGATGCCGACCTTTGCCTCGAAATAAGGCCCTTATATGGACCTTGAGACGGTGATATGGCGATAAAAAGGGTAACTGCGAACGTATGGTACTTTGGTGCCCGTTTGTGGAGAGATATCGCGGTAAAAGAAAGAAAAGATTTGATAAGGGAAGAAGGAATAGTAAAATTAGTAGAGCAAGATAAGAATAACTTAAAGCGAGCTAGCCATATGGGAAGTTTCAGTTTAATTTTTAGACGACCTCCGTGGCGCAGCGGGCAAAGGTCCGCCTGCGACGTAGTAGGTTGCGGGTTCGATTCCGCCTCGGAACAAATTTGTGTACGATCTGCAGAAATTTGTTCCGTTGGTCTGGGTGTTTTCTAAGTTTAGTAAAAAATATCTATATATGTAGTGTATTTATTAAGTATATCAGTTATCTAGTACCCATAACACAAGCTCTGCGCCACATAGATTTGAGCTTGGGGCTAGATAATGCTGTGTGAATTGTCCAGCATTATTTATTTATTTAATTTTATTATTATTTTATATATCGTGCCCATAACATACACTCTGCTTACTTTGGAGATAGAGTACGCTGTGTGGATTGTGTAGCATATTTTTTTTACTCGTGAAACGAAGTAGGTGAATACAAGATACGTTAACACGATCAGAGTCTGCTTAGACCGAGTGGACTCGGATATCTACACGGACGCAACTCGTATTATAGCAACCCCTAATCCGAGCGTACTCGGACGGCGGCGTCCGATCTAAGTAGACTCGGACAGCGTTCTACTTTTCTGAGTCAGCTTGTATATGAGTAGGAAAATAAAATGGCGTCTAGTAACAACTACCAATCGTTTCATGATGTTTTGCGATGGAAAAGAAAATTATCCGAGTGAACTATGTTAATATCCACATTTATTTTAATAAACTCGTATGAAGCTACTCCTATTCAGTGCCGGATTAAGACTACTTGATGCCCTAAGCAATCCACGCCTATGGGCCCCCCTATCCATAATATAACCGATTCAATGCGGAAGACGCTGGATGGGCGCCATAAAAATCTTTTCTATTTGGCGTATGACACCGGACCAAATTGTAAACTGTAAATTGTAAACGGGGCCAAAATGTTAACCCTTAGATCTTTTTTTTAGTAGTAATATAGTACAAATATAAGTTAGTTGCCATACTAAGTTATTTAGGGGCCCTGTCAAATATTTCGATGTCCAAAAGGCTTCTATCGCTAAAAAAGTTTGAGAACTTATACTCTAGTCAATTTAAAACGGATTTTCAATCAGGCTTACCTTTCTTTCGTGTGTCAGCAATTTTTTTTCTGTTGCTTGTGCCCCCAACACGTGGTGCCATAAGCAATTGCTTAGTTTGTTTATAGGCTTATCCAGCACTGCTCCAACTACGAGTCCACTCGGTTTCGAGTATTGTCTGAGCAAAATCTGATCGTGTCAACGCGACACTGGAGTGGAGTCACACTCAAATAAAAAAATAAAGGTAACTAGGACAGCTACAGACAGCCGACAACGTTAATAATGTTCTATCTGTAGAGTGCATACTTTAAAGATTTTTACGCTAATAAAAAGAGTAATTATTCGGCTTTACATGCACCTCCGAGTAAAATAGTAAAAATACTCTTTAAAATAGCAGTATTATAAAAGCCAAGGTAAGGCAATTTTCATCGCAAATTATACAACGCCAAGGTAAAACTTTTTTACGAATAGATGAAATCTTGGATCGCGATTCCAGCCACATCCTCTTTAATAAAAACCCAAGTCACTTTAAGTAGGGTTTTCTAAGCAGGTCTCAGCTGGATATATTTGAATAATTTACCGGAACTGTGTTTTGATCGGTATTTTAATGTTTTCCTTTGCTAAAAGCTGGGATGTGGGGAAGGTGAGCAATTTGAGGTTTTTATTAAATGAAGAAATTATGGCTCAAAGGAAATTTAGTAGGGCAGATAATTCTGATTTCAACAATTATTGTATTTGTATATATTGTATTTATTTATTCCATCGTAGGTACACTTGATGTCGTTCCATTCTATATTTATGTACAATTTTAACAATAACACACAGGTGCTTCTTTATAGGAAACACCATAAGGTACAAAGGTAAAAAAACAGACACACATGACTGAAAAATGAAATAAAAATAATTAGTCACAAACAAATAACTTAAAGGTTTTATCAAAGTATGCTGCTTTCTATGGGCATTGTCAAACTATGCTAAAAATAATGTACAAGATTACAATCTTATTAAACTGAGAAAATAACAATGATAATTATAATGTCAGATATAAAATAATTTAAATTCACATGTTAATAAAGCTGCTACATATAATAATAATTCACTGATTTCCTTCAGTTCAGAAGTATTACTAGTAGCTGTCAGTTCAGTTCAGAAGTATTACTAGTAGCTGTCTGTAGTCAGAAAGTTGGCAGTGTTACACCCCGGTGCCTTGGAGAGCACGTTGTTGGTCCTGCGCCTAACCTCTCCCCGCTCGTGTCTGTCTGACGTCCCATCAGAATATGAGAGTGAGAGAATAGAGAGCGACCCTTTGTTTGCGCGCACACTTGTGCACTATAACATGTCCTGTGCACCTGTCTAGTCTTCGTTGAGACTGGCCGCCATTGCCGAAATTCGGCTAGTAGAGCTGTATCATTACGATTAGTAAAACTTTTCGAACTTTGCCTACGAACATAGCTAACAAAGCAGAACATTTCATTTTCTCGTTAATTTCATACGAGCAAATGTTTTTCTAACTAACGAGGGGTTGCATTAAGTCGTTAAGCTGTAGACACACCGAGACTTGACGTCTTCGGACACAACACCTATTGTAGACCCGCCCTGGCCCGCGTGCTTTGGGGCGGAACGGACGGACTTGGCAGTCTAGAAGATTCAAGATTCAAGAGTCTTGATTTAATTGATAAACTAGTTTATGCCCGCGGCTCCGCACGCATTGTTTCTATGAAAACGTATAAGGTGATCTCTATCCCATGGGAACTCATTTATGGGATAAAAAGTAGCCTATGTTTGATTCCAGGATTAGACTTACCTGTATGCAAAATTTCGGCTCGATTCGGTAACAAACATCTATTTATAAGTGTGATATAAATTTACACGTCAAATAAAATTATATCACAATATGATATAATTTTATTTGACGTGAACGTGACGAAGACCATGTCATGGTCTTCGTTACAATTAAATTAATATTAACTTAGTTTCAAAATTATATTATTTCACTAATTAATTCATTAATCTAATAAGCTTCAAACCTGGGTAACTATGTATATTCTTCGCTACCTATAGATTCATTTCATTTTATATATTATTATTTAAAGTATGACGTGCCATTTTCCTCCTGACTACTGCTGTTAATGCAGTATTGAAATACTGCAGTGCTGCAGGGATTATGATCGGTAAAGTTTTTCTAGGTGAAACGCCCATACAATATCTCGGAAGAACTTTAATTCTATCATTAATATTAGTCCTATCACTAGCAAAAACAATAGCAACAACGCAACAAATAGGTATACTCCTGTTCACTTTTACCTTGGGAGCTACATCTTTACCACCAAGAATCTTCATAGTTATAATATAAATTCTGAATAGTATACCTAAATATAAAGCCAATATAAAACACCATCTGTCCTTTTCGTTCAAGTGAACGAGCACCGCTGGCACTTTGTCATACTGCCTTTTGTTACACAACTTAATGCCCTGAATGCTCCACCCCTCCCCCTCAGCGGAAATGGTGCGCGTCATTTGAGTTCCTTTTTCGAGAGTTTCTAAGAAAACAATAGTTTGTTTTCGTCCTTGAAATATGTCTTGTTTTAATATATAGAATGGAAGAAATTCTGTTTTATGCCTAGAAATCTCATTTTCTTAGGAATTTCGCCATTAAATATCTTAATCTTGCTGTGCCTTTTTTGGCTGGATCTACGTTTTTCACTATAGATTCGTACATAATGTATTTTTCTTCTTTTTCTCATTTTTTTGGTAACTTATTTTTCTTAGCCACTTGCAGTAAATTAATTATTTTACATAATCTCTGGTAGAGCTTAGAGAACCTTATTCCTACCTAACCTTATATTTATATTTAATATCCTAGTTTTATTCGAAATTTTGTTAGGACAACCAACATTAAAAATAAAGGAATTAAATGCGGATCCAAGCATTATCGAAATAGGTAGGTACAATTGTCCGCATTTCCATTCCCCGAATTCCGAACCAATGGAAATTAGTTTCTATTGGACAACGAAATTCCATTACAAAATACCGTTTCTGAACGAAATGTCATAGAAAAGGTATTTCAAGGTTTGTTCTGTCCATTGTGTTTATTCTTTGGACGTGTGATTTCTAATCATTTTTAATGTGAACGCTCTTATTGGAAGTTGTTCGAATGTCGACTGTAGGTTAGGCATGATTAGGGTGAATTTTCCTTTGTCAATTGTGGAAAGCATGTTTATTCTAACGAAAATTGAGCATAGGTCCTCAAATATTAAATCTCTTAGGGATGATTGATAAGAGTTTGTGCTACCGGCAAATCATATGCTATATCGCACCGGATAGATTAATATTCTTTTATCAGTTGACCCGGTATAAGCTTGACTCACCAGGCTAGATGATTTTTTTTGCATTGTAGCCCAGTTTCGGGCTAGACACACCGGGCGAGATGTGATCTACTCAACGGGGTCGGTATATCTGATGATTTGTTCCCGAGTAATCATAATCACAAACGATTGATAAGCCTGATTTGGTGAGTCAAGTCAAGGCTAGTGATGACTTCTTATGTAAAGAACCCATGGAAGGTGGTCCCTAAGCTACAGGTTTTAATAATAATAATAATAAAAATAATAATGCTGGATAATCCACACAGCACCATCTAGCCCCAAAGTAAGCTACGCAAAGCTTGTGTTATGGGTACTAGATAACTGATATATTTAATTCCATAAATAGGTACATAGATAGATATTTTTTTTATTATAAATAGAAAACACCCAGACCCACGGAACAAATTTGTGCAGATCGTACACAAATTTGTTCCGAGGTTTGCAGGGAACAACGATGTAAGAATTTTAAGTCCTAAATCTTTTTCAATAAATGATTTTATTATTATCTGACGACCTCCGTGGCGCAGCGAGCGAAGGTCCGCCTGCAACGCAGGCTTGCGAGGTTGCGGGTTCGATTCCCGCCTCGGAACAAATTTGTGTACGATCTGCAGAAATTTGTTCCGTTGGTCTGGGTGTTTTCTATGTATAATAAAAAAAATATCTATCTACGTAGTGTATTGTATTAAGTATATCAGTTATCTAGTACCCATATCACAAGCTATGCTTAGCTTGGGGCTAGGTAATGTTGTGTGAATTGACCAGTATTATTTATTTATTAAAAAAAACTTGGCCTATCTACGTGTATAAATAACCTCCGTTTTGCATCGGTGAAGGTCCTCCTGTGACTTAAAAAGTAGCGAGTTGATCCCGCCTCTGGACAACTATGTTTGTACGATCTGCAGCTATTTGTTTTCTTATTATAATAAAAAATATCAATCGATCTATCTATGTAATGTATTATGTATGTATATCAGACATCTATACCAGTAAGTACCTATAACAGAAGCTCTGGTCACTTTGATTTGATAAATAAATAAATAATGCTGGACAATTCACACACCATTATCGAGCCCCAAGCTAAGCAGAGCTTACTACATAGATAGATATTTTTTTTATTATACATAGAAAACACCCAGACCAACGGAACAAATTTCTGCAGATCGTACACAAATTTGTTCCGAGGCGGGAATCGAACCCGCAACCTCCTGCGTCGCAGGCGGACCTTCGCCCGCTGCGCCACGGAGGACGTCAAATTGATGGATTGTCTAGCATTAGTTATTTTTAATATAACTGTACAACAGTCGTATGTAATTTTTCAATTTGAATACCTATATGTAATCTACTAACTATAATATTAATTTAGGATAACGTAGGCTAAATACTTGCAGTAAATATTTTTTTATCGTTTTCATCCTGTCCAGAGGAGGGCGATACTGAACGCGACACAGTTTTATACTTTTAGCGTCAGCATCGTTGCATTATGTTTTTAGTTTTTAAATAATGTACAAAGTATCCAATAAACGATTTTGTATTGTATTATTGTATAATTTCTTATATTCTATGCAAGTTTAGATAAGGTACTCGTAAGACAGTGTAGCAAATTCCACAGAAGCGCAACTTGTATCACAAAGATAGCCAACAATGGCAGCAGAGCTATTGTGCCTTTCAACGAGTCAGTTCGAGTTAATTGTGTTGCATTGCAAGTAACTAAATCCGAGATAATGAGACAACTTGCAGTAGTAAGTAAAAGTTGGCTAAAGATGGTGGATAGTTTGGGGAGGTCGGACTGGCGAAGTTTTGTTACAAGTTGTGGGGTTCGTATGCTTTGTGCAGGGAGACTGAGGTAGCGATTCTGAACAATAGGTTACTTGACTCATTTGGCGCAATAAATAAATATTTTCTGTAGTATTTCACTTAATAAACCAATGTTTATAGATTTCTAATATCTTAGTGCCCTATTTCACCTGGACACCACAGCGTTGCGATATATCGCTGGCAACGTATCCAAACCTATCCAAACCTATCCAAATTAAAATTAAATGAAATATTTATTTTAGGATAATTTCTAAGAAATCAAATAATATCGCAAAAATTTTCGACTTCGACGGGACTTGAACCCGCATCCTTCCCTCAGTACGGGAATGTGCTAACCAACTACACCACGAGGTCAAGTGACGTAAAAGTCGAACATCTTTGGGACTTCCTACAGTCGCTAGCGCCGTTAGTCCCGTCGAACTCGAAAATTGTTGCGATATTATTTGATTTTTGAGAGTGTGGGGTTACGCAGTATAATAACAAAAAAAACTGTTATTTAGAATTTTAGAATAAGGTGTGTAACATAGACTTCCAACTAGTTTGTTTGTCGCAAGTGATACAAAATTAAGTTTTTCCAAATGGATTGAATTCATGGTCGGTAGCTATAATAATAATAATTCATTTATTTCAGACTATGAAAAAATACAGAAAATACTAATATATGCCTTAAATCTAGCATAAATAAAGTATGAAAATGTATTCATTAAAAAAATTATTATTAGAAATCATAGAAATTACAGCAACATAATAAAACGATTAGAACTAATATACCTACACTTATAATTATCTATTTAATAATGTATTAATTAATTTATTATAAACTCAATTGTTTCAATTGCAAATACTACTTCTTAATTGTTTCTATTATTTGATTGTAATTTTCTTTGTTAAAAAGGTAGGTATATACATATTTCATAACAATATAGGTATTTGTCTCAAATTAATAGGAACACGTTATTTGCGATTACGGCGACGCGACGTGTAGATGACGTCAGCTATTACATCAAGCCCTTGGAATAGGAGTTTTATTACCAATCAGGTAAGTACATTATCGTCCAATTCTCACATACAGCTCACGTCCATAGATAATGCCGGCCCTGGATCAGACTTTATGGCGAGAACTACCGAAATGATCCATTTATTACGGTCATTAACAACCCTATCTGCAAGTATGGAAATGACGCGGATTTCACTGGACTTATTTATGAACTTGTTAGGGGTGTCAAGTCAATTGATAATAAGTGAGAGGGAAATTAGTTGATTATTTCTCATGGTCCATATTGTTGGGCGAGTTATGGTGAGCCTAAACTAGTACCTACAGACAGTCAAATCTTTCATCAATAATTTGTTTGATCGATGTAGAAAGTAATCAAAAGAAACCGTGCTTAAATATGAAATATTTTTTTTTCATTATGTCTTCATTCATTCATTTGTCAACTATAAGGGAATTTCATAGGCGTGCATGTGTCAAACATAAAATAAAGTCGTAGACAGAATATACCTAGGCTACTGAAATTTTGGCTTGAGAAAGATAAATATTTTTTCTGGGTTGAATACAGACTGGTTAATATTTTTTAGACGACCGAGTTCCAGATCATTCAAAACAAAACATAGGACAAGATATCTACTAAAACTTTATTTTTCAAAAACTATGCAAGCCAAAGAAAAACCTAACAAGTAAGTACAATTATTACTATGGTATGGCATGACGCAGTGACCCGAAGTGAATATCCACTGCCCTCCGATACCAGAAATCACCAGTTGACCCAAAAAAAATTGTATTCTTGAAACGTCTCTCTGCGGCCTCACTCGAGTAAGTAACAGTAAATTACTTACCGGATATCCTAACTGTAAAACAAAGAACTTCTATGACAATAAAATGTTCATCTCTCTATTTACCTTTAAACTTAGATACACAACGCCGGGCCGCTGGATTCTAAGCCCACAGCGGTAATGAAAACCAAACAACACCGAGGCATCGCAATGATTTAATAGAGATGCCTGAAGGCAACGGGTACGTCATTAGGCATGACTTAATGAGCATACACCAGAATAGATGATAATTACTAAGGCCTTGTGACGTCATTCTTCATTTAAGTAGCAAGAGTTCTGAGCAAAAAGACAAGATCTATTTGCCCGTTAAGCGGCTTTGGTCTTGTTTGATTTGCTTTTTACTTTGGAGCCTAGTTAGGCGAACTTCTGCCTTGACGTGGAAATAGCCGTGGACTCCAAAATGATTCTCTAAGGGGAAAACACGCTGTATGAGAATTTCGAGTTATTTTACAGCCAGATTTTTATCTTCTTTTGTTACTATTTTATCTTATTTATTTAGGGGACTTTGAGTCGTCATTTGTCAGTCGTCATGGTGACCATGTCAGTCCCCCATTTTAACAAACTAACTACCTACCTACTACTTATAAATTATATCTAAAACTAACCTAAATAATTTAATTGCCGCATCACTCAGTGAAGCGGATAAAATTATTTGGAAAACACCAGTATCCGTTAGGTTAACATCGTACAAGTCACTTAATTCTGCTCTTAAAGACTCGCCCCGCTCACACTCCACTAGAAGATGCTGTACATCTTCCATGACGCCACATGTGTCACAACACAATTGGGCGAGTTTGTGATTTTCATTAAATGTTTAAATTTTACTAAATACATTCAAAAAACTAACTGTTGATAAATGTACACAAATATGCGAGCGCCCTCAGATTGGGATGCAACCATTTCGAACTAAAAGCAAAGCGGTCGGACATTTACGATAACATTCCATACGATTTTAATAACACGTTTACTATGTTAAAAATCCGACGTAAAATATGTATTTTCACGAGGTTCTGTCTCGTTCTGATCACGGATAATATACCTATCTAATACGATTTCTCTGCAATGCATACTACCGTGACATAATGCGATAGGATTCTGTCGAAACATAAATTCTGATTGAAAGTTTTACCCATGATTCGAGCACGATGATCCGTGGCATGTAATCTTGAAGTTCACTCTATCGTAATAGGTATTATAATCATTGCTTCATCCCCCGAGATGACAACCTGTGCTTTGCGCCCATTTATTACACTGACTCAGCAGGGTAGGAGGTAGTGTTTATTGGTTCCACTTTTAAAAGGTGTCATAAAACACAGGCTGTCTAAAAACTGCCTCATCCTATATCTTCATCTAGCAAAACAATTGTTCGAACAAACTGAAGTAGTTAAGAAGACTTGTTCAAGGTACTTACTTAAATATGAATATTTCACATATTGATGACTTGCCTTGTATAGCTTCCCATGTAATTATTATAAATTAAAGAGCCTAGCCCAGGGGCTAGGCTCTTTAAGTGGAGGAAATTACATCATTACAACGACAGGTCGTTGTAATGATGTAATTTCCTCCACTTTTCTCTATCCAATGTCTTATACTTCTTTACATGACAGTGACTTGCCCCTTGATCTGACTCTTAAAGCTAATTCTTAGTCTTTATCTTCCTCGTCTTCCTTCTACTTTTCCTTCTATGATGTTCTTCATGAAGTTTTTCCAATGTTATAATGGTGAAAAATAATAAAATAAAGCTCCTACCTCCAGTAGGCTATCTGGGCGCTTTTTAAGTGTGGCCGCCAAATTAAAGTGGCATGGACCGTTCATAATTGGACATGACATCCCATTGACGACCTAGCTCCTCTCCTTTAAAAATCCACGCCATCCATTAATTCTACGGTAAGTAGGTTTTTTCTTTTTTTGAAAACACCTCATCGTGAAAAGTCTCACAAATTTAAACACAACAAACACCTAAAATCGTGCGGTTGAATTTCTAATGCTCAAATTTAATTACTCGGTTATACCTCCTGAATTAAAAGTGTGCCTTCAAAACCTGGACTGACCCTTAAACTTTAAAATACTACCTAAATAAACAAACCGGTGTGCTGATCACTTTTATACGTGCTAAAACATTCATCCACATCGCCGAGCCCCACTCCCAGAGAGATTAAAAACAAATTTTTAGGATATTTTGTTTGATGGGTTTATCAAACGCTGGCTGATATGAAGGCTTAAAAAGGTTCCATTGGGTAAACGAAATGGAATATTTTAAATGGAAAAATGGCAAGCTCACCTTTGTGTTAAATTAATAAAAGGATTTATGTTTTAGGGATCAATGAGCTTTTTCAGGGTGCTTTACATTCATTGGGAAAATAGAAATATCACAGAATCACCCTCTTCAATGGTAAAGCGCCACATTTTTTGCGCACTAGGACGGTTTTTATCGCTAATTTTTTAAGGCTTGTATTTTAAGTATCAAAGAAAATTACAACTTAGTAAGTACTAAGAATGTACGATTGAAACAGTTGAGCTAACTAGGGACTGTTTAATCTAGAAGTAAGCCAACTGATCCAAATCAACACCAATCGAGAACGTCCCCAAGACGCTGGCTGTATTGCTTTTCTGTATGGCAATGCTGATGCGCTGCGCCAGATACTCACCAGCTCTCTTATCACGGGTTGACATTAATTATTGTAGTTGTTTATGTAATAGAGTTTATAATGATTGGAAAGTGAAAGAAAAACAAATTGCAGAAAGTGAAAAGAACAATACAACTTACGTAAATATTCAGGTAAGCTCCATTGTCTTTGCATTTGTAACAGAGATTCTTATTGAAATAACTTAGAAAAATCAACTTTCTATCGACTTTCACTAAACTTACATCTAGGGATCGAACTCGGCTTAACTTTCAAATTGGCAGACAGAAAAAACTTTCTATCAATCATGAATATTTTATCAATTTTTTTTCCAAGTTAAAATCTATGTTAAAAAATGATTTGCTTTTCAATGAAAATAAACTGTTGAAAAAGTTCTAAAAATCTTTAATTTGATTTCAACTCTAGACACCAAATGCAATTTTTAATCCAAATCCATCGTAATAGAGACTTTTTCACATTGAAAGTCGATTAGAGAGTCCCACTAGCGATCTCTGGTAGCGATTAGTAGGCAACACGCAAACTTGAGGAAAAAGTTCCTTGGAGAGTAGGTTTTAATTGAAGATAGATGGAACCTCCAGTTAGGGTACTGGCAGCATATTGAGAGGCAATTTAGCACTTCGATATTTAAAAGTTGGAATAGTATTTTTGTCAACTTGAATCATTTATCAATTAAGTATTATAGATCAGTTATTCAAAGCTGGCGGGATCTTCTTTTGTTTTTTTTCTGTACTTAGTTATTTTTTTTTAAGAAAAAACATAAGTCAATCGCTCCAGCTAAGTATATTACCTGAGCCTATAATTACAAAAAAACGTTTATATAAATTGAAATAGATCGGTCAATGTAAACCGATTCCAAGCTAAGCTTAATTAAGTAAAATTCTTATAAGCCTTAATAAAATGGATCGACAGATACCATCATGCTAAATAATATTGTGCATATTATAGTGTTAAAACATTTTGCGTCCGTAGAAAAATTCTTACGTTTTTAGATTTTTTCAATAAAAATTGTCGTCATTTATGAGCACTATTTAAATTCATAAAATCTGATTTGACTCAGGTATTAAGAACGAAGGATTCAAATATTTTTAAATTGAATGACATCAGTGGCATCGACGACCTCAGTGGCGCAGCGGGCGAAGGTCTGCCTGCGACGCAGGAGGTTGCGGGTTCGATTCCCGCCTCGGAACAAATTAGTGTACGATCTGCAGAAATTTGTTCCGGTGGTCTGGGTCTTTCTATGTTATAATAAAAAATATCTATCTATGTAGTGTATTGTATTAAGTATATCAGTTATCTAGTACTCATAACACAAGCTCTGCTTAGCTTGGGGCTAGATAATGCTGTGTGAATAGTCCAGCATTATTTATTTATTTATTTATTATTTATACAGGGTGTTCTGGATGTTTTCTATGTATGATACAAAAAATATCTATCTATGTAGTGTATTGTATTAAGTATAATTATCAGTTATCTCGTACCTATAACACAACCTCTGCTTAACTTGGGGCTAGATGGAGCTGGGTGTGAATTGTCCAACATTATTTATTTATTTATCAATTCAAAACAACTCTTGCATCCCAAAATGTAATTTCAACGAACTCTATTATGATAATGTTTGGACCACAGTTATGTAACAAATTGAATATGTACGTGAAGTGTAATGGGAATTCAGTGGTGAATAAAATATTAATATAACCCACAATTCAATATCTACGGAACCTAAATATTTAAACAGTAAGTGGTTTATGAAGGTCGGGAACACCTCGGAAATACTGAATAGTAGGGGATTTCTGGTTTTTGAAACACTGGTAGTTACACAAGGTGTTTGGATACAAATAAAGACAAAACAAATCTAGGTAAGCCGCGACAAAGCTCACAAGGTTTATATTGTAATGTATAAACAAACAATATACGAGTACTATACAGGGTGGACCAAACAGTGACGTCATAATAAAATAAAAATGCCTTACACCCGGGGGTACCCGAAAATACCCCACGTATGTTCCCCAACTTTTCGTAGTTTTCGAGTTATGATTTTTTAAAGTTTTCAAATCGAGACTCGTCGATCCACTATTATAATTTCTGGTGTCGAGGCATTTTATCCCTCTAATTCTATTTCCCTTGATGAGTTTGTCATCTCTGGTGGAAAGTCAACCCAGTAACATGTTACCTGCGGAATGTCGTTAAATCTCAGGTTTACAGCGAAATGCTTCAGCTCAAATGTTTATAGTAAAGTTCTAGGTACACTGAATTACACGAGCTGGAATTTCAGCCATATGAAACCTGGATCTTAGTGTAGAAATTAGTTTTTTGTCGTAGATCGATCTATGTACGTGTTGAAACACTTCAATATTAAATCTCATGATCCGTCCACACTTCGGCCAAGGCTTGCTGGTCATGACGAGTCTTCATTCGATTGGCCAACACCGACCACTTTTTCACTTCTTCTAGTGCACAAACAATGCAATGAAGAAAAATTAACACTTTATTGCTTATTTGTTAGTAATTATTGTTTAAAATTTGACTTCTTTGCGCTTATTTTGTAAGCTGAAAGAGATAAAGGCTTTTTCGCCAAAGGATTTCTTTAAGTTTTTATTGCATTGTCGCGTCTGATTGGGTATGGGTCTCTGTTTGTATGTTAATGGACAATAAACTACTGGCCCGATTCTTAAAATTCTTTAGGCTAATAGGGAGCTACATTATTCTATATTTCTATAGGCCATGTTGTATACTAGTACCATGTGATCGCAACCGCAGTCACACGCTAGTCACACTAATATTGTAAATGGCGAAAGTTTGGATGTTTAAATGTATGGATTTATGGATAGTTGTTTCTTATCTCTTCACGCCAAGACTACTGAACGGATCGGGCTGACATTTTTTCTCTTTTATTCCATGAATCAGTTCCCATGGGATAGGAAACGTTTCCATAGAAACAACGCGTGCGTAGCCGCAGTCAGAAACCAGTTGCTGATAAAATAAGGAGCCGTATGTTTCTACCGCGCCGTATGGGGATTTATCGCAGCACTCAGCGAGTGTTTACTACTATCGAAGCTTTAGAATTACTAACGCGAGAGTTGCTGGTCTGCACAACATAAACCAGATGCCGAAGCAAGCTGGGCTTTTAAATTCGAAACTGTGTTTTTAACAGAGTTTAACATCTCGCGCGTCCGAGCTTAAAAATAAATGAATTTATTGTTTTGAAAAAACTCAAAATCAACTTTGAATCCCTTAGGTTTTTTGTTATTATAGTGCCTAACCCCACACCCAGGGTAATTTCTAAGAAATCAAATAATATCGCAAAACGCTAAAAAGCTAACGGACAAAAATCCGTAGGAAGTCGCAGAGATTTTCGACTCCGACGTCACTTGACCTCGTGGTGTAGTTGTTTAGCACATTCCGGTACTGACGGAAGGATGCGGGTTCAAATCCGGTCGAAGTCGGAAATTTTTGAGATATTATTTGATTTCTTCGAATCCCTTAGTTTTAAACTGTTTTTTATGTTTTGCGGAATAAATACTAATCCCTCGGAAGTAAACATTTTATGGGAGCACATCGGGATTCTCTTCTATACAATTGCAAAAGAATCATCGGAGTTGGTCCATAAAAGACGGAGAAATCGACGGACATACATAAAAAAAATTATACAGCCGTACCTACTCCCCTTTTCAAAGTCGGTTCAAATATGACTTTGTCGTCAATTTTTTTCGTAAGTAAATAAATGACTTACGCATGTTTATGAAATTATCTGTGTGTTGGATTAGAGTGAAATAAAATTACTGTTTTTCTTTCATAATTAACATTATAAGTAACTTTTACCTAACTTGTCGGAAGCGTCCCCAAGACGCTGGCTGCATTGCCCCGCTGTATGGCAATGCTTACCTAACTTCGATCAAATATTCCGCGGCCTCCCCCGTAGATACCTAGAACCTTACAAAAATTACATTCAAAATTGTCTACGACTTGTTTTGTCGCAGACAGTTTGCGCAGCGCCTGACAAGTTTTGTGCATACGGAACAGGATATTAGTGGAGTCGAATTTATTTTATTTTCTTTTGTAAGTAGGTAGGTACTTACCTGAAAATAATATACAGTTTATTTTTATAAGGATTATTAAATCAACAAAATTCAGATAAAGATAACACATCATTTAGTGATAGTACTATATTAGTCTCAACATTATTGTGTAACAAAAGTTAGTGAAATAAACTTAAAATACAACTTTCAGGCAGGCACTTTAAAGTAAAACAACTAGTTTCTGACCGCGGCGTCGTACAAGATTTTTCCGGGACAAAAATGAAACGTTATTTCAAGATAAGGATCTTATAAAATACTTTTGAACGATCTGAACACATTATTATTAGTACCTATTATTTAATTGTAAACGTATTTTTATGAAACATAAATAAACACACTAATCAAAAAAAAAATTTAGAAACAATAGCTATAACAATATTCATCAACTTAGAACAAAGTAATTTTTTTAACAATGCTGACCAAAAAACAATATTTAATGCTGAATTCTTAAGAATGTGGCTAATATCACAATTCAAAGGTAAAAAATACATTTAAACTTACTGAAAATAAGAAATTCTATAATTTTTCTTCTGCTTGGACGAGTGATTTTGGCATTTGGCCATGTTTTCTGTCCGAGCGCTAAAATGACACTAGTTGAAATGGTAACTAATCATGCAAAAAGGCTTCTCTTTTGATACAGACGGTTTCAGGGTGCGCATTGTGAATCTATGGGGGCCGGCAAAAACCTTGATCTATGTTACCTAACTATAATTTTTTTTTTTCTTTCGATCACTTCCCGTTTCATTCGTCAGTAGTCGTTGGTCAGTAAATGCTTCAATATAAGGTCGTATAACGAAATTTAAAAAAGAAACTACTTAAATTTGCTAAGTACATTTTAAGACCCTCGACTTTTTTTAATTCAGAAATATCCATGGCTCAGCGAAGTATTTCGCCCAAAAAGCTAAGAACATTGATTCCCAGAAGACTTTCTAGGCAGCGATTTCAAGGAGAATTCCAAGGAAAATTACAACAAATTACCACCTTCACGCAATCCATCTTCAAAGCACTCACCGATATCAAACTGTTGAACCAGCAGCGAGATATTCCAACACTAAACTCAAAGTGGAGTAAATAAAATTCAAATTATATCGGAGCTTTCGCCAATCGATTACAGCAAGCGGCTATTAAAATTGCACAGCTTGCCGCCTGCTGACACTCTGCAGAGTCAAATTGACTTTTTTCCGATAACATTTACCAGACTCAACGTTTATTAGATACTCCACAGAATTTTTTTTAAACATTGAATTATTTAGTAAAAGTAGGAAACATGAGCAGATTAAATTCACTCGGATGAATTTGAAAGAGGTTACGTGGCACTTTAATTCGGAACAACAATGTTTTGCAAACACATTTTCTTTTATGACAAGAAGACGTTTCATGTTGTGTGACTTTAGTTAGATAATGAAAAAATATTTCATTGATTGATGGACATTACAGATCTCTAGACATGTTCAAGATTCATCGACTCATATTTTGTGGGGTGCAATTTTTTGATGCAGTGGAAGACTTGCTCAGCTTCTTTGTCTAACGGCATTAAACGGCATAACTCACGTGCACGCACGTTTTTATTTGCGATTTATTATAAGTCATAGCCAATAGCCAAACGATTAAGTCCAGTTGGCATGAAGTAACTTCAGTAAGTACCTATAAGTTCCCGGAACAGTTCTTCCAAAGTGCCATATCTCCAACCGTAAACCACAGCCATTCAATTAATTGCCATTCCATTCGGTCGGCCGTTGCGAAACGAGCTGATCTTAATCCGGCTTCGCTTAAACTTGTTGGTACGGAGCGAGATTAAGTAGTTACAGAATTAGCGAGTGGAATAAACAACCCATTGATTTTCTTCCTCATTTAATTTGGCCGGAACCATTGCTAGTTTTGCTAACAGCTTTGTTCTGCGTTAGTGTTGCATGAGTGGTCCTATCCTACTAATATTATAAAGCCGAAATTTTGTTAAATGTGAATTTTTGTTACCTAGGATCTCCAAAACTACTGAACAGATCAAGATGAATTTTGGTGTATCTATAGAACATAGCCTAACGTAGATAGTGGGCTAATTATTCTACCGAAAATACGCGTTCAAAGCCGCGAGCAGAAGCTACTAATATTATAAAGCCGAAAGTTTGTGAAATGTGAATTTTTGTAACCTAAGATCTCCAAGACTACTGAACAGGTCATGAGGAAATTTGGCGAAAATTTAGAACATAGCTTAACTTAGATAATAGGCTACTTATTATATCGAAAATACGCATGCGAAGCCGCGGTCAGAAGCTAGTAATATTATAAAGCCGAAAGTATGTGAAATCTGATTTTTAGTTTCCTTACCTGATTTTTAGTTACCTTAGATCTCCAAAACTACTAAACATATCAAGATGAAATTTGGTGTACATTTAGAACATAGCCTAACTTAGATAATAGGATATTTATTATACCGATAATACGCGTTCATAATATCATATAATATTCACAGTAGCACCCCGGAGTCAGGAAGTTGGCGGTGTTACACCCCCCGTGCTTCGGAAAGCACGTTAAGCTGTTGGTCCTCCGCCTAACCTCTCCCGGTCGTGTCGGTCTGCCGTCCCATCGGTTTATGAGAGTGAGGAAATAGAGAGTGCACCTGTGTTTGCGCGCACAATTGTGCTCTATAATATGTCCTGTGTACCTGGTTAATCTACGTTGAGACTGGCCGCCATGGCCGAAATTCGGCTAGGAGAGCATCAATACGCGTGCGAAGCAGCTGCCAGAAGCTAGTTTTTATATAATTTCAGTTTCATGTGCTAACTTTTCATTTCGATGCGAGCTGGCAGAAGCGAAGGTATTCCCAACGTCTTAGGTGAGATGTGCCTATTTCCGAGACTTGAATGACGCATGATCATTTCCAGCGTTTCATGTGAGGCGTCCCTATTGCCAAAGTTTCACGGAAAGGTTTCCCAAAATCTCAAGTGATAATATATATATCCACTACTGTTTTAGATCATTATAAAGAAGCTAAAAGATGAGGTTGAGGTGAGGAGGTGAGGAGGGTTGGGGATCGCAGTTTGGTGGTAGAATTGTTCTGCAAGGGGCGCTGCTGCCCGTCCCCGGTGGATATCCTTTAGTCGCCTCTTACGACACCCGCGGTGGTGCAAATTCTAAACCGGCACCACACGGCGCAAAGAACAAAGACAAAGAAAATTACAATCAAATACAATAAATAAATTAGAAGTAGTATTTACAATTGAAACAATAAGCAAACTGCAAGCTGTTGCAAACAATCTACAGGTAGCTCAACTGATTCATATGAATACCAGTCGGAAGCGTTCCCAAGACGAGCTGGCTGCATTGCTGATGCGCTGCGCCAGATATTCACCAGCTCTCGGGTTACGCGTCGCTTCGACCAGATGCTCAGATAATTTTAGCCAGAAGTAAAAAATATCTATTTAGTGCTCATCCCAACACAATCTAGCAAGTAGACAAGTACATTAATTAAGAATGCATTCATTTAACTAACTTCCAACTTTTAATTAAAATGTTTAATGGTGCATTTTCACTCCCAAAAAGTAGCGCAAACTCATTCGTTAAACATTTTGTTTGTTTACACGTTTAGTTTCCCCGGGGCGGCGTTTGTGAGGGCGATTACGTAACTGCATGTACTCACGATAAAGAACTCATGGGAACACTTTGGTGAATTTTTTTAGTATCTTTTAATGTTTTTTTTTAACTTTACATCCTTATGCAAAGAAAATTATATTCAAATAATAGAAATAAATTAGAACTAGTATTTGAGGATTGGTAAAACAAAAAGTCTCTTTTCAAATTTTACACTTATTGAGTCAAAGCTCATTTTGTACCTGAAAAGTAGCTTTTTGAAAATCAAAGAGAGAGAAACATTTCGAAAAAAAGCGTCGTTTTCAAAAGACTTGTAATTTGAAGTCGATTTTCTTCAAGAAATAATGCTATATGTCGAGTTTTTGTGGCATCAAACGATAGATTTTTAGTCTTTCCAATAAAAATAAAAAAACAATTTATAATCAAATATCCAAAAAAAGAAAAGTGACTTTCTGTTCACCCACTCCTCATTTACAATCGAAACAATCTAGCTAACTGCAGACAGTTGCAAACAATCTGAAACAACTGCAACAATCTTTGTGAATAGAGGCTTTTATCTGCAGGTATCACAACTAATTCATTTTTAACGATTGTCTTTTATTCCACATACACATAAACACATATTATTTTATCCCATACACATATATTGTGATCAAATTAATAATAATGGAGAAGATGTTTCTCAGATCTCCTTGGCTAGCCCCCAATTCATTCAAAATTTAGCTGCTGTTTCGTTTTTTTTCTTTCTTTTGGTGAAAACTGAGATTCCGCTGTAAGCTCATCGAGTCAGTAAAATTCGTTACAAATTTTTTTACTTACACTTTGTATAACTCAGCATAGGTTTGACAGTAAATTGAGGCTTTTTTACTCCTTACCTGTTAATCATATTGGTTCCCACGATACAGGCCCAGCCTAGTGTGGGAATCGTTGTCATTTTGACTCTGTAAATTATGTCTACTCACACAGAAATTATGTGTATAATGAGTTATAATTTTGTAATTTTAATTCTGTAGTAGCAATAAACATATTTTTTATTTTGAATTTTCATTTCATTTCATATACAACGTAAGAGCCAGTAATTCAGTAACATTTATACACACAAGACATGGTACAAAACACATTGGTGGAATAATACAGTATAGCTGTATATCTCACCCGAGTAAAGTACACGTGAATATTTTAGGAGTAAATAGTACTTTACTAGTTATAGGAATTATACCAGAATTTACCTTCAAGAAATAAAATTCTTACTTTGTTTCCTTGCACAACAAAACGATTCATAACAAATGAACGAGTTTTTTACCCAACAGCAAAACATTCAGAGACGAGAGAACAAAACCACAAAACAACTTGAAGATAAGTTTTGAAATACACTATCTCTGCGAAGCTTCTGGGGCCTGCGGTGTTCAAGACGAAGAAGAAAACTGAGGCCCAAGTCGAAACAAAACGTGTGAAAACGCCTTTTGTTTTGGTATTCATTTCAACTTTTACTACATTTTCAAATTTATTTTTAATTTTATATTTAAGGAGGACATCTGTGAGGGCGGGTGCGGTGGCAGATTTGGCCGAAGATCTCAAGAGGCGCAAATATGCAGGTCTCGACAGAGCCTACACAGTTGCTCCCCTCGGAGTCGAGACCCTAGGTCCGTGGGGTACCGAGGCTCTTCGGGTTTTTAAAAAATACTCTGTGTCTGGTCGAAGCGACGCGTGACCCGAGAGCTGGTCAGTATCTGGCACAGCGCAGCAGCTTTGCCATACAGCGGGGCAATGCAGCCAGCGTCTTGAGACGCTTCCAATAGTTATTGATATGGATCAGGTGAGCTACCTGTAGATTGTTTGCAACAGTCTGCAGTTAGCTCAATTGTTTCAATTGTAAATACTTGTTCTAATTTATTTCTTTTATTTGATTCTAATTTTTAATGTTACATTACAAACATCTTGAGTTACGAAATGACTAAGTCACAATAAAATGTATTAGATTTTACGGTAACGAGTATTTAGAGAGTTTTATAACAACTTTCAAATTAAAACTGGCCAAATGCGAGTCGACTCGCACACGTAGGCTTCCGTAGCATACTTTCGCAGAAGAAACAAGAGAAACCTTAACGCCCAGAGCACACCTCCGCTGCGGAACACGAGTGGCGGAACCGCTGGACTAATTCCGCTGTGATCAAGTGTAGTTTGAGTTGCGGAGGTGTGGCTGACGTTGGAGCAGATCGGCGGAACCACGCGGGGAAAGAGATAGAATTATAATCAAATCTATGCGTTAGAACAGGCAGTTTCGCTAGTGTTCCGCTTCTCCTACATATGGACAAGACATGGCGAAATTATTGCGGTTCCGCTGTTATGGTTTGGCAGCGGAGGTGTGCCACGGGCGAACAATTTTTTTCATGTTTCGACAAAATATCAAAAGACTCGGGTCACGCGTCGCTTCGACCAGACGCTCAGATACTTTTAAAAAAACTTGAACAGCCTCGGTACCCCACGGACCTAGGGTCTCGAATCCAAGGGGAGCAAATGTGTAGGCTCTGTCGAGCCTCTTGCGATCTTCGGCCAAATCTGCCGCCGCGCCTGCCCTCAGGGATGTCCTCGGAAGATGGGAAGGCGCAAGTGTGTCGACGCATGTAGCGTCCCACACAATGGGCCTCCCCAACTCCCATGGGACTAGTGTCATACCGTCGGGCCTCTTAACATTGCCACGTAACAGATCATTTTTTTATTATTTGTTGTCATAGCGGCAATAGTAATACGAGACATACACACACCTACACATTCCGTGTAAATTTGAACTTGACTACCTTTTACGGTTCAAAAGGTAAAGCCTTGACAAATGTAGACCAAAAATAGGCAAAAAATCACGTTTTTAAGACAGCCCTTTAATTTAATTTTATTATTTGTTGTTATAGCGGTAAAAGAAATACAATCTCAGTGAACATTTCCTCAGTCTACCTTTTACGATTCATGAGATACAGCCCGCTGACAGACAAACAGACGGACGGACAGACAGCGAAGGCTTAGTATTAGCGTCCTATTTTCACTCTTCGGTTACGGAACCCTAAAAACAATGTTAATATGTATTAAGGAATTTGAAGTCAGCTTTTAATTTTCTTAAAACAATCAAATACTTTTCAATTTAAGTGATGGGGAACTGGGCAAAAAATTTAGTTTATTTGAATGTTTTTTTTTTCTACAAGAGTTAACTAGAAAAACGTTTCTGATTCTGCATAGAGTGTTCGCTCATTGAAAATCTATCATCACACTTATAATATCAATGGGAAAGTTGAGATGTTCAGATGTATGGATGGATGTTTGTTACCTCTACGCCAAAACTACCGAACGGATCGAGCTGAAATTTTATATACAGGTGGTTTTAGGCCTGGAATAAAACATAGACTTTCAATCGCATAAACGAGTTCACATGGGATAGAAATCACTTTTTAACGTTTCCATAGAAAACAATGCGTGCAAAACCACGGGCAGAAACTAGTTCCAAAATATGTTATTGAAAAGTTAACGTACCTATTACGTACACGTTTTGTTCTGACTCAACGTCTCGAGAAGCTAAAACGGCCAACTTGCATAAATAGCGAAGATTCAGACGACGACACCAGTACAGTTCTATTTTAAAATAGTCCAACATCGGAAATCGCTGGGAACGGATTTGTTTGGAATTTCTTGATAAGTTTCAAGATATTCGATGGAAGGAGGAACGGAACTCTCGGATAACGCTGAGAATTGGAATAAACTACGAAATTACTTTAAAATATTGGTTGAAAAGTTTTGCTAATATTTATAATTTAAGTAAATGATCCCTCCCCAACGTATTCCCTAATATAAGTAACTACACAATATTCATTTAAAGACTTATAATAAAAAATGTTGGCGAGTATATTCTCTGTGCTCTATTCATTCAGAGAGACGGAAACTGTAAATTTTTGAATACAACACACTGAAACACATTGAAATACTTATAAAATTTCTTGACATATCAATTTACAGAACAGACACTCAAAACTCAGAAGTGACTGTAAGAACCACTTCAATTTCCCGCGCCCACTTAAAATGCAATAAAGCTGAACTCATCAAATAAGTAAATACTAAAAATGGCGTCCAATCAGAACTTTTGACGCAGATGGTTGGAACTTGCTAAAAGTTAGTGGAGACCACTGTCCCACGGCTTCCCACAATTTCCAATTCCAACTCAAATCTCTGAAAGATACTCCATGACCAAGTTTTGGTAATGCTCAAATTTAACTGCAAAACTTCATCATTATTACTTACCTACCTGTTTTATTTCCGTGAATTTCAATTTTGGGTATGTTCTACGGTTTCTATTTACCGAGGTTTCCTTCCACGAATCAACTCAGTCTACTTATGGTGAATGATGAAATGACGGTAAGTACCTACCCACCTGATATGTGTATCTTAAAGACTGTTAAGTTACTGTTCTTTTTATTTATTTTATTTATTTATTTATTTACAAATGGACTTACAGTAGATCCAAAACGTCCAGGAGTCAGATACATATGAATAACAAAAATAGGCGCAAAGTAGTCAAATCTTGGACACAATACAAATACAAAACAATGAATACAAACAATTTTATCAATCATAATGTCAATCTCGAATCAATACAATTATTAATAACTAGCTGCTGCCCGCGGCTTCGCCTGCGTAGTTCCCGTTCCCGTGGTAATTCCGGGATAAAACATAGCCTATGTCCGTCACATGGTTCTAAGCTGCCTCCCCACCAATTTTCAGCCAAATCGGTTCAGCCGTTCTTGAGTTATAAATAGTGTAACTAACACGACTTCCTTTTATATATATAGATTAATAGCAAATCAAATTCTTATATCTATTTAACTGGATAATAAATTAATAGTTAAGGACGTAGTTAAATTTCATCTACAAACGAGCAAGTCAGTCTATATAGCTTATTTATATTGTCAGCGAATATGTCGGCTTCTTTGTACTGGTGAAGGAAGTGGTTAAGCAGAGCTATTGCTCGCGGCGTCGGAGCGGCGGCCCCGGCCCGAGTTCTTACCCAAGGGAGCTGCGCGAACATCGCTGGCTGGCGATGTGGACCTGTCGCACCCGTTGTGCCCGCCATATCTCGCCGTGGTACCGCCAGCCCAAATTGCTGGAGAGCAGCTTGGTTACCTTTCTTGTGCTGTTTGTGTGTGTGTGTACCCAATAAAAGTCTATCTATCTATCTATCTTAGTACCTATAAGGACCCTCCCACAGAACAGTCAAAAACTTTCTATCATAGATCTTAGAAACATTTGACGATATGGTACGTTATCCCAGCGTTTCCTCAAAAAATGGCAAGTGTTACAACTACCTACACGCAAACACTCGCTCACAGTTACATGTCCAATCTTGTGCAAAATTTTAATGAACAAACACGAGGGCATTTATGTAGTCTTTTAGTCAATAAATCACACGCGTTCCGTGTTACGCGTGCTTGCTACGACGTACTTTAGTGTGGTCAGCGCGCCGCCGGTCCGACTATGACTGAGGTGGGTGGACCTGATTGCACCTAATTTCCTTCCACTTTCGAGAAGTTAGTACCTCATCTCCCCTGTTTTACTTAGATCGATGGATTATATAGTATTCATAGGCGAGTTACAATCCAAGCCTAAATTGAAGTTAGTAACAAAAAGGTGGGTATTTATTGCGTGGGTAAGTAAGTCGGTCTTTTTAACCCCCGACGCAAAAAGTGTTATAAATTTAACGTGTTTGTCTCTGTATATGTGTATCTATCTGTGGTATCGTAGCTCCCAAACGGATGAACCGATTTTCGTTTTTAGGGTTTTGAAGATCGAAGATCGGTTTCAAAACCCTTATGGTCTCGCTTTGTCTGTCCTTTTTTCCCTCCTTAATAACTCAAAAGCTACTGCAGCTATCAACTTGAAATTTAAAATAATAATACATTTCGTGCGCCTGTACAGATTTAAAGAAAAATAAATGAAAATAAATGAAAAATGAAAATGAATATTTTCCATACAAATTGTGATGCCGAAATTTTAAAAGATACCTACAGAGTCATATGGGGTATCAAATGAAAGGTATCATTTTGTACGTTTCAGAACAGTTTTTGAAATTTTTGTAGGTTTCATACTTTTTAAAATATTTCGAAAAAAGTCGAAAAAAAACCCATTCCCCCCCCCCTATCTCCGAAGATTGCAGAGTGATCCATGTAAAATGTATGGAGCGTTTATAGACATGGATCTATATTTTACAGGAAAAATATAGAGAAGTTTGAAAAAAGAACACTTTTTGAAAAATGGTCAAAAAGGGGGGGAATAATTTTCAAAAGGGAGGGCTACCTCATAGAGTGGGATATCAAATGAAAGGTATTGGTTTGTAGGTTTCAAAACAGTTTTTTGAATTTCTGTAGGTTTCATACTTTTTGAAATATTTTGAAAAAAGTCGAAAAAATACCCATTCCCCCCCCCCCTATCTCCGAAGTTTGCAGAGCGATCCGTTTACAATGTATGGAGCGTTTGTAGATATGAATCTATATTTTACAGGAAAAATATAGAGAAGTCTGTAAAAGGAACACTTTTTGAAAAATGGTCAAAAAAGAATAATTTTCAAAAGGGGGGCTACCCCGCCGAGTGGGATATCAAATGAGAGGTATCGGTTTGGACATTTCAAACCAGTTTTTTAAATTTCTGTAGCTTTCATACTTTTTGAAATATTTCGTAAAAAGTCGAAAAATTTACCATTACCCACCTTAACCGAACCACCATTTATCCGAAGCATGCAGAGAGATCTATCTGAAATGTAGGTTGGTACCTACTATTCTTAGGTATTCGTTAAATTGCGAAGTCTCTAACCGGTACTTTTGGTACATATTTGTTGACAAACGTTCAAAACCCTCGGCGCGCGAGTTACACTCGCACTTGACGGATCTTGTTTTTTGTGTCATAGATAATTTTAACTCGAGTGTTCTAAGGGTTCTAAGCCATATTTGTTTTGACAATGTCACAGCGGCCTGCTTATGTATGTTAGACCTGGTCAGTGACCAATCACTGTTACGGGGCGGAATGTAACGTGTCACACAGACTTTTATATAAGTAAAACGTGATGCCAAATGTGTGGCAACACGCTGTAACTGTCGACACTAGACAAACGTTATATGGTTTAAAGTGTCGTAGAAATAAGAAAGTTTTTGATTAATAAAGAAAATACAATATACATCGGTCAGTACCCGCCTTTAGAGCTTAATTAAAAGTATTTATGACCCCTAAAGTCGTTACCTACCCACAAACAAACTTTTCGCTCATCAAATAAGTAATCAAACAGTAATCAATCGAGCAAAGACAGAGAAAGTCAAGTTCTAGAACAAATTGTTATGCAAATAGCATTGTTTTAATCACCGACCATTAAACAAAGCCTTAATTTTGGTCTTAATGAAAATTGTTGGAATTAATTGTTTAAAACAATTATCTTTAGTTAGAGTAAAATTAGTTATTGCCAATTTGGGCTATTTGAGAATCTAAGAATTTTTAAATCGAGTCAGGCGGTAATTGAGTCCGCTACCTTTACCTTTTTTAACATATTTACTTACTTCTTAAATATATTAGTTGTGCATCTAACTTATGAACTGTAAATACTTCTGTAGGGTTATTTTGATTCGTCGGAAAGACCGTCGGATTCGATATCGGAAGCTTTTTACGAAGAAAAACGTTTCCGATATCGAATCCAAAGGCCTTTCCGACGAATCAAAATACCCTTACTGGTAAGAGCGGTGTATTCTAATGCAAGTAATTTTTTTTTTAAGAGGACCTTAATCCCTGTACGTCTAATTTTTATATGTTATCGAAATGATTTTTAAAAAAAAAATTATACCTTTCACGATGTATGGAAATTTGTTTCCAATGCCACCGACCCGGAATGTCGAATAGTCAAAATTCTTAGAGATCTAAAGTTTTTGTTTTTATAGTGCGTAAGCCTCACACTCTGGCAAATTTCTAAGAAAATACATTCCATAGTTAAGTAGATATTAAGATTATAGATATTTTTTTAGATATTTGTTGAGATGTTATTTAATTTATTCTTAGAGATGTTCTACAGATTACAAATCTGTCCGAAAAATTTAAATTTGTAATGAACAGTCCCCATGTTGGCGGATGCTCGTCGAGTTATGATCTGTAGGCTTGTCACAGGCTGTCAAACCAAACATAACAAGCATTATTTACAATGGATCGGAACATGGGGACGAATGGGACGAATCAACATTTGACAACCGATGTCGCGCGGCGGGCGAAGGTCCGCGATGCAGGAGGTTGCAGGTTCGATTCCCGCCTTGGGAAAAATGTTTGTACGATCTGCAAATGTTTCTTTCGGGTGTTCTGGTTATATTCTAAGTATAATAAAAAATATCTATATATGTAGGTAATGTATTTTCTTAAGTATATCGGTCATCCCATAACACAAGCTCTGCTTAGTTTGGGGCTAGATGATGCAGTGTGGATTGTCTAGCGTTATTAGTATTTACATATTATAAGTATTGTATATATTATTAATAATCAGTAGGACGAATGAACGATTACTTACTTTTCGGGTAACAGTCAACTAAAATTTAAGGAGACACATCAAATCCGGCTACACAGCCCGGCGCGGCGGCCGCGGGTTGGTGCAACATGTCAATACCTGAATATTAACCGTGTAGGCGGCCCGCCGATTTCGGTGCGTAGACTCCATAAGATTGTGAATGTGGTCTTCTAAAGCTTCACGATACATCGTCAGCCACATCATCACTTTTCATAAGGTGAGATTGTGACAAACGAAGGTCTTTGAAATAATTTCTATTTTTAGGGTTCCGTATTTCAAAAGGACAAAAGGAACTCTTATAGGATTACTTTGTTGTCCGTCTGTCTATTTGCCTGTCTGTCCGTCTGTCAACCCCCTTTTCTCAGGAACGCGTGGAGGTATCGATTTGAAATTCACATCTAACGTAACCTCTTGGAGCCTCAATATAAATAAAAATTCCAAGTCGACGCCATCAAAAGTTACAGCCATTTACGTCCGAATAAAATTTGGTAAGAAACAAGATCTTATAATTATACGGAACCCTCGGTGCGCGAGTAACTTTCACTTTACGTTTTATTTTATGTCTTATAAATTCTTAAATTCGGTTATTTCAGATCTTATAAAATCAGTATTATTCTTAAACCTCATGAATAGCAATTAAAACAGCCACGTTCACCATTCATAAACCGTTTTGATGTTGGTATAAGTTAATAGTTTATTTGAAATAAAATTGGTGACAGAGCGAGCTATTCAGTTTATGTTGTTTTAATTATTTTTCTGTCTTTTGCACTGAGTCCTAGAAGATAAAAACAAAGGGCCTTTACATTTATTATTTGACGACCTCTGTGGCGTAGCGGGCGAAGGTCTGCCTGCGAGGCAGGAGGTTGCGGGTTCGATTCCCGCCTCGGGACAAATGTTTGTACGATCTGCAGATATTTGTCCAGGGCGTTCTGGATGTTTTCTATGTATAAATAAAAATATCTATGTAGTGTATTGTATTAAGTATATCAGTTATCTAGTACCCATAACACAAGATCTGCTTAGCTTGGGGCTAGATTATGATGTGTGAATTGTCCCGCATTATTTATTTATTTAAGGCCACTGCAGGGTACTGACAAGGTTGGAGCAGTCCATCGCAGTAGGCCAGTCTAAGTTGCCGCATTAAAACTTTTAAATCCATCATGGTTATTGATGCCGCCATGATCACGGAATAAGTGACGGAATAATCATGGCGCATGAAACTGTGCCGAAATATTGGAAAGCTCAAAACTCAAATCCTGGTAAATATCCCGTTATAAATGACTTTAGTGTTAAGTTGCCGCAGGCGATGAAATGATTACTGATGAATACTACGTGAAGGACCTATGTGAAAGATAACTCAGAACTAAGAACCTAGAAAAATCTGTAACCGATATTGATATGTCACTGTCACAAATGGCATAGATCTACTTAGAATAGAATAGAATAGAATATAAATTAATTTGTTAAAAGACTTACACATACTAAACTTAGACTAAAAAACATAATAATCTTAGATTAAAATGCAAGGTCTAAACCCAGTAACAAAACCAACGCTGATCTTCCGTCAGAGCCACATGTTGGCTTTACGGACTAACTACTCAACAAACAAGAAAAACAGACAAAATATTAAAAAAAACTATCAATAAAAAATAATAAAACAATTGTGGGACCTACTCGTATTTGAATAAAGTGCAGTAAGTATTTAATGACTATATTAATTATTTTAAGAAATTAAGGAGATGAAAGTTATATAATAAGTATTAATGTATAAATAGATGCAATTTATGAAATATATCTAAAGAATACTTGTGTCGTTTCTAAGTCTTTCCTGTTCCTGTTGATATTCTTTAATTTACATCTAAAACCATGTAAACTTTGACAGATTATTAGAGAAGAAGTTGATCTATGGGTAGGAGTCCCTTCCGGCTTTGAACGTAAAAATGTACCTAATGTAACGTTGTGTGAAATAAATGCAAAATCTTAAAACCAAGTGTGTTGCTAAATTCTGTCGTTCTAACCAAAAAACCGAGTCATAGTGAGTCTTATGGAATTAAGGCTTTGTATTAAAGATGCGCAACTGCGAATGATCTGGCTAGTCGAATGATCTACAACTACTAATTTACTCATTCGACTTGAATATTAGTAATATACTAATCTTCAAAGTCGAATGAAGACTACTAATTAGTAATTACTAATGCCTCTACTACGAATAGATCGAGGTGTCGAATAACGAATTGATTTCGATTCGATTATTATATATATTAGATTCGATTCGACTGCCTGACTCAAGCAGTTGCCATTACTAACCTTATTAGTTACTACTTTGGTTAGTACTGGCGAGAGGCGTCGAATAACGAATTGAGTTCGACTGCCCGACTCGAGCAGTTGCCATTACTAACCATATTAGTTACTAATTTGGTTAGTTATGGCGAGTCGGGCAGTCGACGCGAAATCAATTCTATATTCCACGCCACTCGCCATTACTAACAAAATTAGTTACTAATTTGCCCTAGTCATTCGAATGGTTCGAATGATTTGTGAAGTCAAATAATTCGAATGAAATCATTCAAAGTCGCGCATATTTACTTTGTATAGCTCACACAATCATCCAGGTTTCCAGATGAGAAACAAGGTTTTCACGTGTGTTTGCAGACAATTCCTAATGTCATATAAAGCCACCATATTTGTTGTGCCCAAAACGCGTAAAGCGAATATAATTTTCAGTCCTGGATGTCTGCCAGCCGCAGTAACTGATTTAAATGCAGCTCTGATGAGATCTTGACTCTGGTATAATGTTGTTTGTATAAAATGCTGGGTGGATGTGAAACTCGCAGCATTTTTTTGCTACTGATGTCCAGTTCTTGCTTACTCGTCATGAGCGAGTCAGGGTAAGAGTTCCTTTGATCTTTATTACTGTGATGTTTCTTATAAATTAAGATAATTTTAATTGCAAAGCTTTGGAAAAAGGGGTTAATTATACTTAGTTTCAACTATATAGTGGCATGATTGCAGAATATTTTGTAAATCCTTTAAAAACCTTTATAACAAGATTAGAATTTACACACTACTTGTACTTGATAATTGAAACACGTTAACTTAAATTCATTATTTTATGTTTTAAATTATTATTGTATGACGTCATCTTCTCGAACTATATTTTGTATCATAATAGGGGGACTGCCTATATTCCAGACTTCTCAGTCTAGTTTAGGCAACTGAGGCTACATAGTAGTTCGAACAAGAATTTTATTATTTACTAAACTTATTTCATAATTACTGACAAATTTATTATATTATGTTTTGAAATTATTCTTTTCGTAATAAATTTATTATTATGATTGCTATACCAAGCAGACTACAATCTTTTATATATTGTAACTTTTTTCAACTGCCTCGCTGGTTTAGCGGTCAGCTTGTTCAACCGCTGATTCGGTCCTGGGTTCGAATCCCGGGTCGGGCCAGTAGTTGTTATTGGGGTTTTGTATTCATAGTAGCAGCCCGCCCGGAGTCAGGAAGTTCGCGGTGTTACACCCCTGTGCTTCGGAAAGCACATTAAGTCGTTGGTCCCGCGCCTGACCTCTCCCCGGTCGTGTCGGTCTGCCGTCCTATCGGATTATGACAGTGAGGAAATAGAGAGTTTACCTCTGTTTGCGCACACACTTGTGCACTATAATACATATGTCCTGCGCATCTGGCTAGTCTCCGATGAGACTAGCCGCCGCCGTGGTCGATACTCGGCTAGGAGGACATTATTTTTATCAAAACCCGCGTCACAAGTTTTAGTTTAGCTTCTATGTATGTATTTATATAAAGATTCACTAATTTTGAATTCTACTAAACTCAAATAAAAATGAAAAAGCATTACGCAAGACAAAATTACTCTTGGAAACTTTCGCAATTGGAATAAAAAACTTTTTTAATATCGAGTTTAATGATCTTAACTTACATTTACTTTAATAATGGTGACATGTTGACCAGTAGATGCGGGTTTGGTTTTTGGTGTGGGTTAATTGGGAATTTTGTTAAAAATGCAAAAGCTATTTTGTAAACGGAAATGAAAACTGATGGTCCTAAATGAAACCTGAATATAAAAAAAAAATATTTTAGTAAAACAAAACTTAAAATGATCCTATTTCCGTTATATAAAAACTTTTGTACCATCAAACTTTTATTAATGAATAGTATTTGACGACCGTAAAAGGCATGGCAATTTTTTTTCTCTATTTATTTATTTATTAATTAATTAGAACGGCGAAAACACCAATTACACTAATTATTATACCTAATTACATGCCAACAATGAAACTTATAAAACTAACACAAAATTGATATAAAATTAATAAAAATGTCAGACTAAAATTATACATGATTAAATTGTTAAATTATAATATAAACAAGAAATAAAAAATAATAACAGTCGATCATCCATCCCACTCACAATAGATAATCTAATTATTATAATCTGAAATAAACAATGAATAAACAATAAATTTGCATATACAGGGTACCACGGCAAGGACTAAGCCGAAAGGGTGGGTTTCTGGACCCCGAGAGGATTAACTTGTGAATACTGATTTAAAAATTTCGGTTTTTTTTGCTAAATGTAACTTTTTTTCTTAACTTTCTTTCTATTTTACACGCACTCTTAAATTATTTAACATTGAAAAATATTTCCTAAATGTTAAATTATGTGAAAAATCAGACTTTTGTCATGAAAAAATTACAAAAAAATTATGTAAATTCATTTAAATAAAATAAATATACTATTAAGTACACGTAATAAAACTCGAATATGAAGAAAAAAATAAAGAAATCGTAGAATAAACGTTGACCTCCACGTTCACCCCCTTTTGGCTTAGCTGCACCCTTTTCGTGGCATCCTGTATATCAATGTTTATCATAGGAGTGTCAAATAAGTGTCAATAACAATAAAATTGCATTTATGCTTAAAAGATACTTTTCTACGATTGCTAGGTGGTTTTTATAGTAGACTAGATTCTGCCCGCGGCTTCGCACGCGTTGTTTCTATGGACACGTTTTAAGTTTATTTCTATCCCATGGGAACTGATTTATGGGATAAAAAGTAGTCTATGTTTGATTCCAGGATTAGACAAACCTGTATGCAAAATTTCAGCCAGATCCGTTCAGTAGTTTTGGCGTGAAGAGGTAACAAACATCCATCCATCCATCCATCCAAACTCTTGCATTTATAATATTAGTGTGATTCAAAAACCCCTGACATTTTCAAAAGGTTCAAAACTAGACCAAATTAAAACACAGTCCACTTCGAAGTGTCCCGAAACAACGCTCGTAATAAGTAGTGCTCTGAAACTTCGGACAAAATAAAAAGTGCAGCGGTTGTCGACTCTCTTGTTGTCAGAATCGCTGGGTTTATGACAATGAAGTATTACAGATATTTTTTTAAAAGCTGACAATCTTCTTTTGTTTTTTGAGGCCTGGAACTGTGACGTCAGCGTGGATGATTGTATAAAAAAAAGACAATCGTGCACGATTTAAAAAAATTACCTAAACCTATAGTATTATTATATCTGTGCCTAAACTAACGTTTATGACAAGGAACAAATGCTTCGAATTGTTATAATTTATCGTAGGAATCATCAAAATAACCAGTGGTTTTAACTCTACGTGCAGCCACGCAGGCTTATCACATCACATCGCATCACACTACTATATTATAAATGCGAAAGTTTGGATGAATGGTTGGATGATTGTTACTTCTTCCCGTCAAAACTACTGAACAGTTTGAGCTTACATTTTGCATTGATATAGCTCTAAACCTAGAATCAAACATAAGCTAATTTTTATCACACAAAACAGTTCTCTTGGGATAGAAATAGCCTTTCAACATTTTCTCTCGCTAAGATTTTCCTTAATGGTTTTCGAACAATCACGAAACTTGCTTGCTTGCTGTGCTAGATAAGTACATTTGACTTACCCAGGGCAAACTGCACAAGGGCAAGTAGTCTGCAGTCAGTTGCAATGATAATTAGGTACATCACCTAAACTAACAGTCAATAGGATAGATTTATGTTCTTGTGATTTTTATGCTTAGAATTTACACCACTCCAACTCTTCCCGCGGGTGTCGTAAGTGACGACTAAGGGCTATCCAGGGGGGGTGGGCAGCAGCGCCTCCTGCATAACAATTCTACGACCGAACTGCGATCCCCAACCCGCATGCCCAGCGTGGGGATTATAGGCATAACCCCCATGAGATAAAAGCCATTAAGGCGTTTATCAGGTGGACGCCTGCGTCCAGCAGTGGACCAATACAGGCTGTTGAGGTTGAGGTTATGTTCTCTACCCGTGTCTGAAGCAATTGGCTGTAGATACTATGATTTTTTCTCTTACCTCCATTGCACTACCACGGCATCCCATGGCGGTGCGACATCATCCCTCGCTTGATCACCTGAAAAAAAACAGTAAACATTAATATTGAGACGGCTTCATCATCATCATCATGATATCATAGGTATACTGGCTGGGATGTAGAGTAGATCCAGCAGTAGATAGACATACGGTATAAATGTTTATATAATACTAGTTCATGCCCGCGGCTTCGCAAGCGTTGTTTTCTATAGAATCGTTTAAAGGAGATTTATATCCCATGGGATCTGATTTCTGGGATAAAAAGTAGCCTATGTTTGATTCCAGGATTAGAATTACCTGTTAGCAAAATTTTAGCCCGATCCGTTTAGTAGTTTTTGCGTGAAGAGGTAACAAACATCCATCCGTCCAAACTTTCGCATTTATAATATTAGTTTGAAGTGTGACGTATAAATATGGTACGTTGATAGGCATGTATTTACCTAAAACCGACATATTGATTTCGTCCTATTTGTTCATAATAGGACGAAATCAATATCAATAAAGCTTTTTATTATTAAAATAATTATTATTATTAATTAGGGCTTCGTTCCCAAAGGGTGCCAACGGAACCTATTACTAAACCTCCGCTGTCTGTCCGTCCGTTTGGCCGGATGTCGGAGGACTGTATCTATCTCATGCACCTTATATGTAAGTTGCCGTTATAACAACAAATAAACCCTTAAATTAACCCTTACCTTAAATTAAAATGCATACTAATTAAGGGGGCCCCCATACAAGAAACGTGATTTTTCAGCGATTTTGTTTACGGAACCTTTCATGTGTGAGTCTGACTGGCACGTGGCCATTTTTATTTAAATTAGGTACGATTAACGATAAAAATTTAGCACTATTACAATATTCATGACTTTTTAGCTGACGACATTTAACCATTTAATTTTAAGAACAATTTACGTAATACAAATATATATTTTATATTTTTGCATGCCTTACCTATTGTAGAAAATAATTGAGACATTATTGACATAGAAAATTACAATCAAATAATATAAATTTAATATTTTTAAAACCTAGAACTAAAATTGTCCCAGATTATGTTGAAGCAAATAAATTTATCTTTAGTCATTTAGTCAATTATATTATTATTAATTAGAACAGTGAGAACACCAATTACACTAATTAATTATAATTATCTCTATTAGAGATAGATCCCCCTTCATGAGGGAGGCCCGTTCAACAGTGGACGTCGACCTTCATAATCATCATAAACTGAAAAGAACAAGCAAACGAGCTGTATAAATAAGAATAAACCTACTGCATTTTACGATCAAACAAGCATATGATTAACATTCCGTCCATGTAACAGCTATATCAATACTGTAAAACACCCATAAATTGTGCGCAATAAATATTCACAGTTTATAACCTGCATGCCGTTTATTTTAATGGATAAAACTTTGTATACAGGGAAATGTTCGGTCCAGCTACTTTATCATCAGAAGAGCAATTGGGCCTTTTCCCCTGTCAGGGCAGGACTTCACCAAAGCGGAGACGAGACGAGAAAAGTGATTTGTTATAAACAACCAATAGAACGTCGTTATTCACCTATCTCAACTCCGCTCAGTTTCAGTGGATACCACCGATTTCATATAATTTGTGTAGGGGTTCCATAGACCGATAGTGTACACGATAAGGGATACATCGGCTCGACACAGCCGAGGCATTCATCAGCTCATGATGATCAGCTCGACCTCCTCCGCAGTCGGCATCCGTTCGCCTGTCAACCCGGATTCCCGCCTTCTCGGCTATGTCCGTCTGACAAGTGACATTGACAGCTGATTTGCAACACCTCGACCTACGAGACGATGTATGTAGACCATGGTTTTACCTGGACATACACTACATCCCTCCCTTGAGGATAAATTTAAAGTCACACAACATGGTGTGTTGAACACATCAAATATTATTTATTTTACACTACAAAAATGTATGGCTATAGTTAAGTATCTTTCATTAACCACATTACACTAGTAAGGTATAAAGTTTAGCACAATAATTTAAGACCAATGTGAGACACAATTTCATTTTAACACTGAATTATTTAATTTTGGTAAATAGTGCTTGCTTATCACTCAACTCAAATTCCACCCGAAATTAGTCTAATCTGTTCATTACAGATTTCTTCTTGGTATTCTTTAGCCTGTTTCTTTTGGGTCCTGGGAAGCCGCTTCTTCATCTGGATACTATTTTCAGCTGTACGACATTCCTTTTCAATGCTTGATCTGTAAGATGTTTTCGCACTGTGACATGTCGATAGACCCAACATTTATTGCCTTTATCAATTACTTCAACATAAAACTTGTCACCTTCCACTAAGCTTGATTCAGCGACTTCTCTTCTTCTGTCTCTACACTCTTACCCTCTCTCTTCTGTTTTTTGCTTCCATATATTCATCACGGATTGTATTTTTAACCCCCGACGCAAAAAGACAGGGGTGTTATAAGTTTAACGTGTCTGTCTGTGTATCTGTGGTATCGTAGCTCTCAAACGGATGAACCGATTTTCGTTTAGTTTTTTTTTTTTTAGTACATATAATTTTATCGAGTGGGAGATGAAAGAAAAGAGAAAGAAAACCTGTCGGGGTTTATTTTTTAATTTTAAATTTTTCTTGTTATTATAGATGTGACAAAAGCGAATATGGACACCTTAACTTTTTTGTGCCATTATTTGTCGTTGTCTGAAATAAACGCATTAAATTTAATATTTCTATACAATATCTAATAGTCAGTATCATACTCGGGTATCTTATCGCCTTTGACAATGAATAATTCTCGATAATAGCAGTAATTCAAAATAGCATGTGGTCTTGTTTGCTCCACAATTTCATGGAGGTAAATAGGAAATTTCCTTTTAAAACTTAGATCAGAATTCTTGCCAAAGAAGTATGTTGGAATGCTCTAGTGAAGTTGTAGTAGCTTTACGTGGTGTGCACTTTTGTTTGTGGAGTTGAAGATCCTTCAAATACTCGCAAACTTCTTTTCTTCCACTATTTACCAATGAAAATACCCCTGATGTTCCATATAAGTACCCTTCAATTATATCTCAGTCAAGGAGGACTTGATTTTCGTTTCCAATTTCTTGGCGCATATTTATGAGAGCTATTCTTTGTCATGGTTGGTTATCCTGGTTAAACATTGTCACTTAGAGGAATTTCTTTATCATGTTCTTCACAACTGCGTAGCCCTTTAGTAGCTTATGCACCAGGCACCTAGGTTATAAAATCTTCACAGTCTCGTCTTTGCCGTACGAATAGTGGTGCTTCCATCTCTTTTATTTGCAGCATACGCAAGTTTTGTTGTCCTCTGACCCTTATAGAGACACTGCACTATGTTTTAAGTTTTGACGGAGCAATTGAAGTAATATCTCATTAATAAGCAAAAAAGCACTTCATACTTTGTAAGAAATACGTAATAAGGTGTTCATTTGAACTATCAGCAATTATCCCCGATTTAATGAAGGAATACATTTTAACTACAAAACATTTTAAATTAAAAGGGGAGGACATGTCCACCAATTTATATATATAAGAGGGTGTTACTTTGATTTACTATTTCAATTTAATGGAGGTTATGCCAACCAATTTCAACTAAATGAGGATATTCATTTGAACTACAAAACCAATTTTAATTGAACGGGGACTATGTCTACCAATTTTAATTAATGAGAGTATTCATTTGAACTACTGCGCTACTTCCAATTTTAATGGAAGGCATGTCGACCAATACCAATTTAATGGTGGCATTCATTTGAACTACCAGACAATTTCCAATTTAATGGCGGTCTTGTCAACCCCTTGGCATTCATTTGAACTACCAGACAATTTCCAATTTAATGGCGGTCTTGTCAACCCAGTGGCATTCATTTGAACTACCAGACAATTTCCAATTTAATGGCGGTCTTGTCAACCCAGTGGCATTCATTTGAACTACCAGACAATTTCCAATTTAATGGCGGTCTTGTCAACCCACACCGACCTATACTCGAACAAATAATCAATTTCCACACATGCGCGGAAGCTTAAGCAATTACCATACCATTACCATTACCATACCATTACCATTACCATTACCATACCATTTAATATTAACCGCGTAAGCTTACCTCAGAACCCGAAATTATGTTTTGTTTTATACGTTAGTTTGTTTAATAGTTACATGACGAACCAATCCGTGCACGGAAGAAATCGTCAATCAACCAGGCACATCAATAATGATACAATTTATAATAAGCTCGATAATTGTCACAAACTTAGTACGCGTAGTCTATCAAATATAGTTACGAATATTTCTACACCAAATAAAATGAAATATTCTATCTAATTAGACATTGCACATGATTGATAGATAGCTCTTGATTTTGTCACATTACTACTTATTTTTTTTACCAAAAAAGTTGCAACCCACGAAGTCTCAAAGATGAATTACGATTATTCGTCCTACTATACCTCTAGGTACCTACCATGCTCCCTCTAGATTGCTTGCAACAATAATTAATTACATTTTTTTATTAAACTATTCACTATCAGGTTCAGTTATCAATTTACTTTTGGGATAGTCACTTTAGGTAAAGCCATCGGTCACGCGCCTGACCTCTCCCCGGCCGCGTCGGTCCGCCGTCCTACCGGACTATGAGAGTGCGGGAACAGGGAGCGCACCCTGGTTCGCGCCCAAACCCGTGCACCACAACATGTGCCGTGCATCCCGCCAGTCTTCGATGAGACCGGCTGCCGTGGTCGCAATTCGGCTAGGAGGAAATCATCTTGCTGGTATTATTATTTATTCTCGACGCTGTATAAATTTTCCAGCACTAACCCTTTATTTACTCCATGTTATGTAGGTATATGGGCTACTTATATTGATGATACCAGCTCTTTTATAAGTTTTTTAATAATAGTTACATAATAAAGTGATTTTTAACTGTTTGTAATTATAACCCAACAATCCTACCTCATTTTTACTTTTTTAACAGCATCGGCTGTTTGTTAATATAAGAAAACAAATCATTTTATTTCTTGTTTCCATAACGATATAGGTAATAATGTAGGTAATTTTTATTCAAGGAAAAAATAAGAATAAATCACTTTTAACGGCCCAAATAGTAATAATATAAACCTTTATTTAACTATAACCGTACTTTGTAACATCATCACCATAAATGAAGGTTTTAGATAGGTACACGCGCATCTGTGACAGTAACCACCATCTTTTTAATAAGTATTAAATGCAATATTATCCAAAAATCTTTTGTTGACTTTCGGATTTCGTTGTCCGCAAAAGGCGCATCGACAATAAAGTCTTTGTTATATAGAATAGGCAACTGTTTTTTTAGATATCTATGTGTGAGTGCACTCATAACTAGTTTATTGACCTTCCAATCACAAACTATACATGTGGGTACTTGGAAAAATGCTGATGAGTACCATACTACCACTTGCCCTGAATTATCCATAACATGAACCCACCATGATATGCAACAGTAGGTAAATTTGCTATGGCTCCGTCCATAAATTACCACAATCTAAGACTATATCTACTACCGAATTAGGATTTTAGAAAGTCAAGAATGATTATTTCATACACTATTCATGGATTAATAGTTGACAAAGATTATTCACCACCATGACATTTATTTTTGTAAATTGTTTATCCCATATCTATCAGTTTTTTTTTTATTGATTTTCAATTGCCAATTCAATTCAATTTTCACTTACATGGCCCACGTCGCACTTGCCCACCTCCAGCTCCTTTCGGCGCGGCGCACCGCCAAGGCTGGGCAGCGAATGCGTTAATTTCAATCATAATAACTTGTTATACAGACATTGCACACTGCAAAGGCAGGAAGGAGTACAATGATTCATCATAACACCTGTAGGTATCTCCATGTATTTCATGCAATAAATGATACCTTAATTTTCAACGGTTAGGCACTTTTGCACAGATCCAAATAATGTTTTTTTTCAAGGTTGTACTAATTTACCTATGTATGAGTAAGAATATTGCAGTTTATGATAGGCACATAAGTACAGTTTTAAAAGTAGTTCCCCATCTGTTACAGTAGACATTGTCGATTTAGGATCTTAATTTTGACAATGCTATTTTATAGCAGCTCAGTACCGACTTGACCTTTGATGATGCACTGCACATCCATAGCAAATTTAATTTAATTCTGTTATTTGGTCTACCAGCTGGTGTTCCAATAATTCATCTTAAGATAATACAAACCTAATGAAATAGCTTATTGCACAACCGACACTGCATGGTAAATCAGATCCATTTATTTGTGTTTTAGTGTTTACCTTACCTTTTACCTTTTACTTACCTTTTACCTTTTACTTACCTTTTACCTTTTACCTTGTCTTTTTAATTGCTTTGAATATAGCTTTGTACCGAGGTAATCTCCTTTGGTTCCGTTTAGGTATTTTATAATATTATTAGTTTCTTATACTATTTATAATTTGATGGAACCGAGTACATTTAGCTCCAATGGCTCCTGCACATTGTGTGTGTAGGTATCTGTATTTATCCACTATCCTAAGTACTTTTCTTAATTACAAGACACTTTAATCACAGAAGGTTTGTCTAGAGCTGGTGCTTACAGCACATTGCCACATATTATTTGACAAGAAGTTATAAATAAATGTGTTATCTATCATAAACCAAATAAAATAAATGGGAATGAGTTCTATTCATATTCCTATTGCAACATTGTTTCATAAAGAAAGTCAACTTTATACTGAACATAAAATAAGTACAATAATGGTATAAATTAACTCGGGACAATATTAGATTTTAGTAGGTATAGGTAAATGAGAATGTACCTACTTACACATATTTTTACCACCCGGATACCATAATTGGTACCTATATAACATGACAGACTGCTGTTGCCATTCCAATCCTTGCGTTTCTTGGTCCATGCTTGGTCATTTGATTACATAGAAAAACAAAAAGTAGGAAGCAAGTGTGCAAGTTTGTGATACTGTATTAAGGCGTTTCCTTATGTTTATCTGTATTTTACTTTGATAAGATAGCAAGGAACTTCTACGAGAGCATTTTGCATTGTAACTTTCAATCTCGTTGGTGTCCCTCCCTTCCTTCAAGTACTAATAAAATATCTTACCTTTTATCCCGTCGCCATTTGTAGGGGTTCCATAGACCGATAGTGTACACGATAAGGGATACATCGGCTCGACACAGCCGAGGCATTCATCAGCTCATGATGATCAGCTCGACCTCCTCCGCAGTCGGCATCCGTTCGCCTGTCAACCCGGATTCCCGCCTTCTCGGCTATGTCCGTCTGACAAGTGACATTGACAGCTGATTTGCAACACCTCGACCTACGAGACGATGTATGTAGACCATGGTTTTACCTGGACATACACTACAATTTGTATGGCGCGATCAAAGCGGAAATGAGAAAAGATGTGCCGCCGCTTTCAACTAACATCCAATGCTCGCCGCACGCATCTCAGTTCCGCTATAACCAGCACACATCTCCGCTCCAGTCTAGCCAGTAGGTACGCATCTTCGCATAGCTTCAGGGGATACACCGTAGAAAAGCGTCTCTTCTTTTCTTCGCTTCGGATATCTCCGCATTGGTAAATTCCGGGCGTCACTCGATTTCACATACATAACCTGACAGAAATGGCATAGTGCGATCTAGGGTACAGTGAAGACATGTCAATATGCTTCAAAAGCTTCGTGATTGTATATAAGTGAGAGGGTTTGCGTACACACTTGCGCACTATAATATTTGTCTCTGTGTAGTCTCCGTTGAGACAGGCCGCGCCACCGTGATCAAAATTGGCTAGGAAGAAATCATCATCAATTGATTCAAATTTCCGCTGCTATTGATGATTTACAACACCTATTTGCATTGCATTGCATGCACTTAGAATGCTTACTTAAGTTAAAGAAAATGTTCTTTATTTGCGACAAAAATTACTTAACCTCCGCTTCCACAACGATAATCAACTGACTAAATTTTGATTTGATTTCAAACCATACAAATATGTCAACGTTAATCAAAATTGCACTTTTAAAAATGGTTGTGCCAATGGGGCTCAGTCTCTGTCCAGTTTTAATTTCCAACCATGTATCATGTCATTAAATGAGGACCGACACGAGTTTATACTTGCGATCAATCGAGCTGATATTAAGCGTATGATGGTCGATTTAATGAGATATTTTCATTGCTATGATAAAACAGCAGAATATTAAATCGAGAGGTGGGTGCTTGTAAAAATAACAGCGCTGTGGCATCGAAAGGTTTCGAAAATTTAATTAAGATTCGGATGTTTCGTTGAAAATTAAAGATAATATTCCGAGCATGTATCAATCAATTCTGAAATCCAAGTTTAAGAGGGCGCAATGCACGCCATTTTCTGAAAAGGATAGGCTTATCATTTCGCGTTCATAGAAGCGGGACAAAGCATACGTTTTTGGAACGGCGTAAGCGTAAAAATCTAGTTTTTGGGCATTTTTAAAAGAAAACTGTACAACTTAAGAAGAAACTGGTTCACAAAACAAAAGAATTATTAGTAACTTCCGAATCAAAACAAGTCATTTCATTAGACTGCAGACTGAATTAATTTTTAATATTGTTTTAATTATGTAATTGTTATTTTAAAATTCTATTTGTCATGTGTAAATAAAGTCGAACTCAGTTTTGCAGTGCCCTTCCATTGACGCATTCCAGTACCTAGTGATAATTTAACTAACCATTCTCTTAGACTTATGTTATGAATGAATGACAAGCAAGCAAAGGATAAATAAATATCTGAAATGCAATACAAGGTTCATGTTGAAGACCTCCGTGGCGCAGCGGGTGAAGGTCCGCCTGCGACGCAGGAGGTTGCGGGTTCGATTCCCGCCTCGGAACAAATTTGTGTACGATCTCCAGAAAGTTCAGTTGGTCTGGGTGTTTTCTATGTATAATAAAAATATCTATCTATGTAGTGTATTGTATTAAGTATGTCAGTTATCTAGTACCCATAACACAAGCTCTGCTTAGCTTGGGGCTAGATAATGCTGTGTGAACTGTCCAGCATTATTTATTTATATATTTATTTATGTAAGTTACATAGAGTCATACAGACTTAGTGATTAAAACATTCTGAAAAAAGTACACTTGTAGGTCTGTAGGTATCTGAATTACTGTACGTAACTTACATGAACCTTCATGTAAGTTACATATCGTCATACACATACCTACAGACCTACAACTGTACTTTATGTACTTTTAGATTTTTTTTAGCCAAGCCTGTATATTGTACAGACTTAGTCATGAAAAAATTCTAAAACTACTTCTTACGTCGTCCCTATCATACCAAAAATCAAACTATTATTCTTTTCATTCAAAATACCACTATATTTTCCTCTGTAAACCTCAATTTTTTCCAATAAAACCACAAATTACAAGAAAATAACCATGCTTGTATGAGTCAGACCCCTAATCACCTTCCAATCGTGGTTAAAATGCTCCCAATTACTATACGAATAGTGGCGACGCTTAAAAAATAATGAATTCCTCTTTTTGTTGCGTGCCGCCACCAACCGCCTACAAATTGCTATCGACATGAAAGCCTTCACAGTGTTATCGAAACAGATAGGTCAGTTCATTTAACCAACGTACTACGATGACCAGCGTGTTGATGATGTCTATACACTTAAGGCCTTTCTTCACTGCTTTTTTCGCAGTGAAAAGCTACGGTTAATTCGCCGAAATCGATAAAGCTCAACTTTTATTGATCTTAGTTTTGGCAGCAAACGGTGAAATAGGACTTTGTAGAAAAAACTTGTAGCAGCTAGAACATGATGTATGAAGTAAGCTGGCTATTTTATATTATCACCTGTGGAAATAATGATTGAGGAAATTTGGTAAATCACTTCATATCAGTCGAACAATGCTCCAAATAATGGAATTTGGAAAAATTTCACCCATTTCATTGTTCATGAGTGCTTTTGTTGTATTTAATCGTTTGTCGAGGTTCGCGCGTTTTTCACTCAATGTGGTCATTATCATCTACGATGCTTTGACAAATAATTTTATTGTTTTTTTGGAAGTATTCAAGAACATAATTCAGGCTTATTTATTAATGTGTGGTTATTATAGGGGTTTGCGCAATAACAAAACAATAAAGTTTTTACTAACGTTGACATATCAAAGTTGTGCTGTGTGGTGCCGGCTTAGAATTTTCACCACCCTAACTCTTCCCGCGGGTGTTGTAGGAGGCGACTTATATCCACCGGGGCGGGCAGCAGCACCCCCTGCAGAACAACCACCAAACTGAGATCCCCAACCCGCATGCCCAGTGTTAGTGCCATTAAGGGCATTACCCCCATGAGATAAAAGCCAACAAGACGCTTATCAGGGGGAAACCTGCGTCCAGCAGTGGACCAACACAGGCTGTTGAGGTTGAGGTTGGTAAATTGCAAAGAATCAATCAAATATCAAAGTGCTATATTTCCTTTAGACCTTACAGGACTCTTGGACAAGTCACAAAAATTGAAATTACATAAGTAAAACTAGGAAATAAAGTGATCACTTTGATTTTTGTTCACTTCAATCTTTTTAAGGTAAAGTAAAGAAGCGAACAAGAAACCTTTAGGGCGCTATTTTTCGAGCTGGAGCAAAACTCGTCCCAAGCTTTTTCATCCTCTAAATAATCTGATATTTTGTAGTAAGCCTTTTACAAAGGATATGTTTGACAATTTGTTTGAATTGACGACCTCCGTAGCGCAGCGGACGAAGGTCCGCCTGCGACGCAGGAGGTTGCGGGTTCGATTCCCGCCTCGGAACAAATTTGTGTACGATCTGCAGAACTTTGTTCCGTTGGTCTGGGTGTTTCCTATGTATAATAAAAAAATATCTATCTATGTAGTGTATTGTATTAAGTATATCAGTTATCTAGTACCCATAACACAAGCTCTGCTTAGCTTGGGGCTAGATAATGCTGTGTGAATTGTCCAGCATTATTTATTTATTTATTTATTTATTTATTTATTTATTTATTTAATTTATTTATTGATAATTTTTGCAACTCACTTGGAGTTTTGTTGTAGAGGCGTATACATTGCCCTGCCCCATTTAAATGTTACATTTATCTTGTGTAGCCTAGTTGTGGGCACAGCGAGTTTATTGTTACTTCTGGTACCTATTTGTATTTTGTGTGTCGCTATTTTTAGGGAATCGATTGATATTTCTATGAGTGTACAACAAGTTTTCATAAATATTTTGAAATGGTACTGTCATTCCTCGACAGCCTATAATGGTCCACTGCTGGACGCAAGCCTCCCCTTGAAAAGCGCCTTATTGATTTTTATCTTATGGGGGGTAATGCCCATAATCCCCACGCTGGGCATACCGGTTGGGGATCGCAGTTCGGTGGTTGAATTGATCTTCAGGGAGCGCTGCTGCCCGCTCCCGGTTTATATCCCTTAGTCGCCTCTTACGACACCCGCGGGATGAGATGGGGTGGTGATATTCTAAGCCGGCACCACACAGCTGAGTACTGTCATTATGTTTATTTATTTCTTTGAATTTCTGAAGGGATTCTCTGGGACCCATATTATAGATTCCACGAACAACTCTCTTCTGCAGCACAAATACGGTGTTAATATCTGCAGCGTTCCCCCACAGCAATATGCCATAAGACATAACACTATGGAGCTGAAATAGACTAGTCTAGAAGTATCAACGACTATCAGATGACGGATTCTTTTTGACTGCATACGCTGCAGGTCACTGCAGATGCAGAAAGATCATTCGAAAACTACAATCGAATTGACAGAATTGTGGTAAATAGTCGTTAAAGCCACGAAACAAAAGAAGAAGACTTCGTATCGTAACTTTTTTCGTTTTGGCCATTAGATTCCTGTTAAACTGTGGAATGTAGTACCTCTATATCGGGTAGGGTCGCTGCAAGACGCTAAATGTATGGGAGAAAACGAAAACTTTTATAGTTTTTATAAACTTTGTATCAAATTTCATAGATAAAGTTCCGGGTCGAGAATAACCTAAATAATATTTATTCTCTCTCTCTCTCTCTTCTCTCTAAACCTTCTAGAAATATGGCGTTCTTGGACAGTAGTCCTATTTTTTTGTAATAAAAATAATGTACAGACATTCAATTAAAAATCACATTGTGTTTTTGTATCGTGTTTCTGTGAATGACCTGTAACCTGTAACAAATCAATTTGGCAGCCAATTTAAAAGTTTACCTATTCAATTTACAGGTTCAGTAAGCTTTGTTTTAATTAAATAAAAATTGTTTGCGACGCTCTAAATCAGTCGACAGTTGCCGACTATTAGCATTTTGTTTACGTTGGTCGCAACTTATCAACGGTTAATTATTTTTCTGATTATTGCTCTAACGTGATTATTTTCGCAAATTTAGCTGTCGCCGTGAATCTAAAGTGGAATTGATAACTCTAGGAATTCGATTACTCGATCTTCGTTCTTTTGAATGGTTTATGGATGATCCGATTTTCATGATTTTCAGGCCTGATTTTATCCACCATAAAACTTAGCGTCTCTTGATTTAGTTCTGAGTTCTTATTTGCTTTAGGAAGGTACACATTTCCAAAAACATATAGAAACACAAGAAACTGGCACTTTGTGGAGGAAAGTACAACATAAATGAATGCTTCCTTCTGTGTATCAACACCTTCACTGCGATAACCACGCATGTAAAGCGTGGTGAATATAGGTAATCCTAGTTTAAAGTTTCACCACGGCGAAATGATTTCCATTTTCAGAAGTGGACATATTTGTACTAATCTTGGTTTCCATGGAACGAGCCATGCTGCATTAAGCCTATAGACCGTGATCCCAATGTCAAGATACGAAGTCAAACAAAGGTGAAAGACGTTGGGAATCTAAAAAGGAGCTGGGCCGGACACCTTGCATGATCACAAGTGACAGGTGGAGCAAGGAACTGAATGGCGTCCAAGAACTGAGTACAGAAGCGTAGTACGTCCAGCGAGCGATTGATTTGATTTGATTGATTTGATTTGAGTCGATATTTCTAACATCGCAGGGTGAACCTGGATGAGATTGGCGCAAGACCGAGTGGCACAAAAGTTTGGAGGCTATGATGATTTTCCTTAAAACGAAACGTTGGTAGAGCTGCATTTCACACTTTCTACCCCTAGATTCTAGAGTTTGAGTCATCAATGCTGCATGGATTGGTACGTGTGTTGTTTTGCCTTGAACTCCGTTTTAGATTGTTTTTAAATACGGCCTCATCTAAAAAAAATAAAGCTGCTCTCAATATCCCAGAAACAATGTTTACACACTTCACTACAATTGACAGTAAATCTACGCGCTATATTTTCCGGGATCATCGGAAAAGTAATAAATGTCAGACAACAATGTAATCGGTGAACGTTTTGTATGTAAATGGGAATCAATTTGCGAAATCTGAACAAAACAAAATGCAGCGATCTCGCTAAAAGGATAATTAGATTGTGTATAAATAATTTTCTGTTATTATCTACGGGATTTATGTTATTATCTACGATTATGGTTTCACTAATGGACAGGGTTATAGATACTGTTTGGTTTTAAATATAAAGATTAAGTCTTTAGGTACGTTTATGTGATGACGCATATTTTTAACACAAGGATAATTATTTTAATATACTTAATAAGCAAACGAACTCAAGTCGATTTAATTTTATTCAAGGCCCAGAACTATTTACTACCTAGCTATGAGTATCAGTCTGATTCATATTCTGTTTGCCGTGTATTTAACAAATGATCGGTCTAAAACATTCACTTTATCAATTCTACGTGTCGTACTTTCTGACACAAAGTGCAAGTTTCTCGTATTTTTCTATTTCTTTTCCTGTGAAACAAAATAACCATTTAAATCCAAGCTAAACATATTATGTGTCCAACCCTAGGCTTGTATAATTGACGTAATTGAAAAGTTGAACCGCGCTTTTCCCGCGCCTTTTTAAATATTTACCTTAGCACCCAATTAGTGTGTCGCTAGAGGTCGCTAGCGAGTTCCTTTTGCGCTTAGGGTGCGGTTACATTTACTACTGAGCTTTTGGATTAATGTTCGTTTAATCCTTGAAGATTTGCCGTAGCGGTTGCGGTGTAGAACCCCGATTCAGCCTGTGGATGTCGAAAGAGCCGACTAAAGGAACCTACCAGAGAAAGACCTGCAATTTCCTTCTGTGTATTTTTTCAACGTCTCCACATAATAGCAAAATCCCTAGTTTAGGGGGAGACATGTTTTCCAGTAGATGTATGCATGCTAAAACTTTTTAAACTTTTGTGATTTGTTAACATAAACATTTATTTTTCAGTGTATCTATTTACCTTTAATTATTATTTCCCGTACGTTGGTCGAGGCGATTGAGATCAAGAAACGCTTTCTGGTGACGGCTTAGATTTTTAAGAAATAGATACGAGTATAAGTGTATATATAAGTGGAAATTGTTTTATTCTGTTACTGTAATTTTTTATTACAAACAACAAAAGGTAGATAGATAGACAGATGGTTTATTTGATTCACATATGGACAGCACAAAATACAATCAACAGACAAGTAGGTAGGTATATAAAAACAAATTCAGAATTAAAACTTATGAGTAGGTACAAAATAATTGCTTAGATTCTAAAAGTTATATTATAAGTAGTACAATGCACACTAACCTAGCCTACTCGTGACCAGTACCTAGGTGTGCCAGTGCTGCCGAGGTGAGCCAAAACAGAAAAAAGTGACCAAAAACGGTACGCAATAAATACCCGATAAAATCATTAATTATGTATGTATGCTGTTGAGGACCCACATGAAATTCTTAGAGAGTGGTCGCGTTAATATCAATGAATGGATTTATTATTAGTTGTACACCTACTCGATACTAGCGTGATTGGTAACAAGACAGCTTTGAGTTCGGTTTGACGATGGTATTGAGGCGACATCGTGAGGTCTCATTTTTACGGGCATAGGATTTGCTGCGTCTCTATTGTGCGGACATGGGACTACGCATAAATAAAATAAAATAAATAAAACAAAATTAGCCTTTATTTCCTACTTCGTATGTAACTAATTATATAACTATCTATTTACAAACTTTGCTTCCCCAGTTCCTTCCAAACTTTTCTATCCCTGGCCTTTGTCATCCAGTTAGGACCAGCTCTCTTCACGAAGATGTCTTGACATCTCTTCTCCGGTCGACCTCTAGATCTCTTCTTATTCCTTGGGATCCACTCTGTGATTTTCTTGGCCCAATGAAGAGTAGAATCGTGAAGATTATTTTCCATCCTGCACATGTGCCCAGCCCAATTCCATTTTAAGGATCTTATGACCTCTACGACGTCCCTCAGTTTTCTCTCACCTCTGATTTTTTTTTTGTTTTTTACCTTGTCTTTAAGTTTTATTTACTGTAGTTGGGACTACACATATCCCACACAAAAATAGAATGACACGATGACGTCTCGAAACTATCGTACTCAAGGCTCTGGATGTGATGAGCTCGGGACCGTTATGCCGTTCAGATTGGAGTGGATCTCTACCAATTTCCATCTAGTTCTAAAAATTATAGCCTTTAAAAGAATGAGTCTTATAGAACCTATGTGCATACACCCTTATGGAAAAGTCCTTTTCATCACCTACTGCCGACCCGACAAGCTAAGTGCGAAGCTAATTTTGTTTATTTTTCGTTCTGCAAATTAGTAAACATTTCTAACCTTATGATTTAACTTTGATGTTTAAACTAAAACGTTCTTCTTTAGCGAAGGTCTTTTAAATGGTTTGTAAGTAAGTACCTACATATGACCTTATTTAATAATAGGTAAATTAGTTTAAAATGCGACACGTGACCTGAGAGCTGGTGAGTATCTGGCGCAACGCATCACCATTGCCATACAGCAAGGCGATGCAGCCAGCGCCTTGGAGACGCTTCCGAACGGTATTGATATGGATCAGTTGAGCTACCTGTATATTACTGCAACAGTCTGCAGTTAGCTCAATCATTTCAATTGTAAATAATAGGTAATGTTAATTGGATTCTAATTTGATTGTAATTTTCCCTGTTTAAAAATTGATCATACGCATGTTTATTTTTGGTCTTTTTTTAAGCAAATTTTTTTTCAAATGTAAATAACTTGTTATAAACTTTTTAATTTTAATTTATTATATTTTTGATCTGTCTATGTATTAACTTCATCATCAAGACCTTCGCAGAATAATAGATACTTACACACACACCACCCTCTATAAAAGTGTATAAATGTGTTACGAAAGTAAACCTTTATGACAAACAATTCAAGCATTCACAAGGTTGAATTTCGCGTGAGCATTTTCATTATAACACTCATAGTTAGATAGGCAAACGTAAAATTCACTCAGAGGCCGCCATTCTTCCCCAACACGCAACCAACAAGAGGAAGTAATTACAGCATAAAACAGGAATAAAGCTCGCTGGTCGTATTTATTTGGCTCATTAAGAACATGGGCATTTTCTTTTGAAATAATCAACAACAGAAGCTTTATCTTCGGTCAAAGCGTAGATTAACCAGGTGAGATTGTAGTATGATAAGATAATAATAAAACTTCAAGTGCGAGTCGGACTCACGCACCAAGGGTTCCATAAAATTAATAATAAATAAAATAATTATGCTGGACAATTCACACACCATTATCTAGCCTCAACCTAAGCAGAGCTTGTGTTATGGGTACTAGATAACTGATATACGTAATACAATACACTACATAAATATATATATTTTATTATACATAGAAAACATCCAGAACGCCCTGGACAAATGTCTGCAGATAGGAACATTTGTCCCGAGGCGGGAATCGAACCCGCAACCTCCTGCGTGGTAGACAGACCTTCGCCCGCTGCGCCACAGAGGTCGTCTTGTAAGACCTTGTTTCTTGCCAAATACCAGGTCAACGGGAAGTAGCTTAGGTACCCTATAGGTTTTGGTCCATGGCGAAAGTCAAAAGATTTTTTGTGAATAAACTACAAATACCTCTACGGTTTCAAATCTTTCATTTCATTTCAATTCGTGATATAAGACCTTGCTTCTTGTAGAATTTCATGATTCTTGGTCTACGGGAAGTAGGTACCTTATAAGTTTCAGGTCCATGGCGAGAAAGAAAAGTATTTTTTTTTTAATGAATAAACTATAAATTTACAATTTTCTGATTTTTTCCTTTACTTAAGACCTTGTAATTTAATGATTCTAGGTCTACGGGAAAGTACCCTATAGGTTTTGTGTGCATGTGATTCCCTTGGAAATTTCAAAATATTCGGACATAAACGGCTGTAACTTTACTAAGAAGTTTTATTCATATCACGACTCCAAGAGGTCACGGACTTGAGTATTGGATGTAAATTCAACTCGATACCTCCACGCGTTCCTGAGAAAAGGGGGTTGACAGACGGACAGACAGACAGACGGACTACAAAGTGATCCTAAAAGGATTTTTTTTCCTTTTAAGGTATGGAACCCTAAAAATAAGTTAATTAAAGTTTAATCCCGTTCGTCATTTGAATACTCAATCAACACTTTGACCAGTTTGTATTTCCAGCAACAAATAGTCAAGCGGAAAGGAATGAGCGAGCAGAAAGCGTTGAAACAAAGATCCTATGGCTACGTTCCGTAGGGGTTGAAATGACGTTCCGGCCACTCATCTCTCTCATTTTCCTCATTCGGTAGAAATCAACAGACAAAAATTTTTGTTGGTGGCTATGTAAACCTATTTCATACAAAATTTCCCGCTCATTTCCCATTTCCTCTTTCGCGGTGGAAATCCAGCTTCACTCTTGCTGAACACTGAAAGACCCGATCAGACAAACTGAAAAAAATATCTCATCGCTTATTGGATGTAGGTATCTTTGATGAAGTCTTCTTAGCCGAAATTCGGCTATGGGCGACGGCCAGTCTAAACAGAGACTAGCCACGTGAGCAGAGCTTATCATGGTGCCCTACTGTGTGCATAAACACAGGTATACCTACATATATTGGGAAGACAAACATGAATCTCTCGCTAACTTTACAAAAGCTCAATAAACAACCACGCTCCTAATCTCTTAACTCTCGCCAGGATTGTACGTCTGAGCCACCGGCCTATTTCTGATCCCGATATAAATAATCAAGCCTCACAATACCACGACACAATCGAAACACAAGGCAATAAGGTTTAAAATCCAACGATCATAACTCGGATTATTTCGGTTAACCCTAAGGGCGTGAAAGTTCATTCAGGCAGAGCGACCCTGTGAAATCCGTTTTAACTTTCAATCAATACCTACCTATTGTTATTTGCGGTACAAAATGTCCACTGATATTTTCATTTTTAGAAGTTTATTAGAATGTGAACCGATACAAATGGATGGTTCCGGTTGGCCTCGATATGTGTCACGAAAATAACAAATGAAACGTTTGTATTAACTAAACATACGATTCAAAAATTCATAGAGTATAAATAATAATTTATACGGCCATAGAGCACGCTGTTTTAGAGAACATGTATGTAGATAGGTATAATATTAGCAAGCCTGCGTGCAGACTGAATACAATTATCAAAATATTTATGATATCTGACATATTGTAAGAAAATTTTGTATTCTGGCAAATAAACGATTCACCAGTGCCGGTTCTGGCTAAATGGACTTCGTGACTTATGTAGTTTTAGAACTCAGGTGTTGTATTACAGGCCTGACTACACACTCTCCCTACAACGGTATTTGGGACACTGCAGTGGAAGTGATTCACTATTCACGACGGGTAGATATTCGCTATTTACACAAATCAATGAGATGTCAGGAAAAGATTGTCCATGTTTTGTTCCTTTTCTTAACTAATCATCAGTTTGTAATAATAAGCCATCTTATTAACGAAGAAAATAATCAATTATGAAAAACAAATTAGAACTATAGTATTTACAATTGAAATAGTTGAGCTAACTGTATGGTGCAAACAGTCTACAGGTAGCTCAATCGATTCATATTAATACCAGTTGGAAGCGTCCCCAAGACGCTAGCTGCATTGCCTCGCTGCTGTATGCCAATGCTGATGCGCTGCGCCAGATACTCACCAGCACTCGGGTCAGGCATCGCTTCGACCAGACGCTCCGATATTTTTTTTAAACCTAGATAGCATCGGTACCTCACGGACCTAGGATCTCCGATAGATTTTTCGATTTCAAAATGCTATCGCAATGAATTCCAATCTATAGTCGTACGATGCAAATTAGAAAACTGTTTGGTTTAGGAATCTACACGCCAAAGTCGAGTTACTGTCCGGTAGGTTGATTCACCATTTCAGTGCAATAATTGAATATGATATGCAGATGACAGTGTTTTGTAAACTTGTCGCAACAACCGACTTTAATGCGTAGTGTATACGGTGTCAAATTACAAGAAAAGTCCTTTTATTTCAGTACTTTACGCGTACAAGAGTTATATTATACTGTACTTTTTCTAGCTCTAGATAACATATCACTTACATATTATTTCTTTAATTTCTTTCAAATATCAATTATCAAAGTGCTTTATTTTCTTTAGACCTTACGAAGGTTGGACACGTCACAAAAATTAAAATTAAAAACCTACATCTATGCAGCTAAGGCAAGACAAGGCAAGTTTCGTAATCGTTATCAAAACAGCAAAGATTGAAAGTAAAAAAATAAATTCAATTCGTCGCTGGAAACGCCTTTTATCATGTTAGGTTTCGTTTTGTTTTGCGGAGGGCGTCGAGCTCACAATTTAAAGCGGTCAATTTTAACAATAGCTTTTACACCTTTCACATTGCTCTCCGTGTTTACGTGGCGACTTTGTGCGATCGCTTTTATGAATTCGAAAATACATTAAAAAAAATCAATAATGATGCAGATGAAGTAAAATTTATTTAGGTACTTAATTGGCGAATATGCAATTTTGTCTAATAGATTTTAATTTATGGCTGTTATAATGTCCACCGCTAAGGTTACTGAAAAATCATAATTTTTAGCTTAAAACATTTATTTGCTGAGTTTGGGGCTAGATGGTGCTGTGTGAAATGTCCAGCATTATTTATTCATTATTATTATATTTGCAGGAATATAGGTATAATAGGTGTATAATTTGATCATAAGATACTCAATGACCACAGAAATTAGATAACTGCTGTCGAGTACATATTTATTTCAGTGACTCTATACATAATTTTTTAATGGAAAATTAACTTCTAAGACCAGCGGTTTTTTTTAGTCAACCTTCGTTTGACCACAATCTCACCTGGACCATGGAAAGTGAAGATGTTTCTGACGGTGTATCACGAAGGTCCTGAAAACATCTATTATCTCATGTCTATAAGAGACTCAGGTTGTATTTGGTCTGAAAAACAGAAGCAATCAGTGAGTTCCTTTCCTTAGCGGTGCGAATGATGAAGGTAGAGCAAAACCCTTTAGTAGAAAAAAAAATATAGGTGCCTTTAGTAGAAAAAAAATATAGGTGCCTCTACCTAAATCTGTCTCTACTAAAGATTTAAAGATTTCACGAAAACACGGTTACCAATAAACATTGAAGTGTAATCAAGTTTAAAACAAATAAAGGAATAAAACGAAATATTCTCCTCGTCCCCGGAGAGAGACTAATCAAATTATTTATCGAAAATTATTGTTATTCTGTGCTCCGATAATTATAATCAGATAAACTCAATTCGGTTGGTTCTCATTTATTTTCGTATTGTTCTGATAGTATCTGCTTGTTTATTTTTACGATGACTTCTGAAATGGACTTCAATAAACTATGCGAGTCTCATAAAGGAATGACTATTTTTCAAGTCATACCTCTCGGGCCCAGTTAGGATTATTTTGAAATAAGCTTAGGTACTCTTGCAAAAGTGTATAGGTTGCATTAGTTTTTGGGCCTTTTAGGATCAAAAATATTTTTTTATTTCGTGCAATAAAGAACTAAGAATCAAGTTTTTATTGTTACTTTTTACATACGCAATCAAAACGGTGTAAAATAATCATAAACTCTTCTTAAATAATAAAACCAGGAACGTGGTTATTCCTGCAAAGCTTACGATAGATGGAGCAATAAATGTAAATAGCTTCAGGAGTGGTAAAAGTCGTTGAAGAAGTTAAATGTGAACTTCGCACTCGATGGCGTGCAGGAACGTAATAAGGGAGAGTAACAAGGGCATAGATTAAATGTTTTATAGGTGACACGGTCCATGTGTCGTTTTTATCTAGCTTGAAGCACTGGAAGTATAGACTTTTTATTATACATTATTTTTTTATTAGACATTATCTATCCACACTCGTTTCATAAATTTTCTTTATATCCATAGGTTTGCTGTTAGAAAACTCTTTTAGGGTTAAGCTCGCCTTTGTACATGTCCATTATTTGTTTACTTTTATGTATGAATTAACTTGTGTGTGCAATAAAGAATTTAAGAAATTAAGACTTCACAACGATGGTGATTCTGCGGGATACATAGACATAGGTCTACTTGTCCCGCAGAATTGTCATTGTTTTACATAGACGATGTGCCTAGATCTTTCCTTGCGCGATTCTGCGGGTTCTTTAGTTTACCTATGTACATTGATTTTTGAACTTCTGGTCCTACTAACACATTTAACGTGGTATTGTTCTTTTTATTAGTATCATATTCTATGGCCATCCTTAGGTAGGCCTACTTAAGTAGGCTGTAGGTAGGTATTAGTTTTTTTACTTACCATAATAAGGGGATCATAGGAAGGTCTCTCTATTATGTCACTCGAGTACTAGTACTAAGACCAATTTTTTAAAAATCTGTGCAACTCGTATGTTTTGTATCAAAGCTCTTTTTTTTAAGTAGACTGTCCATTGCGTTCATTAAATAGGAGTTTTATTTATTGAGCACCTTAAAGTAGAATTTAACACTGCCCACGCACACACACTGCCTAAGCTACTTCCCCTGCGCAGACCTTTTCAACAACGGTTCAACTGCTTTTAAATGTCAAGCAGGCCACTGTGGATAACGAAAGCACTGAAAGCACTAATTTCGAGATTTGCCGTCATAAGTGTTGCAGTGTCAATAACCATGATTCTTTCAAATAAGTAAATGATAATCATTGATCGAGAATGATAATCGCTGCCTCCCATGGTCTGTCCTATAATGTTAAAAAGTGCGAATACATTGTCTTTAAGGCCGCCGGAAATAATCTCAAAGACTTCCCGGAGATAACCTTAAACGGAATTATCATTAACAAAGTCAAATCCTTTAAATATTTGGGACATTATATCACCGACGACCTTAAGGACAATGTTGACATTGAAAGAGAACGTAGGGCTCTAGCGGTGAGGGGTAACATGTTGATTCGTAGGTTCTCCCGGTGTTCAGAAGAAGTCAAAATAACGCTTTTTAAAGCCTATTGTCAGAGTTTCTACACCGGGAACCTATGGATCAACTACACCAAACGGCCGCTGGAGACCCTGCGTGTACAGTTTAATAATATATTTAGGATGATGTTGGGACTGCCTCGATTTTGCAGTGCATCGGGGATGTTTGCGGAATACCAGATTGATGGCTTTGCTGCCATCCTCCGTAAAAAAACGGCATCCCTGATGCGCAGGGTACGTGACAGCTCCAACACCATCCTAAAAACTATAGCTGGTAGAATCACCTCACCCCTGTGGAAATGCTTCATGGGGAGAGTGATATAATTGTATTTAAATTGATTTGATTATGTATTAATTTTTAAGTAGATATTAGTTTTAACTAACCCTAATAATAAGTCCTACCTTTACTAACAAATTATGGATTTAAGTTGTCCGAAATAAAATATTTGATTTGATTTGATTTGATTTGATTGATATTTTGTTATTGGTTAAAATACTTTTTACAAGTTTTCTGGTACGTATTGTATTAAATCCTAAATAACGTTTTATCAGGCACTAGGCTTCTATAAAATAGCAATTAAGATAATTTGTAAAACTCGTCAGACAATAAGAGGTTACTAATGGAATATTAAACGGCAGATCAAAATAAGAAAATTACCTACCCTTGTTTGTCATCCCTGCTACGGCCCTGGCGAAATCTCTCAAATCAAAAGCGCCGGGTAAGTTATGAGCTGCAGAAGACACGTCACGAATAATACGGGAACGTTTTACAAATCAAAAGTTCATTTTAACGTGTTGTGAATGGAGCTATGAAACTTTGTACAGTTCAAATAAGCAAGTTTGGAGTAGAGCTTTTAGCTGGCAGTAGTGCGGAAAGTGTGAGATAAAACAATTTGATGACCTCGACGGCGAAGTGGCAAAGTTGTGGGTTTGATTCTCGCTACGGGAGCTACGATCGCTACGACTTTATTCACAAAGGAAATTACAATCAACTAGTAAATTAGATATAATTAGAACAATTATTTACAGTTGAAACAATTGAGCTAACTGCAGACTGTTGCAAGCAATCTACAGGTAGCTCAACTGATTTATATCAATACCAGTCGGGAGAAATGTTTTGTGATAAGTAAATATTTATTCCGAGTCAGCTTTCAGTGTCAGAATATAAGTGTAAACTATTACAAAATCAAAATGTATTAAAAAATTCATAAGTCATGGTTCCCATCCTTATCACAAAGCAAGCATAACACAATTGTAGTTTTAAGTGGTACTAACAGTGGTTTTACACCAGATGCCGAAATCCACTAAGTTATACAGATGGCCAAGTCCGAAACCACCAGACTTAGAAAAAATTCGTGAAAGGAGTTATGCCCTCGATTTAAAAGAAAACAATAACTGCATATTTCGTGTTTTTTTAAATTAAGGTACCGGACTTGGCCATCACACCTACTCTCTCTACAATACAATGGGAACGATATTCCTCTCTCATCCACTGTTAAAAATCTGGGTGTCATTTTCGATAGAAAACTCAGTTGGATTCCCCACGTAAAGGAGATCTCTAGAAAATTCTATGCCTCAATACACTCACTTCTACGTCTTAAAAACTTCCTCCCGATTCCTACTAAAATCACTCTGGTAAACTCTCTCCTCATTCCAATTATCGATTATGCCGACGTTGTCTTCCTCGATCTTAATGAGAATCTCCTCAATAAACTAGACCGTCTACTAAATACATATATCCGATTCGTTTACAATCTCCGCAAGTATGATCATGTAAGCGAATACCGAGCTATGCTTAAATGGTTACCTATCCGCGAACGAAGAAAACTCAGGATCCTTTGTCTACTGTTTTCAGTCTTAAAAGACCCTTCGAGTCCCTTTTACTTAAAGGACCGCTTTCATTTCCTAGCAGATGATCACAGTAGAAATCTCCGCTCCTCTGATAATCTGCTCCTATCTACACCTGTGCATACTACCTCCGTCTTTGGAAATTCTTTCTCTGTAGAGGCAGTGCGGTTGTGGAATGACTTGCCTCTGTACATTCGAAAGGCAGGTAACCGAGATACTTTTAAGAAAATGGTTATACCAATAGTTTAGTTTACACAAATGTTTCTCGTTGGTAGTTGATACTATGCTTATGCTTTAGTAGTATTTTTTTTTGGAATGTATTTAAATATATAATAGGTATATATAATTAGAGTTATTTAAGCTACTAGGTACTTGTAAAACTTAAGTTAGCACGCCAACCCCCTGTAAAAACATATGTTTTTGGTCGGCAGGTAGAAAATGCCTCGGCATTAAGCCCACCCTTTGTACATCAGTGCAATAAAGGTTTAAATAAATAAATAAATAAATCACCGCTCTTCTCAAAAAACCACTCTGTATACCAATGGTATCGTCTCAGAATGACACGTTTTAGCAACTAACCTTTGATGAAAGAAACTAGAAATGGAGGGACGCTTGTGTCAAGGTTTTTTTAATAATTTTTATCTAAGGGACTTTGAATTATTGCTGACTATGTCAGTCCCGTAATTTAACGAACTAACTACCTACTTAAAACTAAAATAGATATGAAATTAACATAAATAAGGTTGAAACTAATCTATCAATCTCCCAGACAGGCGAATTTAACTATACATATTAGAGCCTCTTATTAAACCTAAACACGCTATGGTAGGTCAAAATTGTTCAGTCATTTTTATTGTCTATTTTTTTAACATAAATACGTTTAAGCCTACTCAATTTTGTCAGCACAGAGCATCAGCATTGCCATACAGCGGGGTAATGCATCCAGCGTCTTGGGGACGCTTTCGACTGGTATTGATGGATCAGTTGAGCTACCTGTATTGCAACAGTCTGCAGTTAGCTCAATGGTTTCAATTGTAAATACTAGTTATAATATATTTATATTATTTTGCTGTAATTTTTTTTGTGAATTAAGGCTTCTGCCCTTATTTTTTCAACAATTATAAAATTATAACAAACATTCTAACGTCAAAATTAAACATACGAATACTTGAGACAAAGAATCATTATTCATCCAGATAGAGCAATCACTCTTTTGTAATTTAACCTTCCCTCAGCGACCTCAAGGAGAGAGATCCTCAAAATGGATGGTATGGCAGGCAAATAAATTCAGAAAATAAACCGTGCCTACTAAAATTGATATTCTACTCAGAACCAGAATCAATCGTACCGCAGAATACAATGATTACATGCCAAGATCTTAAAGCTATGTGATGACAATGTATTCGACCCGCAAGCAGGTTTGCAAATATTATATGTCATTATTAGGTGTAAAATATCATTAAATAATGCTCTTAAAATTGAAGTATTCGTTTACACTATAAAAACTATTGTGGTAACTAGCTATCGTCTGCAGCTTCACACGCATGCTTCCGGAATAAAAAGTAGTAAACACTCATTAAGGGAAAAACTCCAGCTTTGGACAAGCTTATACGTGATAATAATTTAAATTGTTATCAAAATAATGTGAAAGATAAATTTAATAGATTTCAATTTCCGTCCCACATGAAAAGCTTATAAACGTCGATCAGCTTTATAAAATAACCGTGCATTTTGGGCTCTATAGCTGTAGGAATAAGTGTCAGCTGACATTGATGGTTGTGTAGCGGAATAATGAAAACAACAAAGTGCCATGTATAATTTATGGACAGACAACCAATGACGGGCTTTGTACAGGAAATAGGAACATCATAACTGTACATACTTAGAGATATGCAGTAAGAAGTTTTAATTAGTGGATTCTGTCATAATTTGACAAATCATTATTTTACTTTGATTAATGCAGCGAGAAGAACTGAGATTTTTTTTGTCAGATTTGATATTACATAAGGAACGAGAAATCTGTAACAATAATTTTTTTATGAATGCATTTAGTGTAGATTCACTTGGTATCTTACCAAGGAAAATTAATAACTAACCAACGGAAAATAAACCAACGTAGGTATTTATTTAACACGAGACAATTTAATTTACTTCAATCAACGCGATAAACCATTTAATAGCAGAAGATCTCTACTGCACAAATATGAATAGATCCGTAGGCTGATTCAGTACTAATTGTACCGTAGTACCTACCGTATGTATTTGCTGTCATTTATATGACATTGTGTGCTTTATACTTATTTTTAGCAATTTGTCACAATTTACTAAATGACAATCTTTAAGTAATAAATTCTCCGTTCGCGTTTTTGTGAAGTTTCTTTCTGATACCGAGAAATATCAGATTTTGTTAGTTATTAAGGATTTATAATATTATTTTATAATATTATATAAATTTTATTTTAATATTATTTTATAATATTATATAAATTTGGATTTATAATATTATATAAATTTTGCGTTACAACTTGGTAAACAAATATGATAGAAGTTTTATTCATGTTCCTAGAAATATTGGGACGGTGACATGATTAGCGACTTGAAATACTTATACGTAAGCAAATGTTTAGCAGTAAGTTATTAATATGTAGTAAAGATTGTTTAGGGTTTAACGAGGTTTAGGTTTAGTGCGTTAACCTACTTACTCATTATAATATTAGATAAGTTAATATTAAGATACCTACATGATGTTAAATTATGTCTAGTAGATATATAGTAGATACATAAGGGAAGATACTGTTCGCCTGTAACACAGCTACATTGTAGCTACCACAGGAGGCAGTGATCTAACTCAATTGTGTCACACATTTCTGAAATAAACGTTTTTGTATTTTGTATTTGTATTTGAAATATAATTTAGATTTTCTAGAAAAGTACTTACCTGGCATAGAAAATAAAATAAATAAGGCTAGAAAATCCACACATTATCTAGCCGTATCAGAGCTTGTGGTATAGGTAGATAACTGTCCTGTAGATTCCCTGAGTAGTAATTAGGTTTCACAATAATATTATCAAAGCGAAAGTTCGGATGGATGGATATTATGTTTGTTACTCTTTAGCCCAAAACAACTGAAGAGATGGGGCTGAAATGTTGCATAGATGTGGGTGTAACACAAAGGTTACATTTTAGTACATAAATCACTTTCCATGTGGTACACTAACCTTTCAAAGTTTCAAGAAGCGGAAACTAGTAATGTTATAATACAAAGTAAATGACGTTACACGTCGACATTTCTCGAAACCAATACATTCTCGTATTTCCAGAACTTTCCAGAATAGACTGGTAATTTTCCGCAAAATACCAGTTCATTGCGGATATAGGGCGATTCCCCCCAACTGGTTGCATTCTTAATCTACAGGGTCCCATTGTTGACACAGTAAGTTGACCTAGAAACCGAGCGGCCGTGTAGGTGCAGCACTTGCATAGGAATATTTGGAGCAAAAACTGTCGTGAGATATTCAGAAATTCAGCATAATGTAGTAGGAGTATCTATTATCCAACACAACCAGGTTGGAGACGCTTCCGATTGGTATTGATTTGGATCAGTTGAGCTAGCTATAGAAACGTTTGTAGTTTGAGGCATTCATTATGAATGTAAGCTGTAGTGTTCTTCCAATACAAAACTGGATCGTAGTTAACCTGCTTACATTCAACACAACCAGGTTGGAGACGCTTTCGATTGGTATTGATTTGGATCAGTTGAGCTAGCTGTATAAACGTTTGTAGTTTGAGGTATTAATTATGAATGTAAGCTGTAGTGTTCTTCCAATACAAAACTGGATCGTAGTTAACCTGCTTACATTCAACACAACAAGGTTGGAGACGCTTCCGATTGGTATTGATTTGGATCAGTTGAGCTACCTCTACATTTTACTATAAAAACGTTTGTAGTATGAGATATTCATTATGAATGTAAGCTGTAGTGTTCTTCCAATACAAAATTGGATCGTAGTTAACCTGCTTACATTCAACACAACCAGATTGGAGACGCTTCCGATTGGTATTGATTTGGATCAGTTGAGCTACCTCTACATTTTACTATAAAACGTTTGTAGTTTGAGGCATTCATTATGAATGTAAGCTGTAGTGTTCTTCCAACATAAAATCGGATCGTAGTTAACCTGTTTACATTAATAAAGAATACTTCTAAATTGTTTGCAACAGTCTGCTAATAGCTCAACTGTTTTGTTCTTATATTCGTTGTTAATAAATATTTTTTCTGCTGTTGCAAGAAGTGGGTAGGTAGGACTTTTTCGAAGATCTACTACTTACTAGATACATGTAAGGTATGGTATCTAGTGATATAAACCAAAAAAACCTTAGGTTCTATTGGCGAACCTACCATTCTCAAAAAGAAACCAAATAACAAACTAATACAACTTTTTCCATTATATCCCAATTAAAATTTAAAGGGTAGCGTAGGGCGTGTAGTGTAATTTAATCGCCACAATAATAAATAAAAGCTGCACACAATTTTATTTCACTTCATTTCCTTGCAAAAGAAAAACACCAATAGAAACCAAAAAAAAACTGACAAACCAAATCAGACTGTAAAAACTACAATGTTATGCAAAATGTAAAACCACTTGTTTTTAGCTACACAATTTGTAAACGCAAAGCCGTCACTGAAAATGGAGATGAAATAATGTTGAGCATGTATTCCATTGACTGATGGGTTGATGGGAGAGCGAAACATTACTTGTATCTATGTATCTATTATTCAATTTTATCAGTTGGTATATTTATTTTGATGGGAAAGATACAGGGTAAAAGAGCAGTTGGTCAGAGGAAGACTTCCTGGCTGCGCAACAGAAGGCAATGGACTGGCATTAAGAAGGCTGAAGACCTATTTAGGCTAGCCCTGGATAAGGAAAAATTCAAGAGGATTACCGCCAACCTTCAGTAATGGAGAGGCACTATTGAAGAAGAATATATTTATTTTAGTTTAGTTGAGGTAACGTACGTCCTGGTTACTGCTCTTCCCCGAGTATAATTTTCAAGGCCCGCTGACTTCTTATTAAAATAAAATATTTCGAATCATTGAAACGATTACGAATTCCTTTGGGAAGTAAAAAATTAAATTATTATTGGAATATCAATATCAAAAGCTGTAAGTACTACAATTTTTTAGATTGCTCATGTCCACGGATAGGTAGTTGTTTTGATTTTCATTGAGTATTTTCAAAGTTAAGACTTTACTTGTCTACTAAATTTCTTATTGTGTCTTTTTAATTATCTTTATACTGCCTGTCTCCCATAAAAATAAAAGTTATGCAAAAAAGTTATGTTAAAAGTCCTATTGGTTAAGATTGATTGATTAAATTTATAAATTAATTTAATTAAATTATATTATTATTATTATTTATTTATTTATTTATTATTTTTATTCAGAAATTATAGAAAATTACATTAACAGAATAAAACAATTTAGTTGTAATTGTTTTATTCTGTTACTGTAATTTTCTATAATTTCTGATAAATAAATTGTGATCGAATTAAAATAAATAAATAACAATTTATTTATCAGAAATTATAGAAAATTACAGTAACAGAATAAAACAATTACAACTAAATTGTTTTATTTTGTTACTGTAATTTTCTATAATTTCTGATAAATAAATTGTGATCGAATTAAAAAAAAAGAAAATTTATTTATTTATTTATTTTTTTACTTATTTATTTATTACTATTGATTATTGATTGCACTTGCAGCTCGCGAATGCGTCTCGCTTCGCTCGCCGTAAGATGCCACATGAGTAAATTTCCAGCCGTGGAGTTAAACACTCGCAGTTGAGCAGCGGGGAACGCTCTTACCTTTAGTCTTTAAATACTCTTTTTATAGCTTAGCCCATCTCTGATGGAAAGTCACCTTTACCGCAGTGTTTGTTACCCGTGACGGGATAACGTTGAAGTTCTCTGTTTATTGCAAGCTGTTATTTGTGGGCCTGTTGTTTTTTGCGAGACGATTTGGGGTTGTTTGTGTTTTATACCGACCACGTTTATGTTGATTACCTCGTTAGTTGGCAACCTACTGATTCGCAGTTTAAGATTCTGAACTCACTAAGCGGAGCAGAACGGATATGAAGAAAAGTAGGTACCTTCCCAATAATTTAAATAAATAGGTGTCAAAATAGCAGTAGGTATTCGACTTACATATATCACATTTTTTTCGAACAGATAAATACATGCAGATACGACTACAACCTGGGTTTCCTCAAGACAAGAGAGAATAAGTACCTATCTTCTAGACCTTCGTGATACATCGTCAACCACATCGTCATTTCCCACCAGGTGAGAGGAGGTCAAACAAAGATATTTTCACGATAAACATAAAAAACCGACAAACATAGATAATATCTTTATCAAACCATACAAACATTTTCGAAGATGCTGTTCATATGAATATTATCGCGTGCGGGAATTCAACCCGCACGCCGTCAACTATAATGACATCTAATCATGTCAGTCTTTTGTTCGGCAAAAAGCAACCATTTGGCAGCGAGCTGAACGTATGCGGATGCTGGCGCTAAAACAATGGACCCGTGAAGTTAATTAAGAAGAAAACGTTCACGTTGTATGAAATGAAAACTAATGCCAATTCACACTGTACGATGAAAAGGTAGCGAAACGAAATAAAACGTAGATATTTATTCAAAAAGAAGTACGCATTAACAATGGCAACCTCCTTAATGTACCTCTAGGATTATCTATAAAACGAAAATGCAAATTACATTATTTTTTGTTTATTTATGTTCAAGTTATTTATACAAGTTCAGCCTGAAGCTATAAACCTATAATAGGTATACTCAAGCACGTGGTACATGTATTATTTTATTGATGTTATGTACATAAAATCAATAAAATAATAGATCTGATTTGATTTTTGTAAGGCTCTGGGCTGTTTATTTCCAACAAAATAACGTCATAAGCTAATCATAAAATCTTTTTTTTTTTTTCTAGAAAATCTACCGCACCATCGTCGCATCGTCGCCGCAACGCATTGTGTATTCCGCCCCTAAATGAATTGCAGCTACGCCACTACAGCAGCGTCTTGAATAAAAATGTGATTATGCGAAATCTAACTACCCGAGAAGCACGAATTTTCCTCCATTTTAGGAACATTGTAATTATCTGCATAATTAAGTAAGGAGTATGAAGCGAGTAATTGTTGGAAATAATGGTTTTGTAAATATTAAATGCAATAACAACCGAGATAAGTGGATTTTATACGGTTTTGTATAATTGGAGTTATACATGCTTGTTTGGTATGGTTGGAGACTTAACTGTCTGCTTTATTATGTAGAGTGTACAAAATACCAGAGCTTTTGCATCAAATACGGCCTGAAATTTTATATTATATTTTATATACACTTGATTAGATAGATACTCGTAGATGGGTTATTTGTTTCACAAACATAGACACCACAAAACAAAATCAAACAGAAAATAAATTCAAATTCAAATCATTCAAATCATTTATTGCAGGAAATATGGTCATAATACAGGGTCTTGAACATTAGAATAGTGTCACATACTTCACCAAAACACATTGGCATGCAAAATTTCTTATAAATAGGTACATCTGTAAATTGTATTAATTTAAATTGTAACAAGATTAAACCATAATTGAACAATACACATCAATAATGTTGATTACTACTTATTTCTAAATTTTAGTTCCATAAGTTCCCTAACACTATAAAAACCTTTTTCTATGAGCCATAATTTTAATTTTTTTGTAAATAATTTTAAAGGTAAATTTTTGATGTCATCAGGGATTTTATTATATATAGAGCCACACATGGCATAACAATTCTTACTATATAATGCTGTCTTAGGAGTCCTAGACAGAACAATTCTTTCTGAGTTACGTACACATCTAGGGTATATATCCTTAGCTTTAGTAAATAAATTCGAGTGTTCTTTTACAAATTTAGCAGCCTCTAGAATATACATACTGGGCAATGTTAGTATTTTTAATTTAATGAATAGAGGCCTGCACGACTCCCATGGAGGTATTCCTACAATTGCGCGTACACATTTTTTTTGAGCAATGAAGGCAAGGTCGGTGTTTGTAGAATTTCCCCATAGAATAAGTCCGTAGTTTAAGGTAGAAGTTACGTATCCATGATAGGCAGTCAAAATGGTATTGAGGCTGGAGGTTTTCCGAAGCCTGTAAAGAATATAAGTAAATTTATTTAATTTCTTTCTAACTTGATCAATATGGGCTTTCCAGTTACATCTTTGGTCTAATGTAATACCTAAAAATTTTGTCTCTCTTACCTCTACTATCTGATGTTCCTTGTAGTAGATGTCAAGACATTCGCTTTTTTTATTAGAATTGGTAAACTGCATAAAATTAGTCTTAGTTAGGTTTACCTGTAAATTATTTGCGTCTAGCCATTTAATAATAGAGTCGATTGTATTATTTATGTCAGTTTTGTAATTATTAATGTCAGAATTAGAATTGGATGTTATCAAAATAGAAATGTCATCGGCGAATAGAGTACATTGATTATTGGTTACTGCAGGTAAATCATTAATATACAGCAGGAATAAGAGAGGTCCGAGGACGCTACCCTGCGGTACGCCGTATCTATTTTGTCTATGGGTTGACCGAAAAGCCTCTACCTCATTTTTAGTATTGATGTTGGCAATTTCGACACATTGAAGTCTATTGGACAAATATGACTCCAGCCATCTAAGTGTCGGGCCTCTTATGCCGTATTTATCTAACTTGTCCAACAATAATGGGTGGGAAACAAAGTCAAAGGCCTTTGACATGTCAAAAAACACACCTGTCACCTTTTTACCCGAATCTAAAGCGTCGATAACATTTTTCATAAGATGAAAGCATGCTAGAGTCGTTGACTTGGCTTTTTGAAAACCAAATTGTTCATTTATTAGGATTTTATGTTTATTAATAAATGATAAAAGGCGTTTTTGCATGGCTCGTTCAAATATTTTGGATATGACCGATATCAAAGTGATAGGTCTGTAGTTTACTACTAACGTCTTTTTTTTCTTTTTATAAAGCGGCTTAACTACAGAGTCTTTCAAAAGACTGGGAAAACAACCCTCCGCAAAAGACATATTTATTAAGTGAGTCAAAACTGGAACAATTTCATCTGAACATTTTTTTAGAATGTCAGTTGCAAAACCGTCATGTCCTACAGATTTAGTATTCCGTAAGGATAGTATAACTTTTTTAACTTCGTTATTATCATAAGGTCCAAGGAACATACTATTGTTCAAGTAATTTTTTTGTGTAACCTGAACATTTTTATTTTGTATATTTGTAGTCTCTATCCAATATCTATTAAATTCTTCGGCAATGCTAGTAGGGCTAGATAATACAGAATTGTCTTTTTTTATTTCGCTTATTATGCTCCCTTTCAAGTTATATGATTCCTGTTTAATTAACTGCCATGCCGATTTACATATATTTTTAGAATTTTTTAATACTTTATCATTTGATAGTTTTACAGCACTTTCTATGCATTTCTTTAATAGCCGAGAATAAGACTTATAGTTATTTTTATTTGATTCGCATTTATTTCTGTAGTACTTATAACGTAAGTGTCTTTTTTTTCTACAGCTAATTTTTAAGCCTTTAGATATCCAAATTGGATTTTTAGTTTTGTGTGAAATTCGTATCTTAATTATAGGGAAACATAAGTTATAAAAAGATGACATTATGTCATGAAAAACATTATATGCTGAATCAGTTTCTGTTTGGTCGTAGACTTCTTGAAATTTAAGGTTTTGCAGGCACTCTTTTAACTTATTAATGTTGTCTAAGTTATAGTCCCTTTTGTAAATAAAATAATCCACCATTCTACTTTTGCTATTTATTGGAACATTTAACAATTGCGCAGTATTGTGGTCCGAAATGTCCAAATGAAGTAGTTCTCCTACAGCATTTCGATAATTACTTATGATATGATCAATACAATTTTTTTGACGCGTGGGTTGCTTTATGTGTTGGAAAAGATTATAATTCATTAATAGTCCCAGAAAGTCAGTTGTAAGTTTATTTGTAACTAATGTGTTTATATTTAGATCTCCAGCTATAATAACCTTTGAATTTTTTTTCAAAGTTATGGAATGTAAGAGCCTAGTCAAATTATTCATAAAAGAACGTACATCAGAGTCAGGTGTTCTATAAATGCAAAATATGTACAAGTTATATGACGCAATGTATACGCTGCAACATTCAAATTGTTTTTCTAAACAGAGTTTATTAATAAAAGGTACCTCACTATAGCACATGCCTGTTTTCAACAAAATACAAACACCACCTCGTACACGACCTTTTGTGCTTCTAACTCTGCAAAAAGTAGTAGCCAGAAAGTACCCTGATAATTTTATAAGCATTTCACTGTCTTTTTCAATATGGATTTCGGTTAAACAAATTATATCCGGTTCTTTATTTTGCTCGCAAAGAGTTGATAAATGTATTTCTAATAAATCAGACTTATTTATTAATCCATTTACATTTTGATGAAAAACCCGCAAGTTACGCGCGAAAAAAGTTTTCTGCACTAGTAAAAGCACTAGTAACGTAGGTTGGTATCGGTAAAAATGCAGTAATTTAAGTATTGTTAGGTACTGACCTGAACCTATTTAGTTATGTTACGTGAACAATCGAGTTTAACCCAACCTATTTGAATATAATATGTGAAAAATTTGTGCCATGTGGTGCCGGCTTAGAATTTGCACCACCCCAACTCTTCCCGCATATGTCGTAAAAGGCGACTAAGGGATATCCACCGGGGCGGGCAGCAGCGCGTCCTGAAGAACAATTCTACCACCGGACTGCGATCCCCAACCCGCATGCCCAGCGTGGGGGTTTAAGGCACTACTTGGAGCTTGGGCAGTGAAAGACTTAAGTTATCATCAGTATGTATAATTTGCTTAGCAGTAGAAAATAACGTTTTTTTTTATTTACTCTTCGCACCTCACCATTTCTCGCAGAAATGGTTTCACAAAATGGATATAGCGGCTTGTAAGAAACTGTGAAAACCATAATAAAAAAGTAATAGGTAAACGCACTTACTATAAAACGGCCTATATTATTATGACCGGGAGCACAGATTCAATAATAAATGCACATGGGCACTATGCCTAACCTAACAAAGACTTTTCTAACAGGTGGAATACTACCTTACAATAAATATTACATTCTTGGAATACTTCGTGAATGTTAATCGTATCAAACGGTTTTTATAAAATCATATCGGATTTGTTATTTAAAAGTCTTAAAAAAATAACATAGGTATTATATAGTCCCCGCGAGATCGGAATGGGATAGAACCATTTCAAACTGAAACAAATGCGGTAGGACTTTTACTTTGACAAGGGCCGGAGAATTTTAATTTGTAAGAAAAAGAAGAAAGAAAGAGAAAGAGAGTTTCTTTCTTCTTTCTTTCTTTCTTTTGATTTGTAGTCGAATCATTTCACATTTTCAATTCAAACTTGGAATAATCAAACTTCCAACCTACACCCTACACTCAAAACTTATAGCCGAATTGAGAACATTCTCCATTTGTTTTTAGTTGGTTCCATATTTGAAATACCAAGAAATTGTGTTTCTTTTGTTTTCATTTCCCGACTTCCGAATTGTCTGAAATTCCAATTTGTAACGCATTGCAGTGTTCGTGGTCACGGGGTGACTGATGCCCTTGGAGCTGCCGCCGGGGATAAACGGCAGTTTCCACAACTACCCTCAATTTATTTTCGTATTGATCTTATCTTATTATTTTATAAATGATGCCAGATAATATAGAATATATAAATGATGCTAACAGAAGATAATATAGAGTCACGGTTTCAGTAAAGGTCTCGATTCTATGAAGTGAGATCAACGCGTGAAATCAGATACTGGATTTAAAATATTCGGATCAAAAATATAGGTTGCCAATACCTGAAAAAAACATAAACTTCAACTTCTTGTTTCATGGCTCTGCGTCTGTTTTTCTTTATACTTTCGTTTGACACAGACATTATTACATGACAAAATGTCATTTCGGCGTCCACTAAAGGCTAAATTCTACTATAATAATCCTCGGTAACTAGGGTTCCTCTTATTTAAAAAAACGCCTCATTTTACACCCTTAAAAACCATTGATATACTGAATGAACCATTGATATATGAACTATTGATAGAGGCAGAATTGGTACTCTATCTACATGTTTACTAAGTACAATTATTTTGTTGTAAGTATTAGTGAAATAGTTTAGTAAGTATTATGGGTATTGATAGCCATCTTTTATTTTTCTCACAATAGTTTTGGTTGTATGGAAGAAATCACTTTAAACGATAAGGCCGCCAATTCCATTGCTGTTCTCTTTATGTTTAACTAGCTGCTGCCCGCGGCTTCGCCTGCGTAGTTCCCGTTCCCGTAGTAATTCCGGGATAAAACATAGCCTATGTCCGTCTCCTGGTTTTAAGCTGCCTCCCCACCAATTTTCAGCCAAATCGGTTCAGCCGTTCTTGAGTTATAAATGGTGTAACTAACACGACTTTCTTTTATATATATAGATTATGTAAAATCTGTTTTATAAAGTGATGAATACAAGTATTATCTATCTATCTATCTATAATAGATCACAAGGTAAAAACTTTAACTGTTTAGCAGGACCAAGCGCTGTTGTAAGTGCTGAATTATTGTTAAAAGTACTAGCATACTATGGACTTACACTTAATTTTTATGAAATGAAAAATATATGAATGCTGAAATTTAATATCTATCTTATTTACAATATGGTTGCAATACAAGAACAAAATTTAAATTTAAAAAACACATGACAGATTTTCATCAAACACGGCTAAGAATACCTACTCGGGATAAAATTATCTCTGACACAAAAAACAAGATCCGTCAAGTGCGAGTGTAACTCGCGCGCCAAGGGTTTCGAACGTTTGTCAACAGGTACCAAACTACATTTCAGGTAGATCTCTCTGCATGCTTCGGTTAAAGTAGGTAATGGAAAAAATTTCGACTCCTTTCAAAATATTTCTAAAAGTATGAATTTTACAGAAATTTCAAAAACTGGTTTGAAATGTCCAAACCGATACCTTTTATTTGATACCTCACTTGGGGGGGTAGCCCCCTATTGAAAATTATTCCTTTTTGATCATTTTTCAAAAAATGTTCTTTTTACAGACTTCTCTATATTTTTCCTATAGATCCATTATCTACAAACGCTTCATATAATAATATTTTAAATGGATCGCTCTGCAAACTTCGGAGATAGGGGGGGGAATGGGTATTTTTTGACTATTTCAAAATATTTTTTAAAGTATGACACCTACAAAAATTCAAAAACTATTTTGAAATGTACATACCTACTGATACCTTTCATTTGATACCCCACATGACCCTATACATGTCTTTTAAAATTTCGGCATCACAATTTGTATGGAAAATATTCATTTTTATTTTTCATTTATTTTCATTTATTTCTAAGAAATTAAATAACATCGAAAAAATTTATGACTTCGGCGGGACTCGAACCCGCATCCTTCCGTAAGTACCGGAATGTGCTAACCAACTACACCAAAAAAAAAACATTTATTTTTCTTCAAATCTGTACAGGCGCACGAAAAATATTATTATTTTAAATTTCAAGTTCAAGTAAAAAAAAGGACAGATAAAGCGAGACAATAAGGGTTTCGAAACCTATCTTCGATCTCGAAAACCTAAAAAACTAAACGAAAATCGGTTCATCCGTTTGGGAGCTACGATACCACAGACAGACACGTCAAACTTTTAGCACCCATTTTTTTTGCATCGGGGTTAAAAAGTTTCCAAATGAATGCCTAGTGACTACCATAGAATCTCTGCCCGTCATTTCTCCTACTATCACTGACACTGTAACGATCAGTCGTAACGTCAAGTGGGTACTTCCGGGGATCCTACCGCGAAATGTATCGCTCTCGTTACAAGCGTACCATGTAAGGTTCCATTCGAGTGCGTAAAGCGTGTATTGAACAAAGCCTTTCAGAGTTAGGCTGTATTTGTGATTTACAAGTATTGAAGGGAGTTCTGGGTTGTTATTCAATTTGTTCGTTAAATTGAATTTGAAGCTCTTCTATTATTGAGTAACTTATTGGAAGTAAATAAAATCATTTCGTTTATCAATTCATTAACCTCTTTATATTGACATTCAAAGACGACCTCTGTGGCGCAGCGGGTGAAGGTCCGCTTGCGACGCAGGAGGTTGCGGCTTCGATCCCTCCTTTGTACGATCTGCAGATATTTGTTCAGGGTGTTCTGGATGTTTTCTATGTATAATAAACAATATCTATCTATATAGTGTATTGAGTATGTATCCGTTATCTAGTACCCATAACACAAGCTCTGCTTAGCTTGGGGCTAGATAATGCTGTATGTTTTGTCCAGTATTATTTATTATAATATAATAAAGAACTTCAAAATCAGTAAAATTTTATTAAAATGAGTTCATTCGATAAAAAACTATTTGCCGCATACCCTAATATTTTACGTAGGTACTACATATACAACAGCTTACTTAGCGAACATTCAAATTTAGGTAGGTACATTACAGCCCCTTTTCGCACACAAAGCAACCAAGTAGTAATGAAAAGCAAAAAGATTGATCCCCGCTATTTGTCGACATTTGACTGAAATCGAGTCCAAATGACGCCATATATCCCGGCCACAGTTCGGTAAACAACTGAAAGCCTCGCAGTTAATATCCTTAATGAATTTTCATAGATGTGGTATAGTCAGCAGCGAAATTAAGCTGCAACAGTTATATGAAAAATTGATGCGTAAAATATTGAAATTTTGACATTATTATTGCTGGAACGGACTGTTGACATCAATTTAGTTCAAGACCGACTGTGTAATCGCAGGTTTTTTGTTATCATAGTGCGTAACCCCTTACACTCTGGGTAATTTCTAATAAATCAAATAATATCCGAAAAATTTCAATTTCGACGGGACTTGAACCCACACCGTCCCTCAGTACGGGAATGTGCTAACCAAATACACCACGCGCTAGAGTGCGTAGGAAATGCCAGAGATTTTAGACTGCTACTTCACTTGGCCTTGCTATCGCGCATTACAAAATATTTCTAGCTGCAACTGTTTGTTTTTGACAAATCCTTAAAAATAGGAATTCGTGTTTTCGATTTTTAATGATAAAGTTTAAGCATTTGTTGTATAAAAAAAACGTATGGAGACCTATGTGGACAACAACTTAAAAAATATGCGTATTTTATGAAGTTTCTTTTTTGATAATTTTACAATCAAAAAATAGAAATCAATTAGTATCTACAATAAAACAACTGAACTAACTTCAGACTGTTGCAAACAATCTAAAGGTAGCTCAACTGATCCATAACAATACCAGTCGGAAGCGTCTTAAACGCAATTAAATGCGTTTGTTATTTTTAAGTTTCAGCATTGTTTTTAAATTATAACACTTCTGGACTTAGGCATCCACCAAAATTGCCCCGTCGTCGTCGTCACCATGATTTTGGCATAGCAGCCGGATCTCTCGCGGGTATAATTATCACACTATGCCTATTTGATTGAAACTATCACAACCAGCTGGGTTTTAGAAAATGCACATGTAAAGATAGGTGCCGTTAATGTGGTGCACTTAAAATTGGTGCCTACATGGGAAAACTTCAATGTTTTGGGGTTTTCAAAACTCAACTATGCGCAACGTCATAACTTTATCTTGTCAGTTAATCGAAATCGATATTTATTTAAGTTAAAAGTGAAGTCGAAATATTTCTATTATTTTTCGAACCCTACCGATACCGCCTATATTCGTGCAACATCATTTCCTAAGCCGACATAATATTTCCGAGTTATATGTTCCTGTACATACCCAACCATCTATAATCTTGGAAAGCCTATTGGTAAATGGTTCAAAGTTCATTTATGACATGCCAGACCAGACTATTCACGGGGCATATTTCAAACCATAGGTCAGCTACCGACAACAGTACAGCAGGCAGCAGTGTGAGCGTCGAGTGTCGTACACATTTCAGAAGAGTATAGATTTCACAAAAAAGTCATTAAGGTTCTTTCTTACTAAGAATCTTGAGGTAGGCAGGTCTCTTAGGAATCTTGGGGTGGTATTCAGAGGAGATAGGTAGGTATCTACAGAGACACTGTACTTAAAAGTTCCCCGAACAGTGTCCCTATAGACATAGTGTAGTGTCATAGATATAGTGTCCTTATGAGACACTATTCGGGGAACTTCTATCTCCTATGTATGTTTCGGTTCCCTATGCCATCATTTTATAATATGTTATTTTTGTAATTTCCTCACTAAAACGAGTCTTTGGAAACTGCCGGTTGTCATAAAAATGATTCGATCCATTTGCCTCAATTTCACTCGCTTCCCGGTGGTGGCCCACTGGCAGGGGGACCAACATTTAATAATGGCGTCAACACATTCTTTTTCAAATTTAAAAATATTACCTATTGCCAAAATAGTGTTCACAAAAAAGGCTAAATGTTTTCTAAAATGGTTTTCAGTAGATACTGAAAACCATTTTCCAAAATGACAGTTACTGACAGAACTGACATCTAATATATTAATACTATCGGTGATTTAGCTGCTGACTGTACAGCAGGCAGCAATGCGAGCGTCGAGTATCGTACAACAATGCACGCATTTCAGAAGCGTATTCCTCTATGATGTAATCTCTCAGAGAGTTGTGAAGAGTTTTGTTTGGTTTGTTTTACTGTTATTGTTTTTAAATCTGGTTATGCAACTGTAATCCAAAATAGCGGAGTGATGGTCTTTTTGACGTGATATTATCTCTCATTTTTATTATAATTTACCGACCTAACTTGTATAACCTACAATCCACATATCCAGGTTTCATAGGTCCCTATATAAATTATGTATAATTAAATTAAATATTATTAATTTATCACGTACATGTTACGATTAGTTATTTAGAGATGGATAGATACATAGAAAACACTTTATTATACCACACAAATACAGAAAACAATACAGACAAAATGCTTAGAAAAAAAGGACGTACAAAGGGAAGTATTTAGTTGAGTTGCCTGGACCGCGATCAAGGTGTGGTAAGTATTGGTATTACGGCTCAAATGTTAGCAGTTGAAAGGTTAGGGTGCGCGTTCACAGGCCGGCATTGGACAATCCGCACTGGCCTCATGGCCATCAATGGTTTGACATAAAAGATCCGTACCGCATGGAGCGGACTATCGGCAATACCGACGAGGATTCTTGAAGGAAACTTTTCCATTTAATGCGAATGACGTCATTCGGATTGCCGATCAGTGGACGCACTTGTCAGCGGAATGTCCAATGCTGGCCTGTGAACGGGCACCCTAACATTTCAACTGCTAACGTTTGAGCCGTAATGCCGTGCCTTGCCACACCTTATCGCGGCCCAGGTCTTTTGAGCATGTTGTGGCGACCTGTAATTTAGAGTACACTAGTTTTGTCGTATTCATTTTGTTATCTCTTGTGTTACTTCTAGTTGGTTATCCTGAATAATTAAAAAACTACTAATATTTTGTTGTGATTTTAGAACGTATTTTGTGGGTAGGTTTCGGAGTATAGCTCTGTTATTTGAAGCTGGCGCGACTGTCTTTTCTTTTCACACAATAGCTAGCTATTGTCACAAAAAATTCGAATTAGACCGCCAGTTAGATTATCAGAAGATATTGTACACGTATTTTTTCATTTGTCGATTAAACTAAAAAATGATGAAGATTCAGTTTAAGTTTCGCGTGCCGTCACACCTTGCGACACTTTTTATCAAGGTATGACGTCACTAGCTCCGACTTCCAAATTTTGTCGCGCTTATTTATGCAATTTTTTGTTTGATTGACCAAAGCAAATAAAATGTATGCAATATATTCTGATTTCCGAAATTTCAGTGTCAAATAGAATTAAAAATATACTTTCATCATTCCAAAATGACAACTCAACTTCGTACGAAATTTCAGTTTTCGTTCCGTTAGAAATACCGATCGAACGTAATGAAGCGAAATTTTATGATGATGTGGCCTTCACTAGGTACACGAAAAAAGCAAAAGACGATCGTGCCAGCTTTCAGTAACTGAGCGTTTGTGCACTGTAAAAAATTTTTGCTGACATCACCAACATTATCCGTGTATAGAGCTAGGCCGCGTGCAGAACCTAGTTAAACGGCATTCACGTGGCACGTTCAAAACAATCATTTATCTCGTTAGCAACGGAAACAATGTTCAAAAAGAGTATTTCCACACAAATCCGATTCAATGAAATCTCTTTGATAAATGAGACTGAAACAAATGTTGAAAAAAGGTCCCGTTCCTATTCAATGAACATGTAATTTGCATTATAATAAAACAAAGCGTTGGATTTTGGAAATGTAAGAACATACCTTTAACTAGAGGTACGTAATTGGAAAATGTATTGAACCACCCTACACCAAGGGTGTCTCAAGAGTGCACGATTCAAATTTGAAGCTATTTTTTATTTGCAGGTTGTAGTTCTGAAATTTAACAGCTGGCATCAACGATTATCCCATTATTAAAAATGGAGCGCTACACAATTACACAACTGACCAACGCGTTATCAATGTGAAAACCAATTACAAAAATGGGGAAAGTCACGCTGAAACCGCTTTAGTTCTAAGTCTGGAAAAACAATTAGGCTACTTTTTATTACAAAAAAAGCGTGCAAAACCGCGGTCAGAAGTTGGTTGCATCATACAAGAGTATTAACTTAATACAGAAAGAAGAAGACTTTAGTGCAATTGGCAAAGTGCCTATATGTAGTCTTTTGAGCTTTTCTAATGTAGTGCGACATTATAGGGTTCAACTTCGGTTCAACTACCCAGTTAATCCATCTTAGATGAAAATGTACAGTTTGAGGGTTTTGAAAGAATCTAATCACTATATAAGCAGCACAAAAATTAGCTTTCAAACATAAACATAACTTAACAAAATCATTTATTTATTTCTTTAAATATAACTAGTTGGTTGGTACAATATAATATTAAGTAAAACATAATGTAGGTTTTGTATGAGACTAGAAATAATAAGAAAAAAATTATAACAAGAAAATAAAATGACTTAACTCTTCTATGTCTTCGACTAAGTATTATTTATTTGTTAGGTATGTATGTCATCACATCAGCCTTAGTAAGGCGACATTCCTTCGTACTTGTAAAATCTGTTTTACGTGGACTCTACCTCGTTATCTTTAGATACATTTTACAGTGACTGGATCCTTCTAGCTTCAAACGAGTGAACTGCATCTAATTGTTACTAGCTAAAGCCCATTTTTGAATGCACATTTTTATGCTGCGTAGGTTGTGCGGCTCTGGTCTGCGTCAATCTTAACACTCCCAGCCTCGGCTTTACCTCACGGTGGACAAGAAACACGTCTGCGTTTTGGACCATGAAAGTGTTAAGCCGTATCAGAACAGAATACTTAAAAGTAAATTTTCATCGTTACATCATTATTTTATCAGCTCACAATCGTCCACTGCTGCAAATAGCGGTCCTGAGCAACCTCCATCCATCAACTCCCTACGATCCAGTGAACGGAAAAAACATGGAATCCTTCCACCAAGGAAAAGATGCGCGCAACTTGACACAAAACTGCAAACAAACTTCCTCCACCTCAACAGCCTAAATGTATTGTTCCACTGCTGAACGCAGTTCCCCGTTTTAATTGCCTTATTGACTTTTATCTCATGGTGGGTACCTAATACCCATAATCCCTACGTTGGGCATGCGGGTTAGTGATCGCAGTTCGATGGTTCAATTATTCTGCAGGCCACTGCTGCCCGCTCCTGGTTGAAATCCCTTACTCGCCTCTTACGACACCCGCGGGAAGAATTGGGATGGTGTAAATTCTAAGCCGGCACCACTCATCTCAAACAAACTTACATGTCAAATATCCTTCGCTGATTAGCCAACAATTTGTTCACAATTTGTTGAACACTATGGACCTTCAGAAGACTTTATTCCTACGCTTGAGATTAAATTGTCGTTTAAAAGTCGCGTACATCAACTTCTACAACGCCCTCCAACTGCTGCCGCCTGTCGCCTTGCGAATTGCTTTTGGGTCATTTTCTAGCCCAAGGTATGCTTCTATGTTTATTCCGTTCACTGGCTGTGATCGCTATAATGTTGTCGGATTATTGAGATGGTTTCCCACTACCAACACTCGTTTTGTTCTGCATCGCGGTTTCCTTTTACTGCCTCGGTTATCAGTTCTACGAGCTATAAGACCTGCCCACTGCCACTTCAGAATACTGCCTCTGAGCGCAGCAATGTTGCACCATTATACCAAATTTGTTTTGCAAAAAAACAAAATCAAAAATTTTAAAAACATGTACAAGTACACTCGGGATAAAATTATCTATGACACAAAAAAACTAAACGAAAATCGGTTCATCCGTTTCGGAGCTACCATACCACAGACAGATACACAGATACACAGACAGACACGTTAAACTTGTAACACCTCTCTCTTTTTGCGTCGGGGGTTAAACATAGTCGGCTACGACAATACGCTTTAGTACCTATAGTACCAAGTCACCTCAAAGAAGGCTTGCTTGACGATCGCGTAGTCTGGCAATAAGCGCTCTTTAGTATCACATGGTACTAAAGTGCATATGTCGGGGACGTTTTATGATGCACTGGAGCATGCAGCGTTTTGAATATGAATAAGAAAATCTTTATTTGTAGCTAAGATACGGTATTTTACAATAAATATGCATTTTTTTGCGAATAAGAATGTCATAAAACAGAATATTTTAGAATATCTAGTTTTGAACGAGCCTTAGAATAAGCCAATAGATCACTGAAGATCCTTTTCCTCGGATAATGTTCATTTTGAAACACTTTAGAACAAAAAAGCCGAGAGTATACTCGTACTGCCATGGCTTCCAATAGACTGGTCCCGGTGTCCCAGTTTTTACGTGTGAGTTAATCTCTGGAACGGCCCCTGACCTGCTCGCAGAGCCAGCCAAAAATCTAAGCGCATGCTACCTATAATGTATTTGTCTACTTACTTTATGAACCGATCTGAAATACATAGTTGAAAACAATTAAAATAAATAAATAATGATGGATAGTCCACACAGCAACATCTAGCCCCGAGTTAATCAGAGCTTGTGTTATGGGTACTAGATGACTTATGTACTCAATACAATACATAGAAAGATATTTTACTATGCATAGATAATACTCAGAAACACAAGAACAAAATATTTGCAAATCGTACAAAAATTGGCCCAATGTGGGAACCGAACCCGCAACCTCCTGCGTCATAGGTGGACTTTCGCCTTGATCCTTATTTCAAAGTCCCCAAAGTTAAAGGAATGTGTTATGGAGTAGTTCAATATTTGATATCTTTGAGTTTCTTAATATTCCTTATAGCCGATGCCAAACGCTTGCAAAGCAGGCAAGAGTATCAGAGTGCCAAATTCAACAAAATCTCACAATAAGTGTGTGATTTTGTTGAATTTAGCACTCTGGGATTCCAGATGAACATAAAATGACTTACTAGACATGAAATCAGTTTCAATAAAAACCTTTTTATTGAAACTGATTTTTAGAGTATCTAGTAGGTAAGTCATTTTTACGTTCATAGTGACCCGGCTTATATTCGAGAATATCAGATCTTACCTAGTCGATTATTGGCTTACATACTCTTGTAAGTACAAGCACGTTTTTGCCGCCGTAAAATAAATAAATAAATAATGCTGGACAATTCACACAGCATCATCAAGTCCCAAGCTGAGCAGAGCTTGTGTTATGGGTACTAGATGACTGAGTTACCTAATACTACATAACATATATAGGTACCCAGAACACCCGGAATAAATATATTATGGTTACTTCGCCGTGTGCAGAAACGGTCATCAATGTTGCATAGATCACTATGGAAGTTTGTGGACGGTGCAGTGCCTACACAAGGCGCGTTAACCGTAGATTTAACGGCGAAAAAAAGTGTGTGAACCAAGGCCCTTAAATAGCCAGTAAATTAATTCCATCTAAGAACCGGCGAAAAATGCGAACTTTAGTAGGTACCTACTTATTCAATCCGCAATAATCGTCTAGTCAGAATTTATGAGCGAAGCGTTATGTTATTTTACCTCCTCGTTGATTGAATTTCTCTGAGTATATTTACAGCACAAATTCAAATAAAATTAAACCGTGTACAAACCGCAGTAGGACCATAATCGTAACTATATCGCTCACGACGCGACATTATCTTACAGGGCTTACGCAAAGTGCAAGCATTTGCCAAGAGCAATGAACATTCCCCTTTGATACTATTTGAAGACTACCGGAGTGCATTTTGCATCCAAAGCGAATAAATTTACCGAGCGCACTTCACATGGTTCAAGAATATACTGGATGTAACCAGTTATTACAACTTTTGATGAATCATTGTAAGACTAGCTGCATTCTTACTACCCGTTGTCCTATTACCCGTTTTCACGTAGGAATGAAGCATTATTCCGTGGTAAAAAGTAGCCATATTTCATCAGGAATAATGTGGACTTCTTATGGTAAAATAATTTTTCAAATCGGTCCAATAGTTTCGAAGCCTATTCAATACAAACAAACAATCAAATGTTTCCTCTTTATAATATTATTAGTATAGTATAGAAAAGAGGTAGGGGAGAGGGAGAGACGGGGAGCTTTAGGATTTCAAAAACTTTTTCAGTTGAAATATCGTAAACTGTGTAATATTCAGGATATGTAATAAACATCGAATTACTGACATCTTTCATAGGCGGGCATATGTTTAAACTACCAAGAATCGACCCAAGATTCAAATCCCACTAGGTACTCATCGAAAACAGACCAGATATACCAGAGATATTTTAGTCTTGGTTCTGTTTTGCATGAAAATGCTCTATTACGTCGCGTTTGCAATATAGCGAGGGTAAGTGTTTCATAAGACGATATGGTTGGTTTAAGACTTTAAGGTACTAGGTATTGTCACATAGGTACTTTCTTAGCACTACTTTTCGTCCATGATTAAAGGGAAAAAATTATATTGTATATGTATGACTTGACTATGTATGATTGGAAAAAGAGTTCATATTAAAGGCGAATCAATTTCAAATCAGAATTAGCCAAAGAAATGCAATTAATGACAAAACATACATTATTGTTTTATTTTTAACCAAACGTGAACATGATACTAATGTTAGCAAAAGCGTCAATTTTGAGTTTTTTTTATGTTTCTACTTCACGCAAAAACTTCCTAACATTATCTGACTTGAAATTGTTACACACGTAGGTACAGTATAGTTCTAATCATAGAATAACATAATAAATAATACCAACACTTCTTTTTATCAGAGATCATTGTATAGATTTGATAAAAGAGTGAAAGTCGCAGGCAAAAACCAAGCGAATAATAATATTATCCAGCAATAAAACATTTCGCCAGTAATGAATTTCACAGCATGAAAACATTTCCCAATTTATTGGGAAAATAAAAATATTTCTGCGTAACCTGTCGCAACCCATCAAAGTCAGGAACAGGCATAAAGTTCGCTTTCAAAGACCGATCCCCTACAGGGCCAACAACCCAACCAAGTCTTATCCCTTGTTATGTTGACTAACTTCAACAATCCTAACCAAACACTTACTTTTACGACTTATGGATTTCTCATTATGGTTTTGCTGAGTTGGTACTGTGCTATTATGGGCCATAGTGCTGAGTATCGTGTAAATGTGGACGCCTACACGCCTGTTAGTTTATTTCTAGGCGCTCTTAGGGTCACTTTCTAAAATAGACGTAGTTTAATGGGGTTATTCAAATTTTCCCCCTGAAATCCCACTTCAGGAGGAAAACTGGACTTAAAAAACTATAAAATAAAAGCATTTAAAAAATTAATTCCAGTTTTGCCCGTTGAAGATTATCCTTATGTGGAAAAAATGGAATCGAAAAAAAATAATTCTAGTTTATTGGTGGTTTTTGGTGTCAAGGGGTAAAACTGAAATAAGGCTCTGGTTTTTGGGCAGGAAGGAAGAAGTCTTTAAATGGGACTTATTATTTAACGCGTTGATTCTATCGGGAAGTAAAACGTGATCGTTTTTTGTGTATAACTCGCGTAGATAAAGTTTGGGATTTGAATTGACCGCCTATCTCATGCTGCCCCGCTTATATCATTTTTCATCAAATAACGGGTAATAAATGGGACAGCATGAGAGAGCGGTTAATTTCGATCCCAATATCTATCTACGCGACTTTACAGAAATTACGAAAAGCAACGAATTGAATAAGCACTTATTTACTAGCACTAACTAATATAAATAAATAAATAAATAATGCTGGACAATTCACACAGCATTATCTAGCCCCAAGCTAAGCAGAGCTTGTGTTATGGGTACTAGATAACTGACATACTTAATAAAATACATTACATAGATAGATATTTTTATTATACATAGAAAACACCCAGACCAACGGAACAAATTTCTGCAGATCGTACACAAATTTGTTCCGAGGCGGGAATCGAACCCGCAACCTCCTGCGTCGCAGGCGGACCTTCGCCCGCTGCGCCACGGAGGTCGTCAACTAGTATGTATTCTGTCGCTAATCCATGCCAGACAGCGAAAATTAGAATCTTATGTTCAAACTATTTTTAGCCCAGTCGGAAGTATACTTCCATCGAGTCGATTTTAGCACGTGCTAGGAAAACTTCGTAAGGAAATCCGGGGCTTACCAGATCTTTCATCTTGATACGGCCCAAGCTAAGAGGATTTTATAGGCGCTAGGCAAGCCTATTCCATCGAAATAGATTTGTCACGATGGTATCTCCAGTGGAGAATGAATGAAGACGTAGCGACGCAATTGTTGACTCTACAGAATAAAGGTACAGACTTTGGAATGGACTGAAAAAGTAGACGAAGAAAGGTGACACCTTTTCCTAGCAGTGGATCAACATGGTTAAAAAACAATACTGACTAGAAAGGTTAAAGTTTTTAAGGTTTTCGTAGACCCTCTACGTCGTAGCTTAACTATGACGTAGAGTGTCTACGACGTAGAGGGTCTACGACGTAGAGGGTCTACGACGTAAAGGGTCTACGAAAACCTTAAAAACTTTAACCATTCAAGTCAGTAATATTGTGTTTTAAACATGTTGATCCATTGCTACGAAAAATTGTCACGATTCAGGGTCTACGAAAACTCGAAGAAAATGAAGTGAAAATTGAATTGTCCAACAAGAGATTGTATCATCGAGTCCTTTAGAGTCTTGGTGTCTTTTTTTTCAAGGTTAGTAAATTAAGTAAGTACTTAGTCTATTTTTCATCTGGGTTCCCGATAGCACAACATTATGTAATATGTGAAACAGTCAAACGCAACAAAAAACTAAAATGATGTAAGAAATTCCGCCAAAGTTTTGGCAGAATTTCTTGAACGTAGTACACTCGAGTCGAGAACTTGTTATGAAATTGTGTATGATCCCGGATACCTACACCTCGTCTAGAAGTAGGGTTGGACGTGCTTGAGTTTCGAGATGAATATTTGCTTATTTGTCCTGGAAGCTCGGTTTTATTTGATCCCAAGATGCAAAAAATTTATTCGTTCGAAATATCCGTCGACATTTACAACTTTTTGACATAAACCCGTAAAATTATAAAAATCCTAGTCACTTAAAAATTTTCCTTAAATAAAATCAACAGGACTGCAGCACTTACAATGAAACCCATTCAAACACATAAATTTAGTGTTATCCGTAAGATAATAAACGAATAAACCTATGAACCGAACCAATCACGGCCTTGTTTTACTATTTTACGAATTGTCTGGCGATCACTTCACTCATAAAATAATAAACATCCCGTTGATTGGTCGATGTGGTCAGTGCTCATGTCTTGTCCCACTCATTTTACAACTTAGTTAACAACTTGACTATATATTACATTCAACAAACAACTTACAAACACATAAATAATAAAAAAACGTAATGTAATCTTTGTGGTTGTTGTTTGGGCGACTAATTAATAACAGCTAAAGGTGGCGGCGCACGTGCCAATTAGCCAATCAGCGTGTTCACTATTTAACGGATATGTTTCGTAAAATCATAAATTTACGTTTTTAAATGGGGTTCGGGACATTTCGTCCGAATCTTAAACTCGTCCGCGGACGAGTTGTCCACTTCACTTTTGAGTAGGGGTACATCTCGTCCGAATCCGAGGACCCGGTCATAGATTCGGACGAGTTCCCTACCCAAAAGTGAAGTGGACAACTCGTCCGAGAGAAGATTCGTTACTTTTTAAGGGTTCATCGAGGCACATCGAAATGTTTTATGTAAACATCCAGCCACAAACGCTGATAATTTGTGAAGGTAAATTATGGTACTCGTCACAGCTACAGCTGTCAAACTTCAAGTCATGATATCGTGGGAACTGACCATCCTAGAGCACTTGTTTCTGAAGGAAATTTATAGTATCTGTCGAGATCTACATTTCGGATGACAGCTGTCAAACTTCAACTCATGATATCTCGGGAACTGACCATCCCAGAGCATTAGTTTCTGAAGGTAAATTATAGTATTTGTCGAGATCTACATTTTTTATGACAGCTGTTAAACTTCAACTCATGATATCTCGGGAACTGACCATCCCAGAGCATTAGTTTCCGCAGGTAAATTATAGTGCCCGTTAAGATCTATTTTTGAGATGACAGCTGTCAAACTGTAACCCTTTAAATGCATTATATTGTAACTGCTACGGCCCTTTTGATTATTTACGTAAAATTATAAAGTGATTAGGTTTTTCATAATATTACGGGTCTTAAGGTGACACATATTATTGTCAATCATCTCTCTCCGGTCGTGTCGTTCTGCCGTCCCATCGGATTATGAGAGTCAGGGAATAAAGAGTGCACCTGTGTTTGCGCACACACTTGAGCACTATAAATAATATATTATCCTGCGCATCTGGTTAGTCTCCGATAAAACTGGCCACCGTGGTCGATAGTCGGCTAGGAGGACATCATTGTCAATCATAAAGCCGGTCAAAACTTTTGGTCAAATTTAAGCAATATTTTTATCATTCACTTCTACACACACACAACTCTATCTAATGTCATCAGAGAAAACACAAACATAAATCAATAGCTATTTATTAAAGTTGCGAAAGTCTAGAAAGATTTTTGGTCCTAAATCTTAATAATAAAATAAATAAATAATGCTGGACCATTCACACAGCATTATCTAGCCCCAGGCTAAGCAGAGCTTGTGTTATGGGTACTAGATAACTGATATACTTTTAATACAATATACTACACAGGTAGATATTTTCTATTAAACATAGAAAACATCCAGAAAACCCTGAACAAATATCTCCAGATCGTACAAACAAACCCCGACAAATCCCGAAGCTGGAATCGAACCCGCAACCTTCGCCTGCTGCGCCACTGAGGTCGTCAAATAATAAACATACAGATGCAAGTAGTTTTTGCAATTAGGATAATTAATCTGGTTTTGATACAAGAAATATTATTATCCAAATCAAGTTAATCTCTCTTCATAATAATTGGTTTACAAATAAGCTTTTTGACTTCACTTCAGTGTCATTTTTCGGATACATCTCATTCTGAGTGCTTACAAATTGGCAAAGAAATAAGGCGAAATAAGGCTGAATTAGCCTTATTAAAACTGGAGGACCGCTCGAGGCTTGATTAGTAGAAACATTTTCATTTTATTTATCCTTGTATATGTAAAACATTTTATGTAATTAGATGTAGTACTGCGAGGGTACTTATAAATGTTCGAAAGTTAAGTTAACTATAAGTTTGAAGTCTGCAAAGTTTCCTAATTTTATTACATTTTAGACACTACATTTTGAACTGTAATTTGTATATCTCTAGCTTCATTATCATCATCAATTAGCCATAGGCCTGATACTAAGTTGTGTCGTTTTAATTTCCATGGTCTCAGATTACTATGAGCTCCGGTCCTAGTTAGGGTGCCTAAATGTATACATTTAGGCACCCTAATGTGTGATTGGCCCTATAGGGCCAAACAACACAGGCCCTTTACGATAGTCAATCTTAAAGGGTTATTTTTTCAATCTTCAATCTTGCCTCATTTAAGAATTGATAAACCTCATATTAAGGATCCGGCGACGGTTGAATTTCCCATACAAACATAGTATCAAAATGATTGGTAATTTGTGAATATTTTCACCATGGTTTGATATTATTTGTATTAGAATAGTATTTATTTAGGTTCCCGCCACAAGCTTTTTTCAAAATACTTATCTACACAAATACTAAGAAAACATGTCTTCTTTGATGTAAAAATGCAATTCAAAAGTAAAAATAAAGTAAAAATAAATTTCATTTCAGAAAAGTATTTTGAAAAAAGTTTGTGGCAGGAACCTAGATAAATACTATTTTAATACAAATAATGACAGACCATGGTGAAAATATACTCAAATTACAAATAATTTTGGTACTACGTTTGTATGGGAAATTGATCCGTCGTCGGACCCTTAACACTTGTCCATTGTCCATTGTTGAACATGCCTTACTCAAACAAGAGGGTTTATATCAACTTATGTCCAAAAAGGCAAGATAAATCTGATTTAGTTGCATTTTGTTGTTCTAGAGTCAACTTTGTAATATTTTATTTCGTTCTACAAATCGCAATACACTGATACGACCGAACAAATGGAACATTGTATTTATCATTCAAAAGTTCTCGTACTATCGCAATAAGAAAGAGAGCGCCCTGCTTTCGTCTCGCAGTTCAGTGCGAATCGAGAACAAACACAGAGTACCAGTTAGAGTAACATGTGCGAAACTGTGCCGACGATTGCTATTGAAGTTTGAGGCATCTGGATGTGGGATAAGCTGGGCTAGATTTCGATGTGTACAGTTTGCTTTGGACTTCAGTTTACCTACTCATGTTACGCTGTTATTTGTAGCTATAGCAGTTGGAGTAATATGTGCGAAGCTGTGCCGCGACGTCAATTGGTATTGAAGTTTGAAGCTTTGGGTTAGTAAGGTGGTCTAACTCTGTATGGATAATGTTGTATCGGCTATAAGGTAGTCTAACTCTGTATGGATAATGTTGTATCGGCTATAAGTAGTATCGGCTATAAGTTGGTCTAACACTATCACACAACATATAATAATATATCTTCTTTGAATCGGTATTTTCTATGATTTAGATAGATGTTACTCGGACATATAGTACCAAATCGTAGTTTGTTCAGCTGTATGTTGTATTCAAAAACTCTTTATTTCCATAAATACAATAAATGTACACTAAGAAAAGGTAAAATTATAAAATTAAACACTGACACGGAAATGAAGTGAGTCACTGATATATTGAAGACGTTTAAGCTTAGCAGCTTATACCAGTCCACTGATGGACGCAGACCTGGACCAGGAGTTAGTGCCCATAATCCCCACGCTGGGTATGCAGGTTGGGGGTCGCAGTTCTGTTGGGGGCGCTGCTGCCAGCCCCCGGTGGATACCCCTTAGTCACCTCTTACAACACCCGCCGGAAGAGTTGGAATTGTGCAAATTCTAAGCTGGCATCACACGGAGGTTAGCAGTACGTCATCTGGTATCAGAGCCAGACAATGACGTGTAAAAAAGTCGCGCATTCATATTATTACAAGAAATAAATTTAAAATTTAAAAAAGCCCCGACAGATTTACTTGAAACATGGCTAAGAAGATTCCAGATAAAATTATCTATGACACAAAAAAAAAACTAAACGAAAATCGGTTCATCCGTTTGGGAGCTACGATACCACAAACAGATGCGCAGACATATACGTTTAACTTTAAACACACCTCTCTTTTTGCGTCGGGGGTTAAAAATACAACTCATGGCGTCCTTTGTGGCAGTGGCAGCAACATGCTTGAAACAGCGACAAGATCCAAGAAAGATCATGTCAACAATAATCCTAACTAATGTGTCTACTATAAAAATTCATATCTATCTAAATTCTCAAATTTGTGTACGATCTGCAGAAATTTGTTCCGTTGGTCTGGGTGTTTTTCTATGTATAATAAAAAATATCTATCTATGTAGTGTATTGTATTAAGTATATCCGTTATCTAGTACCCATAACACAAGCTCTGCTTAGCTTGGGGCTAGATAATGCTGTGTGAATTGTCCAGCATTATTTATTTATAAAAGACATATTCAACTTCACCACTATTAACTTCATTGCCTTATCACATCAGTAGCTTGATTTCCTACACTAAATCATACTCCAAGATACCAGTGTCGTACAGCCTCTAGGAAGCTAGCAGAAAACTCCATCTTATCTCCAAGAATTTACGACGTACTTTAACACATAAACAAGACACATTTTAGCTAAACTTTGCAGACAATGTAATAAAATAAAATATCTCTCGGTAAACATATTCTGCTGAAAGTCAAAACCAACATCAAGTTTTATTGTAAACTAGCTTTTACTAATTTCAGCTAAGTATTTCAATATTCAGCTTTGACGTTATTTACGTAATAATAACTTAATATGTTTTGACTTGATTGCCTTGTTTGATATCAATAGGCCTTCTACCGACGATCGATTACTAAATAGTTAGTAATTTATAGAATTCTAGCATTTATCGAGTATGGTAAAGCCACGGGAAAGAAAATCCCTTAGTCACCTTGGTTGAACCATGGGCGTAAAAGTGCCAGGGGCCGAATCTGCTGACCAATCACTTTACTAACAATGGTAGGTATATGTCGCAGAATCGTCCATGGATGAAAACATTTCTAGATAGTGCGTGCAGTGCGCGGAGAGATTGATAGAACTAAAACTTTTTAAACTTTCGCGATTTGTAAACATAGTTAATGGTTTAACATGGTTTAATCGGGTATTTATTTATCGCGTACCTTTATATACCCGATTAAACCAGTAACTACTGATAGAACTGTTTGATACTTTTGACACGGGAACCTTGATACTTTTGACACTTGAACCTTGATACTTTTGACACGGGTAAACGTCTCAAAAGTGTTTACAAAAACGTTGACAAAAGTGGCATTTTGCCAAAATGTGTCATATTGAGCCGATGATGCCTTGGATTGAAGCAAAATTTTGTTTCAGAGGATAAACTAATTCAAACTTCGAACAACATAAAAACAAATGGCATGCTACACTTGCTATTGAGATTTCATTTTTATTTGTTTTCGTTTTTCTCTTTGACCAACACTTAACTAATAACATTCCTGTACCGGAACTTTCGTAACTTGCGTGCAAAACGAGTTAAAAGCTAGTGGTTATGTATGGAAAAATGTCCCGTTGATACCGTGTTGGATGATCTATAGACGCAAGAAAGCAAAAAAACAAATTCCAAAGGAGAATATTTTCTTTCACATGACAACAAAGCAACTCGTCTTTGGAATCGATGCCGCCGGTTGCGTGCCTCGGAATATTATTAATGGATACCAAATTGCCTCGAAGGCGCATCCGCGACACACATGTCAATGGTGTCACTTTGCTAAATGGATTGAATTTAATATTGATACAGGCGTAAAAACGGCGAGTACTGAATTTGCGTGAGTCTTTCGGATTCATAAATTTTACGGATGGATTAAATTATTTACGAGGTTGGATATGTTGCACCTTAGCGGTTTTCTATTTTCAGTTTTAACACTGTCGTGGGATCTATCCTAAGCAAGTATCGAAAGAGTAAATTTAATGTAAGTTTAATGTAGGTTTAAAATGACCTACCTTGGTAATTCTAAATTAAATTATTATAGGTATAACCAACTTTACTAACTTCTTTCGGTTTTCTGTAAGCGTAAATTTAATTTCGTAAACATAAGCGTTAGTAAGGTTGGTTATAACCAACCTTACTAACGCTTAGTTCCACTGTCCAATTAGGTTTAGCTTGGGCACCCACAAAAACGTTCCTTCAAGACAAGAGTGAATAGACATAAAATATGTATTTCTAGACCTTCATAATACACAACGTAGCTGTCAGGCGAGATTGTGATCCAACATAATTTAATGATGTTGAAAAAACTTATAACCGATTTCAAATTCCTTAACATTTATACTTTTTTTTTGTTTTTACGGAACAAATACTGCCTTGGGAATAATTTTCATCGATAGATTTTATCGATAGATACCATTTTGTGATAATTTTCTATAAGTGCAAAAGAAAAAGAATCATCAAAATCAGTCCACAATTGGCGGAGTAATCAACGAAGATACATAAAAAACATACATACATCATCATCATCAGCCTAAATTAGTCCACTGCTGGACATAGGCATCCCCTAATGAGCACCGTAGCGCCCTGTCTTCAGCTTGCCGCATCCATCATCTGCCTGCAGTCTTTCGCAGATCGTCATCCCACCTGGCCGGAGGCGTCCTACACTACGTTTGCCGAGTCGTGGTCTCCACTCAAGAACACGTTTACCCCAGCGGTTGTCGGTTCCTCGCTAGATATAGCCAGCCCACTGCCACTTCAGTTTGCTAATTCTTTGAGCTATGTCGATAACTTAGGTTCTCTGTCGGATGTATTCGTTACGAATTCGAGACTCCTAGCTTAGGTCTTTCCATAGCTTTGAACTGGTGGACCAGCCCTACCGTGAGTGTCCACGTCTCAACTCCGTAGATCATGACGGGTAGGACGTACATACATACATACAGCCGAATATAGTAGAATCTCCTCTTTTTTTGAAGTCGTATAAAAATGTCTATTCACGATAAAAAAAGCTTCGAACAAGTTTAAATTATATGTTAGGAACGGCTGTCTAGTGGGTATATTTGATAGAACCCAAGCTAAGTTGACGAAGTCAGAATGAGCCCGTATCCCCGCATACTTCCACAACTATTCTCTCGTTGGCACAGCATAAGTTACTCCCAACGTTCAATCGTATGCCGATTCTATCGTAAATTCCGATTTTGAGCCAATTTTGACCTTTGAAATGGAACTTTTTGGAAAGATGTGGAACTTTTCGAACTAAAATCAACTTCTCGCGTGCATTTTTGCTTCATTTCATTTATTGCAGGAAATATGGTCTTTTTTTGGAACTTTAGAATAGTGTCACATACTTCACCAAAACACATTATGTAAATTGCGTTTTAATGATTTTCATCAATATTATTTAAAAATTAAAAATATCAATATTGTTGATTATCTACTAATTTCTCAATTTTAGGTCCATAACACTATAGAAAGCTTTTCATTAGCCATAATTTTAACTTTTTTTATAAATAATTTTAAAAGTAAATCTTTGATTTCACTAGGGATTTTATTATATAATGTCCTCCTAGCCGAATTTCGATTAGGGCGGCCAGTCTCTCGGAGACTAGCCAGATGCGCAGGACATATTGTAGTGCACAAGTGTGTGCGCAAACACAGGTGCACTCTCTAATCCTTTACTCTCATAATCCGATGGGACGACAGATCGACACGATCGGGGAGAGGTTAGGCGCAGGAACAACGGCTTAACGTGCTTTCCGAGGCACGGGGGTGAACACCGCCAACTTCCTGACTCCGGGCTGCTACTGTAAATTTTTCTTGCTAGAAAAACCCTAATAACAACTATTGGCCCGACTCGGGATTCGAACCCAGGACCTGATAATCAGCGGTTTAACAAGCTGACCGTTAGACCAACGAGGCAGTCAGTTATTATATATACAATACATGAAATGACAGTGCTTGAGTACAGTCCTACAGTAGAGATTTACAGAACACGATTGGCTCGGGATCATTGTGGTGAACTCATGACTTGCCATGACAGTCACGGGGCGTCAGACCCTTTCAACTCAGTCTATGGATGTCATATTATGAGCCAACTAAAGGATCCTACCAGAGGAAAGGCATCTTCCTTCTGTATTATATTACCTCGACTACCAAGCTAAGGATTATACCAAAACCCTCCTTTGTAGGGAGACATTTTCAGTGGACGTGTGTGCTGATATGATCGGGATAGAATTTTATTCAACAATTTTGATCGATTTTAAAAACGGACATGGTTATTTACACTTATTTGGGACGTAAGTTTACTATGTTTTCTTCCAAATTGAGATATTTTGAGAAAAAAGTACTCATGTTTTGAATAAATGCAAATACGAATTGTGATTGGCGCTGTATTAGAAATTTTTTCAAGAGTAACCCCCCTGAACACTGGGTTCAACTTGTAAAGCTAGTAAATCGCTCCGCACCGCTGCGGCGCTCGCGTCAGCAAAATTTTCGTGTTAAAACTTCTGCAGCTTATTAGCTTAGAAGTTGTGGCGTCTGCAGGTTGTCAATTAGGTTGAAACTTGGAATGGAAGGAAGTATTTGCAGTTACGTTTATTGTCAACGTTGTTGATGAAGATACCTGGAAGTTTGAGGGTCTAAAATCCTTAACTTTGACTATTACCGTAAGGCTGGCAAAGACAGGCACCACACACAGGTACACCCAAGACTGGAATTGACTCGCGCTGCTCGTGTATGGCCCAGACTCCACCAAAGCGGAGATGTTCGGAGATGCCCAAAGCGGAGACGAGAAGAGACGTTTTTCAGCTAGGATGTCTCCACTGAAACTGCGGAGATGCGTACTGGCTAGACTAGAGCGGATATGTGTGCTCTAGCCAGCTCTAGAGCGGAACTGAGCTGTGTGCTGCGGCAAGCGTCGGATGTTTGTTGAGAAGAATGCACTAGCGGTGCCGCTCACTACACACCACACACATCTTCCCTTCTCCGCCGCGTGACGTCGACAGCTTGCGAGGCACAGCTCAAATCTCCGCTTCGACCTTTCTTTGTTTCCTTCGCATGCAAATATGATACATCTCCGCTGGTGTGATCTCCGTTATTTGCACCGTTCAGCTTCAGTGGATACCACTGTAAATAACAGTGTAAATAACGACGGTTGTTTAAAACACATCTTTTCTCCTCTCGTCTCGTTTCCGCTTTGGTGGAGTCCGGCCCTAAATAGCCTTACCGACATCGAAATGTCTTACCAAGATATTATTGAATGCCTGAAAATGGAACAAAATTCAACCATCATCGTTGCCATTTCTTGCTGGCATGTCAACCGCAACAGATTGGCAAAGAGTTGGTATAATCGGAGCGATTAAACCGAGGCTCTTGAGTTTAAAAATATCTTGGTGTACCTAATTCTATCTAAGCGTTACTTTAAAGTTAATCCATGTGTATTTTTGTAGGTGTACATTACAATAAAGCGTTCTTGTATTGTATTTTAATCTGTGGATATTGGCTAGACGCCTCTACTCTACCCCAATGACTTTATCCTTCTACCTTTGACAGCATATAGGCATGGTTTCACCTCTTAGAGCCTTATCTCACTAGCGGTTTGCGAGCGGATGCGTCGCGAACACGCCGCGGCTGCGCAGCGAATTCGTCGCGGATATGCCGCGGCTGCGCAGCGAAGACGTCGCGGACGCGCGGCGTATTCGCAACGTTTGACGTTCGTAGAATACACTCAGTAAAAAATGGATTCCGATGAAGAGACACTGCTGTTGGCTTTGTTACTTCGAAGACGCCGGAGACGAAAACGAAAGCATCGAAGGATTTGGGAATATCCATTATCAATCAATCGAATGGAAGAGAGCGACTACTTTGTTTTGTTTTGCAAACGAATGAAAATATTTATGTACTAAAACGTTTATACGAGACAGTACAAAATGGCGTCCACGCTGCTGTCCGCAACAACCGCTGTCCTTGCGCATCCGCGGCGTATGCGCTGCGCATCCGCGGCGTATTCGCCACGCATCCGCGGCGTATTCGCGGCGCGCCCGCTCCGCCCCGCAGCCGCTCGCAAACCTCTAGTGTGATAAGGCTGTTAGAAGGTAGAAGGTACTGTTAGCAATGAAAATCGTTGAACATGAATTTAAATATCACCTTAACGGCATTACATTCTATTGAAAACGATGTTTGTAATTTTGTATGTGTTCATGGAGTTTCGTTGCTGACAACCTACCTGTCAAGTTAAATGTAATTTTGCGTGTTTCATGACAAACATCTCATGTGAATTTACCTGTCACTTGAAGAACTTAAGCGGCGCCTCTAGCCCGCCTCAGTATTTTAATAATACGCCGCAGTTTTCAATTTGCTGAACAAAGCAAATACATAATATTGCCCCCAAGGCGCTCGGTAGGCACCTTGTGTCACATCAGTGCGCTTGCAATCTGAAATGAGCTTTAATACTGGGGTTTAAGATTTCATGTGGTAGAGTGAGTTTTATGAAAAGGAAACTACGAAGAAAAAGCAAAAACATTTGATTAAACACTATTTTGTATCCGCGAAGTCATTTTTCAGAATCAGAATGAACCGGAAGAAGTGAAAAAGAAAATGTTAGATACCATCTAGCCCCAAATACTCCAAAGTTTAAAGAAAGTACTTTTTTTCACCACGATTAGGGTTCAAATGATCTGTGTGCTCTTTATAGGATCTCATAAATTTTGAACAGTGAAAGCGATAATATTCAAAAGTTAATATCATAAAAAAGTAGGTATTTATTACAGCAAAAGACTAAAAGTAATTTAATAACATTAAATAAATAAATAAATAATGCCGGACAATTCACACAGCATTATCTAGTCCCAAGCTAAGCAGAGCTTGTGTTATGGGTACTAGATAACATACTTAATACAATACATACATAGATAGTTTTTTTTATTATACATAGAAAACATCCAGAACACCCAGAACAAATATTTGCAGATCGTACAAACATTTGTCTCGAGGCGGGAATCGAACCCGCAACCTCGTGCGTCGCAAGCGGACCTTCGCCCGCTGCGCCACAGAGGTCGTCATTAGTTGCACATTCTTATCTATGTACACAATTAACTAGATCTTTTGAGACTTTCCATAAAATTTTTAGTTTATAGTTGAACACCTACTATGTAGGTAAAATAAAGTTAATTGACGGCATTGATGTCCATGCTGTCAGTAAATTAACTTTATTTCGATTTAACTAAATTCCAAAAGACATTATCCCAAAATGACTGAATTCTTGCTTGAAAACAATTACGGCGGCTTGATGAACCGTCAAAACGTGTCTTGTTCAATCACACTCAAGAACCAACTTGAATTGTTCGAGTGCAAATAGCAGATAGTTATCAAATTAATTAACATTCACACGACAAACAGTGTTCATTACCTCGGAATTAATGTCATTAAGCAACTGACTCTGGCAAAAAGTATGTTGATACACCTGAGATGTAGAATTCCTCATAAGCTACTGACTAGTCGGTCGCTTGTAAAACCTACCGTTGGACCTCATTTATGGCCATCTTTTCACAGGCTATCGCAAAAGAAAAAAAAATGTGCTGTTCTCCGGAGAATCCTGTCATTCATCTTTTGGTTTTATCTTGCACCACGGTTATTGAGATAGTGAATTAGTAATGTTGCAAATTTCTAACAATTAATTTTTATTTAATAGTCGCAATATATTGTTTTTTTTTATTTCGACGACCTCCGTGGCGCAGCGGGCGAAGGTCCTCCTGCGACGCAGGAGTTAGCGGGTTCGATTCCCGCCTCGTAACAAATTTGTGTATGATCTGCAGAAATTTGTTCCGTTGGTCTGCGTGTTTTCTATGTATAATAAAAAATATCTATCTATGTAGTGTATTGTATTATGTATATTTTTTATCTAGTACCCATAACACAAGCTCTGCTTAGCTTGGGGCTATACAATGCTGTGTGAATTGTCCAGCATTATTTATTTATTTATTTATTATTTATTGTTTACAACAGCCTGCACGTAGCTCAACACTCAACTGCTACATGTGTATTTTTATGTAGGTACTCGTATTGATCGTTATAATCCCGCTATCACTTTAACCTCTTGGTGACCAGCTATCCGAGAGGAGTAAATTGAAAAACAGCGCTGCTTGCATAGTAATGCATTACAGCAAAATGCTGAATTTACTCCTTTTGTCTTAGTTAATTGGTTTTATTTAAGTAGTATAAGTTTCATTTTGTTTATTGTCTGTAACTTAAGACAAAAAATAATTTTCTTTTCTATTCTATTTTGTACATTTTGTCAAAACCTACTTGTGATTTTAAATTTTAATTTTGTTTTTATTTAAAAGAACAAATACATTATTAACAAGAACAAAAATAAAAATTTTAAAAACCTCCTGACAGATTTTCGTGAAACATGGCTAAGAACACTCGGGTTAAAATTATCTATGACACAAAAAAAACTAAATGAAAATCGGTTTATCCGTTTGGGAGCTACGATACCACAGACAGATACACAGACAGACACGTTAAACTTATAACACCCTCTCTTTTTGCGTCGGGGGTTAAGGAGGAAAGGAGGATCAATGAAAAGTTACATGAAGATATCTTCTTGTAATTTGAGTAGTTTGTAGTTAAGCTAAGTGCGGGCAAACAAAATGCTTATGATGATTTGCTAGTGAAGTGAGCAACTAAAAGTATAAAAACATGGATACAACGGACAAATCCAAGTGCACAGCAAGACCAAATAGCCATTTCTCTAGTCCTCTAAAGCCAGTTGATTGCAAGGTACTAAACAATCAAACATACAACCTGGTAGTTCCAGAAACTAGATTGCAACAGCTATTCAACCAAGCTACCTTACCCAACTGCTGTACATTACATACCTACGTAAATCGTGTAAACCATACCGATTCTAACAAGATTGTTTAATCAGGAACAATCAACAGCGGTGTAAAGGCATCCATAGTAGCTCGAAACTAATACGACGTAACCTATTGCTGACTGTCAGACTGTACTGTAACGTGTTCTGAGTGACGGGCAATGCAAAAGCGGATTATAGAGGGTAGAAGTAAAAATGGTTGTCCTGACTGCGCGATTAAGACAAGTTAAGTAAATAATGCTGGACAATTTGTAAGAAAGAAAATATTTTTATTTGCAAATAATGCAAATAACGGAAACCTATGGTAGGTACAGTTTTTATGTACATTTTCTTTCTTATACAAGCATTCTTCTGATACAAGCTCAGCTCTGGTGCAAGAAATTGCACATACGTGCAGCAGAGTCTGTGACAAATATGGCCTCCACTCAGCGTTGTGCTGGATTAGGCTGCCATCGGTCCGGGTTTCCCCGGATTTGTCCTAGTTTAGAGGGCGTCCGGGGAGCGTCCGGGCGGGGTTTAATTTGTAGTCCGGGTTTAAAAATTTCAATCTTGGTCCGCCGCCGCCGGGAGATGCGATATAAATAAATATATAAACTTCTAAGTCAACACTATCAAAAAGTTACAGCCGATTGTGTCCGAATATTTTGAAATTTCGAGGAGAGTCACATGCACATAAAACCTACAGGGTACTTCCCGTTGACAGAGAATCATGAAATTTGGCAAGAAGCAAGGTCTTATAGCAAAATATAAGGGAACAATTTGAAAACGGCACGGACGGTTGACCTTTGATACGGAACCGTCGGTGTGCGATTCCAACTCGCATTTGACATTTATTTATTGTTGATGATGATGATGATGTTTGAAAAAAACCTGCTAACATGTCCGGGTTCTGGGCTCCAAAATCCGGGGTTTTCACGCTTCTTGTCCTGCATGCCAAATATTAGAGATGGCAGACAGCATCATCTAGCCTCAAGCTAAGTAGAGGTTATGTTATGGGTACTAGAGTACTAGCAGTACTCTTTTTGTCTGAAAAACAGGTTTTACCTAGTTCAGTCACACGCATTATTTAATGTCATTAGAATTCAAGATGAACCTCTTTTTTATTCTTTTAGACTTAAGTTATTTTGAATAAGTTATTGTAATATTAAAATATTATATGCTGTACGTATGAAATATCGACGGCAATAAGGTATCTACTTACAAAAGTCGAGAAGACGTCCTATAAATGTCCAATGATCGAATCATGCCAATTCACGCGATTTCTTCGTATCAGCTTGTAACAAGTTTATTCGTTCGATCAAATTCCAAGCAGTCGCTATCTATGCATTATTTAATATTCATTGAATTAGGACTTTAATTTAAAAAAGTTAAATTTAAAAAATCATAGTTAAATTCAACTGGCATGTGGATGGCTCAGTGGACACATTAATTGTATATGATAATATACTCTAGAGAACGTTTCGGTCGTTTCGTGATAATCAAATGTTTTAATATGAATGGAATAGCCACAAAGTTATTTATGAGACAGCATATGTTAAACCTATCTTTTTGATACCAAATTCAGTCATGAATAGAACATAAGCTACCAATAAATAACATAAAAGTGTTAAGTCTAGTTTAATTTATCTTTTCAGGGCAATTCGTTTTTTATTCGTAACTTCCAAGGGACGGAATACACTATAGCGAATAGCAAACCGCCCGATAGTGTGATGTTTGGATCATCTAACATCATGAGCAAAGTTATGGTTTATGGTGACTTTATTCTCATAAGAATAACAAGAATTCACATAAAATGAGAACTTCGGACTATTTATTGGTATTATGTAAATAAAATTTAGGTTACGAGCGTGCTACACTACACGTAAAAATAGCTACGTAAGTAACTGTGTCTAAATTGGAAGGTACTTGGTAACAAAAAACTGTCTATACATCCATGCACTTTATCCAAACAAGAAAATACTAAAAATGTTTATGACAATTAAAGAAAATTAAAAGTGGGTAGTTATTAAATAATTCTGACGAGACTGACACAATGCAGTCGACAGAATGACTGAAAGACCGAAAAACATCCTATTGGCAAAAAGTGGTAATAATAATTCATCTTCAGTCGATTAGTTGTGATAAACACCCGTAAAAAGTTCTCTTGTTTTGTAGAAGTCCCGCAAAAACAATAAACAAGAGACGGAAAAAAACTCAGTGTGGCTCCGCCTTTAGGAAAGTCTCGACTCACGAAAAGTTAATTTAAATAAACCAGACTAACACTCCATTTGTGTGCACGAACATAATTCCCAAAACTAATAACAAGTGCTTTAAACTTATTACTTCAGGGGATACGATACGGAACGAGATTTATGTTTGCAATGATACTTAGTGTTTGCTAGATACACAATGCGTAAGCCAAGTGGGACGCTACATGAGTAGACACACTTGCGCCTTCCCATCTTCCGAGGACATCCGTGAGGGCAGGCGCGGCGGCAACTTTGGCCGAAGATCTCAAGAGGCGCAAATATGCAGGTCTCGACAGAGCCTACACATTTGCTCCCCTTGGAGTCGAGACCCTAGGTCCGTGGGGTACCGAGGCTCTTCGGGTTTTAAAAAATTATCTCAGCGTCTGGTCGAAGCGACGCATGACCCGAGAGCTGGTCAGTATCTGGTACAGCGCATCAGCATTGCCATACGCCGTATGGCACTTGGGGACCAATACAAAAATCTTCAAACCCTTCGTGACTGGGTTTGAAGATTTTTGTCCACTAGTAAAATTCATTTTTTCTACTGACAGTGAAAGGTGTTATTCATATAATGCCTATATTATTACTAGCTTTGGCCCGCGGTTTCGCTCGCGTTATTCCAAGATAAAAAGTAGCTTTATGTATTCTAAGTCGAGAATTACATCTATGCAAAATTTCAGCCTAATCCGTTGAGTGGTTTTGGCGTAAATAGGTAATATTATGAAACCGAAATTGTGAAATGTGAATTTTATTTATTAATTACTTAATATCTCCAAAGCTACTGAACAGATCAAGATGAAATTTGGCGTATATTTAGAACATAACATAACCTATTTTAGTAAGTCTAATCAGTGTGTCAACAGTTTTTGGAGATACATCTAGGTAAATCTTGTTTATCGTAAATACTATTTAGGTGTAAATGCATTACCACCTCGCTTTGTATTCTCCCCGCGACAACCGCGATGCATTTCAACTCGCATTGTCGCCGCGAAGCGTTGATTTGTGATAGAATTGTGTCATACTGACAAACGCTTTACTTTATAGATAGTGTGACGGACGGAGCCAGGAGTTGAAGATCAAGTTTCAAGTAGTGCTCTTTGCAGACCTTTCGAGAGGGATTGATTTGTATCCCCGTCGTTTTAGAAAAGCTTTTCGCATGTATTTGAACATGAGAAATTGTTAATGAAAATTTATTATAATAATTTTGTATAAAAACTTGCTCGCCCTACTCCCCTACACTGGCGGGACAAATATTGTAAATGTAAATGGCGCCGATTTGTATGAAATTTGTAGTCAGCCAATCATTAAGCAGTAGTAGTAAACCAGCAAATACGTCGCCAAAAGTCAAGAAGAATAAACCTGGTATACAGTCCAACGTTGTTTCATTAAGCCAAGGACCGTGAAGGAGAACCCTACTACTAGGACATCACAGTAGGAGGTAGGACCCCCACAGGTATAGGGATACCAAACAAGTCAATAAAACCTAAGTGATATTATATTTAACTGGTGGGTTTCTTTTTTACTCCTTTCGTAAGTGAAAATAATGGAAGTGAAGAGAATCAATTATTAATTCTGGAGTCAGCACACAAAGTCTGCAGTTAGCTCAAGTTTTATTAAACAAGTTTTATTGTATAAATAAGTTCTATTGTAAATACTAGTTCCAATTTATTTCTGTTCTTTGATTGTAAATTTCTTTGTTAATTAAGTAATTAGTGAACTATTTTTTTTTTTTTTTAGTTTACAAGCCTTAAGAAACTTTTGTTTCAATTATTGTTTCAATGAATGGTGGAAACTTTGCTGATTTAAGTCTTTTTAAAGTATTTTTATTTTTTTAGTTTATAACAACTGTATGATTCCCAAATATATAAAAAAACGTTATTCTGATACCACTGCTACTAACCTAATGCAATAAACAACTTAGTTTTATGATTGGCCAAAGTCATGGCGAGACAGGGCGGCTTGTACTTACAGGATATTTGTGTTACCTACGTCAACAATATGTGAGTAGCCATCATAAGTAACTGATTTTGGTTGCTGACTGTTCTTTATACAATTTTGATGAAAACTCAAAAAGATACTGCAAAATAACATCAAATAAAATCCAGAACTCTCTATTGAACTATCCATTAAAGGGTTCTAGGAAAACTTCAACAAGTACTCAGGTATTCAATTGGTATTATCCGAGTTTTCCCGGTAAGAGGCCAGCTGATACTCGTAGCTTAACTATTATAAACCGGTCAAGTTTAGGTATGATTCACCTACCAAGGGTTCCGTTCCGACAATATTTGACACTAATACACACACATAAACTTATTTTTATAGTCTAGTCAAAAAACCCGTTTCCTGTATCATTATTATGGTCAGCCTACACTACTCCACTGCTGGATATAGGCTTGAAGACAGGGCGCTGAATGGTCATTAGGTTCTCTTTATGAGCGCCATAGCGTCCAGTCTTCAGTTTGACGCATCCAGTATCGCCTGCAGTCATTCGCATGTACCCCACCGGGCTGAAGGACGTCAGATTTTCACGTTTTCTGAGTCGCGGGTTCAAGAACACGTTTACCCCAACGGTTATCGGTCGGCCCTCTGCCACTTCATTTGGATAAACGTTTCAAGTCTCTACATAATGTTTACTTTCCTGTGACAGACGGACGGTCAGATATCATGATTTTAAAATCTCAGGACTGAGACAACACTGTAACAAAAATGGCGAACAGGCGTCAAAAAGACGTCGCATAGACTGTGGAGCCTTATGAAGCGGTTCCATTGGCATCATTTCGGCACGGAACCCTAAAAGAATTCAGTCAATAAACATCTTCAATGAGAGCCATTTTCATTTAAACTCTGGAACTTAGATGCATATCGCCGTTTTACCACGACATTCGAGCAAAGTAGCGCGTTTAAGATAGCTAAATGATGTGATTATCGTGAATATAATAGCTGTAGGAGAGGATCTCAAGGCTTAATGCCTCATTCACGGAACCCTTTGAACACGAGCTGTTGACTGAATGTGAAACGCTATTTGAAAGAAGGTGGGTGTGAGTTTAGGTAAAATGAGTTTTTATGTGATTTAAAATTAAAAATTCGTATTTCGACCACGGCGTGGCGGCGGCCAGTCTCATCGGAGACTAGCCAGATGCGCAGGACATATTATAGTGCACGAGTTTGTGCGCAAACACAGGTGCATTCTCTATTCCCTCACTCTCGTAATCCGATCTGACGGCAGACTGACACGACCGGGGAGAGGTCAGGCGCAAGACTAACGGCTTAACGTGCTTTCAGAGGCACGGGGGCAAATAATGTTCGTATATAATATATAACAATTTGGTTTAAAGTTCTAAGTATTAATAACAATTAAGTATTTTTATTACCTTTTGTCCTACTAAACGATAATTATCAGTAGGACAAGAAAATCTCACGAAGAACCGACTACCGCTGGGGTGTTCTTGAATGGAGACCGCAATTCAGCAGAAGTAGACGTGACGATCTGCGAAAGACTGCAGGCAGATGCTGGATGCAGCAAGCTGAAGACAGGACGCTATGGTGATCTTAACGGGAGGCCTATGTCCAGCTACTAATATAAGCTGAGGATGAGGACAAGAAACGTGGACTAAAGTCATAAATAACGGGTTATTTACCTGTGATATTTACCATGAAACTGTGCCGAAATATTGGAGAGCTCAAAACTCAAATCATGGTAAATATTCCGTTATTTATGACTTAAGTGTTAATAACTATGATGGATTTAAAAGAAACGTGGATGTGGAAACCATGCGTGATACATTAAAGCGAAAGTTTATGTACTGAAACTGTTTTCTACTAATTCACGCCAAAACTCCTGAGCGGATTGGATCGTTCTGAAACTTTACATGCAGTTCTGGTTCTGGAATAACATTAAAAACTTTTTTCCTATGGGAATAGCGCGTGTGAAGTCACACATAGTACAAATATTATCTTACAGGTCAAACTAAAAACGTATGGATCAGTTGAGTTACCTGTAGATTGTTTGCAACAGTCTGCAGTTAGCTCAGTTGTTTCAATTGTAAGTACTAGTTGTAATTTATTTCTACTATTTGATTGTAATTTTTTTTAGTAAAGACATTAAAAAAACGTGCTCTGTGATGGATTTATTTCAAATATCCCTCTTAAAAGTTCTTTTATGTGAGAAAAAAGGATGCAGTCTCGGCATAACGATTGTAAAGTACCGATCGCTGTATTTACAGGGGCGCGAGGGGAACGGGCGGCAGGACCTTGTCAAAAACAATTCAGTATCATAGCTGCACGGCTAGTGATCACACGTGTTGTCAGCTCCGTTCGGTCTGAGAGAGATGAGGATAAAATTAAGGAATAAAAAATATGCCTTGAGATATCCAACTCTTCCCGCGGGTGTCGTAAGAGGAGACTAAGGGATATCCACCGGGGGCGGGCAGCAGCGCCCCCTGCAGAACAATTCTACCACCGAACTGCGTTCCCCAACCCACATGCCAATGCCATGCCATCTGAGCATAGGATAAAAGCCATGGGGTAAAAGCCAATAGGGCGCTTATCAGAGGGAGGCCTGCGTCCAGCAGTGGATTAATACAGGCTGTTGAGGTGAGGTGCTGAAGGAGAACAGACCGTGCCGTGGCATTCATAGAGTTTTTTCTCGTTTGACACGACATCTCGACGACAACATGACAACTGAAGTGGCGCGGAGGGCAAAGGTCCGCCGGCGACGCAGGAGGTTCCGGGTTCGATTCCCGCTTAAGGACAAATGTTTATGCGATCTGCAAAATATTTGTTCCGGGTATTTTCTATGTATAATAAAAAATATACATACATCTATGTAATGTATTCTATTAATCTATTATGTATATCCGTCACTAGTGCCAATAACACAAGCTCTGCTTAGCTTGTGGCTAGATGATCCTGTTTGGATTGTCCAGCATTTTTTTTTATCCATGCCATCTGTGGATAATACGACATCTATATTTTTCAATTTCTTAAACGCTATATTTCACTCTCAATCATACGCCTCAAAGAGAAACACATCAATGTAGCTGGCAACAGCCTCATTACCACTTAAATTTTATATTAATCTAAGTGTGTCAGAGTATTCAATGGTGACTGACAAGTGACGGACAGTAGCCACCATAAGTGGCCGCTTATTCCGAGAATCAAGGTAAATAATAAATGACCAGGTCAACACAGCTCGGCCTGGAAACTGGAAGCTCGACACAACCCTTGATAAACCTATGATGCGATGCTTAGGAGTGAATAAACACTTATTAGTTACTAGTTTATGCCCGCGGCTTCGCACGCGTTGTTTCTATGGAAACGTTTTAAGGTGATTTATATCCCATGGGAACTGATTTATGGGATAAAAAGTATGTGTGCCTGTGTTTGATTCCAGGATTAGAATTACCTGTATGCAAAATTTCAGCCCGATCGGTCCAGTAGTTTTGGCGTGAAGAGGTAACAAACATCCATCCATCCATCCATCCATCCATCCATCATTAGTCTGACTAAAATTAAATTCTATAATATACGTATAAGTCTCAAAATTACTTCAAACTCCATCAAAAATTACTTCAAACTCCATTCAATCAAACATTAAATTGAATCTTAAAGAAAATAAATACCATTTCAGAAATAAAATAAAATTACAAGTTCCTAAAACACGTACTAATTATGGTAAAAAAACAATATTATCAGAGGGAGCTACATTATTTAACAATTTACCAAACAATGTTAAGGAATGTGTTAATTTGAATGCCTATAAAAATAAACTTAAATCACATATACTCACTTTGTAACAAAGCGCGAATAAAAATGATTACCTATTTAATATTTAGTAACACCGAAATGTAACATATAAGACTTACCTATTTCATAATTATCTAAGTAGGTACCTACTAGTTGTTATAATGTTTAGTATTTTATAATATATTATTACTTATGTAATATTTATTAAGAACAAACAATATTAAGTTAGAACTTATTTTAGGTCCCAGTGGTTAGTTTAAATATTGTTAACCTAGATTAATTTTTTCTTATGTATCTCATTCTAAGTAAACCCTGTGTTTTTATGAGAATAAAGTTCTTTAAACCTAACAGAGCCTACACATTAAATAATAAATAAATAATGCTGGATAATTCACACAGCATTATCTATTCTTCATCATTTCATGGAGTCCCCTTCGAGTCGAGATCCTAGGTCCGTGGGGAACCGAAACTCTTCGGGTTTTTAAAAAATTATCTGAGCGTCTGGTCGAAGCGACGCGTGACCCGAGAGCTGGTGAGTATCGCATCAGCATTGCCATACAGCGGTGCAATGCAGCCAGTGGGATGCTTCCGACTGGTATTGATATAGATCGATTGCAACAGTCTTCAGTTAGCTCTATTGTTTCAATTGTAAATACTAGTTCTAATTTATTTCTAGTATTTGATTGTAATTTTCTTTATGAATAAAGATAATTATATATCTAATTCTTTACAGGACTACCTCGGGATCATCGTCTATAGACCTGCAAAAGAATCATCCAAATTGGACCATGACATCAGTGACATCAACCTCAACTGTCTTTATTCAGTTTTTCAGTTTCAAAATTTCTTTATTAACAATAAAATATTATTATTATTACAGAAGACTAGTGTAGATTTAATCCTAGTGCTTGTAAACATAGCTTGACTTGTTTTTTAAGCTATACTTGGCTTATTTAAAAACTTTAGAAGATTGCATTAACTGCATACGATCTAAGGCATAATGAATATAAATTTATAAAATTCAGCAATAGCTGCCAATATACTACATAATCAACATGTATATTTTTGGATAATAATACACTTAATAGGCTATATTGGTCTATTACAGGACAAAGGCCTCGCCCAAAATCAGTTCATAGATGACGGAGAAATTGCCGAACATCCATAAACAAGGTCCGTCAAGTGCGAGTGTAACTCACACGCAGGGTTGTACAAGCCGATACCTTCATTTGATACACCACTCGGTGGTTGTCCCCTTTTGAAAATGATTCCCCTCCTTCTTGACCATTTTTCAAAAAGTGTTCTTTTTACAGACTGAAATGTTTAAAGTAGGATAGGTACTATATAATATAGTAGTGTTGGCAACCCTAATTCAGCCCGTAAGCAACCACAGTTGGGTAACAGCAGAAAGTTAAAAAAAATATTGGAATAGATTCAGTTCGTGAACACACGAGATTAACAATACCCCGATCAGTTTACGTACTAAAGTGGAAAGTAGGTACTATTAATTCTGGAAAGTCTATTTTGCCCAAAAAAAATTACGCTTACTTTATTTACAATGCTTAAAAACGAAAGTTTTCATTCACCTACGGTGCTGAGACGTGGACACTCACGGTAGGGCTGGTCCACCAGTTCAAAATCGCTCAGCGAGCTATGGAAATAGCTATGCTCGGAGTTTCTCTGAAGGATAGGATTCGTAACGAATACATCCGATAGAGAACCAAAGTTGTCGACTTAGCCCAAAGAATTAGCAAGATGAAGTGGCAGTGGGCCGGTGATGTCTCGCGAAGAATCGACAACCAATGGAGTAAACGTGTTCTTGTGTGGAGACCGCGACTAGGCAAACGTAGTGTAGCACGCCCTCCAGCCATGTGTGATGTGGACCTGCGAAAGACTGCAGGCAGATGCTGGACGCGGCAAGCTGAAGACAGGGCGATATGGCGCTCGTTGGGCCTCCCCCAACGAGCGCCATATGTCCAGCCGTGGACTAATATAGGTTGATGATGATGATGATGAAAACAAAGTCTTTTTGTCAGGAATTATGAAAGAATCAGACATTGAAAGATTTTTTGAAATCCGTTGTACATTTACCTAGTTTCGCATTCAACATTTCTAACTTCACCTCTTGTTAATATTGGTGTAGCGTAGAGTGAAGGGAGAAACATACTGACTCCATGCCTCATGCAACTTACGCGACGAAATTATATGTAACAACTATATATATGTCTCTAGGAATATATTAAAACAGATGTTTTAATATATTCCTAGAGACACACTTATCTCACGTTACGTCATCCAATGTTTCCTACTTTTCGTCGCGTACGTTGCTTAGCGTGGGCTCCGTCTGTTTTTGCCTTTATATTTCATGGTTAGAAATTAGAGGCTAAGTGATGATATAAATGTATATCCAGCAGTGGACTAATATAGGCTGATGATGATGACATACCTATGTAAATAAATAAATTATTTATTTAATTAATTAAATGAATCGTCTATTTGGTGCAACAAACAATGTTAAAAATCACTAATTCTACGTAATTATTTTACAAATTGAGGACAGTTTATACAAAAAGCAATGAGATTTCGATAATCTATATTGATATTATAAAGAGGAAAGATTTGATTGCTTGTTTATAAATAATAAATAATGCTGGAAAATTCACACAGCATTATCTAGCCCCAAGTTAAGCAGAGCTTGTGTTATGGGTACTAGATAACTGATATACTTAATATAATACAATACACTACATAGATAGATATTTTTTATAGATATAAACAGCTGTTGTTCCACCTAGCTTTAAAGATCTTTTTTGTACACAGTTTCTACAATAAATTTCATTTCATTTCAGAAAGAAAACTCTAGGTATCAGAAGATCTTGCAACTCACATTGTTTAGTGGGTTGCCACAGTAATAATGAAAATAATTTCATCAGAATATAAAAACAATTTGACTCCATCTGAGTGCACAAACGGTGGTATTTATGTGCCGTCGGCGCCCGTGCCAAATGTTCCAGCCATTCCTTATCCCATTGAAAAGGGAATATTTCTACATGAGTGTAGTACGGGTACAAGCAATTTTTTACACAATAGAATGATGAATATGATGTGGTGCAGGGAAATTTGGACTTAATGGTGATGTTGTAAGATAGGTTTTGTAGTGGGAGGTAGTTGAAAATGTTCTTTCTCGCAATTTAGTATATAAATAAAATAATTTATTGCAAGAAGAATCATTTCAAAATGCAAAACAATTTGTCTGACAAAATAAATAGACACTTGTAATAAACTTGTTTCTTTACAAGTTATTATGTACTAGCCTCAGTTGCCTAGACTACACTGAAAAGTCTGTAATATAATAAATTTGCAGCTGTGCTCGTTGTTACATTAATAGTTCGAATTATAATACAAAGCTTGATTTTATTTAAAAAAATCTGCTTTTTGTTGGAAAGAATAAGCAGAAACAGCGGTTACTGGAATATCTAAGCAGCGCTATCAATACTTACCTACTGCAAATAAATAACTGAGTAGGTACAAAATTTACTAATTTCAATAAATAACGAAAGTCCTGTTCATTATTGATATCCCAGATCATTTGTTATTATTATCCTCATAATTTACGATACAAAAGCTACAAGCCACTAACAAGGTACGAACCAATTATTATCTAAAATATATAAATTTTTCATCCAGATATATATTAGATACTAGCTGACCCGGCCAACTTCATACCACTCTCACCTTTTAAACCTTCCCTGAAAATCCACAAATATTTTTAGACTAAAATTAGCGAAATCGGTCCAGCAGTTCTCGAGTTTTAGCGAGACAAACGATCAGCAATTTATTTTTAAATATAAGACTAGCTGCATTCTTACTACTCGTTGTCCTATTACCCGTTTTCCCGTAGGAATGAAGCATTTTCCCGCGGTAAAAAGTAGCTCATATTCATCAGGAATAATGGGGCTTCTAATGGTAAAAGAATTTTTCAAATCGGTCCAGTAGTTTCGGATCATATTCAATACAAACAAAAAACAATCAAATTCTCTTTATAATATTAGTATAGATAGAATAATGAGGAATCAGGCTATTGGAACAATGAAGAATTTTATACTTCTAATGAATTCCAATACGATAGTACTAGTAGTGGTAAATTAGTACTAATTCCTGTTTACTTCTTCTAGCTGAGCTTAGTGCCAAATCATTTCCTACCTACTAGAAAGGTAACCTCTTAATTTTAATACCGATTTCAAGCACGCAAATCCTACACAAATTAAAAAAAAGCCCCATATGACGCCAGTTACGAGTAGAATAATAAGTTTATAAAAACCACCTCTTCATGCAATTCCTGCCCCACATTCATGAGGGGGGTATTCTCGTACCAATTAACTAATTAAACAAAACCAAGTCATTACTTACTTCCTCCATATGACGAGCTATTTAGGTTACTGCAAGTGCACAGTTCACACACAGAACTAAATCACATTTCTATCTCAAAGTATTAAAGCACATTTTGATTTGATAAATTCTACAGTCGTAACAAAAGTTCGTGATTCACACGCGAGTTCGTAGCTCGGCTACGGCGTAGAGGGTACGGGTAGCGACCGACCTCTCGTAGCGATCGCGATGGACTGAATGTTTCTACTAACCGTTGTTCGTTAGAAGGCTCTTTGGAAGTCTTATTGATGGCATTGAGGGAAAAGTTTCTTTAGAGTTCGATTTGTAGGTATAATTATTTGGAAAGCTTGAGTATTGTACTAGCTGATACCTTTGATAAGAACGGATTTGAAGGTCTATGGCCATTTAATAAGGTCTGCTTATTTTGGAGCTAGATGATGCTGTGTGGATTATCCAGCATTATTTATTTAATTTTTCGAATCGATTGGACTATTAACGTAACAAAACAAATAACTAACGGCTCACTTGTTATGCATTGGCACAACGACCCGAATAGAAATTGAATAAAATCAAGCAAATAGTCTGACATTGAAGAATAAAATGTATCTGACTTTAGGCTAAAAATAATTGAGAATGACATTTTTTTTTCAATATTTTTAGCAAATCTATTTTTTATTCTAAACGAAGCTACACTTTATTCTGGATAGCCGTAAATAATAAATGAAATGAACTGTTAATAGGTCTGATAAGCTCATTCTCACATGAAGTGGCCTTGTTTGGTCGCTGACGTAACCTATCGCGTTAGCGTATTTTATGTCAAGTCTTAATCTTATGTATAAAAAAAATTAAAGCTTTTATTAATTAATTGAATTTTGTTAGTCTCACAAAAACTCGAGAACGGCCAGACCGATTTGGCTAATTTTGGTTTTGAAATATTTGTAGAAGTCCAAGAAAGGTTCAAAAGGTGAGACAGCTAGTTATTTTCAGTTATAAAATCATTGAAAGAAAGATATTATTTCATAAAGCGGAACCTTTTAAAGACTTCTTAATGATACAACTCAATTGATATTTATTGATATATCATCTACAATGGGTATGTATTGCACATTGCAGTATGTACAACTCACGGCTTTGCGTACCTACCTATGTATAAGCAATCGTTTGAATCGCGTAACCTCGTGTGAAAATGAGATTACAGATATCAAAAAATCGTAAACCTAGCTTATTATATTAGGTTAGGGTAGCGGCATAAAACGCATAAACAAAAATAAAGTTTACGCAAAATATTCATACCATGAAAAGGGTTAAGCTTTCAGCGTAATATTACGCTGATAGGTCATGATCAAAAAGTTCCATTCTGGGTTTCATCACAATCCGGTGGGAAAAAAGTAAATAAATAAAAAATAGGTTAATATTGTTCGTTAACACGTTTCAATGATTTATTTCATTCATTTGCCTATGCCATTTTTCACAAATGATTTTTTTGTTGTATTTTTAGGGTTTCGTACACAAAGCGTGCCAACGGGATCCTATTACTAGGGCCGTGCTGTAACACACGCACAGTGTGTTTTTAACTGTATTTTTAGCAAGTTTTTTGCATTTGTTCGAATGTCAAGAAAACAAACTTCTTTGCACTGTTTGATATTGATTAAAGATAGGATAGGTTTAATAATAGGTGGTAATTTACACGTTTTTTTGCGTTTAAATACACTCTTACCCGTTTAACAAATAAAAAAACGTGTTTTATTTATTGACTGATAAAACATATTTGTTTAATATTATACGGAGGTACAGAACGCTGAATTTGTGAGTCCGACTCTGACTTGGCGGGTTTTATAATTTGCAAGCTTATTATTCTATATTTAAAAAAACTGTTCTAAATATAGATACTTTTGTATCGATATATATGTTTTGTTCTGAGTAGAGTCTAGAAATAATATTTTGGTACAATGCAAGTAAAGACGCACGTAGAAGCTAGCTCGTAATCCAATACGTGGTTACGCGAACAAAAACTGTATTATCTTTAAATGGGCCACGTGGGCTTTGAACTGTGAATATACTGACACTGACGTCGGATTATATGAACTTAAATGAGTACCCTGGTTTAGGCCTGGCGTTACGAGCTGTAATATAACGTTAAAGATAAAGCGCGACTGCGAATGATCTGGCTAGTCAAATCATCTACAACTTCTTATTTACTCATTACATCACGGTATTATACTAATCTTCAAAGTCGAATGACAACTTCTAATTAGTAATTACTAATGCCTCTACGAATCAATTTTCGATAATTTTATTAAAAATACTAGCGGCCACATTTTGATAGGCAACCAAGTAGATAATATTCTCCTTAACATAAATACGCGTAAAAATGTGGTTCTTAGCTCTTACTCGATGGGTGCACTGTTTCTGCAGCCGGATCTCGTATTATTGCTGTCGACAGTGTCGGATGCGGAGAATTGTAATAGATGCCCAGGTTATGAGTCACGTACATGACAGAAAGTTCTAGTTAATTTTAATAAACAGTTCAAGGTACACATTAAGCTACCTTCGCGTGACAATTCTAACTTTCATATTTTAAACGAGCTGCGGTCACACCGGCACCGGCGGCCTTGCAATATTGATTTACTTTATCGGCAATGTTTTTGCATACTCAATGTCCCTAAGCTACTTAAACAATGTTTTAAATCTACTCTTAAAACAAAAATTTGAAAGGAAGAAAAGAGAGAAAGAAAATAATATTACTTGCCGTAAATTTACTACACAACACTTTAAGTAACTAAACACTAAATAAATCTTAGACTTAGCTACCCAATTTTTGTGCGTAGCAGGTTTAGGGCAAATATGGCCTTCGATCGTCGCCAAGTTTGGGATGGCTTAAAACACTACTATAGCATTGTAGTAACAAAATTAAAAAAACAGCAAAAAAAGAATCGTTTGCAGCTTGGTTTGTTCACTGAATATTAATCTGTGGTCACAGGTGAATGACATTATTCAGTATGGTGTACTAATTTCATTAACACCCTATATCGATTGAACGCGTGTGAAGCCGCAGGCAGAAGCAAGTAATTAAATAAAAAGAAAGTTTCTAATTCGTCCCACCATTCAAAACTCAGCTTTTACCAGTTCAGGAACCTTTAAACTAAGAATTGTTGTATGACTAACCCCTTTCTACTCAAACGCAACTCAGACTTTAAGCAGATCAATAATTACCAATATATGACAGATTTTTATTGGTAACTGTTAAAAATCGCGGGTTGAGACATGCTCAAACGCAAATTGCGTTTGAGTATTCGGGCGTAAGTTTTATAAAATCTTTTTGCTTCAAACAATTCGGTGTGATGGAATCCAGGGGTCAGTGTACCAACCATGTTGATTTTCATTTTCATGATTCGCCGGCCACACGCAGCGGAGTTGTGAGCCCCAAATATATTAATAATACACCTAGCCTTAGCGAACCAGCGCAGAAGTTAATATACGGGTACAACTGCAAATTAAAAGTATATTGGGTTTTTGATTGTATGCGCTGGAAGCCTTATCGCTTTTTAAGTGTATAAGAGTTTTCAGAGTAGGATAGGTTGTGATAGACATAATTATAATTTTAAGTGTACTTATAAGAGTTTTCAGAGTAGGATAGTGATAGACATAATTATATTTTGCTAGGTACCAAAATAGATGAAAAATATTATAATTTTTATAAATTTCTAGTGTTGCCTGCGGTTACGACCGCGTAGAATACAGAATACATGGGCTTTTAATTTATGTATAATATAATATATTACGAAAAGAGTAGTCTCATGGCTAAATCAAATATGACTTAAAGACGGTCTAAAATTCAGGTAAATTTTGGTTTTTTGTTATCAGTAGTACACAACAACAGTTTTCTAATAAATGCATAGACAAGTTTAGACACGGGTCTAAACTTGTCTATGCTTTTAGTAGAAAACTGTTGTTTAATATTTGCTAACAGACACTTCAATTTTATTTATCTTAGCCTGGGTCGTTGGAACGACTTAAATACGATAAATATATTTGAATGTTTTCTCTGTAGAGTCCACTCTACAGAGAAAAAAACACTTTTAAAAATATTTATCAAAAAAAGTAAAGATTCTAAAATAGGGACCGGTACCTCTTGGATCAGACTAAAAGAAGTACTTAATTCAACGTAAAAAAAACTTAACTTCTCTTGAATCTTTACTTTTTTTGATAAATATTTTTAAATGTGTTTTTTTTCTGTCTTTTTTTCCTGATAGTTAGTTTACCATTTTGTTTGTGAGACTGGTTGGAATCAAACTTTATTCCAACCATATTCACAAACAAAATGGTAAACTAACAATTTGGACAAAGTCTTTTTGAATGATCCATATTGGCTCACATACTCAGTGTTTGTTGTAGAACGGAGCATGGTCAGAAGCGTTGATCACTTTCCATCGCTTCAGGCAATGCTTAAATATTTGAACACTAGCGCTGTTCTGAAATCTGTTACCTATATCAAGATGCAAAACTTGATATTGCACGAGTATGACCTATATCAGCGTCTCAACTAAATTGAAAACTAGTATTAGTTTATGTTTCCACCCAAACTTACTTTTTGCTTCTTACGGATATACCGTTATATATTGTTTTTTTGGACGGGGCAGTAAGGAGAAATACACAAGGTTTTCGAAGCTGTGATAATTTCCTCCAAAATGAATGGGAAAAGTTTTTGCGATTTCTGACTTCTTCAGTACTCCAACCTTGGTCCGATAGAAGTTTTTAATCAGTATAAGAAACAGGATCGATTGGCATTAAAAAGTTTTCGTCTTAAATGCATATTTATGGATACCTTTACATTTTTTGAAACTCTGAGAATGGGGATCTAAATTTCTCTAAAAAATATGAATAGGTAGTCTCTTTAGACCATGTTCCTGTACCTGCTCAAGGTCCTCCCCTTACTCCTACATCTGACGATACTGACTGATATTAATAGCTCTATATGTATAAAAGAGATTAAAAAAGAGAGTAAAGGTTCCCGAGTGGCGACGCAATGCGAAACGGAGCGTGGGAAGACAGCTCTCGATGATAGTACATTTATGAAAAGATGAAGATGTCAATATATTTATGAAAACTTGTTGTACACTCATAGAAATATAAATCGGTTCCCTAAAAATAGTGATAAACATAATTTTAATACCAGAAATAAACATAAACTCGCTGTGCCCACAACTAGGCTACACAAAGTTAATGTATCTTTTAAAGAGCAATGTATACGCTTCTACAACAAAACTCCTAGTTGCCAAAATTATCAGTAAATAAATTCAAACAAATTTTAAAAACCTTGCTGTGCAAAAATGTTTACTATAAAATATCAGATTATCTAGAAGATAAAAAAGCTTGGGACGGGTTTTGCTCCAACTCGAAGAGGAACAACTAACAGGCTAAAGGTTTCTTAGTCGCTTCTTTACTTTGGTCTACATACCGAAGCGACAGAATTCAAAAATATCACTTTATTTCCGTGTCAGTGTATAGTTTTATAATTTGACCTTTTCTAAGTGTACATTTACTGTATTTCTGGAAATAAACAGTTTTTGATTTTGATTTTTGATTTCGATGGTCTCGATGGACCGACGACATTGCAGCGGGCACAGGGAGACGATGGATGGAGGCGCCTCAGGGCTGCTATTCGTAGGGTCGTTTGGGGAGGCCTATGTTCAACAGTGGACGGATACGGGCTGATGATGATGATGATGAAACAGATTAAACTATATAATCTCGAGATAAATTCAAGAACAAAATATCTGATGTATATCTAGTGCGTAAGCCCTCGCATTCGGATAAATAAGATACCTAATGAAAAATGAAATAATAAGAAATTGTTGTAATTGCGGCAAATACAATCGAAGTCGAAAGTTGAATTTAATTTGGGATATTGATTGATTTCTAAAAATATCTGATGTAAGTCCACCTTTGAGCGTCTTCTCATGTATGATTCCTATACCTCTCCTCTCGCAGATCGCATGCCGCGATTCATTTTCGCAAAGACTATAGATCACCTACACAAAGAGTTTTTTTTTTAATTAGAAACCGACTTCCAATGAGGAATATTAATCCTGTATTTAAGTTTTCTGGTATAAATAGTCAATAATCGGGAATAAACTCGTTACCGGATAACTTTGGGATTCATTTGTATACAAAAACTAAATAAAACGTTACGTGCGAGTAGGACTTGCGCGCCAAGGGTTCCGTTTAATTGTAAAATCTTGTTTCTTGACAATTATCATGATTCTAGGTCAACATGAAGTAGGTACCCCGTATATTTGGTCGAGGGAGAGAATCAAAAATTATAATTTTTTTGCTAATATACTACTACTAATTTACGGTTTCAGATTCTCGTTTTTTGTGCTAAACGACCTTGCTTCTTACAAAATTTTATGATTCTGGGTACTAGAAGTCCCCATAGGTTTTGGTCTATAGCAAGGATCAAAAGTTTTTTTTTGTGAATTAGTTACAATTTTACGGTTTAAGGATTTTTTCTTTACTTGTGCTATAAGCCCTTGCTTCTTGCCAAATTTTATGATCCTACGTCAACGGGAAGTACCCTATAGGTTTTGGTCCAGGGCGAGCATTAAAAGTATTTTTGTTTAGTGAATCAACTACAAATTTATGATTTTCGGATTTTTCCCTTTACTTGTGCTATAAGACCTTGCTGCTGGCCAAATTTCATGATTCTAGGTCTACGGGAAGTACCCGGTTTTGTGTGCATGTTTATGATGTGATTCCCTTGGAAATTTCAAAATATTCGGGCATAAACGACTGTAACTTTTGAGTGCGTTGACTGTGAAGTTTTATTTATATAGCGACTCCAAGAGATTACGGACTTGAGTATTCGACGTTAATTTCAACTCGATACGTCCACGCGTTTCTGAGAAAAGAGGGTTGACAGACGGACAGTCGGACAGACAGACAGACGGACAACAAAGTGATTCTTTAAGGGTTCCTTTTTTCCTTTTGAGATACGGAACCCTAAAATCATCAAATTCGGACAACAATTACCAAATATTGCAAGTGACATACATTAATCGCATGTACATTCAAAAACAAAAGACAACAGTTGACGACATGTGTTCGTCTTTTCGGCATTAGTCTATTTGTGTTTTAGTAGATTTGAGTGCTCGAGCTCTATGCAATTATCAAATGTAGTCAAATTGAGAGTCCAAGACCAAGACCGACCCAAAAAAAACAAACAGCCGAATACAGAACCTCCTCCTTTATTTTTGTCGCGTCGTCGTCTGTTAAAAATGGCCTACCCTACCTATATGCCTACCTACAAATAAGCAATCTAGCCTAGCCTTAATTTGTTAGAATGCAGTAACGAATAAGCAGTCTCGCCTAGAATTGTTAGAATGAGTTATACTCCCGTGACAATGCGCACGTTACTCGCTAATTGGATAGTAACGCTCCCATAAAGCTATGGTAATGAGCAACAATCGCGAACTTTGAGTAGCAGGCGAGAAAATTCAGAACACCGCGGCAAGTAAAAAGATAAATATAGTACTGGCAAATATAGGAGGTTAATATAAAGAGGCAAGCTTTGCCTCGCAGTGGGGCTCTACAAGGTCATAATGATTACAATTACTTACTACAAAAGTATCCTTACCTAAGCATAGTTAGAACACGACAAAAAGGTAAATATTACTGTCCTGATAGATAAAAAGATATATATTACTATATTGGCAAATTATAGATAGAGGCAAGCTTTGCCTCGTAGTAGGGTTCTACAAGCTCATAATGATAATAATTACTGACTACAAAAGTATCCTTACCTAAGCATAGATTGACGAGTTAGAACACGGCCAGCCTCGGGTAGGAACATTATAGTAATTTGAAGGGGTTTGGCGCCCAAAAGGATAAAACTGAACGTTTAAAATTTGTCTACCACAACTAAAACTGAGCCCACCAGCCCCTGAGGCCTTGAGCTCGTCACGGCTATTTTCGTCGCTTGCATAGAGATTCCTAAGAACCTCTATGCTTAAACCATACTGCCAAGCGCGGGCGCGTTTGAAAATTACGCGTGCTTACTCACTTAAGCCCGTTGCGCCAGGTGCTTTCAGTATGAACGCAAACGGGGCGGGTTCATATGTCCGATGCTTCGCGCTCGCACTTGCGCCCGCGCCGCAGAGCTTCAACCATAATGCGAGCCTAGCGCGGGCGCGTTTAAAAATTACGCGTTAAGCATCACTCACTCAAGCTCGTTGCGCTAGGTACCTTTTTTTTAATGGCAATTTTATTCCTCTTTTGGGTTTGAGGAAACTTTTGCCAACTTCACGTACTAGTTCACGGATCAAGTGATGTGAAAAAACAAAATGAAAACTAACTCGACTGGGATAGATCAGTAGGCAGATAGGTAATTATATTACAAGTGTACGACGACTTAACAAAAATGAACAAAACAAAACATAAATACAATGAGCAGTATAAACGCAAACGGCGCGGCGGTTTCATATTTTTGACACTTCGCGCCAGCAGCGCTCGCGCCCGCGCAATACTTGCAGTGTGGTTTACACATTAGGTTGAAGCCATAGAGTCAAAAAAGTATAGAACGTGGACGAAAACACAACCAATAGCACAAGTCGTAATGACAGACAGCGTCAGAATTAAGTAACCTCCCTGCATAACACTTGCAGGTTTAAATCCAAACCTGTTAATCGTAGGACTTTTAGAAGTAGAAAGAAGTTAAAAGTAAAATAAATTACATTTTTATTTAGGTAACATAAAAACAGAACGAATAGATTCTAACCTGCATTGTGTTATACTATTCTGATGCTCTCTGTACATTAAAAAATTAAAATTAGAAATGAAATATATTTAATTAATAATGGGACCAGCTTCCATGGAATCAAAAATAGCATGGTCCGACACGTCCTTGCCTGTTTATTGTTATGGTAGCGCGGAGTCCATATTTTCTTCCATACCCGGATCATTGTAATTAACGAAGGAGTTTCGCCGACGAAGTTTTAATGGTAAAGTTCGACATGCAATGGTAGGCTTAGGTAACAATCTGTTTTAAGTTTCAACACTTTCAAGTAGACTTTTGATTATTCTAGCCCCAACCCGTGAATTCAGACGCGCTATTATATTGACGGTTGAAAAGTTTCAGGTTGCTCTGTTCAGTCGTTTTGGCGTTATGAGTAACAAACTAAGTTATGAAAACAAATAGCCACGAAAATGGGAGCAAAAGATCACAATAATGTATTAAACGTGATTAAGTTAAGGTGTTATTTCATTTGATTAGGAGACCGAATTTTCAGCATTTTGAAGAGCATTTGGCCGCCGAGACTTTTAAACAAAACTGTCACTTTTTCAGTTCATCGATTCAAACGTATCATGTGTGAAAACATGCAGAAACTTCAGGGGTCGTCCAATAATCGCGTTGAAAAAAAATCGTGAATTTTTCGTGAAAAGTGATATTTTGTGTGCGTTTATGAGTGTACGAAGATATCACGTGTATTAATTTTTCGATTTCTAAGACAGACATTTTAATTAGATTATACCAGTTATATTTAAAAACCAATGTTTTTTCATACCTTCTTGTACTTATCTACAAAAAATACACATGATTTTTGGTACGGAGCTAGAAAGTTGCTAAAAACTTTACGGAATTAATGGAAGACCTATGGATCAGTAAGGGTAGTAGTAAGGCCGCGGATTTTACTACATACCTAATTAGAATTCTACCTCCTGCTTTGTAAAATGTCCACCACTATTTATTTAACTATTAAAAACAACGAACTCATAGCTACATAGAGTTAATTTCAGCTCAACATAACAAAATATAAATCTTCCAGTTGTCTTATCCTGTGAACCATTATGGTTGTCACACACTGAAAGCACCGGTACCATGTCCTGTGGGCGTACTTACCTGCAGCGTAGTTGGCAGCGTATGTGACAACCATTTAGCAGTCTAGCAGTGCATTTACTGGACAGAGGCATCCGGAGGAATTTAAACTTCAGCACGAAGAGGACAAAGTTTAGATTGGCTGGAGGGGTTTTTAAAAGGTGTAACGGAATAGGTTTTTATTTATGGTTGTAGGATGATCGATGGTGTTGGGGTGACCGGAAGTTGGTGGATGAAACTCGCAAAGTTGGCGTGTTAAAGTGGAGGTCTATTGTATTGCTACTTTACCAGCAGCAGGTGTTAATGATCTAAGAACGAATAGTGATATGATCATCAAGGTTTACCGAAGAAGACAAAGCACAAATTTGAACACACCTTAACATACTAACACGGCCCAAGACACGGATGTCAGTCTTCTCCCCCGTGTCGCGAGGTTGGGCAGTGAAGGCGTTAACTTTGTTAGCTCTATTAGTATAATATTAGGATGAACCAATATTTAGTAACAATTCCGCGCAGAACCTCTTCCGACAAGATCCAACAAAATGTTATTTGTGTGTACCGCCCGCCCTCCCACAAATTGTTCCTACTTACAATCAGGGAAAGTAAACAATAGACTTAAAATTAATTAAATCAATTAAATTAAGTAAATTATTCCTATCAATATACAATCAGAGAAAGTAAACAATAGACTTAAATTGAATTAAATTAAGTAAATTACCCTCCTACCTAATTTAATTTGCGAAAGAAAAGCCCACACCAATCACACAATGAAAAAACTCATCAAAAGTAAGTCGTTAACTAGTTTCGTCTCTCCACGAGACATCATCAGGACACCTCAACAATACTCGACCTTGACACATAGATTATCTCTGTTAGATTTTATATCGCTTTTTTGATTTTTCTTTGCCAACAAACCGCCTATTCCCTACCACCTTGTACACGCTGTACCACGACATGGCGCAATTATATGAGGAGCATATTGGTTGTGTTTGCAGGAAGCCGCAGCGCAAAAAACCGGAATTTCAAGTGTCATACGCAGAAGCAGCTGTTCGCATTGTACGATTTCCACGTCATTGGCGCTCGTGCCAAAAACGTGAAAAGCACCGCAGCGTTTTGGAGCTTCAATTGAAAATTACCACAAATAAAAAATATTAAAGTGAGCGAGATATAAGTGGGCACATGATATCGCAAGCGTCGCAGGCTGAAAATGGAAGAGACTTCTGCTAGAATTTCAGTTCAGTTTCAGTTTACTTATCACATCAAGTGTAAATAAATTTGTACCTACGGTGGAATAAATGAAATGAAATTTTTATATTTAGCTACAAATAAATTTTAAAAGGTATTATTATACTATTGTAACTTGACAAAAAATTCAATACACCCACAACCTAAATAAAATAAATAAATTAAGTTAATAGCCGCCTATTGTACGTTTTTATTTTATTAGGATATACATTATTTTATTAATTTTGTGCAATAAAGTGTTCATTCATTCTATTTTACTATAAAAACTTTCATAGTTTGACGAATTCATTATGAAAGTAAGCGGGTTAACTACGAACCTAGTTTGTGTTGAACAACAATGTTAGGGACTTCATCAGGGTGAGTGCGGTCCGCGTCGCGCCTGTACCGCGTCCGCATGAAGTCCATCGTTAAGACGCTACCCAAACAGCGACACCGTAGAAAGTACACTTTTTCGTCGCACCGTTAGCCGTTCTCCGACATATTACAAGCCCAAAAAAAAAACAGTGTATAGTCAAATGTATGGAAAAAAGACTTATACAAAAATATTTTATAAAACGAGCTAGGATCTTGAAAAAAAAAAACACAAGAAAGAACAAGAAAAAAATTTTTCGTCTCGAAATGCTCAATATTTTGAGTGACAACCATTAATTATTTTAATACTATATGAAAGGAAATTTTATCAACAAAAGAAATATGTAAAAAGTTTTAAATAAATAAAACCATTAACATAATAAAACCCAAAAAACACATTTTTGTAAGGCGTTTAGCGAAGTAATTGCAAAAATGATAATATTTTGCCAATAGAATTTCAACCTTATTACTCAAACATCCCTTTCAATATAATGCTCAAAATAGCTTCCAGTAGCTTCATTCGGAGGCTGGATGCCTCCTCGGACGGACGTGAGGTTATGTAACTTTTTTCGCGATGACAGCTGGGTTCGACGGACGAATTACGATTTTCGACAACTTTTGTTTTGCGGGTTAAATGGTTCATTCGTCATTGAAATAAAGTCTATATTTGATTGAAGCTAAGCCAAAAGAAATTTGCAGGAATTTTATTCATTGACAGACCTACCAATTAAGTAGAATAGGTTTATAGTGGTTTTATCTAAAACTATCTTCATGATTGTTGCGTTTTATTTCCGGAAAATAAAATTAATTATGTAAGCGAGTAGTACTGAGATTGTGTACAAAATTATATCCGTGAAATTCATCATTCAGCATTCCAACATTCACGTATTTTATTTTACGAATATTTTTATAGATATATGTTTATATATTTTTATAGTATCGATTTATAGATTATCTTTTAAAGGGAAATGTATACGATTCTACAACAAAACTCCTAAAGAGTTAAAAGTTATCAAAAAATAATTTCAAACAATTTGTAAAACATATCCTTTGTTAAAAAGGCTTACTACAAAATATCAGACTATCTCTAGAGGATAAAAAACTTAGGTACCTATTGCTAATAGTATTGCTCCAGCTCGAAAACTAACACCCTAACAAGGTAAAGGTTTCTTGTTCGCTTCTTTACTTTACCTTAAAAAGATTGAAGTGAACAATAAATTAAAGTAATCACTTTATTTCCCAGTTTTACTCTTGAACCTTATTTGAATTTATTGACGTGTCCAAGACTCCTGTAAGGGGTAAAGGAAATAAAGCACTGTTATATTTCATTTTATATCTGATTATTTGATTGACGACCTCTGTGGCGCGGCGGGGAAAGGTCCACCTGCGACACAGGAGGTTACAGTTAGTTTGATTCCCGCCTCAGGACAAATGTTTGTACCATCTGCAGATATTTATTCCAGGTGTTCTGGATGTCATAATCATAATCACTTTATTGCATGTCTTATGTATATAAAAAATATCTAGTGTGTAGTGTATTTAATAAGTTTATCAAAATAAATATACCATAACACAAGCTCTAATTACTTTGGGGTTAGATGATGTTGTGTGGCTTGTTCAGCATTATTTATATTTTAATTTTTTTTTGAGAAAGCCCTCCAAAACCAAATCGAAATGTCTTCAACGATTGACACTTTTGTAATCCATTTAGACCTCAGTTGTTTTGACTAAATTAGTATATTTTTTTAATGTATAAAGTATTATCATAATGGTCGGTGATATTGTCGGCACTTTAACATGCATGAAGATGATATTATTTTTTTAAGTGTTTCTGATTTCTATGAATAACTATCGATGAATGTAATTTTATTATAATTGAGAAGCTACAATGAGCGACATAGGTTTTATTAAGGTATTTTACATGCAACGATAGCAAAGCCGCGGGCAAATGTTAGTTAACATTACATTATTACCTTGTGATTGTGCTATCAAATAAAATAAAACAAAAGTTTGCCTCTTCTACAACAGATAAATTTGGCATAAGTCTATGTTAAAAATAAGCGCCTCTGCCGACCACATTTGGTAATATTGACATGCAATCTGACAGTCTTAGTTTTCCACGGCAGCGCCTTAAGGGATGAAACGTTGGTGTTCTTCCAACACAAACTAGGTTCGTAGTTAACCCGCTTACTTTCATAATGAATGTTCATTCATTCATTCATTCATGCAATTATATGCATATAATCCAAAGATAGTTGTACAGAACGTACTCATAGGATCTTTGATATAATCCAATTCATCTTTGTTGCTAACATAATAAATTACTTTCGTGTTATAAACGATGGCGATTATCAGGAGGAGGCCTGCGTTCAGCAGTGAACCAAAATAGGCTGTTGATGTGAGGGAAAACTCGTCAAATGTGTACAATCATCCCTTCAGCAAAGATTTTCTCATACAGGGTTTTTCTTCAGTGCCAATGAGGTCTGAAACCGTGAGAGTTTTCGAAAAGTCATGTTTGGTTAAGTTAGTGCTAGTTACATGCTCTTTTTTGAAAAATATAACTTCTGCATTAAGTATCAAAAAATTATTCGTTTGGAATAGTGCTGCAATAGTGAGATTTCGAAAAAAAATCTTTGAGGGGCCTATAGACAAATTGTATATACAACGAATAAATTGATTTGTAGATGATGATGAAAGTGAGTGAGCATTGATAGTGGTGACAGAAAACAGCACAGACAAGTATTTATTTCGTACAGTTAGTACAAGCATATTTCATGCAAATAAGTTTCCGGAAACTAAAATCTTAAGTCAATGTAGAGTCGTAGACCTTTATGAATCACATTGAATCTTGAAGATAGTTAAAGACTAGAGTTAGCTCTGTAATGATTTAGGTAAAATTGGAACAAATAATAAAATAAAATAAATAATGCTGGACAATCCACACAGCACCATCTAGCCCCAAAGTAAGCCACTCAAAGCTTGTATGTTATGGGTACTAGATAACTGATATATTTAATACATTATATACGTAGATAATTTTTTTTTTATTATACATAGAAAACACAGACCAACGGAACAAATTTCTGCAGATCGTACACAAATTTGTTTCCGAGGCGGGAATCGAACCCGCAACCTCTTGCGTCGCAGGCGGACTCACGCCCGCAGCGCTACTGACGTCGTCAAAAAAATAAATAAACTAACGTCAAAAAAATAAATAAACTATGGGTTAATTTTTTATGACCTGAATGAAATATTTTATTTTATTATTATTATTTAAACCCAACAGTAACATCAGTTTTTTTTTTTTTTTTTTAACAGTAACATCGGGAAAAATCATCTAGTTTGATGAAAAGCAGCCATAATAGTAGAACACCTTTTAAACCGACTGGAAAAAGGAAGAGGTACCTCTATGTTCGGCTGTACTTACGTTCACCGATTCCTCCGTCAATTGCGGACCGTTATTAAAGATGCTTTTGGTTTTGTATAGAGAATGTTCCCGGAAAACTTAGATAATAAAATTTATATGGGACCAAAATTTTATTCTGTAAATTTTCCGGGACAAATCGGGATGTTTGGCTCACTTTAAATTAAAAAAATCAAATCAAAAATTATTTTTCCTTAAATCACAATAACTGTGCTTAGAAAAAGTCAAATTCTTAAAATTAAATAGACATGAGTACGTGAACTCCTATATTGTTCTCAGGGGGTATTTTTATTTAATTATGTTCGTAGCACGATCACCAAAGGATACGATCCGGGTTATATTAGATTATTCTGTTTTTTTACCTTACCTGTCTTACGCTGCTGACGCGGGCTGTCACACTCTTTTCTTTTTGAACTCAATTAGCAAAGGAGGCTTTCCAACGGAGGTGAGTAACAACCACCCAACTCCACCCAACTACTTGGTGTTTGTTACATAGAAATAAAGTGAAATATCTGTCACTCCGTATGTAAACTTATGTGAAGAAGCGACGAAGAAACCTTTAGCCTGTTAGTTGTTATTTTTCGATGAGTGTCCGGTTATTAATGGATTACCCCGTAGGTACTTGTGGGAGCCACTGCGGCCAAAAATATAAATTAAAATCTATCTGCAGCAGTCTAGGATTTTTAAATATTTTTCTTGAAGAAGTTTGATGCCTTTATTCACATTATTGGGCACTACGGTTACAAATTTATTAATATAAATTGATTTTCTCTACGAATAACCGTAAATAATTGGCCTTGCTATCGCGAATTACAATATATTTATTATCTTAATAGTTTTTTTAAAAACATCAAATTATTCACAGTGGGGGAATCCACCATGGATACCAACCAACCACCCTTTCCTTTTGGGAGGATAGTTATTTTGTTTCCGCTTCTACTTCAATGAACAAAACATGGTATAAAAACCTTAATCACCTGCTTAAATTAGTAAACTTCTAAGTGGAACAGCATAATATGTAAATTAAGCCATTTCTTGCCAAGTGCATTGGCCTAAAGTTAGTCACAGTCCTGGGCAAAACGCTTGTTAACTCCAGTAAACGTTTTTAATCCCTTTTTGCGTTCGGTTTCGACAAGGGACCAAAATGTTTCTTTGCACTGCAATTTGTTTTTTTATTGACCAACAAAAATCCTAGATCCCTCCAAAAAAAGAAAATATTTGATCCAGCTTCACTTCAAACACGAACTTAATTTGGTAGGTAAAGAAAATTTAAACCGGAAAGCCCTTGATGAGAAAATGTGAATTTAATATTGTTCATTTTTTTGCGACTTCCTGACGAATATTTTTCGTTCACATCTATATAAAAAAGTTAGAGTGCTTGGCCAACATGAATCCAGCATTTCTTAAAGTCAAAAGTGAACATAAAATTTTGTAATAGATTTATCTTACCTACAAAGGTTCTTGTTGGTATAGAATGGCGTGAGAATGGGAATTAGCGGCATGTTAATTAAAACAAGGCAAGACTCGAAATTCGGCTAGAATGATGAAAAAATTACCGTAGTTCGCGAACATAACGATCAATCTGTTAGAACTATCGTATCTGAGACTGCAGCGAGTTTTTGCTGTATATCATGTGATTATCATGTAGAATTTCTCGTAATTTAGGATGTGACAACCATATTTCCTCATCTTTATGCACAAAGAAAATTACGATAAAATAATAGAAATAAATTAGAAGTAGTATTTACGATTAAAACAATTGAGCTAACTGCAAACTGTTGCAAATAATCTACAGGTAGCTCAACTGATCCATATCAATACCAGTCAGAAGCGTCCCCAAAACGCTGGCTGCATTGCCCCGCTGTATGGCAATGCTGATGCGCTGTGCCAGATACTCACCAGCTCTCGGGTCACGCGTCGCTTCGACCAGACGCTCAGATATTTTTTTAAAAACCCGAAGAGCCTCGGTACCCCACGAACCTAGGGTCTCGACTCCAAGGGGAGCAAATATGTAGGCTCTGTCGAGACTTGCATATTTGCGCCTCTTGAGATCTTCGGCCAAATCTGCTGTCGCACACGCCCCTCACGGATGTCCTCGGAAGATGGGAAGTCGCAAGAGTGTAGACGCATGTAGCGTCCCACACAATGGGCCTCCCCAACTCCCATGGGACTAGTGTCATACCGTCGGGCCTCTTACCATCGTCACGTAACAGACCATTTTTTTTTTATAACGTACATATACGTTTTATTTAGAATGTACGATAGCGGTGAAAAAAGCACGCCGGATGATGTCGTTAAGGCTGGCGTGGCGAGATATCCGACCGGGCGGCCCTAGTACATGATAATCCGTGATCGTTGACGTTCCCTCATCTTCATTCTTTAGCTACCATATAGATAAAAGGTTACTGAAAAGGTTTTCCTAAATTCCGAAAACTCTCAAGCCTCATGCTCAATAATCATTAAAATATATGTTGAAATAGAACAAAGAACAATGGTTAATGGGAAACCTACCCCATTTAGTTGTTTTACCTAAACCTAAATTTCCATTCCATTACGACTAACAAGTTGGTAGATGGTGAGACGGCAGACTGCAAGCAACGTGCCTTGATCCTACACCAAAAGTATCACCATAAACACTTAGCAGTGATGTCAAATTAGCTATATCTAGCAATTTTTGCAACCCCATCAGATACAACAACAAAAAAATTTGGCTATTTCTTAGCAACTTTTCAGCGATAAAATAGCAAATTTAATTTGAAATGAAAAATTAAAGTGTATGTTCAAAATTAAATATTCAAATGAACATAATATTAAGTTCAAAGAAAACTAATTAAAGCCTCTACCCCACAGCTCTCTCTCTGTGTACTATTTTCGGTAGTATTGTCTGTTTTAGTTGGTTAATTTGACAGACATATTAAACATTCTAATTCCGCTTTGGAAAATTCCCTAGCTAATATTTTAAATAAAGGTAAAAGATTTTTATTTAAATATAATTTTAATTTGGCTTGCGCTACTTCTAGCTACTTTTTGAGGTAATTTAATGTGGTGATCTGGCAACTTTGTACAAAAGATCGAGCTACTTTGTTGATGGTACAGTTGGCAACACTGACACTTAGTAGGTAAATATTTATATGGGGTGTGGATGTTTTCTATAAACAGGATAGACAATTTCAATTTTAAACTGTCGAGGTGTGTTTTAATGTTATCATAATTTACGAGCCCCAATTTTAACAGATACATGTTAATATTGCGACAGTAGCAATAAATAGTAAAAAAATGATAATAATTTAACGGTGTAATACGAAACCAAAGAAAAGTACGTAGTAAGTAAGAAAAGTACACAAGCTTGACACTTTTGGTCTGTTTATACATACTTCCGTGTTAATGATATAAATTCGAAACGAAGTCTGTCTATCTGTCTGTCTGTTACCTTTTCACGCCTAAACGGCTGAACGCATATTAATGAAAATCCTAGAGACAGACATAGACTACTTTTTGTCTCGGTAAAACGCGTGCGATGCCACGGGCAGAAACTAGTTTAAAATATTTTAAAAACTCAAATTATTTTGTTCGCTTTATACACAGCTGGTTCTGATTAAGAAAAAATATTGCTCATAACATGAACTCATAACAGAAATCAAAATGGCCGGGTATCGAACCATACCGCTTGCAAGCAGTGAATCGGAAACCTTAGAACGACCACAATCTTACTTCGCATCGCATTAGACGGTTACCGGCACATTTGCGTTTCACACATCCACTACCTACTTCAATTACCTAGTGTTTGTTTTATTCGGAACTAGCTTTTGTTTGCGACTTTACTTTAAGATTCAATTCAATTCAATTCGAGATGAACCCTTGCAGAAATGTATTATTTGCATAATCAGAAACATGAAGAACAGAAGCAGAAATTACATATTCGTTTCTTTTTTCTATATTTCTATATGGATAGATACCGTGACAATTTATTATGAAATTATACTATGGAAATAAAATTCAACGTTTGATTTAAAGAGCTAACCTAGCGGTATTTACGTCAAAGTAGGTTTAAATCTCCGTACTCCACGGGTTCTCGGTTAAAAACTAGAATAACATAAAATTTTTTTTCTTCGGTTACTCAAAAGGAAAACAAGAGTGCAAAAAAATTTAAAGTGCACTATTTTGCACCTAGTCTGGTCGAGATCTCAGGAACCCTGCGGTCTATGGAAAAGATTTTTGTTTTGATTCGTAGGTTATTACAAATTCTTTGGTTCCTTAATACAGTTTCTTCATAAGTTGTGTAGTTTTCTTGTAAATAAGCAAAAACATTATTTATTGCGGTTACATTGTTCCAAAAACGTATGCTCTGTCCCGCTCCTATGAACGTGAAATCCTCGAAAATCGCCTATCCTTTTCACAAAACGACGCGCAATGCGACGCGCCCTCTTAATTCACGTCCATTAATTTTTTTTTCGTATAAACAAATAAGTCATAATCACAAGTGAGTGCTCATATTGCTCATAATAGACTATTAACTACAACAACATGGTTATTGGTAATTCACTGACACTGATTAACACTAATTAACTGCAGGTTCTGCCCATCAAACACGTTCGTGAAGACGACAGGTCTATTTTCTTAAAAATTGGTTTTGAGTTACCTACCAATACCGTGATGATGGGCAAACCCTTCAGTTCACGCAGTGTCAGTAAATTACCAATAACCCTGTATATCTGCTTTCGCATTTTATATGCTTTGCCTCAAAATCAACCACGATATGAACAGAGACCGAGTTGTTTTAATTTATTAGGTACATTTTATCAAACCAATCTATTCAATAATCGTTCTTTACAGAGAAAACTAAAGATAAAAACGGCTCTGCCCTGAATAAACAGAGCATGTGGGAGTGAAAGATCGGTCTTTAATAATTAATTGGGTTCCGGACAAACGTGTTTTTTTTTTCATTTAGTATCAAAGGTAATTTACATTTTTTATAAGAATTAAGTTCACGTAGTGTTAGTTAAATAGTAAAAACCCTGTATATGTGAGGCAACAGAAACTTGTGCGTGATTTTAGTTTTAGTACACCCATAAAAATAATTCGCAATGAATTGAATAGTAAGAAACATACCTAAAAGTGAATTCAAATTGAAAATTGAGAGAAGGTAATAAAGTATATTTGAAATAGGAAATCTGCGTGCATTTCCATTTTTTTATGCTAGCGCGCGGTTCGGTTGTCTACATATTTATATATGGAGATAACTAGACGAGATTTGAAACAATAGAGCTAGCTTAGGCCCATCTTGGGTCACCCTGTAGTAGGCACTGTTAATGCCTCGATAAATGCACAATTTACGCCCATCGTAAAATGAAATAGGCAAGTAATAACTTTATATCTTACCCTTATCTTAATTAACTAGTACTGTTAACTGAGATACGACACATAAAACATGTCAAGTTGGTTTTTTGTTATTTTTGGTTTGCAGTTGTTGCTAATTTCCTGCAATGGTAAGACCATTTACATCGCTTTATTTTGACATAAACAATTAAAAAATATTTAAAATATGAACATCGACGGAATTCAGTATTACTTGCAATAATACATTTCAGTTCATAATAAAATGAGATCTATTTACAGCTGAATTCCATAGTGCAAAATCCAAAAGCGCTCTGGTTGAAGGAATATTACAAAAGTTATTGAATCTGACAACATCTTCATTCACAAAAGCCCCCCCGAAAGTAAGAGAAAAAATTATAATTATAATCGAGCAAAAATTAAGAAGGTCCGCAAAATCTTTAGGTACTCCTAACAGTGAAAAATACATAGCGCTAATAATGGACGCTGTTCGTTCTATTAAATCTGATAATGATATCATTCTCGAGACACCGAGTGAGGAACGTTACAGCAGAAATGATGAATCATTAAGAGCGCCAAATGATAAGCCACATATAAAAAGTAAGCATGTGGCTAGAAATAATGAAAAAAGCTCTGAAATTAAACATATAAGCAAGAAGAAGCACAAAAGACACCGTAGCGAAAAACATGACAAACCGTTTGACAGGAAAGGTTTAAAAAAATTATTTATGAGGAATCTAATGAAGAAAAATAAATATGAAGAAGAGAGCAATGAAATAGCACCAAAAGAAGTGCAATTCGCATATGTAAACAACATTGATGTTAATAAAGAACTTCAAGATCCTATACGGCCAAGAGCACACGGTGAAACTCAAAATACTGGTGGCAATGCAAAGCATGATTATGGTCATATACGGCAAAGTATATACGGTAAAAATGTAAATACTCTTAACAGTTCAAATGACGGCAGAACTGTAGTGAAACATTTCAGCCATTCCATCAAACCTTACTCGAACGTTACTTTTGCATCACCATGTTATAAAGAAAACGTAAACGTATGCAATAAAATACAAGATCTGAAGTACTTATATTGCACGGACCACTCTAGGCTCCCGGTAGAAAAACTCTGTGATAACTATAAGGATTGCTTTGATTATACCGATGAAGTTGAGTGTGCAAAACATGGTGGGTACCTTTAGTATCTATGAAATAGATCTGATTTATTTCGATATTATAAATTGTCACAGATAGACAATTTGCAACCTTTTATTAGATATGTACTATGTATTTCAGGTGTAAACAAAATTCGTGAGACTAGTCGAATTATTTCCGATTTACTTCATTCTTTTTCTGAAAACTGTTATACTTTTGACGTAGAAGAATTATTTGTGGAAATGCAAACACAAATTTGGACCGATGTTGTTGAAAACAAGTTCGAAGTTTTAGAGGAGCACGCAAAAAAATATGCAAAGACTGATCAAAGAAAATTTCGTGTCGAACCAGAACATTTGAGAAAAACTGTGAACGAAGTGGCGGTGACAGTCGCTTCAATGTCGTCTGCTCTTACGAAAATAATCTGCTCAAATGAACCCCCTTTAAATATAATTCGAAAGTCAAATGACCTTGAAATCGAAGAACCATTCGGTATTGAGAATAATACCGGTAATATCGAACCCGTACCAGTGTTGCCAAGAACCTGTAATTGTACTGACAATTATTGTGCAGATAAATTCTGTCCACAGGAATGCGAAACAATATGTTTGCACAGATACAATTTAGGCAGGCTTCAATGCAATACCAACGGAATAGAAGCCAGCATATCACTGGATCTTATATGTGATGGAAAATCTGACTGCCTTGACGATGAAGATGAAAGTAGATGTCTTATCGGTAATCTCTGCCTATAATCTAAACTTTTGATACGACAACATTGTATCAATATTTAAATGACATTTTAGTTCCAGGTTTTTCCCTATTTGAATCAAATAATATGTATAAATACGTTCTTGATATGATAACAACAAAAATGAAGTCAGTATATTTTCAAACCATCCGATCTTCGTTGCTGGACCTACACAAATCAATAAAAAAATTACAAGCAGCAACATCCAAGAGGGATATTAGTAGATTAGAAGTTAAAATTCTAAGAGAGCTATGCTTTTCGGAGATTTTAGGAATATATGACATGACTAAATCGTACGCGAGATCTATAATAGAAATGATAGATATTTACATATTTTTGCTGGCCGTCAATGAGAAGCTGGTGATTGCTATGAAGTTGTCTAATACTGGCAATGCTAGAACGACGAACCCAGATGAATGCATGTGCATGAATAACAAATGCCTATACTCTACATGTTCTGAGGCATGTATGCGAGCATGTTCTGCAGAAACGAAACTCAAACGATACCACTGTGGAGAGTCTTTGTATAGTAACAAGACAATTTCAATCGAAGCGATATGTGATGGCAAAGTCGATTGTCCAGATCAGGATGACGAAAGGGGCTGCAATAAAGGTATGACAAATTAAACTCTAGCGCAACGACAAAACATACTAATTAAAATTTTTATTTTTATAACTAGAACGTTTCGTCAGTATATAATATTTTTGCCGTTTTCCAACAGAGATCTGATAGCAGCTTAACCCTTGACCAAAAGCTAAGCTCACTTAGTTTTCGCTTAGTATGCATTGCTGACGTAATCTGTGTATATGTCATGGCCATTTGGCCATATCTTAGAATTGGTCACATACATATAGTATACATAAGTGTGCAGACTGCAAAATGCTAATAAGCTATGTGGTATGAAAAACTGTGTCAGCTAAACCAGCTTGGTTTAGCTTACCTCGCATAGCTGACGCAGTTTCTTTCCGTCTGCAACCTGTATGAGAATTTAATTATTTTAAACTTTAATGCACAGCAACATTGTTCTTCCTGCCAACCATTTCTCATTACAGATGTTTGTCTCAGTCATCACCTCGTTTCGCTTAGACAAAAGATACTAGAGGCTGCAGACACAGGAGAAAACATGACATCCCTCGGTGAAGAACTCAAGGCTTGGGCAGAAAAGGTTGTATTTTGCCCTGCAAATAACTTGCTATCAAGCCTCCTAGTCACTTCGATATATTGTTAAGTTTTTGACAGGGGCTTTCGATTTGCTTACATAATGTACCCTTCCATCTTAAAATCTTTATGTTTGTAGGTTTAGGATCGCTGACCCCTAAAATGCTATTTACTGCTGCAGGTTTTGTCAACACTCCTGTTACCCGGAAAAGAACGGGTGAATCCAAGGTCGCTTCAAAAGATAGTTACAAGGGCGCTGCATGATCTTCTGAAGACGTATGCCGAGATCCTCCCGTCCAAAAAGCGCAGTGACGTCGACATTATTGAAAACTTCTATAAAATGGGTCTCGTTATTATGAAGGGTTTGAAAAGTTGTGGGAAGTAATTCAATAAAATATTGAACGCTGGTAAAAAGTATTTGTTCTTTCTTTTATACATGTTCATTGTTTACCAAGTTTAGGTCTGAGGTGCTGAGGGTAAAAATTTAGGACATTTCATTGAAATATACTACTAGTACCAGTTAACTAGTTTCTGCCCGCGGCTTCACACGCGTTGTTTCTATGGAAAAGTTTAAAGGTTATGTCTACCCCAGATAAAAAGTAGGTATGTTTTATTCCGGGCATTCTAAACGACCTGTATGCGAAGTTACAGACCGACTCGTTTAGTAGGTAGTTTTGGCGTGAAAAGGGAACAGACATCCAAACATTTAAACATCCAAACTTATCATTTAAGTATATAGTGTGATCTTTATCTTTTCTGCGGAACTGAGGTGTAGCCGCGTAATGATAATTTCCGAGCAGCACAGGCACCGTCAAAAACTTAGTGACTTTTAATATGTCAGTGACGATGCCGTTCACGCACATTTCAGGCTCCTTACAAAACAATTAGTCATATCGTCAGTTCTTCGGTTCTTATCAGTCGGTGCACTTGGCATAATTTAAGAAATATATAACAAACAAGTCAGGTGTGTTCGCAGTTGTAGACACGACACCGAGCAAGATGGCAGGTACGTGATAACTGATAAGGAGAGTGATAAGCTAGTGATATTGATAATATTTTCCTCAAACACAGTGTTGTCTCTTAAATTCATTATTTGGATGACGTAAGTGACAAAAATCGGTAAAATATTGCGTTTGAATTTAATTAGTGTGTATATTTTTACGATATTAGCATGTTAACAAGCGTATTTGATTAATATTTTATGGAATGTGACGGTTAAAAATAACATGGCTGAAAAAACTCTTCTCGAATTAATCTTATCACAACTTAAGCTCTTAAAAGTATTCATTAAACATTGGAAATGCATTTTTCACATACAGAATAAATGAAAAAATAAAAAAGGCATATTTTTGCGATTAAAATTGGAGTATTACTATCTGCTTTACATGTCTTAGACAGGCATTTATACAGTGTCATATGTAGCGCTCAGTATTCACACAATAGAAAGAACATCTACACATCACGACACATCCCTTTCAGTAATATAAAAGAAAAGGTCATCTCTATTAATAGGTATTCTATTCTGTATCTGGATAGATAGATAGTGAATATTATATAGATAGAATTTTATAGTGATATACTAAAATCAATTCGTCACGTCACTTCCGCTATTTCGTCTCCCTCTCTAACACGTCACTTTCCTATGTCATCACTTTCTGCATCCAGTCAGTTTCATTAAGGCGCTGCCGTGGAAAACTAAGACTGTCAGATTGCATGTCAATATTACCAAATGTGGTCGGCAGAGGCGCTTATTTTTAACATAGACTTATGCCAAATTTATCTGTTGTAGAAGAGGCAAACTTTTGTTTTATTTTGGTTGATAGCACAATCACAAGGTAATAATGTAATGTTAACTAACATTTGCCCGCGGCTTTGCTATCGTTGCATGTAAAATACCTTAATAAAACCTATGTCGCTCATTGTAGCTCCTCAATTATAATAAAAATTACATTCATCGATAGTTATTCATAGAAATCAGAAACACTTAAAAAAATAATATCATCTTCATGCATGTTAAAGTGCCGACAATATCACCGACCATTATGATAATACTTTATACATTAAAAAAATATACTAATTTAGTCAAAACAACTGAGGTCTAAATGGATTACAAAAGTGTCAATCGTTGAAGATATTTCGATTTGGTTTTGGAGGGCTTTCTCAAAAAAAAAAAAAAATATAAATAATGCTGAACAAGCCACACAACATCATCTAACCCCAAAGTAATTAGAGCTTGTGTTATGGTATACTTATTTTATTGAGCTGGTTAAACGAATTGGAAGACAAACAACAAATGAGACAAACCATATCCGACCGGTTGTGCTGACTGCAAGTTCTATGGGCCTGAAAATACAGTTACTGAAAAACAAAAAGTTACTAGAACAATTCCAAATTTATATAAAAGAAGACTTCACACAAAAAGTACTTAAAAAAAGGAAAGAACTTCAGGTTGAATACAAAGCCCGGAAAGAACAAGGTGAAAATGTGGCACTGCGATACGACAAAATTATTATTCTTAACAAACCTAAGGAGTCGGTGACTCTGGCTCCATTCCAACACCGCCAACCACTAGATAGTACAAACATAATCAACAAGAGAAAACTAAACTTCTCTCCAGGAAAAGAGAACCCACAAAAATCAAAACAGAGAAGTACTGCCTACAATGTAAAAAATAAGAATAATAAACCTATAATCGAATCTTTCATGAAATCAAGAGCTATTTCACAGTCTAGCACTGCTGAACCAGAAATACCAAAAGAAAAGAAGTTATGAAAACCCATTTTGAAAATTTATCTCAAAACATGGAATATGACACATCAATGCAAGAAAACTATTCTAAAATTATAAGAACAATACATAAAAGTATGGAGGTTCTGCCAAAAAGAGAAAAATCTGACATGTACAAACTTACTCCTGAAATAATGAAGCTTATCGAGGACAAAACAAAATTAAAATCCAAAGAAAATAAAAGCAAAGATGAAAAGAAAAAACTACCCAACTAAACCTTACAGAAAAATCAAGAAAAAACAAAAATTACAAAAACAAACTCAAACACCAGCTTGCTATAATTGAAGCAGAAATAAAAACCAAGAGTTCTTGGCCACGACACGCCGCAGACAGGACTCTATGGAAATGGATGGAGGAGGCCTTCACCCGAAGATGGGTGCCCAAATCAGAAGAAAATGAAAATGCATGATATGACTGATAAATGAAATTACTTTTAGAAATATTCTTTACCTAAATTATTCACAAATTCAAAATTTATTTATAATTTTAATTTAATCTCAAAAATTGTTATTTAAGATTTGGAAATAAAAGGCTTATTATTATTATTATTATTATTATTATTATTATTATGTTGCTGCCTTCCAAGAACTCATGAGTGATTATGATTAACATGAGTGATTAACAATAATTTAAACAACTGTCATTGGAAATACAATTGTTTTGCATGTTTATTACGTCTTTAAACATCTCCTTTACTTGACTTCTTTGTTACGCTAAAAAAAAAAATATTATACTGATGTCAATGTACACATATTGCCAATAACAAAAAAGTTATGACAAACCGCTCCGATGAGGTTTTTCTATGAGTTATTAAAAATTTAAAGTAAATTATTATTTTTGAGTATCTGTCCTTTTGAGAATCTCTCTTCTCTAAGAGAACAAACCGATAGAACTACGAGTAATTTAAATTTGCCTGTAGTTCTACTGGTAGAACTACGAGAAAAAAAATGCAAATGGTTGGTCCTAAGGAAATCAGTTATCTAGTAAGTACCCATAACAAAGCTCTGCTTAGCTTCGGCCTTGGTGATGATGTGTGAATTCATCATCATCAGCCTATATAAGTCCACTGCTGGACGTAGGCTCCTATTTTAATTTTTCAGCATTGTTTATTTATATATAAGGTCATCAAAATCGCCCTACCTATTTAACATATTTTAACTCGACCAATACTTTTCGTGCTGTAAACATGTTGAGTAATACCTACCTATCTAGCTACCAGAGATAAAACCACTATAAACCTATTCTACTTAATTGGTAGGTCTGTCAATGAATAAAATTCCTGCAAATTTCTTTTGGCTTAGCTTCAATCAAATATAGACTTTATTTCAATGACGAATGAACCATTTAACCCGCAAAACAAAAGTTGTCGAAAATCGTAATTCGTCCGTCGAACCCAGCTGTCATCGCGAAAAAAGTTACATAACCTCACGTCCGTCCGAGGAGGCATCCAGCCTCCGAATGAAGCTACTGGAAGCTATTTTGAGCATATATTGAAAGGGATGTTTGAGTAATAAGGTTGAAATTCTATTGGCAAAATATCATCATTTTTGCAATTACTTCGCTAAACGCCTTACAAAAATGTGTTTTTTGGGTTTTATTATGTTAATGGTTTTATTTATTTAAAACTTTTTACATATTTCTTTTGTTGATAAAATTTCCTTTCATATAGTATTAAAATAATTAATGGTTGTCACTCAAAATATTGAGCATTTCGAGACGAAAAATTTTTTTCTTGTTCTTTCTTGTGATTATTTTCTTCAAGATCCTAGATCGTTTTATAAAATATTTTTGTATAAGTCTTTTTTCCATACATTTGACTATACACTGTTTTTTTTTTGGGCTTGTAATATGTCGGAGAACGGCTAACGGTGCGACGAAAAAGTGTACTTTCTACGGTGTCGCTGTTTGGACAGCGTCTTAACTCGTCTCATGCCTATTTCATCTCTTTCCCTACTCGTCCGACGAATATTTATTAATATTAATATTTATTATTATTATTATTATTATTTTTTTTGACCGCAAACAAAATTTCTTAAATATCTACTAAGATGCGGATTAGTTTTACCAAATCGACTATCAGATGATACAATTTTATTCTGGGATCGATTTTCCAAAATTATCGAAATATCTTTAAACATGTTCCTTACCTTCGTAATCTAGACTACCTGGCTGATAATGAATTGATAATGATAACAATGACTTTAAAACAAATAGAGCCCAAGTGTCGCAAGAAACAATTGACTGCCTACACATGTTGATGACTCAGATGAGAATGTTACTGAAGAACTTTCTAGACAGTTAACAACAATCTGTTTTTTTTTATTAAGGTGATTTAAATAACATAGGGTGCCACGAAAAGGGTGTGCTAAGTCAAAATGGGGTGATTCTAGACACATTGAGGGGGTCAACGTTTGTTCTACGATTTTATAAATTACGAACAATTAATAAGAAAGCGTAACTTTCTTTAAAAAAATTAGAGACGTTTTTGTTCATATTCGATTTTTTACGTCTATTCTTACATTATTGTTGTTTTGAAATTTCAAAGTAGTCACATAATTTTTTTGTAATAATTTCATGACAAAACACTGATTTTGCTGAAAAACAAGCAAAAACATTTGTGAAATATTTTCTACTATTAAATTATGCAAGAGTGCGCGTAAAAAACACGAAAGAAAGAAAAAAAACTTGCAAAAAAATATAAAAACAACGAAATTCAAAATCGTTATACACAAGTTGATCCCCTCGGGGTCCAGAAACACGCCCTTTCGGCTTAGTACACACTTTCCGTGGCACCTTGTACAAACGATGATACTCCAGCGGTTTAATATTAATGCATGAAGAATCTACTCTACATTGTCTATTTTTATCAAAAAGTTTCACCTGCCTTTTCATTTTTGCATTTCCATTCTTACACAAACCATTTATTCAAATTAAAATATTAACAAATAACTCACTGTCCAGGAAGATACCCTTACCACGGCTATGGCCACCCACCCCACTTTCCCCCTGGCCCCCCAGGCTATCCAGGCCCCCCAGGCCATCCAGGCCACCCCCCCATGTACCCCCCGGGAGGGGTTATGTACTACCCCGTGCATCCTGCCTACTTCTACCCCTACCCCGTCCCCCCGAACCCGGATAACTCGGTCCAAGTCGTCGAAGATGCTGAGCCGCAAGAGATCGTTCCGACACTACCTGGGGAGACCGTGGAACTGCCATGGAGTAAGTGGATAGTACTCCTATTAGGGTAGTTGGAGAAGTACCACCTTCGGGGTTCGCAAGGGATTAAATCAATATTTTCTTTTAAAAAAATTGTTACGGTTTAATAGGTTATAGGTACCGAAATGTCGCCACAAATCGCCGGTCGCCGACATGGTACCTACCCTAAAATAACAACGCCGACAACAAGCCGCCGGGCTGTGTCGGCGGCGCGTTGGCGGGCTCGAAAAATATTGATGACACACAATCAATATTTTTTGAGTGTTGATTCATTTCCCAAGAATAATGTGACACGTTTTCAAAGTTTATTTGAAGTAATCACGAAACTCTACCGAAATCCAACTCAGGAATTTTATCTTATCCAGTTCGAACACAGGATCGATAAAGCACGATTAAAGTGGCAAAAATATATTTTTACTTCAAACATATGTATTTTGCTCTTTCAATATTTTGTGATCGATTGCTTACATACCTACTATCACTGACCTACAACAAATACATAATTTACAGAGTTATTTTAATATGAAGTTAATTTAACCCGCAGAATAGACATTTTAATAAAGATTTTACAAAGAAAAATCCAAAATATTTTACCTTTAAAAATTTATATAGCATTCCGAAACAACACGGTCACGTGGGTGACACAAATTCTACGTTATCAGCGGATATGGCGGTTCTCAAACTTTTATAGTTTGGAGAAAAAGTAGATCTTTTCTATGCTGTGTGAATTGTCCAGCATTATTATTATTATTATTATTATTTTCACTAGCCAAACTCGATGTAGAATCTTTGTAAACCAAACACGACACAAATAAAAACTGACTTGATTGACGTCAAGTTTCAGATATAAATATAAGCAATATTTATTGAAGGAAGGATCGCAAATCGACAAGTAATGTAAATTACGTATATAAAGACGCGGCAACAGAGTGAATTTTAGGTTGTGGGTGGTTTGTTTGCAAACATTGTACATCGATTCTGGCTAATGTATAGATCTACTTTTACCCCAAACTAAAAAGTTTCAGAACCTCCATATCCACCGATGACGTAGAATTTGTGTCACTCTTAGAGTGCCAGACCTTGTTTTCTTGGACCATGGGTAGCACCGCAAAAAAGAATCACAGAATAGATCACGGCGATAAAAAATCGCTCAACTTACCAAAAATTTGGCACAGATTAGTTTTGAAGTCAGTTCACAAAAAATCAACATTTTCTTTTCTCCGTTTGTGGTGTAAAACCTGAGCGTTCTGCAAGAGCAATAGGTAGTCAAAGTATTGTTGATATTATCTGATGCAATGGGGAAGTGTAAAAAGAGTACTTTATGAAGGTGTTACTTCGTTTACAGCTTGGTTGTATCGTTCGGCGACGTTGGGCCAATCCTCTTTATGATTCCCTTCCCTACCTTTCTCCTCTTTGTGGTAAGATGATATTTAATTGATTATATTATCATTCTATACTGTTAATTCTTTATCCGTAGAGAGTTTTGGCCGTAGCGTCTTCAGCTTTTGAATGTTTTTAATCATTGTTATCATTCTTACCACAAAGTCCATAATCTATTTCTAGTTCCATATAATCCATAATTGAATAAATTCATCTCAATTATCGTCATTGAATGTTGTGGTCTCGTAGGTTTCAATTAGAACTCATTTTACACGGCGTTTAAATCGACCTTGGAGGATCAAAGGAAGTGGGATGTTCGGGGTTTCAAATCTGTATCGAGTGGATCTCCAATATGTTCTATTTTTTATTAATTTGAAGTTAATGATTTATGACAATTTTTAAATTAAACTTGTTCTAGTAAGAACTAGATTGTTTATAGGAAAAAAAACTACTAGACTGACTTTAAAATTGGAGTCTAAAGAAAATATAATTATGTGTTGGTTAGTCCTGTCAAGCCTTGTAGAAATAAAAGAGTATTCTGATTATCGTTCTTAACAATCATCAGGTACATACCGTTGGGTCCCAGCATGTCTAAGCCAGCGCAGCATCCCCCCCGGCGCTCTGCGCGTTGGCACCGATTCGGACGGAGCTGAAATCTACGCAGGTCGAGCCCCCCACGAGGGCGATATACTGCCCGCCAAGGTTATACCGTCCAAAAACGCCTGCTACGTCTGCTACGGAGGCGAAGAGGTCCTTATTGACCAGTTTGAGGTTAGTTGATCCTTCAAGATATATAACAACACCTTACAAGGGTAATATACACCCCGCCAAGGTCATGTCGTCCAAAAACGCCTGCTTCGTCTGCTACGGAGACGAAGAGGTCCTCAATGACCAGTATGTCAGTGTTTTCAGGATATGAATCTGGGCATCTGGATTATTTTTTGTAAAGGTTTCAGTCATGTTAAAAATTTACCTCAGTGAAATTCTGTGCCAAAGTAAACGAACATTCAACCCATAGGCACATGCACAAACCCTATCAAAACCTTACAGCAATGCTTGCTTGGGTTTGATACATTTTTATACCAGAGTTGGCGTGACTGTCTTTTGTTTTTGGTGTACTGTGCCGACCATCTTTTGTTTTTCGTATACTGTGACGTCAGCGTAGTCCCTTTTATGAGCAATACAAAAGATGATCTATAGTTTAGTTTAGAGTTATACCCAATGCAACTTACCAAATCAATTTCAAACTTTTCAATAATAGTTTAATTTCTAGGTACTAGTACCAGCCATGTTCTCGTGGCAGTTCTCGACAGGTGGCGCCGTGCCCCCGGGCGCAGTAGAGGCTGGAGTCACTGCGGATGGAGAGAAACTCTACTATGGACGAGTCACGCATGATGGGTGCACTACACCTGGCAAGGTATGTGCACTATTTGGCACAATTATTTAACACATCACACTATTTCCCGTGTGGAGCCGGCTATTTTACCACACCCGCGGGTGTGGTAAGAGGCGACTAAGAGATATCCACCGGGGGCGGGCAACAGCAACCCTGCAGAAAACAGATCCACCGCCGAACGATTAGAGAGAGATTCCACCAATGGGGAGTCGTTCTGGGTGTCTGTTGTCTGTGATAGCGTCATATATATAATGATTAAGAACCATAAAAATTCTTTTTATAAAATTTCCTTCTTACTTTTTGTACCTATTTGGTTAGGTTAGGGTAATAATAATTTTCCGTTATTTTCTTTTCGTCTTGTATATATTTTAATTTTTGCATACATTCTTAGTCCTTGTTTACTGTTTTACGCGCGTGTCATAGCTGCTACTGCTGCGCCCTCTAGGTGACGCATAAAAGCGTGTGTATAAAACCAGCACACAGTAGCACCATCGTTACTGTGCATCATGCTAAGCGACGACCTTTATTGATGTCACGGTTGTAACTTTTGTTTGTTTGTTCCAACTTTCCTTGCAATTTTTGTGACACAGAATAAATACTTTTTACTCTTACTTTTTTACTTTTGCAATAAAGTGCTTCAGCGTTTTAATCAGGGGAGGCATATGTTCAGCTGTGGACTTAAAAGGCGGTTGATGGTGGTGATGATTTATCACTAGGTATCTCTACATACAATACAATACAACAATTTATTTAATAGTAAAACACACCTATAAAAAATAAACGACCACCACATAAACCAACCTATGGAAAGGCTGTTAAGTGTTGAGATCATTAAAATCATTAGATTTAAACCTAACCAAAGCACTTGATGAAATGCAATCTCTTCCAAGCGATTTTTCAAAATTTCGAGAACCACAAACATTAAAGTCATTTATAACGGGATATTTACCATGATTTGAGTTTTGAACTTTCCAATATTTCGGCACAGTTTCATGCGCCATGATCACGGAATAACTGTAACTGGAATAAAATATCCCGATAAAAATGACTTTAGTGTTAATAACCATGATGGATTTAAAAGTTTTAACCACAAACATCTTAAGAATTGAATTGAAACCTTAGGATCTTAACTTTATTTGAAAACTGCCTTAAAAAAAATTATCTTGATACAACTCATGCTCTACGTACACTTTAATGCCCAATTCCTACTTGGTTAAATCATAAAGTGTTTATAAAAATCTCAAAAATCTGAGATTCGAATGAGACGTAAATACTCTGACTTATTCTTATTCTTTAACACATTCATGGCCCAAGACGCCGTCTACTCACCCGTGTCGCGGCGGCGCACCCCTGCGGGTCGCACCGCCGAGGCTGGGCAGTGAATGCGTTATACTAAAAGCTTATTCATATTTTTTTTCTCTTTTCAGATCCAGCCAAGCCACGAAACCTGCTACTACCCCTTCGATGGAGAAGAGAAGAGTTCTGCCGAGTACGAGGTCCTTGTACTTATGTAAAACATCTTAGCAGCAGACTGAAGCACTCGTTACGATTTCAAACTATCAACACTAGAAGTCATTTTCTTCCCTGAGCTAGTGTATGCTCATAATTTCATTATTATAGGTTGAAATGATAATAAATTATGAAAAGTTTGATTTATAGTTGTATTCACTTCTTGGCTATTTGTCAGTCTGTCTTTTTATGGTGTTGATATTATTGTGAATAAGCTCACATGCGGACTGTTAGAAAGTTATTAAAATATTTTTTTATGAAACAAAACCCTTTTATTTCATACTGGCTGCTTCCCGTGGATTCGCACGTGCTTTTTAGGTAGCCTATGTCCATCCCCGGGATTAACTCCCTGCCAAATTTGGGGTACTTCCCGTAGACCTAGAATTATGATATTTGGCAAGAAACAAGGTCTAACAACTAAACGGAACCCTTAGAGCGTGAGTCTAACTCGCACTTGACGTTTTATTTTAAGTGGACTTACGCCACAAAGATGGCTAGATCCCACAATATGACCAGTAAGTTGGCAACTCCAGCCTTCCTACTCGTTTTAGCATTACGGCGAGCCGTGTCGATGAAGGCGCGCGTATTGAATTAAAAGTGCGGCTTATTTATTTCCGGAGTTTTGAAAGTGAAACGAAATCAACCATGAAGGTTGTATTACTGTTCCTGATTATCTGTAAGTAGATTTTTTTGTAATCAGTCGTTATTCAGATGAATTAGATAATTGATTAGTTTTCTTTCAAGTTAGAAGTTTATGCTTAGACAGTTACTTATCCATGATGTTTTATCTATTTTAAACAGACTTCAAAAACAGGAGAAGGTTTTTGTTATGACTGTTTTTTAAGTTTTTATTTTTTTACATCAGAACTTCTGATGGATTAACCGGTTGCGATATTAGGGTAATTATTTGTATTTGAAAGATTGTTTTATCCACAAGGAATCTAAAATACCTCTAAATAAAAGTTTTTTGAGCGTGATTTGTTATGGTGACTTATTTAAAGGCGATTTCCATATTTTTGCTTAAAGTTGCTATAATACTATAAAAGTTCAACATTAAGAAGTAGGTAGGTACAATACTATGTTATCTATCTAGTTATTATGAAAGAAGGTAAATGTTTTGTTTTAACACAAAACCTATGTATCTGTATTCTGTATGTATTAAACGTGACCACAAGCGAACACCAATATAGAATTACCTGACTGAGTAAACCGCAAGTTAATTGCATATTGGCACATAGGAACCTGTAGGTAATAATTATCAAGATAAGTAACGTAGGTATCTTACAGCGAACTAGGGTTTTAATTTATTCTTGTAGGGTTTTAGATTGGCAGGAGGTAGAAAGTGCTTAATTGAAATGATTCATGCTTTAATATTGAGTAAGACTATAATAAACGAATAATATAGATTGCAAAATGAGTTTCTTTGGCATAGATAAATAAATATTCAAACCGGTAAGTGCTAGTCGCCTTGCACACGGAGGGTTCCGTACCATCGTAGAAAACTTTCGCAAAGAAACCCTAGCTAACGGATTTTTTGATGGAACGAAAAAAACAAAAGCCAACATTATTCCGTATACCATTTATGCACTGACCGCGCCCGACTTAACTTCGGTGATCGGTACTCAACGTGGTATGGACGTAGACCCCCTTAATTTTTTATTTTATTTTATTTTTATTATTTGTCGTTATAGCAGCAATAGTACACTACAGACCCTGCAAAAAAAAATGATTTGCAAGCCTACCTATTGCTCTACGTTGTTCAAGTGGCAGCCAGTGTCAGCAGTTCAAAAGCTTTGAATAAAGTAGAGCAAACTCCAGATAATTAAAGACAAAACCATTACTTTTTTGTATTGGGGCCCCTCTTTTATTTTATTTTTATTATTTATTGTTTAACGGGAAAGAGAATTACACATTCTGTAAGAATTTCAGATGTCGACCTTTTACGGTTCATGAGATAGAGCCCGCTGATGGACGGACGGATGGACTGATAGACCGATAGACAGACAGACAGCGGACGGTTTATAATAGGGTCCCGTTTTCACCCATTGCGTACGGAATCCTAAAAATTACCTCGATAATAAAATAAACGAACCCCCGAATACTCAAACGCAACTCAGATTTTAGCACGTCCCTTATGACGAATTTTTGACAAATTTTCATTGAAAACTGTCAAAATGTCTGAAAAAAAAGGAGTATTTGGCCGTAAATATCACTTTCTATATCTCATATAACAAAGACACCAATTTAATCAAACTAAGAAATAAAACGTGAACAGGGCACTTATAAGGATGCCTATGTCCAGCCGTGCACTAGCTTATGCTAATGATAATGGTGAAATGTAGACAATACAGACCTAGTTAAACTAGGTATTAAAAAGTGCCTGCAAATTCCAGGCGCCAGCTGTAACAAAATACTGGGCGATATGAAGGGGGAGTGCTTCATGGCTGCTTTCTACCTGGAGCTGGGATGCACTCCAGAATTTCCAAATACGGCATCAGATTCATCAGAACAAAAGAATCTATGCCCTAAATCGTTCACCTGTCCAGACCCTCACCCCGATCCGAATAAGTGCTACTATAGGTAAGTTATCACTAAAATCATTTGTAACGGGATATTTACCATGATTTGAGTTTTGAGCTTTCCAATATTTCGGCACAGTTTAACTGTATATATGTGTGGTAAATATCCCGTTACAAATGACTTTAGTGATTATAACCATGATGGATTTAAAAGGATGATAGGTAAGTTATGTTGGAAAGAATGGCGCAATAAAAAGGAGGCAACACCCAGCAGTGGCCAAATAAGGCTGCGAATGATGCTGATAAGACTGGCATGTAAGATATTTCAGATGATTTATTAAAAATAACAACGAAAAGGAATAAAATAAGTACATAATCTTATATTATACCAGCTTCTGCTCGCGGCGTGGCATATACTTTTCCGGGATAAAAAGTACCCTATGTCAGTTGATGATTCCTGTTGAATTTCAGGAAGATTCGTTCAGCAGTTTAGGCGTGAAAAGGTAAAATACAGACAGACATTACTTCCGCTATTTTAATAATAGTATGGATGGATTTTATAATGGTACGAGTATCAATAAATACGTATCCCTGAAGTCGGTAAAAACTTGTTTTTCAGGTTAAAAGTGCTATCAACGAATAATTGCTTATTAATTAAACAAAGCGACGATTGTGCATACGTATATTTTATTTTATTAATTTATATCCTTTATTGCACACATTTATCAAAAGTATACAAGAGATGGGCGTATTGCCGATGGCATTGTCTACCTGCCAAAAACACATGGTAGAAACAATTCTAAAAGTGTATAATTAATCGAACCCAGAAAAGTCTAATTACAAAGAAAAACTACGGTAACATAAGAATAAACTTACACTATATAATATAATCATATTTATATATAATATACATAACAATAGGTACTTATACGTTCGTACAATAGTAACTTATGCTAACTGGTACATACTGGTCCTGTACAGGGTCTGGAGCATGGCTCTCGATGAGGATAAAGAGCAAAAAAAACTATCTATGTATGTATATCAGTTATCTAGTACCCATAACACAAGCTCTGCTTAGCTTGAGGCTAGATAATGCTGTGTGAATTGTCCAGCAAAATTTATTATAATCGCAGAGAAATTCGATAACTGTGACATTTATTTAATACAAAAGATGAAAAATAACGAAAAATCCTTGTTCTGCCATACCAATTTGGGCAAATTGTGACAAATGGCCTTGCCCTTGTGTAGTACCGAGAAATCGCAGAAAGATGTGCAAAAACGGACGCTGTGACCTCACGATTGGCAAACACGACCTTCCTCTTAAAAAAACAAGACTTTTTTGGATTACAATTCTTATTCAACGGTCGCTCAATTAAGTAACTGACATTTAATTTACATAACCGCCCACCTTCCTCTTTTACTTTTGGTAGTAGTATCTACCGTTATTGTGATAATAACGGTTAAACAAATGTATCTATTAATAGATTCATCAGATAAAGTCATCGATAGAGCGTGTGGTACATGTGTAGTGGTAATAGCTAGTAAGTAATTCTAGTCTCCTAGGTCACCATCATACGGGCAACGAGAGGAAATTTTTAAGAAGTATTGTGTTATTACTAAATTCATTTACAACGGGATATTTACCATAGTAGTAACGTTCGTAGCAAAAGACAAAACATGAGGGTAGATCGATATATCTGCCACTAATAACTCACTCGCAGTGCCCTCAGTTATTCCGTGATAACGGCGCACGCAACTGCGCCGAAATATTGCAACTCAAAAAACTCAAAACTCAAATCATGGTAAATATCCCGTTGTAAATGATTTAAGTGTTAATAACCATGATGGAGTTAATAGTTTTATTGTATTATTGGTTACAGCATCGGCATTTTGTAATTTTTTTAAGAAATAATATAAAATAATATCCCAGAAAGTTTTCGACTTCAAAGGGACTTGAGCCTTCCCTCATGTTGAATTTTTTTTGGAAATATCGCTAAAAAAAAAGAACTTTAATTTCTTAAGCAGCACCCTGACCGGCGGCGTTACGAGCCGTAATGTAACGTGTCAGCGAGCGTTCGTACAGTCAGTGCGGGGAAAGAAGGTTCACGCCACGAGCAACGAAATTAATATTGACGTTTCATGCTCGCTGCGAATGGTACATTAGGCGTAAAGCCGCGTTGCCACGATCAGAGTCTGCTCGGACCGAGTGGACTCGCACGAGTAAGCTTCATACAAGTGTAGAGATAAACCATTCTAAAAATGAACGCCGAATGTAGTGGAGGGGACGTGCATTTTTAGATTGGTTTATCTCTACTAGGATAGCTGTTGATACTAACATAGTTCACTCGGATCATTTTCTTAGTCAACATTGAAAAATGTCATGAGGTGCTTGGTTGTTGTTACTATTCGCCATTTTGTTTTCCTACTCGTATACGAGCTAGCTAAAAGTAGGTGGCGGTCCGAGTCTACTTAGATCGGACGTCGTCTTCCGACTGCGCTTCGATTAGGGGTTGCCACAATACGAGTTGCGCCGAGTAGGTATCCGAGTCTACTTGGTCCGAGCAGACTCTGACTCTGATCGTGTAAACGAGGCTTAATGAACCACGGGGCGCCGTAACGCCGCCGGCCAGTACTCCTAGAAATCACCCAGCGTGTAAACACTTACGCACTATAAAAACAAAAACCATATTTACGACCTCCGTGGCGTGGCCGACGAAGGTGCGCCTGCGACGCAGGAGGTTGCGGGTTCGATTCCCGCCTCGGGACAAATGTTTGTAAGATCTACAGATATTTGTTCAGGGTGTTCTGGATGTTTTCTATGTATAATAAAAATTATCTATCTATGTAGTGTATTGTATTAAGTATAATCATAATCAGTTATCTAGTACCCATAACAAGATCTGCTTAGCTTGGGGCTAGATAATGCTGTGTGAATTGTCCAACACTATTTATTTATTTATTTGTCTTCATTTCCAGGGGCAAGGCATACGACGACCGTGCATCAATCCCCCAGAGTGAAATCCTATCGCTATGCTCCCAAGCCTGTCGATGCAACATTGGAAGAAGTCCGACCATCGACTGTGCTTCAGTGGACTGCGTCGAGAGTTTCGACAAGGATATCAAGCAGCAATGTATAGATACGTACGAGTTGGACTCTTGCTGCAGTGTCGGAGTTGTTTGTGGTAAGAAATTATGATCCCTATTGTCATGTTTATTTATTTATTGAAGGCAATGCAATAACATAAGACATTTTTATAGAAACACTAGCTCCATTCTTACTACCCGTAGTCCTATTACCCGTTTTCCCGTAGGAACGAAACATTTTCCCGCGGTAAAAAGTAGCTTATGTTCATCAGGAATAATGTGGGCTTCCAATGGTAAAAGAATTTTTCAAATCGGTCGAGTAGTTTCGGAGCCTATTCAATACACATAAACAAACAAACAATCAAATCTTTCCTCTATATAATATTATAGTACCTATATAGTATAGATAGATTAGGAAAATTAGGGTTATTCCAGAGTAACCTAAAATTCACTCTGTTGCAGAGTCTTTTTAATCGTAATTGACATTATTTGTCGTCGACATCCTTTTTTCAATAAATATAGCTTACACCTGAAATTCGACGCCAAGCAAGTGAGTTTTAGTTTTTGTGTAGTGGTTAGTTTACAAAAATTTCACATCGAGTTTAGCTAGTGTATAAGTACCTACTACAGAGATATCATAGTGAAACTATTAGATGATAGATTCAGGCGTGACTTTGCAGAAATTCTTTGCATAATATTAGGATACAAACAATAATTGTTACTACATTATTTTTTTAATTCTAATATTTTTTTTAATCTTTTTAACTAATATTCATAATTATTCTCCATGTCAACCGGAAAAATGTGAAAAAAAGTCATTTTAAATGCATGAAATAAGTTTTACTTTTTTCGACTGTATCAACTGTAAACTCAGTTTTCGCATAAAATGCCCAATAAAGTACCAAATTTCTTGTTTCATTTTGAGAGCTAAAAAACCCATAAAGTTTTTGAAATAACCAAGAACTTATTCAGTCAGGGTTATGTATTTTTTTTTCAAGTTGAAATCGTGTAAAGTTTCTCTGTAACAGAATTTTTATTTCATGATTAAAATCTGAGCTACTTGTTATGAGGATTTTGGTGTTTAGTATTTTTACAGACAAACACGTATGCTAGCCATGATACTAACAAAAAAAATCTCAAATAATCGCTTCACAGAAAAAATGACAGCTCAAAACGTCCAAAAATTTAAATCTGAAAATAAAATAAAAAAATTCATATCTCGAAAACTACAAAAAATCGCGGAACCTACATGGGGGTCCTATCCACAGACCTTTGCTGGTACAGGTTGCATGGGACACCCTGTATATTAGAACCTGCTTAAATAAGTAAAACTGTAAGAATGTTTTTTGTATACGTTATTAGCGTTCCTTTTTAATAAAGAAATAAATAACTATTGTTAACAAAGGTTCGTATAATATAATATCATCGTAACAAATGGGATCATGAGTGCATTGCCAATGACATATTGTGGCTGTAACAATGGATCATTCAAACACGATAGGTAATTCAAAACAATCTTAATTGTGTGTACGTGAAATGTGGCTTAAATTATCTATTTTGGGTTAGTCATCTTTTAGATCTAGGCTAGAAGAATGTTACCCGTACTCGGTTTTAGAATCTAAGATTTGTTATATCAACAAGGACAAAGAAAATTACAATCCAAAAAATAGATATAAATTTTTAACTATGGCAGAAGTCTTTATATTTATTTCACAATTAAATTGTGAAATGCAATGCAACCAGAGTCTTGGGGACGCTTCCGACTGGTATTGATATGGATCAGTTGAGCTACCTGTAGATTGTTTGCAATGGTCTACAATTGTTTCAATTGTTAATACTAGTTGTAATTTATTTTTATAAAATAATAGAAATGAATTAGAACTAGTATGTACAATTGAAACAATTGAGCTAACTGCAACAGACTACAGGTAGCTCAACTGATCCATATCAATACCAGTCGTTGCATCCCCAAGACGCTGGCTGCATTGCCCCGCTGTATGGCAATGCTGATGCGCTGTGCCAGATACTGCACCAGCTCTCGAGTCTCGCGTCGCTTCGACCAGACGCTCAATATTTTTTTAAAAACCCGAATAGCTTCGGTACTCGGGAATAGCCACGAACCTAGGGTCTCGACTCCAAGGGGAGCAAATGTGTAGGCTCTGTCGAGACCTGCATATTTGCGCCTCTTGAGAAATCTGCCGCCGCACCCGCCCTCACGGATGTTCTCGGAAGATGGTAAGGCGTAAGTGTGTCGACGCATGTTGTCTCCCACTCAATGGGCCTCCCCAACTCCCATGGAACTAGTCATACCGTGTCATACCTCTTAATATCGTCACGTCACGCAACAGACCATTTCGGTTCGAGAAATACAACATAACAAACAAAACGAATCTTAAAGCTAAGTAGGTTTTATAAGTAATTCCATGATAGTAAACATAGTCTCCCATAGCTGTGTGGTGCTGGCTTAGAATTTGCGCCACCCCAACTCTTCTCGCGGGTGTCGTAAGAGGCGACTAAGGGATAAACCACCGGGGGCGGGCAGCAGCGCCCCCTGCAAAACAATTCTACCACCGAACTGCGATCCCCAACCCGCATGCCCACCGTGGGGATTATGGTCATTACCCCCAAGAGATAAAAGCCAACAGGGCGCTTATCAGGGTAGTGGACCAACACAGGCTGTTGAGGTTGAGGAAACATATACCTTTAAATCAATCTCTTCTGGTTACAGGCAAAGACGAAATATCAAAACTAGCCAAATGCGAAGTAGACGAAAAGATATACTACGAAGGACAAAGATTCGACATAAAAGAGAGCGGTCAGTCCTGCCTCTGTGGACCCGGCTGGGGTGAAGACAACGGCACGCTTTGCAGAGATGTCAACTGTGGCGTGGAGCTTCATTATCAAGACGATTTGCTGAAAATTTGTGCACCAGTGTTTTATGGGAGCGGGATTTGCCCGATTGATTTTCAGTGCCGTAAGTATTTAAGGCTTGGTAGGCCAGCAGAGGCCACATTTTTGTGATTTTTAAAACCATATGAGACTTAGAAAATAGTGTTTAAAATTCTGAAAAATAGATATGTAAGGATCTAGTCTAGTCAAAGTCGCAATCAGTTACAAGATCTAATGAACTTCACTCGGTAGAAAATAATCCCAAAGTTACCCCTTTTTCTAACGTTTTTTCAATACTATGACTAGCGAACTACTGATATCACACTTTTTTTGTACTCAACTAAGGACACTTAATATTTCTAAACAAATTCGCAGTTTGACTTGATTTTCTTAATGGTGATTATAAGTACACAAATTTGTTCCGAGGCGGGAATCGAACCCGCAACCTCCTGCGTCGCAGGCGGACCTTCGCCCGCTGCGCCACGGAGGTCTTCAATAGTTGTCTAGTAGGTACCTACCCATAACACAAGCTCTGCATAGCTTGGGGCTAGATAATGCTGTGTGAATTGTCCAACATTATTATTTTTATTTTATTATACGAATATCAAAGTTAACCGACGAAGCTGGTAATTTCCAGATTATCTTTCGAATACGAGATTATCTTTCGGTTTTCACCAATAATTAAAGAGACATTTACGAAGCGCAGAGACGGGTTCGATTTCCGTCACGAACAAATATTCGTAGCATCTGCAAGTATTTTACACTGGCTCCAGACTACAATCTCTACAGCAAAATGAAAATCAGTCGTCAAGTTATTCCAACACAATCTTTCCTCACTTTATGAAAATAGTGTTACGACTGCCAGCATCTACCGGTCGCCGCCGGATCGTAAAATCAGCCTGTTTGTAGAATGGCAAGGTTGATTGTAAAATGGCGCAATTCAGTTTATTGCATATCGCCCATATGCAATAATCAATGTGCAACGTGTTAAACGTCGCTTCAGATCCGTCCAAATTAAGTAATAAAACATGCTATAAAACATTTTTATGTCATTCCCCCCTCCAAAAAGCTTATTTTATACAGTGAAAACAGTGAATAAAAGCTCTGTTGTTCATTAGGTTGGTATTGCAAAATATCGGAAAAAGCGTGTCCTTTCTGAGTTAGCTTTTTTGTAGACTTAGCGCTGCGAGAACGTACAATAAACTGAAAAAAAAAATGTTTACATTGATTAAGATCTTGTCTAATGTGATCCGCATCATGAATCCATATGAGCCTGATAAGATCTTGTCTTCTGTGACTATGAGAACTTAGTTAAATCGTAATAGCTCCTTCTACCAAGTAATGAATTGGCCTTGTAAAGTGTAGTTATTTAATTTAATTCAGAGATTAAATGCAACTAAGTTGTTTGCTAACCCCGTGCAAATAAATATTTAATAAGATAAGAATATTTATTTTGAATTGGAGCATTGATATATCAATGATGTGCCTATTTTTTGTTTTAAACAAATTCGATATGTTGCAGCTACCATGCATTCTTGTTTGTATTGAATGAGATATTTATCATTCCAACTATTTTGACGCCAACTAACATATATGCGTCTTAGTAGTACTGTATTTTTTTCAGTGTATCTACAGAATTTAACATCAATGGTGGAAGCTATTTTTTCATGAACACTTTCATGAACTACGACGCACATGTCAATCTGCAGGTCCTTGCAGCGCCCCTGCGCAGCTGCGAAGGCTGGGCAGTGAATGTGTTATAAAAGTTTGTTTTCTTATTTCCCAGCTTCCGAGACAACCAATATCATCCGAGGCCTCAACATCCGGAACAACGAAGGCCAGTGTATATTCGGTAACAATACGCTACAGGTGGGCGATGAAATACAAGTCGACGACAAATGTACTGTTTGCCAATGCAAAATTCCACCGCTTGTGTCGTGTCAGCAAAATAACGATTGTTGAGAGGATTTTAATGGACTGGTTTCGCTGAGAGGCTGGATATTATATGTTAATGCTGTAGGTTTTTGTTAAATTTTCATTCATAATTAATGTCATCAACATTACATAATATCTTAAATTCTAAAACCGAGTATAAGATCTCAAATACATGTCAAAATAGCAATAAATGACCATCAGGTTAGGACCTCTGACGTAACCATAAGTCCTGTCAGTCATGAGGAAATAAGCACATTGAATTCGGTCGCTATTTTCACACAAATAAAAACATACATCTTTATTCACAAAGACTACAGTGAAATAATAGAAATAAATTAGAACTAGTATTTATAACTGAACCAATTGAGGTAACTGCAGACTGTTGCAAACAATCTACAGGTAGCTCAACTGATCCATATCAATACCACTCGTCGCGTCCCCAAGACGCTGGCTACATTGCCCCGGTGTATGGCAAAAATGGAAATGCTGATGCGCTGCGCCAGATACTCACCAGCTCACGGGTCACGCGTCGCTTCGAAAAATAAAATAAAAACTAAAATAAAAAATAACGGAAAGAGTGCAAAGTTAGTTCAAAGCGATACCGCGAACCGTCGTCGTCGGTAGTTTATTTAGAAGAGCTTCTGTGCTATTGTTGTTTTTGCACGCCCTGCTCGAATATCTTATATCATAATTATTTGATCTTGATCAAATATGATATAACTAATTCGAGCAAGGCTTGCTAAACCATACTTGCGGGCTTACGTGCTAAAAATAATATATTTAACGCCCTTTAATATTATTTTATGCACCAATTAACGCGAGTTACGGTACGTTTGAACAAATGAACCCTGATTTTAATTTCACGGTAGAATCTACCATTAAAAACTATCAATTTTTAAAGGGGATAAATTATTAGTCACTGTGATAAAAAACAAGTCGTTTTTAATATACATTAATTTATTGCTTGCTTTAACTTAAAATGAATACTAAGTATTACGTATTTTAAGTAAATACCTTAACAAATAAGAAATTTCTATGTATAAAGCGAATATTATAGGATACAAAACTAATAGGAATACTTATTTTGATCTGAATCACATTTTTCTTTGATTTTAAACTTAAATATCTATAAAATAAGAATAACTATACATTATGTACATTACACAGCCTTGGGACCTTTGTAAATTTAAACTATGAGTAAATAATTTGTGACGACTTAGATTTTAAGTTTTAAGTACTTACATAACTTTATTTATATGAAAACTTAAGTCTAACGGTAGCTTGTAATTGTAACAAAAATAATTTTAAATCTAAAATAAGAATAAATGCATTACATTGGCAGTTTTCTCCTTTACTACCTAAATATATACGGTGTTAGTCAAGTCAGTGCATTAATCTGTGAATGTCAGGTGAATGACCTTCAGTATGGTGCACTAATTTGACCAACATCCTGTATACACTAAAATACAAAACAAAATAGGTCAAAATAGAAGCGAAGGGTAAATCAAAACAAATGAACTTAATATTTATAAGGTACAGGTAACAAATAATAATGAAGTAAACAATGAATTGCTTATTGTATACGCTTTAGTGAAATTGTATTAAAACAATTTCAAAACCAAGCGAAATTACTTGAGTGAGGAACTTGTGTGTTTGGAAGAATGAAGTGAAATGATGAAAAGAAATAAAGTTGCTAACAAAAATGTAAACAATTAAATGATAACGACGGACATTCTGAACCGAATCCATATAAAACCAATAACGAATTAAAATTAGTATGAAACTGGATCATTTATTTATTGTATCAGTAATCAGTAAATAAATTACAGGAAATATGTTTTTTTTTTATATTTCTAATGAAATAATTTATGAGGTCTGAACTGTGATTACCTACTAATACCACAGTTCAGACCTAATAAATTAATTTCATTATAGAAATGTAAAAAAGTGACATATTTCACTGTAATTTTAAATCCTGTCAGGTTTAAACTAAAATAAAGCACTGAGTTTTGACATAACTAAAGAAGATTTCGCAATTGGCTGTTTTTACGGATTTGATTTCAAATATTAGGTCCTTACATATGAAATTGGCGTTTTTGGTACTGGCCACTTTAATCACAAATTTCTCCTCTTTGGTAAGGAATTCCAAATTCAAATTTGTACAGCTATAGACTCGTGTATTTGTGCTTCGATGATCGTCATTCATTTGTTTTTTTTCTTCTGTTTTTTTCTGTTTGCGTCACTCATTTTACAAAATGGAAAACTTAAAATATCGCATTATTTACGAGTACGAGTTCCGCCGTGGCACTAGTGCTGCGGAAACAACTCGAAGGGTGAATGATGTGTATGGCGGTCGTGTTGCAAAAGAAAACACAGTTCGTTTTTGGTTCCAACGTTTTCGTTCTGGAAATTTCGACTTGCAGAACAAGCCCCGTGGACGGCCTGAGACTCAAGTTGATAATGAAGAGTTGAAGGCTATTGTGGAAGCGGATCCAGCAATTATTGTCAATTATTGTCAATTATTGTCAGCAATTGCAAACCATGATGGAAAAGCTAGCGGCTAAACAACCTAGGCTGGTCAATCGCTCCACGCCACTGCTGCTTCACGACAACGCTAGACCACACACTGCGCAACAGACGGCTACTAAATTAGAAGAGCTTCAATTGGAAAGTCTAAGACATCCTCCGTACTCCCCGGACCTTGCTCCAACAGATTACCATTTTTTTCGAAATTTGGATAACTTCTTGCAAGGGAAAAAATTCAACTCCGATGGGGCAGTCCAAATCGCCTTCAAAGATTTTATTGATTCCCGTCCGACTGGTTTTTTTAGTAAAGGGATCAATGAACTACCTATAAGATGGCAAAAGTGCATAGAAAATAATGGTTCATACTTTGATTAATTAAATATATTATATTAAAAAATATTCGACTTTTTGTTCCTCCCATACAAAACGCCAATTTCATATGTAAGGACCTAATATGTCCTTAAAATGTGGCAAATCATACTCCTAATAATTTGTGTTATATCAGCGCCTGCCCAAAAGTTCTTTACTTAACATTAGCACCAACTATAGACTAGCAACATTGAATATTACATTTTAATTGTTTTGAGTATGCCTAGTATAAGTTTGCAAAATTCCAAAAAGGAAAAGTTTCAGATAAAGTGACAGTTTACGATTAGGTGCTTGTCAAAGTCACTACTGAACAAATCGCTCAAAATCATTCGAAGACTATCATCTAGTTCGTATGAAACTATTGGATGGCGCCGCCATTCTACGAAAAGTAGTTACTCTAAGTATCCGGTAGAGGCGCTGCAAGGAGTTAAATGCATAGAAGGAATCGCAAACTTTTATAGTTTTCGTAAATTATGCAAAACTCATACAAAGACCTCGGGTCGTACTCTTCATACATTGCCTCTGCAGTGGGAGACTACAGGCTATTAATGGTTTTGTTGAAGTCAGGGCGCTATAGGAGGCCTAAGGCGCTACGGAGACAGAGCTACTGTTGCGGCTACAGGCAACTCACATCTTGCTGTTTTATATAGTGTTTTTTTGAGAAGGGCGGTCATGGCCAAGTCCGAAACCACGCGAGTTACAGAAAAGTCGTGAAAAGAGTCATGCCCTCGATTTATAAGAAAACAATAACTGCAAATATAGTTTTTTTTTATATTCTACTTTAGATGGAAATGATCACCGCCCTTCTCAAAAAACCACCCTGTATATGAAGTCGAAAAATAAAAAAAGTTACTCTGTCTGCATAGCGCCTTAGAGTCGGTGGACTAGCAAGGGTTTATAGTTTTATAGTTACCATTCGATGTTCTTATAGTAATCCAAGTTACGTGAAACAAGCTAGACCCAGCTCGACTCTGAACTCCTGGTCGTCTCTGCCGGTATCTCGAACAGCTACATCGAGTAGAGGCAATCTCGCGGCTTTGTCCGTTTCGTATTCTACTACGGTCTTAGCCCAGGTGGCGGTCTTGTGCTGTGGAAGGGAGACAAGTATATTTTCTGAAATTTGGAAACATTGGGCCTACCACACAATCGTAATTTTTGTTACAATGTGAGTCCCGTTAAATTATGAAATTGAAGGCAAAATTTCGAAACTAATCACACTTAGTATCACACTTCACATTAAAATTATAAATGCGAAAGTTTGAATGGATGGATGTTTGTTACCTCTTCACGCCAAAACTACTAAACGGACCGGGCTGAAATTTTGCACACAGGTAATTTTAATCCTGGAATCAAACATAGGCTACTTTTTATGTCATAAATCAGTTCCCATGGGATCGAAATCACCTTTAAACGTTTCCATTGAAACAACGCGTGCGAAGCCGCGGGCATAAACTAGTGCTCTATATTTTAAAAGAAGTTTAAAATGAGTATCTATTTACATGTGAACATCCGACTTTAATAATTCAGTAAAAATATTGTAAATAAATTTTGAAACTTTGTAAATCGTCGTCGATTCGGTAACATAGATTCGATACTATAGCCCATCGTGGTATAGTATATGGCGAATGGCGACGGGCTTTGCCGAAATTTTGTAATAACCAGCGAGAATTTTGAGTTCTATCGAATTGTACCTGCAGCCTTCATTCGACCATAAGTCTAAGAGGTATTTTACTGTATTCTCAACTCCAATGAGTAGTATGTTTATTCGCAAACTACTTGCACTTTTTATGGTCTTCCTTTTATTTAAGATGCAATGTTATTTGGAAAAAAAAATCCTTACGATTAGGCCTTTCGATCGGTATCGTAAAATTACAAGTATTTTTTTTTACAATTTGGTTGGTTCGATTTCCGGTTCAGATAGGCAGATCATTCAAATATCTTTGAATGCAGTTTAAATTGTTTTCAAAATCAAAATGAAGTCTTCTTTCAGTTGCCTTGAGCAACTTTGCATCTCTGCTTAAAGTATGCAAAATAAAACTTTTACACAGGCATTAAAAAAAGATAGGATTCACAAACAGGCCAATCAATTTTTTTAAATTCTTTCATTTTACAGAATAATAAGATAAAATAGGTGGTGCCGCTGATTTGGGTCGGGGTAGTTCCCTCCATGTGGCATAGCCGTGGGACGCCCTGTATAGGGTATTAGTCAAATTAGTGCACCATACGTATAGTATTATAATATCTGTGACCATACTGAAGGTACAACTAACACAGATTAATATTTAGTGATTAAACCAATAACACCCCGTATATTTTAGTCTTATACAAAACTTGCCTACCTCTGTTTACCTTAATATTACGTACCAACCTACTATTGTTATTATGTAAAGGAATAAATAAATGTTATGTTTAATATGTACATACCTGGCAATCATCCATCAAAGCCTTGTAACGAAGCCTGTTGTTAGCTTTCGGCAGTATCTCCGCGTCGTTGTAAGCAAGCAGCTTGATGCCGTGCCGGTAGTTGTTGGTCTCAGGGTCGTAGTAGCCGACTGTGTTGCGACAGTGGAAGGTCACTTGCTGGACCGCTTTGGTCGACATTAGTTGGAGGTAGGTGAGTTGTGTGTGGTCCGCTTTGTAGGTGATCTGCAAGGAGTCGTAAAGTTAAGTGAAAACGTTATTTATTGACGTTATAGCTATGTAACTGTAGGCGACCTCTTGGTGACATCGGCCGAACTACAAGGCTAACGTGTCAATAGAGGCGCTAACACCGAAAAACTAGTAAAAACGTAAGCGCTTCAATGAACATCCGCTTGATGTACTCCAACAAATCGGTTACTTTTTCTTTGGCGCCTCTATCGATGTTAGCTCGGCCGATGTCGCCTAGAGGTCGCCTAGCAGACAAGAGTCCATAGGCTCATAGCTGTGTGGTGCCGGCTTAGAATTAGCACCACCACAATTCTTCCCGCGGGTGTCGTAAGAGACGACTAAGGGATATCCACCGGGGACGGGAAGCAACGCCCCCTGCAGAACAATTCTATCACCGAACTGCAATCCCCAACCTGCATGCCCAGCGTGGGGATTATAGGCATATCCCCCATGGGATTAATACCAATTAGGCGCTTATCAGGGGGAGGCCTACGTCCAGCAGTGGACCAATATAGGCTGTTTAGGTGAGGTGAGGTGAGAGGCTCCTTAACTAGTTTAAAAACTGTTTCAGGAGCCAGTGGTTTCTCCAATTAACAATACCAGATAATTATTTCAAAGCAAGCAGCAGGAGTCAATTAATACATGTAATGTGATTTAGTTCTCTAGTCTGGTTTCCTCGATGAAAGCTAGGCCTAGTGAGGAAGGGGACGTAAATCGCCCATAAAATTGAATCAGCAAAGTACAGATGTACTAGAATAGGGTAGTGTCCTGGATAAAAAAATATTATTCTATTTAGTCCGCCAGTTAGATTAGGTATCAGAAGATATTGGAGACATACTTTTTTCTTTTGTCAATCAAACAAAAAATTACAAAAACAAAGCGCGTCAAAGTTTGAGAGTGGGGGCTAGTGACGTCACACTCCAACCGATGGACTAATTTTTGGATTTTTTTAGGCCTATTGAATTAAATCCGATTTTCATTCTAAAAGGGAAACAAAACTCAAGTTATTGGACAATCAATAGTCTAAACATTCTAAAAACCCTTGAATGTTACTTTGAAACTTGGGTACCAAAGAACACTCTTCTCTGGAACTTATCTTTCAAAACTAAATCATAATCAGTTTTCCATTTGACAATTACGAAGAGCCAGACCAGTACATACATACACCCCTCTTTTGGAGTTACATGCACCCCTCTTTTGGGTTAAATACACCCCTCTTTTGGGTTACATGCACCCCTATTTTGGGGTCCGTGGGTTAAAAAGTCGTAATCTAAACTACGTACCGTGAAACCTTCTTCCATCTCGCTCATCCAAGCTTCCTTCTCCCTCCCTCTGTACTGAATGTCCTGGGACTGCATGGGTTTGGGGTAGATGCAACTACTGCCAGTTGTCATGTCGCAATGGACTAGGATGGCGTCGTTAATGTCTCCGCCATTGGGGTCGATCCAGTATTGTCCTGAAAAAAATAATAACATTTTCTTACATGCGTTTTAACGTCTTGATAGATTTCCTTGGATTTTTTTATGAGTGGGTCGGACCAAGCAACCCTTGGGGTAGGGTGGGACGAAACGAAACCCCCAAAATATGCTTTCCTTATGCCATTTCCCCCCACAAGATTTTTTTTAAGTACTAGGGTTGCATAAATAGGCAGTACCTTGGTACATTTAGTAACTGCTGTTTATATTCAAAATGCCCTGGTTTAGTCACAGTTCTAATACTGAGTTAACATCTGGGGAGTACACACCCAGTTGTACGATTTCTTATTCCCGTTAGTTGACGCCATTTTGCTGACACATGACAGTGAAACTAACGTAGAAGCTCGTAAGATTTATAGACTATTCCTTTAATCTGGTAAAAAAAACAGGTGTACCGAAAGTCGGTAGCAATTCAAAACGGTTCAATCATATACATACTACATCAATGTCTGGGGAATACATACCGCTTTCAAAGTCAGGATGGTTATGCTTGATATCTCCACAGGTCTTCGCTGGCGCTTCCTTGCTGCCGTCAGGTTTAAGGAACTTGTCGAGTGAAACCTTAAGTCGTTCGTACGCTTTCATGACGATCTGTTTACGCTCGGAGGGCGACATGTCGTCTTTGAAGAATCGAGGCGGTATTGTGTTGGGGTCGTCGCCTAATGGATCGGGGCCTTTCATTGAACCTGGAAGAATTTATGGAGTTACATAGCTGCTAAAACAAGGGATATTTACGAAAAAATTGTTCGCCCATAACATGATTTTAAATATTCCTATATCACATGTTTCAACTTGTTATTTTCTATGAACGAAGTGGTTTTTTCGTTCTTTAGTTTCTTGGTTACTGATTTAATGTGATAATCTTGTCCATATCAGCGCATGAACTAGCTATGCCTTAATGAGGCGAAAAGCTGAAACCATTACCTTTTTGGTCCCATGCAACACTTTTGCCAGATTTCGCACGTCTACCTACGCTTGTAAATATATGTCGTCTCTCCTAAATTGAGTTTCCCTGATATCGTTTTATTACAGTGTTTATCGTATGGTATGATAGTAACACTTTGGTTACCTTGTTGTAACATAGCAGCGATAGCAGCAGCGTCATACGCCAGTCCTTCACCAGGGGGCCCAGGCGGTCCCGGGGGACCAGACTGGCCGGGGGGTCCGTGCCGACCCGGCTCTCCGGCCGGGCCTCGACCGCCTTGCGGTCCTGTCGGTCCTTGCGGTCCGGGGTTGCCGTCTCGACCGGGAGTACCTAGAAAATAAGTTCATTGAGATTTAGCAGTGAAAAACAACAGTGACAGAGTTAAATAAAATAACATTTTTAAAAACACAAGCTGACACTAAACTTTAATAACAAGTTTTATAAAAAATCGTTAACTCTTATAAAAAATCGAAACTCTGGTACTCAGATAAATGCCATTAGAAAATGGATTGGAATGCTGCCGCACCGATTTTAATGTTACATAGCTAAGATTATATGGTGTGTATGGTGGTGGCAATTAAATGATGTCTTTGTCTAAGAAATAAGATAAGGCCTAAAACAGTTCACCCGTTTAGGAGCTACAAATGTAACAGACAAACAGGGGGCCTAAACGGAAAAATAAAATGAAACGTCCTGATTCGTTTTCGTGTAAAACCTTCTTGTACATATTAGTCACATAAAATATCATTTATGTTATTTATTTATGGCAAGCTGAAGACAAGGCGCTATGGCGCTCATTAGGGGAGGCCTATGTTAAACAGTGGACTAATATCTGAAAATGATGATGATGATGTTGATGAAAATATCATCATCATTTGCGCGAAAACGAATTAAGAGACTTCGATTTTCGTTTTTACGAGTACAAGCCCAGATCGGGTAAGCCTTCGATTCCTTTCATGTCGAGTTTCCTCTTTTGGGATTTATTTATTTCTCATAATATAGTACCTCTTGGCCCAGCCTCCCCGTCCTTGCCAGGCGGCCCCATGGCCCCAGGCAGGCCCCTGTCTCCCTGGCGTCCAGGTGCGCCGACCATACCAGGCAGGCCGGGTAAGCCGGCGTGGCCTTTGGGTCCATCCATGCCCGAGTCTCCTCTGTCTCCCTGGAAAGCAAGATTCATTAGATTTCTCTATAAATATTGGATGAAATTTTTCTGAAACTGGATATATGTGGCTCTAACTAGCAGTAATAATTTGAACAATAGAGATGAGGTTTCTATGAGATTTAAATAAATAAATAAATAAATAAGTATATTTAAGTATATCACGATCTAATCTGCATACAGGGGTATAAAAAGTGTATCATTTTACACTGGACCCGCTATTTTTAGACAGCAACTACCATTCATTTGAAACAATAAAAAATCGCATCCAAACCTTGGCTCCATCAAGTCCAGCCGGACCTTGCTTGCCGGTGGGTCCCTGAGGACCGTCGACGCCCGCCGGACCGCTTTCACCGCGCGGGCCTCGCTCGCCAGATGGACCAGGTGGGCCGGATTGGCCTTGAGGACCCTGGAAATACCGCTTGCTTTATTATCTGTTCAAAGACTCTTATTAGAACACGTCAAGTAGATGAAATTTTACGTCAAAATCTGTTTTTTCTAACACTTGCGATGAAAGTAACCTGTGCATTTAAGTTTATTTTCTTTGGATAGGAGTTTCATAGTGGCTTTATAAATTTTAATAAAAACCAATTTTAAAGTTTCTAAATTGTAGCACTCAAAGTCATACATAGACTATAAATGTTTATAAAAAATAAGGTATCAACATATTTTTATTATCATTTCTTAGATAGATTAGAAAAAAAGGCAAAGTAAGACGAAAACACAATACGCCTGCAAAAACTTTACTCGTGAGCGCTACCTTTAACCTTGACGCGCACATATTATATCTCTGCAAAATCAAAACCGATGAGTTTACTAACCTGTAATCCAGGTGGTCCCGGTTGTCCCGATTGCCCAGGCTGTCCTTGCGGCCCCTTGTCCCCGGGCCGGCCGGAGATCCCAGCCGGACCCTGTTTCCCAGGCCGTCCCTCGGGGCCCGCTTCTCCCATCTGCCCCGGAGGCCCTTGCAGGCCCGGGCTGCCGACTGGACCAGGAGCCCCATCTGATCCTGGTTTACCTGGTGCTCCGGATTCACCCTGTGAAGTGTATGGTATTGTGGTATTAACTTTCTCGAAAACTGTTTCTGTGTTGAAATAAGGAAGTATAAGGAAAGAAATAAGGAAGTGGAAGTAAGGAAGTACCCTATAGGTTTTGTGTTCATGCGATTCCCATGAAAATGTCAAAAAATGCGTGTCATTTTGATTGCGTTGACTTTTTCACAGCTCCAAGGTGTGAAAAAAGTCAAAAGATTAGAAGTATTTGATGTTAATTTCAATTTGGTAGCTCGACGTGTTTCATAGAAAAAGGTATTGGCAAGTTATCCTTTAAGGGTTCCTTTTTCCTTTTAAAAACTCAAAAAAGACACGTATTATTACCTGAGTCCCTCTCAGTCCTTGTGGTCCAGGCGGTCCCATAATCCCCGGCAGTCCACTTAGACCCCTCTCGCCCGCGGGGCCCACCGGTCCAGTTAGACCCTGTGGTCCAGTCTCTCCTTCGCTTCCCCTTTAAAACATATGATTGAAAAACTTAGCTCTAATATCTTGTCTGCATTTGAGTCTGTTATTACTGCTGACCGGCCTTTCTACGACATTGTGTCCAGACCTTGCCACCCTCATGCGCTCTTTCTGGCCTATATAGACCCAGTATTTTGCTTTGAGGTGGTCAAACCTAAATACTAATCAAAAATCTATCTATTTCTCTGTCATTGGCGGTCTCTAAACCACCATTCCGGAAACTCTATCCATGTTCCGTCTTCAGACTAGTGAGTAATAATAAAAACACAATGTAAGTTTTCTGATTAGCGAACTGACTTACCTCTCGCCCTTCGCCCCTTCAGGGCCGGGGGGTCCGGTCAAGCCGCTCGGTCCGGACGGTCCCGGCCGGCCGGAGTCACCCGTGGCTCCTTTAGCTCCGGAGATACCTGGGGCACCAGCTGGACCAGTGCTGCCTTGTGGACCCTGGGAAGGAATACGTTTTTAGCCACTTTCCATGATCATCACCATAATCATCATAGGCCTGTACTATCTATGAAAGATGATTTATGTAGTGTTTGTTAGTTACTTACGTAGATGACTTGTAAGGTCTATACGGGAACGACATAACGTTCCGGTAGACGGTGGTAGAAGTTCTACCACCATCTACATCTTTAAATACTTTTATTTATGCTTTTAGTAAGATGTGGAAGACTTCTAGGCCAACATTAGCTGAATTACAAAGCTATCGTCCTTAAAGGCGCTCCAGAAAATAACACCGGGAAAACTGAAGCTAGCTATCAATCTAAGCTCTAGATGTCGTTGAGACAAAATTCCAACAATATCTAGGACTGTAAAAAGACAACTAATCCTCGACCTACAGGGAAATACTGAAATTTTTGTGATATCATTTGAGCTCAATCCCATAATGGACAAGTAATTACCGGTGGTCCCAAATCTCCCGGCCTGCCCGGTAAGCCCGCGCGTCCAGATTCGCCCTTGTGTCCCTGCTCGCCCCGCGCTCCCTTCGCCCCCGACAGCCCTGGTAGTCCTCTAGGACCGGACTCTCCAGGTGAACCTGTGAATAAACATGGTTTAAAGTAGTCCGATTAGCAAAACAAACAGAAAATGCTAAGCTCAATAGAACTTATGCCTTCTTAAGATACTGCTTCTGGTTTTTTATTTTTTGCCTGAGCTACTTGTGTGTGAACTCAATAAAACGCCTATCTATCAATATACCTTCAATTCTCCATACAAAGTCGATTTAGGATTTGATTCGTTATTTTTGTATGTGTAATTTTTAGACTGATTAGATTATCTTTATTTTGGTACATCTCAAAAGTCTATTTAGCAAGCAGACAATGTTAAAAGCTGTTTATTAAAAAATATAGTTAAGGGTTGGTAAGATATTTCTAATGTCGGTTGAGAATTCATTTGAAAACTCTTTAAAACTTTTAAATCCATCATGGTTATTAACACTAAAGTAAATATCCCGTTATAAGTGACTTTAGTGCAAACTCTTTGTACCTAAATGCAAGATAAATCAAATTACCTGGGCTACCCTGCGATCCCTGTTGTCCTTTAGCACCACCATACCCCCTCTCTCCCTTCAGTCCCGGCATGCCAGTCAGCCCCGGGGGGCCCGCTAGCCCCGGACTGCCCTGGGACCCAGGCTGGCCGCGTTCACCCGGAGCCCCCGTGGCCCCAGCCTCGCCAGGTACTCCTGGAGTGCCGGGTTCGCCTCGCTCTGCCGGTTCGCCGGGGGGGCCAACTGGGCCGATTGGTCCTTGGGGCCCTTGCTCGCCTTGACGACCTGGTATGGAAACAGTATGCATTATCTAGAAAAATTGTGATAGAACCTGCCAATGCTGAATTTAGTTAGTGGATTATAATGACACCATCTTTATTACGGTATCTAGTCTCCAAACACCTGAAACCTCACGTAATAAACCAAAGAAACAAAATAACTCAACAAACCGACGATTTGAATCTTTAGGTACTATTATATAACAGTTGCGCAGAGCTTTATCAAATATAGGTAAGAAAACCTATACTCAATAAACTTATTAATACAATACGAATCAAAGTTTACCATTTTTCAACTCTCTGTTTTGCATTGGGGTAAAATCGATCAGCAATCAACACAACAGTATTAAAAGCGTAGTTACCAGTGGGTCCATCGTTTCCAGGTGGTCCAGCAGATCCCCTCTCTCCCTTCTCTCCAGGGCTGCCGTTAAAGCCTCGTAAGCCGGGCAGGCCTACTGGCCCGATCGGACCAGGGTGGCCTTTGGTTCCTCGTTGGCCTTCGGGACCCTAGAGGACAAGAGAAATTTTGAATTTTTAAGATAAAGGATGTGAAAAATAAATATCTTGCAATCCAAAAGCAAAAGCAGTCAAAAATAGTGTCACGAGCGTTTCAAGTAGCTTTAAAACTGAATGCTGAAGGGTATGTAAAATTTTTACCTCACCTGTGAGCAAACATCGATTTCACTAATGTTTTAAAGCAGTGGTCCTGATAAAGACAAGATGTCCAATAGATTATCTTACCGGTGGTCCATCAACACCTTGCGCGCCCGCCTCGCCCTTCTCGCCCGCGTTCCCAGTCAGTCCCTGTGGGCCCCGCTCCCCTTGGAACCCTCTCTCCCCGCGGGGCCCTGACGGCCCGGGAGGTCCGGCCTGCCCAGCGATGCCGGGTTCTCCTTCTTTGCCTGGGGATCCAGGTAGACCGGCCGCTCCGGGCATTCCCTGGAAAACAGAATTTTGAATTGAAATTATAATGTAATCTGGAAATAAGCTTTTGGACCATGTTTACTGAATATACTTCTAATTTTTGAGCAGGACTTATGCAGTGAAAAGTACTGTTTTTTTTCTAAAAATACTAAAATCGCAAACATGCAGTACATTGTACAGGCATTGAGTAGCAGCTAGATCAGGCATTGATCAAGGTACTTATTAAAATAAAACACAAACTACGGTAAAATCCAATCAAAACTAAAAGAAGACGGTATGACACACACACATGGGTCCGTATTCTGAGCTGCTTTTGTCATCAATCTATGTTGAGTAATGATTTTCTATGGCAAAAGCTTTACTCAAGCATTGATAGATGACTGAGCATAATTTTCTATCCACATGGATGGATATAGGAAGAAGATAACCTATCGTACCTATGTAAGTTTTAATCTTTTACTTTATTATATTGTGAGCACTGTATTTTTTTTTATGTGATATGGGTCTATTTGTGCCTGCAATAAACCGATTTTATTATTTATTTATTTATTTCATAATACAGGCCAAACACCCGAAGTTTGTACCAAACACCTAATAATAAATTGAAATCTTACCGGGAAACCAGTAGGTCCAGCTGGTCCTGCGTGCCCTCTATCTCCCGATGGACCAGGTAAGCCCTGTGGTCCTTGGACCCCCGGGTTGCCATCGCGTCCTGCGTCGCCTTTCGGGCCTTGGGGGCCTGATTGACCTGGTTCGCCGTCTTTGCCTGACTCTCCCTGGAATTAACAGGTATAATCAGCTTTTTGGTTAGTGTGTAAACTCTTCTATACTGGAGAATAAATAAGACGCGAATTGTTCATGTATTAACCGACTTTAAATTAGGTCCTGCAGAGGAAATCTACTTAATACTTATAACGTGCATGTAATGTTTGAGGATTTACTTCAATTTATTATCGAATCTCAGTTCTGGCAAAAATGGTACTAAATTGGGCGTGGAAGTATAATTTTAAAAAGAAATAAAAATCGGTCGATAAATTATATAAGCGTCCAACTTTAATAAAGAATTTTAAGTAAAATCTATGCCGAGAACTTCTTTTAGAAGTTGATAAGATAATTAGTAAAATAGGTAAGAAACTAAATAATATCGCAAAATTTTTGACTTCGACGGGACTTGAACCCGAATCCTTCCCTCACGTTACAATGTCACGTTCGTTAGTAAGGGAATGTGCTAACCAACTACACCACGAGATCAAGTGACGTAGGAGTCGAATATCTTTGCGACTTTCTACGGACTCTAGCGCCGTTAGCCAGAGTGTGAGGCATACGCACTATATTAACAAAAACCTTAGGTAAGCAACTGTTTGACAGGTCAAAAATAAACCCTCGTGCTTTGAATTATTATTATTATGTGTTTCTTACTTCCATAATCTCGGGCCATATAGACCTGTTCCTCTGACAAGCATGCGTGGAGCCGAATTTATTATTATCATTAAAATGCCTTACCTACCCTAACATACAAAACTAATACTCCCCTCCAAAGATAGGAAAACCACAAACACATTGCTCAAGATGAGCCGCGAGGACCTAAGAACAATGGTGGACATCATCACAGGTCACTGTGAACTGAACCATCATCTTCTTAAAACTGGAGCCACAGACAGTAGTCTGTGTCGTGGCTGCTTCCAGGAAGAAGAGACTGTGGAACATGTAGTGGTACACTGCACAGCCACAGAGGACGCCAGACGGAAAACGGGACTGAAGACACTCATAGAGGAATCAAACCCGTCCACGCCCACAGAAAAGCTGAAACGAAGCTGTAAATCGCCAAAGGTCCTGCTCCGATATTTTAAGGAGCTGGGCTGGTTAGGGCCTGATTAGGCAGGGGTACAATGCACAATACAGTCCTACGCGAGATGTCAGTGCACATCCCAGTTCCCCCATTCAGAAACAAAATCAGAATCATGTCTTACCTGTAACCCTCTTTCTCCCGGACTGCCCATCAACCCAGGGGGTCCCTGTAACCCCTGTGCGCCTTGCTCGCCTGGTCTTCCATCCGCGCCGGGTATTCCCCGCTCGCCTGAATAAGATAAGATAGCATTATTAAACGCGCGACAGAGCGTTAGCCATGTTCTAATTTGGCACTACAAGAACACAGACATAATTATAAATACAGACAAGATTGATCAACCAGGTCAAAACCAAGTCATCATTGAACATTATACTAAGTTGAACGCCATATATTTTAGAAGTTTTTACAATTTCTATGCACAAAGCATAGAAATTGTAAAAACTGCTGTGAAACGTTTCACAACTTAACCTCCTCGAGCTGCCTGTAGATGGTCTGCAACAGTCTGCAGTTAGCTCAAATGTTTGAATGAGGATCCGTAACGTTTTTAATTGAGAATGCTGATTTTTAGAGGTAAGAAATCCTTAACACACAGTGCAAAAAGTTTTGTTCTACGACTAATTTTTTTGAAGTTATGATCAAATTACTAGCGAAGTTCACTGAGTGACCGCCGCGGTCGCTGTGACGTCACCCCGTCGGTCGCCGCCGGTTAGCAGCAGCACTTTGTGCCTTTGAAACAAATTAAGTGTCCGATTTGTGTCAAATTCACCTTTTTAACCGTCAAATCGTGAAGTAAGAGTGGCGGCTGCGCTCCGCTCGGTTCGCTCGGCCGAGTCAGTGACGTCACACGTACCCGCGTAATTAGATTATACCAGCAGTAACGGCGTACTGTTTATAACACTCAATATCTTCGTAAGTAATGGTCAGATTTGGATAATTAAAAGATTTATCATTCTTATGTCATAGAGAATAGCGTGGATACTTCTTTCGCAGTTAATTCTATTGAACTTGCTATAAATTTACTGATCCTCATTGGGAAAACTAGTTCGAATTTGTTGCTATTATTTGATTGTAATTTTCTTGATTTTAAACAACGACATTATTCCGAAATCCAAATTAAGAGTACATTTTGGCTCACTCAATTTTAAAGAATAACAAACCTTGAGGTCCAGTCTTCCCGGGTACTCCCGGCCTGCCCACGGGTCCCCTGGTGCCCTGAATGCCCTGCGGCCCAGGCCTGCCCGTGTCGCCGCTGCTGCCTTTAGTACCGGGGAGGCCCACGCCGCCGCGCTCGCCGGATTGGCCTTTGAGGCCCATTGGCCCGTCCGAGCCGGGCAGTCCGCGCAGTCCTAGAAGGGTTAAATGGTGATTATTAACAATTTTGGATATTTTAACATACCAATCGAAGAAAACTTATGTAGAACTTATGTAACGCAGATCACTTGTTCCATTGATCGACGACCTCTGTGGCGCTGCGGGCGAAGGTCCGCCTGCGACGCAGATTACGGGTTCGATTCCCGCCTCGGGACAAATGTTTGTACGATCTGCAGATACTTCGTTCAGGGTGTTCTGGGTGTTTTCTATGTATAATAATAATATCTATCCATGTAGTTTAACGTATTATAAGTATATCAGTTATCTAGTAGGTACCCATAATTCACAAGTAAGTAAGGGATATTCACCGGGGGCGGGCAGCAGCGCCCCCTGCAGAACAATTCTACCACCAAACTGCGATCCCCAACCAGCATGCCCAGCGTGAGGATAATGGGCTAATGCCCATTATCCCCACGCTAGGCAATCCCCAAATGAGATAAAAGCCTATTAGATTCTTATCACGGGGAGGCCTACGTCCAGCAGTGGACCAATATAGGCTGTTGAGGTAAGGAGTCCCCAAACACAAGCTCTGCTTAGCTTGGGTCTAGATGATGCTGTGTGAATTGTCCGGCATTATTTACTATTTCACCCTCGTATACTAACGTTACGTAGATTTTAGCAGGATTCAAATATCATGTTTCTTTTGAAATATCAGTACAAAAATAGTGATTCCGTGATGCTTAATCCAAAGAACATTTATGTATACGGGGGTGATAGACTACTACACACCAGTGAAACTCGATGTAGAATGTTTGTAAATAAACTATTAATACTTAACCTAATACTACTAATACTTACACTAATACTTAACCTAAAATTCACTCTGTTGTCGCGTCTTTTTATACGCAATTTACATTACTTGACGTTATACTTGTCTTCAATAAATATTGCTTACAATTATATCTGAAAGTCGACGCCAAGCAAGCTAGTTTTAGTTATTTGTGACGTGGTTTATTTACAAACATTCTACATCGAGTTTGGCTAGTGTATAGATTTGTTATCCGTCTATTTCGTTTCTCAACTATCTCTAGACTGTTTTTAGTTTGCCAATCTTTACCTTGCAATCCCCGTTCACCCTGGGGTCCAACGTTGCCAGCAGGCCCTCTCAGACCCCGCTTCCCTCGCTTGCCTTCAGGTCCCACAGTACCGGGTAGACCCCGGGGTCCTTGAGACCCGGGTTCCCCTCTGATGCCGGAGTCGCCTTTAGTTCCTCGTTCGCCGGGTACACCCTATAACGTAGGTGAAGGTTGGATGTAATTTTGGTTGTCTTAATTTACTAATAAAACATAACTATAATAACATAAGATAAAATACGACCTGTAGGCCAAGCACGGGCATTGTTCTCTAGGATAGAATAGACAATAATAATAATAATAATAATAATAATATGCTTTTATTTCAGACACTTGATCCATATACAATTTAATTTATAGAATAAATAATGACATCGCATCGTCATACATTGCGTACATTATTGAAGTTGAAGCAATGAACTTCAAATAATTTACGCATTCGATGTCAAAGTGACGTAATTTTTCTCTATTCTACCCTAGACAACAACCCCCGTGCTTGCCCTACTACCAGATTACTTACACAATGGTGTCAATTCAGATGTCGCCGAAACTAATCTAATTTGACAGAACTAAAAATGATGTCATCCTTTTAATTTCGATCGTTATGAAAGATTGTTTTTTATTTTGTGAAATAAATAGGTGAAACTCCTCCCACTCGCAGGCGCATGCGCAGAAAATGGCAACGGAAAATGCCTGATCAGGCCTTACAAGAGTAGAATCCATCAAAATCTGTCAAATATTAGTCATTTGAGAAGTTCTTACATCTGAGTTGCGTTTGAGTATTCGGGGTTTAGTCTTTAAAATCATATAAAATACAACATACCGGCATTCCCTTCGAGCCTGGCAGCCCCGGGTCGCCCGCAACTCCCGGCGTGCCTCTCGGTCCAGGGAACCCTTGGGGTCCCGTGGGCCCAGGCTGACCCTGCACCCCTTTCTCTCCATTAACGCCATCTCTCCCCGCGAGACCCGTCGGTCCAACCTCTCCCGGCTGGCCTGGTCTGCCCGCCTCTCCCCTGGGACCTTGAAGGCCTTGGCCTCCTTTGGGGCCGATAGAGCCTTGTTCGCCTTTTAGGCCAGGAGAGCCGGGGAAGCCTGGTGCGCCTGTTTTCCCTGTGTTCCCCTGAAAAATATTTGAAATATTAACTTGAATGCATTAAACAAAACAAAATGAAAACTTGAGATGTAGGATTGACTAAAAGGGTTGGTAGATGATGATCTGACTGATTGCCTCGTTGGTCTAGCGGTCAGTTTGTTCAACCGTGGATTATGAAGTCCTTGGTTCAAATCCCGGGTCGGGCCAATAGTTGTTATTGGGGTTTTTCTAGCAATAAAAATTCACAGTAGCAGCCCGTAGTCAGGAAGTTGGCGGTGTTACACCCCCGTGCCTCGGAAAGCACGTTAAGCCGTTGGTCCTGCACTTGACTTCTCCCCGGTCGTGTCAGTCTGCCCTCCCATCGGATTATGAGAGTGAGGAAATAGAGTGCACCTGTCTTTGCGCACACACTTATGCACTGTGATATGTCCTGCGCTAGTCTCCGATGAGACTAGCCGCCGTGGTCGAAATTCGGCTAGGAGGACATTATGATCTGAAACGGGCCATTTTGGCCTTGATCTTCAGTTCAGTTATTTTGTAAATTTCAGGTTACAAACACAAACACCGAACGGCATGTGCCGCGATGTCACTTCGTTGCAGTTTTATTAAGAAGGTTTTGTATCTTTTAAGCAAGGTTTAACCCCGTCTTAAAAAATAAAGTCTTCAATGACTCTCAAATAGTAAAGAATGTGGTGTACACTTACCATCAATCCGGGAGGACCCGCTGCGCCATCGACCCCTCGCAGGCCAGGCGGTCCTGATGGCCCCTCGCGGCCGCGCTCGCCTCTTGGTCCAACTGGACCCTGTAACATTTAGTTCAGTTATGTAGTTTTTGATGGCCCTCACGCAATTCTATAGTGTTGGAAGTGGTCGCTTAACAAATCAGAGTGCGGTGGGTGCTCTTATGCGCGAGAGAGCGCGGACATTTTCTACGTGACAGAATATGAAATGATAAAATCTGTTGAAGCAAAGTATCAAAGGCAGCTGATGTAGTAGAGGCAGGCCATTATAGCTAGCAGAACGGATCACCGCTGGGGAGTAAAGGTTTACGGAAAGGAGGAGTATTGGAAGATTCACTTGATGGACCGACGACTTTGTAGCTGCCGGATCAGGCTTTGTTTGGAGGAATTGTGAGTCCAGCTGTGGACATCGTCCAAGATTGTGAGATAATTATTTACCACAGGTCCAGTAGGCCCCATCTGACCCGGTAAACCAGTAGGTCCCTTTTCGCCCGAGAGTCCTTGCTCGCCTTTAGCGATGTCTTTGCCGTCAAACCATCTATGCCCCTTTAACCCCTGGATGCCGAGTACTCCTGGTGTCCAGACTAACATTTTAGGATGCAGTAGATTTCTTACGTACGTACCTACACAACATGGGCAGACCCTAACCAGGTGGTCTGACGACCTGATAATATCGCCGTAAGCTGGTACTTCAGGACCGGTCATTGTGGCGTTCTTTGAGAGGACAATGTCCAGCACTGGATTTATTTTGTCTGAAATGATGAGTTAATTCTTACCACAGGTCCAGTAGGCCCCATCTGACCCGGTAAACCAGTAGGTCCCTTCTCGCCAGAGAGTCCTTGTTCGCCTTTAGCGCCGTCCTTGCCGTCAAACCCTCTATGTCCCTTTAACCCCTGGATGCCGGGGACACCTGGTGATCCGTGTGGGCCCGGCTGGCCAGCAGTGCCTGGTGGACCTGGCTCGCCGTCTTCTCCTGGGGAACCCTGGAATGGTATAGGTAAATTCAACTAACTAGGTCGATTTAGGTTTATTTAAGGAACATAAAAATTTAACTGAAGGTCTCTTCATAGTATCGCAAATCGGCACATTACATTCTGTAAACTAGAATCGGTATATCAAGTCTTCCTTTCAGAATCAAAGGTATTATTGTACGCAGTCATGATCCCAGACTTCACTTGGGGTCTTGGAAATGACACGACCAAAACAATTGCAATTGATTTGTCTACTAGATTTATTGAAAGCAAACACAGTCGTTACGTGACCAAAACTCTTCTGACTGGATGCTTCCCTCCTAATTTGGGCACAAAGAATTTTCAAACCCCTAAGTTCCTTGGGGAGGCTTTAGCCTCGCAGTAGGATGTTCCAGGCTAAAAACATTAGTACCTGTAATAAGTGCCTGTGAATACTGATCTCTGATCTCTACTTACATCTTTTCCCGGTAATCCCTGAGGTCCCCGTTCTCCCGGAGTCCCCTGCAGTCCTGGCAGACCTGGCTCACCCGGCTCCCCCCTCGGCCCTTGGAATCCCTGAGGACCTGGTGGGCCTTGAGGTCCTGTAAACAAGATACAAGTCAGCATTGGCATTTGCAGGTGCATGTAGGATTTGATCTTTGCCAGATGATTGTTTGTGTATCACTCTAAGCCCAGACCAGTTAAGGAAGAGATAAAGCAAAAAGACAGTTCAAGCCAATTTCTTAATTAATAAAAAAAAGCCCACGGAGTGCCCTATGTTCTGTTACTCGATAGAATCGTTTCGACGTCGAGACGTTTCAACTTTGTATGAGATTCGCGTAGTTACATGGCCGAACAGTACTGGCGCTGTACCAAATGGGACACAATGTAACCTCTCGTCGGCGAGACAATACTGAACACCATCTGGGCCCACCACACAATGTGACGTCTTCAAGTGATTTCCGCCATTTTTAGGGTTCCGTACCTCAAAAGGAAAAAGGAACCGTTATAGGATCACTTTATTGTTCATCTGACCACCTGTCAACCCCCATTTCTCAGGATCGCGTAGAGGTATCGAGTTGAAATTAAAATCAAATACTCAAGTCCGTAACCTCTTGTAGTCTTGATATAAATAAAACTTCTAAGACAACGTAATCAAAAGTTACAGCCGTTTATGTCCGAATATTTTTATTACAGTAGTGTTAAGTCCTGTTAAAAGCATGAAATACTATCTGGCGCCGTGTCCGAAATTCGGCTAAAAGAACATCATAATTTAGTTATTTATTATTTTATTTAATAAATAGAGGCACAACAAACAACTCTATTATAAAACTTAGGTATCCTACTAATATTATCCTACATAAATATAAAAACGAAAGTTTGTAAAATGTGATATTTATGTTACATAATATGATCTCCAAAAATACTTAACAGATCAAGATGAATTTTGGCGTACATTTGGAACATAGCCTAACTTAAATAATAGGCTACTTAATACACCGAAAAACGCGTGCAAAAATGCGGGCAGAAGCTAGTACTTAATATAGCAAAAATAAATCCCACTACGTTGTACTCAAATATGTTAACAAGCTTATCAATACTTATCGCTACAGGTTGCTGACTCTGCAATTTGTTTTTATCTAGCCTGGTTCGTCCCACTGCTGGGCAAAGGCACCCCCAAATCTTTCCACTTGGTGCGGTCACTGGCAACTTACTTTTACTTAGACTCTACAATACTACAACTATTTTATATAAAACTAAACTTAATATAAACTAAATCATATTCGAGTAACCGACCTTAGAACGTTCACTGCTGGGCAAAGGCACCCCCAAATCTTTCCACTCGGTGCGGTCACTGGCAACTTACTTTTACTAAGACTGTAGAGTCTACACTACTACAACTATTTTATATAAAACTAAACTTAATACGAGTATAAACTAAATCATAATCGAGTTACCGACCTCAGAACGTTTTCCTAACTAAAAATCCACCAAATAACCAAATAATTCGGTAGGAGTTTATTACCTGAATCCTGAAATAAAACCTATATAAAGTAGCTCACCAGTGACTCCTCTGATGCCCGGCTGTCCGACAGAAGCCTGCATGTACGCATAGGGATCGAAGGCAGGGCCTTTGTCGCTGCCAGCCGACGCAGCCAGTTGTGCTAGGTAAGCGTTCACCTGTGATGATCAGAGGAATTTCAAATTAGTCCTCTGAAGGACGGAAGAATATATAGTCGGACCGGTGTTCGTGTTACGCGTGCTTGCTACCACGAACTTTAGTGTGATTTACTACCTAAAAGACTACATCAATCTCTGCTTAGCTTGGGGCTAGATATAATGCTGTGTGAATTGACCAACATTATTTAATTTTATTATTTTCAATGCCCTCGTGTTTGTTCGTTATAATTAATGCACAAGATTGGAAATGTAACTGCGAGCGAGTGTTTGCGTGTACCTAGTTGTAACACAGGCCAGTTGTTGAGCAAGCGCTGGGAGAACGTACCACATCTACAGATTTTACTTAGATCTATGGTAGTACCCCCCTTACAGGCCCTACTAACCAGCTTAACTACTGTAGTTTGGTGCTTGACAGCTGCACATTTTAGCAACTTTGTCCTACTAGCTGAGCAACAAACGCAATGTGATGCGAAGCGAAGACCACATTTTTATAATGCCAAAGTAAAAAAATTCGTCGTCGCGTCTCCATTCAGCTAGTACAAAGTGCGTTATAAAATATAACGAGGCATCTGTAGGAGCGGGGTAAGCGGGGAGGTCTAGGTCTAGCAGTGCACTTACATAGGCTTTTGATGATGGAGGAGTTCAATTTGGCTCTTCAGACCCTCAAATAAGAAATTTAAGAACCGAGTATGATATTTTTTTATTTTTCTACTCTAAACTCAATCAACCAATAAACTCACATCAGGCATAGGTCCCACTGGTCCAGGTAGACCGGGTGCGCCCGGGGTCCCACTGACCCCAGGGATGCCAGGCGGGCCTGACGCACCCTCGTCTCCGGGGGAGCCTTGGACCCCTCGGATAGGAGTTACTGGCTGAGCACCAGCATTGTAGACGGGTCTGCTTGGAGCTGGAGCTGGAAAACAAATTCAAATTGCTAATTTGTGTGCGATAAATAAATTATGTCTACATTATCTATAAGTCATGTATATGTTTACATTCCGCAAAACAATTCTACCACCGAAGTGGGATTCGCAACCCACAAGTGGGCATTACTCCCCCTGAGATAAAATTAAACCATTAAGGCACTTATCAGGAGGAGGCCTGCGTGCAGCAGTGGACCACTAAATGCGGTCGTGGATGTCTAGATTATGTATATTGTATTACTGTGTAATATCACAGCCTACCTATATGCATACAGTCGTTTGACGAAGGCATTTTGAAAGGGCAATCGTGCGGGGGCCAAGGGACGGGTCGGGGGGGGGGGGGGGGGTTATGATCCCGAGTTATTAAGGCGGTGATGTATGAAACTCGGGAGCGTCCCTTTCCGTCCCGTCCCTCGCCCCCCGCACGATTGCTCTGTCAAACGACAGTATGCATATAGGTAGGCTGTGGTAATACTGTAGGTCTATCACGCTATAAATGCGAAAGTTTGGATGTTTGTTACCTTTTGACGCCAACATACTGACCTTTGATTTTACATAGGTGTAGTTCGCAAGTTTTGCAATAATAACCACGAAATAATACTACCGGCCAAACCCCTGGTAAATATGACACTCTCTCTGACGCGTCTCTTCCAACTCTCCTCTTCCGACCACTCTTGTCCAATTTCTCTACATTTGTCATTGTATACCTGACATCTTTTCTTTACGAATGAACGATTATAATTTGTAGAAACTTACTGGAAATGCAAGCTGGTAACACAGTGCAGTTGATCCGTCCGGCATAGCACTGGCAAAGATGACACTTGTCTCTCTTCCAACTCTCGCCTTCCGACCACTCTTGTCCAATGTCTCTACATTTGCTTGCAACTGGAAATATTACCATTTTTAAAAGAAATTCTCATTACCAGAAAAAGTAAATTCAAGAAACGAACATTTAAGAAAGTGGTCATCTATAGGAATGGTCATTTTACGTAGTGACCTTTAAAAAAATGAGTTTCTTAGACTTTTTATGAATAATACTTAATAAATAAAATAAAATAAAAAGTTTGTTTATTCAGACATAATTTTGTCCATAAATTACGCACACATGTCATATAAAACATTACAAAAAAAAATAAAAAAAAAAAATCAGAGATAAAATACAGATAGAAACATATGAATTGTAAGAGTTGCGCAGCCATTCAACAGAATCCCAACTTAAGAAGAGGTCTAAAGAGTTAGGATCCTGTTGAAAGACTGCATGATGGGCGAAGCCAACTTACTGCCTACAACCTTCAGGATGAATGAATAGAAAGAAAACGTTGAATAAAACTTTATAAACTTTCTACAAAAGATAGCATCTTCGATACATTATTGGCCATATCGCAGTAATTTGTTTTTAATATATCGGAGTTTAATATTTTAGAATCAAACAACCCTTTTAAATTGATTTTTTACGTAATTTAACGTACTTGGTCACTGAGGTTTTCATAGATTTTTTACACCAGAGAGGTATTCGAACTTTAATTTTTTGTGGACAATTTTACTAAGTGTCAAGAAGCATAAAACATAAAGTCATTGGTCACTTACCTCTTGCAGGTGGTTGTGGCGGAAGTGTAGGCCTTCGGTATCCGGTTTGTTCTGGAAAAATATTAGTCAAATAAGAAACGTGAACCACAAAATAGAGAAAAGCGTGAGTTTATCCAACTGAAACTTACCGGTTGTTTGTGACTGGGCCGCGAAATCTCTTTCGGCTGAAAAAAAAAACAGAAACAATTTCAAACTTTTCCTTGTAAGCTTCACTATTATTAATATTATTTTTCGGTATTGATTGATGAATTATGTAAAATTTGTACGCCTAATGGCAGATCCCTGTAATACCTGAGTATCACAAATGAATAAATGAATTGAATTGAGATCGAAAAACAGAAGTAGATGCAACATTAATTAGATTTATGGTTAAACACCTGTTTTAGTACCTAATACTAGACATAGCACATACAATTTAGCATCGCTACCGCACATCACAAAAAAGCATAGGTAATATGGGCTTGGACTCATAATCGTTTGAGTGAAAGTCCATAGTTGAATGCACATTTTAGTGTTGTGCGGCAGTGGTTTGATCTAAATATACGACCTTAATTCTGGCCACGGCCAGTTTATAAAACAAAATGTAAGGACGACTTCGTGTGTATTTACCGCACTAATATTACATTACACTAATATTATAAATGCGAAAATTTGGATGGATGTACAGATGGATGGATTTTTGTTCCCTCTTCACGCCAAAACTACTGAACGGGTCAGGATGAAAATTTGCATACAGGTAAGTCTAATCTAGGAATCAAACATAGGCTACTTTTTATCCCATGGGAAAGAAATAAACTTAAAACGCTTCCATAGAAACAACGCGTGCGAAGCCGCTGGGATAAACTAGTTTTTTAAGGCTACTAAAACGGCCTGTATTTTCTCTCACTTCTTCTCTCTCCTCGCTGGCATACCTTCGCATAGGATGAATCATCAAGCCAGAAATAAGAAGCAATTTTGATACGTACCTAATCCGTTACCATAAGGGTCATATTCGTCGTAGTTGATCAGATCCGGCTCCTGAGCCTGGGGCAGTTCTTCGCCCAGCTCCTTGGTGGCTGCTGGAAGCACCAACAGGGCTAGCCCTGCTGCAGTAATCCACCACATGACTGCAAGAGAACGAAAAATCGATTCGTAAATAAACAGAAGGTCGGTGGGTAAGAAGATGATAGCATAAACGGCATTGCGAATTGTGAGTTTGTAATAAGTTGAAAAAATTTAAAAAGCTCAGAATATTTATTTATTATTTGTTGACGACCTCCGTGGCGCAGCGGGCGAAGGTCCGCCTGCGACGCAGGAGGTTGCGGGTTCTATTCCCGCCTTGGAACAAATTTGTGTACGATCTGCAGAAATTTGTTCCGTTGGTCTGGATGTTTTCTATGTGTAATAAAAAAAAATATCTATCTATGTAGTGTATTGTATTAAGTATATCAGTTATCTTATCTAGTATTATTATTAGTATTGAGTATTATAGTAGTATTATATGACTGAGTCATCCCGTGACCACGAAAGTGTTGAAACGCCGGGAAAAATAGGTAAATAAACGCGATAAATACCCGTTTAACAATACTAATAATAATGTGTTCAGATCGCGTAAGTTTGAAAATATTTATAGACTAGTACTCATAACACAAGCTCTGCTTAGCTTGGGGCTAGATAATGCTGTGTGAATTGTCCAGCATTATTTATTTATTTATATTAAATTACAAATTATTTATTGAACGTTGAGGTACCTATGACATAACAGGTTGCTTTATAAGACGCTATACTCGAAGCTACAGTCATTATTACATACAAAGATGTGTTTTATCTTTGTAGTTCTCATCCTTTACAGATCGTAACGTAGTTTGAGAAAATAAATCAATCGAGTAATTTATCACAAATCGTGTTTTTGTCTTAAATTTCTACTCAGCCCGTGAGCACTCACTGCTGGGTTTAGGCCCCCCTTCTATTACGCCATTCTGTCTGGTCCTGTGCCGCCATAATCCCTTTATTTAATTTTACCAGATTAAATTCTATGTAAAAAAATCTAAGGATCGCTATGTGATTTTTGTGATATAGACAAGGAAAAATCGTAAGCATAAAATCGTTATATTGACTTTCCGACTTCTGTATGCACCTTCCCCGCTAAGGATTTGTTAAACGAACTCGCATCGCATCACAACATACATACATCTACAACGTACCTACCTACAATAGATACCGTCGTTGTGCGCACAATATAGCCCATAACAATAGCAGCAATTTCATTGCTTTTTAATAGCTCTTATAACGACTTCTCTATTGATCAATGCGTACAAATTGATGATTGATAGCCGCCAAACAATCCGGAATAATTGTCAATCGCCATCTATCAATTAGGCTTCAAGGAATCTGGCCGGTGGACACCGAGCTATTGGCAATCATTGGACCTAGTTGGACCACACAAGGTTACTCGTCGTGGGACGTATTAAAGATAGTCATTAACCAAGTAATAAATCGAAAACCATAAAAAATCCCGACTGAGTCACCGCTTTTTCACTTTTTTTCTCAAAATTACCCCCTCTTTTTGAGAAAAAAATTGAAAAAGCGGTGAAAAGGCCTTGAAAATGTAGCTAAAGGCCAGAATACACCTATAGGGCGTTAGTGCACTAATTGGGTGTGAAGTCTCGATCAGTGTAGAAAGAAATTCCCTCTATTTTAACTAAGAACACAGACAGCCAGCCTGGCATCCTAGTAAGCTCAAACCAATAGTATCTTGAATACATGTGATACTCATGTCACACTATTTGGACAAGCTTTTGGTTGTTTTACTGGGCAAATCTTTTTTGATTTTGACGAAAGTACTATTGTCGTACAGACAGAACATACCTGATCAAAAGGCCCACCTCGCCGAATCTACCCACCCGAATCTAACCTCTTAACTCACCCTAAATAAGCCCCCTTACTCCGCATCACCGTTCAGAATAGCCTAGCCATCTTTATGTCCTACTGACCCTGTCCAGCGGACTCCCATACATCTGTATGAAGATGACAACATCAATTGTTACTATAATTATTTTAGCGATGCAATGCGCGGAATTCGTTTTATTGTGACACTTGTCTATGAATATCGATGGGGTCGATGACCACTTTCGCTTGATTTCGGCGCTTGAATTTTTATTAGTTAAATTGATTCTAGTGGTGGGTTGTTTGGAATGTTATTTCATTGTTATAATTGGAAGAATCTGTACAAAATGTGTAAAATTTTCATAATGTAAGGTTCTGGGCCCGTTCTCGTAATAACGAAGTTAGGTACGTTTATCTTATGCAAGGGACATGGTGTCAATTCAGATGTCGCAAAAACTAAACTAAAATAATTTGGCAGCACTAAAAATGATGCTATCCTTTTTTTCGATCGTTATGCAAGGAACGGTATCGTTTTTAGTGCTGACAAATTATTATAGTTCAGTTTTGAGCGACATCTGAATCGACACCTATAGAGTTGATTTTGCCCGAAAACGAATTCGATTTTCTTTTTCCGAGTAGGCCCCAAAAACGGTGAACGTCAATTAAAAATCGTGTAGGGTCTACGGGGGATAGCATATTGTCATCTTCAATCCCATTCTTTATCCACACGACTTTTAGCTACGACTCGGCCAGCGTCAGTGTTAAGAAGTGTCCTACTCGTTTGACTTACTCACAGCTGGGGCCCTATTTTGCTATACTAATCGCTTCACTATGACAGGGCTATCGTCACAGAATGACACTTTTTGGTATTCCACCTTGGATGAAAGAAATTATGATGAATGCAGATGGAGAGACGCGCGTCAAGTTTGAAACTACATATTAATTTATCTCGCGCGCACTATCTGGAATTTTATTAATCTAAGGATTCTACGTGATGATTCTGCGACGATTCCATTGTCATACTGAAGCAATTGTTTTGCAGAATTGGGCTCCTGATCCATTTGACTGGACCACCGTAATTTTTTTTCGTTAGTAGGTAGGTACAGTTGGCCGTGTACCACAATAAAAAATATTTTTCTGCGGTCCAGTTAGTTTAAATGGACCACAATAATTAATTAATTTAATTTGGTTGGAGTAAGACTCCAACCAAACTTCGGTAGTACTGTTAACTGGACCAGCTAAACCACCATATATCATGTAAGGCAGGAACCTAACTTATTTTTCCAAGACCCACCACCTTATTAGGTAGGAACCTAACTAATGGGTGCGTCTTACTACCCTTTATCTACTAATTTTTTTCTTCAATCTACAGATTATTTCATCAATCTACTGATTTTCTACTCGACTTTCTACTGATTTAGTCATATTCGATCTTGCATCTCTGTTTCTAACAAAAAGAATGCATGAAATCGGACGACGCGTAGACCCGTCATGATGCGCGGTTAAAGAATTCTACTTTTTCCTCTCTCCCAGGGGAACCTTACTGAATTCCAGGATAAAATGTATTCCATGTCCTTTCTTGTAGTATGAACTCAGAACGTGCCAAGTTACATCCCAACTCATTACCTATGTAGTTTCGGCGTGATGAGCGGTGAAGGAATTTAACTTTCATCCCCTCTGCCAGGGCAACCTTACTGAATTCCGGGATAAAATGTATCTTTCCTCATTGTACGAACTAAAATCACGCCGAGTTGCATTCGAATTCATTAAGTAGTTCCGTCGTGATGCGCGGTTAAAGAATTTTACTTTCATCCTCTCTCCCAGGGGAACCTTACTGAATTCCAGGATAAAATGTATCCCATGTCCTTCCTTGAACTCAAATCGTACCAATTCAGTCCAACTCATTCAGTAGTTTCGGCGTGAACGTGATGCGCGGTGAAGAAATTTTACTTTTATCCCCTCTCCCAGGGGAACCTGACTGAATTCCGGGATAAACAGTATCCTATGTCCTTCCTCGTAGTATGACCTAAAATCGTGCCGAGTTTCATTTCAATACCTTCAGTAGTTTCGGCGTGATGCGCGTTTAACAAACAGACAGACAGACAGACAGACAGACAGACAGACAGACAGACAGACATGAATGAAAAAAATTGCAGTTTTGGCTTCAGTATCGATAATAGAGTGCCCTCCAAAAAAAATTTTCAAAATATCTTCAATGTACAGAATTGGACCTGTTACAGTTTTATTATAAGTATAGATTGCCGTACACTTACAGGTTGCATGTCGGATTTAAAGAATAATAATAAGATCTCTATGTTAGGTGTGCAATATACAATTTTAGTTTCACTAAAGTCATTTACAACGGAATATTTACCATGATTTGAGTTTGAGCTTTCCAATATTTCTAATTTGAGATGTTTTTTTTTTGATATTTCTAATTTTTATAGTTTGATTTTCATGAATAATTTATGAACAAATGTGCCCACTGAACACTGCTTGTGTCCTTGGCGTATTTTCATTTCATTTCAATCCATATCAAACACGATTAAAATTAATAAGATCTTCATATTTCATCAAACCAAGTCCGAAGCTTAAGAAACTTCTTAAAAGCTTAGCAAAGTTTGATTTGAAAGCTCGAAAGTGCAAAGCTTTGCCAGATCCGCACGTTCCTGATGGAGTCAATGACTGGGAATTTCTCAGAGTCCCAATTTGCGCAGATTTATTTAGGATTGTCACAGGGCCATGTGGAGTGGCTCAAAAATTTGGAGGCCTATACCCAGCAGTGGGTGAAGTTGGGTTGCGGATACTCAATACTCAATCATTTATTGTATTCTATAGATGTTCAGAGGTGTTTATAATTAAGTTTCACTATAGACCCTGCTGGGCACACAATTTGTATGGAAAGAGAGGAGTACGCATTGGTTACTGTATAGGAATGTTTTACTCGTTTGTATATTTCTTATTTTTCATTTAAATATTCGTCAACCGTGAAATATATGCTTTTGTGATTAATAAAAGCTTTAATTGTTTCATAAAAATTTCGTCGTTTTTCTCGTTTTCCAACACGTCAGGCAGTTTATTATATAATTTAATAGTCATTGGTGATGATGATCAATTTGCGATGTTTGAAACACACAGCGCTCAGTGGTACCACAATTGGTCTGAAGTGTGCTAAGGGCAATGTTTTCAGGGCACAGACAAAATGGTCAAATAGGACTTGTTATTGTTGAATCAAGCTCATATTTCAGATGATGAACCGTAAGAAATAGTTTCTTACGCGATCTGAGAATGAAATCGGGTTTTCGGAAATAATTTCATGAAATTTACATCTCTCTTTTTGTTGGATTTCGTTCAATTTTGGAACTGTTAAGCATTTGTTGAGATTGAAAATGTTATCAGGAGTAAGTACTCAGGTAGAGCTGTTTGAATTTCCTATCTCAACTACAAGATCGAGTTAAGCTAATTTATTTCTAATTTTCTTTATGAATAAAGATATATTATATGAGGATTAAACTCGCAACAACTAACTAGTATGTGTAGAAGATCCTTTTCGTAAAATGGTTTTTTTCGTTTGACTACAATCTTCTCTGATGGTAACTGGCATGCTAACATAATATAATTTTTTATTTTATAAAACATCTGAAAGATTCTTATTACACAGGAATGTGCCAGAGACTGATCGCCTATTTCAAGAATGGATTTATTGACTATTTTATTTTTTGCAAGTGTTTTTTTTTTTGCTAGTAGAAGCAAGGGGAAACTTTGCGTCACTTAAAAATATAATACACTTAAAGAAGTAAAATCACAACACTCACCTATTCCTGTGTCCAAGGGGGTAGCGCGGCCGCCCGCGCCGCCAGAATGCGCAGCTTCCAGCAGAAATACCAATAAATATGCGTGAGCGCATGACCCGGGAGCGACGCGTCTAGGAGACCAGGGGTGGGCAACTGTTTGCCTAGGATTGGACCTGGAAGAGAGTGTTCGATTATTTTAACCTGAAATTTGTAGTAAAGGGGTAAAAATGGTAATCAATCCTTTCGTAAGTATTTAATGTACTGTAATAAGTACATCAGTTATCTAGTACCCACAACACAAGCTCTGCTTAGCATGGGGCTAGAAAATGTTGTGTGAACTGTCCAGCTGTTATTATTTAGTATTATGCGGGAAAAAGTGTACCTATAAGAAAATGCAAACCCGGTTTCGTCTACTAGGTATAGCTTTGTAGGATGGTAGATGAAGGTTATAACTGTTACAAGTATTTTTTACTACTGGAACACCTAGGGACATTTGCTTAAGGCTTCAAGACACAAGGCATAAGGATACAGTCAATTCGATGAACGACCGCAATAACTAAGATGATGTGTCAAAGTAGGCGGTTCATAATTCACATAATCTGTGTGTGGTGCGACGTGTGTGATGCGACGTGTGTGATGCGACTGTGTCTGATTCTGAAATAAATATAAACATATAAATAATACTGGACAATTCACACAGCATTATCTAGCCCCAAGCTAAGCAGAGCTTGTGTTATGGGTACTAGATAACTGATATACTTAATACAATACACTACATAGATAGATAGGTATTTTTATACATAGAAAACACCCAGACCAACGGAACAAATTTCTGCAGATCGTACACAAATTTGTTCCGAGGCGGGAATCGAACCCGCATCCTCCTGCGTCGCAGGCGGACCTTCGCCCGCTGCGCCACGGAGGATGTCTAAAATAATTTAAAGACTAGAAAATGTTTCGCATCCCTATTTTCAGGCAGTAAGTAGGCCGATATAATGTGTATTTAGTGCGGTATAGCAATCGCGATCATAACGCACCAATTCGTAAAATAAACGAACACTTTTTAATGGTTGGGGTCAAGCGACGTGCGCCTATTGCTAGCGCCAGTTGATTCATTGGGTCATTGTTTTTGTTGTCAATGGTACTGATTGGCCGTACAAGTGTAGGTAGAGATAATAAAATTGTTTCATACTTTATAGAAGTTCTCGTTATGGTTTTAGGAAACCACTGTTAGGAGAGTACGCGTGCGCGGGGCTGGGAATGAAATCTCACTTTCAAAAGTATCAAAAACAGCGCTGCCCTAAAAGGCACCCTTGACAAAAATTCGTAATTAAATTAATAAAAAATTTCGTACAAATTAACCACGTTTGGCTGACCTGAAAATTCGAAAATATTATAAAGATAATATTGGTTTATTTGTATAAAAATATGTTACACTACATGCTAAACAGTTGGTAGGACATCCTTTTAAGTAGGATCACACTAATATTATAAATGCGAAAGTTTGGATGGATGGATGTTTGTTCTTCACGCCAAAACTACTGAACGGATCGGGCTGAAATTTTGCACACAGGTAATTCTAATTCTGGAATAAAACATAGGCTACTTTTAATCCCTTTAAACGTTTCCATAGAAACAACGCGTGCGAAGCCGCGGGCATAAACTAGTGTAAATATACTTGTGCCAGGATTTCCTGCTCTTCCATTCAAATACATGGATTTAACAAATAAACTAAATTAATTAATATTAATGATTAAATGTACAAATAGACTAAACATATAAGATCTTAGATCATTAAGGATTTAACGAACAGAATAATCAAGATTTTGCTTCACTTAATAATTGGTTTAGCCCAGGTCCCCATTTAGAAAATAGGTCCAAAACTCTACAGAACCCTTCAGACACCAGCTATTTGAGTTACATCTATCGATTGGTCAATTAAACTAATTACTCGTTGACCGTTGACACTGTAATGGAAAGGCGAGAAAGCCGCAGACAGTGGATAACCCATTATTATTGTTGTAATTGGATAAGTCAGGATATTGGAACCTTTTACGCATTGACGTTGACGTTGCTAAGCTATTAGCTCGGACTAAAATATGCGATCACTAGGTAGCACGCGATTGCGATTGTGTTCTAGGGTAGAATATTAATAATAATTTGACGACGTCGAATCTCTTAGTTTTAAACGTTTTTTTTTTTAAGTTTTGCAGAGTTTGTTCTCTAGGATAGAATAGACAAAAATTACATCGCATCGTTTTACATTGCGTACATTATTGAAGTTAAGAGAATGGATTTGATGACGAAGCGTCGTAATTTTTAACCGATTTCGAAAAATTAGGAGGTTCTATGTTCAGCTGTACGTATGTTTTTTGTTTATTTTATTTTAGGAAAAAAGGAACCCTTATTTACTTTGTTGTCCGCCTGTTAGTCTGCCAGTCTGTTTGTCTGTCCATCTGTCAACCCCCTTTTCTCAGGTAGGCGTGGGAGGTATCGAGTGACGTTTTTTATTTTATTTTATGTATCTTCGTCGATTTATCCGTCATGTATGGACCAATTTGGATGATTATTTTGCAGTTGTATAGAGTAGGTATATAACCCGACGTGCTTATGTATTTTTTTTATGCCCGAGGAATTAGTTTATCCCGCAAAACATAAAAAAACAGTTTGTAACTTAGGGATTCCAAGTCGGCATTGAGTTTTTCAAAACAATCAAATTATAATGAAATGAAATGTCATTTATTTTTTGCAAAGAAACACAGACAAAACTATTCCGAAAACAATCATTTATCTAAATATAACTAATAGTTAGGTACTATATTTCTAAGTGGCCAGTAAATTATTTCTGATCAAGTAGTTTGTATCTTACATATTAAAATTTGTGAATGAGTTTCAAAACAAGAAACTATAATTTGAACAGTTTAGACTACAGAATTATTTTTCATCTTTCGAAACCAGGTTTCCAAACAAGAAAACAAATTCTGTTGTCTAAACCAGTTTCGAACCTTTGGTTTCCTAAGTGGCCGAAGGGCTTTAAATCTATGTTTGCGTTGATTGCATTGGCTGGCCTTAGATATCTACGCTAGGCTTGTAAAGCCTGTGTTATAAACATCTATGCCATCCCTCATTGCAGTGAAACTGATTTTATAAGAAACAAATTTTGAAAAAGTAGAATTCCTGTTTATTTACAGATAATACTAGGTTAAATAGTTGGTTCTGTTACCAATCTTGCTTTATTGGCCAGATGTAAGTCAATGGGCACGTCCTTCGAAGGGCATATCAAATTGGCCTCAATGCGTTTCACCGAATCAATTCAGTTCACTACCATCGCGATGCTTTATTAATCAACTCTGATGACATCAGGCGAATGTAGATTTCATATTCCGAGCTTTGATTATTGGGGACTGTCTGCTGAGACATATATAGCACTAGTTTATGCCCGCGGCTTCGCACGCGTTGTTTCTATGGAAACGTTTAAAGGCGATTTCTTTCCCATGGGAACTGATTTATGGAATAAAAAGTGGCCTAAGTTTGATTCCAGGATTAGGATTACTTGTATGCAAAATTCAGGCGTATCCGTTCCGTAGTTTTGGCGTGAAGAGGTAACCAACATCCTACCATCCATCCATCCAAACTTTCGCATTTATAATATTAGTGTATGTATGTATGAATATAGCATAAGCTACTGCCCGCGGTTTCGCACGCACCTTTCCGTGATAAAAAGTCTATGTCTGAAACTGAGATACCGTTAATTGCCTGCCAAATTTTGTTAAGATCCGTTCAGGCGTGAAAGGTGACAGGGAGATTTTCGTAGCTTCAGCCCGCATCCTCGCACGCGTATTCGGTATAATAAGTAGCCTATTATCTAAGTTAGGTTTTGTTCTAAACGTACGCCAAATTCATCTTGATCTGTTAAGTAGTTCTGGAGATCCTAGGTAACAAAAATTCTCATTTCACTCTCGGCTTAATAATATTATTACTAGCTCACGGCTTCATACGCGCTTTTCAAGTAGCCTATGTCCATTCCCGGGATATCATTAACGTCCCTGCCAAATTTCATTCAGATCCGCTCAGCTGTTCAGGCTTGAAAAGATAACAGACAGACAATTCGCCAGTCATTTGTAACAAAAGGCATTACTGCAAGAGAATGGTTCGGGAAGCGATTGAAATTAAGAAATATCCTAATTCTGTCAGTCTGAAACCGTCATCACGTCAATCGTGACGACGGTTTCAGACTCTCTGCCTCTTGGAATCCAGTTAAAGCCAAGTGTACTCGTCGTAGACCGGTTTCTCAGTGCATCACAGATACTGTTAGTGTTTTTTTTTAACCTTTATTTAATTATAGAGGGTTTAATCAACATGATTATGCCACAATCGAAAGTATACTTAAGTTGTTGTATGTTGTCCGAGTGTGCAGATGGACATATCTAGTGTCGAAAACCAAGTGAGGGTAGCTTCAAGTAATGCTGCCCCCGCTTCGCAGAGGCGGTAGCTCCATTACTCCAGTCATCCCGTGACCACAACAGTGTTGAAACCTGTTGAAACGTCGGGAAAAATAGGTAAATAAACGCGATAAATACCCGTTTAATAATACTAATAATAGTTACCAGCTATTCTAATTTTAAAATGGAACTGGGGGTTTCTGGGGGGGTAGCAAATTGAAAACCCTTCAATGCGCTATGCGCTTGTTTTCTTGCGCTGCAAAACCACAATACTAATGTCAAACAAGATGTCGATTCATTGAGAATTTACAACTAAATTATTCATGCCGCCCAAAGCTATTTCGACTAATAATTTCGCATTGATACTTCAGTTTATTGATTGCGCTCTACTTATTTAACAGTCGAACAATTGATACACTTAAAGATGTCCTGTAATCTTCAAATTCAAATTCATTTATTCATTTGTGATACACAGATATTACAGGGATGTTCAGACGTATAATTAAGAGCACTGTGATCTGCCATTTGGCGTAGGTACAAATTTTACATAATTCATCAATACCGAAAATAATATTTATAATAGTGAAGCTGACAAGGAAAAGTTTTAAGAATTAAAAAATAATGCGTTTACTAAATTGCAACGAGTATCAACCACTCTGAACTCTACATGTACTTAATACTAAACTGCATCAACTTACTCCATCCAGGTCAACACCTGGTTACTTTCAGGGATTTACAAATAATACAATTAGATCAAGCTAATTACTTTGTATTAATGTGAAAGAACTAGTTTTTAAATAACAACTATACTTTTAAAATAATTAGGTACATGACGCGAGACAGTTTCTCGATCAGTTACAGCTAAGAAAATGAATCCTCGTTCTACCCGCAAATACAATGACAGATTATCAGCAACGTCTAAGCGATTCCCAAACCTGTGGGTACCCGCATTTTGGCCTGAATATATAAAAATAGCCAAGCGGTAGATAAAAACCCTTTAACACTGACAATCAATTTCAAGCATCGCTCATACTTGCACATTTCAAATCGAGCAAGGTTTTGACACATTCCACCATTTAGCTACGCAGCGCATCTCTCTCTGGTAGATAGGCACCCGTGTGAAACTGAGCGTCAAAGGAATCTTTTGAAAGATTTCATCCTTTGCCCGAGACTCGAAGGCATCAATCATTTTGCAATCCGTTTTCTGAACGAAAAGGGGAAGTTGTTTTGGGTCAAAGCGACTTTGATTTATATTCATGTAAATCTTGATAGATAGGTTGTCTTTAGTTTTGGTAATCTACACTGAGTACTTTTTCATTAAAAAGTGAAGAATAAGGAAGAAAGTACCTATAGAACATCTTCTCTTAATTAAAAGTTACGAAGAACAATTAGAGACCAAGGATAATATTACTCCAGAAACTCAAAACGAAGGAAACCTTAATTAAATGTAAAGGCTTAACCAGCAAACACAAAGGCTTGTAAAGTATTATTTCTCATTTCCCGAGCTTTTATTCAATTATAATTCCCACCCACCCTGAAATCTAAAGGTATCCTATAAGAAATAAAACGTCAAGTGCTAGTCGGACTCGCGCACTAAGGGTTCCATTTAAATGTAAAACCTTGTAAGTTACAAGGTTTTACAGCCGCCAAATTATCATGAATTCATGATTCTAGCTAGGTCAACGAGGAGTAGATAGGTACCCAGGGTACCCTGTATATTTTGGTCCAGGGAGATAATTATTTTCTGTTAATATACCTACTACAAACATACAGTTTTCGGATTTTTCCCTTTATTTGTGCTATACCTTGCTTCTTGCCAAATTTTATGATTCTAGGGCAACGGGAAGTACCCTATTGGTTTTGGCCCATGATGGCGAGAATCAAAAGTATTTTTTTTAAAGAATAAACTACAAATTTACAGTTTTTGGATTTTTTCCTTTACCTACTTGTGCTCTAAGACCTTGCTTTTTACCAAATTTCATGATTCTAGATCTACGGGAAGTATCCTATAGGTTTTGTGTGCATGTGATTCCCTTGGAAATTTCAAAATATTCGGACATAAGCGGCTGTAACTTTTGATTGAGTTGACCTAGAAGTTTAATTTATATTGAGGCTTCAAAAAGGTACGGACTTGAGTATTTGATGTTAATTTCAACTCGATACTTCCACGCGTTCCTGCGAAAAGAGGGTTGACAGACGGACAGAAAGACAGATAGAAGGAAAACAAAGTGATCATATAAGGGTTCCCTTTTTCCTTTTTTGAGGTACGGAACCCTTGAAAGCAACAATCTTTTTGAACTGAGTTCTTATACAGTTGAAGAAACTTGAAGCCTTTGAAGTAGATAGTCATATCGTATGAAAGCGATTTCCACCTCCACGCGTTCCCGCGAAAAGAGGGTTGACAGACGGACAGACAGACAGCCGGACAACAAAGTGATCATTTATAAGGATTCCTTTTTTCCTTTTGAGGCACGGAACCCTAAAATTACAATACCACTATTTTATAAATCGTTTGGCAGTGTCGCGCTCTCCCAACTTACCAAGTTGTAAATCACTTCTACTTGCAATAAAAAGCCCTCCCTTGTCATTTACACTACACTTCCCCAAAGATCACTCATGTAATAATCGGGAGAGAGCTGAATATCAACAGGACCTGAGCACTGCTTATCCGCTCAGTGTCAGCGCGAAAGCCTTACTGGCTTAACGTATTGAAGGTCGCGGCTCCGGATCAAACTTTAGTGAACTGGTCTTGATATTCAGTAAGGAGACTGTTGCAGAATGTATGGGTGGCTGCTGGAAAGTGTTCAGCATTTTATTGTGGTGAGCTCTTTGTAATTTATTTTTATAATGCCAACGAAATCTATTTTTTTATAATTTTGACTTACTCTGCACGGGGCTTCGCACGCGTATTTTCGGTATAATAAGTAGTTAATCTAAGTTGGGCTATGTTCTAAATGTAAGACAAATTTATTCTTGATTTGTTCAGTAGTATTGGAGATTTTAAGTACTTAACAAAACTAAATTCACATTTTACAAACTTTCGGCTTTATAACAAGCTTAATAAAAGAGTTTCTCGCTCTTCAGTTGAAGTGATTTCTGTGTATGAATTTTCGTTGTCACGCATATAAATAAATAAATAATGCAGGACAGTCTAAAGCACATCATCTAGCCCCAAACTAAGCAAAGCTTGTGTTATGGGTACTAGATGACTGATATACTTACTGATATGTAGGTACTGGACATGCATGTAGAAAATAATAACCATAGGAATACACAATATATACTTCTTTTTTATCCGGTTGATCAGGTGGCTAATATAAATTAAATACATACAAGGAATAACTATCATAAAGGCGAAGCTAAGTAGAGCACCTATCTATCAAAAAATCAAAATAATCACCAATTTTAGCATATCTGCGTTCAGTTCTCTTCAGCATTTTCCAGACTATTTAATTTAGCAAAGTATCATAAAACAAAGGTAAAGTACACTTCCTATAACATCTCAGTATTTATGGCATAAATAAATGACAAAAAAAATGTAAAATTTAAGGACTAGAATGATGCTGTAACGCATACTGAATTTTCCTCAGATTTTTGAGGAGATTGAAGTGTAAATATTGTGTGTTAGGGTATGTGTATGTGTGTGTGCGTGTTTGTTAGGAAATCGTTATCTGATTTGACTAGTAGCTAGTTAATTTATTACTGAGCACTGCGTTTCATCCAACGATCCTATCCATTCAAGGTTGCCTGATGAAGATTGCTTCTCAGAGATATGACCGCCATTTGTCACTAATGTTACAGTCTCTTTTATGTAGGTACCCCAAATTATCTTGCGGAGGAAGGCCCTGGTGACCCGTACCACAGGTTTTTGTAAACCGCTCTCGGGCACCAGTCTCTTACAAAACAAGATAACTTGATACAAATTAAGATTAAGCAAAAAAATTTAATTATCTTTTGTAAGAGAGAATAAATACATTATTCAATACAAAAAAAAATGTTGAATTATGTATATTTATTGTTTTAAATGAATAAACAATGCTGGACAATCCGCACAGCATCATCTAGCGCCAAGCTAAGCAGAGCTTGTATTATGAGTACTAGATGTAAGAAACTAAAATTAAACGAGTCGCTTAACTTTCCATACAAACGTGGAGGGTAACTACTACGCTGTTTGATGTTGACCATCCAAAATTAAGGAAAATATAAATTTATCTCGTCATTATTTATATAAATGTATACACCCAAAACCATAAAATAATTAGATAATTTGAAAAACACAAGCTTCTAAACTTTCATATTTCAACACTGATTTTAGCCCAACTTTGGGCGAAAATAAATAATATACGGAGAAAGAAAAACCTAAAATAAAACCCGTACCGACATAGTTTAGCTATACAAAAGTTAAAATAAATTTATTTTGAAAAGATACGCTTTATAGTTTTTCTATAATAATAACCCTTGTGCTAAAAATCTGTTCCCATTTTTTACGCGGCCGTTTCACGAACGAATCATTGTGCATTTCATCCTAGCGCGCGGGTATGTCTACTTGTGTAGCCTTAATACTTTACATAATACATTACCTACATAATACATTACATTATTTTTTTTATTAAACCTACATAAAAAATACCGAAAACACCCGTAACAAAACTTTTGTACCAAGGCGGGAATCGAACCCGCAACCTCCTGCATCGCAGGCGGGCCTTCTCCCGCCGCGCCATCCACATCGGTCGTCTATTTAATAATAAAGTCTATTTATTTTTAATCCTGTACCGAAGCTGGTAGCGAAGCCACGGGCAAAAATAAGTCATTAATATTTTAGAGACCGAAAGAAAACAATGCCAGCAATTTCAGCACGTAATGTTTTCAACTCGATTCTGTTAGCAAATAACAATAAGGTCCGTAAGTTTTGGCGAGTCACGTCCCTAAGTTGCAAAACAAAATATGATCCGATAAACATTGCATACAAATTGATGTTGGCGGTTGGGATAAGGTGTGGACATATTGGTGAGACGTTGGGATTTCGGATAAAGGCGTGAATGTATTGGTAACTTTAGAAACCAATGTACAGTGTAGATATTAGAACATTGTGTATTTTTAACCCCCGACGCAAAAATAGTGGTGTTATAAGTTTAACGTGTCTGTCTGCGTATCTGTGTGTCTGTGGTATCGTAGCTCACAAACGGATGAACCGATTTTCGTTTAGTTGTTTTTGTGTGATAGATAATTTTATCCCGAGTGTTCTTAGCCATGTTTCAAGAAAATCTGATCGGTTTCCAAAATTTTTAATTTTGTTCTTGTACACAGGCAAGTTGACAATGGTTATGAGATTATACTACAAGTGAAAACCTCAGTGGCGCAGCGGGCGAAGGTCCGCGTGCGATGCAGGAGGTTGCGGGTTCGATTCCCGCCTCGGGACAAATGTTTGTACGATCTGCAGATATTTGATCAGGGTGTTCTGAATGTTTTCTATGTATAATAAAAAAAATATCTATCTATGTAGTGTATTGTATTAAGTATATCAATTATCTAGTACCCATAACACAAACTCTGCTTAGCTTGGAGCTAGATAATGCTGTTTTAATTGTCCAGTATTATTTATTTATTTATTATACTCATTTCGCATGGAAACCCGCGCCACTTCGCGAAGTTCAGCGCAATTTCTTTTATTATGAACCATTTTCACAAAGAGCTCTACGTAGCTCTACTACTATTAACTAGCAATAAGTTTTTTAGTTTTGTGAGTAACTGTAGCTCTAGAAAAGTTCAGACAGGTAATCGATCTATCACAGAGGCCCTGACTTGTTTGACGTACATTCACGGTGTCTTACGAGTATATAGACTGGGAATTAGTGTATTCCATTGGTCGTTGTGTCGGTTTTATTTCCAACACTGCGAGTGCTGTGCTAAAGTACCTAACTTAAATTATCTTATCGAAATTTGGGGATCAGCCGTTATTACAAACTTAAATCCTCTCCAAAGGGCACAAAACAAAATTATAAAAACACTATATCATTATAAATACCTAACACCAACGAAAGAAATATATAATAAAACCAAATTATTAAACCATAAACAAATGTATACATACTCTACTTGCATCTTGATAAGAAACATTAATTCTAACTCAATAAAATCAAACCTACAACTACGCAAATAGAATAATCAATACACATTTAGAAACAAATATAAACTAGAATTAGCTAAAGCACGTACTGTTTACGGCAGGAAAACGATTGTATACGAGGGAGTGCAGTTATTTAATAGCTTGCCTAACGAGCTCAAGGAATGTCCTAGCATAAGCATGTTTAAAACAAAATAAAAAAAAAACATTTATAACCTAACCTAAACCATATACTAGTATAGTATTATATTATCTGTGCCTAAACATAAGGTATTATAGCGTACTAATATTAGTTTAAACATAATTTTAAAGAACTTTGTATGTAAGTGAACATTTTTTGTTTTATGAGAATAAACTTCTTTAAACCGAATTTGTAGCTTTCACAGCAGACATCGACCATCGACTTCACTAGTAGGGATGAGTTACTGTGGTCCATTATTCTATCGTTCCCCTGTTGATTTTTCATGTCATTATATTTCACTTCAAGTTCTTTTATTATATAATTATATTCAACTACAAGGTTTTTCAAGTTACTCCTCTCGCTTCTAGCTCTGCGTCAACACTATTTGGATTTTGATTACATAACTCCTAACCATAACCATATATTACATAACTCATAACCTATTTGGTAACAAAGCCTTTCAAATGTTTTTCATGCTAAATAGGTCAACTTTGTTTCACGAAGTTATTTCTTAGATTTGCGTTGATTTTCAAATGATGGAAACCAGTCACAAAGAAAAGTTATAAACTTAATGAGAGGTGGTGACCTTTTGTTGATTAACCTTTTTGTTTGCAGCAAGAATGCGGCGAAGAAATATGGGAGACGATCCTACGAGATGCAGGTGCGAGAAACACAGTCTTCAGCGCTACACAGGTAAGTAATGAACTTAAGAAATCAAATTATACCACAAAAAAAATAGTTTTTTTTTTAAAGTCCCGTTAAAGTCTAAAAAATTTGGGAAAATTTTTGCCCTGAGTGTGAAGACTTACGCACGTACGCGTATAATAACAAAAACTTTAACAATAAACTTCTATTATGTTCAGTATGTACGGTTTGCATACCCGTACAGTGCTGACTTTACGTTATGACGTGTTTTAACGGCTAATTAGAGCCAGTCGCAAACAACTGTCCTTTGGGCAACACGTCACGGCGTACACTCGCGACCATTAACTTTACTTTTAACTTACGTACGATTTAACCGTGAAACTTAACAAAATCTTTTAACTTACAACTCTACCAACAACTTATAGGATTGTGGGGGGCACACTACGCACCCTACACAGTATCCCTTGTGACAAACAAGAATATATCTTCGGGATTGGACATTATTCAGTCGCCACAAGCAATGGCGCTATAAAAGCTAAATAAAACGCGTAGAAAGAGCGTAGGTGTTCTGCCGTGTCCTGTAAATTACATACTTATGGCCATTTTTTGCCATGGATACTTGATGTAATATTTAAATTTGGATTCCTCCGTATAAAAATTTAATTTGTTAGCAAATTGTCTGCATGTAAATATCGTCAATATCCTGATAGTAAATTGTCGTTCACAGCAATACCCCGATGCCCTGATGCTACGTCTGGCCAGCGCCCTATCCCGTTTCATCACTCGAGACCCCAACAGCCCATCGACTTCCCGCCCTGCTAGCCCAGCTCCAAGAAAGACCTCCTTGAAGTCTAAACCCAGCTGGCGCAGTGCCTCCGTACACGCTGACAACAGAACCCAGGGCTTCAAATGCCCATTCACAGCCACAAATGCTCTGACTGCAGTTACAAAGAAGGAGATAGACGCCTACAACTCTTCAGAGGAAATAAGACCAACAGACCAAGGGAAAGAACCCGACGTTAATGTGAGAGAACTCTGCCGACGCAGCCTCTGTATAACATTAGAAGAAAAGAAAGGGATAGAGGAGCCAATCCAAGAAACCGCTGTAGAGACTGAAGAGGAAGAAAGTTCTACTGACGCTGTAGCGCCAATAGCTCCCAATGACAGTGAAAGCCCAGTGACGCCAGAATCAGCACCAACTTCCCCTGATTCTGAGGGTAAGAAAGCGATCCATAAACCAGCGATTCGGAAGACCAGCTGCACGGTGGCTTTGGATGTCTACAGGCGACGCGGGTCTATCATCCCTACGAGAACGAGACAGAACAGCCTCAGCGTGATCTATGGAGAGAAACTGAATACAATGAAGGAGAAATTTGGCACTCCTGAGAAAGCAATGAATTTCTTTGGACGGTGTTTCGTAAAGTTCTTCAGCAATTACGGGTAAGATAACACTTGAAGACCTAGATATTTTCCATAAGACTGTGTCTTCTGTTTTTCTGAAATAAGGTTAGCCTGTTTACGAATTTAAATAGAGGTCTAAATTTCTATTTGCATTAATAACGGGTGGGCTGGCCCACCGCAATAAATGAAGCTATTAATATCAATTTTGAGGCAATCTACATATCGCACTTTGAAATAGGCGGCCTAAATAAAGTTTATTGATATTACAGCCATAATTTTTTTTTCTATCTAATTCACCCATCAGTTAAATTCTAAGAAGATTTGCAATGTGATTTCACAAATCAAGCAATAAAATAATAGATTAGATTCCTAAGCTTTTACACATTTTACGTGTTGTCCACACATGTGATTTACTCGGCACTCAAATTGTAATCGTTACGATAAGATTAAATCCCATCAAAACCACGAATGTGAAAACGGGGTCAAATTAGATAATGGCTTTCCCGATAAAAGATCTGAAATCTTATAAGTTCCATTAATCGTATACCGTTTCGGTCTATCACATTAATATAAATCAAATCAAATCAAAAACTCTTTATTTCCATAAATACAATAAATGTACACTTAGAAAAGGTCAAATTATAAAACTAAACACTGACCCGGAAATAAAGTGATATTTTGGATTTCTGTCGCTTCGGTATGTAGACTAAAGTATAGAAGCGACGAAGATACCTTTAACGCTTTATACGCTTTTACGAAGAAGAAATAAGTCTAGGTCGATGCCCGATAATAAGATCCATAGAAATAAACTACGCTTGCATAATTATGACAACTATTTCCAACAAAAAATAAAGCAAAATGATAGAGTCAATTGTCAATTTCAAATTAAACATCCAACGTGTGTAGTGTACGTAAGCTAGTGTTAATAATAGTCCTAGCCCTACAAACTATGTAGGTACAAGTTATAGTTGAAATAAGCTATGACAAGATGTAACAAAAACTTGTCTCTGCAATAACCAGACTTAGCTCGGACCCAAGGCAATGTCGTCTTTCCGTGGATTAAGTTAATAGAGCTAAACTACAGCAAGTTCACAAATTACTCCAACACACGGTGCCACATACGACTAGAATATCTCTTGTACCTACAGGGATAAAGCCTCTCCAAGACAGACGCGAGCGTAGCGGCCGTACAATTTATAATTATGTGTTTAGATAGGAATCACTGTCTGTCTGTTTTTTTTTTCTTCGCTCTTATTCTGCGTACAATGGTTTTCTTTCCCTCTCAAAAATCTCGTGTTTGTCATAATTGAATATTTTGTTTAATTATACAATAATAGTAAATTGATTTCAACGACATCAAGTGTATATAAATAAGTACCTACGATGGAATAAATGAAATGAAATACTTTTCGTGAGACGTTGGGAATGAGCACGTCTGACGCGAGACGTTGGGAATAACTCAAGGAGATTCTCTGTAAATTACCAGGTATTTTGTTGCTAATCTACTAAAGCACACTGCTTATTCTGGCCTGGAGCTTAGTGTAAGTAGGTTTATTCCTTTCATAATGAAAATTCCAAAGACGGTCTGATCCAATCTTCTCTAGGTAAACGGCACTAATAAGGTTACTTTACGCGTATTATGTTTGAGAGGAATTTGTTCAGAGAAAACAAGAATGTTTATCCCTCAAACAAATAAGATTCTTGCATATGAATATGTGTCCCTCCCTTGAAGTAAAGCAAATAGTAAGTACCCAGTTCTCCACAATTATCTCTGTTGCAAACTTTCCTCAATTTAGGCCCGTTAATAAACATTCAGAGTTCGGTTGTCTGGTATCAAACCGCCGAAAGCAAATAACCGAAAGTTGACGGGGCGTGAAATCGCCTACTCGTTCTGACCACTCTAATAAAACTTTCCATGAGTTATCGTCCTTTATCACACAGCTATTTTCCTCTACAACTTTCTGTTGCCAGATTTTTAGCATCAGTAGCTAAGGGACCTCTTAGTACCTACTCAAGTTTCCAAAACGATTATTCCATGAAACTCGAGATTTTCGTTTAAGATTTTCTTCTTTTTTCAATTTATTAAGGGAAGACAACTATGGTGCATAGACTAACAAATATTACAAAATTATGGTTAGTACCTAAATCTAAATTTTAACAGTTTCACCCAGTGGTGAAGAATTGCATAGACATCGTACTTTTCTCATCATTTTTTTTTTATTCTGTTGCTGCTATCTCTCACTCTGCTCATGATTGATGCTACTCGATTTCGCATAATCATTATGAAGTTGAAATTGAGCATAATCTGTGTCATTACATTACCAACATTGAATAAATTATTTTATGTCAACTACCCACCCTACGGCCTTACAGAATGGGTTCATCACCCCTGTTTTGGGTTCTCACCACACAAAAAATTGTTATTGGCGACATGACATACTAACGGGTGTAAAGCCGTTTCCGACCTAGCCAAACCGATGCGAGCGATACCATTTACGCTCATAAGTCGTAGATTTATCTACGACTTCACATCTAAAAATCTGGGGAAATTCTAATCACTAATTCTTCTATGATTACTCCGCAATGACATTTCCTTCCATCTCCAGCTACGACACCATGATCCGCGCAACTGGTCGGTACTTCTGCACATTCCTGCAGTCCGTGGACAACATCCACCAGCGCATGCGGTTTACGTTCCCACGCATGCGTTCGCCAAGCATGCAGCTGACAAGGGCGCATATACATGGAGCTGAGCTGGTTTACAGCAGTGGGAGGACTGGCTTCACTCACTACCTTATGGGTAAGCGACAGCAGCAACATAGGAGAAAATAATTGGTGACTTTTTCGAGTAATTATCGCACGCTTTCCTAAGGCCATTAGTCTGTTACGCTTGGTTGGATAGAATCAAATATTGTAGACACAAGGTCTTTAAAAGACCTATGGATAACACCATATTTTAAAGAGAAATTCTTTATACGTACTGCAATCACTAATTTGACCAACTAGCGTGGACAACAATCAATAAAGACCAACCTTCTAGTTTAAAGGGAGGTTCATTTCCACCAGTAGGCTCTTACGGGCTATTGAAGGAGATGGGGCAGAGTACGAACCTTTAGATAACTGAAAACCTATGCTAACAGATAAACTGGAGTCGTTAGCCAGTATTACATTTAAAGCAGTGCTTTTCTTTCCTCGTCATTTAATCCTCTTCTTTACCTATTCAGGTCAGCTGTACGAAATAGCCGAAGACATATTTTCCCTGAAGCTGAAGGTGTCAGTGGTAAAAGAGAGCATGGAAGGGAGTTACTACGTCGCGGTTCTTCGCCTCGAGTTCGACAACAGTGATTATGTAAGTTTGAGATGGATTACCCAAGACAAAGGAGATGAGGGGAACAACCCCATTCCATCGAAAACAATATCGTATCCAATTCCTAGACACAAGTGCGTGCGTGGTTTACATGATCAGACATTTTATGTTACTAAAGGCATGTAAGCGTTTTATAAGCAAAATACCAAATTCAATTTAATTCAATTCACTACGTCTATTTCAGCATAAGAACATATTTCATAGAAAAACTAATAAGGTTATTATAAACATTAAAATTTGATGGGACACACAATCTGCCTTCACAAACGCATAACAATGTGTGCTCGTCCAGTGCTTCATGAAAGCACAGTCCCCGTCCAGCCTTCCAGCCATAAGTATCAGATAGCTACTGGTACCGCCCCTGACGGCGCATCAGGGACGCTGTTCTGTTGCTGATGATTGCGAAAAAGTCATCTGCGCGTAATTCTGCAAAGATCGACGACGCGCTACAGAAGCGGGGAAAAACGAACGTACAATATTTTTAATTTTCAGACCAACCCTGTTGATCCATGAAATTATGACCTAAGAAACTTTCACAAATAAAGTAAGGTTAACTTACAAGCAACACAATCCCAAACTTCAGGTTTTCATTGTTTTCGCCCCATTAAAGGTTTTCTTATTTATGAGAAGTAATTTGGTTGCGCGAAGTTGTTTGAGAGCGGCAAATAAATATTGGAAAAGACAAGGACGATCGAGGTTCCCGAATTACTATTGACCTGTTAGTTAGGTAATACTCGAAATCGCTTTTAGAGAGACAGGATTTTTAAAAGAGAATCAATAGCTGATAAAAATAGCGCACACTTTCATTTGTTTTACATGTTTGTAGTGATTAAATGGTATCGGAATAAGTGCATAGTGCTAAGGGCTATCTGATTCAGGGCTTGGAATAGATTGGATTAGATATACCTTTTCTTTGATATTGCGTAGTATGGGAATCTCAGAAACCACATTAATTATACTACAAGGGTACAGTGAACGTTAGTTATGAGGGGTCTGTGTGTATATATAATAACATAAACAATTATAATAAAAAGCTTTATTGCGGGAAACATTACACAAAAGTACGTAGGTACAAGTGTTTTTAAAGACTAAGCGTATCCTGCAATTGGTGGTGTTATCCCTTGCAGGGATTTCTACCAGACAAACATAATTCAAGGAACCCTATATCTTAGGCTACCTATGAGAAAGCTAGTTGTAGCTAGCTGTGTGTAGTAGTTCGCCAGCCATGTATAGGAGGAAGAGGGGACGCCAGTCGGGCCGCGGAGGTTTTAAATGTTCCCGTGGTTCGGCGAAAATGGCGAGATGGACACCGGAGAGGTTCTTAGTGGGGATTACGTAGTACTCAGGGCGTCGAGTCCCACATAATTCTGGTCACCCCCAGACCAGTCTATACGTAAACGAATTTCCTTGCCGAATAAAAATAGCGCACTGTCAGTGAGTCGGACAGCTGTGGTTGCTCACTATCCCCCGAACTAATTATTACCGTACCTCAGGGGGGAGTAAACACCCATCTGCTCCAGCCTCCTTGACAGTAAGCCTAACTCAACTTTGCATGATATAATCTCTCGCTCTGCGCTTTTATGTCCGAAGCAGGTATCATATGGACTTCATTCCCAATTTACGTTGTCTGGGTCTAGGTTAGGTTCGACTCTACTACGAATGTTTTGCCAGTAATCGTCTGTAAAACTCATAAGCAGTTAATTCTCCCTTATGAAGTCTGTACCGTCCAATAACCGTTGAACCAAAACTGTTTTGAGTGCCTATTGTAATTTTATATCTAGGACCTTTATGGCAGCGTCACAATCTGTTCCTATCATTTATGTATGAGTATTATACCTACTACCTTTATCTGTACAAGTTTATTTACTTATTTTAATTTAAGCCCTAGCTATAGATATGTGATAATATACTGATATACCTGTTTAATACAATACTTAAATATCTATAGTTACCCATAAGACAAGCTCTGCTTAGCTTGGGGTTCGATGATGATGTGTGAACTAAATGATAAATGATATTATTGCATAAAACATGGTACCTATACAAGGTGGTTAATGTTGTCCAGATCGACCACCACGTTTTATGTGAAATGATTTTCCAGCATTTTTTTTTCTGTTGACCTAAGAATGAGGAAAACACTGCCTTGCCATTTCCTAAGAGTTGAGAAGTTTATAACTTAGGGGTAAGGAAGAATAAAATAGATACTTTTACGACAATAATAATAATTTGATTGTTTTAAAAAAAACTAAAAACCAGCTTCGAATCTTTCAATTTTACCCTGTTGTTAAGTTTTCCAGGACAAATATTATTATATTTATGTGTGTATTTATTTATGTTACGATTTATTAATTATATTTTTCTTTGTTCTAAATCAAGTAATAGTGTGGGATAACGCACTATAATAACGAAAAACCTTTCTTTTATTTTCTAGTACTACCTACTAAATTGTTGTTCACACTACCCAAAGGTTAGCAGGTAGAGAATGCTATCTAGCATTATGTTCGCCTATGTACAACTTTTGTGCAATAAAGGATATTCTATTCTATTCTAAATATCCCTCGGGTATAATTTTATGGGACCACCTCAGGATCATTTTCTATACAATAGCGAAAGAATCATCCAAATCGGTCAACTATTGACGGAGTAATCCACGAACATACACAAAAAAATACAGACAGCCGAGAACGTCTTCCTGTTTTCGAAGTCGGTTAAAAACTTGTATTTGGTCAATGGTATAGAGTTCCAACGAAACTGAGTCAATATTCCTATACCTAGAGCAGTTTTTGAAAGAGGGACATTAATAACAAGTAAACGTTCCGTGGTCGTCCCTAACTCGCAATTAATTAAGCCCCAACTTTCCTATCTCTTATCTTGTCCCATTAAGTAATCCCATTGCCTTTCCTTGCCCTTGAAATACCAAAATTGGCCCGAGTAGTCAGTTCCCACGAACGGAAAAGTACCTAGATATAGTAGATAGATAGATAGAGATAGAGAAACATTTATTGACAAACACAACTCTGATACAGCACAGAACAGAAATAGTAGGTACATAACTTCCGTTCGTATGTATCGCTTCGTATGGATGCCATGTGGTGCCGGCTTAGAATTTGCACCACCTCAACTCTTCCCGCGGCTGTGTTAATAGGCGACTAAGGGATATTTACCGGGAGCGGGCAGCAGCGCCTCCTGCAGAATAATTCTACCACCGAACTGCGATCCCCAACCCGCATGCCCAACGAAGGGATTATGGGCATTACCTACCACCCATGAGATAAAGGCCTAAAAGGCGCTTATCAGGGGGATGTCTGCGTCCAGCAGTGGACCAATATAGGCGATTGATGTTGAAGAGGTATCGCTCAAGATCTTGAACCTCAGCGCTAGAGTAAATATTGCGGCTCGAATTTATATCTTGCAATTAGAAAGGGCTAGAATTATTAATGTATTTACTCACCATCAGGTGAAATAGTGGTGAAACGAATTCACTATAAAAAAAATTACGACCTCTGTGGTGAAGTGGACGAAGGTCCACCTGAGATGCAGTTGATTGCGGGTTCCATTCTCGCTGCAGGGAAATGTGTGATCCTATGATCTACAAATATTTGTCCCAGATCTGGGTCTATTTAAAGTACTTTCATAAATCTGGCTGGTACCACCTTCAGCTTATGTTTGGGCTTGATGATGCTGTGTGAATTAATCTAGCATATTATTATTCTTACCTACAGGTCCAATCTCTGATGATGCGCAAGAACCTTCCTTGTCCGCTGCCGTCAGTACCAGCGTCTCTACTTCTTCAGCTGTTTCCTTTCGGAGTCCTGCTGGATAGGAGAATGAAAGTCATAAAGGCTGGAGATAAGGTAAGAAGGTTTTATATGAGTGTTGCTTATGGATTTTTTTAATAACATAGAGTGCAGCCTTTACTTTTAAAGTAGGTAGGAAGTATTCAAAACGCATCAAAAGATCTACAAAGAAATTTTTTGTGACAAACTTTTTATCTATTTTGACTACAGAATCCTGAATAAAATGTTGTATATTATTTTACCTTTTTCTAGCTGATTGCGGCGTGGGGTGGTCCGTACAATCGCATCGCTAAATCGCCGATATCCGAAATTCTGCGCCTGAGAAAACCAAAAGTATCGTTTACTTGGGATAAGGTATGTAGGTTCTACTAGTTTAGTCAGCTTAATATGTATGAAGATAACAGATGTTCCGAAGAAGAAAGTAAGATTATTTTATACGTCTCCTTCAATATTCACAGGAAAATTCTACAAGCAACTTACTTCCATAACTATTTTTATTAAACTTGAAAAAAAAGTCAACATCAGGTGATGATTTAAGGGGCAAAAATTTGGTTAAAACGTGATCAATTCACATAAAGCATTTCAAAAAATGCAAGTTCACTTGAACCAGTAAAAAGCTCTGCGCTCCAATACCGGTACCACACAGCACAAAAACGTGAATTCAAATATGTACTTACACTCGTTATCTTTAGATACATTTTACAGTGACAAAATGACTTCCCATCTTCAAATGAATGGTCCGCGAGTTGTCTTTCATCTGATGCCATCAATATAAAATGCCTCTAAATTTTACGAGTTAAAGCCTATATTTGAATGCACATTTTTTTCATAGGTGCTTAACGAGTGTGCGATAAGTTTTCTTTTAAATGTGAGAAACTTACGTAATCTTCCAGGTGGTGTGCATGCAGACAATGATCTTCGAACTGGAGCTGGTGCGATGGCGAGCGAAGTGCGTGGGGGATTCCCGCCGAGGGTCGCAAGGAACCAGGTCCATACTGCTGCGAGGGCCCATCAACTTCCTTGAAGAGATTGATTCGTTGATCTTCTTGTGCAGTCCGATGTAAGTGACCTGGAGTCTTAAAATGTCTAAGGAACTTGAGTAAGTACCTTTTATGGTGTGAGACTCTCCGCGTCGATAATCGCAACCTTGTAAAAGAGGGGACTTCTGTATTGATCGAGAATTCTCTAGCGATTGTTTTCGCAAGAAACTTGACCTGAAGCTCTTGCAAAGACTAACACTTATAAGATATTAATGATCAAACTCAAAAATCTAACCACATAATCAGTAGGTAGGTACTAAGAACTGATTGGAAAAGTTTATTCACTTAGCTTGCGGCATTGCTTTTCACAATTTGCAGGCGTTGTTTCGATGATTTCTTCGTTCTCAAACACATTTCACAATAAATTTATGTTTATTTAACATTTGCCGTCTCATAGTAGGTATACACATTATTATCTATAACAATTTTAAATGTCCATTGTCCAGCTTCAACGATCTGGAAGAGCTACGACAGGCTGATCTTTTCATGGCTGACATGAACGGGCACGGCCTGTCTAGGGAGATGCTGCTGAAAGGTTGGCAGCATCTGTCACGGCTGGAGCTGCTGTTTGAGAAGGCAGAGAGCCGGAGTACGTCCTTGGAGAAGTCTATCAGGTTTGTAACGTTGATAAAATACAAAATCCTATTCTAGTTCAGTATAGAAAAAATCCCTCCACTTATGGTGTCCTATTTCTTTATTTATTTAAAAGACCTCTCTGCGAAAGGGACACATAACCATGATTTATCTTAAATTCTGAGTCCTCGCAGTTAGAGGGGGTCACAACATGGCACTTCTTCAGCTATTAGATCAAAATTATTTCTCAAATAACAAAGACATAACAAGCTTGTTTTAAACATAATCGACTATTTTGACGGTATTTTATCAAGATCCCGAGGCTTCTTTTATATTGGTAATAGGTTCGTTGGCTAGAACTGCTATAAGATAATCATTTATGGTTTCTAGGTTGTTGGACCAATGGAAGAAACGTGGTGATCAGCTGCTGTACTCCATGATACCGAAGGCGATAGCAGATCATCTCAGAGCTGGCAAGGATCCTATGGCTGCTTGTCAGGTGTGTAAAACAACATGGGTCCAAACTCTTCCAAAGACTAGAAGATCGTAGTTAAAGAAGCCTTATCTTTCGTAGAAAGTTCTATAGCCTTAAAATTCTGTTGGTAGGATTTTGTAGTGTTATAGTACCTAAGTAGGAAGGTTCTGCAAACTAACCGACGAAATCAAAATCCTAAGAACTTCTATTGTTGTTTCTATTGTTTGTGTAACCTTAACCTATATTTTTATCGTGTACTTAACTATAATATTTTACCACTAAATTCCTATTATTTTGACCTTTATCTTTGTATTGTATCTAATATTTGTAATGTTTAGTCGACCCATAATTTGCTCACGCTCTGGCACCATTTATATAGAAAAACACTAATTGACACTATTTTGATATTCTGTATGTGATGTGATTTTTCAGTTGGGAGTCCTTAAATAAATTAAATAAATTGTTGATCCTTTTCAGGCGTTTGAAAGTGTGACGATAATATTCTGCGGGATGAAGATAGCCGAGGCAGGATCGAGAGCGGATGTAATGCAAACCGTGGCTTACATGAACGACGTCTACTCCAGGATCGACCGCCTTCTAGATACACATCGGGTTTATAAGGTGAAGAGATAAGATGGAAATACATTTTGATCGAAGATTGAATTACTTGTTCTTAAAATACATTCAACATTTAAAGGTCTGCCACATTTGAGCATCTTAAGTAGGTACCTACCTACAAGAGGTGGCTTAGCCAGTTTTAGATTGTTTTGTTGATTTTACTACACACACGTAGGTTTTTCTTCAATCTTAAATTTAAAAACGTAATCGCTTAATCTAACTTACGCGTTTTTTATATCATACAGAAAACGTGCCTACCTACTTTGTATTTTACATTGTATCATACTTATTTCTAATATTTTGCGAACACTATTTTATTTACTTATTTATTTCGTTATTGACATTTTATATTTTCTAGATAAACCATCTACTATCACACACACCTGATAAATTAAATACAAACGCCGACTAAATGCAACGTTTTTCAAAAATATTCAGTGAATTCAGTCTAATAAATGAACTTCCTAAAACACAATCCATTCCAAGCCACTATCCGAACCCGAAACGCTTCGTCACCGCGATCTAGCGCTCGGCCACGTTTAGCAGCGACATCTAGTTATGACGTAGGAACTACACTGGCAGACCAATGAAGGAATAGAAAGTTTATCTTATTTGTAACTTTTGAGTAAAAACATGTTACAAAATGCACACTTACATATATTATAAATAATGCTGGACAATTCACACAGCATTATCTAGCCCCAAGCTAAGCAGAGCTTGTGTTATATGGGTACCTACCTACCTAGGTACTAGATAACTGATATACCTACTTAATACAATACTCTACATAGATACATATTTTTTATTATACATCTATAGCATCAAGTTATTTTGTTCCCAGGTGGAAACTGTCGGGACAGTCTACATGCTGGTATCTGGAGCCCCAGAAAGACGAAGGGCTCACGCAGCATCAGCGGCTAGCGCAGCTATAGCCATATCGCGTGCTCTACCCTGTTTAACCATCGGCAAGTATTTTTCATTCACTGATGAATCATTCATCAGTGATGACTCTTGTCTTGTAGTGATATTTTTTTTCACAATGGCGTTTATTCCTTTCAAGGTGGAATGGAGAGCTCCTTTGCTTTCCCTATAACGCAGTTACGACCACTTAACTTTCTTGTGTACCTAAAGCAAAATTGTCATTAGTATTTTTTTAGATTTTGATATAAGCATCTTATAGAACAAGTATATGGTTTCTTTTCAAGGAATCCACTCAGGCCCCTGCGTGGCAGGTGTCCTCGGGCTGCGTCTTCCGAGATACTGCATGGTTGGTGATACCGTCAACACTGCCAGTAGGATGCAAACCACTTCTGAGGTTAGTTTTGTTTTGAAACGATACATAGCATCCCGGATTTAGACATGGTTATGGATTTATAGACTGGGTTGATATTTTGAGGTACCTACCTACCTACACTAATCGTGAAATCCCACTGGTAACTGCCGCCATATGCAATTCGTGAAGCCCACGAGGAAGTGTGTTTCTAATTAAAATTCTATTCCAGCCTGGACGAGTCCAAATATCATCAGAGACAGCCTCTCAGCTGCCTTCCGGAAGGTTCCGTCTCCGGAAACGAGGACTCATCAAAGTGAAGGGGAAGGGAATGATGGACACCTTCTGGCTAGAGGGAGAAGTGGAGGAAGAATATCAGCATGAGGCTTTGCAACTATTTTCAGCCTTATGCGGCGAAAATTAAGATTGTTTTTGGTCAAGTTAATTTTTATAACAATAATAGGTATTAATAGGTAGATGATGATATTTCTTCGGAGGCACGTAGGCATAATCGCAATAATTTGTTAGATAACATCAAAATAACGATTATATCTGTAAAGAATGACCTTTCAACGTACGTATAAATTACCTTTATAGATTACCTTTAGGTATGAATTTATCTATCCAAATTAATAGAGAAAGATAAAAAATGTAGACATCAGAGGCAAATTATATTGAATGTGGATTGCACAATATTCTCTTGGACTTTAGAATATAATTATAAGTTAAAATAAAACACCAAAGTTATAATAATCATACTTTTATATCAACAGACGAATTAAATTCGTGGTATTATTTATATTTAAACTTGATTTCTATAGATGCGAATAGGTACAATCGTAATATATTTTTTACATTATTTTTAAAAGATACAAGAACGACTTATCTACAGAATAAATAAGTTTACTTGTTCTCATTTGAATGCATAAATACTATTCTATTTAAATTAGGTACTTAGGTAATTACTTAGTCATAAAGTTCTACAAGAAAGTTTTATTCATCAGGTTAGGTTCCTCTACCTACATATAACTTTCTTAACTCTATGTTTAAATTCATCTATTATTTATATTTATCAGTATATAGAGAATGTGCTACATTTAAGTAAATAGTACAATGTATTAATATTTTATGTCATTATCATTGCTTTTAATTTGTGCTAAGGCGAAGTCAGTGTTGTACGATGTATTTTTTATATTTTGCATATAAAACTAGGTGCCATTTGGATAAAACATTCGCTATTACTTACATCAAATCTATTTACCCTAGAAAAAAAAGGTGAAACGTCGTCTACCAGTAAGAGGACATTCACATAGGACAAGATGATGTTATCTAAAAGATAACGAGCTATTAGCAGCTTCGTCGATTATTTTAGGCACATTATTAATTTACATAAAAAAATCGTATGAATTATCATTTCTTATACATCCCTAGGGCTAGCTAGGGCTCTAATTCAGACACGTTTTTTACGCCGTGAAAATCTACGGTTAATTCGCCGTGTAAAGGCACGGTCCTCCGTGTTGTGGTTCACTATGGAACCTTATTGACGGTACCGTGCAATCACAGCGAATAACTTTATATTTTTACGGCGAAAAAAACCTGTGTGTCAAGAAGCTTCCATAGTGATCCATAAAACACTAACGACCGTGCCTTCACCCGGCGAATTAACCGTAGATTTTCACAGCAAAAAAAAAACATGTGTGAACAAAGACTTTTAGTAAGCTGTCTAGAGAGTGTCCTCTTATGCAAAATACTTGACATTATCGGTACTTATCAATAACATAACTATCACAAACGTGTTCCGTTTGACTTAATGCCATTTTACATCAGCTGTAACAATAAATAATTTGTTGCGGTTCTGTTTCTATGCTAATATGATAAATATAATAGCTTAATATAATAATTATGTTAGATACGAAGGCTAGAATTTTACATGAGAGCTACATATATGAAATATATACTATATAGATTTTTATTGATTATAAATAGAAATACTGATCACTATCACCAACTCAAAACGACGTTTTTTAGGTTCCTAGAAAGAAACAAGTCGACTCTTGGCACTAAGGTCATAAGGGACGGTATCTAAGTTATTTATACATAATTTGCATACCTGCAAAAAAATAAAATACTATTTGTAAATGCATACTTAATTCAATTCTTAATTTTTCATCGGTGTCATTATTTTCATAATTCATAATTCATTTATTTCAAATCAAGCAAACTTATTATGTGTAACAAATAATTTAAAGAAATTTTATTTCTGTATTTTACCTGTAGCTGAAAGTAGTATAGTTACTTATCCAATAAACACAAAAATAAAGGGAATCAAATACCTTCAATTTATTTTTGTTTTATTACAAGCATTTTTTTGTAGTCTTAATATTTACAAGACAAGATTACTCGCCCACGTACAAATTAAACAATAATAGATAAATAGAAAAAAAACAGCAGATTAGATGAAACCTACAAACAAATGAAATAGAAGTTATAAAAGTAAATCAACATAATTATTTACAGTTTATAAATAACGACATAGGGAGCTACCTGATTTTCAATTTATGATTTTTGATTCGTTTTAAAAATAAAACTAAAACTAAATAATTTCTAAAAAATTACAATATCAATTTGATCCATATCTATCAATATTGTTGGAATGCATTTGGTTATTATTATTAGTGACTTAAAATGGCGCTAAATGTTTAAAAAGTTATAATAACAACATTTATATAAAGTTAAAAAAAGTTCAAAATTTCGTTTTAACTGCTGATTTCGTTTAAATTTCTAATCTCTATTCTACCATTTTAGGCTCTGTCGTTCGAACCGACTTCAACCACTATTGAATAATACCTAAGGTTTTTAATAGTTTCATGAAACTTTACAAAAGTGATGGTAGAGCCACTTATAATATGCAACGGTGTATAAGTACATAGGTAATATCATTCGGTAGTTATAGAGATGTTCAGTCTTTCTAAAATTTAAATGAAACTAGCTGACTCGTCTAGCGAATAAGTAATTTAAAACATCACTTGAAATCATTACGCGAGTTAAATCTAGAAGTCTCTTATTCGAAATAATATCAATAACCAGGTTTTTGCTGCTAATTTAAGGAGTAAATTTTGCTTAAACTAAGCCAAAAATAAATGGCAAGATAATCTTAAGACCTTACGTTACAATTTGCTGTGTAAACTTTTTGCAATACATAATATGCTCATGAATAACCTATGCGCTTACAACTAATCTACTTTTTAAAGAGAGCTGTGACCTCCTCGATAGTCTTATTCTTAGTTTCTGGTAGTTTGAGGTACGTGTAGATGAAGAATAATATTAAAAGTACAGTATACGGCAAGAATACGTACTCCCCGAGGGCTTCCGACATCGGTATGAAGGTCAGGCCGACCACGAAGTTCGCCAGCCAGTTCACAAGCGCGCCAACGCTGACGGCGGCGCTCCTCGCTCCCTGCCCAAACATCTCCGACAGGATCATCCAGGGAATAGAACTGGGGCCCACGCCAAAGAACGCCACGTACAGGAATGTGAAAATAACCGCAAATATACTCATCGTCGCGTTGTTCTCGTATGTAAAGAAGGCGATAGTCATTAAGACTGAGAAGACAGCCATACCTCCGAGACCGCAGAGCTGTAGGGTGCGTCTACCCAGGCGGTCCATGAGCGGTATCGACACCAGAGCCATGAAGAATAGAACGCTACCTACCCCGATAGATGCCAACCTAGCTGCCTCTTCTTCAAGTCCAGCTTCTACGAAGATCGTCGAAGAGAAGTACAGAACCGCGTTGATACCGCCCAGCTGCTGTGACAAGTGCATCACGATTCCAATCAACAGAGGCTTCCGCAGAGCTCCGATCCTTAGCAGATCCATCACTGTGAATTTTTGTTCCTGTCTAGCTGCACGGTCTTCTTCTTGCATATCATTGATTTCATTCTCTATTTCAGCGCTACCGCGGATTTTGGATAAAGCTACACGCGCTTTCTCCTCGTCTTGTATACCAAGAAGCAGGAACCTAGGCGATTCGGGAGCGAAGGGCAACATTACACACTGAACAGCTGACGGGATAATAGCTAATCCAAGAAGCCATGGCCAGCCCTCATTACTACCGAGGATTAAATCGATACCCAAGATCTGTGCTCCGACCAAGCCGAACGCTACGGCCAACTGATTAACAGTCCCGAACGCGCCGCGTAAATTAGTAGGGGCTACTTCGGAGACGTAAGTAGGCGAAGCGGTGGTGGCGAAGCCGCAGTTGACGCCAATCAAAAATCTGCCAATGATGAGCATGGCTACCGAGTTCGCCGTCTTGCTGAACCCCATCAACGCAGCTCCAAGTAGTCCGAAGACAGCGTTGAAGAATAAAGCGTTCTTGCGGCCGTACCGCTCGGTCATCCAGCTAGCGAGAGGGCAGCCGATCATGCCACCAATGGCAAATATGGAGACTACGATGCCAAAGATGAAGCTAGGGGAGGAATACCCGTTTTCTCCGATGAAGTTTTCAATGAATGTGCGCGGTGCGTTGATGACGCCGGTGTTGAAGCCGAACTGCAGCATGCCGAGCACGGCCGCCGCGACGGCGTACAGCAGCGCCCCCGTCGTGCCTGGCCCCGCCATCTTTGGCGAACCTGGAAAAATTGGAGAACTTTGCTACAGATTTACATATGGATTAACATCAACGTCTTATCTTTTATCTAAACAAAGATCTTCATAAGAAAACTTATCGCCACACTTTACCCTCCGACACGGACTGGGTTGGTGTCGCTGGCATTATTTTAAGAGAGTCATGTCAGAGCCATCTCAGTATAGTATACCTACATACTTCTTTAGTTCCTGGTTACGTATGATGGTGAACATGGCAATCGATTTAGTTGGCATGACAAGATTTTTATTTCTTCTTCTCGATCATCCCTCATCTGATCACACTCCTTTCTTTCACATTATCAATTCAATTCTCTCTGTACGTAGTAGCGCACGATAGGTAGAGTCAATGAACTAGGTCACATTAAGCTAAGCAGATTTACCAACTCAAACTTATAATTGTACAGTTACTAATGAATATTAAATCAGTGTCAAACTAGCGCTCGGGGTTTGATTCGTACTTTATCCTCCCCTCTAACTATTTAACTACTAACTTAATTTATAACTGTAGGAACCCCTACACTATGTTTATTCGCCACCTCAAGTTTAATACTTTTTGACATTCATTGAATCACAATCTAAACGAAGTTTCTCGAGATTTATTCTATAGTAAAAACGTATGAAAGAAACCTTGTGACAAAATGTCAAATAAACAACTAAAATGCAACAAAGATAGACGTGCAGCTTATCATATCAGTTTCTAAGATGAGATACGAAAAAAAACTAATACGAATACTTACGACCTACTTTTATTTTAGTTACAGTACCTACCTAACCAGTTCCATTTCAGAAAAAAACATGAGATACTCGGACTATTAGAATCTATAAATGCTTATTAGTAGCCGGTTTGATAAAAATTATTTTTTTACGTATTAAGTGTAAAGTACTTTCTGTCAGTCTTTCTGTCGGCTGAACATAGAACAAGATCTTTTAAAAAGGATTTACTAGCGGATATAGCTAATTTCAAAACCTAATTAAAAGTTCTTGGCAAGAACATAGTTTTCTTCGAATTCTTCACACTAGATCACTAGAATTTAGTAACTTAGTTTCAGTGATTATCTAAACCGTTCTGATTCTGAGACTAAATTCTAAACAAATAATTAATAAACTTACTTTTAGTATCTTCCATTTCGACGGTGCGTTGAACTTTTACAAAATACCAAACGCAAGTGGAATAATCTCTGACGGTTATCGCATTTTCGTACAACGATAAGAAATCTGATCTAATGTCAAGATATTTTACTAGATAATTAAAGGTTTAATATGCCACGTTCCTTCCATACAACAAGTGTACGTAAAGTACTTAACTTTATTTGTTTTTAAAAATCTACTAGCTACTTCGATTCCTCTAATTTTACACTGTTTTGATGCGGGAAAATACTAGTCCCTCGGAAATATTATATAATGAAGGAGAAATCAACGAACACTATGTGTGTTCGTTGATTAAAACATACAGCCGAACCCTCCTCTTTTTTTCGACGTAGGTTAAGAATACTAGAGTAGAGTACAAAAGCACTGAAGTATGAAATAAGAACCAAAAAAACGCAAAAAGCACTGAAGTAGGTTCCTAAACAATCGGTAGTGTCTTGTACCTATGATGATAGCAGAGAATATTGTTAGTTTATTTGAAATTTATACCATCCTCGTAAAAATACCACCTTCGTCGGTTAACTTTGACGTATAATGTATGAAAACTCCTGTCAAAAAAGTCAATTTACATGTAATTGTACAGTTTTTTTCGAAGAACACTAGCCTTTAAATGTTTCAATTACTGGGTGCTACTTCCAAAGAAAATTGTTAAGACTACCTAATTTTATTTGAGGATAACAAGTGACGCACGGTTTAAATTATAGTTAAAATAAAATGAATATTGTGAAGGTTATAAGAACAACAAGTAACGTTTATGTTCTCAAGCATATGGTAATAAATTAGTGAGTTTAAAGCCAAACAATGAAATGTGAGACAGTGCATTTAACACGGTCGACTGTTAGTACACTATTAATATGAAACATGTTGATTCCATCTGATTTTCATCCGACATCACTGTGAATAAACTATCGACATTTTTTGATAAAAACATGACATTTATGCCGAGTAGATAAATTAATTAAGGCGAGGATTCCCGAGCGGCCGATTTTATTATCTTTAGCGCGACGGTGCGCAGGCAGCCGAGCACGATTTTGTAGGTATTTAGGTGTTTTGAAAAATATTTGTATGGCAAATAAAAATATTTTCTAGTCATGCACTGCGTAATAACATAACGTTTGCAATGTTTTGGTATACATTTTGTATCATTTTATTCATTTTTCTATTCACACTGATCATTCAAAGTTCCATTTGGAGGTAACTTTGTAATTTTTTTCTATCGGCTGAAATATCACCAATCGTGTTTTTGTCTAGTGATGCACTAGAAAATATCCATGAATGAATTTCTAAACTATAGGCAATATAGTTTTGAGGTACGGACGGTTAAAAATCCCGAAATCCGGGAATCCTCGCCTTAAATAATTGCTGGACAATTCACACAGCATCCACCTAGCCATCGATATAGAGATTGGGATTGAAAATAACCTCTCTCTTATGTCTAGTAAGTAAAAATAATAGGTATGTATGTACCTTAGTATTACTCACCTATTATTTTTCTTTTCTTTGAACAGAATGCTTGAATTTCTTTGAATAGATGAAACAACAAGGTACATAAATTGAATTGAGTTTTTCTAGCATGTGCGTGCTATAGACTAACTTATACGCGAGTTTTTCCTTTATACATACACCTAAGTAGGTCTTAAAAGGCTCATGAGAAATAACAATGGACATTTAAAAACGGTAATACCTCCTTAGTCCGTGTTCGCTGCCTAATTGCCTATAGATGTTTGGTAGGGATTCTACCACCTTAGCGGTGGTAAATCATAACTTACAAGATGCATTTGCAATGCTAAGGAATGACGAAAACAAAATTTATATTACAAAATCTATTGAAGCCGAGTTCCAGGATTTGTTAACAAATTGTCACACTGAGGTAGTCACAACTGTGATGTGACTACCTCAGTGTGACAATTCTACCTCCTCTTATTTATTTTTGCCTAAATACAGATATTATCACAAGCTGTTGTCACACTGAGGTAGTCACAACTGTGATGTGACTACCTCAGTGTGACAATTCTACCTCCTCTTATTTATTTTTGCCTAAATACAGATATTATCACAAGCTGTTGTCACACTGAGGTAGTCACAATCGTGACTACGTCAGTGTGACAGCAGCTTGTGAGTAACCCTTTGGTTTTTTTTTTTTTGCGGAAAATGTGTGTATTTGTTAGGCAAAAATATATTAGAGGTAGAAGTGATACATGTTGAGCTCTTTATAAACAATCATACCTAATACCGCTTTGAAATTGGAACATTTAAGATCAAGGTCAATAAACAACTAATATTAAATAGTGTAGTGAGAAGAACGTAGATATTTTTAAGAGCAAAGGTGACTTCAGTGTCAATACATACTTTCATACCTACTGATACTTACTAATACTTACTGATACTTATTGATTCTTACTAATCCATACTAATATTATTCAATTTGTTATGTATTGATCGTTATAATCCCGCTATCACTTTAACCTCTCGGTGACCAGCTATCCGAGAGGAGTAAATTAAAAATCAGCGATGCTTGCATATTATTGCATTACAGCTAAATGCTGAATTGACTCCTTTTACAGCATCCATCTAGCCGTCGATATATAGATTGGGATTGAAAATAACCTCTCTCGTACCTATGTCTTTTAACTAAAAATATAAGGTACCTTAGTATTACTCACGTATTATTTTTCTTATCTTTGAATAAAATGCTTGAATTTCTTTGAATAGATGAAAAAACAAGGTACATAAATTGAATTGAGTTTTTCTAGCATGTGCGTGCGATAGACTAACTTATACGCGAGTTTTTCCTTTATACATACACCTAAGTAGGTCTTAAAAGGCTCATGAGAATACAATGGACATTTAAAAATGGTAATACCTCTACCTATAGTCCGTGTTCGCTGCCTATAGATGTTTGGTAGGTATTCTACCACCTTAGCGGTGGTGGTAAATCATAAGTTACAAGATGCATTTGCAATGCTAAGGAATGACGAAAACTACACTTGCGAGCTTTAAACTGGAATCGCTTCAAGGGTTGTTCAAGACTAATTTTTACAATTTCTTTGCAGTGAACTATGAGTTAAGTTATGTTTTCCCTTACGCAGGATTTATTGGCGACGATAAATTTTGATTAAATGGACGATAATGTCCGCTGCCACACCGCAGCAGTGACTAGACAGTACCCACAGACGTCTTCCATATCGGCATTCCCATACTAGACTGGCCAGCCCTTATTCCTGACTTGAACCCAATCTGGCATATGTGGGACGAGCTAAAACAGCGGATACGAGGAGAAATCCAGCTCATCCAGCTCCGGCGCCGATAGAAGCCGATAGATGCAACTTCGACCTATTGCAATAATTCCCAAAATTTAGGTAGCCAATTTAATTAATTTTAAATCTTCTTGATATCACTTGAAAGGTAACAAAATTACCTTTCAAATGATATACCACAATATACATATAGTTCATTGTACATAAATTGTAAAAAAATTGTTTTGATCAACTGGCGATGAAAGCGATTCCATTTTAAAGCTCGCAAGTGTACATTTATTAAACAGTAAAATTACTAAACTTGCTGTACGAGTCACTACACTAACTATTTTATTGTATGTTCTCTACAATGTACCACAGAAAAGTTAATATAAAAGATTTTTATCATGGAATTATAAACTGATTGAATAGCACAATCAAAGTGAATTTTAAAGGGGGATCAAAATGTTATCGAACACGCATGTTTCACATTGATAGCGGCACGTTGCAAACTTTCACTTGACGATTGTAAACAATAATGAGTAGGAATTTAAGGCGCATATATGACTCAAACTAACGCCGATGCCTTTTCTTTCTTATAAATACGTTAATCAAAGGAATTTTTCAAAGTCCATTGTGCAGTTTATGATACCTTTAATAACCTTTATTTTAATCCCTCTGAAATAGTTAAGTTTCGTATCATTGAGACAGAGAAGCGAAAACAGAGTTCGGTGGCCACCAAGAGCAACTTCGCTATTCGGCATAAAGGAAATAAAAGAAAACTATTTTATGGGCATTAAAATAAAACTTATGATAGGTATCGTAAACTGTACAATGGACTTTTAAATTTTCCTTTGATTAACATAATTATAACAAAGAAAAGGCAGCGGCGCTAGTTTGAGTCATACATGCGCCTTAACTAGAACACTTGTTTACTAATAATTTACTAACTTAAGCTGGGTTAAGCGTAATTATATGTTTTATCGTAACCATATTAAGAATCTGTCAATGATTATTAAGTTTTGATAAGTTAGTAGCACGAATCTACATCCCTGGGACTATGTTACAGACTTTGTGGTGTGATCCTTCAAAACATGCCTTCAGTTCAGTTTAGTATCATGCTATAAATGTCAAAGGGAAGTAGGTAGATACTCTGTAGGTTTTGGTCCATAGCGAGAGCCAATTTTTATTTCGTTAATAAGTTATATATTTATGGTTTTCGGATTTTTTTCTTTATTTGTGCTATAAGACCTCGCTTCTTACAAAATTTTATGATGCTTGATCAACGGAAAGTACCTAGAGGTTATGGTCCATAATCAAACGTATTATTTTTTAAATAAAAACATTTTTTCACGGAGCCCTAAAAATAGACTCAAAAAGTACCAAGCACTCCACTGATTCATAGGAATTCTTTCATGAAGCAAGTATACGTGGACTTTTATACCTACTTTATACCTTGGCTTCAAAGGATAAGAACTTGATAATCTTGAAACAAACTAACATACCTTCCGATATTGTTCGACTGGAAGTTATTGAAAAGCAAATCCAACAAAACCTTCAGAAAACTACTGACAAATACCAGTAGTAGGTCTTTAACAGTCACAATAACACAAAAATAAACAAACGCGAGGGGAAATCGTTTGGAAACTTGTGTCAAAAGCGACTGAGCGGAACGCACTGCCTGCAGTAAGGTCAGACGCGACTCTGTTGGGTAAAACGTCGCTCACAACGTTGATTGGAGGAAAACTAGTTGGCTAAGGCTTTTTTGTGGATGGTTCGTAAGTAAGAAGTAGATCTTATTTATAGTTGGTAAGTAAGAAGTAGATCTTTAAGGCTGTTTTTGAGACAGGAGTTGGAGGACAGCTCTATCGTAAGCATGCATAAACATAGTCTTCATGATAGTAGTTGACAATACCATGCCAATTTATTTTTAACCCCCGACGCAAAAAGAGGGGTTTTATAAGTTTAACGTGTCTGTATATCTGTGTATCTGTCTGTGTATCGTATCGTAGCTCCCAAACGGATGAGCCGATTTTCGTTTAGTTTTTTTTTGTCATAGATAATTTTATCCCGCGTGTTCTTAGCCATGTCTCATGACAATCAGACGGGGGGTTTTTTAAATTTTTCATTTTCTTCTTGTATGATAATGATAACTTGTTGTACACTTAGAAATATGAATCGCTTCACTAAAAATAGCGATGAACATAATTTAAATACTATAAATAAACATAAACTCGCTGTGCTCACAACCTAGGCTACACAAAATTAATGTATCTTTTATATGTCAATGTATACGCTTTTACCAAACTAATAGTGCAAAAAATATCAGTAAATAAATTCAAACAAATTGTCAAAACCTTGCTGTACCTAAAGACTAACTATAAAAAATCTGATTATCTAGAGGATAAAAAGCTAGGGACGGGTTTTGCTCCAACTTGAAATATAACAACTAACAGGCTAAATGTTTCTTCGTCGTTTTTGTGCTTTAGTCTACATACCGAAGCGACAGAAATCAAAAGTAAGTATCACTTTATTTCCGTGTCAGTGTTTAATTTTATAATTTGACCTTTTCTATGTGTACATTTATTGTATTTATGGAAATAAAGAGTTTTTGATTTGATTTGAGTACAAGTCACTGACGACAAGTTGTTTTGTGAAACATCAATCTGCATCATGCTGCATGTAGATTCTGTACATTGGACTTTATACTGATTGTGGATTACCTAGTTGGCACAGATGAATACCGCAAACATAACATAGTTAGATAGCATGGACTGTAATTAATAATACTTATTTGAAAACGAGCTAATCATCATGACGAAACCAAACATTGCTATCGTAAATACCTAAGTAAAGAGCTCAGAGAAAATGTTGAAATACTGTGACTCCATATCAAATTCAGCAATAAAAGGACGTCTGCACATGTCTGTGGCGAATTTCTTTTGATAACTAAATTCTCTAAGAAAATAAATTCGCTACGTACATGTGCACACTGCCTTACAACATCAAACAAGTCAAGCAGCTCCACATGTTCGTAACATGCAAATCACTCCGTAACTTAAGTGTTAGTAATCAGATAGAAGCTATAATTTTAGACGATTGATGGAAAGAGCCTTGGGTAACGAGTCCTTTACAAATAAATATAATATCTGGACAATTCACACAACATTATCTAGCCCTATGCTAAGCAGAGCGTGTGTTATAGGCACTAGATAAATACTTAATAGAATACATTGCATAGGTAGATATTTTTACGATACATAGATAATATCCAGAACACCCTGAACTGCCTGAATCTGCAGACCGTACATAAATTAACCCCGAAGCGGGAATTGAGCCCGTAACCTGCGTCACAGAGGTCGCCAATTTTATTTAAGTACATTATAATTTCAGTGCCTTTACGAGTTTCAAGAATTTCGCTGTTGTGGTGTTATGGTAAAGTAAAGGAAAAGTTTATTTCAGAAGTAAAAAGTCACTGATTTTAGTAAGTTATGTAAGTTTTTGTATTTATAACATGATTCTTGAATTTGTGTACGATCTGCAGAAATTTGTTCCGTTGGTCTGGGTGTTCCCTATGTATAATAAAAAATATCTAACTATGTAGTGTATTGTATTAAGTATATCAGTTATCTTGTACCCATAACACAAGCTCTGCTTAGCTCGGGGCTAGATAATGCTGTGTGAATTGTCCAGCATTATTTATTTATTTATTCTCTCTAGTTGTTGATACCCGTGGTCGAGTGACTTCCCTTCTTACGGTACGAAGTCTTGCTCTCCTCCAGATGGTAGGTGTAAACTGGCGTTTTATTGATTGTTTTGCACATAGCAATCAATCGGAATTGCTATTGGGCAAGCTAAGTCGAGGTAACTATGTACATCAGCAACCCAATATTGGATATGTTTTTGCAATTTCGTTTTACAATTTCTTTATAATCAAATACAATTGTAAACATTGTTTTTCCATAAGTTATTAGAAAACGATTACGATTTGGCGCAAATAACTTTTCCGCTAGTTTAATTCCTTGTAGAATGCAGAAAAAATTAAAACTCCAAATAATTTGAATCTCGCGCAAACACGAAACGATCAACCTTAATAGGTAACAATAGCGAGTAGCCAGTAGCCTCAACAATAAAAACAGGTCTTGAAAAAAGCTCTCAAAAACTTCTAACATAAACCCAAAAGGTAAAGGTTTGGCACAAACTCGAATTTGTAAAAGAGGGCAACGTACTTAACTATCCTAACTCCAACAAAATAATATAAAAAATTCAATAAAATAATATCAGGGCCCACATAATTGACGTAGAATATGAGGCAGCAAAGCCATTATAAAGGATGACAAACGTAGTAAATTGAAAGACTCGCAAATAGATGCAAATTTATGGGCAGTTGCTGCGGTTACCCTATGGTTTTCCCGGGAAGGGGGACAGTAGGCACGCAATGGTAGCAACCCATCGCATTAAGATAAAAAAATATGAATGAAAAGTACCTGCTTAGATCGTCGACAAATACCCCTCAAAACTTACCCTCGAACAGTCAAACGCAAATCAAATCACGAAGCAATTTCTTGCCAAATTTGGATTGAAAACTGTCAAAATATTTACTACCTACGACTTGAAGCCTTGGTCTCTTGGTTACTACGCAGTACGCTGCGTTATGCGCAATGCGGTGCCGGACACATAAACGTATGGAGAAAAAGGAGTTTATTCATCAAAACTATATTTTAAATTAAATATAAATATACATAATGCTGGACTTCTCACACATTATTATCTAGCCCCAAGCTAAGCAGAGCTTGTGTTATGGATACTAGATAACTGATATACTTAATACAATACACTACATAGATAGATATTTTTTATTATACATAGAAAACACCCAGGCCAACGGAACATATTTCTGCAGATCGTACACAAATTTGTTCCGAGGCGGGAATCGAACCCGCAACCTCTTGCGTCGCAGGCAGATCTTCGCCCGCTGCGCCACTGAGGTCGTCAAATAGGTACCTAAGTTTAAAAAATCTAGTAGTCTTTTGTTCCGTCTAAATGTAAGTAGGTAAGGGGCAGTACGCAGTACCTTCGACGCACCGTACTGCGAGGTGATCAAGAAAAACCTAAATCAAAGTAAAGCTTGAGTTTGACAATCTGAAACACGAGCTCCAAATATACCTTTAACTTTCTCTATTGGATCTGAGATGACGTTACCTACTGATTTATCTAGGTAGCTAAGGTATTTTGATCGAGTGGTTTTCGTTTTGTGGTCAGAACCTCGAGAAATAAAAACAAAAAGGAACCTATGCTGATGTCATCTTAACCGAATTTCGCCTAGTCTCAACGGAGACTGTGCGCAGGACATAATATTATAGTGCACTAGTGTGTGCACAAACACAGGACGGGCTTCACTCATATGTCGGTCTGTCATCCCATCGGATAATATGGTGCCTACCTGAAGAATTACTTGATATTAACCTGCCTAGGCAGGCTTCTAATTAATACCCAGCCTGGTATTTTGTGTAAAGGAGCACCTAAAAATATTTAGTAGTTCTTTTGCCATAATAAAGGAACTGAACAGACCCTATGTGAAGAAACCATTTCCCCCCTAGCCAACATAAGGCTTGCGTATCACGTATTCCATACCGAAAGGAACGCGTCTGTATAATCTGAGTATTGACGTCATAGGAACTGGACATACGACATAGCTTGCTCAATGGAATGTTATTAGTAAGGTGTACCATATACTTTACCTACTTCTAAGTATTGAGTATAGACAGATTGGTAAGTAAGAGCTTAGGTAGGAATAGGAAAGAGTCAAAAATCTCTGTAACTACAAGAGCTAGGAGGCTTAAATTGTGCATGTAGGTTTCTTTTAGGATATAAGCACCGGTTAAGAACTGATTTTTGGATATTTGAATTCTAAGGTGGGCTAAATTGGGGTCAAAAGTTTATTGATAGCTCATCACAAAATCTTTGAAACTACATGCGCTATGCAGTTGAAATTTTGCATCAGGGTTGCCTTTAGGATGTATTCAAGCACTATGAACGGATTTAAGAAATTTCCGTTCATATTATCTTAGTAATGAATCATGTTAAATTATGAGCCTTTTAAAATACATGATATATGTCAGGATATATGTCATGTTATAAGACTTTTTAAGATTTCTGTATTCAACATGAAAGAGTATCAATGTTTAAAAAAAAAGAATATTCTGGTCAGTCAGTCTAATCAGAGATTGTAGCTTTTCAGAGAAGGAAAAAACTTTTGTTATGACAGTGCATGGAAACAAACATTATTTGGGGTAAAGGTCAACTAAATGGTTATAAAACAGCTTTCTACATAAATTAAACTTTCCCTATTGCTAACATAGTAAACTTTACTTAGGTAGTTTTCGCATATCTTTGGTTTGATGTGCTTGCGACCACAATTGTTTCCAAAAAAACATAAGGCATAATACCCAATAATCATTTTGATAAAATAAACTAACATTTTTATGTTATTGATATTCTCAAAAATCTTGCAGATTTGTACTAAATGGGTGTTTATTTGTTAAAACAAATTTGATAACATTTGTCATTATTTGAATTATTCTAAATTCACTTACGTAGGTTACGGTACGTAGGGTACGTTAGTATATCTAGTTACCAGTACTTAAGCCTGATTTTTTTTGGTCAGTCAGGTAAACTGCCACTATGATGCAGATAGGAAATGCAATTATTTAAATTTTTACTTACACTACGGGGTGGCCCTTTTCGGAAAGGCTTTGTCCATTTCTAGCTTGAGCTATGAAGCCACGCTATGGTATGCAATACTAATGGAAGTTTATGATAGGCTGAGCTTGCCTTGTGGTTCAAGGCATGGTTTAGTTTCATTATAATTAGAAAACTCTTGCAACATAAGTGAAATCAGTTGATTTAGAGTTTAGTATAGAAAATCACATGATTTAAAGATGATGATGTAAATAATGTTAATATTTAGGTAAGGCAAGATATAAGTAAAACTAACCTTTTTTTTTAAGGAGCCATGTGTCTTCTCTGATCATTTTTACAACACTGTTAGGTTTGGATTAGGCAAATATCTAAAGTACCATAGGAACAGGTTTAGGCAGAAACTTGTTTGGTTCTCATTTGTAATCCACAACTGAAATGATTTTGTTTGTAATATTAATTGGATCATAAAGTAAGTGTTCACCTCATTCATCCTTCAATAAATGTTTTTACTAAGAAGGCATTGCCTTCTTTATTAACAATAAGAAATTATAATTATTATGGAAAGATAAAGACTAACGTATCTTATCTTTGGTACAACATAACTAACTTCAATGAATATAAATGCCTTTTCCTAATGCCCAGGACGTCGTACGCATTTTTCCTGGATACAACATTTTATTCCAGGTCTAGAATTACATCTATGCAAAGTTTCAATCCAATAAAAATAGTACAATAACTTATTTTGGCAAAGAAAACATAAGGTGTAGATAGGTACTTTAAGTCCATACAAATTTTGGTATATATACTAATATAAATTTAATATGGTGGATGAACGAAAACAATTATTCTTATTTTTTTTTTCATCTAAGGACTGACTAAATGTAGGTAAGCGTTGATGTAAGTAATTAGATAGAATAATTTGTAAACGTACCTTTCGATAAATCAATATGAACTCTGAAACTTCATTTCCTGCACCGCTGCGACTTCTGACGGGTTCAAACAATCAGCAAATATATAATAATCCAGCATAACTAAGATACAAAAACTGCAGTCAACGAATTTTCTACAAACTAAAACATTTTCGTAAATAAAAATTCATCCTTGGGAAGGAAAGAAAATGAAACGCCATGAACGGCGCAGGCTGAGGCAGGGTGGAGCGGGGCGGCGGCGGGAGCTGCCGGTAGAGACTATTTCCTCGTTCTGAACTCTGGGCGGATGAAAATAGTTTAATTCATTACAAGTGCGGAAGGCTGTCATTGCAAAGAGTTCTGACAAATGTCTACCCGAGCCGAGGCGTAGCCGAAGGCGAGGGTTGACAGCCAGAACAAGTTGCAATGACGGTTCCGCACGTGTACTGAACGACTTTTTTTAATACAGCTGCGAAAAAATGAAGCAATTTAATAAAATAATAAAAACACAAGAAACTCAACTAAACTCTGAAAGAAAATTTCTGAAAAATGGCGCCAACCGTAGAATATCAGCAGAGTTTTTTTTCTTCACCCATTCTGGTAGGCAAAGGGAACTATCATATGCCCATACAGCCAAGTCTTCAGTAGAATTTTTTTTATTAATATGAAATGAAAATGAAATTAATTGAGATGAAATGAAATGCAACCTAACCTAACTCATTCAATCAAATCATTAAATCTGATATTGAAACATATTATGTAGTAGCATCTTTTTAGATATATACCTACGTATTTGCATGAATCATAAAAACTTTTATAAATCATAAAAGTTTTTAGTAAAAACTTCATGGTTGGTTTTTCTTTTTAATAGACATTATTTTGACAGTCGGGAAAGAGAACGCACGAGTTCGGGAAAGGTAAAAAAAAAGCACGAGTATGTAATAGCCCACATCCCGAACGCTATACGTCCCTGCAATACACCACTTTTTGAGCAACTGTATTAAAAACCCTTTTTCAGCTCACCTTCAAAAATAAACCTTAAAAGTCGTCACACACAGAAACCGTGGCCGGGCCGGAGGCGAAGGCGTGCGAGTTGTAATGCGTGAATTTATATGAGAGACTACACATACACCGCCGGGCGGCGTGTGTGTAGTCTCTCATATAAATTCCTACAACTCGCACGCCTTCGCCTCCGGGTGTGTGGAGCAAGCGCGGATCCAGGAGGGGTTCATGGGGGTCATGACCCCCCCCCTTTGGCTGAGTCTAGCTAGGTACTTACTGTGTATGGTGGTAAAGGCAAACTCGGTATAGTTAGAACAAGGTGCAGGGTTCGTATTACGAAAACAATGTAACTACCTAGGTAGGCCCAAAAACCCGATATTTTATTATTTCAACAAACACAAGTCAAAGCCACACCTCGGGCACGATGAGAAAAGTTGTAGCATTTGCCAATGCATCCGCTAAGAGGCATCAAATATTTGAAAATGAACTTGGAGCTACAGTGCAAGGTATCTGTGAGACGCGTTGGGTCGAGAGGCATGATGGGCATCTACAATTCCAAGGAGAAAACTTAGTTAAAATTTGTAGGTAGTGCTCTGGAAAATATTTCTACTTGGAAAGATCACAAAACTGCCAGTGACGCGCATTGCTTACTTCAGACATTGCGCAGTTCGGACTTTATCATAACATCTATCTGTTTGAGTGATGTTTTAGGTGGGTCTAAAGATACTTTTACTATGTTATTGAGTTCTTACTAATGCATGAACGCAAGACCTGAAAAATATTGATGAGTAACTTTTGTGTATTTAATTAAATAAAGCCAATTTAAATCATCGTTTGTATCACGCTAAGGCTCGTATCACGTAATAACTCGTACTGTAGGTAGATTAATTACACGTATTATTTATTATATTTTTCAGGTACTACCGTATCTTTAAGTAGAGTTTTGCAAACAAGCTTGATTTAAAAAGGGCCACAGACGCTATAAACGAGACAATGAGTGTCTTACAACAAAAAAGAGAAAAGGCAGGCACAGTCTTCAGACAGCTTTTTGAAGAGGCAAAAGATGTTGCTGAGCAACTAGATGTTGAGATTAAATGCCCCAGAATAGTCTCAAAACAAACACACAGAGCCAATAACCAACCTGATCAATCTGCTGAAGAGTATTTCCGCAGGGCTGTATAGGTACATCCCCCTTTTAGACTCAGTAATAAATGACCTGGAGGACCGTCTGTCTCCAGAAGTAGGTACTTAGGTAATTTATTTAAACTAGGCGTGTTCATTCCAAAAGTTGATTATATTTGCGCTAGTGAAGATGAAGACATTGAAACTGTTAAAGAACTCGCTAACAAATACAAATTGTTATATTAGACAATAAATACTCCAACTTCTGTCGTTATAAACGAATATCGGCTGTGGAAGGTAAAAAGGCAGCGTAATTACAATATTCCACAGTCGATTCCGGATTTGATAGAAAATTGTGATAAGGAAATGTATCCTAATGTAAGAAAATATTTATGTATTCTTGCAACACTACCAGTTAGTGTAGCGACGACGGCAGAAAGGTCATTTTCTACTCTCCGAAGGCTAAAAACACGGCTAAGAGCTTCCATGGCAGAAGACCGCCTAGCTGGGCTAGCGCTTCTCCATGTGCACAAAGCAATACCTATTGAGGTGGAAGAAGTAATTACTCGTTTTGCAAGAAAACAAAAGAGAAAACTAGATTTTGTAATTTAATAAGAATAATTATGAATAAAAATAAAAGTGACTACTTTATTTCCCACTTTAACACTATAATCATTTGAAATATTTGACATGTTTAGGAGTCCTGTAAAGTCAAAAGGAAATGACGAATTTTAATTATGTAGCAAAGTTTATTTCTCGTCCGTAAACTTCATATGGGCTTCTTCTTCTCTTCTACTTCAACTTCATCCCCCGCCCCCAAAACCCTTTCACGTTTTCTTTATGTATAAAATCACAATAAATGTTATGAATATGAATATGAATATATTAATTATTTTAATCAAATTGGAGCCCATCTTGACTGTATGACCCCCCCCCCCTAATCTAACAGCTGGATCCGCCCTTGGTGTGGAGGCTTTAAAAGCTAAAGCCGTCACACTCTGAAAGCCACTCACATTGTTATTTATACGACTGCCGTATAAACGATTATAAAAATGACATCTTTACAATAAAAAAAGGACATCATTACAATAAAAAAAGGACATCTTTACAATCACGCGACGAGACGCCGCCGCCGTGACTTACACACACAAGGCTCCAAAACGCCTCCGCGACGCCTCCTGTACAATAGCAGGAAGTCAGAATTCATGGTCTTCAGTGCGGGCACCAAAAGGCCGATTCATGTACCGCCAGTTAAGTTAAATGGCTTGGAATTTCAAAGGGTGTGGAAGTATTTAGGCCATTATTGTCACTGAAGACCTGCAGGATGATGCAGATATGGAGAGGGAACGCAGAGCGTTATCCGTCAGGGCAAATATGCTGGCCCGCAGATTCTCACGATGATTCAAAGCATTCTGTACATCTATCTCTGTATACAGGGAGTCTGTGGAACAGTTAAACCTTAAAGGCGTACAATACTTTGCGTATCCAGTATAATACGCATTTAGGTTGCTGTTGCGGCTCGTGCCGACTCTTTTGATGCAATATGGTGCAAAAAGTGCAGCAACAGTATCCTGTAATAAATAATTTTTTTTATTATAATTTATAGCGCGATTCCACTGCGTTTTTGTACGCGCAATTTCTAGACGCCCCGCGTCAATTGTGAAATCGCAGCAGTGTGTAAGATCGTATGCGTCTTAGTATAAAATGTAATTTGCAAACAAATATCGTAAAAAATCGCACGACACAAGACGCGCTTCAAAATCGCGGCTGTGGGGTTCATTTATTTAGTTTGATCAGAATAGAGTTAGCTAGGGTTTGACCAACCAACATTAACAAAATACCTAATCGTTACAGACGTCTAAAGACTCTGAGGGGTAAAGCTCGATGTTAAGCAAATCAGTAAAGCAGTCTTTTGTTTTGAGTAATTCACAAACAATTTTGATAGTTTTCCATAATTGAAGGAATTACTTATATCTGAGGAAGAGTTCTTGATTATATGAAGTTTTAGGTTTCTTACCATAGACTAGTAAAAAAAATTATGGGCGTTATAAAAACTTACATACCTACCCATTGTTAATTCTCCGAATTTAATAAAGAGACAGAACTATGCACATGTGCTCCGTCCGTTGTACCTATTGCCTTTGAGGTCACCGCGCCGGGCGCTGCGCCGCCGGCGCGTAGTGAACGTTCTAACTAAATTACTAAACCTGCGATAGTGATTTATTCATTCATTATGCATCTACGTAAGGTCGTAGAGCTAATAATAAATATAAAAACCGGCCAAGTACGTGTCGAATTGCACATGGAGGATTCGTTAATAACATACAAATAAGAAGGAACAAGAGAAATTTGAATTTTTATAGTGTAAAAATAGGCAATAACCCATCTTAGTCCTGACTGCGTCATTTTGTCAACGTTTAGCTTCGATGATCGGTGTTCAACTTGGTATGGTTGTTGGCCCTATTAAATTTGTTTTTTTTTTATATCGGCAAGAGAAATAAACACTCTGTGAACATTACAATAGTCCACTTTTTACGGTTCATGAGATACAACCCGCTGACAGACGGACGGACGGACAGAAAGACAGCGGGGCTTAGTAAAAGAGACCCGTTTCACCCTTTGGGTACGGAACCCTAAAAATAAATTAATTAATACAAAAATATTAGGTCTTAAAAATATAAGTCATTGTGAAGATGTTTGGCTGAAGACAACGCCAACACTACTGAATGGCGGAAATTTTGCATAAATAAAGTTCGCGGGGTGCGTTCGAAGCCGCGGGCAGAAGCTAGGACTGATTATATTCAATAATATTTTCTTTTCAAGTATGTAACTTTATATTCAGTGATACCTACTCAAGGGTACAAAACATACTGATGTTTGAATGGCAATTTATACGTTAGCTAAACAGCTGCTAGCTTGCCGAAAGCGTTTGCAATAGGAATAACTAGCTTCTGCCCGTGGCTTCGCACGCTTATTTTCGGTACAATAAGTACATTGATAGATAGATAGAAAACTCTTTATTGCACACTTATCAAGATAATTCACAAAAAATAACATAAGTAGCCTATTATCTAAGTAAGGTTTTCTAAACGTACGCCAAATTTCATCTTGATCTATTTAGTAGCTCTGGAGATCATGGTAGGTTAGGTACCTAACAAAAATTCAGATTTCACAAACTTTCGGCTTTATAATATTAGTAGGATAGGATAGGAAGTTTTTTGTCAACAGTGCTCTAACGAGCCTCTAGTGGTCCGTATCCGTAATAAAAGCCACACACACAGAAACCGTGGCCGAAGGCGTGCGAGTTGTATCATACGAATTTATATGAGAAATTTCGCCTCCGGCCCGGCCACGGTTTCTGTGTGGAGACTTTTAGGCCGTTATATTCGTACTTGGACTATTTAAAGGATTTCAGTTTTGATTGGATGATTTCTTCCGTCCAAAGAAGGAAAGCTTGACAAATAGATGAATCCAGTAACTGTCAATGTGCCCAGTTTTTACTAAAGTCAATGTCATCAGAAATCAGCTGCGTTTTCCAATGTTTTTTTTCCTTTTCTGTGGTCAAGTCAAGTCTGTGGTCTGTGTTTGTTTGTTGCGCAATAACCACAATAAATTACTATCAACATTTTTCCTTGACTCTTACCTTCCATTACCATTTTTGACAATAGAAACCACAAAGAAACGAAATAACCTGACTGCAACAATAAAATCTATATAAAAAATGAATAGCCAATCAGATTCCTCGCTCATTAGCAAGATTCGAACATTCTTCGGATTACGCCAAGAACCACCGATAAATGACTTTCGAAACCCTATTTGGAGCTCAGATGACGAAGATGATGAAGACGAACTCTATACGAGGCAAAAAATAGACCTCTACACTGACCCACTTGACTTACATCGGGAGTTTGCCAGCCAAGTACACGACGTGTTCAAATCGTTCGGGAGCATCTTTGGCGACATGAGATCTCTATTCCACGATGAACGCTTCGATGCCGGTACCAACACGTTAAATGCCGATCCTGAGCCTGAAAACTTCTACGGAAACAATATCAGGGACTATTACCTAAAGCCCGGCTTCGACCTCAACAAAGCACAAGAACGAAAAGAAGACATTGATCTGGATGGTGAAATATCATCAAAAGAAATATCTGGTTTGTTGAAAAAAAATGAGGGTGACCACAACGATGACCCGCCATCCCACCCACCTTTCAGTGGCAATTTGCTGCCTCGTAGATCATTTTTTCAAACAATTATCACGACAAGCATCAAAAAGCCTGATGGCACTGTGGAAACTCGGAGAATCATCAAGAATGGTGATGATGTGGTGGAGGAGACTACAACTTCAACACCTACTGACCCGAACACCCAATTTATTACTAATGCTGATCCCCTGTCTGACCTCATGATCTCTGGTGTTATTTACCAGAATATTATGAAAGAGTTTGCCTCAATATTTAAAAACTTACATTAGCAGTAACTCATTTTTTCCAATTATTTATAAGATTTGGTATAATGATTCTAAGATATAATTTCAAGTATTTCACTGAGAAATTTAATTTAGTAATAAAATTTTTGGGTTACGTCTAACTGGTAAGGTACCTACAGTTTTACAGTTTAACCTATAATTAAGTCTGTCAGTTTCAGAATCATCAAAAATTCTCATTAAAATCTTGTTTAGTGTAGTTAAAGTACCTATTAATATTTAGTTAAGTCTACTGCAGACTTGAGGTCTGCTTATTTGTAGATTTTGTTTCTATAATATTAAAATTAATGGTTTATAGTACCTATGTAACTATAACATAAAGAAAGTAAACACTAAATTCAAATAAAAAACACCATTTAGACTGGTTGACTTAATATTATTTAGTCTACAGTTTGCTAAACTATTTGGAAAAATATGACTTGTTTCATTTGTGTACTAAGGCAAAAGGGGGTGATTCTGGTGAGGTCTACTTTTGTTCCACAAATTTTTTATTTGTCTTAAATGTCATCTTGTTTTTCATATTAAATTTTTTTGATGACATATTTAATTTCAAAAACATTTAATTGTTTTTGATAATGATGCAAAACATTGTGTATTTTTGAAGTGGAACATGATTTTAAAATGAACAACTAATTTATCACTAAGAATATGACAAACCACTTGTTATTAAAAAAAAAGTCAATTAACATATTAAATAATTTAGAACATGAATAGAACATAAGTTGACTCCTCAGGGTCCAGAATCACCCCCTTCAGCTTAATATACAAAGGTTAAAAATTTAGATTTAGGTACCTATGTATTTGTTCATAAATAAACCATTGATTTCCTAGAATGGATCATCAGGTATCTTGTTATAACATTAACTAAAATAGTTCATTCATAGTAATCATTTAGCATGTAGGTACAATCTCGAAAATTTTTAATGTATCTTTCAGAGATAAGTCATCTGCAATAACAAGTTTATAAAGAATGGATTCATAATCTATTTTTATTTTAAATAATCATTTGTAAGCTACTTTTTATTTAGTCTGGGGCATAATGGGCGATTTTCTTCATCTTAATCAACAAATAACTTTTATCCTTTGATTATAATTATACTTGTCCTTTTATCCCAATAAAATTAAATAGTGGTATGTTGTATGTAAGTGGCATTATTTTTGTAACCAAATTGTCAAATGGCAAAAAAAATATTGTAAGTGAAAAATAATGGTAAAAGGAGGCTGCATTTCATAGAGGTCTATGCATAATAATGATTTTTAACTGTTCACGTCACTATCCTGAAATGTTTCTCAGCTTACCTACTAAGGTACCTATTTCAAAATTTGATAAAAGCACTTATTATTGCAGGCGACTCTTCATAACGCGCGCGGTTTAGTAATTACGTCAAGTAATCAATAAATAACTTGTAACTATAGCTTCATGTTGTTTAATTTCTCGGGTTAGTTAGTTACCTACACAAATCAAGGGACCTTAGTCTTCTGAATATGCTCTTTCTTAGCAACCGCCTCTCAGCATATCAGAGATTTTCTGACAATGCATAGTATGGATAAACCATTCTAAAAATGAACTCTGATTGTATGACGTTTAGTGGAGAAGACGTGCATTTTTAGAATGGTTTAGTGTATCCTATTATGTTAGAAGAGTGAGAGATACCTAATGCGAATAATAGACAAGATTTAATAATTGTACATAATTTAATTTCTTACATATTACGTATAAATAATTATATTTCATTTCAACCAAAATCTCTCCTAAACAGAATCTGACAAGTAAACCAAACAAGGGCTAAAAACTGATAAACTTACAGATATTTAACAAGTAGGTACTTATCAAAAGAAAAAATAAAAAATTAACTACAAGTACATGCATCTTTAGTATTGCTCTTTAGCCAGGTCATGTAGCGGTTGACCCTGGTGTACACCCCAGGTCGGTCTGGCCGAGCGCAGCCTTCGCCCCATGAGACGACTCCTGAAACATTGGAGATGGTTAGACGTCACGAGATTTGCCCACAGCGTCGCTCACGTGGATAAAATGTAAGTGCTAAACTATGTTATATACCTACTATATTCAATAGATTACATTACAATAATAGTTAACGCATTCACTGCCCAGCTTTGGCGGCGGAGAAGGGCATCTGCCATAGATGTGTTAGTTTAAACTTCATTGACAAAGAGAATTCCCTGTATTTAATATAAAAATAAAAAAAAATTAGAACTAGGTAGGTACCATTACAATTTTAGTAATATATTTTAAACTACTGGCTGCGCCCCGCGGGTCCGGCTGCGTGGAAATTTCAAAAAAATTCTGCGCACCCCGTATGGGTAGTTTTTATAAATAATGAATACATGATTCATTATTTATATAGTATATAAATAATGAATCAGTTTATTCACACCGCGTTTTGAGTGAATTGAACCAAGGAATAATAATTTTCCATAGAAACTTTACCACCTTTTTAACCTCCTCAGAGGTTAATCATTGAAAATTAGACTATGTGTTATTCTAGAACGTAAACTATCTACACACCACGCAATTTCATCTAAATCGATTGAATAGTTACGGAGATACGATGTAACAAAAATTTAATAAGTACTCTACCTTCATCAAAGATCGTAGCAGGACGCCTATTTTGACTCGCCAAATACGCAATTGCGTTTCGTTTTTTTGTGCTTATTGGTATCTTATCTAATTCGGTGTATTAAAGTAGGTACCTACCAATTAAAATCGAATTAAAATAGACCCCCAGCCTATACCTACCTCTATATAACATTGGGGTTGATCCTGTTAACACCAAATTAACTAAAATCTATTTAAAACTAGCTGCTGCCCGCGGCTTCGCCTGCGTAGTTCCCGTTCCCGTGGTAATTCCGGGATAAAACATAGCCTATGTCCGTCTCCTGGTTCTAAGCTGCCTCCCCACCAATTTTCAGCCAAATCGGTTCAGCCGTTCTTGAGTTATAAATAGTGTAACTAACACGACTTTCTTTTATATATATAGATTAGGTTAAGTTCGAGCCGTGAAATCAACAACAAATCAGTACCTAGTGTTTTTTTAGTTTAGGAAAATATCCAGCAGTTTTCATTTTCCTCTACCTTAAACATTTTCTCAGTGTATTAAAAGACCAGAGCCCCGAGTCCTGTTGACGGTAGTACATATCGAGACGTCTCATTTTTGTATGTGATTTGCGTAGTTCTTTGACCGTACGATAGAGGCGCTGTACCAAATCTTATAGAAATTGGTGACGTCACGATCACATCTCGATACTATATCGTCAACCGGACTCACCCCTCTGTCCGACATCTCTCCTAATCATAATCAATCTAATCGCTGGGGATGCCTATTAAAGAGAATGAAACCACTCCGTTAAGCCTAACTATACAGTGAACTGAATAGCCTACTAAATAAAAATAATAAAAAAAATGCTGGACAATTCACACAGCATTATCTAGCCCCAAGCTAAGCAGAGCTTGTGTTATGGGTACTAGATAACTGATATACTTAATACAATACACTACATAGATAGATATTTTTTATTATACCTACATAGAAAACACCCAGACCAACGGAACAAATTAATACAGATCGTACACAAATTTGTTCCGAGGCGGGAATAGAACCCGCAACCTCCTGCGTCGCAGGCGGACCTTCGCCCACTGCGCCACGGAGGTCGTCATCTCTGCTCATAGGTACTGAAGCTAATGTTGATTTTAGTTCGTAAAACCGATCATATTCTGTGCATAAGTTTATGACATTATGACACTCCTATCATGAAGTGTGGATGCACCCTTTCTTTGGAAATGATCTTTAAGCTTTTGGAACTTAAGGTATTAGCTAGTATAATATTATAATAACTGTGGTATTAGGTAGTCCATAAACAGGATTTGGACTCGCAGTGAGTGATTCTCACCGAACATTTGACTACCTAGGTACTTTTGTAATAGTGATGGTAAGACTATACTAACCGACTTCCTGGAACTGCGCCGTATCGTTCATCAGGATATGGAGAGGACCACCAGAATCTCCTTGGCAGGCGTCTTTGCCGCCCTCGGGCTCGCCAGCACACAGCATGTTCTCGGTGATGCGGTTCTTGTATGCTGTCTTCTTGCAGTCTGCATTTGAGATGATCGGCACGCTCACCTGGAAGATATCAATTTTTTTTTCCTATTGTGACCCTTATGTATCTTATTATAGGTAAGCGTGATCTCTATATCTACTAACTAACTACTTACTAATCTGTCAGAGTTAGGAAGTTAGTTAGGATGTACATTACCTAGTGTGGTAATCAGTTTTTTTTCTGAAAAACACTATGTCACACACACACCCAGATTTTTGTCTATGAGACACTATTTGCCAGTTCAGCAGGGCTATTTTGATTCGTCGGAAAGGCAAGGCCGTCGGATTCGATATCGGAAACGTTTTTCTTCGTAAAAAGCTTCCGATATCGAATCCGACGGCCTTTCCGACGAATCAAAATACCCCCACAGGAACAACTTATTCTGTAGGAAGGTCCCGCGAAACAAACATTGATTGCGACTATTGCGAGAAGACTGGTCTTTAAGAGTTCCAGTAATTCTGGATGGTTCGTCGATACCGCGGGCTTTAGGGCTACTTGGGTTCTGAATCTTAGTACCTAAACCTTACTTTTTGTAAAGTGACAAACACAGAGACCCCTTCCTCGAAACCGGTCACTACGCCCGTGTAGTCAGCGTAGGACAGGCCAGCTTCTGGCAAAAAAATAGGTCTGAAACCATCGTTGTCCTGTCTTCATCACCTATGGTCTTACATAACTCGTGCGTTCCAGTCCCAAATGTCCATTACTTGTAAACCTCACCTCTTGTAAAGTGTCAGACACAGAGCCCCCTTCCTCCGTGGTTCCCCAACCGGCCACTACGCCCGTGTAGTCAGCGTAGGACAGGCCAGCGTCCGGCAAACAAACAGGTCTGAGGCCATCGTTGTCCTTGTCTTCATTGCCCTCATCTCTGCCATGCTTTAGGGCGCTACTGAGGTCGATCTGTAATTATCACCCAGTTTGAAGAAATGTTAAATCTGGAATACATTTTTAAATTCAATTTTCCTTTTTTTTTGTAAACCTTATTACCTAATGATTGTGCTATGATTAAAAATAAAACACAAGTTTGCCTCTTCTACAATAGATAAGTTATGCATAAGTCTATGTAAAAAATAAGCGCCTATACCGACCACATTTGGTATAATTGACATGCAATTTGTCAGACTTAGTTTTCCACGGCTAAGCCTTAAACTGTCATGGTTATTAACACTAAAGTCATTCACAACTGATTTGATTTTTGAGCTTTTCAATGTTACGGTACAGTTTCATGCGCACTCACTCGCAGTGACTTCATTTGTTCCGTGACCATGGCGCATGACATTGGAATTATTTATGAATGATAAAAAAGGAGAATGGGTAAAAGTTCAAAGGGGAAAAATGCGAATGGAAAGTTTGCTACTCGGAATTAACGATATCAGGGAAGAGATCTAATCACTCCATATGATGTCTAAATATTGGAAAGCTCAAAACTCAAACAATGATAAAAATCCCGTTGTAAATGGCCTTACGAAACTGGAATAAGCCAATTTTTTGGGTCAGTAAATACCTACCCTGGTTTATTCAGTATCATATATGAGGGGTCTAAGTGCAAATCCGCCACTATCCAGTTTCTAGAAATGTTCACGGCGGTTAAAAAACATGCCCTGGCATTTCAAATCTTTATATTTATGAGTTTATTTTATAGGTTTATTGCAAATATAGCTTTTTCCAACTCATAATTAATTTGATATCATTATTATTAATGTATGATGCATAAAATTCTATTAAAAACTGGATAGAGGCGACTTTGCAACTAAACCCTGTATAGAGGCGGTTTTGTACTTCATTCATAGGCACAGAGGCGGTTTTGCACGAAACTTGTCTGGTTGGATTTATTATGCAAGATAGAACCAAGAACCTAATAATAAAACGCCTATGTTATTATTTTAAATTTTACTTTATTTATATGACTAATATTAAAAAAACTTAAACTTTAAATTCTACTGCCTGCTTCTGAAAATATTCGCAAGGCTCTGGTTGTTCTAGATTGGATTCATCGTATGTCTTTTCCAAGACTTCTTGTAATACGAAAGAATATCATCGCCATGGTCACTTTTCCAGTTTTCTCCAAAATGTTTGTTTGAAATTTTCTGACATCTTGGGGGTTTAATTCATTACACTTGAAAACTCCTTTTTTAGCATGGTTGCATTTCCCAATTATTTTACTCAGATCTGGTGGGTGTTTTTGAGCATATCTGTAACAATGACAAGTAAGTAATTAAATTAAATCCTATGGCCTTCCGATTTCATCATCAGATCAGGTCGATGTTACCTACCATATTATAGCATTGTGACCACCAAAGTAATTATACAAACCGGGGCAAACAAACATATATTGCAAATTTGCAATGCAAGTTTAATAAAAGTTTGTAAAAAACGCTCTACTTTTCACGGTCATACACTTTGCACCCGATATCCTGCAAAAGGACGCTACATACATCGGCGTTGATACACCTTGCATAAACCTATCCAACTTTTAACGGTTTTAGCACCTAATAAAACTTACCGCTCTTGTTTTTTCTGGTAGCGTTTCCAGTGATATTCGTTGCGAGATCGCTTCCTTGCCTTTTTTCCTGGCACTGTAGTAACATTTACTTCCATTTTTCACAGTAAAATACACTGAAAACTAATTAAAACCACGCACGTAATTATCATGAAAACACTCTGACGGCCATAATGGCTGCTGCTCGGTGATTGGTCGAAACGGGACAGAAGCGGTTATGCATCTTCGCGTCTGGATAGTGTAGGTTTTGAAACTCACTTGATTATTGTACTGGCTTTTTGTATGGGATAGAGGCGGTTTTGACTTCTACTGATTTTACAGAACTATAGACAATAAGCTTGAGTGTTGCCTGACAATTAAAAACATTTTTTTATTTTTTATGGATAGTGGCGGGTTTGCACTTAGACCCCTCATATACAGAGCTGCTGCAAGGTAAGTACTTATATGAATAATTAGGTACAACTCTGGCGCAACGAAACGAGATCGATCCATTACTTCGCCTTAGAAAGAACACGTTTGAGTTGCAAAAGATTCATCATCATCATCAGCCCGTATGTCCACAGCTGAACATAGGCCTCCCCAAAACGAAGTCACGAATAGCGGTCCTGAGTCGCCTCCATCCATCAACTCCCTGCAACCGCTACAATAATAATAATAATGCAGGACAATTCACACGGCATTATCTCGCCCTTAGCTAAGCAGAGCTTGTGTTATGGGTACTAGATAACTGAGATACTTAATACAATACACTACATAGATAGATTTTTTTTTATTATACATAGAAAACACCCAGACCAACGGAACAAATTTCTGCAGATCGTACACAAATTTGTTCCGAGGCGGGAATCGAACCCGCAACCTCCTGCGTCAATGTCGTCGGTCCATCGAGTGGGAGGTCTTCCCCGGGATTCCGGGATTAGAAAACAGTATTATACTTCATGCGGTAACTACCCGTTTTCAACAACTTAAATGCATTTAATAAGCTTTACCTAATTATCTTTTAATTTAATAATACAATTAATTTGTGCTACTGAAATTCAATTCAGTAGCACAAATTAATGTTATGTTATGATTCATAAGTTCATTACATAACAAAACCCGCTATAATGCTTTTTGACCAATATTCACTAAAAAGCGTAGGTCAGTATCAAAATCCTCTATAACACAATCTACCAACGACTGCACCGCGTTTGCGAGAAAATAGTATGGCTGTTGTGAGGGTCTGCATACAAAAGTGTGTGCTTTTTTATTAAATTTAATGTGAAAACATGGATTAACTAGCAGCGCCTCGCGGTTTCACCCACGTTATTCCCGTTCCCGTGGGAATACCGGGAAAAAAATAGCCTATATGCTATTCCAGACTTTAATCTATCTCTGTGCCAAATTTCATCCAGATCCGTTCAGTAGTTTTTACGTGAAAGAGTAACAAACATCCATCTGGATGGATGGATGTATGTGATGTTATAGCGGGTTATGTTATGTTATTTATGATACTTTACCTTCCTCAAATGTTTTTTATCTGCAACGGGAAAGAGTAACAAACATCCATCCATCCATACTTACAAACTTTCGCGTTTATAACATTAGTAGGATTATCCCAATTTGTGCAAAAATCTGATCCTAAACATGGTGAGAAATTTTCTCACCCTTTCATCCAGTTTCAGCAGAGCGATATCATTGTCGTAGGTGTTCGGGTTGTACCGGAGATGGCGGATGACGGCTTCTACTTTCCTGTCGATGGTCTTCGTCTCATTGGGGTCCGATCGCTTGTGCTCCAGGAATCTTACTGACATCCTCTCCTTGCGGAAACTGAGGAAAAGTTAGTAAAATCATTAACTCTATGAAAGAAATAATATAATAAACATGAATATCTAAACAATAATAATAATGCTCGACAATTGACACAGCATCTTCTAGCCCCAAGCTAAGCAGAGCTTGTGTTATGTGTGGATAAGATAATACAATATATGTCTTGATATAATACATAACATGGATAGATATTTTTAGTAAAAATAGAAAACACCCTGAACAAATTTCTGCAGATTGTTCGAACATTTGTCCCGAGGCGGGATTCGAACCCGCAACCTCCTGCGTCGCAGGCGGACCCTCGCGTGCCGCGCCACATCATCGGTTGATTCTTTTTTTTTTTCGATTGGACTAAAATGCAGATGCTGTTGACCGCAGATGGCCATGACAGCGTTACCGGACTTTTGGCGGGCGCAGAAGGCGCCTCGCCGGTTAAAAGTTAGGTTGGGGCAACACGCACAAGGGCCACCACTTAGGTGCGAGCCTCGGCTTGGGCTGTTGCCAGATGCTACGAGAGGGAAGGGAGGTTGCGCCTAGGTGCACGAGTGCACCTATGGGCGGAAACGGGGAATTCTTCGACCCCGCATCCGGCGGGGTCGGTTTTTAGTCGGCTGTGTAGTGTGCGGAAGCGAATCGGTTGCCGTCACCTCCGGGTTAGCGGCGGTGATTGGGTCAACGGGGTCACCGAGAACGTTTCTCGGTCTACGGAGGAGAGATCATCGGTCGAAAAATAGATGAAGAGTTCATTTAAACGATATGAGTCCTAAGCGTTTTAAGATCTTATTTCCACTTCCAAAGTTGATTTGGTAGGTAGCATATTTAGTACTTAATCTATTTTTGTTAGTATTTCGACTTTGTTGTTCAATTTCATAGGAAAATTCCTCCTGGCCTTGATCCAAGTTGTTAGGTTAGGTTATTTACGATGATTATTGTTGCCCTGATCTACTTGGCAACAACAACTAAAGTACGGGTATGATTACAAATCACCTACTCATAGTAGGTATGTAGGTCTACCTAAAATCTGTACTTTGACTTTACTTCTCAGTAAGAAAAGATGCGATGCTTTCGCAATTTCGCATCCCTGCTAAAACTTTCCTATCCAAACTAAAACTTTTAAAGAGGCATTCAAAATAAGCTTATAGGTAATAGGAATCACAAACTAGCCAATCAAAAATTCCTTCGTTGAACAGAATAATAAGATGAAATAGGTGGTGGCGCTGATTTGGCTCGGGTAGTGCCTTAAGGAGACCAATCAAAAAACAAGATCCGTCAAGTGCGAGTGTAACTCGCGCGCCGAGGGTTTCGAACGTTTGTCAACAAATATGTACCAAAAGTTAGGGAGTAATTTAGGAGTAATTCTAATCCTGGAATCTAATATATGCTACTTTTTATCTCATAAATCAGTTCCCATGGGATAGAAATCACCTTTAAACGTTTCCATAGAAACAACGCGTGCGAAGCCGCGGGCATAAACTAGTTATCTTTAAGATCCCTTATACAACATGTTTGCAATAAAAATATTGATAATTGAGTATGAAAATTGAAAATAAACAATTTTTTCGTAGAACTTCGTAGCCTGTGCTACGCCGCTACGCAGGACGGGCGTAGCATACAAAAGACATGAACGCGCACTCGCTGTTGTACAATTAAGTTTGTATTTCTTATTAAGCCGCCTTTTCACTATGGGATATAATATAATATATATTACATCTTGAGATATAATATTTTATCGCTCACCATACATTTTGTATGGGACCGTTCACACTGTGCTATAATATATATTACATCCCAAACTATAAATATTTTTTCGACCGAGTGAGCGATATTTGAAGGTCATTTGAAGGTGTATATTTTACCTCACGTCCCCGGACACCGCGCCTCCCCCGCTTCGCCCTCCGTTTGAATGTTGGCGTTCGTGTGCAGACGTGTAAACTGATCATGTGTGTTCCAAAATATATATCTTACAGTGTGAATAGCAATCGCGGGATGTAATATATAGCACAAGATGTAATTTATATTATATCCCATAGTCAAAAGCCGGCTTTAGTTTATTTAAATTTGATTGTAAATCTCTTTGTCAATAAAGTACATTAACCCATTCACTGCCCAGCCTCTGCGGTGTGACCTGGCGCCGGGCGCTGCTAGCCGGCACATCGAGATGTGCGTCATGTATGGGCAATTAATGATAGTGTTAAATTTGTTGTACAAGTCGAACAAACTTACTTCTTATATCTCTGAAACTAGAAGAGTTACAGAGTTGCGGTTTTTACTGTATTATAGGTGAGATCTTTGCTTTCAATGTTTTGCAACTTTTCCCAACTTTTGACCTCAGTGGCGCAGTGGATTCGATTCCCGCCGCGGTACAAATATAAAATATTTGTGCCGCGGCAATCATACAAATTTTGTATGATCGTAGATATTCGTTCCGGGTCTGACTTTAGGTGCGTTAATTTTTGTAGATTCATATGAAGCTACTAAGTTTGGGACCAGATGATACGGTGTGAAAACGTTTACAGGTAAGTGAGTACTTAAAGTATTACTAGCTGCTGCCCGCGGATTCCCATGCGCTTTTTTAGTAGCCTATGTCCGTCCCCGGGTTAGCATTTACCCCTGTGCCAAACTTCATTAACATCTGTTCAGTCGTTTTGGGCGTGAAAAGGTAACAGACAGACATTATTTTCGAATTTATAATATTAAGTATGTTTTTATTTCTTTCGAATAAGATCAAAACTAAAAATTAAAAAAAAACCACTGCAGATTTTCATGAAACATGGCTAAAAACACTCGGGATACAATTATATATGACGCAAAAAAAACTAAACGAAAATCGGTTCATCTGTTTGGGAGCTACGATACCTCAGACAAATACACAGACAGACACGTTAAACTTATAACACCCCTCTCTTTTTGCGTCGGGGCTTAAAAAGGATTTAATTCATTGAAAGATGGATTACCAACCATGCTCCACAAAGGGCTTCTTTCAGAAGGTGCTTGTTGGGAGACCCGCACTGTAGTATTGAGGCTAGTGAATGGATGAAAGAATATCGAAGCATCTACAAAACGTACCCAGCTGTGCAATGTGCGGCCGTCAGCACATACAAGTCGTTGATGAGGGAGCCTCCGCAGTAGAACCTGTTGTTGTAAAGGAGAACAGCCATCCAGGGGAACTCCAGCTCCTTAGTCTCGTAGCCGCCGACGATGCGTCTGCGCGTGCGCGGGATTCCACATTCTGGAAGAAATTAATAGAAGTGGTGTCAAGTAACATGACTAATCTGTGGTGGTGTGTCTTATTATTTCTCAGTTGAGCAACTTGGGCCTAGATGGCGCTGCTAAAAAGTTATGGCTTATATACCAAGACGTACCTAAACAGAACTGTAATTTATTTGGGTATCACAGTTGATGTAAAAGAACATAGAACGTTTACTTATTGCTATTATTATTATAATTATTATTATTATTTGGGGCTAGATAATGCTGTGTGAATTGTCCAGCATTATAATTATTATTATTATCTTTATCTTTACTTATTGTGAAACCGAAAACAATTTCTGTCGGATACTAATTGTTTTTGTCGTAATTTTTGTATATTAAGCAGGGTTCGAAAAAATCCAATTTTTATAATAATTAACAAAAATCTGATTTTTTTATGTAGGTATATCCGATATATATCGGAAATATATCCAGACTAAGAAAAAGAAGCGAATTTAATTATGTAAGGCGATTAAACACTTAAAAATGTAAAAGGAATTTGTAAAATAACATAAGTGTCAAATTACCACAATTTTTGTTTAAAAAAAATTAACAAAAGTAACAAAAGAATTAGTGTTTATTTGAGAAATATTATTTAATAATACCTCGTAAAATAAACTTTATTATGAAGTTAAGGTTTGAATTTCAATAAAAAGCTAGCCTTACTGGTGATTTCCCCAACTTTAAAATGATGTTGCTATTTTGGTAAACAATCTAAATTATTCTGAATTGTAGTTTTTCGCTACGTAAACACCAGGGTAAACATTTTTAGTTCAGAAGACAGGAAAAAATCTATTGATATATATCATTATATATATCCGCTGATATATATCGGCGAACCCTGGTTCTAAGTAATTAAAATTAATGTTTGTAAGTGTAAAAATAAAAAATTAAAAAAAAAATAATTGGCGAGCCAGTGACTAAACTTACGGCAAGCTGGGCAGTCTGCCGGTGGATCTTGAGTGGGCCGTAGAGTGGTGGTAGTCTCACCACCGCCGAGCAGCTGGTTCACCCAGTCGATGAACCCTTTGTCCTTGATACCACCGTCGTCGAGTTTAACCTTGATACTGTTGGAAGTCTCCAGCTTGTGGCAGGAAACTGCTCCAAGCAGGCACACCAGAAATATCCTCATTGTCAGCTCTAGAAGAGACATGGAATAATATTGTATTTATTGGAATGAAAGAAAGAAAGAAGAAGAAAGAAAGAAAATAAATTTATTAGTTCACTAGTAGGTACAACTTGCAACTATTACAATTATACTTATATAAAAAATATTACAAAAAAAAATCCACCTAGTTAGTAATAAAATAATAATAATAATAGCAGCAGAATGGGTGAACCTACCCTTAGACTGAATAAAATACTATTTGGAAAAAAAAATCCTGATTAAACTCTCACTTACGGAGTTTAATCCACCTCTCACCCGTTTTATTAACCTTGCACGTCATAGGAATGTGTCCGATAACGCTGACCACATGCAACTGTTGCTCAAGCTCATTTAAGCTCATCAAAGCTCCTTAAATGCTTACTAAAGACAAAAGAACCACTAAGCAACAAATGCACTTAATCAAAACTTTCATCCGACCAATAAACTACCACCCATTATTTACAAAAAGTGGGTAAAATCAAGGACAAGTTGACAAAACAAGGTCAAAAAACCCGATTCGCCATCAAATGAACCGCTACTCTGATCACTCATCATAACGGATTTGCATAAATTCGCATGTTGGTATCCTGCCGATATATTGCTACTGGAAACTGGACTTTAATAAGAGGCATTAGGTATTCTTTTTTACGGTAATGATAATAAGAACCGCAATGAAGTCGTATTGAGACCTAATAGAGATAATTGTCGACTTCCTTCCTAAGTGATTTATGGCTGTGCCTACTTACAAACGCTGGTAGTTGCTAGGGTTGACACGACAAAGCCTACATAGCTATGGAAAGTCAGATCAAAAGCTATTCGGAAAGCTTCAAATTATTTACTGCTTAGACATGGGTAAAATAATAAACTGGAAATCTGGGGGATACACACCGCACTTACAACGGAAAAAAGACCGCTATAAGTTCATTAGAGTATCTCTCGGTAAAAAACGTTGAGATAAAACAAAATGCAAATCGAAGCCTCATTGTAACATTTCCTGGAAGTTATAATCTCTTACGAGGTACATAAAACTCATCACATAATCAGTAAAACGGTACCCAATACATATTAAAATCAATTGGTGCAATATAAACGTATTTTCCGATTGGTATGCGAACGCCGTCCCTTGCGGTTTGACTTGTTGCTGAGTTTCCTGTCTCAACCACTAGAAAGTACTTAGGTATTTATAAGAACTTGATTAGAACGTTAGGTTTAATAGGTTCTATTAACATCAATTATCGTTTAAAGTGTTATTGGATAGATAATCGTGATCAATTCCCCAGAGCTTTTTGCTCTACAACATCATGACTCTACATTTTATCACTATTTTCTTTCTTTTCTTCGCCCCCGGAAATTGAAAACATTTCGTCTTTTGTTGTAGGCCTAATTAATAGGTACCAATCTAAGCTGGTGAATCCGCACAATAGGAACTGACTCTGTCAACAAAACAAAAGACAAGCGTTAATCTTGTCCCAAAAAACAAAGGATTGCTTGGAGGAAAATCAACGGAACTTTCAATTCAACAATGCATTTCGAAATCATACAACGGCATTTTTAAGTTTTACTATCGGATGAAAGAACTAAGCTTCCTGATTCCTTTCGTTTTTAAGTCTTAGAGCTTGCATTGGTCTTGTCAAAAAAACATAATTTTAGTTGATCTCTCCGAGTAGTCCTTGATCTAAATGACCTACCTGTATCAATTTGTGACCAATGTCAATTTCGATCACATAGCCATCAAGGATTTTGGCACACAATAAGCACTTGCACCATAGAAATTGCAAAACAAATTCCAACTCACGGGGTGACGGTCACGGCTAAGGATGGCTAGTGCGGGCTCACAGGCCTCCGTGTTTCAACTGCTGATCGCTCAGCGAGAGAATCACTTTCACCCTGTCTTCTATCCTTTCACTCGCTCCAGCAGTGCTCCACTTGTCCTGCCTCACTGTGTGTCCTGTACAGAGCATCCTCGGTTATATTACCCCGCATCGCCATCATAAATTCCATAATGTGCTGCAATTTTTGCAGAATTATTATCGGCCTAATAGGCTAATTTGCGATTTGCTTTTATGTGGGATTGTTTAGGTGGCACGCTATCTAGGTATGTCTATTTGTTACATCATCAGTCAGTGCATCAGAAATAGTCCGTATCTCTTGGTCTACTTATAAATATTAACTACGTATGTGTATGTTCAGGTGGCTAGTAAGTAGGTAAGGTCTTGCAGCATGATTTATAATTTTTGTTTTTGGAAAAGTCATAGCTTTGAAATCTGGTAATTATGATATCAGCCTCAATGTTTCTTAAAATGTAGGTCATCTATAAACATGGGATCTCATATATTATCAATTTTATTGTTGATGACCCTTTCTGATAGGCTAAAGCCATAATACAAGCACAAGTACACATACAAGTTTGCAAGGTCTGCCTGCATAAATAACGAAGCAATCGATACTTATTGCGTGCATCATCAGTTCAGGGGCTTCTGGGCTTTACTACATTTATTAAATTTGTTTATTTTTGGCCGCCAACAGATGAGTTTTTGTTACAATCTCATAAGAGACTATTTTTATATGGGATGCAATAAAAATAACTTTACTAGAAAAAAAATAGTTTTATTTAAAATAACACCGTTAAAATACACAGACGGAAGCTGCTGCTATGAAGGTTCCTATAGTTGCTTCTAACGACATCCACACGGGCTGAGTTGGAGGGGTCGATTCCAATACCGTAACCACGGTCAAAGTTAACAAAAAAAGCTTGCAATGCCTAACTGTTGAACTGATTTGCATCATGAAGGTATCGTTTGACAGGTGTCTCGGCAGAATGATAAGACACACCCACCAAACCCTTATCACCTGTCCACTTATCAATTTCGCAGTTCTCATAAAACCGAAAACTAGGACAATAGTATGCAGGTCCACGTGTTATAATCAGGCCAATGTCTCTATGTTCTTGAGTTAATCATGCATGGATGCATTCGGAAAAAACACAAATATGTGCGCAACTCTTTGTTTTGATCGAAGATGTTGAGGAAAATTTTTGGGTTTCCTAATCTTGTGGTTACAGAAATTGACCTATTGAGAACATAATGCTTCTGAGCTCCGGTAGGTATACTTAGAAAAACCCCTAGCGTCGACTGGATTACCTAGATTTATTTGAAGTCCGGTTGTTTATGATTAAGATGAAAGTCACTGATGGTCATGTCCATGGATCAGACGGCGATTTTAGTATGCAGAAACGATAAAGGTCAATACAAAGCATTGGCGAATCAGGCTAGTGTTTCAGGTAGCACTACTAAAACTCAAGGTAGACACTCCCACTCGTTACCAAGTCTGGCATTTAATATTCCACCATTTATGTACAACTCGAACTGATCTCGCAACAAAAGTTAATCCTTAAAAGTAATTTCATATCGCAGGTTTATGGTATTGTAAAGGCTGCGTTATCGACATCTACATACGGGTAGCTCCGTCACCTTGGCACCATTGCAAGATCTTACATTGATTCATTACTGTAACGGACTCATTCCAGTCGCCTTCGAAAACAGAATCAGGGCCGGCAGTGTTTGTCTAGACAACCTACATACACCGAACAGAAGGTCCATCTAAGCCCACGGAGATAACGGAATCCAAATAAAATTTTCGGTTTATTGGGCAAGGAGAACAAGATAAATTTCAAAGTTATAGCTCGATATTATGACTTTCAATGTAACGATTAATAATTCAATCGTTTTACGGATGTTTTCTACCCTTCGTATATCACAAATTAATTGCTGCGTTGCATGGTTGTAAAATAAGAAAGCGGAATGCTGTTGAGCACATCGACAGGTCAATGCGACCGCTGCATAAAACTTTGTTCCGAAATATCGAAAATTGCAAAACATAAATACTGCGTCGTTTTAATCCTGGCGTTACGTAAAGCGTTAAGCAAGATTGTTCAAATATAAATGAATAAAATTGAACAGTTCGGTAGCGGTGAAATTAAATGGGAGATTGCGTAATCAAGGCTCGACTTTCTGCAAGGATATGCCTGCCTGCACCCACAGACAATATGCGCTCCAACTATTTATTGCCACTCGATTTCAAACACTTCTTTATACATTGTAATCAAAGATCTATAAAGTAATCTAAGATCCGTTTATTCCAAAGATATTGGGAACGTAGTCATAGGATCTTTGGTTTATTCTAATACTTCACTGATGGCACTTGACAGTAAGCCGCTAATTTTCTAATCTGACTCGAAACATCTCCAAACGCATCAAAGACAATGAATTAAAGAAAGCCTAGAAAATAATGTTTTAGCACAATGCTTTCTGTGATTACGGAAAATTCCAGTTAAATGACGCGGTTTTATTAGGTGTTAAAAAGAGATTTCTAATACATAAATCACAGAAATCCGTGAAGGAGCATTCTATGACAAGGTTTAATTTAAAATTACCATAACTGACTCACAACAATTTAATTTATAAAGACGCCAATAAATAAATCAACACATTCAATACGATACGACGTGACTAAGGTTGACGATAGAGCGATTTCTATTTATACCTAGAATTTTGAACTAGATCTTGTAAGTTATAATCGTATGAAAGGAGAGCATTTCAGGATATTTATCCCAATCCTGACACTCAATCCAATCCTGCCTAAATCTCAGTTGAATCCAAGTTAGGTATGCTTATCTGCCCTTAATCTTCGGAAACACCAAAAAATATAACTTGAATCTTGGACTATAACTATAACCGAAACTCAGCATTGCATCGAGTGTCAGGGCAACCTACCATCTTTTCCAAAAAGGTTTGCGTGCAGTTACTTTCAAACACGTTCTTTTCAGCAATCAATCGTCATTCCTGTTTTGGAAGCAACGCGGAATGAGGTACAGGAACAGCTAAAGATAACGAGCCCCGGAGCGCGTCAATATAATTCAATCAGCAATTACGGACCTTATCGGGAGACCCCCAAACTGTCGCATTACTACCGGGCTTAATTAAATTCCAAGACCCACAAAACTTGCGATTTGCCGTTTTGAAAGTATGCGATAATACCGGAGAAAACCGCTTGTTTATCCGGAAGGTCACAAAAAATAACAGTGTAATGTGTAGATGTAGTGTGTGTAGCTCAGTAGGTTAGAAGTTCATGAATTTAACGGCTATTAAACTCTATACACCTCGGAATACTTTCGCTTAGATCTGCTAGGCAATAATATTGAACAGATACATTTATCTCAATACGCTACACGATTTTAATCTGCATATCTGCAATCTAGGGCATAACATACATCAATCAATCAACAAACATTCTCATTCAAAGTCTAGTTTCGCGTCCGATTGTGTCAAGGTCAGTATCAGAGACGATCCCTCCAGCCCCCCAAGCGGCGCTGGCTGCGATGGTGTCGGTGCAGGCGGCTGCGCTCCGCGGCACTCGCTCAGTCGCAGCGTTGCCGTGAACTTGGCCTGGCCCCGAGGCCTTATCGGAGGCGCCGCCCGCGGCCTATAATAGCTGGGCCGGCGTCTCCCCCTGACTCCAGAGTGGCATGTGCCTCCGCCAGACATGTTTCGCGTCATCTGTCTCATCTTCGCCGCAATCGGCATCGTCGGTGCTTGCAAACCTTGCAGTGAGTGTCTCCGCAAATGGAAAATTTGTGATTTTAGTGTCATGTGCCTCTCAAGAATTAATTACTATGTGCTCCAATTTTTTTCCAATATTTCTAATTTCACGTCCGAACAGTGAAAATTCAAATTACTTCCTCATTCTTTAAAGAATTCGAACGGTTTTGGTGAGTAAGGAAGGTTAGCGTTTTATGGCGATTCGAGCGATTTTATTAATTCGTGATTTTTATCGCTCGAGTTTCATCATTGGCCATTATAGTGTTATTTACAATTCACACTCGTTCGTAAACGACCGCATTTTATCGTGCTTATGTTTTCTAAGCATCTTCTTTTCAAAGATCTTCAATTCCTCAAGATATGTTATGTCATAAAAGCGATGCTATAATAATAGTTTGGATTGTTTGAAGTGCTTTTAGAGAGTGTGCACTTGCGATACTCGAATGTAAACAAGTTCTCGCGTCGCGATAAGACTGAAGACATTTTCGCAAGTGTGTTAAGTGCCCCGGATGCTAAAAACTTCGAAAAGCTAAATTTATTGATATTGCTGTAACAATTGCACCGAGCCTTCAAAGACAAGTAGCCTGAAATCGTGCTGCATTATGTTATCGGCATATCGCAAATTAACCCAGTTTGCTGATAATAAAATATGAGACACGTGTTTTCTTAAATTCTTGGGCTATTTAAAAACGATTGGTGATAATGATAAGACCTAGTAAGAAACGGTAAATTGCGCGATATTTGTTAACAAATTATAATGATACGGTAGCTCATTGTTTTTATTACCGTTCACCTGCAATCGTAAAAAAAGCGCCCACGCTTAGCAAGTTTGGTCATCGTTATTATTTGTGAAAATAATAACAAAAGTTTTGTTATCAAGGGAAAGATCGAAGAATTTTCGCCATTGGAAAAAACTTGGATGAGCACTAGGTAGCCAAGAAAATGCATTTTCTTTCTCAAAATCCTGAGATGATATGAGTATGATATGAGTAGGTATCTGATAGGAATGTGATATAATTAAGATGATTTGCGTAGAGGTCAGCGCTGCCTTAGTACCGAGGTTTCCGGTTGTCATATAAAGCGACAAAGGAACTCGAAGGATAAGCAGGATCCATTCAACCTTCACTGCAATGTCTTGATAGTGGCAAAACTCTCCACTCCATTGTTGAAAGAGGCTTTTAAAGGGAAAGCTTAACAAAAGCCAGCTATAATCAGCCTTGGATAGTGTTCTGCTGAACAAGCTTCCTAAGCTAAAGAGTGACATAGAGCCTGCCGCGTCCAGCATCTGCCTGCAGTCTTTCGCAGATCATGTAACAGCAGAAACTGGAGAGGTAATTTCTGTTTCCTTTTTCAGCATGCGGCGTCGCCCGCCGCGGCAGAGTGGTAGGAGGTGACCGGGTGTCCCCCGGAGAGTTCCCCTGGCTGGCTGCGTTGAAACGCGACGGGAAGGTGATCTGCGGAGCCACCGTCGTTGCCAGGGATCACCTCATCACTGCCACGCATTGTGTTCATGGGTGAGTGGCTGCCCTCATTTATGAAGATTTTTTGGGTTAGTTTGACGGCACTTTACGACGTAGAATGCTTGGATTGGAAGACTTGGAAACGGCGGCTGCGGATAGTGAATGTTGATTATCGGATATGAAGTGCTTCTCAAAATATACAGATTCCGCGAGGCCTTAATTGACCTCTCGAAGTACTTATAACGACAATTTCCGACTTTTCCCACTAGAGTACCTTCAAAAAAAATTGTATAGAAGAAATCAGTTCAAACTTTATATATTTTTTCGCATGAATAATATAAGTGTGATTTGATAATAAGGTGAGTTCGAGACTTGTCTAAGACTTTTTTTTGAATGCTTAAAAAATTCAATTGATTGTGCTCCCCGATGACCCTCTAAATTAATGTGGACTTCATTTTTGATTCAGTATGCTGAGACTTCTATTGCTGTTTTAAAAATAATATATTATTTGAATGCTTGAAATCAAACCTTTATTTGTTGCGGTTGATGTTTCTGAAGAGATGACTGAGTTAAAATTAAGGAATTACTTGACGGCTTTGTGATGGTTTACTGACCCACGATTAAGGTCTTCAGTTCAATGATTGGGTCACGCTGGGTCAAACATGTGACCACGATCAAATTCCATTACAATAGCATTCGAAACTATGTTAATCGAAAATTATCTGATTTGCGGTTTAGTACCTATACTTCTGACCTAAATCAAAGCTTGTAACCTTTTCTTCGAGTTCACACCTTACATTGTTCTTAAATCTTACGGGTCACATGGCATACATAAACTAGCACCCACATACAAAAGAAAGTTCTTAAAAATTCACCTCTCAAGCAAATACTATCCATTCATGAATGTTAATGACTAACTAAAATAATCATTAGGTGTGTGACGCTCTGTCGCCTCGCCGCCAAACAATAAGCTTAATTGGAGAAAGTCAATGATTAGGTATTATTGACTAAAGGCTCAGAAGTCAACAGTCAGGGTCATCGATTGTGAAGAAAACAGAATGACTTGAGAATTGATATCCTAAAATAAGACAATGGGATGCCGAAGCTCGGCATAGTTCCCTACTTAGGGCACAGCATCTTATATGCTGTAAACCTTATCTTTTGTACGCTCAACGTAACCTACCTCAAGTTATAGAAGACCAGCGTATTAGAATAGAATAATAGCATTTATTTCGACACACACATACAAAACCAAACAAAGAACAAGGAGGCTTATGCTAAATCGCTGTGCCCACAACTAGGCTACACAAAATTAATGTATCTTTTAAAGGGCAATGTATACGCTTCTACAACAAAACTCCTAGTGAGTGGCAAAAATTATCAGTAAATAAATTCAAACAAATTGTCAAAACCTTGCTGTGCAAAAAGGCTTACTATAAAATATCAGATTATCTAGAAAATAAAAAAGCTTGGGACGGGTTTTGCTCCAACTCGAAAAATAACAACTAACAGGCTAAAGGTTTCTTCTTCGCTTCTTTACTTTAGTCTACATACCGAAGCGACAGAAATCAAAAATATCACTTTATTTCCGTGTCAGTGTATTAGTTATATAATTTGACCTTTTCTAAGTGTACATTTATTGTATTTATGGAAAAAAAGAGTTTTTGATTTTGATTTTGATTTTGAATTGTAGGGCGTCAAATCGAGTTTTTCCCCCACGACCCTGTGCTGAAATAGGTGTTGGCTTAGCATGTGCTGAGCGATTGCCGCTCAGTGCTGTATTTCAACCAAAAACCTTTGTGTTGACGTTACGGAGGTCTAGTCGGCGACAAGGTTTATAAACAAAAATATTAAATAGATACACGGGGTGGTTTTTTGAGAAGGCCGGTGATGGCCAAGTCCGAAACCACGAGAGTTAGAGAAAAGTCGTGAAAGGAGTCATGCCTCGATTTATAAGAAAACCATAACTGCGTATTTAGTTTTTTTTTAACCTTTTCTTTTGACGGAAATCGACACGAATTATTTTTCAAATAAAGGACACCCTGCATTATTTAACCATTGAATTTTGTTGCTGATGAGGAACAATCTTTGCAAAAAAATGTAGGTATTACTAAAAATAAAAGGAAAAAGCAAATTTTTACAAATTACTTTTAATACATATCTCGATTTCTTGGTTTCAATCAAAATCATGGTTAGGGACAAACTACAAGATCGTGCTGACTGGAGCCGGTATCGCAAGCAAGGTTTTCTTGTGCCATAATATAAGGCAACAAAAGCGTGTCTCCCGCTCTACTCGGCGAAATTTTAATATCAATGAACCTATAAAATCGCCGCGTGATTTCCATCCGTACGGTGGTCCCTTAGCGTCTGATTTTTTTGAAAAAATCGATGAGTGTTAAATTACTTTCTTAAAATTTTACATATTTTATTCGCCTCCGTACAAACGTTATTATAAATCATGCTTATTGTGACCACCAGGAAGCTCCAGGAACCATTCAGGTGTTTAAAGTGATTTATCATGGAGGAAGCTTTTAAAAATATTACAGTACAATAATCCATTATTCGCCTCCACGGGCTATGCAATGGCGGACAGGGCCGGATTAAGGCCCGGGTTTCTTAAGCATTCCGCTTCCTTCCTTGAGGAGCATGAAACCATAAGTGAGTGGTGATTAGTAGAAGACAAAGCATTCCAAACCAAAATGCTAAAAAAACTCTACCAACAGCTTAAGGGGCGAACCTAGCGGGTTTGCTTGTCAAACTAGGCCTAGATCTCAGTACTCAGTACTCACGAGATACCCGTGGTAAAAAAACTATAATAACATAAATTCAACATTTTTTTTCTTCGGTTTCTTAATTGGATAACACGATTTCGAAAAAAAATTAAGATAAAAAAATCATGAACGTGCACAGTTTTGCGCTTAATTGTCGAGATCCCAGAACCCTGCGGTCTATAGATTTTTTTTTTGTTTTGATTCGTAGTTTCTTACTAATTCTTTATGATAAGCAAAAACATTTCAATCATTTTCGCGCTAACGCCGCCGCGCGCCGCCGTTTCAAAAACGTATGATCCGTCACGCTCCTATGAACGCGCAATCCTATGCCCTTCTTTTTCACAAAATGCGCGCCCTCTTAAGGATAATTTCGAAAAGGCCTTCCGCGACAACAACTGTCCTCTTTCCTAAGGAAGGTATAAACTATATACTTCCACACAGATCATCTAGTTAACTGAGTATGAAGAACAATAAGTTAACCATCAAGCAGACCAATATTATAATGGCTGTCATGAAACGAAGCCTGAATTTTTTAATCTAAATTATCTATTGCTAGAAGACCCTGCAGCATATTTAACACTTTCATTCTTTCACCCATGGCGCACATGGTGTGATTCACGTCCCTACGTGTCGCACCCCACAAGCTGGGCAGTTGATGCTTTAAGAAAGATATCAAACTATTTATCATTTAGCTCTTTGCCCCCGCCCTTGATACGAGCCCTGGAACTACTTAAGGGTCGCCCGTGCGCCGCCGCCGAGACAAACCGTAACGCAGACCCCAAGCAATAAATATTCCAGAACCACGCGGGAATTACGTTCCGTTATCTGATGTTACAGTTACCTGAATTAATTTAAACATCGCTTATTACGATACGATGGCCGTGAAAACTTTAAGATTCTTAATGCTTTGGGTGATTCTAATTATCCAATGGTGAATGCAACATGTACCTATAGATTCCTGAGCGCAATGCAGCCAAAGATTACAGAATATCCCGAGATGATCCTATAAAAGAGACAAGACTTTAGCGGTTTAAGTAGAGTTTGATTCAGTCGTTTTTAATCTTTTATCATTCCTTTAACCTCAAAAATCATTGAAATGAAATAAATATAGGAACCTACTTTTAAAGGATGAAAGATGAGGTGTGGCTTTTTAATAATTCAAGTGACATAGGGACATAAGTAGGCTGCAGGTCAGGATAGCAGTCATGCTATCCAGTAACTCCAGTTCAAAAAGAAACAAAACACGTTTTTCCCCCTACCTCGAACCTAAACTCTAACCTACCATCGGTAGAGTTTATGTTGAGGTCACTGGTTGACACCAGTCTTAACCAGCCTAATTTGAACCCCTTTATGTATGATTTGATGTTTTTTTTATAATTTTGAAGACTATATGTACTTACAGGGGTTACAATTAATAAGTCGATAAAGGCTGCTTCGCTGCAAACTTTTATAGTGAAAGCTTTAAAAAAATCTTACTATGCATTATTTATAGAATTACTAACTTTTGCCCGCGGCTTCACACGCGTATTTTCGGTATAATATATCCTATCGTTTAAGTTATGCTACGTTTTAAGTGTATACCAAGTTTCATCTTGATCCGTTCAGTTTTGGAGATCCTAGGTAACAAAATTTCACATTTCTTCTTTACTTAACTTCTCTAAACTTTCGCATTTATAATATTAGTAGGATAGGAAAGATAAAATATAGAGCTGGCTCATAATGAACTTTAAGTTATCAATGTGTCCACTTCTTCCTCAAAAATAAAACACTTTATTTTACCTTCTAGGTATGCCTTCCTCCCATAAATTCCACAGAACCCTTATGTAACTCAAACATTGTCAATAGTGAATTGATAGACAAAAAATATTTCGAGAAAAATGTGCAAATAATCACAATCGATTTTCATGTTTGTCTTGATGCATGGATAGTACCTAGTTTTTGAAGAAAAGAAAATATATTTTAGGTGGGAACCGTTCCGTATGCAAACAAGATTGCTTTCCAGTCTGGAGGCTTTATTTTGTTGATATTATACCTACCTACCCACCACTTTTTGAATAACTCGCGCATTTTATTCATGATCCTTTTGTAAATAAATTTTAATAAAACTTTGGGAGACAGTCAGTCATAAAGTAAGAGAAGGAGAAGAAGGCTGCATTTTGCTCCAGAAATGCTTAGATAGCGTCAGTTCGTTCTTATTTTTCTAGTGCCTACATCTAGTTACATTAAGTGGAACTAACCATAATAATTATGTTGCCTGTGAAGTTATGCAATGCATTTCGATTCCTTGGAAACCAATCGAACAATTTTTTTTGGTGTCAGATGACAAAAACTCACGTGGCGCAGCCTGCCTGAGACACTAGGGGTAGCAGGTTAGATTCCCGCCACGTGACAAATGTTTGTAAAATCTGCAAATAATTTATTCCGAGTCAGATGTAGGTATTTTGTTGAATTTATACGAAGCACTTTATTAACTCGTACCTACATTTTATGTCAAAATGGTCCTTGTGTGTAAATGTTACACAAACTTTGGGGGACCTATCTAATAAATAACGTAGTTGTATCATAATAATTTTAGATAAATATAATTGTATGGATATTTTTCTAGTTTGCTTCTAACTAACAGACAAGCATAAACATAATAATGGTATTTAGTATTTTAAGTCTGTGTTCTGATTCGACTTTTACTGGCTGGAAATATCATGTGTATTGTAAGTCCCTAGATCCCAGCTAATTTATCAAATGTTTATTCCTTGGTCTAGATTTCGATATATCTAAATTTACTTCACGCCTTCTACAAGAATGTAGAAGATCGTGTTCAAAAACTCAACTGTTAAAACATAGTTTCAAAGTTATGACTAAAGGTTGTGAATGTAAAGCGTGAGATGGTAGCTAACAGCCATTCTGATGCAGTAAAACGCTTCGATAGCGCGTTCTATTTCACTAGTGGCGACATCTAGTTTTATTTTTTGGGACTAAACGCACCAAAAAATTCTCTAACATGTGGGATTATTACAAACCAAATATAATTTAGGATTCCTCTGTAATTTAACAGAAATACAACTTTTATGCTGTTTATAAATTTAAACATAAAATTTCTTATTGTAATGGACAGACAATTATCAGAACACCACTTATTTCTTACCTCAATAATGATAATGTAGAAATTATAACAAAAACCACAAAACATCAACTAATTGCCAGCTTTCGTTGCACTTTGCATTCATTTCCGTAAGTACCGATATTCCGGTAAATTAGGATAATTTCCGAGGGTACTCAGTACCTACGTATCTGCAAGGTTGATTCCTAATGAGCCCTTAGGGTTGTGACACATAGAATGAAAGATAATGTTTGACCTTTCTGTACGGCACACTTTCTAGAGTACCGGCCTACCTTGCCTTCATTACGTAAAGTAGGTAAATTATGTTCGCTATATTAGCATTGTATTGTATTGTTTTACAACTAAAACTGAACCAATATTACAATATCGCCACTTGCGAGATAATGTTTGCAATAGCTCCTACTTTTCTAAAATATGTAGGAACGGACCCAACCGACATCTCTTTATTATTTGAATATTACCATTTTGTTTAGTGTGAGTGATTTGTTTAGTCGCCTTGCCCTGCCCCATCAACTTCCTTCTTAACCCTCGACGCAACGACATTCCTCTGTTTGCGCCGAGGGTTACAAATTTAATATAATTATGTGCCTATCTACCTCTACTTGACAAGTCAGTTTCTTGACAAGTAAGTTCATCGTGAGGTTTAACGTATCAACGGCTTTTTATTTGAACTTCGTAGTTCACAAAGAGAATAACCGATTGAGATAGGTAGATATAGGTATTTACTTAGTGGAGATCGCTCTTTGCTATGTTTGCTGAAATCGGTTTCAGCCGTTCAAATGTTTATAAAAGCAAAATCGCATTTTAATTTCGTTTATTTTAAAACTACCTTGTTCTTTCACACTGAGGCCAACAAAAGTTAAGTACTACGGTACCGTACGCTGTATAAAAAACCTACGCAACCGACAATATTGGTAAGATATGGATATGACAGACCTGACTCTATCTACAACGCACCTGTATATGTACTGTACTGTACCTGTATGTAGAGGCAGTAAGCGTATGCGCTACACAAGCCAAGGTTACGTCACTACAATGAGGTCAAGAGCGGCGATGCACATTGCTCTTGTCTTCTCGCGAAACAACCACGTAGCGAATTGATCGCCTCGCTTCGCACGACGTGATATGAATCCTAATGTGATTTGCTAAAACAAAATAAAATGAACTGTGCAGTTATTTACATAACAAATTGCAGTTTTTTAGGGTTATGGACGTTAAAAGGCTACCGGTTGATTTTATTCATAATTTTATGGAAGTTACGAAAAATGTAGTAAAACTTTTACGTTCAATGATCTTTTCAAATGAATGAGTCAGGGAAGTTGTGGTTTTAATGCGCCGAAACCCCTTTTGGTTGGTAGGTACCAACTAAATAGGAATGGGTCTCGTTCACTTTTGGTTGATAAGATAACGAAGATACTTTAGATTCGGATGAGATGAACCCCTACTCAAAAGTGAAATGGACATCTCGGAGTTTTAGAATCGGACGAGTTGTATACCCTAACCCAGGGGTCGGCAGACCGCGGCTCGCGAGCCGCATGCGGCTCTTGCCATAGGATTATATGGCTCTTACAACTCACTCACTGCGTAACTGCGCCGCCTTAGCACAAATAAAACACCTAAAAAACAAGAACGTCAAGTGCGAGTGTAACTCGCGCGCGGAGAGTTTCGAACGTTTGCCGATCGCTATTTGATGAATACCTACCTAAAAATAGTAGGTACTTACCAAACTACATTTTAGATGGATCGCTCTGCGAGATTAAGCCAATTTATTGACTTTATTCAAAATAATTCAAAAAGTGTACCTAAACTACAGAAATTTCAAAAAATGTTTTGAAACGTGCAAACCTTTCATTTGATAACCCAACCGGTGAGGTAGTGAGGTAGGTTGACCGTTTTTTTGACCATTTAAAAAAAAATCGTTTTACAAACTTCTCTATTATTTTTCCTGTAAAATTTAGATCCATTTCTACAAACGTTACATCCATTTCAGAAAGATCGCTCTGCAATCTTTGGAGATAGGGGGGTGGGAATGGGTAATATTTCGACTCTTCGAAATATTTCAAAAAGTATGAAAGCTACAGAAATATCGAGAGAACTGTTTTGAAATGTACAAATCGATACCTTTCATTTGATAACCCACATGACCCTGTAGGTATCTTTTAAAATTTCGACATCACAATTTGTATGGAAAATGTTCATTTTAATTTTTCTTTTGTTTAAATTTCTATATGTCAATAAATATATTTTTCATTTCTTTCATGTTTTATAACTGTAATAGTGTCATTATATTTTTATTAAGATTTGTAGTATGAAGGAAATTAGACTCTAATTATTAGACTAATAAAATTCATGTTGCGGCTCTTTGAAGGCATGGGAAAATCTACGAACTTGATATTTGGCTCATTTGGTTGGTAAGTCTGCCGACCCCTGCCCTAACCGCTGAATAGGTATTCATCTTAAAACTTATTATCAGCATCATAGACGACCTCTGTGGCCCGTTGGGCGAAGGTCCACCTGCGATGCAAGAGGTTGCGGGTTCGATTCCCGTCCCCGGGACAAATGTTTGTACGATCTGCAGATACTCGTTCTGGTTATTCTATTTCTACGTAAGTCTAATGAAAAATATATATCTGTCTATGTATATAATTGTAATGTAGGTATACCTATCATCTATTATTAACTAGCTGCTGCCCGCGGCTTCGCCTGCGTAGTTCCCGTTCCCGTGGTAATTCCGGGATAAAACATAGCCTATGTCCGTCTCCTGGTTCTAAGCTGCCTCCCCACCAATTTTCAGCCAAATCGGTTCAGCCGTTCTTGAGTTATAAAAAGTGTAACTAACACGACTTTCTTTTATATTTAAAGATAAATAACATACCACCAGTGAGTTACGCTAGTAATAGTAATTCAATGCATAACACAAGCTCTGCTTAACTTAAGCTAAATTATGTTATGTGAATTATCTGACATTATCTATATACAAATAAATAAATTATGTATATTTATTTTATTTCAGAATCGAAGCCTCCAGGCTATCAGTGCTTGTCGGCGAGTGGGATGTGAACCGCACTCGAGTGGATGGCTACACGGTGACACATGTGGTCCAGCACCCTGACTTCAACCGATATACGTACGATAATGACATCGCTGTGCTGCGTCTCGAAGAGCCTCTGCCAGATAATCTGTACAGACCTGCGTGTATACCAGGTACCTTTGTAGCTTCTTTGTTTCAAGTGAAAGGGCTTTTGTAAACACTTCGTGTAAGTAACTTATTGGGTACCTACTTCGTATTAGTAACTTATGACGTCCTCTAAGTAAGTTAGTACTTCGTATAAGCACAGATATAATAATAATACTATACTAGTGGTATAAGTAAATAAGTAGGTACCTACTTCGTGTAAGTAAATAAGCACTTAGTAAATAAATTTTAAGTACCTATTATTTCTTTCCAGATTCTGATGATGCCGACGGTGATTTACTAGAAGGAGTGGACGCTGTCGTCACGGGTTGGGGAAGCACTGTTGAAAAGGGGCCTTCTTCGAACATTCCAATGAAGGTACAATAATTTAGCAATGCCGACGATGAAGATGCAGACATAGATGCATTGCATTGTTACAATAAATACCTAGCACCTATTTATATTTCGTAATAAGTATTTGTATTTCAAGACAAAAATATTACAAAGTCTTGTAAGTACCTATTCATGTACCTTGTTAGGTAGAGTATGGCAATAAATTTATATAATAGAATAGTCTGTTAAATTATTTGGTTTATACCACGAGAAAAAGAAATTAATAGGTGGGTTAGGTGCCTACCTATTAATTTCATTTTCTCTCAAGTTGGTACCAACTTCGGTACAGTAGCGTATTGAAGTCAAAGGTCTACAAAGTAGTCAACCAGACTAAAACCACAGAATAGCTTTACAGAATCCACTCTAAAACCATCACATTTAACAGGCTGATGTTCAAATATGGGCACAAGAGGAATGTTCCGGCGCTGGGTACGGCCGAAGGAAGGTGACACCGCGCATGGTCTGCGCAAATGCACCAGACCGCGATGCCTGCACCGGTGACTCTGGTGGCCCTCTATTGCTGCCCCAGCCGTATTTTACTATTGTTGGTAAGTTACCTAGGATTGAAATAAAACTAGTAAAGATAGAACTCTTTAGACTCATCTGATCCCAATAATAACAGTAATGATCAGACAATCTGCCAGCCATCTAAGTAGTTTTTTGTTTTTATTTTTGTGTAAGAGGTTGTTAAAAGGACTTTGTCGCTTGGCGACCATACAGTATGCCTCCTATAGTGTATATAGCAGTTTTAATCAAAAATATTCAAAAGAAAATCAATAACTTATTTAGTTTATTTTGAATACTTACGTATGTTTTACAAAATAGTTTTTTTACGTCTGTGTCACTTTGATTTAGAGTCTCTCACCAAGCCTTTCATTTTCAGGCATCGTGTCCTGGGGCAGAGGATGCGCCAGACCCGGGTACCCCGGCGTGTATGCACGTGTAGACCGCTTCCTACCCTGGCTCAAGGTGGCGTTACGTCATGCATGCACTTGTCAGCCCCCACGTTATGGCTAGTAGAAAAAGCTATCAAAAGACTGTTTTGTTTTAGTGCCGCTATTTTATTCGCCTAAATTACAGTAAGATACGTTAATTTAATTTAACTTGATTAAGTAAAGCTATCAGTATTATTTATTTTGTAAGTTAGCTAATAAGTGTGATGTATTTTGTTAGATTATATTACCCACATTCTGGCTGTGATTAGGAACCTATTAATACAGTAGGTAGGTGACGACTTTTGTGTAAGTACCTATCATAGGCAATTAAAGTAGGGTTATCGTAAGTTTTATTGTTATTCTAAATTCATATCCCGGTGTTCCCTCTGTTTAGCAATTGTTTTATTTGGGAATTGATTTATTCCTTTGTTATTAGATATTACTTATGGGTTGTGCTAATCATTTATTTATCTCCTTCAATAATCATTTAAACAAATAAAATAACTTGATTAAATCAAAAGTTTGTTTTGACTGGAATTTATATACCTAACCGTGTAGTTTTGTTTCCGTTATCCCTTCTTTTCAAACCCATAACGCTTGCGCAAGTTGTAAAGTTACCAAGCATGTCAATGTCAACGTCAGCTGATGTGCTGTCAGACCATCTATGCTGTCATGTCAGTTAACCAGCCGCTGCCGCCGCCGATGCTGCTTGATTTCTGATTTCGGACGGAGGACTTTTATTTTAATTAATGAACTAAAACTAGGGATTTATCAATTTTTGTGTAGATTATTAAGATCATTTACAACGTAAACCATGAACTTTTCAGACAACGAAGCCGTGAGTACTAGATTTAAATAAAAAGTTGTTGATTTTGTGTTATATTTTTTTTACGGGTTTTGTATCACATTTTACAAAGTATTGTGATGAAAATAATTCTGTTGAAAAGTCTAAAGTGTTCTATTACATGTCCTTTATGTTTATTATTACCTGGATCGTAAGTTACGTGAAATTTACTGTGATTAATGCACATGTTTAGGACGACACATCGAGTGTTGAAAGCACCTCAAATACGGACAATACATCTCGTAGCGAGACCCCCACAAACTCCCGCGGCAAAAAGCGTAGACGCGGGAAGAAGAAAACTGTCGTTAAACCGATAAAACCACCTTTCAAGTTCAAGTAAGTTCTAACTAAAATACAGTGATACTTTTGTTTTTTAGATAGTGCTTTACCGCCCTCACATATTTTTTTTGTGTAGCGCATTCTCGTACTAAGGGAAGATGGCGGGTTCAAGTCCCGTCGAGGTGGAAAATTTTTGGGCAAAAAAAAAACAATAACAATAGTACACAACAAAAAATATATATTTTTTTTATTTTGCATACTATGTTACTTATATACTACATTACCTACTCATCAACACCTTTTAAACAGTTGCAGTGCCAAAGAGGATCATGGACAGCCGCTATTTGGCTGCCAGTTCAACCACCACTTGGGTGATAGTGGTCCACTAATATTTGCTGTGGTTGGCAGCAACCGAGTCTCAATTTACGAGTGCCCAGAGTCTGGTGGTTTTAAGTTCCTTCAGTGCTATGCTGATCCTGATGTAAGTATACATGCAGCTGTATTTGGCTCATTACATTCAGTTACTAGAACAACTGCTTTTAAAACTACAAATTGATAACTAAGCCATTTTCCAAATCTTCCAACTTACAAACAAGAAATGTTAACAAGTTTCTTTTGGTAAGGCTTTTGCCCCATAATTGTACTGTAGAAAAAGAGTTGCCCACCAAATTCTGAAGGCCATGAAGAAAGAATTCTCAAAACTTGTTGATGGCGCTGTGTGTATAAGAGCCCTTAGAGTGGTTACTCACTGTATCCGTTCCGAATCCGCGAATTAGTGTGTAGTTGCTCTGTGACTGAAAGGGTGTGTATATGTTAACACAAAAAAGGTCATCGACCTTGGTCTCCATACACCTAGTCATCGACCCTGGCGAAAACCAACGTTTTCCCGAAAAAGTCCAGTGACCTTGAGGTCAGTGACCTTGCGTCCCGTAAACTTCACAGCATCTAATTCAAGTAAGGCAGGTTTGATTTGCAGGTTGCCAGGGTGCAGTGTGCCATATGTCAGTGCTTTGTGTACAAGAGCCCTTAGAGTGGTTACTCACTGCATCCGTTCCGAATCCGCGAATTACGGATTTAGAAAGGATGCAGTGTGTAACCGCTCTTAGGGCTTAATAAGCGGAATGGAGTGGACTTTAGGGGATGCACGCAATTACAAGGCAAAAAAGACTAAAATTCAAGTCTTTTTTGTCTTTTTAAGCATTATTTATATTTTGTGGAATTGTAGAGGAAGTCAGGTGTGCAACTTTCTACCTGACTTTGACCCTACGTGACTTTGACCTGAAAGTTCAATGACCTGTGTTAGAGGTCAAAATGTGTCGCTCAATTACAAGGCAAAAAAGACTTGATTGTTTAAAATCACAATTAACACCTATTTTTTATAATGCCGCCGGGAAGGGCGTCTCTGGGGGTACAACTTTTTCTTCAAGACATTGATCTCAAAGTTCAATGCTCAAAATGTGTTGCTCAATTACAAGGTGAAAAATAATGTTTCATAAATATAAAAGAGTCCTTGTTTTAACTTATTCGGTCTTGGCGACTCTGTGACTGAAAGGGTGTGTATATGTTAACACAAAAAAGGTCATTGACCTTGGTCTCCATACACCTAGTCATCGACCCTGGCGAAAACCAATGTTTTCCCGAAAAAGTTCACTGACCTTGAGGTCAGTGACCTAAACTCCACAGCATCTAATTCAAGTAAGGCGGGTTTGATTTGCAGGTTGCATACAAAAACGATCCCTTCCCGCGTGTGCTCATTTTTGTATGCAATTGATGAGTTATCCTGGCTGACAAGTAAAATCATTACATTTAACTTCAGGTTGATGAGACATTCTACACCTGCGCCTGGTCATACGAAGAGGAAAGCAACCTACCCCTCCTAGCCGTAGCAGGCTCCCGCGGCATCGTGCGCGTCTTCCAACCGGCCACGCAAACCTGCACCAAGCACTACATCGGGCACGGCCACGCCATCAATGAAGTCAAGTTCCACCCGAGCGATCCGAACCTACTCCTCTCCGCAAGTAAAGACCACGCTCTACGCCTATGGAACATAATGACTGACGTTTGCATTGCTATATTCGGAGGCGTTGAGGGTCATAGAGATGAAGTTTTAAGTGCAGATTTCGATCTTAAAGGGGAGAGAATAATGTCGTGCGGCATGGACCATTCTCTGAAGTTATGGAGGTTGGATAAGCCGTCGATGCACGAGGCGATTAAACAGAGCTATAACTTTAACCCGCATAGAGCTCTGCGGCCGTTTAATTCGTTGAAGGAACATTTCCCGGATTTTTCGACGAGGGATATTCATCGGAATTATGTGGATTGCGTAAGGTGGATGGGCGATCTTATTTTGTCCAAGGTAAGACTTATGCTCGGTTATTTAAAGATGGCGCGATTGTCTTTTGTTTTACATAAAATTTAACTCGCTGTTAAGACTTATGAAAGGCCTGTTGCCGGACGAACTTTTTCTTCTTTATGATTCTGATTTTTAAAACACTTTCTTACAAACCATTCTGAAATGTTAGGGTCGAATAGAATGAAAAAGTGGGTGTCGTCGCAGCGTCCCCTGCAAAACAATTCCACCACCGTACTGCGCATCTCAACCCGCATGCCCAGCGTGGGAATTATGGGCATTACCCCCATAAGATAACAAGCCAATATGGCACTTATCAGGGGGAGGCCAGCGTCCAGCTGTGGACCAATATAGGCGGTTGAGTTAGAGAATAAAAACATACTTTCATCTTGTAAAAATGAAAAGGCAGCTCATCTTCGTGCGAAATATCAGTTTTCGTTCTATTATAGTAACAAGTAGATCTCCACCATACGAAAAACAAAAGAGGATCACGATATAAACTTGTTAACATTATTTTCAGTCATGTGAAAATGCCATAATATGCTGGAAGCCGGGACGACTAGAAGACTCGGAGATCCGTCCAGGAGACAGCTCAGTCACGATTGTCCACAGATTTGATTACAAGGAATGCGAGATTTGGTTCATCAGATTCGCAGTTGACTACGCTCAAAGGGTGAGAATAACTTTCCAATTAATTGAGATAAAAGGCTTTTAATGACAGGATAACGCTAGGTTTCCACTGCGAAAGGGTAAAGAGCGAGAAATTAGAGATGAGTGGGCGGAGTTAATTGCAATGCTTTCTGCTCGCTCACTCCTTTCCACAGCCAGATAGCAGTTGTGAAAAAAAACCGCTTTTACTCCTTATACGGGTATCTAAAATTCGGAACAGCGAATTAGCTAAATCAAATCAAATCAAATCAAATTTATTTATTGCATGAAATACATGTTATAAAAGTTGTAATTATAATGTAATAGCATGTCACAATGTATTCTGCCCTATTGGGCGTGCAATGTCTTAAAATTTAAAATATAAAATAAATGCTTAAACAATTCTAAAGAAAATAATACATAAAATTCACAGACATATAAGAAATAATAATAATACAGTGTCAACGTTATCTACCTACAATTTATCCGTCATAAATTCATGAAAGGAGTAATAGCATTTATTTGTCAAGAGTTCTTTCACCTTCCTCCGAAACAACGCACAAGGTAATTCTCTTATAGACTCCGGCAGTTTATTATAGGCGAATGGTGCTGAGCAGAATATACTTTTACGCATTAAGGTCGTTTTGGAGTTGCGAGTAACAACTCTATGTTTGTCTCGCCTATTGCGAACCACGGCATCAGAGAGCTGTTGAAACAAATCTGGGTTATTTTTGACAAACATCACCGTTTCAAATATATACAGCGCAGGAATCGTCAAAATATTATGCTGAAAGAAAAATGGTTTACACGAGTCGGTTACTTTCAGGCTAAACATGGCCCTTATGCATCGCTTTTGATATTTGAAAATTTTTTCAATATCAGTAGAGTTTCCCCAAAAAAGTATACCATAACGAATGTTAGACGCAATTAATCCATGGTACGCTGTTAACAGGGTATCTAAATTAACAATTCTAGATATTTTAAACAGGACATAAGCTAAGCTATTAATTTTTTTACACAAATTTTCCAAATGAGATTTCCAGTTAAGTTTTTTGTCAATAGTAAGTCCTAAAAATTTTGTCATGTCAACTTCATTAATAATGCAATTACCATATTTAATGTCAAGTGAATGTAGAGCAGCTGTATCGCGTTGTCTAAAGTTTATCATTTTAGTCTTAGATAGATTTATTTTTAAGTTATTATTGTTTAACCAAGCAATTATTGAAGTCAAGGCAGAATTGATATCATTTTCATATGTCATTTTATTAATACATTGAATAGTTACGGCACTGTCGTCTGCAAAGAGCGACATAGGTTGGTTTGTTGAGTTTGGCAGATCGTTAATGTATATAATGAAGAGTAGAGGTCCCAGTACACTGCCTTGTGGTACACCATATATTACAGTACGTTCTTTTGACCTGTGGACTTCTTCATGTTTAGTTTTGAAATTAAGTCTACTTATTTCAGTCACTTGTTTCCTATTATCAAGATATGATTTAACAAGTTCCAATGCATTTCCTCTGACTCCGTAAGCATCTAGTTTATTTAAAAGTATGTCATGACGCACATAATCGAATGCTTGCGTCATGTCACAAAATATAGAGCATATTGGTTGCCTTTTATCAACGTTGCAAGTAACTCTATCTAGAAAATCATATAAGGCCATATTTAATGATTTGTTTTTTCTAAAACCCTTCTGTTCTGTACAAAAAATGTTGTTTGCTTCAAAGTAACTATTAATTGCCATATAAATGTATCTTTCAAGAATTTTTGAAATAATAGGTATAAGGGATATCGGTCTATAGTTTTCCATGCTCTCCTTATTTTGTTTTTTGTAGAGGGGCTTTATGACGGAGAGCTTTAGTGCATCAGGAAATTTACCGGCACTAATACATAAGTTCATAATGTAACTTAAAGGTTTAGATATGTATCCAGCTGACATTTTCAATATTTTTGTAGAAATCTCATCATAGCCAACACTATTTGTATTATTTAAAGAAGCTATGATCCTAAGAATATCATCTGGAATACATGGTCTAAAAAACATAGAGTTTCTCTGACTAGTAATAAGTGAGGTACTATGTAGGCCTGAGTTTTTAATAGGTATAATTTTGTCAATAAAAAAATCATTAAAAGCATTCGCTATGTCATTAGGATTTGTAATTGTTTTATTATTTATGTCAAGTTTTATTATTTGACTTCTAGGCAGATTCCTTTTAGTACTATTTATGATTTGCCAAGTAGCTTTTGACTTATTATTAGATGTATTAATTTTATAGCTATTTTGTGATTTTTGTGTTAGTTTTATTATTCTTTTAAGAGTTCTAGAATAGTTTTTATATTTAATTTTATTAGAATCAGAGGGATTTTTACGAAATTGCCATAGAAGCTTTCTTTTATTTTTACAGCCTAATTTTATACCACGAGAGACCCATGGAGTATTTCTAGTTGTTTTTTTAGTCATTATTCTATAGGGAAAACAAAGATCATAAAACAGTTTAAAAGTGTCAATAAAAAGGTTGTAAGCAATATTAGGGTCATCCGCGCTATATATTTCTGAAAAGGATATGTTTTTAATTGAATTTATAAACTTACTAATATTTTCTGCTGAATAATCGCGTCTTTTTATGTGCCAATACTTAAGGAGATCTAAATCTTTTAAAGGACATTTGATGAGCTGTGCAGTATGGTCCGATAAAGCTAGTTCCAGTACTTCGGCAGAGCACCCTTTCTTAAAATTATGAGCAAAGTTGTCTATACAGGTTTTATTTGCTAGCCTTGTTGGTTGTTTCAGAGCTAATCTCAAATTAAAATTTAAGAGTAAACATTCAAAGTCAAGTGTTATGTTGTTACTTTTCATAATATCAATATTAAAATCTCCAGCCATTAATATATTTTCATATCGTCTCTGTGTCAATTCAAGTAAAACTTTGTGTACACAATCCATAAAAATGCTAACGTTATTTGATTTTGGTACTCTATACATACACACAATTGCAGTATTATAGTCAGATAGTTCCACAGCGCAACATTCAAATAAGCCCGTAATTGAAAAGTCCGATATCTTTTTTAGTTCTATCCACTTAGTATGTTCATTGTGAATTAAAATGCAGGCTCCTCCTCTCTTGCTCTCCCTGCGACTGAAACACGCTGCCAGGCTATAGTTAGGTATAACTAGAAACTCTTCCTGCCCCTCCATCATAAAATGCTCCGTGATACATAAGACATCTACTCTTTTTTCTTGTTTTCGTTCTTTCAAGTCATCCAAGCATACGGTTAGTAAGTCACTTTTGTTCAGTAAACCTGCGATATTTTGATGGAATACAAGTAGTTTTTTATTGAAGAAAAAACTGGTTCCTCAGTTCAATATCATCATTTTCATGTGTATTTGTAAATTTTGAGTTTCTATGTGTTTTCATTTTATCAATTGTTTCGATAGCGGTTGCTATAATATGAAAAACCGTACGAAGTCCATTGTTGTTTAATTTTCCAGACGGCTTATGGAACATTGTATAGTTATAAGTTAGATGTCTGTTCGTGTCGATTAAGTATGCATATTTCCTCAGTTTTACGTCATTATAGAGAATGTTATTAAAGTGGTGAACTTTCTGGTTTATATTATCTTTGTCAAAACCATACTGATAATTTGGTGCGCATATGATGACATTTGTGTGCGTTATTTTTTGTAAGGTTTCTCTAATGTACTCTACTAAGTTTCTTGATGTCTTTTCTACTATAAAATCTTCGTCACCAAGTAGCAATATACAATAATCTTTCATCGTGAAGTCTTCCAATTTCGTGTGAATCCCGTCTAGAAGTTGTTGAGTGCAAGCGCGCGGAGTTACATAGTGGATTACCTTTGAGTTTTTATTCAAAACATCTTGTGCCGTCGTTATCACATTGTTATGTTTGTTATTGCTAATTATGCATATATTTGGTTTATAATTAGAAAACGTTTCCTCTTTTGTGTGCGTCTTTACAATGTTACGTATTGGATATATGATCTCTGGTTGTGTCTTTTCTGTGTGTTTATTAGTTTGTGTCTGTGCATTTTGCTGTTTTACTAGCTCCAAGGCTTCTGTCTGAGTTTGTTTATGGTTTGGATTGGTATTTTGTCGTTTTGAAGAAGGCTCCATGGCTTCTGTCTGAGTTTGTTTATGGTTTATATCGGTATTATGTCGATTTGAAGTTCTATTTTCCTGATTTTCCGTTTGTATTTGTTTGTTTTCGGTAATTTTTTTCAATCCTTTATTTATCGGGCTCATGTTTTCCGTTTGTGTTGTTAAGGTTTTCCTACTTGAAGTTTTTGGGGATTTTGTATGCGTCGGACTGCTCCCGATTTTTTTATAGAGTACGTTTTTCTTAGCTAGATCTTGATTATTTTTTCTAAGTTCTCTATTATCTAGCGATAACTGTTCTATTTCTGAATGAGCAGTTTTTAACTCAATTTCGAGTTGATCAATTCTTCGAAGGAGATTCTGTATTTCTTCACTGCATTTATCGGTAGATAGGTCTGGTAAGCTACCAGTGCTGCCATCTACAGTATCATCTATACTCATGTCCGAATCATTGTTATTGGTTTCTAATTCTAATTGCGTACGGGCACGCCTAATGGTGACATTTTGTAGAGGATCCATAATTTTAACTCCCTCTAGCGTCAAGTAGTGGAGATATTTTACTCAAAGCTTCTTATTTGATAGTGTCGGCTTCTAATATGAGTGCAAAAAGTACACTGCCTGGTGGTTCCGAACCTACTGCTCTCGAGCCTTTTGAAGATTCAGTCGGTCGTTCTGTCCGCTCTACCAATCGAGCTGTTGGTAAGGTGGCGAAATTTATCAAGTAGTTGTGGCTCTGTTTGTGTAATTACTCATTTGAGCTAAGTGCAATGAACTTGAGTCCAAAGTTCAATTTCGATGGCAAAGGACAAAGCGTTTGTCTTTTGTGTTTTAACGGTTGCAATTATGAGAATATTTGTAATTTTACTCACATTTAGCTGCAAAATCCGTTTTTTCTGTAGTTATTGTGGTTTATGAAGTACAGCTTTGTATTGTTTCTTGGTTGTTACACAGGGTTTTATCCTAATTGCATCAAAATAGTCTTGATGTTCATTCCTTGTGTTTTCGATGAATTTGGTCTAGTAGTTATGCACTGATTTGTTAGCAAACAATGTATGATAAGCAGTGATCGGAATTAGGTGGGCTAAAATACCTAAAGTTCAAAGAACAGAGGCAAAAAAAAATGGAGACTTCCTTACTACAATAATTTTATTGGACCCAATTGGGACGAAAATGGAATACTTGTCGCAGTTAGCATGTATATTAAATATTAATGTTTTTATAATATTACGAACTAATTCAAATCATTTTTAACCATCCAACCCAACCAACTTCTTTTTACATCTTTTTAACATCTTTTTAACCAACTGCAAGAAGTTTAATATTTTGTAACTTACATTTCTAATTGTTATTAAGCTCAGATAAAAAACTGATTCACCTCATTGTTTTCTTTTCCCAGAATAGCCGAAGCTTGTTGTCTCTTTCTAGATTTTGTTTGTCACTGGTTTGCAGTGTAAGTACCTATTCAATAAACAATGACAAAAAGTTTTTATTTTTATAGTGCGTAAGCCTCACACTCTGGCAAATTTCTAAGAAATTAAATAACATCGCAAAAATTTACGACTTCGGTGGGACTTGAAAACGCATCCTTCCGTCAGTACCGGAATGTGCTAACCAACTACACCACGAGGTCAAGTGACGCTGGAGTCGAAAATCTTTGCGACTTTCTACGGACTGTAGCGCCGTTAGCTCCACCTACAGGGGAAACATTAAAGTTTATCCATTCCTGTTCAAAGACTAAAGTTACGTTTAGTTCGTTTGACGAGAGGTGTCACGATGCTCAAATTCTAAAGTTTTTATTTTTATAGTGCGTAAGCCTCACACTTTGGCAAATTTCTAAGAAATTAAATAACATCGCAAAAATTTACGACTTCGGCGGGACTTGAACCCGCATCCTTCCGTCAGTACCGGAATGTGCTAACCAACTACACCACGAGGTCAAGTGACGCTGGAGTCGAAAATCTTTGCGACTTTCTACGGACTGTAGCGCCGTTAGCTCCACCTACAGGGGAAACATTAAAGTTTATCCATTCCTGTTCAAAGACTCAAGTTACGTTTAGTTCGTTTGACGAGAGGTGTCGCGTTGCTCAAATTCTAAAGTTTTTATTTTTATAGTGCGTAAGCCTCACACTCTGGCAAATTTCTAAGAAATTAAATAACATCGCAAAACTATAAAATTGTTTTTTTAACCTTTACCTACTTTGTTAGTCACACTAATATTATAAATGTGAATGTTTGGATGGATGTTTGTTACTTCTGGGACGAAAAAATAAACGGACGAAAAATTGGGACGAAAAAATATTTAGTCCTAAGGCGTCTCCATTTGGTCTCTGTTATTTTTCGAACTTTAGGTATTTTAGCCCGCCTAATTCCGATCACTGATGATAAGAGTTGGAAGTCACTTATTGTATTTTTAAACTTTTTTTCAGGAATAATTGACTTTAACTATTTTTAAAACAATAAATTGTCAAGAGCCGATGTTTACATGGACAGCTAGTAGTACGATGTAGTACTTTTTGTATGAATTACCAGATTCGGATGGATTTCGGATTGCAGTGCGTAACCGCTCTAACAGCCTTAAATACAGAAATACAATTTACATGTCAATCACTTTTGTACCTAAGTATACATAGCGTATTCAAGTTTTAAAATAATTCGAATTAGGTACACATAAATACAATAAAAAAAAAATATAAATAAATTAACATGAATAAGTTAAAACTTACAAATCCATCATCATGGCCATTATAACTTACTTGACTTGACTTTAGTGAATAAGTTATTTAAAAAGTCAAAAAAGGTACAAAAATTAAAAAAAAATATCACGCAGCGAGCTCGTCGCGATTAGCAATCGCAGCGAGCTCGTTGTGCAGTGTGCACTCGCCTTGAAATTGCTCGCAAATCGCCAGTGTGATAAAGCTCTAAAGGAACGTCTTCTTCTAGTGTAGAGATGGGTGGATGGTGTTGCCAGTTTGCAAGATGACCCTGTATAAGACTAGGATGTACATGATGATGAATTTTGGCCAGAAGGAGTTTACTCTCGATCACACACGCACTGCCAAAGCAAAATAAGCAAAATTTACTCACAAAAGGAACCATAAGGTAAAAATAAAACGTTTTTGAGCAATGTCTAATTTTTGTCTCTTTTTCAGGTGATTGCGTTGGGCAATCAATGCGGGAAGACCATGGTTTGGGAATTGGGAAATGTGGCGGGCGGCTCCAAGGCGTCTCAGCTGGTGCATCCTAGATGCGTAGCGGCCGTCAGACAGGTGAGCAGAATGCCTATTTATAAACCATCTACTCGCATTCGCACTTCCAACTGTCCGAACTGCTAAGCTTATTCACGTCATGACTGTCATGAGGCCAAAGGTACAATCGTCTACCATCCGATGTCACTGACGCTGTATCGACGCAATCCTTTAAAGCGCATATATGTACTCAAACTAACGCCGCTGCCTTTTCTTTCTTCTAATTTACGTTAATCAAAGGTAGTTTTAAAAGTCCATTGTAAAGTTTATGATACCTATCACAAGCTTTATTTTAATCCCTCTGAAATAGTTTAGTTTCGTATAATTTAGACAGAGAAGCGAAAACTTACTTCGGTGGCCACCAAGAGCAACTTCCCTATTCTACATAAAGGAAATAAAAGTACATGGGTTTAGTTTAGCCATTTTTCACATTTCCGAGTATGAATCATTATCTTTCTGTTATCCAGGTGACCCTATCGCGTAATGGAAAAGTCCTACTCACCTGCTGCGACGACGGCACCATCTGGCGGTGGGACAAAGTGAACAACGCCAACTGACGAAAGGCCGACGTCACAAGCCCCTGTGACGTCAAAAAACCCCGCAGTAAAACTCGTGACGGCAAGAAGTAGACCACTTGATCTTAGGATCAGAGGATACTTGAATGATGGATCTTGTGGTTTCGCTTAAATATATTAGGATAATTACTTTTTAATGGACCAATCAATAAGATTTTAATTAATGAACAGATTTTTTAAAATTAGATTAGCATCGGGAAGTTTCGTAATAATGGAAAATCCTAGGTATGTGAAATGTGTAAAGTAAATTTCAAATTTAAATGACAAAGGCTGGCACCTGTTTTAGTGTAAGTATAGGATAAGTTAATGATAATCTCAGGTAACTCGTGTTTTATAAAATAATTAGTAAAGAATTAAAGACTGTCTTTAGACGATTTTATCTTATTCTAAGATTTTTAATAATATCCCAAAAATATACGACCTCGACGGGACTTGAACCTGCAAACTTCCACTCAGCACTGGAACCGCGCTACCTATTGCGCCTTATGGTCAAGCAACCGACGACGAGTCGCTCTACCTAATGGGCCACAAGGTCAAGCACCCGACGAGTCGCTACCTATTGCGCCACAAGGTCAAGTAACCGACGACGAGTCGCTACCTATTGCGCCACAAGGTCAAGTAACCGACGACGAGTCGCTACCTATTGCGCCACAAGGTCAAGTAACCGACGACGAGTCGCTACCTATTGCGCCACAAGGTCAAGTAACCGACGACGAGTCGCTGCCTATTGCGCCACAAGGTCAAGTAACCGACGACGAGTCGCTACCTATTGCGCCACAAGGTCAAGTAACCGGCGAAAAGTCGGTTGAAGAGTTGAAAATCATTGGGACGTTCTACAGACTTCAGGCGCCATCAGCTCCACCTACAGGGGAAACATTAAAGTTATCTATTCCTGCTGTTTTTGTTTGACGTGTTGTTGTTATGTTGCGTTTGTCTTATTTATTTTGCTTAGGGCTCCAGGAGGCACTATTTATGCATTATTTATTGACATAGTTGAAACCACCAAATTCCATGGCGGGGCTGCTAACTTGACGGACACCGTATTTTCAATAGGTTCCAGTAGCCCACCCAGAATGTTGATCACATCAAAACTAAATAAATAATGGCTGGACAATTCACACAGCATTATCTAGCCCCAAGCTAAGCAGAGCTTGTGTTATGGATACTAGATAACCGATATACTTAATACAATACACTACATAGACAGATATTTTTTTTATTATACATAAAAAACACCCAGAACGCCCTGGACAAATGTCTGCAGCTCGTACAAACATTTGTCCCGAGGCGGGAATCGAACCCGCAACCTCCAAGATGATATCTAGATTACATCATACAATCTATAATTTGATGGCACGATAAGGACCATAATACTCTTTGTTTTATATGTATTTTAAGGATTTTTTTTTAGTTATTATTATTATTTTTGTGTGAGCTAATAAATTGATTTTCTTTCTTTCTTTCTTTTCTTCTTTATAAGTGTACCCAAAAAAATTAAAAGCATTTATTTACTAAAAGAAAACAAATAATACAGGTTACTTGTGCCCCCCCCCCCCCCCCTGCACTTCAGGAGCAGAACCTATTTGACGTGAGCCTATTTGACGTTGTACATGGAATTTGCGTAGTTCCCTGTCCGCATGAGAGGCGCTGCTGTACCAAATTGTAATCAGAATCAGAATCAATCATTTATTTGCAGAATACAATAATTACAAGATCTTAAAGTTATGTGAAGACAATGTATTCGACCCGCAAGCAGGTGTGCAAATGTTAAAATGTCATTATTATTATTAGGTATTAATTATACATTAAAATATCAATAACTAATTCTCTTACTATTTAAAATTTAAGTATTCGTTTACACTATAGAAACAATTTGAAAGTAACCATATATGTAAATGTTTCTTAAATAGGTTTCCATTTAAATCTTTCAATTTTTCTGGCAGCTTGTTATAAATAATTATGCACATGTTAAAAACATTTTTTTTATAAATATCCTTACAACATTGAGGTTTGTAGAGCAAATTTTGAAACTTGGCCCTTTTCTGTCGAATCATAACATCCCCACGTTTAGTAAAGTAAGCTGGGTAAGATTTGACAAATATACAGACATCTTTAATGTACATGCATGGTAGAGGCAGGACTTTACAATTGACAAAGAGGGGTTTGCAAGTATCACGGAACCATGATTTGTTTATTACCCTGAGGCATCTTTTTTGTATTTTAAACACTCTTTCTACTTCTACTGAATTACCCCATATTAACAAACCATAACTCAAAACCGAAGCCACGTGACCATGGTAGGCAGCCAGCGCCGCATCAAATGAAATAGTCTGTCGAATCTTTTTTAGAGCAAAAACAAACCGGCTTAATCTCTGGCAAACATCGTTAACGTGATCCTTCCAGTTCAAATGTCTGTCTAGAGTGATCCCTAGAAATTTAAAAGATGTAACTTCATCTACTTTATCATTTTTAAATTTAATGTCAAGATTTAATGGGTTAGTATTATACGAGTCAAATTGCATGATTTTAGTTTTATTAATATTTATTTTAAGATTATTATTATCGGTCCAATTAACTATGTCAACAAGTGCTTTATTTAGTGTCGGTTGTACTAGTTGTTTATTATCAGTTTTTATAATAATAGTTGTGTCGTCAGCAAAGAGTATGCATTTATGTGAAATGGAATCCGGTAGATCATTAACATACAATAAAAACAACAGGGGACCTAATATGCTACCCTGAGGGACGCCGCGGTTATTCAAGACCTTTTCCGACCTAAACACCTGCTTTACAAAATTGTTTTTGTTATTTCGTAGTACTTTGGTGATTTCGGTACATTGTTGCCTATTGTGTAAATAGCTAGCGAGCCAGTCATGTGCTTTACCTCGTATACCATGTAAATCTAATTTGTGTAACAATCTATCGTGATTTACAAAGTCGAAAGCCTTACTCAGATCCATGAAAAGGGTCGTGACCGGGCTGCTCCCCCCGTTAACCCTAGATCACTAACCATTCGTAAAAATGACGAGGCGTACCTGGAGCATTTAGTGTTTCGGTATGTTCCCGACCTTTGCCACCCCACCCGTTTCTAATACCTTCCTAAATTGTATTATTAGAGACCTGGAGTCACTTATTGCGGATGCACATATGTTGAATCGAGAGATAACGAGTAATAAAAAATTCAGACTGTAACTTTGCACACAAATATGAAGCCAAATCATCGGCGGAATCATGAATATTTATGGTTTTCAGGTAAGCCATTCAAGGTGTTCCCAGAACTTTTAAAACTTGCAGTTAATATCCTACAAAAAAAAAATAAGAACTTGAACTTCTGTAAGGCAGCAAACAAGCGATTTTCAGGGAGCATATTGTTTATGGGTCTACTTACTATTCTTATAAGTTATTTTCGAAATAGACCCTTAAGTTTTACTCAGAGAAGGCTAAACGTTCTAATTATGGTTGTTTTGTCTCATTAATAAAAACTGAATAACAAAATATTGATGTTTTAAGTCGTCGTAAAATTTACGAATGGTTAGTGATAACGTTACTCGAAATTAAGGTTAGTGAGCTAGGGTTAATGCTCTCAGTAACAAACTTTACCAAATTAAAGCACGCGAGAGATGTAGAGTTTCCCTTACGAAAACCATATTGATCCTTGTGTAGAGTCTTGTGTTTGTCCAAAAAACTATTTAATCTACTAAGCATCGCTTTTTCTAGTATTTTAGATATAATGGGAATTATTGTTATAGGTCGATAATTATTTGGATCAGTCCTATCCCCCTTTTTGAATAGAGGTTTCACAATAGAATATTTTAGTTGTTCTGGAAAAACACCCTCTACAAAGGATAAATTAACGATGTGGGAAAGTGGACAACATATCCATTTGGCACAGAACTTCAATACCCCGGTGGTGATTTCATCATAACCACTGGTTTTGCTGTTATTTAATGACATAATAATTTTAAATATTTCCTCAGGATCAGATGGAGCAATAAAAATTGAATTTAAATTTCTACTGTCATCGATTATACTATTCTTTATTATAGGTTGATTGCAAGATAAATTAGTAAAATAATTATTGAAAATATTACTTATGTCAGATGGATTGGAGTATGTCATATTATTAAAGTTAATTAGTTCTATGTCATTTTTGTAAAGATTATTAGTTAAAGTCGATGAAATTGCATTCCACGTAGCTTTGCTTTTATTTTTGCTGTTTTGGATACGGCTCAAATTGATATTTTTTTTAGATTTATGGATACATTTTCGTAGTATAAGTTTGTAAATTTTGAATTTTTTTTTTATTTTGTTGCTTATTTTTTTGAAAATTTCTGTATTTTATGTATAGCGAACGTTTTGTTTTTAATGATTTTTTAATACCTTCAGTAATCCAATTTACTTTTGTCGGTTTATTGGTGATTTTAACTTTAATTTTAGGAAAGCATAAATTGTAAAATAAAATTACTGTATCATAAAATGCCTTAAAAGAATCTACGAGAGTAAGTGAGTGAAATACATCCGAAAACGAGAGAGACGACATGCTTTCACAGAACTTCCTTATATTGTCGATGTTATAATCACGTCTGTATTCGAACCAAAATGCGAGAGCTCTCTGTTTTTTGGCTTTAAAGTTTATCAACTGAGCTGTTTCATGTATGGAATACAGAGACGTAACGATCACGTCTCGCTACTAAGATCAAATAGATTAATAGACTCGCTCCTCTAAATCGCTAGCAAGTCGCTAACAGAGTTGGTCAGGTGGGTAAATCAAAGAAAATTATGTTTATGTATGACAAATTTATTGTATGACCATCATATTTCTACGTTTAAGTAACAAATGAATCACAGGGGCAAAGGTGGTAACTATTATTCACATATAATTGCAACTATCGTGTAAACTAGAGTTTTCGTTCGCGGTGGATATCATAACGTTGGACACCACTATCAACTCGACTCGACTGCTAAGAGAAACAGAATATTAGCATAAAACAAAATTTAGTGACAATTCCGCCCAAAACAAACAAAATTGCTAAGTAAATTACCTTCCAACTTTAAACACGAACACAACTTAATTTGTAAAAGAAAAGACCACACCAACTACACAATGAAAAACTCATCAAGCAAGTCGTCAACTAGTTTCGTCTCTCCACGAGACATCATGGACACCACAAGTATACTCGACTTTGACACTGAGACCGCCAAGCAACAACGACAGAGTTCTGCCAGTGATGTTGCTTCTGAGCTCCCTGCGTAAAAGTGCAATGAATTTCTACAAAGTAACGCCAGAATCTATAATTTATTTAAGAGAAACAGATATAAACAAATACTTAATACTGGACAATCCACACATTATCTAGCCCCAAGCTAAGCAGAGCTTATGTTGTGGGTACTAGATGACTGATATACAATCCATTAATTTCTCCCAAGGCGGAAATCGAACCCGCCACCTCCTGCGTCGCAGGCGGATCTTTGCCCGCCCCGCCATATCGTCATATCAAAGTTTTGAGAGTTAATTTTGATTACCTACTAGTATAGTTCGCGTCATGTAAAAAGAACGCTGGCGGTAAGGTGCGCAGTAGGCGATTTATAGGTCTATTTGGTGGTATGCAGTGGGGCGCGGGGCGGGCGGGTCACGCGCCGCATGCTTGCCGGTGCGCTATTGGTTTAAATTGGCATAGTACTATCGTGCGCGAGTGTACCCATGAGCGAACACACCCCTTCCACTTTTTTCCAGCGTTCTTTTTACGTGACGCGACCTATATAGTAAGTATTAAGTATAAGGTGTCAATTCAGATGTCGGCAAAAGTAAACTAAACTAATTTGACAGCACTAAAAATAATGCCATCCTTTTTATTTCGATCGTTATGAGAGGGAACAGTTTAGTCCTGACAAATTAGTTTAGTTTTTGGCGACATCTGAAATGAGACCATTATCTGTATGTATCTGGATTGAGTAGGAGCTAAGTCTGTGTACGTTCAGTTTACTAATTTATTATTAATTTGACTGTGTATTCAATATATTTTGTATATGTTCTGTTCGAAATTATTGACATTTAGGTGTATTTTCTTGTCAGTATGAGAGACGACGTCATTCTCGAACCCATTCTTTAAGAACGCAGATTATACTATACCAACAAACTGGGCACATCTGGATACAAACGGCACAGAACAGAAGAGGCTGGCACGAACTGAAGGAAGCCTATCCCAGCAGTAGATGATATACACTCCTAAAGGCTGTAATAATGATGTTCCAACAAAATGATAGTCACCGCAAACTTTCTAAGACACCGATTTAAACGCGTCTAATGTCGCTACCACGGTCGCTACGAACCTCTGATAATATCTAAACTAATCTTAACACCCATGACTGCGTAATTGAATTATCAATTTCCTTTAATTCAGTCTTTAAATTTTACAATTAAACGAGTAAAGGTGCATCTACGCCGATGCTACTTTTTGTTGAGAAACACTTTGCAACTTAAGCCTGCGTAATGGTTTTAAGTGTTTTTAGCTAACGTTTAGTAAGATAAGAAACCGCTTCAAATTTATATAATGATAAGCGGCTAAATAGATACCTTCTTCCACTAGTGGACAAACAATATAGTGAAGAGAATCTATTAAAACTTTATTACTTATTGGTTTTGTTGATAGCAGTTTTGTGGTAACATTCGTAGCAAAAGACAAAAAATGAGGGTAGATCGACATATTATCTGCCAATAAAAACTCACTCGTAGTGCCTTCAGTTATTCCGTGATCATGGCGGCGCATGAAACTGTGCCGAAATATTGGAAAGCTCAAAACTCAAATCATGGTACCTAAATATCGCGTTGTAAATAACTTTCATGATATTAGTTTTGTTTAAAATTTGACTTGAGCATAAGCTTGCTTTATAATCGTAAACAAATAAACATTGATTTCTAAATAATCCCAATAGAAATGGTGCATAATGTTATCACTGTTGCAAAATGTTTCTCAACAAAAAGTAACTTCATTGTTGATAAACTATTAAAAATTATAAAGCAGTTGAGATCTAAAACATCACTTAGTTAAAAAAGTACTTAATTTATACGGTACGGTTAATCACTATATATTGGAAGATAAAAGGCTAAGTGTATTGCTTTTTCTGCTCTAAAACATTGAAATAAGGGCACAAATAAACGGCCTATACGACCATTGTTTTAAAAGATAGTTAGGAATGGGTATAAAATTAACATAGCTTAGAAATTGTACAAATTTCAGTCACATTACAACAGAGACATTGAGCTACAATACAAACATACAGACAATGACGATATTTATTTATCAGTCGAATTCTACAATTATTGCTTCTTAAAAATTTCTGAATAACTGAAAGAAAAGATAATTTAGTTTACATTTTTGACATCAAACCATTATTAGATAATAGAGATTAGAGAGCATACGACTGATAAATAATATATGTACTAAACATTTGACTTATAACAATTAACAACTAAGTTGAACATACATTACTCGTGTAAAGGCACATAACAAATAAATTTCAATACAACGGTCAACATTTTTTACGACTCTTTGATTGAACCTCCCTTGCCTAGATCCCACCTCCTGCGCCAATCAACGCATTTATTTAATTTTTGCTAGCATATGCTTTTGAGATAAACCCCGATATTTTGCATGAAAACGTCCTACAAAAACTGCTATGCTGATCTGTCGGGATTGTAGAATCACAAGTGAGATTCAAACCAAGAAAATATTTAAATCACTGTTTTAGTTCGCATTGACTAGATATACAAATTCTCAAATCCGAATACGGAATGTGATAATGATACTATTCCTACTACAGTGTATTCTTAAATATTGTAATGTGCTACATCGTAGATTGTACCTACTAGATTGGGGCGGTATTACGTGCATGTATTTAGCAAACATGTATTTAGCAAACACTAAGTCGTTCATCTTTGTTCATAAATATTTGGGGCTCTCCCTGTATTTCTAATAAAACGGTGGTTTAAAAAAAAATACACAAAACACTGAGGCTAATATACCCTGACTAGATAATATTTTGACTAGTTTGTCTGCGATATCAGTAAATAAAAAAGCTTTCCACTTCACTGTACCAGACATGAATTGTGCCCTTTGATATTTTACTACGTATTTTATTTATGCCAGCTTTTAAGCTCTACTTTAGATATTTATGCTTCATTAGCTAAGGTGAGGATAAAAGACATGACAATCCTAGATAAGAAGAATTACTAAGATATTAGAGATATTTCTATAACTCTTAAAAGAGTGTAAAAATGAAGTTAGATCGTAAGGTGTGGAATAAATATCAAAATGTAAAGTGCATCATGCATGATGCTTTAAATAAGAGGTAGATTAACCACACTTTTGTGAAGAAAAATCGAGTTTATCATATTTTCGAGATTACCAAGTTTTATACTCTGATCCTATTATCTGATTAATATAAATAATTTGAGGTGATTAATAAGCATGTTGTCACTTTTACTTAATTACTGAATATTCTCGGCAACCGAGATAATAATCTACAAGTTCATTCGTTGCTAAGCGTTGCTAAAATTAACGCTACTGTTTAATGCCACTATAGCCCATTTGCACCAATTAAAATCAGCTTATTTCCTAAACACAAAAATGTTGAAAGCCCAGTCCAATCTCAGACATGGTGACAATAATTCATTATACAGGATGGTTTTTTGGACGGGCAGTGAGAATCACGGGCCTTAACCGATGTAGATACTGAAAAATAGTACGAAAAAACTTTTTCCGTGAACATTTTCCTGTAACTACACCGGATAAGGTACCTCCCCTTACTGCCCCGCCCAAAAATCCACCCTGTTAATGTTAGCGGGTTAACTACGAACCTTGTTTGTGTTGGAACAATTATGACGTCATATCCCAAGCTGTCCTCCTCAGTTCGAATCCGATCTGCGCGGGACAGCATGAAAGATGACGTCATTTCTAATGCCAATCGTTAAGTAGGCAGTTTTTACAACAAACTACGGTAGTTTTTAGGTAAAGTTCAATGAGGACACGCAGAACGCTCACGCGTTATTAATAATATGTTAAACGCGATTAGGCTTAACGCATTCACTGCCCAGCCTCAGCGGCCCGAAGTGCAAAGGGGCGCGCCGCCGCAGCTGTACAAGCAGGGATACGTTCATGTGCGCCATGGGCCATGAGTGTTAATCGCAGAAACCGTGGTACGAAAACAAAGTACCATGGTACCTCGTATTAGGAATTTATTAAGGCATTACTAATTTTGATTGGCGAAATGGGCTCTAAAATATGTACAAGCATGCCCGCATGCTTTGCACCACAAACTCACTTTACAATGAATTAAGCTTATGATTAAGAGACAAAGCTTAATAACTACCAAACTCTCCTCACAGCCAAAGCAATAGTTTTGTACAGAGGAATGTTTAAATCAGTATACTTCGTTCCAATCCAAACCTTACACTGGACCCTTTACTGTGTTGAACAAAACCATTGCCTTGGATGTTTCATATTTTGTTTATGCGATCACTGATATTAGATGATATAGCGCAAAACTCAAGCCTAATGCAACTTTTAATGCAATTCCCTTTGTCGATCAACAAACACAGTAGGTGACTTGAATATCAACTCTGCTGTTATGACAATAAAGTCCTTATTGAAGCGAGCTCTTGACTGAACTAAGCCCAGTGTCTTTCCACAACTCACTCTTAGTTTTTTCATATACACTTAAGGCATTTCCAACAGTGATTTCTTACCCAAAACGATCTGGCACCATATGGTTAATGTTCACAAAAGTTCATGCACTTCTGGGGTTGCTAAATGAGCAAGCAATGACGATCTAGCTCCAAGTCTTGTCTTGAGCGATCATTCGATACTTCACCTTATTTTGGGGTCACATAATACCACTTTATGGCAGCGTCCACTTTCACTACTAATGATAGCCTAATGATCGTGCTAAGCTTATGATTTATCTAACAATTAAGAGCGTTCTACGCGCAAATTATTATTCGACACGCAACACAGTGTTCGGTGATAACTACATGAGCGCAACGCATTATAGCGACCCATTCGACCGGATTTCCTTCAGTTTCTTTCAGGTTTCATTGTTCAAACACAACGTGTAACAAACCTTGACGATGAGCATCTAGACTCGTTGACGATGAGTTATATTTTCAATCCGTATAAATCCAGCTGTAACTAGTTCTTGCGATGTTATCTAGCTGTCGAAATGACATTGATGATGATTTCAAGCTGATAACTACTAGTGCATTCAGGCCTCGTATTCGGATGTTTCCAGAACTGATGATGGTCATGACTCATTGACGTTGAGTTGCTCTAAAGACTCGTGGTCATCGAGTTACTCGAAATCCCCATTGTCGTCGAGTGAGTCTATAACCTCGCTGTCGGCGAGTTTAGAACGAGCTATTCGGGCGGTTCCGGAAGCGGGTCTCGTTGACGATGAGGTACGTCTGCTGCGGACTCCCCTGCGAGTCCCGGCGACTGCCTGCCGGCGACAGGAGGAATACGGCGCTCGGCTCGGGCGGTCACCTACAGAAGACGGGAATATAACAGTAACAGCCATACTACATGATAGGTAGGTACTAATATTTTAAAGTGGTTTGTTACACGAGTGGCAGGAAATTTAAATAATTGAGAAATAATAAATTGTTATTAAAAATAAATTTAAGAAATGTCTTCGTTAACATCTAAAAGGACAATAGCATCGAGGTTTGTATGGTAAAAGTTAGTTAAAAAAAATAATTCACAATGTGCACATCTACTAGCTATATTACATGTAGACAAGCAGGAAATATTTAAAACCGGAATAATTATTTCCCACCTCATACGGAACATACCACTTTATAGGCAACAGTTTGTAGAAAACTAGGCATCAAAAAACCGACCCACCTCAATAACACATAGGTTTCGATTACAATTTGAAACATTCATGCTGTGATATCGAATAATAATGTTGGGTCGATTTTTATAATGACTAGTATTATGTATGTTTTGGTACAAGCGCTGAAACTTTATCGATTGTAATGAAAATCTAGCGTCAACACCTATACTAAGTCTAAACTAAATAGCAACTACATGGGATCTAAATCGTGTAAAGATAGGGTTTAGCTAGGATTTCACTAGGCAACATTTGACGCGTAACATGCGGCATAGACTGGCAAATTGACAAGTAAAATCGAGCTGAGCTGAGCAAACCTTATTGTCGATGAGAATCAAGACTCGCTGTCGATGAGTTACAAAATACATTTGCGTTAAAATAGCCATAACCAGAATTTCGTTCCTACCTAATACTTTAACATTATCAACTGTTTTAAGCACTTCACTTTGAATGTAAGCGGTTTAACTACGAACCTTGTTTGTGTTTGAAGAACAGTAACGTTAAGGGATGAAACGTTGGAGTTCTTCCAACATAAACAACGTTCCTAGTTGACCCGTTTACATTCATAATTAATTCGTCAAACTACAATAGTTTTTGCAATAAAACAGTACTTGTAGTAAAGATCTTTCCTCGTACAAACAATTTCATATATTTTTGTATTTTATTAAAAAACACCTCTATTTTGACAGGGCGTACCGAGTTAAGTTTAGTAAGAGAACCGTGAATGAACGCGTTCTTTTACAGTATAAAGAAATCGCGTAAGTTAAAAAGATTCTACTAAATAAGTAGAATAGCATTCAGTGTTCCAAATGTTGTTAATGAATTCCCGGCGTTACCTGACACGGCCGGATGGGGAGCGCAGATGGGAGCGAATATACCCGGTGCGGTAATCCATCGCGTCGCGATCGCGTCCTGACCCGTTGTTACCGCGCTGGCGGCTGCGGCTCCATCTGTGAGGTATCGAAGACAAACATTGCTGTACATTGCATCATCTCAGAAAAGTATGCCTAAATACGCTTTTGGAATTGAAATAGGACGGAAAAGTGTGCGAGACGGTATTTTAAATCCGTGAAGGAAATTCAAGGTACCTTTAGTCCTACCAATAATGGTAATTGTATTGGCGGCCTTACGATAAAGCCGTGTTATAGTCGCAAATTCGCAATACATAGCAAGTTTTTCTGACTAATATCCAATCTCATAGACTTATGAGAAATGTGAGACTTAAGTGACTATGTTTTTTAAGTTTTGTGGGACATAATATACTATTCCCTCGGGAACAATTTTATAGGACCATCACGGGATCATTCCCTATACAAGCGAAATAATCATCAAAATAGGTCCACAATTGGAGGAATCAACGAATATCCATTTAAAAAAAATACATACTTTTGAACATCATAATTTTTTTGGAGTCTTTTAGTAAAATGCTACAACCGTAGCGTATTATAACCTTACCTCAGTAGCCTCATGATGTAGTCAGGCCAGTTATCAGGGAACATGACGAGGAAGAACCCCACGGCGATCAGTATAATCCCCGCCAGTTTCATACCTTCGAACTCGACGCCATAGAACACAACGTCTAATGCTGAAAAAACAAATATTTACTAAAAATACGAACAACTTTTTCGTACTAAGACAACATTATTTATTTCGATCACTTCTTGTCCATCCTAAGGTTGCCTGGAAGAGATCGCTTTTAGCGATAAGGCCGCCCATTGTACATTATTTGTATTTGTTTTTTGTTTTCTGTGATTTTTGATTTCTTGGTGTGCAATAAAGTATATTTGTATTGTATTGTATTGTATTATTATATGCTGAAAAGTAATATAAACTTTAAATTATCGAGAATTTAGGACTTTAGGTTACTAGTTAAAAATTATAAATACCTGCAGAAACCGGCACGGCGGTTATAAGAGAAAGTGAGACGAATATATTGTACGTAATGATGTTTCCAAACTGAAACACGAGGTGAAATACTGAAAGAGAGAGAGGAAGGGTTAGTTTTGTGGCACGTCTTTTTCCATCAGAAGAAACAAACGTCTAGGAACAAACTTAGTTAAAAATATTGTAATTCTCCGACGACGATTTAAGTTTCAATGGACTATCATCATAAGATTTAAACAGCACCGATTTATAAATCACAGGATTCACAGATAAGATCGCATCGAGATCATATTTCAAATAACAAAAAACTAAATCAAAATCGGTCGTTTGGGAGCTTTTATGCCACTCATATATACACGTGAAACACCCCTCATTTTCTTTGAGGGTTAAAAAGTGCAAGAACGGTAGATAGAATCCTACCAGCTGCGCCAATTGACCAACGAACCAGAAATTAGCGTAATTTCTTACTAAGCAACGCCACACCAGCCAGAAGATATATCCAAGGCATTTGATGCTACGGCAGTGTTTCTGACCCGGTTAGATACTAGCCCAGACAGACTGGCCATAGCAGTGACGCGTGGACTATACCGAGTATTGAGAAGAAAAGTGCGCGTTGGCCAGAGCTATCGTACCGACTGCGCCAATTGAATAAAGCAGAAGAAACTAGCATAGGTATAAATTCTTACTTAGTAACGCCACGCTCGTAGCGAGAAGATATATCCAAGGCATGCGATGCTGCGGCAGTGTTTCTGACCCGGTGAGATACAGGCCCAGACAGACCGGCCATAGCAGTGACGCGTTCACTATGCCGAGAATAGAGAAGAATAGGGCGCGTTGGCCGGGGTTCACTTCGCCCATCACTTTTCTGAATAGCACCTGCGGAAAAACTTGGCTTGTAGTTGCCTAGGAAGGAAATGGAATGTAAGGAAAAGTATAACAATTTTAATACCTACGCATTGTATAAAGAATCATCATATAATGTCATTCATATAATGAATTTTCAGGCAACTTTTTTTACCTACACTTTTTATGAATAAAACCCAACTAAACATCTATCAGACCTAGAGGTACCTAATTGAAATGAAATAAGTTACGTGCCATGATTTAAGTAGGAAAATATGGGAGTTCTTTACTGTGCAGTGGGCCCTTATTCCACTAAATTAATCGGTATACGATGATAATGGTACCGTCTCAGAATAACATAATTTGGCGTGTTTTAAAAAACGATAAACCGACTTTAAATTCTTCTAGTGGGTGGCCACATCTAGTTAAAATTCGAGTCTTATTTTGTTTTTACTTTTAATTTTTAAGAAATTAAATAACATCGCAAAAATTTACGACTTCGGGACTTGAACACGCATCCTTCCGTAATTCGTTTTATTATTTTTTTTACTAAAATCGGACTACTCTGTAAAAAGTTATGCGTTGTCAAACATAAAAAAAAATATACGCGTCGACTTAAGAACATCCGCCGTTTTTCGTCGGTTAAAAATGTAGCAAACCTTTAAGACGACGCATTGAAGATATTGGCGTCAGGGATTTCAGCTTTTTTCAGCAATTACAAGACATTCGGAATTTATTTTTTATGTTTTAAATTTTTCATGTTTTTTACTTTAAATTGGTAGTAGGTTTTCACGATTGGTTAACTTTCATAGCAGAAAAAAAAATCCCGAAAACTGCTCTATAAAAACATGGTTTTTAACTTTACAGGCAAACGGAACCGATTTATGCCTCTTAATTTTCTGTACAAATAAGTTTATACACCCTCTTCAAAATGGTGGTAGGATTTTTCATAATTACCAATAGTTTTTATTTTAAACGAGAATTACTGTTTTGGCGCTTACGCCTTTTCGTTTCAAGCTAGCTCTCACCTCTGTTTGTATGCAGGCGGCCCCCTTCAGTCCGCTTTTGACCATTGTCATCGTCGGACGAGTGCCAATCGAGCTCGCCTCCCGCGCACAAGTTGGTCTCGATTGACACATCATCAATATTATCTTCTGAGTAAAAAAAATCTTATAAATTATTAAAAATGGGAAGAAAGATGATTAAAGTTTCAAAAATAAAAATGAAAGGTCTGTATGTTGAAAAATGTAAGGAAATGGTAGGTAGTAGTAGAAGTAAACGTAATTTTTTTTTCCATAGCACTAGATAGGTACCTACCTAGTGTATCGATAGCCGTGAATCAATATTATCTTGCGAGTAAAATCATAAGCAACACCTTGAAAACATCGTGAAGAAACGTCAAATATTTTGCCTGCCTCTGCCTACCTATCTATAAGATATAAGTAGGTATTATAATAATGATAAAGTTTATTTTCTTTTTTGTTCTTAGAAAATAAAACCCTAAACAATTGTCCGAACAAAGAAAACCATGGAGTCGTCTTAGTCCGGTCAAATTAGACCAAAAAATAGGGGTGAGGTTACAATAATTCGCACCCAGCTGAAAATTGGTAGGATTATTCAAAAGCCCATTATAAATGTATTGTGAAAAGTAATCATCGATCCGACACCTGAAAAAAAAAATTACTCGGGGTCAAAGATCACAAAAACGGGTGTTTCGCGATTTTCAGCAAAACGGTAAGTTTTATCATAAAATTATCGCAGTCAAAAATTGTAGATCAGATAATTATCTATAAAAAATGTCTTAATACTTTTTTTCCTAAGAGGCGCCGTTTTTGAGATATAACGATTTACTTGTTTTACTTTAAAAACTTTTAACTCAACGCAATCAAAAATCTTCAACCTCAACAGCCTGTATAGGTCCACTACGGGACGCAGGCCTCCCCCTGATAAGCGCCTTATTGGCTTTTATCTGAGGGGGGTAATGCCCATAATCCCCACGCTGGGCATGCGGGTTGGGGATCGCAGTTTGGTGGTAGAATTGTTCTGCAGGGGGTGCTGCTGCCCACCCTCGGTGGATATCCCTTAGTCGCCTCTTACGACACCCGCGGGAAGAGTTGGGGTGGTGCAAATTCTAAGCCGGCACAACACAGCTCAAAAATCAAAGCCGTTTATCTCCGAATATAATCTAATATAATATCACCACCGAATCCTTCCACCCATTTAGGGCATGCAAAATCGGAAGAATACCCAAATCCGGTTTTTGTTCGATTTTAGATTTTTAAAATCGGTTTTTTCGATTTTTTCGATTTTTATTGTTTCAATACAAATAAAATACATACCGATTTTGCATAGCACAGGGTGTTAGTCTAATCAGTGTGCCGTGCTGAAGGAGATCATTATTCAGTGAACAAACCAAGCCGCAAACGTTTTTTTGCAGGATTTTAATTTAATTCAAAGCCGTTTATCTCCGAATATAATCTAATATAATATCACCACCGAATCCTTCCACCCATTTAGGGCATGCAAAATCGGAAGAATACCCAAATCCGGTTTTTGTTCGATTTTAGATTTTTAAAATCGGTTTTTTCGATTTTTTCGATTTTTATTGTTTCAATACAAATAAAATACATACCGATTTTGCATAGCACAGGGTGTTAGTCTAATCAGTGTTCCGTGCTGAAGGAGATCATTATTCAGTGAACAAACCAAGCCGCAAACGTTTTTTTGCAGGATTTTAATTTAATTACAAATCAAACATCAAATGTATAAAAAACAGTATAGAATTACAAAACAGCTTTATTTTGAGCCAGGCAGCTAAGGGCGGCTCAAGACGTATCTGGCGTGGTAGGTAGGTGGCCTGCCACCCCGCTCGCTCATACTGCGCTAACCGGTAGCGCATGTTCACAGCCAGGATGCCGTCAACATTTTTGCCAACAAAGTATTCAAATCACTGCAAAACATCGAACAAAACCACAAATTTTTCAAGGCTCGCTCCGCTCGCTAGTAAGATCTTGCCATTCTGTGTGTGGTCTAATGCTTCAGTGACGGCGCAAAGGGGCACGGAACTCTTTAAGGTAGCTTGCCCCCATCAACAACCTCGAACATAAATAACCACGGCTTGCTCCGCTTAGCTCCAGTATATGTCTTTATAAAAAAACCCGCGGCTCGCTCCGCTCTCCGTTCATTCTATATTGTATGTGATCTTCCTATGTTGTTGTTAGTCTTTAAAAAAACATAAATTGGTTCTATCTTAGCTACCTTGTCATTGCCAAGAATGCCACTGCTACACCAATTACAAAATAATCTGCGGTTTATTACAAGCGCCGATATTTATTTTGTATTAGTTTCTCAACAATTTTTTCAGCTGCAGCCGCCAAAAACTCCGAAATTTTCAGAGCCCACTCCACTCACAGTTATTTATTTTATACAGGGGTATTGGTACCCCCCGCCATTCAATAACTCTTCTTTTAAGAGGCTTTATTTGAAAATAAACTTACTACTTCATGGGTTCCGGACAATCGTATATTTTAGTAGAAATGATTTAAAAAAATTAAGAATTTGAACCTGGCGTCTTCACGAACGTGTTCGTGATGATGGGCAGAAACTGCACTTCACGCAGTCAGTGACCTAAGCCTATACAGGTTTAGGTTAAAATAAATAACTTCGAGCGGAGTGGACTCTGAAAATTTTAAAAAATTCACCTCTACCTTTTTTGTCACCACCCCGTGAACCACTCCATACCATAGAGTAACAAACATTTTGGAGACTCGATCCGTTGTTATTTATTTTTTCGTATTTTTATTGTATTATTAATAATGTTATTCGAATAAGTAGTTAATAAGCTATCGAAGATACTTAGTTCTGCAGCGTAATAGTCAAAAAAATTCGTCATCTTACAGACGTAGATCCATCTAGACTTATTTATTTCAGCTACTTCCATAGTATTATCTTTTATGGTATATTGCTGTGGGAAACGCTGCAGATATTAACACCGTATTTGTGCTGCAGAAGCTCTCTTCTGACGAACAGCTCTCTGTTCGTCCAATGTATAATATGGGATCCAGAGACGAGATACGTGATAAATTCAAAGAAATAAACATAATGACAGTACAATGTCAATTATATTCATGAAAACTTGTTATACACTCATAGAAATATAAAACAGTTCCCTAAAAATAGCGATAAACATAATTTTGATACCAGAAATAAACGTAAACTAGCTGTGTCCACAACTAGGCTACACAAAATTAATGAATCTTTTAAAGGGCAATGTATACGCTTCTACAGCTAAACTCCTAGGGAGTTGCAAAAATTATCCGTAAATAAATTGAAAAACATTGTCAAAACCTTGTTGTACAAAAAGGCTTACTATAAAATATCAGATAGATAGATAGATAGAAAACACTTTATTATACCACACAAATACAGGAAACAATACAAAGAAAATGCTTAGAAAAAATGAGGTATAAAGGGCGGCCTTATCGCTAAAAGCGATCTCTTCAGATTATCTAGCTAGAGGATACAAAGGCTTGGGACGGGTTTTTCTCTAACTCGAAAAATAACAATTAACAGGCTAAAGGTTACTTTGTCGCTTTTTTACTTTAGTGTACATACCGAAGCGACAGAAATAAAAAATATCACTTTATATCCTTAACAGTGGTTAATTTTGTAATTTGACCTTTTCTAAGTGTACATTTATTGTACTTATGGAAATAAAGAGCTTTGACTTCGATTTTGCGCACTCAATAGACCGAGGTACTGGAGTGAAAGTAACCTCAGCAGTGGTCCAATCTCCCCATAGCGCACAGGCATGCGACTACTGGCGAGTTTTTTTTTTAATTTCCAAGAATAGATAGCGAAATGGGCAGCTCCTATACCGTAAACATGTACTTAGAGGTTGTACGCGTTTTATGGAAACTATCTGCTTTCTCGCTCGCGCAAGACGACGTTTTTAAAGATTTTTAGTTTAAGTGTGTTACTGAACATGTGATTCGCCCATTATTTTAATAATATTAAATATATAAATAACACATTTTGAAATAAACTTTTGAACTTATCGTGATCTTTGTAAAGATAAAAGCCAAATACCTTTCGTTTTTAAAATGATAAGTTATGTTATGTCTAGTCGCAAACTTTAGGTACCTAAACATAGACCAGCTACTTATTCGAATAAAATTATTTTTCAATGTACCTGAGTAATGTCCGGAATTTCGGAAAAAATATTTTCGGAAGGAAGTCTCCGATTCTTTTCACTGTCCCTCGAAGTTTAGGTAAATAAGCCCTCCCTATTCCTATCACTGCTTATTACCCTACTTTTAGTTAGGTAACCTAACCTACCTACCTACCACGCTAACGAAGTTGCGGGTAGTATCCGTGCCGTCAAATTATGTTTTTTTATCGATATACTACCGCCAAAAAAAGCTTGCCTATAACATTGTAAAATATTCAAATGGATATAAATAAATAAATAAAGGTAATGCGACTCCATGACGTCTTGTCCCAGCGCGGCAACGCACGACTGAGAAGCGCGCTAGTTACGGCGGCGCGGCCCGACGACGACGGCACGATTGCAAACCGCGTAAAATTACCGCGGGGTATGTGCTGCTTGCGGGGAGCTCATGGGGGGCGTGGCGCCCGATTTCAAATTATTGTTTATCAATGCGTCGCCTTAATAGAAAGAAACTACAGATGGAGGAACGCGTGTCTAAAATGTCAAGGTTGAAACCATTATATCAATCTCTTCGTGCAGTGAGCATCGCATTCACTATCTAGAGTTTCTTTCATCTATGGACGATTCTGCGACGATACCATTGTCATAGTAAAGCGATTAGTTAGCAGAATTCGGCCTCAGGACCATAATAAAGTAAGAAAATACGATCTGCAAATCCTTTACAAGTGACTCGTAATTATCATGATTCATAATACCTCTGACGACCTCAGTGGCGCGGCGGGCGAAGGTCTGCCTGCGACGCAGGGGGTTGCGGGTTCGATTCCCGCCTCGGGACAAATGTTTGTAAAAAAAAAAAAAAAAAACTACAGATATTTGTTCAGAGTGTTATGGATATTTTCTTTGTATAATAAAAATTTGCATATTTAATTTTTATATCAGTTATCTAGTAGGTACCCATAACACAAGCTCTGGTTAGCTTGGCTAGATAATGCTGTGTGAATGGTCCAACATTATTATTATTATTATTACCTTGAACACGGCGAAGCCAGCTGCAGCAAAGGCGGCTAAAACAACTCCACCCAGTGTAGAACTGCCGGTGATTCCGTCCATGTACGCCAGCAGGGCTATCCCGGTATCACACAGTATTCCTGCTACGATCTAACCAAGAGAAAAACATTTTGTTTTATCTGGAAATTACTTTCAGTTATGTAAAGGGTGACTCAGCAAGAACTTGAATTTCGAATTGCGCGACATTTTCGACTGTCAATTGTTGAGTCAGCCATATTTAGTGTTTGTTTAAAACATAGACATTTACGAAAATGGTGTTACATCTTCAAAAAGTGACAGTTTGGTGTGCCATGTGGCCAGGAGGGATAATTGGACCGTACTTTTTTGAAAATGGTGAAGGTGCCGCCGTGACTGTCGACGGCAATCGTTACCGGGCCACGTTGACTAACTTTTTTTTGGCAAGAATTAGACAGAATTGACAATGAGATGTGGTTTCAACAGGATGGCGCTACCTGTCACACAGCTAGGGAAACAATGACTTTGTTACAAACCAAGTTTTTAGGTCGTGTAATTTCTCGTTTTGGAGACCCAAACTGGCCGCCAAGAAGTTGCGATTTAACTTCTTTGGACTATTTTCTCTGGGATTTTTTGAAAAATAAGGTCTATGCGAAACACCCTGAGACAAGCGAGGAACTCAAAGAAGAAATTGCACGTCAAATTCGTCAAATCCAGCAGCCTTTACTGCAAAATTTCATCAAAAGAGTGCATATCTGCCAACAGACCAACGGTGGCCATTTAACCGATATTTTGGTTCAAGTGTGAATGTCATCACATCACACAACATCTGGGCCTGGTTCTGATCTGGTGAACGCGCACCCTAACGTTTCAGCTGCTAACGTTTGAGCCGTAATGCCGTGCCTTAGCACACCGTGACCGCGGCCCAGTTGGGTCAGAATGCTTGTTCCTGGTTTTTACACAGCGGCGAATATTTTGATTAGTACAATACGCAGTATAAAAAATACCAATACAATACCTACTAGTAGATGTAATTTTAAAATCTGTTTAGTTCTTCTAGTAGTGTGTTGTTTTTATTTATGAAATGTAACCGGGTTAACTACGAACTAGTTTGTGTTGAAAGAACACCTAAAATGTGTTTGTTTATTGATGCTATTAATTAGTTAATGTAATGACATAATCACAGTGCGTTATGGCTCTAAAAATAAAGATTATTTAAAAATACCTACAGAACAAGGCATCGAGACCATTTTTTGTAAATCAACTCACCCTGACTCCCACAAATTGCTCATGCAGCACAACCCACGACAGTAGATACACACAGCTGACGTTAGTAGCAAATAGCGCCAGCACATCAGTTGAAAGGAGGATCTTCAGCGAAGTTATGTACATGAAGATAGTCAAAACCCACAGGAGGCAGAATAGACCGCAGCGGCTTATGAATCTTACTGTGGGGGAAAAACTGCTTGTACAGATAGATGGATAGATGGTTTATTTGATTCATAAACACAAGGCTTATGAATCTTAATGTGGGCGAAAAAACTGCTTGTAAAGATAGATGGATGATAGATGGTTTATTTGGTTCACAAAAATAGACAGCACAAAACAAAAAAAATATATAGAAGAAATTGAAATTATTGGTTTATATCATCCACTGCACGCGTTGTTTCTATGTAAACGTTTAAAGGTGATTTTCATCCCATGGGAATTGTTTTATGGACTAAAAAGTACGTGACTATGTTTTATTCCAGGATTAGAATTACTTGTACGCAAAGTTTCAGGCGGATCCGTTCAGTAGTTTTGGCATGAAGAGGTAACAAACATCCATCCAAACTTTCGCATTTATAATATTAGTGTGATGTGGTTTTAGGACTAGCTTCTGCCCACAGCTTCGCACGCATTTTTCAGGAATAAAAAGCGAAAAACTGACTTCGAATCTCTTAATTTCACACTGTTTTTAAGGTTTGCGGGACAATTACTAATCACTTGGGGAAAAAAATGGTACCACATCGGGATATTCAATAGCGAAAGAGTTATAAAAATTTGTCTATTATAATAATTTTCAATTTCGCCGTCAATTATTTCCGAGGAAATCGACGAACATACATAAAAAACATACATGCAGCTTAACATAAGAATCTCCTCGTTTTTTCGAAGTTGGTAAAAAAATAGCCTTTGTCCTTTTCCAGGATATTATCTATCTCACTGGCAAATTTAATTATGATCTGTTTAGCCGTTTCTTCGTGGAAGGTAACATACAGACAGATAAAATTACTTCGAATCTGTAGTACTTGTATGGATTTAATTGCTACTGTACCACTGCTGGGCAAAGTTCTTTTTATTTTCTAGTACACTTCGTGATTCAATGACGTACATGTAAAGAAGAATAGCAGTGAGAGCCTAACAGAGCTTTTAGATAGCAGATCCCAAATTCTTACGTAAAATAATATGAAACCAAAATGAGACTTCCATACCCAAATCTACAGCAAAGGCTGTTGTTACATCAGTTTAGGGCAATATTTAACCGACTGCGAAAAAAGGAGGAGATTGTTTGTATGTATGTATGTATATTTTTTTATGTATGTTCGTCAATTATGGACCGATTCTGAAAATACTTGAGCTATATAGTATAGAACATAGATAGAGAAAGATTTTCAGGTGGTCCCATAAAAAGTGTAATACAGAGAGATTGATTAGTATTTGCCCATTTAAAATTAAAGGATTCAAAGTAGGTTTTTAGTTTTTTCGTTTTTCGTCAATTTTCAATAATCTGATGATTTATTAATACATTCATAACTTACCAAAAGTAAAGCCTTTTTCTCTGAAATCACTGAACGCATCAAATACAATTTCATTGGCTGACTTGCACTTATTGTGTATTAACATTACAATCAGGTACAAGGGATAGAAGAATATTAGCCAATTTGTGCAAAACCATGCAGTAAAGAATGGAGCATTGTATAGATGCTGAAACAAAAAGTAAAAATAGTCAGTTATCCCTAAAGTAAGAACATAAAGATAAAATAATACTTAAATATCAAAAACCTCAACAACATATAATTACATCTTTGCACACTTATGGTGAATGAAATAAGAGTAAATTTGCCTACGAAAACGATAAATGAAATCTGTCAAAACAAAAAATTGTTTCAAACTTCTGTTGTTTACTCTGATGATACTAATGATATTTGGTTTTGTAGCCCCTTTGTTTCCAGAAGTGTCTGGGATTCTATAAGAGTATATAAATGAAGTACTGGAGTTTCTACCAATACAAAAAATACAATTAATGGTTCGGCTAAGCTTGACTAATCACATTACTATTACAGGTTATTTTTAGTTACTTTCTAATACCTACATGTGAGCGTTTCATGGTGTGATTATACGTAACAAGTGAAGGCTCCGTACTGAACGACATGACATGGACGTTTGGAGGGTATTGCTGTAGGTACATGTGCTTTATGCAGTGGGTTGTCGTCACCCATGAGGCAGTGAGGATTATTGTCACACATATTCCATAGTAGATCTGAAACCATAAATCTAATTTAGGCAAGGAGTCATCATTCAAAATTCATTATGAATTTGAGTGGGAACCTAGACAAACCTTGTTTGTTATAAATGACAGTTCTGTAGTAAAACTAGTTTCTGCCCATGGCTTCGCATGCGTTGTTTCTATGGAAACATTCAAAGGTTATTTCTATCCCATGGGAACTGTTTTATGCGATAAAAAGTAGCCTATGTATTGATTCCAGGCTTAGAGCTACACCGATGCAAAATTTCAGCTCATTATATTCAGTAGTTTTGGCGTGACGTTACAAACATCCATCCATCCATCCAAACTTTCGCATTTATAATATTAGTGTGATAAACATTTTTTCATACATTACATATCTAGCGGTTTTGGCAGCCCAGCAAAGCTCGCAGGTGGCAGAATTTTTCCTACTTACTTGACACTTATCGTCATATTTTGGACAATTCACACAATATCTTTATAAATTGTAGCCTATGTGTTATTCTGCTGTATAAGCTTTATTATTGTAAAGTTTCATTAAAATCCATTCAGTAGTTTTTACGTGAAAGAGTAACAAACATCCATCCATCCATACTTACATACTCTCAGGTTATAATATTAGTAGGATAGCAAATTATTCAACATTGTACACTTAAGCCTACTAGGTTTCCTAGATAAGATATAAGATTTTTATTAGGTTATTGTTGTTTGGAGGTAGGCCTTTGCCCAGCTTCCCAAAGGTGGGCAAAGACTTACCTCGCACCAGTGTAGGCTTATAATAATCTGAGTGGCAAATTAAAAGAGTAAGTATTCTACTTTCTGCACAAAGATTGAGATAAGGTTTATGGTAAAAATATTTGCCTTTAAGGCAATATGCCGGTGCTCATTGCGTTCGCGGCTGCACAGGCAGACCTAAATTGTCTTAACAGACGGAAAAAGCTGAAGAAATGACTTGAAAGAAAGGTACCTTTTTGGCAAACTTTGAGCAACAAGACCTAGGGCACTTCTTATCGCGCAATTGGCGCTCCTCATCCTGACTGCTGGCCGCAGACTCACTATACGCATGCTGCAGGGACGGTTGGGTAGTCAGCGGCGGCGCCGAGCACACAGAGGCCTGCGGCGTTAGCGGCGCCCGGGGGCTCAGCGGCGTCTGAGGCCCATTGGCTCGCTCCCGCTCAGGTTCCACCTGCTCCGTCTCCACTTCGCTCGTTATTATCACGGAGGGTGTCCGAACCCGCTTCGGGTTGAAGATAGTGGGCAGGTCGCCGTCTCTAGCCATGGTGCTCGTTCTACAATCCACGTAGTGCGAAACTCATTCTTTAGGCTTTCAGCGGTTATCATGTAGGTATTACTCCACTCTCTTTAAACCGATTTTCTGTCTTATGGACCGTCATTAGTTAAAATCAATTCTTTCTTCATCAAGAGCCCAAAGATGTTACATTTTTGTACCTGGGCATAATCACTAGCAGCACAAAACCATTGTTTATAAATATCGTTGAATAATTACGTAGGTACGGTAAGCAAACCAAACGCATGGAAATTTGTGGAAATCACGAAAATATTTTCCAAAATCAAGAGTTGTTGACCGATAATTTTCGGGATATTGTTATTGATTGATTTGATAGCTTGATTTGTTAGCTTGACAATGTTGACACTGAAACATGTTGGACAAGATAACTTGACATTCTACACGTTTTATTTATTTGCGGCATAGACAAATAAATTTTTTTGATTTATAGCAATAATTCAGACATGTCAAACAATCGCATTTGATTGGCTCGTGCAGAAAGTCATTTCGAAATGGCCGTTTCTGATTAGAAGAAAAAATCCTATAGACAATAGAGCATACCATAGACTATGTTCTTCACGGAATTGTCTTGTATTTTCAAAAAAAAAAAATTACTTGATCAAACTGGCTTGACAACAAGAAAGTATATTGCTACAAACAGTGGTTTTATGACTTCATTCTATAAACTATAAATCACTAAGCGTTTTTTAGAATAGTTAGATTGATTAAACCGTTCTTTCGGCTCAAATTGTAAATTTTCGATGTGTTAGCTTACTGTCAAACTTGTCATTCAAGCTTGATTCGAAAACAAGGTTTATTTTTGTCTATTCCTAGATCTTGAATAATTGAGTATAGATGGCGCTTTTGAAAGCGTCTAAATAGTTTCTGTTTCCTTCACCAGAGGGAGATAATTGGCTAGCCTACTTGAAGCATCCGGGAACCTCGCCATAGTAGTAGACATGGCGGGTATCAACCTGGCTAAATGACGAAATAAATTTTGTTTGCTAATATAAAAACGTGCTAATTTCATATAAAAAGTGTTGATACTCAAAGACTAATTAAGTTAAATTGGATTAGGATAAAGATGCAGAATGTTGGACAGTCTGAAAACCGAAATATCGATAAGGTGAATGTGCAACTTGATGTGGTAAAATCATCCACTCCTCAGAGTTCGGCTTCAAGTCCGGCCAAATCTGAAACCGAAACGTATTCAGGAGCGCCTGCCAAATACATGACGGACTCTTCGGAAAGCGAGGATGACTCTGTTTCTGAGGTAAAACGTGTTTTGTTTTCGACAGAGGCGGTGGCACTGAGAGAATGTGATTATCTGTACCGCTCTAAATACTGCAAGGGACATCTTGTACATGTCTTGTCTAAACACACGATTCCTTCTTCATCGAATCCTTTCCTTTGTCATCAGCATCGTGATGAAAAAGCGCGGAGCACGCTGTATCGATGTAATCTATTTTACATGTCTGATACAGTACGTCGCTTGCCAAATATTCCGTAAAACGTCAGAAAGTCACAAGTACATTCACGCACTCCTGAGTAATGCATGAATTGACCAGAGTCTGCCCCTCCTAGAGGGTATCTAATTGATACAATAAAATGCCTTGATAGCTAGGGTTTGTCTGGCGTAGATAACGTTCCATTGTCAACATTCTGTTTTGGATAAACGATGATTTTCGGTGGCCATGTTTCTGGAATCAGTGAAGACTTCAGCTATAACCGTTTTCTGATGATATTTCTATAGAAAAGTGTGAATTATATAATTTGTCAACAATCGTCATGAACCAAGTCGTTTGACGAGGCATGCTAAGCGCCGCAACACGGCACGGCTATTGCCATTACGCCTACTGAATTTCGCGCAAAAATGTATAGAATTGGTGAATTACAAGGACCATTGTCTGTAATGAGTAGGTTAAACAAGTCCTGAAGCACCACATTGTCAGTACACTCACATGTTTCTCGTTGGTGTTATAGATCTTGCTGGCTTGTTTGTGCCTTAGCAGGCCAGACCTGTTGGTAAGTCGAAGACATGCATACTGAGTGCCGAGAGCTTCACCGGCAACTCTTGCTGTTGCCGTTTGAGTAACCGTTTAACCTGCATAATGTGTGTGCTATGGACAGTTACGTATCACTTGATGTTTTTGTTTTCTTTATGTTGAATGGTCCTTGTGATTCTAACTTACAAGTGTTGTTCTGTTTCCTTGTGTTTTGATTAACCTCACTAACTTTGTAACACTGGGAATGTGTCTAATACAGAGTTCAGTCATTGCTTCGCTTTACGATAAACATGTTTATTTATGTGACTAGGCAAATTTGACATTGCTTTGTTAGTTTCCCTTACTTACTCCCAAACTGTTAGTAACATGGTTATGACTAAGCACCTGCACCACTATATGTTTATAATTTTTATTTACATGATAACAGAAGTTCTGTTGCCCACTTATCGAGATTGCACATAAATAGGTAGTAAAAATCTGTGAAATTTCACAAAATAAACATCGGCTAATAGCAGTTTCATAATATTTACCGGCAAACATTGAAAACAGTAAAAAACAGATCTGCATAGCTCCTTGACCCAAAGTGAACTCTAAGATGCATTTAATCTGTAAAGATGAAGTATGCAATTAAAAGAAACTAACTAGAAAAGTGAACAAACATGCAAAAACCGTTCCTACTCACTAATGAGCGCTCACTAAAAGTCTATGTGCAGTTGTAAATCGAACAGAACTAGGAATATGTCTACTACATTAACCCATTATAACCAACAAATATGTGTAATAGGACAAACAGTTATTCCATGCCGTGAATCGAACCTGCAATCATAACACCATATGGGTTACAACAAAAATCCATCCTCACATTCCTGACTCACATTTTTAAGCTGGTAGAAGCTGGTATTGATTTGACCTTTTCTAAGTGAACATTTACTGTATTTATGGAAATAAAGAGTTTTTGATTTGATTTGGTAGTAATCAAGGAAAATAAAATGATCTCTATCTACTTTAATGCTGAGTGCTCAAAACTTGTAAACTAAACTATTGTTATTGTTTACCAGGCTGAAATGGAAGAAGAAGGCAGTGGTACTGAGCCATCCAAGTTCCTGTTGTCACATGATGATCCTGAGCGAGCAGTCGACCCTGAGATGCAAGCAAGGCTTGAAGCTTTGTTAGAAGCAGCAGGTAGTGTTTATATTTGGTCTTTCTTGGGGTTAGACGATGCTGTGTGAATTTTCCAGCATTATTTATTTTTATTTTTGGTGTTCCTTTCTCATACTTATGTCAGATCTGTCACACGTATTTAAGTTGGAGGAGTGAAATTCAAATATTTTATGCATCCGTTAACAATTTGATGTCGTTTTTGTCTCTTCTACCCGAGACAAAAATCGCTGTGCTTGGATGATAATAAGTACATGCACTGGCACAGATGACGATGCTTCGAATCATGCATTGATCAGAAATTGTAGTTGTAAAAGTTTTAAAGCAAATCTATACTATCTTACTCATGGGCATAGGCCTAAGTCTAAAATGCTTACAATTTGTACATAACTAACAGACTAACAAACCTACACAAGTTGTAGAGTAGTTATTAATTGAATTCTTTTAAGTTTGTTTTAAAAATAAGTAATAAAGTCGTAACATAACATAAGACGTAAGTTCAAGGGTTTCAGAATATTGATTTAATTGTGAAAGGCATGCATGACTGTGTCATTAATTCAGTACAATCAATTTTCCAGCAATTCATGAATTGAAAAACAATTTAAGTTTTAATGTGCTTACGTTTGTGTCGTATTTTATTACAACAATACAGTCTGCTATCTATGGGAGAACATTTCTGATTTTGTTTATAAATGATGCGGGCGCGAGAGATACCTATAAATTATTGGAAAATGCCGTTTTGTGATTTCATAAAGCTGGTGAGTCAGGGCTAGTATAAACCGGAATAACATGTAGATACTAGACGAATCTTAAAATTACCCGCTGGGTACTGACCGTGTCCGCGACCTTTCCGGATCCGGACGTAGACGACGGTAGAGCCCTTTAATCCCACGGGTATTTTACAGCCTACTATTAAACAAGATGACCTTATCAAGTTCTTAGTAACTTGCTTGGTCTTCAAAATAGGAGCCGAAACTCGTATATAAAATAGTTTCTTGCAAACACCAAAGTGTAGGAGTGTGTAGGTTAATCCCAAATACCCTTTTAAAGGGCCACTTCAATTTGCGAGTCTGTGTTTCAATGGCCGTGTGAAATCAATGCTAATATAATATAGATGTTATAGAATGACGTTAAACACGATTGCTGCATAAACACATCCTCTCGACTGTCGACCGGCCTGTTGTCGTCTGTTAGTCTCTTACAAATTGTCTTGACCAAAGTCTTTTCAAAGTCTAAACGACATCGGCAAGCAATGTCGTTACAGCCACGCAATGGAATTAATATTTACAGCTTTTAAATCGAATGAATACAATCAATTAAAAATATAATACAATCAATTATTAAGCCAATAAAACTTCGTAAAACATAAACACAAAAGCAGTAGAAACTAGCAATCATACCATATTGTGTTAGTTTTTTATGTTTTCGTTGAATCTTGAAGGTCAAACACAAAATCACACCATCCCCTACGAATGACCTTTGGCTAAGCGGATTATTCAATCTTAACGCGTCGATTTGGCATTTAGCAGTACTGTAACATGTCCATCCAAGCTTCCATTTTCTACTTAGTACCCTATGAACAGTCCCGTAAAGCTCTTATTTCTGCAAACATAAACATGGCGCATCAACTAGCCCAAGGCTGGTATTAAAATTGTAAAAAATACTACGTATCATTCTAACATTATAGAGGCGAAAATTGTGTGTTTGTGCGACAAAACTCAAGGAAAGGATCAGGTTGAAATTGGGATAAACATTGTTTGAAATCTGGAAAGATATACTGGCTACTTTATAAGCCGCGAGCAGAATCAAGCATGAACCTATATCTAACCTGGACTGTGCACGTGTTTCATAAAAACGAGCCGAGTAAAAATAGTAGTTCATCTCTTTCTAGTAGGATGTCCTTACATCTGTACTTTTTTATAAATTCTAATGAAACTGGTGTGTGGGAATAGAAACTTGTTCCTTTGAAAAATGATACTTTTTAATACCATATTAACTTGATAATTAAGTTTCTATTAGGTTTTATTGTATTCACTGTCTGCTAGCCATTATATCGTACTACTTTTACAGTGTGCAAAAGATTTGAAAAAATGTGTTTAACATTCTTACGTACAATGTTGCTGCAAAAATTGAACATTTTTAAAAAGTATATCGGTATTCCAGAAGTAAGTTAATCAGAATCTTTGACATCGTATTGTTTCATGGACACCCTACACCATGTTGCAACGTGCTAGACAAGGACCAATTACTACTTTCAAGCCCTCTCACTCGTTTTTCGACTCTGAGATGTCACAAAGAAAAATAAGCCTTAGTCACATGAGATTAGATAGAGCAGTATGTGAGATAGAGGGTACTTTTGATGAATGAAATATGTTCGTGCGCGATCCAGTTTACCTAAAGATTCATAGAATCAAGATGGTCATAAAGTACAAATTACCACTGCACGATCGCTCACACAAAGCTTCGAAACTAGCAAGCCAATCAGACAGTGAGAACATTTTCAGTTTGAACAAGGCACGACATTGCCTTGTTCAAACTGAAAATGGTCTCACTGACTGTAGCCTTTCCCACCGTTTAAGTAAATTAATATTTAACCCCGAGGAAGTAAATACTGTGCTAAAGCCAAGTAATAACTTCAAGCATTCCGCATAGGCAACTTTTATCTATGCGCACCTGTATATTGTTGACATACCTACTGCGTGTGACGTCGTGGCTCGGCAAACACTTTAACATAGTTGGAATGTTTTTGGCCACCTTTCCTTGTGAAATGCAAAGTGCATTATCTGATTTTAGATAGAATAGTCTCATAATAAGGAAAAATAACTTCGTCTCACGACAAAAAAAAAAACTACTGGTTTCCAATATGTATAATTCTAAGTCTAATTAAATAATGGAATTTGAACCCTAGACAATGGGCAACACACATTCAAACGCATTGGGCAATAGGTACCATTCCGTCCTTGACATAAACACTTCTCTCGAATACCTATTTACAAAAACTGCGCTCCTTCTCATTATGAAGGTATCTGAATTATTTGATCATTGGTAGAAAGAACGTCACCATTCTTTATGATAATGGTCCTCAGTTTGATTCATTAAGGAAACTTGTAAACCTACATAACGTAGATTTACCACTCTCACATCGCTTCTCATGCTTCTACGAAGTGATATTTGCATCGCAAAGTTGTACGCAACTTTAAACCTTATCTCTAAGCGGGATCTTGATGAAACTTTTTATATCCGAAATGTGCAACGTCACTTCATTCACCATAACCAGACTCGTTGGGTTGCGGCCACCGACTTAGGGCATGGCGCAAGACACCATCAAAAGCGGTTAGTCAGCTGTCTCGTTTATTGTCGCAGAAAATCTGTTTACTACATCATGTCATGACCACGGAACTAGTTCCTCAAATACTTTACCTCTATCATATTGACGTTGGAGCATATGTTTATTACGTATCAATCTTGGTACCCAAACAGTGGACGGCGGCGGTCAATGACCGACAAACGTGTAGTGCGTACAATCTCCTTGGCGGGTCGCGATCGCTCGCGGTTCCTTCGTACCGTCCGAATGCCATGCCGTGAGCGTTCCCATAGATTGATACACCCATTAGGCGGCCACATCACTCAGTCATGCTATAACCACCGCTGCGCTCTTTACCGCGACTCGAATGCTTTAGTTCGCTTCGACAACGGACTCTCTGAGGCTATATTAAAGGAAATACGCAAGTAATTCGTGTCATACGCTACAACATTCTTAATTAAATTAAGCATAACTATCTGACTTATTGTTTCAGACAAAAAAGTGTTCATAAAAAAAATACAAATCATTAAACCTACCGAGAAAATACTTATAGAGATAGATTTTTCACGCTTTTTCAACATTTATGTCCATTTAATATTATTAATACATGATAATGATAATATTTTACTATAAAAACTAGGTTCGTAGTTAACCCGCTGACATTCATAAAATAATATTATTTGGCGTAAAATTTTCATTTAGCGTTTTGGAATAAGCTTAAATAGAAATAACCAAGTTGGTCAGACAAATAAAACCGCCTTGACCTTTTCTCGTAGCAAAATGCATGTCGCCCTATTTGCAGGCGTAAAAGAATATCGATCGCTTTCGTCAGAGGCCGTGAAAGTGGCCCATACCATTAGTTATTTATCGTGCACACAACAGTATACATACTTAAAACCTAGAATGTTATGAGATATTTCCGATATTTATTTATTATTTAACATCAGGTCGGTAAAATCGATATTTCTCTACTATATCCATAACTTCAGGTGGCTAAAAATGATTCAAGTTTTGTCTGTTGTTATTTGACCCGATCTGTGTAACTTTATCGAGGTGGTCTAAAATTCTTCTGGGCCCTTATTTAATATGTAGCAAGCAACACGTTTTGAATAATATACCATACCACCTAATGATGCCTGAGCATCATCTACATCAAAACTATCATTATGATTTATATTCATCTGTTTCTAATCTAATAATCATACTCATATCAAACTAAACTAAAACTGCAACTGTCTGGTGAGTCTGGATTATTAGGTCATTAGCATTAATTGTAGAGCAGAAATAAAGCCACGAACGAAGTATGACAGCGACGCAGCAAAAATCGATCTTTTGCTTTCTGCTATATCTAGGATAGCTGGAAACTCTACTGGTTCATTATTCAGCGGTTCCGTTGCGATGAAGTTTTGAACTTTTCTTTGTATCAGTTTTTTTTTATTTAGACGGACAAGAAACTTTTCCGTCTTCGGCCCCTCGCAAATAACTTCCATCTATGTGCATTATCTCTCAGTAATAATGTGTAATTCCTATAAATTTATCTATGAATCAGACACACAATGTACATATGTTGCACTTAGACACAAAATGTATGTTGCACTTGCACACAAAATGTCATGCTTGAACTAAATGCTCAATAAGAATCCCAAATGGACAACCCGATCCAATTCCAGCGCGTGAAGCTTCTTGTTTCGTATCTCAGTTTACGGCCGGCGATGGGTTACGACCATGGAGGCTATTATTGAGAATGTCGCGTTCGAGAGGTTGAAAATATCGAAAGAATTCTATCGTTTATTCAAGTCGTTCGAGATTATACGGCGCGGGCGTCTCGAAGGACAATTCTTCAAGAATAACCACCCATAAAAAACCACCCATGAAGATGTTATGACTTTATTCGGCGGCCTGCAGGATCGATAGGACCTTCGCGACTCCTGCAAGTCTGCCACGAGACTTCAATGTTCTGTGAAACAAAGAATTGGAATATCTTTTTGCGAGAAAATTTGATCGCTGTTATGCGACGATGACGGCACTGCTGATTGAATAATATTGAATTGTTCTATGGTGTCCAAGTCACCAAGAATAAGAATATTTTCATTACTGATCTTTGCTAGCATAGTACGCAAGCGGTTGCGGATTCGATTCCCGCCTCGGAACAAATTTGTGTACGATCTGCAGAAATTTGTTCCGATGGTCTGGGTGTTTTCTATGTATAATAAAAAAATCTATTTAAGTAGTGTATTGTATTAAATATATCAGTTATCTAGTACCCATAACGCAAGCTTTGAGTAGCTTACTTTATGGCTAGATGGTGCTGTGTGGATTTTCCAGCATTATTTATTTATAGTATTTTTTTAGTTTTTATTTATTCGAGGTAACAGACAGAGGTAGTTATGGGGTTAAGACATGGTTTATTGCATTCGTCACCCTGAGACGCTAATTGGACTTTTGAGACTTCTCTTCAAATTATAACAGAATAATGTATGCAGTTATCTAGTGACAAAACGATATTTTCGTGGGTGTTCCAAGAGGAACATTAGGTTAGGTCACACGAAAAAGATTTCGTGTGACCTAACTTCGGTCAATAATAGAGTTGGATCGAAGGCTTGGCCAACCGTAGTAGCTTCTAGACCGTGCGAAGCTACTAGCCTATCGAAATGCTAAAGATTCTTACGTGCCTGACTGAACTTAAAAAGCAAGGAAGAGACAAAAATTACGCATACTAAAGAATACACTAATAGAAAAACGTCGATGCAAATTGAATGAGAGTGCCATACGATTGTTAATGCCTCTTAAACGTCAACCATTCGAATGGTGAGAGAGCTGAAAGTTTGTTTATGTTTAACCTAGTTCAGTTTGTAAAACCTAGCTACGTCATTTCCTATGCGATGAGCATTTGCTCAGCATTCTATCTGAGAAACTATTGCGAATACTATTGATAATGTCTTTTGCTGATTAACTTGACAAGTATTTTCTTTATAACATCGTTATTGTACGGTTTTTTAGGCATTAACGCCATGAGCTCGCTTGAAATTTGCACCACCTTAACTCTTCACGCGGGTGGCCCGGGAAGCAGCAAAACAATTCTACCACTGAATGCGATCCCTAACCCGCATGCCCAGCGAGAGCACTACCCAAGCACTACCCCACCATTATGATACCTCAACAGAATATATTGGTTCACTGCTGGACGCAGGCCTCTTCCTGATAAGTACCTTACTGGCTTTTATACCATGGGGAGTAATGCCCTTACTCTATACGCTGGCTCAGTTCGGTGTTAGAATGGTTCTGCAGGACGTGCTGCTACCCGCCCCCCGTGTCGTCCCAAAAAATCCCTCAGTCCCCTCTTATGACACCCGCGGGAAGAGTTGGTGTAACATACATATGATAATAAAGCGCTTATCAGGGGGAGGCCTGCGTCCAGCACTGGACCATTTTAACTGTAGATGTTGTTTTGACTTACATCTCAAAAGGTGTGGTATCAGAGTCGATCACGCATAAAATTAATAATGTTGGGAATATTTTCTGACTGATATGATAACCGAAATAGCTTCGAATAGGCACATTTGAATCATGTGTTCGACAAAAAATGAACGTCGCAGATGGTGCAACGTTGCTGCCGGGTTTGGTATATGTTATGTAGATGATGCTATTTGTTATGAGCCGTTCCCGCGGCTTTGCTCACGCGATATACACTAGCCAAACTCGATGTATAATGTTTGTAAACAAACCGGCCATACTTAACTTTAGGTTTTTCACACCGTTGCCGCGTATTTTTATACGCAATTTACATGACTGGTCGATTTGTGATCCTTCCTTCAATAAATATTGCTTACAAATTATTATTTATTTATTTATTATTTATTAAAAAACTAAAGAAATTTTGGTGAAAAATATTTTACTATATTGGAATCGTCGAAGCTAATTTTAAATATTAAATATAAGACCAGTAGCCAAATTCGGTGCAAAACAGTGCACTTTCATGATTTATTTTTCGCACAGGAACCGAATAAAAAAAATGAATTTTATGTAATTCTAGTGTTTTACCACGGGGATCCCGTGAGTACGTAGATCTAGGCCTACACTGAAAAAAAATTGTTTTCATTGATTAAGATCTTGTCTTCTGTGACTATAAGAACTAAGTTAAATCGTAATAGCTCCTTCTACCAAGTAATGGCCTTATAAAGTGTAGTTATTTAATTTAATTCAGAGATTAAATGCAACAAAGTTTTTTGCTAACCCCGTGCAAATAAATATTTAATAAGACAAAGTGAATATTTATTTTGACTTAGAGCATTGATATAAAATAAATAATAAATAAATAAATAATGCTGGACAATTCACACAGCATTATCTAGCCCCAATCTAAGCAGAGCTTGTGTTATGGGTACTAGATAACTGATATACCTAATACAATACACATACATAGATAGATATTTTTTAACATAGAAAACACCCAGACCAACGGAACGAATTAAATTATTACAATATGTCAATGATATGCCTATTTTTTGTTTTAAACAAATTCGATATGTTGCAGCTACCATGCATTCTTGTTTCTATTGAATGAGATATTCATCATTCCTACTATTTTGACGCTAACTAAGATAAAATGCGTCTTAGTAGGACTATATTTTTTTCAGTGTAGTTTAACAAGCAAACCCGCTAGCTTCGCCCCTTAAATAAAAACAATACCGGTCTTTAGATTCATCTAAAAACAAAGCAAGTACGACTATAGTCCTCGCCGATTAAGCGTCAAATACGGCTTGAAATATCACACTAATATTACGCGAAAGTTCGGAGTCTCTCTCAAGGATAGAATTCGTAACAAATACATCCGACAGAGAACCAAAGTTATCGACATACCTCATAGAATTAGCAAGCTGAAGCGGCAGTGGGCCGGCCATATCTCGCGAAGAACCGATAACCGCTGGGGCGAACGTGTTCTTGAGTAGGCAAACTTAGTGTAGGACGCTCTCCGGCCAGGTGGGATGACGTTCTGCGAACGACTGCAAGCAGATGCTGGATGCGACAAGCTGAAGATAGGGCGCTATGGCGGGAGAGGCCTATGTCCAGCTGTGGACTACTTTAAGCTGATGATGATGAAAGTTTGGATGTTGGGATGGATAAAACTTTTAAATCCATCATGGTTATTAACACTAAAGTCATAAATAACGGGATATTTACCATGATTTGAAACACAAAAACAAAAGACAAAAAATGAGGGTGGATCGCTATATCTGCCCATAACAACTAACTCGCAGTGCCGTCAGTTATTCCGTGATCATGGCGCATGAAACTGTGCCGAAATGTTGGGATGGATGTTTGTTACCTCATCACGCCATAACGACTGAACAGATCCAGCGCAAATTTTACATAGATGTAGCGCTATAAGCCTGGATTCAGACATGGACTTTTTATCCCATAATTAATTTCCCTTGGAATAAAAATAGCCTGTACCTAAACATTTCCTTAAAAACAACGCCTGCGAAACCGCGGCCCGGGCCGTAACTAGTTTTTGCATAACTCAAATACCTACTTTTGTTTCTCTTACCTGCTACAGCTGGGGTTTTATTGATTTCTAAAGGATGACGGAAGATCAAATTATTTATTTACCCACTCAGCAATCAAGTATAACTAGATTTATGCGTCCTGAATCGTATGAGGCTTCGTTGTCAATCAAATCAAATAAGGCATATGCGTTTCTTCGTAGATTCATACTTCACATTTATAAATGCGCGAAAGTTTCGATGTTTAGATGGAGGGATGGGTTTTTTTATATTTCACATGCTTGGCGTAGAGTTTCAGATGTAATTGTGAGCAATATTTATTGAAGGAAGTATCTCAAATCGATAAGGAATGTAAATTACGTGTACAAAGATGAAGTTTAGGTTAAGTATGAGCGGTTTGCTTACAAACATTGTATATCGAGTATGGCTAGTGTATAGAAAAGATTCCCCTTCAAAAAAGAAGGCATCCTGGGAATAATGTTGGTACAGAGTGAAATAGTTTTAAGCTCTCCATAGACCGTTATCAAAACCTTAAAGGCATAGAGAGAAGTTCAAATTCTGCTACAAGGTCTCAGGGACAAAGCCGATACTGACTACCTAAAACGGAAAGCTTTATTGTTAACCCAATTACTATTTTGTTTATACGACAATTTAATGGTATAATATTACTACCCACAATAGAGCAGTAAGCTGAACAGGTTAAGTACACACAAAAAAAATTATATGTAGGCTAAGCTTCGTCCAATAATGTCCATAACATTCGACGCAAAAAGAGAGGGGTGTTTTAAGTGTATAGTGTCTGTCTGTGGTATCTTAGCTCCCATCGATTAGTTATTAGCTCGATTAGTTTTTGTTGTGTCATAGATAATTTTATCCCGAGTGTTCTTAACCATGTTTCATGAAAATCTGTCGGGGGGGGGGGATCTTTTAATTTTGTTCTTGTTATAAGAAGCAGCGGATTGCAGATTCCTAAAACACTTCTTACCCCGTCTCGGATCATTTATTCACTTAAAAGTTCTTTGAAAGGAAACCACAAATGCTTCCTGACGCTTTGATGGCGTACTTTGACGCAACGACTTTGTTATATTATAATGGCTGTTTGCAAGAAACTAACAATATTTCGTTAAACGTTCAGTGACTATATTACGAATAGTACAATAGGCAAAGTTAAGTTATGTCAACATGTTTTTTCATAAACCTAAATTCTGTATGGAAAACACCAATATTGCGCTCTTAAGACTGGGGGCCTCGGAAAAGAAAAATCATAGTTTCTGATTCGTTTTCGTGCAAAACCTACTCTTTGTCACTTTTAATTGCACGAAAACGAATCAAAACCTTCGATTTTCGTTTAACGAGTACAGGCCCTGAGAGAACAGAAAACCGTCAGTTCTAGCATGAATGCTTGGTTTTGCGTTCCAAACAAGGAGGAACTATCGTAGAAATGAATAAATAATGCAGACAATTCCGCCGGGGAATGGAAATCAGAGTCAAAAAGTAGGCTATGCATCATCATTTCAGCCGTTTGTTTGCACCCACTTTTGAGTATAGTCCTCTATAACGTGCTATTGTTGAGTCGTGTCCAGAGATTTAACATGTTTTATTTCATCGAACCATAGGGCGGAACGGGTAACGGACGAAAGACCCAGACAGATCTCGGTCTTTTAGCGTTCAAATAATATCACAAAAAAATGATTTCGACAGGACTTGAACCCGCATCCTTCCCTCCAGAAATTAGCCAGAGTGTGAGGCTTACGCACTATAATAACAAAAACCTTAGATTTTAGCGTTCAACGTATAAAATTTGATAATATTATAAACTAAAGAGCCTAGCTGCTCTTGTCGGTGCAATGATGTAATTTCCTCCACTTTTCTCTATCCAATGCTTTTACTTCTTTATACGTCATTCATGACAGCGGGTTTCTCCTTGATCTGACTCATATGCATAGCTAATTCATCCCTTCCTCGTCTTCCTTCTACTTTTACTTCTACGATCTTACTTATGAACCTGTCATGTCGTATAAGATGTCCAATCATTCTCTCTCTACTATATGATCCTTTAATTTGATGATATTTCTTAATTATTGTATCAAACAAGTTTATTTAAATAAGTATTAAGTAATAAGTACTAATTGCTGTGTGGTGCCGGCTTAGAATTTGCACCAACCCAACTCTTCCCGCGGGTGTCGTAAGAGGCGACTAAGGGATATCTGGGGGTGGGCAGCAGCGCCCCCTGCAGAGCAATTCTACCACCAAACTGCGATCCCCAACCCGCCGGGGTTATAGTCACTATATATCCACCATGGGATAAATAAATAAATAAATAAATAATGCTGGACAAATTCACACAGCATTATAGGATAAAAGCCAATAAAGCGTTTATCAGGGGGAGGCCTGCGTCAATCAGTGGACCAATATAGGCTGCTGAGGAAGTACTAAAACCTCCTTTATTTCCAGGTATCGGCAAGCTCTCCGGTGAGGGCAAGCAGCTTGCAGACCCCGAGGTTCTCCGACGGCTGACGTCCTCAGTCTCTTGCGCGCTGGACGAGGCGGCGGCGGCGCTCACGAGGATGCGTAGCGACCAACCCGCGCCCGTGCATCGGCTCCACCAACAGGACAAGACGTATGTACCTACTATTAGTCTTTGCCCTCGCAAGATGGGTTGACGATATCACCAGGGTCGCAGGACGTTCGTGGATGCGGGAAACACAGAACAGAAAAGGCTGGCAAAAGCGAAAAGCTAGAATGATGATGACTAGCCTTTATAGAGATTATGTGAAGTAGGGGATAAGCAGCCACTTTCAAGTGGGATTAGGTGGGATATGTCAGTAGTATGCGGACAGGGAAATAGACTCGCATCACTTCAGCTAGACGCGATGTAGGGGTCGGCCATGAAAAAGACGATTTTATATCCTAAAACCGAGACCTTAAAAAAATATGGGGACTAAATTACACAGAACAGCACGGTCGTCTGGTTTCCGCCATAGCGGAGAGCAGAGGCGATGTGTACCATCAGCAACCAACAGATCAACAGAATCTTTAATATAAGTTGCGGTTTTAAAGATTGCTGAGGGATTTGGGATTGATAATGACCGCTTGTCTTACACATGTAATACATGTCGTGATGGTCATGTCATGTGATGCTATTTCAACACCATGCTATTTGATTTTGTTATCCGCTCCGTTTTTAAAGCCTGAGACATCTTTATAAGTATTAAGCTCCTCACAGGTTTTCTCCAAGAAGTACCACTGTGTGTTATCCTCACGATTTCAGTTCTGTTTTCTTAAAACAATAACATACAGAACTAGGTTTATTTTGAAATTGATAAGAACGTAAATAGGTTGTTAATATTGTGTATATAAACATTATATCAAATCACAAAATTCCGAGTAGTCAGCACAATAAAATCTAAGTAGGGATTTACCTTTGTTTGGCCTAACAAAGTTATACGACGAAATTGAATTGTTTTAATTATCATTTAACGCTTTGTTCTGTATTCGCGCTTCCCTAATTGTTTTAATTTAGTGTATAGTAATTGCGACGTTATCACTGTTTTATTATAAATGCTGCTGGTTATATAGCTAACCGTTTACACGCATGTCCCGTGAAAAATGTCACACTAGCTAGACTCTTAGTCAATAGACTCGACCGCGTGGAAAGCAAAGCCCATCTATTCTAATATTATACAGAGGAAAGATTTGATTGTTTGTTTGTATTGAATATGCTCCGAAACTACTGGATCAATTTGAAAAATTCTTTTACCATTAGAAGCCCACATTATTCCTGATGAACATAGGCTAAACCGCGGGAAATGCTTCATTCCTTCATTCACGGGAAAACGGGTAATAGGACAACGGGTAGTCAGAATGCAGCTAGTAGAATATAAAGGAATAGAAGGGCTAATATTATTAAAGCGCGTCCAAAGCCTGACGTACTGGGTATTGATCCGTGTTTCGGGCATAATGTACCATTCGCAGCGAGCATGATACTTTACGCCTTGTGCTAAAAGCTTGCTCGTGGCGAGCGGCTTTTTTCCCCCTACTGACTGCACGAAAGCTCGCTGTTTAACACGTTACATTACGCTCTGTAACGCGGATCAGTACCCACCTTAATAAAGAAACGATTTAACACCACTTGTCTGCAATATTTATGAATGGAAATAAGAAAGAGATCTTCAGTGGAACACCACAGGCCTATTATAATCTAGCCTAGTAGGTACTTAATAAATATCTCGCAAACAAATGATGAAACTCCGAGAATTGAGTCAAACCCGTCGATCGCCTCTCGTGTCACGATTGAGACCACTCTCGTCGCGATCGAGGCTCGACTGCCAATGATTATTGAAGCTTTGATCTTATCTGACATTATCTTAAAACGACCCCTTTCAGAGCCTATTGTAGAATGGTTTTAAGTGAGGTATGGTACGTTTCAGCCAGCAGTGCGGTTCGACAGCAACTGGCACGACCCCAACCGTTGCGTCGAGCGTCGGTGCGGACGGTTTACCTTCCTTAGCCGAGGCGTGCTCGGACGGCGACGTCGGCACGGTCAAGAAGTTGCTGACCGAAGGCCGGTCGGTCCACGAGACGACGGAGGAAGGGGAGTCGTTGCTTTCGTTGGCGTGCTCAGCGGGGTACTACGAGTTGGCGCAGGTGTTGCTGGCTATGCATGCGAGCGTCGAGGATCGTGGTATCAAGGTAATTTATTGGCAAACTAATGATATAATCTTTAAGGTTCATATTATGAAGGCTGTTCAATCTTCAACATACATATGCTTGAGTTACGGTTATCTTTGGCATAACCGTTGCTCAAGCAGAATACAAATTTATATGAAATCGCAACCAGATAAAACAATGCCATTGTACGGAATTCTTCAAGTGTAATGGTGCATGCACTTGGATAAGTACTCTGGTATTGTTACTGAGAGCCATCTGCTAAAACAGCTTATTAGGCTTTCTATATGTTCCTCTCTTGTGCTTAACAAGCGCCCCAAAGTTGGCTTTCTTCATGTTCCTCTCTTGTGCTTAACAAGCGCCCCAAAGTTGGCTTTCTTCATGTTCCTCTCTTGTGCTTAACAAGCGCCCCAAAGTTGGCTTTCTTCATGTTCCTCTCTTGTGCTTAACAAGCGCCCCAAAGTTGGCTTTCTTCATGTTCCTCTCTTGTGCTTAACAAGCGCCCCAAAGTTGGCTTTCTTCATGCTCCTCTCTTGTGCTTAACAAGCGCCCGTAGTAGGATTTCTTTATGTTCCTCTCTTGTGCTTAACAAGCGCCCGTAGTAGGCTTTCTTTATGTTCCTCTCTTGTGCTTAACAAGCGCCCCGTAGTAGGCTTTCTTTATGTTCCTCTCTTGTGCTTAACAAACGCCCCGTAGTAGGCTTTCTTTATGTTCCTCTCTTGTGCTTAACAAGCGCCCATAGTAGGCTTTCTTTATGTTCCTCTCTTGTGCTTAACAAGCGCCCCGTAGTAGGCTTTCTTTATGTTCCTCTCTTGTGCTTAACAAGCGCCCATAGTAGGCTTTCTTTATGTTCCTCTCTTGTGCTTAACAAGCGCCCCGTAGTAGCTCTCTTTATGTTCCTCATTTTCAACAGTCTGTAACAGTCCACTGTTAGGCTATCATCCTCTCCAGAGTCTGTATAAAATATCTGACATTATGTATATATGTTATACAGGGTGACTGCACGCCTCTAATGGAAGCCGCGTCCGCCGGTCACGTGGACATAGTCCGACTACTGGTCGCCCACAACGCGGACTGCAACGCGGTCTCCGGCTCCGGGAACACGCCGCTCATGTACGCGTGCGCGGGCGGGCACGAGGAGTGCGTGCGCGCCTTGTTGGACAACGGCGCCAACGTCGAGGACCACAACGAGAATGGACACACGCCGCTCATGGAGGTATAGTTTGTTATAGGTCGCGTCACGTCAAAAGAACGCTGGAAGAAAGTGGGAGGGGTGTGTTCGCGCACGATAGTACTATGCCAATTTTCTAAGCCTATTTTTAACTAATATTTCGCTCGCGGCATGGTAGGTATTGGTTATTAGAAAATAATATTAGATAAAATTTAAAAAAAAATTATGTTATGTAGCAACTCCATCCATTAAGTAGTCTTGGGTGACGTGAAAACGTTTCATACACTGTTTTAAATTATCAACAGCATTATTATCTGCGTCTCTCTTCATAAAACAATATCCGTCATAATAAATTTTTCTCACTTTTCTATGTAAAACCATTTCGTAAACTTTTTTGCGCGATGGTATTTTGACAAGAAAAGTGACGTGGACACAACGCGGAAAGCAAATGTCAACCGACGAACCAATAGCACACCGGCAGGCATGCGGCGCGTGACCCGCCCGCCCCGCGCCCCCTGCATACCACCAAATAGACCTATAAATCGCCTACTGCGCAGATTGACCGCCAGCGTTCTTTTTACATGACGCGAACTAAACCTTGTATACTATCTATGCCGTGGCGGTCACTACGTTAGAATTGACCGTGGATGTCGGTCTGAATAGCCTACCAGCAGGGCTATTCAGACCGCGCTACCGAGTCATCGACACGGAATCTGACAGATTCGCGTGAAATTCAAATATTTTATCGGTTCTTCATATTTTCTGCGTTTTGCAAGAGCTAAACTATCAGAAAAGTAGTTATTTTCTTGGGTTTATATGAGAGACTACAGATACACCGCCGGGCGGCGTATATGTGGTCTCTCATATAAATTCGTATGATACAACCCGCACGCCTTCGGCCCGGCCACGGTTTCAGTGTGTGGCGGCTTTTATGAATGAACCGAGGCTAATAATACAAAATAGTTAAACTCAAATTACCTAAACACTAACTATTCGGATTAAATTTGCTGATAGTACCGTTAAAATCGACGTGAAAAGCTCGTAAACATCTTCATCTCGCACAATAGCCAATATCCCGCGAGCGAGAACGCAAAATCGATCCATCGACTATTTAACATTAAGATGTATAAAACTCATCTTAAGTAGAAACTAAACCTATTTCTCCTCCGTTTTTAGGGTTTTGATGATCGAAGATCGGTTTCAAAACCCTTATGGTCTCGCTTTGTCTGTCCTTTTTTCCCTCCTTAATAAATCAAAAACTACTGCAGCTATCAACTTGAAATTTAAAACAATAATACATTTCGTGCGCCTGTACAGATTTTGAGAAAAATTAATGAAAATAAATGAAAAATGAAAATGAATATTTTCCATACAAATTGTGATGCCGAAATTTTAAAAGATACCTACAGAGTCATATGGGGTATCAAATAAAAGGTATCATTTTGTACATTTCAAAATATATTTTGAAATTTTTGTAGGTTTCATACTTTTTAAAATATTTCGAAAAAAGTCGAAAAAATACCCATTCCCCCCCCCCCTATCTCCGAAGATTGCAGAGCGATCCATGTAAAATGTATGGAGCGTTTATAGACATGGATCTATATTTTACAGGAAAAATATAGAGAAGTTTGAAAAAAGAACACTTTTTGAAAAATGGTCAAAATGGGGTGGAATAATTTTCAAAAGGGGAGGCTACCTCACCGAGTGGGGTATCAAATGAAAGGTATCTGTTTGTACGTTTCAAAATAGTTTCTTAAATTTCTGTAGGTTTCATACTTTTTGAAATATTTTGAAAAAAGTCGAAAAAATACCCATTCCCCCCCCCCCCTATCTCCGAAGTTTGCCGAGCAATCCATTTAAAATGTATGAAGCGTTTGTAGATATGGATCTATATTTTACAGGAAAAATATAGAGAAGTCTGTAAAAAGAACACTTTTTGAAAAATGGTCAAAAAGGAATAATTTTCAAAAGGGGGGCTACCCCACCGAGTGGGGTATCAAATAAAAGGTATCGGTTTGGACATTTCAAACCAGTTTTTTAAATTTCTGTAACTTTCATACTATTTGAAATATTTCGAAAAAAGTCGAAAAATTTACCAATACCCACCATAACCGAACCACCCATTTAACCGAAGCATGCAGAGAGATCCATCTGAAATGTAACCTACTATTCTTAGGTATTCGTTAAATTGCGAAGTCTCTAACCGGTAATTTTGGTACATATTTGTTGAAAAACGTTCAAAACCCTCGGCGCGCGAGTTACACTCGCACTTGACGGATCTTGTTTTTTTATAGCGCTTACCCACCTCAACCTCAACAGCCTGTATTGGTCCGTTACTGGACGCAGGCCTCCCTCTGATTAGCGCCTTATTGGCTTTTTTCACATGGAAGGTAATGCCCATAATCCCCACGCTGGGCATGCGGGTTGGGGATCGCAGTTCGGTGGTAGAATTGTTCTGCAGGGGCGCTGCTGCCCACCACCGGTAGATGTCCCTTAGTCGCCTCTTACGAAACCCGCGGGAAGAGTTGGGGTGGTGCAAATTCTAAGCCGGCACCACACAGTTTACCCACACTGAGAGCAAATTATTTATTCCGCAAACTAGGCCGCAGGTGGGCCCTTTTTGAGACACTAGGGCAAATTCTAATTCCAATTCTCCCCCAGGCTGCATCAGCAGGTCACGTGGGCGTCGCGAAGATCCTCCTCGAGCACGGAGCGGGCATCAACACCCATTCCAACGAGTTCAAGGAGTCAGCGCTTACTCTCGCCTGTTACAAGGGCCACCTCGACATGGTCCGGTTTCTATTATCAGCGGGGGCTGATCGCGAGCATAAGACGGATGAAATGCACACGGCGTTAATGGAAGCCAGCATGGATGGCCATGTGGAAGTCGCCAGGCTTCTGTTAGACTCCGGAGCGCAGGTAATAACCTAAATGGTGTATTGTACGTAGACTAAACCGCTAAGGTCACTTTGATATGAACGGTTGCTGCAAAGGAAACCTTGACATAGTTCCGGTTTCAACTGTTCTATTACCTAGTTTTTCTCATAACACAATAAAGGGGACTAAAGCGATTGGTTCCATGGTCAATCGAATCACACCTCGGCGGGACTCCTGTTAACGTGTGTAGACGAAACATGAGCCAGGCTGCCTCAAGAATCACCGATCAATCGGCTATTTGACGAGCATTCCGCCCCGTTGTAATGCCTTCCAATGTCTTTACCCAGCTTAAAGATGTATCCATGTCTCTGTGGCGCGGCGGGCGAAGGTCCGCCTGCGTCGCAGCAGATTGCGGGTTCGAGTCCCGCCTCGGGACACATGTTTGTACGATCTGTAGATATTGGTTCAGGGTGTTCTGGATGTTTTCTATATATAATAAAAATATCTATCTATTTAGTGTATTGTATTACGTATATCAGTTATCTTGTACCCATAACACAATCTCTGCTTAGCTTGGGGCTAGATAATGCTGTGCGAATTGTTCATCATTATTTATTTATTATTCATATGCTGTGAGTGACGCCTGTCTGGTTAGCTAGTTCAACATCTAGTATTCATTGCAGTCACAATATTAGTTTATAATATCAGTGTGATTCACAGGTCAACATGCCGACTGATAGCTTCGAATCCCCTCTAACGCTAGCGGCGTGCGGCGGCCACGTGGAGCTAGCCATGTTGCTGCTGGAGCGAGGCGCTAACATCGAGGAGGTCAACGATGAGGGGTATACGCCGCTCATGGAGGCTGCTAGAGAAGGTAACTCATAAATACTCCTGAAGATTTGGTAGCGTGTTGCTTATAAAATCAGACCGTCTCAGTTAAACTACCTTTCATAAATAAAGTGCTGTAGCTGAATCTAACTAGCTATTCTGGTCACGAAAGGTAATGGCTTCACATAAAATAATATTACAATGCAGAACGGTAAAATAAGTGTTAGTTTGTTTGTCGGCTATAATTTCATTAGAGGGTAGTATAGGTCGCATATTTTTCAATCGCAAATAAATAAAGGCTTTATTTGCGATGACATTTTGCGCATACATTAATTTCTCATAATCACACTTATAATTATTATGAATGCGAAGTTTGGATATTTGTTACTTCTTCACGCCAAAACTACTAAACAGATAGGGCTGAAATTTTTAATTAAGTAATTTTAGGCCTGGAATCAAACTTTTATGTCATAAATCAGTTCCCATGGGATACAAATCTCCTTTAAACTTGTCCATGGAAAAAAAAGCGTACGAAGCCGCGGGCAGAAACTACATATCCATAATATTTTGCCTCTGAACTCAAGACAAAAGCGGCGTATATGTCTCGTAGAAATAAAAACGTACTGGCTAATACAAATCGGACGGAAAACAGTTCCTAACCTGTTTTACCTACAGGTCACGAGGAAATGGTCGCCCTACTGCTCGGTCAAGGAGCGCAGATCAACGCGCAAACGGACGAGACGCAGGAGACCGCTTTAACCCTCGCCTGCTGCGGCGGTTTCCTAGAAGTCGCTGATTTCCTCATCAAGGCGGGCGCGGACGCCGAGCTCGGTGCCTCCACGCCTCTTATGGAGGCCTCGCAGGAGGGGCATCTTGAGCTAGTCCGGTGAGTTTGAATGCTATTCTAAGTCCTCTCGAAGTGGTCGCCTTACTCCTATTACGGTGAAGGGGTGGTGCCGGTTTCCTTGAAAACAGTCAAATTCCTCATAGTAAATACTTGAGCGAGCAGCCAAGAGGTTTTCGAGGTTGCCTCAAGTAGAGAACCGGCGTTAAAAGTGCGCGTCCTGTTGCGGCGAATCCTTCGTCGACTGCATTTGGCTTACTGCTTCAAGAATATGTCGGAAGTATCTTGAAAACTGAGTTCAACATTAATTCATTTAAGTAATATCCCAAAAATGTAAGACCTAGACGGGACTTGAACCCGCACTAGGCGATATGGTCGCCCAGCGACAAAGCTTTTCGTTTGGTGTGAAGAAAAAAAACCCGCACTTGAACCCCGTGGGTACAAGTTCCGCCTAGGTCGTAAATTTTTGAGATACTATTTAATTCGTAGAATTTCCCCTTAGTGTGAATAAGCACTACAAAGACAAAAAACCTTAATAATTAGTACTTGCTCTCCCCAGGTACCTCATCTCTGCCGGCGCGGACGTCCAAGCCCAGACTCAAACAGGCGACACGGCGCTCACGTACGCCTGTGAGAACGGACACACGGACGTCGCAGAGACGCTGCTGCGCGCCGGCGCCCACCTCGAGCACGAGAGCGAGGGCGGACGGACGCCGCTCATGAAGGCCTGTCGTGCTGGGCACGTCTGTACTGTGCAGTTCCTCATTGGCAAGGTGTGTGTAATCAGTATCTGTAGCCTCTCGCGTCATTTTCACGGACGTCGCAAAGACGTTGCTACGCGCCGGGAAATGTCTGGGTGAAATGCCGTAGGCCGTCACAATACATTCGTATAAGTCCCGTCCTACCGACACACTCCGCGCGGCCGCGTTTTTTCCCCATGAATCCTATAGATAAAACAACTATTATGGCTCAAAACTCAAATCATGATGAAGTACCTACCGACCTACTATTTGAATTACCTAGCAGTCATTTGCGTGTCGTAGTGTTTTCATAAATACCTAGGTAGGTACCATGTTCCCATCCATCAGTAAGTTAAATATCCCTTGGTGACTTAAGAATCCTGTAGCGTTCTTGATATGTGATACCAGCGCAATAGAGGTAAATTGAAGCCATGGTTATCAATCACGTAAGTAAAACACAAAGAGTTACTCTTTGTATTTTACGCTTTACTCTAGTTAGCAAATCAGCTAGCAACTGGGTTTTAGTCTCGCTCAATTTGCATAGTGTAGAAAGACAATTTTTTGTCTCGACTCGGAAAGACTAAGCTATCTGACGGAGAGGTACAAACATAATTGAACTTATTTGCGTTGCAGCTACAATCTAAAATGTATTTTTCAAGAAAGATCAATGCAGACAGGTCATAACAGCCAGACTAATCAATGATATTCTTTGTCAGGGCGCGGACGTGAACCGTATGACGGCGAACTGCGACCACTCGCCCCTCTCCCTCGCGTGCGCCGGCGGACACGTCGACGTAGTGAAGTACCTTCTGGCCTGCGACGCGGATCCTTTCCGCAAGCTGCGGGACAACTCCACCACTCTCATCGAGGCGGCCAAGGGCGGGCACACGGCCGTCGTGCAGCTGCTACTCGACTACCCGCATTCCGTCATGATGACCAGAGGAGGTGAGTCACATGTGTACTAGCGTGACCCTTCCGCATAAATTAAAATCAAAAACTCTTTATTTCCATAAATACAATAAATGTACACTTAGAAAAGGTCAAATTATAAAACTAAACACTGACACGGAAATAAAGTGATATTTTTGATTTCTGTCGCTTCGGTATATGTAGACTAAAGTAAAGAAGCGACAAACAACTCGACCACGCTCATCGAGGCGGCCAAGGGAGGGCACACGACCGTCGTGCAGCTGTCACTCGACTAACCGCATTCCGTCATGATTATCACGAACTCGGTGGCGCAGCGGGCGCAGAGCCGCCTGCGACGCAGGAGGTTGCGGGTTCGATTCCCGCCTCGGGAAATAGGGCCTGCAGATTTGTTCCGGGTGTTCTGGATGTTTTCTATGTATAATAAAAAAAATCTATGTAGTGTATTGTATTAAGTCTATCAGTACCCATAACACAAGCTCTGCTTAGCTTGGAGCTAGATAATGCTGTGTGAATTGTCCAGCATTATTTATTTATTTACCCTTCCGCAAGACGAGGGCCCTCTATTATGAACATCCCAAAGAGAAAAGGTCAAGCAAAGTTAATACCTGGTGCGAAGGCCAGCTTTGCCCTGAAAAATTGTTATAAACATAGACGAAGACACATCTTCCGTTTATCTACATGCTTATTTGTATCACAGGTAACACTATCTGCGAGGAGGCAGCGGCCGGCGGCTGCCTGAGCGCGGCGCAGGCGGCGGCGCTCGGGCTGGCGCACGCGCCCGCGCCCACCGCGCCCGCCGCGCGCGCCCTGCTGCCGCACCACCCGCACCCCGCGCACCCGCAGCCTCACCCCGCGCATCCGCCCTACCCGGACAACGCAACCCATGTCTACATCGACGGTGAGTCTCTTGTCTGCGAGGGGCACGCGTCTAGTTACTTTTAACTCCCAAGATGTCTAGGGTCTCTATGTTGTTGACCTTACATGAAAGTTGATGCTGAAGATGTTTTTGTTAGGTAGGTACCACAAGTTGTAAAGCCACACTATGTATCACTTAGTCCAAGGATAGGCAGTTACAGTTTTATACCAGTTAAAATGAGTACGTCAGGATTCACTGTTTAGTTTAGTTTAGTTTATTCACGAGATATGTAATAACAAATTCAATGTGACAAGTATTCCTTCAACAGTGCGTCTAGAGTAGGTCACGTGCTGAAGCATGTAATAAAAATGACAACAATCAGGTAAAATGCAGCGTGCAAAATGATGCGTGCGCTATTTTGTTTATGTATAGTAAAACCGTACAAGATGAACAGAGCGCGCGTCTGTCCGTACAGTTCTCGTTTATAATCGAAGTTAGCTCTCGTTCAGTAACATCGGAGATGTTAGCTAATGTCTGTCCACAACATCTTTCCAGCGACACTGCGTACAACATTAAAAATATACACGACCTCGTCAGCACTCTAACATCCACTGCAGCACATGTCTCCCTCTAAATAGCCGGCCGATCGATGATATATATTTCAACAACCACTCATCATCATCCTAACTACAGCCGCGGGTGGACCTCGGTCTGATGTAGTAAATTTCTCCATTCGATCCTATTCTTGGCTTTTTCCTGCCAGCCGGTCACTTTAACTGTCTTTAGGCGTTGTCGTCTTACATTGCTTCTACGTGAGCAGCCCATCGAAGATGGGCTACTTTTATGAACTTTACGCCTTTTGGTTCTCGTTACATGTTTTAAAACTCATGGTTGTATTTTATTCGCCAGCAATCACAATCCAATACAGCGCTATATATTTATTATTTTATAGTTTATGCACACAATTTTAAAAAAGTACTCAAATAATGCCGATGGCATTTTCTGCCTGCCTTTTTAGCAACCACTGAGGTGCTAAAAATATACAAAAGTAAGCTTCTGCATAGTAGATTCCCTTTCTTACGACATCCACGGCGTGGGTTGGTAGGGTTGTGGCGGTCGACACTACAAAGCGGTTAAATAACATGTCTAATCTTATGCTACGGCCACATTGCAAGTCGAAGACTCGTCTTCGCGTTTTCGAGATAAAACTTCGTGTTCGTTCTACGACGAAGTGTTTGGCTACATTGGAAAAAAGACTGCAACGTCGCGTCGTGAAGGGCATGTGCTGCCGCTGATGATTCGCGATAAGACGAACTTCTTGGCCAGGCTTATCGCGACAGCGGAAATCTTCGCGTTACCGCGATAGTGGAGCCGTAGCATTAGAAATCAAATAATATCCCAAAAATATTCGACTTGGACGGGAATTGAACCCGCATCCTTCCCTCAGTACGGGAATGTGCTAACCAACTACACCACGAGGTCCATTGACGTAGGAGTCGAAAATCTCTGCGACTTCCTACGGACTCTAGCGCCGTTAGCTCCACCTACAGGGAAACATTGAAGTTTATCCGATCCTGTTCAAAGACTAAAGTTACATTTAGTTCGTTTGACAATAGGTGTCGCGTTGCTCAATTCTAAGGTTTATGTTATTATAGCTCGTAAGCCCTCACACTCGGCGTAATTTCTAAGAAATCAAATAATATCCTATTTTTTTTATTTCGAAGGGACTTGAACCCGCATCCTTCCTCCAGTACGGGAATGTGCTAACCAACTACGATTCTTTTTGGGATAAAATTTGATTTTTTATAAATTACCCTGAGTGTGAGGGCTTACGTACTATAATAAATAAATAACATAAACCTTATGTCTATTCTTATCCCTCAGTTTCCGAGCGGCCGCCCTGCCAGTGTCCCCCCAAGCCGGCGCACGCGCACGCGCCGGCACCCGCCGTCCCGCACCCCGCGCCCGCCACCGCTCTCCCGCAACCACTGCCCGACACCTTCGCCAAGGTCTACCTCGACGGTTAGTCTACTGTGGCTCCTATTCACTAACACATGGATACTATGTACCGCCGTTGCGTAAAACTCAGCCCGTGGATGTCGTAAGAGTCGACTAAGGGTACCTACCAGAGCTCTGGTAGGCACCTTTAGTCATCTGCAGAGTCTTAGTCCTCTACAGAGGAAGCGCAGAAAGTTTGTTCAGTGCACAATTCAACACATCCACTGTGACCACCAATCCGCCTGCTAAGCATCATTCATTATAGCAAAACCCCCGTGTGGGAGGAATGTTCACCAGTGGATGTGTACTGATCAGTAGTGGAGACTATCTGAGTGGCCGTCGTTACAAGCCGGTGAAGATCGCTTTTGACTGAATCCCGGACGGTGGCCGCGCGGAAGGCTAAGGAGATTGCGGGATTATCTCGACTACTTGTTAAGGACTGATTGGGTCCCGGATGGACGGGAATGTGGCATGCCTAGGGATGATCTTGATACTTTGATAACGAATTTACCTTTCTTGCGTGAAACCGAAAGAGGGACGGAAGCCTTTATCCTGTTGTAGTACACTTCAGGCTAATAGTGATTACTATTAGCCTGAAGTATACTACTACAGGATGACGGCTGATAGATTATTAGGGTCCCACTGCAAGGTAATGGCTGTAATGTGGATCGAAAAAAAAGAAAAGGAATGAGCAACGGTTGATAAATATCAGCCGGTGCTCATTCCTTTCTTACTTCATCTAGCTCAATCCTTTTCTTTGGCCTATCTTCACTCCAAAATTTATTGTTTTTATAGTGCGTAAGCCTCACACTCTGGCAAATTTCTAAGAAATTAAATATCATCGCAAAAATTCGACCTCGTGGTGTAGTTGGTTAGCACATTCCGGTACTTACGGAAGGATGCGGGTTCGAGTCCCGCCGAAGTCGTAAATTTTTGCGATGATATTTAATATCTTCACTCCGTTATCCATCCACATTCCAGCCATTACCTTGCAGTGGGACTCTAATAATCTATCAGCCGTCATCTCGGCACTCAATCCTACTTATGTCATCATTCACACAATCTATCCATCCACATCTTACATGCATCATACATACATCTAGATCACAAATATAAACAGGTAAACTCTATGTTACAGAGCGCGGCGTGGTCCCGGGCCGTAAAAAGGGAGGGGTCATACAGATGACCCCGGCACCTACACCTGCTCCTACCCCCGCGCCTGTCCCTGCCGCTGCCCCCGCGCCGGCACCTGCCCCCGCCCCCGGCACCAAACACAAGTGTGCGCGGAAGCAACGCCCCACGCCCCCGCACTCGGACCACCACCTACCGCCCCCGCCGGATATACTCCTTGACGATCCTGTAAGTACTTACCTACACTATTTATTTATGTTAAACGTATGTTGTTTTCCGGTATTTTTAAGAGTTGGGCTGGTTAGGGCTTGGGCCTCAATTAAAATAACTAACTAACTAACTAACTGTTTTTGTGCATTATGGAAACTAAACTTGTCTGAGCATAACGCTGAAATTGCGGTCATATTTCTTCTTCTAATAAGAAGATGACAATATGATTTGGCTTGCGTTCAGCTTTAGATTCGCTTCGAATATGTTACAAATACTAGTAAAATCAGTGTCTAGGTTTGGCAGGAGATAATTCACAGTATCCCATGCTCAATGTCAATGCAGATCGCAGTTTCCCCCACATAAGAACTTGCCAGTAAAGCCTATTCCTCTGCCACACTCCACCGTCTAGAATAGAGCTATACAAAAAAAACATCCGTCTGCTCATAGTGAAATGCATCAACCATATAGTCTGCAACAGTAAAGATAATAATTTCATTTATAGCCCCCAGATTCTTTTGTTTATCCCCGGTGAAATGTCATAGGCGGTCAATGAGAAATTAAATCGGGTTTTACTATTTTCTAGGTTATACGAGTAATTTAGCGAGCAGATAAGTGATTTTGCGCACAGTGTAAGACATTTGCTATGAATCTTTGCTAAAAGAAACTTTGAATCAATTGTAGTTTTGGACTCTCATCTCATAATGTTGATTTTAGTGAAAATCTCCTAATGTCAATAGACTCCAAAACGACAATTGATTTATTTATTAAAAATATTGTACACCTATGATTACAGGCACACCTAATGCGATAGAGTAGTGTACTTATCTATTCACTACCATTATAGGTAGAGTCACAGTTGTATTCTATACTAATTGATCGACGACCTCCGTGGCGCAGCGGGCGAAGGTCCGCCTGCGACGCAGGAGGTTGCGGGTTCGATTCCCGTCTCGGAACAAATTTGTGTACGATCTGCAGAAATTTGTTCCGTTGTTGGTCTGGGTGTTTTCTATGTATAATAAAAAATATCTATCTATGTAGTGTATTGTATTAAGTATATCAGTTATCTAGTACTCATAACATAACACAAGCTTTGCTTAGCTTGGGGCTAGATAATGCTGTGTGAAATTTTATTGATAGATTGTTGATGTGATGACTATGAACCCACGCTAAGAGTTCATAGTAATTGTCTTACAATGTGAGCGAAACTTCTTATCTGCCATCTAAATTACTTGTAGAACCTAGACAATATTAAAAACTGATTTTTTTAAAGCGTCACTTACCACGCTTAAATACCATCCATCGCCTTTCATTGCTATTAGGTTAACTCTTTAACAGCCACTGACGCATTTAGCCCCTTAAGGGTCCGGCGACGGATGAATTTCCCATACAAACGTAATACCAAAATGATTTTTAATTTGAGCATATTTTCAGTATGGTATGTTATTATTTGTATTAAAATAGTATATATCTAGGTTCCTGCCACAATTTTTTTTCAAAATACCTCTCTGAAATGAAATTAAATTTAATCGCATTTTTACATCAAAGAAAAAAATCTTATGGCAGGAACCTGTATAAATAATATTCTAACACAAATAATAGCAAACCATGATGAAAACATTCTCAAATTGCAAATCATTTTGGTACTACGTTTGTATGGGAAATTCATCCGTCGTCGGACCCTTAAGTGGCGTGTCCGGGTCGCATCGCTGAAGCTTGGCAGTGAACGCGTTAAACCAGCCTAGCTCATGTCGCTCCGAACTGAAGTAAATCACGCGACTATCATAGGATAACCTATCCGCTAATGGGCTTACAGAAAATGGCTTTGAAACTACATCCAAGAATGCATGCTTTCTCATAACTCGTAATTTAGACAATAACATGTGAAAAGTGCTAGTACAGACTTCGTGAAGGCCTGAGCACATACATCTACCGCTACCGCATAACACAAAAATAAGCATTTAAATATGGGCTTAATCTTTATCTAATCTTTAGATACAGTTTACAGTGACAGTGAAGCCATTTGGCTTCCCATAAGCTTGAAACGAGTGACCGGCAAGCTCTCTGTTATCTGATGCCGTCAATATTAAATGCATCTAAATATTACGAGTTACACCCTCCCAAAGTAATATTTGAATGCTCATTTTTGTGTTTTGCGGAAGCGGTGTTGGACGTGTCAAGACAGAGATCAAACGTGTCTTTTTATGGCGCTAGTTATCAAAAAAGTCAAAAATGTATGGCAAGGCGTTAATTCCACTTCTGATCACTGCAATGTTAAAATGAGAGAGAGAGTTTATTTATTTTACCCAAAAACATGAGTACAAGTGCATATTTTTAGGCAGATAACAACATTGAAATAATCTTAAAATGGTTCCACTCTAATTATTTGGTTTAACAACCCCTCCCCTAGATTTAAATGACAACTACCAATACCTAATCCCCTAAAGCATGACCTAAAGGATGATAGGCTCATCCCAAGATAGCTTAGCCAACCAGATTTTCCACCGTCTCATTTAAGCGAGATGTTTATGGGTGCAATTTCAATAGGCAGTTTAATCGTGTGCACAAAATTTATGTTCTCTTCCTTTGCCAAAAAATGCATTACTGTAGTGCCAGTGCCCCTCAAATGACATAGCTATAGCTATCTTGCTAGATAGGTTTGAGCCTGGGGCATTGTGATTATACTCATTCCACGATCTTATTTTCTTTTTGGTAGTTCGAGTGACAATCAAATAGTCATATATTTGATTTTTTATGACACTCTATTTTGTTTATGAAGAAGTTGTAATCGATTTTTATTTTGGCTCAAAATTTTGGATAACTTCACAAACATAGTCATATAGTTTTACTTGTTTTTTTTTTTTGTTATTTGCTTCTGCCCGCAGCGTTTTTGCGTGATAATTCTGTGATAAAAAGTAACACATTCTGATTTACTGTGATAAACACGTGATACTATTTTCAATACATTTTCATGGAAAGATCAGATCCCGATATGTTTCGAGTCCACAGATTCACTCATCTGTCAACAAATTAGGGAACTTCATAGTCGTGCATCTACCAAAAAGAAAATAAGATCGTGGATGGAGTATATTTGTTAAATATCCTTAGCCATACCCTTTAGTAAGCTCAAAGCATTTTGTCTACCCTTCATAACATGCTTTATCTGTATGATATGATAACAAACTACACTGCAACAAGGATTTTGACGCTAGCATCTTGTGCTTACGAAAGCGTATGAGAAGCCGTACAGTCAGCGTCAAATTGATATGAGCGTCTAAAGTAGTCAAAATGATCTGAAAAACATAAAAGCAATTTGATATACGCCGTTAGAATCACCTTATTATGAGCAGTCAGGGTGACTGATTGCTCATATAAATATGTAATAACGAGTAGTAAGATATTTTGAACACCTTGGGTGCTTATAACATTATGGTGATTCTAACGGCGTATATCAAATTGCTTTTATGTTTTTCAGATCATTTTGACTACTCTAGACGCTCATATCAATTTGACGCTGACTGTACCTGTTCCTACCACGTTTGTTAAAATCCTTGTCGCACTATAGATACATTTTTAAAACCTGGCGCGATCCTCTTTTGTTATTCGTATAAAGGCCTGGATTTGTGACGTCAGCGTCGATCATTGTATGTAAAAACAAGAGACAATCGCGGGAGGTTTTTAAAAATGATCTATACACCTGTAACTCTTTAATACTGCTTCCACAATACTATCATGGTTCATTTGTTTGTGCTTGCTTCCTCGGTGTAGATATGCCAGCACATGTCTAAGGTATCACTACCGCCGGGCTTTACGTGGAAGGATGTTAACGTCAAGAAAAATAAAAATATAGATACTCCTAAATATAAATGCAAAGTGAGTGCAGTTCAGTTGTAAATTTTTTACGTTTTTGTCCATTAGATGTTGTTTTGTTTTGTTTTGCATCATATTTAGCTATCGGGTCATTTGATTCATGAGTATTGTTTGTCTATTTGTGTTGTTGCTATGGAAACGAGAAGATACCTAACGCTTATTAAAATCCGGCTCGAAGGAACAATAATTTCATGATTAGTCAAATCAATGGCTACCTAGCAAAGATCTTCTCTGTTCCACGCGTCTCTAAAATCTGATTTCTTATTATAAACTTGATTCACTCTGCATAATCGTAGCTACTTTCCTCTATCCACTTCTTTTACTATCTAACCATTTTATCTATGGGTAATAAATTAGAATAGAATTCGAGAAACGTGAATTCATTGCCGGCTTTTTAATTATTTTCTGACTAAATGTTAGCGCGGACAGACTCCAATTAGTTGGGATAGAATGAATCAAGTATCAGGGGGCCTATTTTAATTCTTCATCCCGAAATTTCGTGATTCGTTGCGGCCAATTGGTGTATATTATACACCGAATTAGAGCAACAATTTGCACAAAAAAAAGAAACAATCGATTGCGTATTTTGGACAATTAAAATAGGCCTTCAGGGCATTTTCACATTGATTGTGTACTATTTAGCTATACCTTTTAATGTCAAGAGCTATTCCTCAGTTGACATAAAACAACCGGTAAAAAGGACTGACGAATAGCCCTAGCCTAACGAAAAGTATCGCTTACCGCGGCGATACTAAAGTCCCACCAATATTGAGAGAATATAACTGAACTAGAATCTCCGTTATTCCGTTTGTCACTGTCATGTCAACCAGGTAGTTTGTTATGTAAAGCAGAAGCCATCAGACAAGAAGTTGAAGCTTTAGTCTCTTGATCAATGCGCAGTACGCGGCGAACTGCCCCTAACCACTGACACATACTTCGAAACAAAAGACCACTCTAGACGTTTTTCATACGAAGTTTGTAGGCCTATAGGTACCCAGCAGCAGTGGGTGAAGTCGGGTTGCCGATGATGATGTGTCCGGCACCGCATAGCGCTTACCGCAGCGTACTGCGTGGTGATCAAGAAACCAAGTCTTTATTGGTCAAATCCGTTCATTTTCGAATAGCGAGAACGTGATTCGATGATTTGACCAGTTCGCTTTTTGATTACATTTAAAATTGTAGTAACATTGGCGTTGTCGAGTAGGTACAGAGATAAAAACTCTCACTAGAGCCCGTAACTCGATTTTTGACTCGCTCGGTCACTTCGAGAGCTCGATATATTTCGGTTGTTGCTGATTTTCGTATGAAATAATTAATAGCTAAGCAGAGCTTGTGTAATGTTTAAATAATACATTACGTAGATAGATTTTTTTATACATAAAATACCCAGAACACCCGAAACAAATATTTGCAGATCATACAATAATTTGTCCCAAAGCGGGAATCGATCCCGTCGCAAGCGGACCTACGCCCGCCGTGCCGCATCGGTCGTCCGTAACTCTCAGCTACTTGCGTCAAATCGTGATCGGTGTAGCGAAAGCGTAGATGTCATTACAATCGATTCAAAATCAAGCTCCCGCCGTGATTCGAGCAACGCTCTTCACAATCTTGGTGGAACTCTCGTATCGCTACAATACGCGATCACTTTGAAAAGGCCCTTAGTCGATGTTGCACGTTTTAACCTTGTATTTATTCAGGATGTTTGTTTTAAATTTGTACGATTATTACAGAGAGCTGAATTCTGCCCCCGAGAAGCCGAATCCGATGTATCCCTCCTTGAATTATCCGACCCTGCAGGTATGTAGATTTAAATCTTCATTTGCTTAGTTTATGTTTGAGGAAAATAAATCTACAATTGTTAGTTGTAAGGTTGGATTTTGACTGCTTATTTAGAGCGCTCGGATTAAAAAGTAATTTCTGTTAGCGTGCATGTTTTCTATCAGCTTCACAGCTACATAGAAAGTCCACCTTTTTATTTGTTTACAACAATGAACCCCTAAAGTCATTTATAAATAAGTGGGCGGGTTTACTACGAATCTCAAACAAAAATAGTGAAATGTGTGAGCGTTAGCAATTTGAACTCTAAAGATATACACATAGACCATTAATTACAATAAACAAGAACTTTTGAAGTGCGTGTACCATAGCAATTTGTACTCTAAAGCAATGTATATTTGTGTGAAGGTCCCCCGACGCTCGCAACGTCGGCCCTGCACGCCTTGGACCTTCAGTTCTGCGCTCAAGGCAAGTCATGGCGCCCTGTGACGTCATCATCATGTTCTGTTTGCGCTCACATTATAACATATTCATGTTAGGGTTTTGTTTAACCTAATCCTTTAATCCTTTTTGTTTGTGACAGGTTCTTGAAATACGCTTTTTGGTGTGATAAACTAACCCCCGAATACTTAAATGCAAATCAGATTTAAGCATGTCTCAAGTAATCATTTTTAACAGATTTTCATTTAAAACTGTGAAAATATCGCGACTTGAGACGTGCTCAAACGCAAATCAGATTTGAGCAGATCAAATGTCGATTTTTGACAATTTTTTATTGAAAACTGCCAAAAAATCGCTAGTTGAGAGGTCCTTAAATGTGAGTTGCATTTTGAGTATTCGAGGGATTGGTTTATTTCAAGGAAACTAATTTGTATCAATTACCTCCGAATACTCAAACGGAACTCAGATTAAACCTCGCTCAAAAGACGAACTTTTGACAGATTTTCATAGAAAAATGACAAAATATCGTGACTTGAGATTAAACCCTCTAACCTCACAGCCGCGATTTTGAAACGCGTCTTGTGTCGCGCGATTTGTTGCGATATTTGTTTGCAGTAAATTTTGTACGCTTAAGATCTTACACATCTGCGATTTTATCGACGCGATGGAAGTTAGACGAAGCGTTTCCGCGTCCTGCGATTTTGCGATAATTGTTCACGGAACATTTTGTATTAGGACGCATGCAATCTTACACAGCTGCGTTTAGGGGGGCGACAGCGGGGCGCGGCGTCTAAAAATTGCGCTTACAATAACGCAGCTGTGTGTAAGGAATCACGCTACAAAATCGCAACAAATCACGGCTGAGGGTTAGAGGCTTAAATTCGAGTTGCGTTTGAGTTTTCGGGGATGAGTCACCGCTTTGTGAATGTCTAACTGAATCCATGTGTCGAATGCCTCGTTATCTAATACTGCAACCCCTGTAAACCATATATTGTTAAATTCTTGTTTTGCTTGCATTCAAAAACTTTAAGTTTAGACTTCACGAACCACCAAATTGGAATAATTAAGAAATATTATGCGAGACTAACCAAACGAAATTGCTTTAAGAATAATAAATATTTAGTAAAAAGTTCCTAGCAACGGCTAGACAATTTAAAAAATACGTAACTGCTATTCTGCTCAGTGACGTTATAGTATGTGTGTCCTGGTCTTGAGTAACGCTTTAACAATGGAGAATCTTTATGATCCTTAATTTATTTTATTTATTGACTTAGTACAGAATTACTATTCTAATCACACTAGTTATACACGAATAATTAAATGTTACATTTTATATAATTCAAAGATAATCAATATATTTAATACTAATAAATTTCTTATATCAAAAAAATAATAATTTATGGTAGCTAATGAATAAAACAATAAAATAAAATAAAAAAATAAATTAAAGTCAAAGTAAATATTATATAGTAAAAGAGATCTAATTTATCATGTATACATTAATCAAATAAATAGTTCTATCTAGTACCTAACTATTCTAAAATCCTTGTATACATCACGTAATAAAAACATTTCCTATATAGAGTATGTAGTAGAAGTATATAGAGAGTCAAGTAATGTTGTGTATGATGCAGGTGTGACGACGGTCCACGCGCCGGCAACGCCCCCCTACCCCCCGCCTCAGCAGATGTACGCCGTGCAGCAGATCGCTACCAACCTCAGCCAGGCTTCCATCTACCAGGTAAACTTAACTATAGGTACTATTTTAACTGAACCTCAACAATCTATATTGGTCCACTGCTGGACGCAGGCCTTCCCCTGATAAGCGCCTTATTGGCTAATATTAGGATAAAACAATATTTAGTAACAATTCCGCGCAAAACCTCCTCCGACAAGATCCAACAAAATGTGATTTGCGTGTACCGCCCGTCCTCCCACAAATTGCTCCCACTTGCAATCAGAGAAAGTAAACAACAGACCTACGCATTACAAAATTGCCCAGTAAATTACCCTCCAACTCCAAGAACGAACACAACTTAATTTGCAAAAGAAAAGACCACACCAACTACACAATGAAAAAACTCATCAAAAGTAAGTCGTCAACAAGTTTCGTCTTTCCACGAGACATCATCAGGACACCACAATAATACTCGACTTTGACACTGACACTTTGACATTTGAGACCGCCAAGCAACAACGACAGAGTCCTGCCAGAGAAGTTGCTCCTTGCGTAAAGTCGACTTTAGGAGATTTTTACTAAATATTGTTTTATCCTAATATTATACGATAGATTTCCGCATAGTAACGCCTGAATCTATTATTTGCCTTATTGGCTTTTATCTCATAATGTCAATAATGTCCATAATCCCCACGCTGGGTATGCGGGTTGGGGAACGCAGTTCGGTGGTAGAATAGTTTTGCAGGAGGGGCTTCTGCCCGGTGGATATCCCTTAGTCGTTTCTTACGACACCCGCGAGAAGAGTTGGGGTGGTAAAAATTCTAAGCCGGCACCCCATAGCATTTTAACAGAAACTTAATCCCTCGAATACTCAAACGCAACTCATATTTAAGCAAGTCTCAAGTCGCGATTTTTTGTCAAAGAAAATCTGTCAAAAAATCGTCATTTAAGACCTGCTTAAGTCTAACTTGCATTTGTGTATTCAGGCGTAAGGCGATTAGGTTACCATATCAGCTCATATACGTCACCTGCTAAACACCAAACGACGCCACAAATAGCGATCCTCAGCTGCCAACCAGACTCCTCGCGAGTCGCGACCCCTACAATGTTAGTCGGTTCGGTTATTCGAAGCTTCTAACACTCTGTTTTGCATGTAATCATGGTCGCCACCTGAGAACCTTAACTTGTCAGTTGTGTTCTGTAAGCAGCATGACTTGCCCTGCGGTCACTTTGTTTTTATACAAATAGCTGAAAAATATAAAAAGCCTTTTAAATACAGACACAATAAGGACTCAACAGCTATGCCCCATTTGAGCCTCAGACATGTTCTCCCGCACAGAGCAGTATATCATATAAGGCATTGATGACGTCCGTGGCGCAGCGGGCGAAGGTAAGCCTGCGACGCAGGAGGTTGCGGGTTCGATTCCCGCCTCAGAACAAATTTGTGTACGATCTGCAGAAATTTGTTCCGTTGGTCTGGGTGTTTTCTATGTATAATAAAAAAAATATCTATGTAGTGTATTGTATTAAGTATATCAGTTATCTAGTACCCATAACACAAGCTCTGCTTAGCTTGGGGCTAGATAATGCTGTGTGAATTGTCCAGCATTATTTATTTATTTATTCCTATTATGTGTGCTCTGCTAGGTATTGCTCTGTTAGAGACGACTAGCCCGCGGTTGCACACGTACTTTAACGGTATACATAGGGTACTTGCCTGCCAAATTGTATAAGAACTGTTCAGCCTTTAAAGCATGAAAAGGTAACAGACAGACAGGAGACTTACTTTCGCCTTTATAATATTAGTACTTATAGAATGTCCGCCAAATAGTAGTGTAACAAAGACCAAACTTTTCTAGAACATTCCGATAGAAGAGCGCCCACGAGCGAAAGCGGCCCGTAAATGCGCTAAATTCAATTGCAAGTTCCTACTGTTGGACGCTTTGCAGCGAATAGGGCATCATATTGGCGAAGTTGGGGCCGTTGTTGTGGTAAAACGTCTATAGATACTTTAGTGGACAAAATTATATAAAATTTATGCAATTTCACCAATAACATGTAGTGCAGTGCATCAGTCATCTCATCCCTATAGCACAAACTCTGCTTATTTTGTGGCTAGAATTTAAATTAGATGATGTTCAGAGAAATGTCAAGCGTCATTTTAACTCTTAGTTTGACTAATGTAATTTGACAGGGTAGACTTTCAGGCAGAATAAGTTTGATATTTATAACTTGACATCTTCAGATAGATAAATTAAAAATTTGATTGAAAATTATATCGTATTTTGTACGCCGTAAATTGTCACCGTATTCTTAACTCCGTAAGTTCCTGATTAGATAAAACCTATAGATTAGAAAACCCCATGTAATCGAAAGTAATCCGAACTAAAAAAAACACTTCTAAATCTACCTATCAACTTCTGCCCGCGGCTTCCCTCACGTCAAACCAGGATAAAAGTAGTTTATGAAATACAATAAAAGCTCTTAGCAACCTCCCTCTCCCCTAATCAGACTTGGGGCCGAATTCTGCTAACCGCTTTACTATGACAATGGTATCGTAGAATCTTCCATGAAAGAAACTCTAGATGACGTGCGCGGTGAGATGCTAGTTTCAACCTTGACACTTTAGACACGTGTCCATCCATGTGTATTTTTTTTTCTTCAAAGGTAAAATGCCTAAATTTTTCATTCTGAGACGTTATATATAGGTTTCAAAGAAATCAAATAATATCGCAAAAATTTTGACTTTAACGGGACTTGAACCAACTACACCACGCAATGCGGGTTCAAGTACGGTCGAAGGCGAAAAAAAATTTGCCATATTATTTGATTTTATAGAAATTACCCTGAGTGTGGGGTTACGCACTATAATAACAAAAAACTATAGGTTTCAACCTTCACACTTTTGACACGTTTCCCTCCATGTGTAGGTTGTTTCATCAAAGGAAAAATGCCAAAATGTTTCATTCTGAGAGGATAGGTTTCAATCATGACACTTTTGACACGTTTCCCTCCATGTGTAGGTTTTTTCATCAAAGGAAAAATGACAAAATGTTTCATTCTGAGAGGTAAGGTTTCAATCATGACACTTTTGACACGTTTCCCTCCATGTGTAGGTTTTTTCATCAAAGGAAAAATGACAAAATGTTTCATTCTGAGAGGTAAGGTTTCAATCATGACACTTTTGACACGTTTCCCTCCATGTGTAGGTTTTTCATCAAAGGAAAAATGACAAAATGTTTCATTCTGAGAGGTAAGGTTTCAATCATGACACTTTTGACACGTTTCCCTCCATGTGTAGGTTTTTTCATCAAAGGAAAAATGACAAAATGTTTCATTCTGAGAGGTAAGGTTTCAATCATGACACTTTTGACACGTTTCCCTCCATCTGTAGTCATTCTGAGACTATACCATTGTTATGGTGAAGTGGTTAGTTTAATGGAATTAGGGCCCTGTAGGTATGGAGTTCGAAAATTGACCACCGAAATCAAGACAAGTTCAAACCTGCTAACTGAAGTTGTATTTGCAGCAACAACTGCAAGACCTGCAGCAACAACAGTTGTCGAAGCTGGCGGCGCAGCAACAACTGCACCAACAGAAATACAGGCCTTCGCAGCAGCAGTTGCAGCAGGAGTACCAGAGGGGCATCGAGTTGCAAGCAGTCAGTATCTAAAATAGCTTATGATCAAACTTTTAAATCCATCATGGTTATTAGACTAAAGTATGACACCTATATGTTTTTTTATTTCTTAAGAATACGAACGAAAAAACAAGCGGTCATTGATGCTTGAAGTTTGATTGATAGTCTGTCAAGTTTAAGTTTGACAGATCCTGCTATAGATTATTGCTACAACAATCAAACTTCAAGCATTAGGCAACGTTCGTTTTTTACGCCGTGGTCCTTGAGTTTTATACCTTTGAGTTTTACTCCTCTCAAAATAAGCTGACTATCCCTCGAATACTCAAACGCAAATCAGATTTGCTCTAAGCTTGTCTCAAGTGATGAATTTCTGACAGATGTCACTGAAAACAGTCAAAAAAACTTGAGACTTGAGACGTGCTTAAATCTCATATTCTTCTGAATATACGGACGTATGTTACGAAAACTTGAGTTCGGTATGCTAACCCCCGAATTCTCAAACGCATCTCAGATTTAAGCACGTCTCAAATGACGATTTTTTGACAGTTTTCAATGAAAATGTGTCAAAAATTCGTCAATTGAGACGTGCTTACATCTGAGATGCGTTTGAGTATTCGGGGGTAAGTCGATAATTTTGTTAAAACTCTACCCCACTTACGCAGTGATGACGTGTGCTGTGTTGAGATATCATCAGATAAGGTACAATAGATAATGCTGTGTGAATAGTCCAGCATTATTATTATTTTTTTAATACGTGGCTTGCAGCTAAAAGCAATCTCTTCCAGGCATCAAAACTTAAAACTTTAGCATATATTTCCTATCTATTTAGTCCACAACAACCAAGTTTTTCGAAATTATTTGGGTATCTAATTATCTTCGTGCTATGTAACAAAAATATGCTTTACCCAATCGTGGACTATGATTCTTCACTGTTATTTTCGCTGCATTCAAAAGTATAGCTAATCATAAGTCAATAAAGTGTAGTTTCCTGCGCAGGCGGATGACGGGTCGGGCTGCTCCGGCGGCGCGGTGGAGGCTCGCGAGCTGGGCGCCGTGCTCGCGTACCTTCAGAGAGAGGTCCCGTCGCTCGTCGCCTTGCCGCCTAATGAACTGCGCTCGTTGGTGCTGCAAGTAAGTACTCTAAACAAAGCTTCTTCTTTTATTCTTACACCAAAGTTAAGGTACAAAGTTACGTAGGTACTTTTAAAGGCGAGGCGCAGTGACCCCAAGCTGGTTTTGCCCACTGACACCAAAGATCTCAACCGAAGAACACTCCTCTAGTCGAGAACCCTTAGTTCTAGCAGGTCTCTTTCTACTTCGCCGCTCCATTGTGATCTGATGGCAAAATCCCGATGCCAGAAATGTAGTCCAAATCAGGATATGTGGCAAACCCCGAAGAGCAAACTTGAACCTTTCAAGTAATCGTAGACATCAGACGTCGACGAATCGCTGGAGCGAAGAATTAGCTCATTATAAAGTGCTATAAAATTACATATTGTGTTTTGTCCAGGTGATGCAACAGAAGACCCACGAAATCCTCTCAGCGAAGTGCGATGGCGTGGAAGTAGATATCGGCGACGGGTCTCGCGAGACGCGGCAGCTGTTGGAGGCGGCGGAGCAGGCTCTCAGCGCGGACTGGGCGCGGCCGGAGCACCATCACCACCACGTGCACGCGCACCACCACCACCACCACCTGGACCCCAACACGGTAACTGCAGCTGGAGACCTGAAATGGACAGCCTAGCTTGCCTAGGCTATCCATGCCTTGTCTAGGGTAGAATAGACAGACAATGTATCAGGACGCAGCCGCAGCAGACTAAACGTCGAGCTACGCGCTGTGTCACTGGCACAACATGTTGATACACAAAGCGCGGCTTGCTTCGCTCGCCACGCTGTCAGGCAAGGTGGTCCGCCGCTCTGTGAAACATTTTGCCCGTTACGCTGTGTGAAGGTTTGCGTTCACACTGGGATATCGTGTCCATTGATTGTTCCTTTTCCAATGAGGATCCGTAACGTTTTAGTTGAGAATACAGATTTATAGAACTAAGAAATCGATAACACACAGTGCAAAAATTTTTGTTTTACGACAAAAATTTACGAAGACGACCAAATTACTAGCGAAGTTCACTGAGTGACCGCCGCGGGTGCGTGTGCCGTTACTTTCTCGGTTGCCGCCAGCTAACTGTAGGCAAATATCAATTTTTAATGATTTACTCCGAAACTATAACTTAAAAAAAAAAACAAAACCAGATAGACTCAGTTTTGTTTTGAGAGACACGTCGAATATAAAATTAAAAAAAAAAAGAAATTGATTTCGAGAGAGTGACGTCACACGCACCCGCGTAATTTGATTTTACCAGCAGTAACGGTATCTTCGTACGTAATGGTCCGATTTGGATAATTTAAAAAGATATAGATATCAATCTTATGTCATAAAGAATAACGGGGATACTAGTTCTATTGTAATTTCTATAATTTTACTGATCCTCATTCTCAATAGTACGGCTTACATAATAATAAACCGAATTTCGCTTTCCAGCAGGTCGGCAATGGCTGCCAATACCGAGTGCGGCCGACTTCCCCCCTGGGTCCGGCGACGGAGCACCCGCCGCTGGCCCGGCCCGAGGCGCAGGAGCCCGACCCCACCCAGCCTCACTTCGTACTGCCGCCGCCCACCATGTCTTATGACGAGTACAGGTGACTCAACTAACAATGATCTCTATAGACTCGCACCCAAGGTTCAATACCGAGTGCGGCCCTTTTTTGTCTATTATCTTAATAGAAAGTGTGCCTTACGCTGTGGAAATAGGGGTCAATTCGCTTTCAGTGTGCCTCAACCTAGTACCTTCCCCTAAAGCTCATTATTATAAAGCCATTTTCCATTTCAGATCGTCAGCCTCCTACACCCCTCCTCAGCCCCCCGCGGCGCCGCAACCGCAGCCGCCCACCAAGCGCGAGCAACACCACACCAATGCGGCCAAGAAGAAGGTTAGTAAGAAAGAGGTAACGTCTAGTTGTGCTAACTTGTTTATATACGCTTCTCTGCTGGTGGATGGTGGTGATTGATCATCATCAAGGGGAAGAATCGTTGCCCAACTTACATGTTTTTTTTTGTTTATTCCATTCCATCATAATGGCTATCAACGAACGGGGAAATGGATGAAAAGACAAAACTTTGTCACTGTTTCACCATTTCCCCAATTTAGAATAACTACAAGTTAATTCCAATTAATTGTTTGCTAACTTAACCGGTGTCAATTCCGAAGCACGAGTGATTTGGACGAACTGCGTATGGATTCTTGACGAACCGCTCATTGGACGAAACGCGATTTCGACGGATTGCTTTTTGGACGAAATGCTAACTAATCTAATGAACAGCTCTGAATAAAACGCAAGGAGAGACGATTCTTCTCCATAATCATGGCTTATAGCTATCTAACCAAACCTTCCCACCGAACAAACATGACACCTTGTTTATACCCACAGGGTCGCCTGGGCGGGCGGTCGCGGGGCGCGGGTGCTCTCAGCACCAACGCGGACAGCAACGCCCCCTGCGCGGCGCCCCCCGCCGCCTACTCCGCCATGGACGTGGACGGAGAGACGGACTCCAACCACGACACGGCGCTCACGCTGGCCTGCGCGGGCGGGCACGAGGAGCTCGTGGAGCTGCTGCTGTCCCGGGGCGCGGACATCGAGCATCGCGACAAGAAGGTTACTATCACTTTAAAAAGAACAAGACACGTAACTTATAATTAGAGATTAGATAATCGGATGCATATTTACCTAAAGTTAATTTTGCTAACAAATTATGAAAGCGGCTTCTTAGGATACTTTTATCAAAAATAAAATCACGGGATTCTGGGATTGGAATGTGAAATTTTAATTCCCCATTCGAGTATGTGTGTGTGTGTAACGTGTGAGGGAAGGGGTGGTGTGGTTAATAAGAAAACATATTTTTTTTTTAAATACATGATAAGAAATGAAAGATAGAAAAGTCCACAAAACGGTAATATTAGGTATTTAAAAAAAATATGTGTACAAATGTACAATTTCTTCTTTCTTTTTTACTTAAATTTTAATTTCACAGTATCGCGGGATTTTTTTATAAAAAAGTGCAATCCATACTAGCTAACTTCTCAACTTTAGGTAAATATGCATCAGAATATCCGATTTCTACTTATAATAAAGGGTGTCCCAACAAGAACGCAAGATTTAAATTTTAAATAAAACACAGATATTTAAAAAAAAATCGTGTAACTTTATTATATCGTAAAGTCGACAGAATGAGGTTATGTATGGAACAACATATCGGGCAGATGACCGCCGCGGCTTTGCTGGCACACACGCGATCTTTTAATGAAATTTTCAATGACTTTTTTGCATAAATGCTGCGGTATTTCATTAATGCAGCGTCCAATTTCCTCTTTTAAGGCTTGAGTCGTCGTCGGCTTATTCGCGTAAACCATCGACTTCAAAAAACCCCAAAGAAAAAAGTCTAATGGTGTTAAATCGCACGATCTAGGCGGCCAATTCTGGTCGCCAAAACGCGAGATAACACGACCGGGAAATGACTGATGCAGCAATTGAACTGTTTCTCTGGCTGTATGACATGTGGCGCCGTCTTGTTGAAACCACATGCCCTCTACATTCATTTCTTCAATTCTAGGCACGAAAAAACTGGTTATCATTTCACGATACCGAACACCATTGACTGTGCGAACTGTAGCCGCAAAACTTTCACCATTTTGGTAAAACAATTTCACTATGAGAATGCGTTGTTCATTCGTGTAGCACTCCATTTTTACTAACTTCGTACCTTCTACTAGCAAACAATAACAATTGTTCAAATGTCAAACAATGACACTTCGAATGGCGCCGAATTTAAATCTTGCGTTCTTGTTGGGACACCCGTTACAAACGGGTAGGCTGTGTCCGCAGCCGCAGTGGAGTGCGTGAAATGTCCTATCCGTGCCACAGAGCAGTGTGATGGCGTGTGACTCACTTCGCAAACCGTACTGCAACAACATATTAATACACACAGCGTGGCTAGCGAAGCATGCCAGAGTAAAGGAGTGCGACTCGCTTCGCTAGCCACGCTTTTTAAAAGAGTGCAGTTCGCTTCGCTCGCCACGCTGTGTAAGGGAGTGTCTGAGATGGCATGTCGTTACACAAAGCAGCTCGCATCGCGGAATGAATGTGTGGCGAAAATGAGTGAAAGCAAAAGTCATTGTCTCAATGGCTAGCCCCCTTTGAAATCATACAATGAACACGAATCCTAAAATGTTAAAGGACCTTGAATCTCTTCCATGTAGTCAATGCAATAAAACTTTCAATAAAACATCAAAGTTCATAAAACTAACTCCGTTTTCACTCCACAGGGCTTCACACCTCTAATCCTAGCCGCGACCGCGGGCCACGAGAAGATCGTGGAAATCCTTCTCAACCACGGAGCGGACATCGAAGCGCAGTCCGAGCGGACGAAGGACACGCCTCTCTCGCTCGCCTGCAGCGGCGGCCGCTACGAAGTCGTCGAGTTAATCCTCTCGAGAGGCGCTAATAAGGAGCACCGCAATGTTTCTGATTATACGCCGCTGTCGCTCGCCGCTTCAGGGGGATACGTCAATATCATCCGGCTGTTGCTTACGCACCAGGTAAGATTATAAACTTAGGTACCTACTGAAAGAGCAGATATTAGTAAAGGTAACTTTTACCCTGCCGTTTTTTATGTCCCACTCAGAACTACAGTATTTATTCATGTGGGTCGGTGACCTACAGTGGATCTTGGTCTTCTTCAGGCATCTTGGTTCGGGGCTGTCTATATATCAGCTTAAATGTCATTCAAACTAATCGCATTATCGTTTCAGGCGGAAATCAACTCCCGCACCGGTTCAAAGCTAGGCATCTCCCCACTGATGCTGGCGGCTATGAACGGACACACGGCGGCTGTAAGGCTGCTGCTCGACTGCGGCTCGGACATCAATGCGCAGATAGAGACCAATAGAAACACTGCCCTTACGCTAGCCTGCTTTCAAGGTAACACTATGACAGCGTATGGCTTTAGGTACGGCTCTTAATACGGAAACAATCAACAAATTGATTTGACTTATTAAAGCTACTTCATGTTTTTGTTATCGTATAACTTTGTTGAAATCGTTAAAATAAAAATAATCCTATTTTAGTTTATGTGGTGAATGCTAACCAACATTTTAAAATAGATCTTATGAATGAAATAATCATAGCTACATAAAAGTAGGTAAGCAAACTCATTCGCTTACATTAAGAGAGTGAGAAATAAAACAGAAAATAATAAAAGACAAAAAGAGAAGAGTAATCTATAAGACAAGCTAAAAACTACTATTTTAACATACCTGTTATGTTACACATTAAAGATGAGTCAGTGAACTTACCCTTTCTTTCTCCGTACAGGTCGGCACGAAGTTGTAAGCCTTCTACTAGACCGCAAAGCGAACGTAGAACACCGAGCGAAGACTGGCCTCACCCCCCTCATGGAGGCTGCGAGTGGGGGCTACGTGGAAGTTGGGAGGGTGCTGTTGGACAAGGGGGCTGACGTCAACGCGCCCCCCGTACCTTCATCACGAGACACTGCCTTAACCATAGCCGCTGATAAAGGGCATACCAAGTTTGTCGAGCTATTACTGATAAGGTAAGAGGATCGTAGTGTTAACTTAGGGGGTTTATGTGTAAGTAGGCAGAGTGCTGTTGGACACGTAGGCTGACTTCAACGGGCCCCCCATACCATCATCACAAGACACTGCCTTAACGCATTCATTGCCTGGCCTCGCGCCGCCGCGACACGGGGATCGAGAGGCACCTCTGCGTCTTGGGCCATAAAAATTTTAACCATAGCCATAAGGGACATACCGTCGAGCTATTACTGCAAAGAAGATGTGTTAACTTAGAGACGGTCCTGCTAAACAAGGGGGCTGATCTGCTTTGACGTCAGCCCCCTTGTATAGCAGCTCCAAAGGTAAGAAAGAAAGCATTATTAATTGTTTGAAACAGGGGCTAAAAAATAAAAAACAAATAAAGATAATGGGGCGCTGAAAGAATGCAAGCTAGATCTAATACCTCTCTGTCAAAACTATTTAAACTTGAGTCAACTAAAGGATCGACGCATTCTCAACTTTGATCTTTTGAATGTTCTGTGGAGAAGGCTTGCCAGATTATAATGTATGTACTTAACACTAGTTCGTTTGTGTTGAATACATCAATACATATTCACGTGTTAACAAATGTATTGTTTTCCAGGAAAGCGGCAGTAGAAGTGAAGAACAAGAAAGGCAACTCCCCCCTCTGGCTCGCCGCGAACGGCGGCCACCTCGCCGTTGTCGAAATGCTGTACGCAGCTGGAGCCGATATCGACTCACAGGACAATAGAAAGGTAACTAATTTCATATCCAACCGTATTTGTTACTTATGTTCTTTGCGTATATCAGCTGAATATATTGCCCTGTCTGTAGTACCACAGGCTACCTACATGCATACATACAGTCGTTCGACGAAGGCGATTTGACAGGGTAATCGTGCGGGGCCCAGAAGACGGGTCGGGCGGAGGAGCTTCCTCCGCCCGAGTTACTAAGGCGGTGATGTATGCAACTCGGAGCGTCCCTCCCCCGTCCCGTCCCCTGCCCCCCGCACGATTGCCCTGTCAAAACCACGTCAAAATGCCTTCGTCGAACGACTGTATGCATATAGGTAGGCTGTGGTAGTACATTGCTATACTTCAACGCATTGAACGTCTAACTATGAACTTAGAACTTTAGCTCTAGTTGATACAATTTGGTTCAAGTTTTATTCACGTTACTGCAAGGAAATCATAAAATGCACCAATGATTTTTGTGACATACTTTTAAAAATGGGCGTGTAGCTTACACCTCTATAAGATAGATATGTTTATGTTGACTCAATCATACTGACACCTTGTTTTCTTTAGGTTTCGTGTTTGATGGCGGCTTTCCGTAAAGGCCACACCAAAGTGGTCAAATGGATGGTCGGCGTCGTCACACAATTCCCCTCCGACCAGGAAATGACAAGGTAAGTCGCCCACTCACTCGCAAAAATAGATATGCACATACGAAAACAGATAATAAAAATGCAAATCCAGTTTGATACGTAATCTCGTCTTTTCCAGGTACATTTGTACCATATCAGATAAAGAGTTGTTAGAGAAATGCCAGGAGTGTGTTCGCGTTATACGGGCCGCGAAGGAGACGCAAGCGGCGAGAGCCAATCAGAACGCGACGATCCTTCTAGAGGAGTTGGACGCTGAGCGGTGTCGGGAGGAAAGCCGCAGGCAGGCGGCCGCGAGGCGCAGGGAGAGGAAGAAGAAGAAGAAACTAGAGAAAAAAGTGAGTTTTGGAACAGCAGGAGCTGAGGGTTATGTAGTGTAGGTAGTTAGTTGAGCTTTGGGAGAAAAATGAGGTGGTCAAGGTTATTGGGTATCATAAAATGGTCTCTGACCTTTAGTCAATTTGCTTCAGCTTGAATCTGGTGCCTCTTTAAGTCACTAAGCAGCTAAAATCACTGAGCTATGATAAGTATTTGGCCATTGAGAGTCGATAAATGCACACCACGTATGTAATTTAAAAACTTGCTATAAATTTGTAGAAAGCTTACTCAAAATAACAAGCTCAATAAGTTAGTATCAAACAAAAGCGACAACTATGTTGTTGCTCTCATTTCTGACCTGTGTAACTGATAGTATTCCACCGCTAAATCAAACACAACATCAGCAAAGTGCAAAAGATGAAGTAGCAATCTGTCTCGCAAAGCTTGATCGCAGTCCACATTAGAACCTATCTCGAAACAGAACTATAAATATAGTGATATACAGTCGACTGAACAGGAGGAGAAGCGAAAGGCCGTGGATCCCGAGAAGAGTTCCATCTACGACAAGCAAGAGGAGGTCTCCGAGAGCGGAGAGGGGGACGACGAGCCGCAAGCCAAGGAGGAGGGGGATTCGGGGATCGACGCCAACTCGCAGGTGCATACATAAATCACACTAATATTTATAAATGCGTAAGTTTGGATGGTCATATGTATGGATGGATGCGCGCTCACGCCTGAACATATCGGGCTGAAATTTTGCATACAGGTTATTCTAATCCTGGAATCAAACATAGGCTACTTTTTATCCCATAAATCAGTTCCCATGGGAAAGTACGTTTCGATATCATAGAAACAACGCGTGCGAAGCCGCGGGCAGAAACTAGTGATGCATAAAGTTGCCGTGGGTTCGGGGCATTAGAATCGACGCGTCCAACTCACCCCATGGATGTCGAGCTTGACCTATCCCCGGTCGTGTCGGTCTAACGTCCCGTCGGTTTATGAGAGTGAGGGAATAGAAAGTGCACCTGTGTTTGCGCATACACTTGTGCACTATAATATATCCTGCGCCTCTGGCTGGTCCCTGATGAGTCTGGCCGTCGTGATCGAAATTCGGCTAGGAGGACATAAACTAAACAGACCATCTAAACTAGAATAATTCGTTCACTAGCCCGTTAAAAATAAGTACCGAATCACATTATAGCTATACGTTACGTGCGCAGGGCTCCTGTTCATCGTCGGACGTAAAAGCGGCGCCGGCGCCGAGCGCTAAGTTAAAGAAGAAGAAACAACGGGAAGAGAAAAACGCGCCGCCGCCCGCCGCGGCTACCACTAAACAGACGGAAAAGGTAACTAATAAGGATTATTAATAGCAATAAATACTGAACATTCCACATAGCATCATCTAGCGCCAAGCTAAGCAGAGCTTGTGTTATGGGTACTTTATGAGTAATATACATAATACAAAACAATACTTACATAGATATTTTTTACTTTACATAGAATATACCCAGAACACCCGGAATAAATATTTGCAGATCGTGCAAAAATTTGTCTCAAGGCGGGAATCGAACCAGCAACCTTGTCTCGTAGATGGACCGTTGAACTAGATAAGGCTATGCCCTGCGTCAGTATATAATCAGTTTATATCAGATTGGATTCGAACTGAGCAGGACAGCATGAAAGATGACGTCATTCTCTATCTCATTCTATAATTACAATAATAAGGATCCGTAATGTTTTTAGTTGAGAATGCAGATTTATAGAGCTAAGAAATCCATAACACAGTGCAAAAATTTTTGTTCTACGACAAAAATTGACGAAGTTATGACTACTAGCGAAGTTCACTGTGTGACCGCCGCGGGTGCGTGTGACGTCACTTGCTCGGTCGTCGCCCGGTAACCGTAGACAGATATCAGTTTTTAGTGATTTACTCCGAAACTATAAGTTTAGGAAAAAAAATACAAAACCAGATAGACTCAGTTTTGAGAGACCCATATCGAATGATTTATTTTTTTTATTCACTATCTGGTTATGTAATTTTTTACAGTTTTCATTTTTGTACAATCTAGACACTAGGAGATGCCAGGATTACGTTTGATAAGCACATAATGCCTAAACTTTTAGTCTAATTTGTCGTATTCACATTTGCATGTTTTCTTGACGTTAAAAACATAGGACCTTAGTCGACATTATGGCTGAGACCTGAGACTCATCAAGCTCTGCTAGGCTCAAATTTGTATACAGCCAAAGTTCTAGTTTAACTATTATAATAACACTACCAGTAATTGATGTGATAATGCTTCAGTAGTCGGTTTGCTATTGGAATGACCTGTGTGAGATGCATATGAATCACATTCGCTTGCACTCTGGGGCCGAATTCCACTAAATTAATCGCTTCACGATAACAACCCAAGTAACACATCAAAGCAGTATAACGGCCGTCTTACAGCATGCCTGTATCGTTTTCGCATTTTGAATTAGAACTATAGTAGCATTACAAACTGCTATACGGCTACTGTAATGCTTATTTGGGCACAAATTATACGGCTTTAAATCCTAAATAGGTTCACAATAGTTGTATAATTGCATTACAGGCGCATTATATTAGCATTATTGTGGTCAAGAAAATATCAATCGCATTAGAGAAGCATTAATAAGGTCAATGTAGTTGCCAATCGCAATACAGTAGCATTATCCTAGCAATATTATTGATAATGAAGATATTAATAGCATTACAAAAGCATTAGACTAGCATTAGAGTGTAGTAAGAGAATGATTGGAGCAATTTAAGTGTTCACAGTTAGAACTTAAATAAACCCTTGTTTTACAAACATGATCTCTAATACCACGGCACAAATAATATAATTTGTTGCACAATATAATATGGACGTTGACGGTCAAGCTGAGTGAGTGGCAATTTAAAATAAAAATAGTGTGGAAATTTATTATTATAATACAGGTAAGTTTTTGACTCTTTTGGTATTTATGCCTTCAAATATTACTGCGCAATTTAGTTTATTGTAAATGTCTATACATGTTTCATTGACAATTTTCACGCGCCTTCGATATTTTATGGTTTTGATATAAAATGTTAGATACAGATATGTGTGAAATAACCTAAAAAATTGTGTATTCCTAGTAGTGAACGAATTTGGCATAATTAACATAATAGTAATGTTTGCATAGTATAATAACTAAGTTATATGTTTATTATATAGGTTTATGGCTTTTATAAATAGGTCCGAATTATAATATTTTTTGGTTATAAGATATTTACAAAATGGTGTCTGTCTATAGCAACCCGGTGAGCCTATAAACAGGCTAATTAATGCCGCCAGCACCATAAATACTCATACGTGAACAATTATTAAGCCAAAGGCCAGAGAGAAGGCTTTTGATGAAACACTGTGGTGCCATTGTCAATAAAGTAGTTCTATACGGGTTCACCAGTATACCAGCAGACTTGATGTAGACTGAAATAATGCCATTAAATGAACAGAATTTTAGGGATCTTTGAGCAAAACAATATGACCCATTTAAGAATTTTTGTACCACTTGAATCCGTTGATTAGATAGATCCGTGAAAGTAGATAGTTTCATTCGATTATGTCATTAAGATATTTTTCGCAATTAGTTTATAAAAAGGACCGTTATTTACTTCATTCTCGGTGTAGTGTAGGTAGTTAGGTACAGTAGCCATCAAATGTACACTTTAGGATGGTCAAAAACTTCAGAGTACGCACTAATATCTTTTTAATGGTTGATGCTTTCTAATAATATTGTTTCCTTATTTTCAGGTTTTTTGTACCAACCGTACAATGCCATACAAAATAGTACAGACGATAGAGAGAGGAAAACAATACTAGTTATTGTACCTTCTTTGTGGGAGGAAAATGATAGCTTGTGGTGGCCGCCTAAATAGAAACAGTGGAAATTAATTAAAGATGAGCAATCTATATAATTAAATAACGTTTATATATATATCAATATATAAACTTTATTTACATACTATATCATTAAATATTTTTTTATACTTAAATAACGGTACATTAATGTCAAAACTTAATATTTAAATAATACTTAAATATAATAAACTTAATACTTAAATTGTTATTCTTAATTTAATTTTTTTGTTATTCTTATTTAATCTACGTAAATAAAAAAACTTAGGTACTAAATAATGTTTTTTATTGGTACGTATGCAATAGCGGTATGAAATACATATTTTCATGATGATGCAAACATACTAATTTACATTGTAGGTCTCTAGGATCAAGAACAATATCACTGTCATCTTCACTTTCGTCGGAGCTCTCAGGTCTTATCTCATTTTCAGCATCAAGCGAACACGATTTTGTTGAATATTTTCACTATTCGCTACAAAAGATTTTGTTTCAAAACACGAGGATTCCGTATCGTATTATATTATTATTATATTATTCTGTATGATATTTTTAATATTGACAGGTCCTACTAGATTTTGGCGACCTACGGAACCTTCTTTAATATCACTTCAACTCACTTCGCATGAATCGTTTTGTTGTGCATATTAATTACACGTACAATGAAATCAACTTAATCATTTTATTAGCATAACATTATCGTTATACACACACAGTTAGGCAACACACATAGTTCAATTAATAATATATTATTATATCATACGTCCACTATAAAAATTGCTGTTGTTTTATGTGCATTATATTCTTTTCTCCAAGACAATTGGTTTTACGAATTCCGGAAAATTAATGTTTAACCAGCTTTACGCATTACAATAACTCACGTGTGTTTGATTGAAGAGCTATTAGCTGTACAACAGAATTCAGTTGGTCTTTAAAAATTCAAGCATTACATTGACTCACACTTATGCTTTTTATCATTATTAGGCTTTTACTTTCCACTTAAAAGTGCTATTACACAACAAAAGGCATTAAAACAGCTCTAACCTGTATAACAGATTTGCGGTGCATTATAATGGAAAAAGTTTATGCTATTAAGCAGCATTAAGCATTATCTTACGACTTAAAAATGCCATTGTAGACCCTAAGGCTCTAAAAACAGCTAAAAATTGTACAGCTGCGTTGTGGTTTGCTATACTAAAACTAAAGGCTTCACAAAAGCATTTCGATATGCCATTATCCTACCGTTATACGGTGTACAGCATCGTAATGATTTTCAAATGCCTATATAATGCGTCAAGATACTCGGTGAACTTATATAAGATTTTATACGGTCCTTAAGTTCTACATAAGTTTATAATTCGTTTGTTAAAATGCTTTCTGTGTTACTTGGGAACGATATCGTCTCAGGATGACACATTTTGGCATTTTAACTTTAAGGCCACCACCTATTTTATCCTATTATTCTGTTAAACGAAGGAATTTTCATAAATCGATTGGCCTGTATGGTGCCTATTATAAGCTTTTTTTAATGCCTCTGTTAAAGTTTTATTTTGTATACTTTAAGCAGAGATGCGATGTTGCTCGTCAAAAAAGAGCATCTTCGGATCTCTGCCTACACTATACAAACTAAAACTTTAATAGAAGCTTATGATAGGTATTACAAACTGACCAATCGATTTTTGTAAATTCCTTCGTTGAAAAGAATAATAAGATAAAATAAGTGGTGGCGCTGATTTGGATCTAGGTAGCGCCCTAATGAAACAAACTACAGATGGAGGGACGCGTGTCAAAAGTGTCAAGGTAGAAACTAATCTATCAATCTCTGCAAATAGCATCGCACGCACTATCTAGAGTTTCTTTCATCTGTGTCGACGATACCATTGTCATAGTAAAGCGATTGAATTCGGTCCCAGGACTTAAAACTTGATGACGATGTGCATCCAACCAAGATATTCTATTTACACGTTTTGCGAAGGCGCACACACTAACTTCGTTCTTTTCTTTCCTCAGACTAAACCCAAACTAGAGACTAAACCGGAGAAAGAGACAACCCCTAAGCCGGAGCTTCAGAAGAAGCAGGAGAAGGAGAACGTAGCCCCTCCCTCCCGCCCCACCACCCCGAAGCACGCGCCCGTCGAGCGACGCGCGGAAAAGAAAGACAAGTGAGTTACTGATTGCTAGTGGAATGGTGCTTGTGAAGGTTTATAGTGGGAAGTGCGCTAATAAAAGTCTTCTCACATTTATTTGTTGTAGTATCAGAGAAACGTAAATCAGATTTGAGCTGAGGGGTGAGTCTATTTGAGGTTAGTAACGAGACGAGATCGTCACGTCTTCTTTTTCCATACAACTTAGTACAGCGCCTCGTGCGGACAGGGAACTACGCAGATAGCATACGAAACGTCAAATATACTGACCCCTCTGGTATCAAGTTGCTGATTTTTGTTTGCAATAAAAATCTCGTGCCTGTTAAAAAGTATTCTCTTACAACCTGCTCAAATCTGATTTGGGTTTTCAGGGGACAGCCGGTTAGAAAAAATTTAAAAAAGTTATGCCTTGTAATACAGTGGTCAGCAATGTATAACAAAAATATGCGACGCTGCATGCAAACAGATTCGCGGCAGCCGTGCCTGTTAAACGCACGCTTATGACTACGACATAAAGATGTAAGTTAAATGTAACTTACATCCTCGTGTCATAGTTATAAGCGTGCGTCATAGTATTAAACGACATAAGGATGTAAGTTACATGCAACTTACATGTAACTTACATGTAAGCATGTAACTTTCATCTTTATGTCATAGTCATAAACATCAAAATAAATGTGAGGGGACTGTATTATTGCGAGTTGTATCAGTTCTGTTGCCTCACAAATTAACTTTCTACTGCCAAGTATAGTACTACAAAGTTTACTACTCATTGGAGGTCTAGAAGTCTTAGGCTGCCTTTCCACCAGAGATGTGCTACGTTGCTAAGTTTCCAGCCGACCAATTGCGTCGCTTCTTTATCGCGTCATTTTTGTCAGGTATGAAAATGACGCGATAACGGAGCGATCCTATTGGTCGGCTGGAAATATAGCATCGTAGCACATCTCTGGTGGACAGGCAGGCTTAGGCCCGTATTATGAAACTGTGTGCAGTCATCGATCTACCCTTGAGTAACGCTTTTGCCATAGAAAATCGTTACTCAAGCATAGTTCGATGACTGAGCAAGATTTTGTGATACGGGCGTTAGATTGTGAAGGATATAAACTTAAGTTCGTTTTGTTTGGCGTAGTCAGCTAATTCCTCTGGTTTTAGATAAATGGATGTTTACCAATCTTTATAAGATCCGGTCGCCACCAAAGCTGATCGGAGCAGAGATGTGTAAAATGTAAAAATATGTGTATTGATTTTCATTTAAGGCCATTTTGACACCATGATATATCGGTTTTTTTCTCCGTCTTTGCTTTTGATACCGGCCATTAATTATATAAATTGCTGTAGTAATAAAAATGTTGACAGATTTTTATGATATGTAACTTGGTAAGCATTCATTTACGGTGTCCAAAATAGTGCTAGGAACGCATGCTTTTATTCAGAGATTGCTTGTTGCTTTGCTACGTATTTTTGTTAGGTTTAAAGGGAAATATAACGCTTTGACCAAATAAATGAATAGGCTTACAATTTTTTCCACAAAAGAATATGTGAAGAGGATGTTTTATAATCATAAAGCCCTAAATTTTTTTGGTCGAAGCTCAAAAATAAAAATATTGTTTACAGAAAAACCGAAGAGGAAAGCTCTAAGGGCATTACAGTACAGAATGTAAAATATGGGAATAATTCTAGAAAGAGTCAAGTGTTCGAATCCACTAGGCACAATATGGATAAAGATGATGTCGATACTACAGAGAAAATTAAAAAATCACACGCGAACCAGTAAGTGTCGACGCCATATTGTAAATCATGATTCACAACGACATTTCGGAATAGTCACAAAACTACACTACATTATGTAAACTCTAAAGAGTCTACAATTAGCTTTAAACTCCTACAGGCTCAAACTACCGAATTTTGAACATAAAGATCAAATTTATTCATACTAAGAAAAATTAAATAAAAATCATTTGATACTGGATCGCACAGCGCCATGGACAGGAGAAAACATGGAGACGCATGCATGGTTCATTTTATTTTAACGCATGATTTTTAAGTTTTTTTTCGCTTTGGTAGATAATCTTGGTTGATTTGATAAACACATCGCGAATGTATTGATCAAAGGGTACACATAGAATTTCAGCTACCAATTAAATCACTTTGTATCTTTTGTTTTTTGGATTGGAAATAACAATTCTACCTTCAAACCTCTAAAAGACAAAATAATTATAAAATATCCAAATTTATAATAGGAAAAAACATGTTAATTTATTATCATTTCATTAATTTATGTTTAGAAAACTTACTTCCAGTTTCGTGTGTTAATTATGTTTAAGAAAACATGCAAACTACGATCTTACGTGGATATTCCAATAGAGATCTGCTGCGAAGCTAAACCTCAGAATGTATTGAAAGTTTTTATAGGATGGCTTGATTTCATAGCTAAGGGATCCTTTTGATTGTGTAAATAAGTAAGTCACTTGTTTGTCAAACTGTAATCTATAACTTTAGAGTAACACATATTGATAAAACAATGTGAATAAATTAAATCTGAGTCAGTTTGACACATTCCGTCACTAGCTTGCACATCTCTGGTGGAAAGGAACATGCCGAATCACAAAGTTTCTATCCTAGACTAGAAAATGTAACACAATCGTTTACAGGTGGAAGAAACCAAGACGACTGTTCTAGACTAGATATTGTAACACAAACGTATACAGATGGTAGGTGGAAACCAAGACGTCTGTTTCTATCCTATACTAGATATCGTAACACAGTCGTTTACAGATGGTAGGTGGAAACCAAGACGTCTGTTTCTATCCTATACTAGATATCGTAACACAGTCGTTTACAGATGGGAGGTGGAAACCAAGACGTCTGTTTCTATCCTATACTAGATATCGTAACACAGTCGTTTACAGATGGTAGGTGGAAACCAAGACGTCTGTTTCTATCCTATACTAGATATCGTAACACAGTCGTTTACAGATGGGAGGTGGAAACCAAGACGTCTGTTTCTATCCTATACTAGATATCGTAACACAGTCTTTTACAGATGGTAGGTGGAAACCAAGACGTCTGTTTCTATCCTATACTAGATATCGTAACACAGTCGTTTACAGATGGGAGGTGGAAACCAACACGTCAGTTTCGATCCTAGACTAGATATTGGAACACAGTCGTTTACAGATGGGAGCTGGAAACCAAGACGTTTCTATCCTAGACTAGATATTGTAACACAGTCGTTTGCAGATGGGAGGTGGAACCCAAGACGACGTCTCCGAAAGGCACCACCGCGAGCACGCGCCGCGAGGAAGGCTGGAAGGAGGTTGTGCGCAAGTCGAGTGTACAGACGCTCTCTACGCTTGAACCTGGGTATGTACTGGTTAAAATACTCGTCTCGACTAAGTCTCTCTCATTGTGAATGTAAGCGGTAAATGCTCTATGCCAAAGAGTCTATGGCTATATTCTGGTTTGTTCTGGTAAAGCCGTCATGTTATGTGCCAAATCTATTTACGGTATACACGCAAATTTTATGGCATATCAATAGACTACTAGGTCTTTGCTTATATCTGAGTTGCGTTTGAATATTCGGGAGGGACTAGAGCATATAAATAAATACATAAATAAAATGTAACTTTAGTTAAAAATTGCTCCATTTAATGTGTCAAATATGTTTCACACAGGTGCAAGAAAGTATCAGTAGCGTCTCACGCGATATCACGAGTGATCGGTCGCGCGGGGACCAACATCAACGCCATCCGCGCGGCCACCGGCGCTCACATTGAGGTCGACAAGCAGAGCAAGGGCCAGGGCGAACGGATTATCACTATCAAGTGAGTAATACTACTGCATTCCTACAAGAAATTATCGGTGGCATATCACGCGATTTCACGAGTAATATCAACGCCATCTCGCCGCCATCGGCGCATAAATCCGCGCGGCCACCAGAGACACACATCGAGGCGCAAGGGCAAACAAATTATTACTATCAAGTGAGAACTAGCATCCTGTAGATTCTGAACCGCATCAAGATTCCTACGTTGCTGGCCCACTGCGGCATAGTGCGCTGCAGTGGGCCAGCCCCAGTGGTGCTGTGGTTTTAAGCGAGTGAAAAAGATAAAGATTTGACATTTATTTGGCCAAAAACAGTTAGGTAAATACAGGTTTGGCAAGGAATGGCAATTTATAAGTAGTACATTTATATAAAGAAACACAAACATAAAGCTGAGAGTAAGGAGGCAGCTATAGGTAGGAGTTCGGATAGTAACGGCCTGGAGCTCGATTTTAAACCAAATGAATTTGACACTTTTGTATTGTTCTCAGGGGCTCAGCGGAAGCAACGAAGCAAGCCGCGTCATTGATAGCCGCAATGATCCGCGACCCCGAGGCAGACATCGCCCAGCTGCTGCCGCGCGCCAAGCCGCCGCCGCCACAGCCACCGCAGCCGCAGCCCAAGCCTGCGAAACAACCGCAGCCTAAGGTACTGTACTATAGTAGAAGCTCTGTAGAAGCAATGATCCGCGACCCCGAGGCAGACATCGGCAACGATGTCGGCAACGATGCAATATTACGGGAGAACGCTAGATTTTATTTACGTTGACATTGCAGGACCTACTTTGTTGCGCTCACGTTCGCACGTTCTAATTAGGATTTTACTTGGAGATTTCGTAATTTTTTTCGTATTTTCTTTTGTTTACTAAAGTGCTATTCACTGCAGTCTCAGTTGCTAAAGATTTTATATTAAGCTGGCCATTACCCAACTATGTGTTTAACATTGTAAATCCTCGGGACAACTTCAATAGTTATTTATTTAGGGGAAAAGCAAAGGCTTAAAAATTAACAGAATTACAAATTAATAAATACCAGTAAGCTTATTAAAGGTTTTCACGGATAGGTGGTGGCATAGTGCAATGAAAAAGACTATGAACATGATGTGACTAGTCTACACGCATCATCTTTAAAACTAAATATATAGTTCAGGTTACCTACATTACAAAAACTTAAACTTAACATTTATCATCATCATTGACACCAAAAAACTCTCCGCTGAGCCGCTGCCTGGCCGAGCTGACTGTTCAGAATAAATCCAGGTCAAATAGACAACTGTATTCCCACAACAATCATGTCCTGTCCTTATTCAATAACAATTCTGAATAATATGTAACTATTTTCCATGTGTTGTGTTTGCAGCCGGTGACAACCGCAACCCCGCTATCCCTAATCCGCGCGGTGGTGGCAGCGCGCACGCCGGCCAAGGCCGTGCATCCCGCGCCGCGCGCCGCCGCGCCGCGTCTAGCTGCGCCGCATCGTAAGTACTGCACGATCATATTTTCAAAAATCACTGGACACTCGCAAGACCGAAAAGAATAGTTCATTAAAGAAGAGGCCTAATACCCAGCAGTGGCTGCAAGCGAACTGAAATTATGTCTTTATTTTGGGTGGTGGCCGAGACACGGACTTAAAAGCAGCGTACGTCCACCGGCGCGGTGGCACTATGCGTCGATAACTAAGTCGTCAAAAAGTCCTTTGATAGAACATGACAAGGGGGTGAAACCAAGCGAATGGATAGAGAGATAGAGATAGAGAAACATTTATTAAACAACTCAGTTACAGCCCAGAACATATATAATTATACAGATTTAGGTACATAGTTGATTTAATATTAAGAAAAGTGTAGGTAAAGCTTACATACCCACCCACCCGTAGGACTAGGTAGGTAGGCACCTACTTACCATGTTACAATGTGTGGGTAAAATCTGCATAGGTAGGTACATAAAATCTTTTATAGGTACAGTGGGTAAGCATATTTTAACCATAAGTAGCCACGGTAACAACAATCTACTAATTTGGTTGGGAATGGCATATTTATGAAAGCATCGCTATACCCAGCTGGTGCTAGAAAGGACTAATTACCATATGGGAAATAAAGGTAGAATCTGGACCTACTCATCTGATCTTTTAACCAACTGTTAGTATTTTTCAGTGAATATTTTGGAAGTGCAAGCGCCATCTAGGAGCTTTGAAGTAATAAATCAGACATACTCTTATGACTCAGCGACTCAAAGATGATATTCCTCTTCTCAAGACGTCTCCAGGCATCAATGAATTATGTAACTTTTTGTTCCTATAGCAACACCAGTGGCAGCAGAGAAGCGGCCGGCCTCCTCCGCGGCTACCATTATCCCATCGTCCACCGCAGCGGTCGTCAGCAAGAGCGGTGTCTCTTACACGGGCGCTATAGTAGGCGCGCGGTCTCACACCTTCGCGGCTAAGCTTACCGCGTCCACTGCCGCTCCGGTGGCATCGACGCCTCAGGAGAAACCTAGACCACAGCAGGTAACATAAAGATTTGTGCGATCTGCAGTGATTGTTCCGGGTGATTTCTATGTAAATTAAGCATATCAAAGTTATATAGTACCTATAAAGCTCTGCTTTGCTTGGAGCTAGATGATGCTGTGTGAATTGTCCATTATTTAATTATTTATATAGTGTTAAAGTACTGTGGTTGATAATAGTGACGTCAACTATATTGCACGTTATTTTTACATCGCTGCTTTTACTGAGACGTCAAAGTTACAATTTTGTTAATTCTAATAAACTCATTACTCGGTTAAATCCTGGATGTTTCTCCCGAAAAATCAAAAAAAAATCTGTAAATACAATGTACACCTGAAATAATGAAATTAAAGTAGTCATAGAAATAGTGCTTTTTTCTGACGTATACGTAGACAAAAAGTAAAGAAGCGACAAAATAAACCTTAATTAAATAAACCTTTAGATAGATAGAAAATACTTTTATTGCACACTTAAAACTAAGAAACAATTTAAAAAGAAATAATTATAATCTAAGTGACAATTGGCGGTCTTATCGCTCAAGAGCGATCTCTGCCAGACAACCTTTAGCCTGTTAGTTGTGAAAAGCTTTAGTTTTGAAATATTTCCACACTTGATCGCTCATACTAAAACTTCTGTGAGTTTGACTTACGTTATTTCTCCCCATTAACAACAAAATGTGACGATAGCGCCAATCAATTATGCACTGTAATATCTTGACTTACGTGTTATTTTTCAGCCTACTACCAGCACGGTATCTGCCGTTTCTCCGGTGGCTCGCGAGCCGTCCCCCGCACCGGCTGCGACGCCTCAGCCTGAGAAAACGGAGGAAAACCGTGTGCCCGAAAGGAATTTGCAGGTATGAACTTAAAATGATACTAAAATGGGTCTGAAGAAGAACTGAAGTGCCGTGAATAGATTGCAGAACAATTTTACCACCAAATTGCGATCCCCGACCCGCATGCCCAGTATGCTAGACCCCCCCCCCCCCCCTCCCCCCCCAGCCCCCATGTTACAAAGGCCTAAAAGGTGTTTATCAGGGGGAGGCCTGCGTCCAGCAGTGGACTGGTATAGGCTGTAGATGATGACGTGAATAGTATCGTAAATAGATGGTCAAATTCAGTCATGTTTTCTATATGTTTGAAAACTCGGTCAAAACTTAAAACAACTTTAGGACTAGGATTAAAATTCTTGACAGGCTCATTAACCTGTATCAGTCATGTAGATAAAGAATAGGATTGAAAAAGACGCTGACACAACTAACACCTACAGTTATTCATCTGGTCGTCACAACACAATGACATCATAACGTTAATACTTTTCAGCTAAGTCCAGACAATACCAGTTCATGGAACCCAAGTGAAGAAAACACCGGCAACCCCACCACTGCCCTCCACATCAATACTACGCCGCAGGTAAGCGTAGCAGAACTTGTGCAAGATTTATTCATCTATATTTATTGTTATGTTCTCTTCGAACTGATCTATAATTCTGAGGAGGAACTGCAATCTAAATAGCTGTCTTGCATTGGAGTGAAAAGTGCATTAGCCTGACTAACAAGTCCACATCAGTTCAACTCCTTGATGTACTGTAGTAGAACTGTCGGTGCTTGACAGCTGTGTTTTTTATGGGGGGTGGCAAAGCTTGTTTCAGAAGTACACGTAATTGTTGCAACATTCATGACCCGTATTTTGTCTATGCTCTTGGCCCTGAACTTTTCCGCTCGTAATCTACAGTCTCTTCTAAGAATCCTGTAAGTTAGACTCTGTTATTGTTTATTCAACAGTCAAGCAGCAGTAGCGGTAGCGGCGGCGCCCAGGAGTACTCTCTATTCAAAGACCTGTCAGCAAGCTCCGGCTCCATGTGGGGCGCCGGCGATGCCCATCACAACGTGGATATGCCTCCGCCACAGGTAAAGTCTCTTGGTCTCTAAAGTCTGTTTTTTCAAACGCTGCAAATAATGTAAACAAAGTAATGTCACTATCCAAGTGACAAGACATTGATACAAAACCTTGTTTGAATTCTTCCCGTGCCCGTGGCTTTGCTTGATCAGGAAATGTTCTAATTGAAAGCCGTGGAAAATTCTCTGGACACACCGGTTTTACTATTTGTAAAGACATATTATTTATTATTTATATCAAATGATGATAACAGTTGGGACAGTCCAGCTCCGCTGTATGTCTATCCGTCTGTCAGAGGCCTCTATCTCATGAACCGTAAGAGCTAGACAGTTGACACTTTCACAAAACGTGTATTTCTCTTGCCACTATAACAACAAATTAAATAAATATTAAAATTAAAAGGGGCTCCCATACAAAAGACACGATTTTTTTGCTATTTTGCTCTAAGATTGTCGAGGCTGTGAGCTGCGAGTCTCTTGAACCATAATACGTAGACGCATGAAACTTTCTATAGGTAACAGTTCAACTTTAATACCCACAAATACTAAAAATTTAATAAAAGTAAAAAACAACAACACAAACACAATAAAAATAACCTCAATCAAAAATGTGCTGTACCGATGCAACTTGAGGGGCGGTGCCCAACTGTTTGCGCGCTAGTTCTTAGGATTGAATTTTGATTAATTTTGATTTTATTTTTAATATTTTAAACCACAGAGATTGGGACAAGGAAGGAAATAGAAAGGAACCCACCTGTAGGGTCCAGTTTGGCAGCGCTGCGAGATCACTCAAACACACACACACTTATATTCGGTTTTAGATTGTTCCTGCACCGGTTCGAACTCCTTTTTATCTATTTATCAATTTAATTTTCACATTTCACCACGAGACAGTCTTCGCCGGTTCGGCTAAATTACGCCATATTGTTTTTCATTGAGGTAGGTAGGTAAAGGGTGAGTGGGAAAGAGAGGCATGACAAAGGTGTGAAAAGGAAAGGAATAATCTCTGTGGTTTATGCTAAATAAACTAACCATTTACTTTGGCCGATACATCCCCCCGGGTTTGACAGGATAATATATATCCTTCAAAAACCTATTTACCTACTTCTGTAATTTTATTTATTGGTAGCAATTTACTGAATTAATACGTCTACTTAATTAAGAAACAATTTATAAAAAATTGCAATGAAAATTATTTTACTTAGGTACATTTTGTTAATATTTTACTATTTACTAAACTAGATCGATAATGAGTGGACTGTATGTTTTATTTTATGTTTTATTGGGTAGGCAAAGGAAAAACCTTCACCAACGGTCTTTTGTACACGCCCGATTTAGTGCGAACATCTACCACACGGACAATCCCGTCTTTCCCGCAATAAGTATGTTCTATGACGCCTAGCGGCCAATCAAGGCAAGCGCTGTTATCTGATTTTAACAAAACAACCGTGCCTACTTGGATCGGCTCTGTACGTGTTAGCCACTTACTACGAGATTGTAAAGTATTCAGGTATTCTACCTTCCAACGTTTCCAAAACGACTGTACCAATTGATCTACGACGCGTTTACGTTGGAGAAGAGTTCCCGTTACGTTCGATAAATCTTCAGAAGGAAGAGATTTTAACGGTGTCATCACCAGAAAATGCGCGGGAGTCAAGGCTAATGGCTCAGCTGGATCACTGCTCAGCACAGATAGTGGCCGTGAATTTAAAAGAGCCTCGATTTGCGTGAGAACCGTTGTCATTTCCTCTGAAGTTAGTAGTTGCTTTCCTACGATTTTTTTCAAATGATTTTTAACGCTTTTCACGTTACTTTCAGCCAATCCGTTAAAATGCGGACTGGATGGGGGAAAAAATTTAATTTCAATTCTATTTTCGCGGGCTACGTTAGCGAATTTATCTTTATATTGTTCAGAATCTAATAGCTGGTACATGTCATCTAGATAAGATTTTGCTCCAACAAAATTAGTGCCATTATCTGAGTAAAGAATAGCTACGGGTCCGCGACGTGCGATAAACCTCTTGAGACAGTTTAAAAACGACTCGGTACTTAAATCACAGGCCAGCTCGAGATGCACCGCTTTAGTTACTAGGCAAACAAATAAACAGATATACGTTTTTATGCTGTGAACTCCTCGGCGACGTTGAGGTATGACATATATCGGTCCACCAAAATCCATCGAAGTATGGCAGAAGGGTTTAGATTCTTTTACTCTGAAACCTGGTAGTTCGCCGAAAAATGGTTCCGTGTTACGAGGATTCAGTTTAAAACATATGTTACATTGTTGTACACGTTGACGCACTATACTACGAGCAGCTAATATCCAAAACCTTTGTCTTAATAAAGACATTAACAATTGAGGACCGGCGTGTAGGTACTTTCGGTGATAACAATCTATTATTAGATTAATGACATGGTCTTTGCGAGGCAGCAATATCGGGTGACGGCTATCATAATCAAGTTCCGAATGAACTAACCGGCCGCCTACTCTTATTAAACCGTTTTTTACAAAGGCATTGAGTTTGAGAAAAGCTGGAGGTAATTTATTACCAGCCTCAAAACATTTTATTTCGTCACTAAAATGAACCTTTTGCAAATCTTTTATTACGTACTCTTCAGCGATATCCAAATGAGAGATCGAAAATTTACGAGGTAATTTTTTCGCAAATCGAAGGACATAGATAATTATTCGAAGTAACTTCGGCCATGAGGAAACCTTAGAAGCAAGTTCGTAGAAGATGAGCATTATTCTAGGTTTATCAGCGGTGTTCGCTAAGACCCTGACCTTTCCTTCCGGTATTTCGGTTTTCAAATTAGTTGAGTCAAACTTATGCACAGGCCACTCAGACACCGGCATTTGACAAAACTTTGGGCCATTGAACCAAAGCGGGTGTTCTAATAACTGCGAGGGAGTGAGGCCTCGAGATAAACAATCTGCGGGATTTTCCTTTCCACGAATATGATGAAAGTGTCGAGGATTTAATTCATTATGAATTTTAGAAATTCTATTAGCGACAAAAGTCTGCCATCGCGTGGGGCAAGAATGAATCCAGGCTAAAGCTACCGTACTATCTGTGAACGCATAAACATTAGCTATTTGACAGCGACTGCTGTAAGAATCGATAACAACCTTCATTAATCGAGCTAGAACGACATTAGCACACAGTTCCATCCTGGCTAAGGTGATCACAGTTTTCGAAGGCGAAACTTTCGACTTGGCACAAACAATGTTTATGATTGATCGATTTTCATTCGGTAAGTACACATGCAGATACACAACGCCACCATAAGCGCGTTCTGATGCGTCCGCGAAACCTACTATCGTTACGACGCAGTTATCATTTACACCTACATGACGGGGTAATTTTATGTTTTGGAATAACGGCAATTCCGACTCAATCGTCTGCCATAAAGATACAATATTAGGGGGAGGAATTTCATCCCAACCTACGTTATCTTCCCACAAAGATTTTATTATCAATTTCGATAACAAAGTTACCGGGGCTATAAATCCCATCAAGTCCCACAATCGGGCAATGGTTGACAGGATATTCCGTTTTGTACATTCACGAGGCTCGATATCGACGCTAAAAGTGAAAACATCTTCAGAGGGCAACCAAAACAGACCAAGTATTTTTAGGTAACTGTCAGGACTAAATTCGACTGCTTCCGACACACGATGAGACGCAGGAATGTTCGACATGACTTCAGGAGAATTGCTTGAAAATTTTACGAGTTCAAAACCTCCAGCCGCAAACAACTCGATCAGCTGATTAGAAATTTCAACGCCTTGAGAAACTGATAAACAACTCGTAGCAAGATCATCCATAATGGATGAATGTCTGAATAAATAAATTTTCAATTTCAATTTCAATTTCAATAAACAAGTCCTTTTCCGCTAACGCAGCGGCGGCTGGAAATCGCTCGCGTTCATCCAAAGCAAGCTGTCTCACAGTACGTATAGCCAGGTATGTGCTACAGCAGAGACCGAATGCCACCCTAGACATCTCAAAAACAGTAATAGGATCAGTAATATCGAACCTATACAACAATCTTAAATATTTCGTTTGGTTTTCGTTCATTAAAACGCGCAGATACATTTGTCTAATGTCAGCGCTTATCGCTACTGGTAACAAACGAAAGCGTAATATTATTTGAAACAGATCATTTTGTAAGTTGGGCCCGGTATGTAACAAATCATTGAGCGATTTACCGGAGGATGTTTTATTACTTGCATTTAAAACTACACGCAATTTAGTTGTGCTTTTATCTTGTCGTAATACGGCATGGTGGGGAATAACGTACTGATCTTCCGAACTACCTATCTTGGACTCGGTGCCTACAGAATGCATATAATTTAGCTGTAGGTACTCTTTGAAGACCTTATCATATTCCTCTTTAATGGCGGGATTCGATAACAATTTACGCTCCAAAGATAAATACCTGATTTTAGCTGAGCTCATGGAATCACCTAAGGTGGACGGGTCCTCACTAAAGGGCAATGACACTACGTACCTACCATCTGCTTTACGTTTTGTAGTTTCGCAGTAATAATTTTCACACGCTTGCTCGTCCTTACTAAGGCAATTGGGCACATTAGGTACCTCTTCCAACTCAAAAAACTTACTCACGCAATTTTCAAACGGGTGTTCTATTGAGCAAAAGGAACGAACAGTGTTGCAAGTTGGATTGATGACTGGAGCCTTGCCGATTATTATGTAACCTAATGAGGTTTCAATCGCAACGGGTTCTCCAGGTTCGCGAGATATCGAATTCGGACCTATGATTCGTGCAAACAAGTCCGTTCCCAAAATGAGATCAATATTCGCGGGGGTGTAATATTTGTTGTCCGCAAGAGGGATATTATTCAAGTAATCCAGGCGCGCCACGTCTATTTTTGCGGTAGGTAATTCGCTAGTGATACGATTCACGACCACAGGCTGAATAGTGAACCTAACCGATTCATCAAAACGAGATCGTATTGTAAGGCAAGTAACACCTTCAATCGGATTAGTGATATCTCCTACTCCCGACACACTTTTAGATGTTGGCTCATATAACTTTATTTTTAAACGTTTGCAGCACTCGGTAGTAATTAAATCAGTTTGAGAGGCACTGTCTATTAAAGCACGTAGCACTACTATATTACCGTCTCCGTCCAAAGTATTACAAAGCGCGGTTCCGAGTAAAACGGATGACGTGAGAATCGACCCCCCGAGACTATGGGCCTGCTGCGGCGTAGCTACGCCTTCGCGAATCGCGCATAGCGATACGGCATTGTTCGTGGTCACGGGTAAATTCTGAGCTGAAATATCCGAAATGGTCGTTGCCGTTATATCACGGCCGTCATTAATTTTGGCTTTGGGGAAGTGTAACAAACTGTTATGACTTCGCATACATTCAGTACAACGGCTAGAATCGGAACAATCGGAAACCGAGTGCGATTTACTCAAGCAATTGACGCAAAGTTTGTGAGCTTTTACTAATTTAAATCGGTCATTAGCAACCATGGATAGGAATTTCGTACACAGGGGCAATTGAGTATGGTCGCTCTTCCCACAACATAAACACGTATTTTCCTGTACATTTACAAAAGTTTTGGCATTGTTATTCACTTTAGAGCCTGAACCTGCTGACTGCGATGTATTATTGTTTTTACGAGGCTGATTGCTGCTTACTGCTTTCGAAGAGTTCGATGAACTTACATTGTTATATGCGCGTTGCAAAATATGTGATTGATTACGAACGAAATTAATGAATTTCACACAGCTTGTATCGGAACTATTTGTTTCATGAAATTTCTGTTCAAATGACTTTACCGTTTCGATACCTACCTTTTTGCACGCAATATGTACAAAGATAAAATCTTCAAGATTTTCTAACTCAAGCTGTTTTAACGCGGAATGCAGCGATGAGAATTTATCAATAAAATCTTCCAATTGGCTCGGATTTTTCTCATTCACAGACGGTAAGTTTAACAACTTATCAAAGTATGTGGCAGCCAGCATACGCTTATCATTGTATTTATTTACTAAAGCATTCCAAATTACTTTATAGTTATCGGCAGTAGGTAATATGCCCTTGCAAAGGTTTAAGGCATTGCCTTTGAGTCTGCCAACTAAATATTGTATTTTTTCGCCGTCAGTAAGGTCGGGGTTATTGTGAACCGCTGATTTGAACGTCTCGTAAAATATTGGCCAAGATTCGCTATCGCCTTCAAATACACATAGCTCCAAGCGCGGTAATCTAATTAGTGAAGATTTTTCGCATTTGCCTACGTAACCCTTGTCATGACTATTATTTTCAGTCAATCGGGTCGTTAATTGATGAGCTTTATATTTTATTTTAGCGTATAGCTGTTCGAATGATATCAATGAGTTATATGAGGGTACAGGTCCATCCACCATCGTTATTTGAAAGCTATTCCTTTCCTCCATAGCGTTCGCAAAATCACTACGCAATATATCGATGGTAAAGGCATCCGCTAGGAAATTATCAATTTTAATCGGATCATCATTCAACAAAGCGATCGAATCGAATATACCTTGTATGCGACCAAACAACGCTGCTAATTTGCTTTGCAGTTTTTGCATGCATTTTTCTTTATCTGCCTTATCTGAAGACATGATTCAAAATGGCGTGGTCAATAGAAATCGTAAAAAATCTTCGTGAATCCGGCTCGAAGGACCAAATGTTTGCGCGCTAGTTCTTAGGATTGAATTTTGATTAATTTTGATTTTATTTTTAATATTTTAAACCACAGAGATTGGGACAAGGAAGGAAATAGAAAGGAACCCACCTGTAGGGTCCAGTTTGGCAGCGCTGCGAGATCACTCAAACACACACACACTTATATTCGGTTTTAGATTGTTCCTGCACCGGTTCGAACTCCTTTTTATCTATTTATCAATTTAATTTTCACATTTCACCACGAGACAGTCTTCGCCGGTTCGGCTAAATTACGCCATATTGTTTTTCATTGAGGTAGGTAGGTAAAGGGTGAGTGGGAAAGAGAGGCATGACAAAGGTGTGAAAAGGAAAGGAATAATCTCTGTGGTTTATGCTAAATAAACTAACCATTTACTTTGGCCGATACACCAACTTTCCCCATGATGTAACCAGTGTCGCAAAATAATTACCCATAAAATATGTTTGTTATTTATTATCTTTGTGAAAAACCAAAGTATTAGACTCAAAATATGCCAGAATCATCTTTTATTTAAACTTTGACAAATCTAAATCGTTGCCTACTACAATGGTGGTAAATTTTGTACTGGTATCCCCTGTGTTGACATTATTTGCAGCATTATACGAGATCGAGTATAAGGCGCTATGCAGACAGAGCAACTATTGCGGCAACTCGCAACTAGCTGTTTACATATAACTTCAGTTGAGTTACTCAGTCTGCTTAGCGCGACCTATCTAACGGCTCCCCCACACGATGGGAAACTAGGAAACAAAACAATTTGATAACGAATGAAACTATTATGCGCCCTAGAGGGTCCAAAAAAACACTTTGGAATCTACGAATACCAAACCGTTAGAGCCCGTTCCCACTTACCGGGTGTCGGGCCCCACATAAAGTCGGCTGCTGTAGTGGCAGAATATTTTATGTGAAGCTGTTCACACTTATCCAACACCATTTTCATATAAAATGTTATGTCCGATTTTCTCTCGGGCCTGAGACCCGACCAGCGGGAACGGGCTGTTAGCTCATCACAAAAATCTCCAGCATTAGCTTACATTTCCTTGACGACATCATTATTTATGTCTGACAAGGCTACTCGCCAACTTGGCCTCGACACTAGCAGACACTAACAAGTGCGACAAAACACTTAAGTAACCCCAATCCACTATAATACTCTAACATGTCTTCTACTTTTATTCCAGGCTGACGCCAGCAAAGCCCCCGGCTACCGCGGTGCCGGCGGTGGCGGCGCGGGCGGCGGCTGCTCGCCTTGTTCGCGGACATCCTCCCACGGGTCCACCCCTCCGCCCGCCTACCAACATCCTGCTAACTACCACCAGCCGCTGCCGATAGGTAACTACTTACATCTCTCTTCTTAGTCCTTTGGACCTTAGTTACTCTTGACATAGCGGGAGTGGTACAATCTGTTGCCAAACGTAACGCTGCCTCCCTATGCGACGGAGTAACAGCGCACCGACACGAAATCCTCGACCACCTGAAGACCCTCCGCAACCATGCGAGGATCCTGGGTAGATTCTGCGCTTCTGGACGGAATTATAAATAAATAAATAAATAATGCTGGACAATTCACACAGCATTATATAGCCCCAAGCTAAGCAGAGCTTGTGTTATGGGTACTAGATACAATACACTACATAGATAGATATTTTTATTATACATAGAAAACACCCAGACAAACGGAACAAATTTCTGCAGATCGTACACAAATTTTTTCCGAGGCGGGAATCGAACCCGCAACCTCCTGCGTTGCAGGCGGACCTTCGCCCGCCGCGCCACGGAGGTCGTCAGTTCGGCTGGTTACACTACCAAAACACACATACCTAATTTTATTGATCTATTTATCAAAATTTTTGTGTAACTCATTAATTCTTTTATGCAGGCAATAACGTAAATTCCATGGACATGAGCAGCCTATCAAGGAATGGACCTATTTATCAAGACAACTCCCGGAATGGACACAATATGATGGTGAGCCTTTTATTACACTTCCCTGTATTTAAAAATAAAACATTTTGGACTCCATCTGCCCATGGGTTACAATTTCAACTTTACAATTACAAATTTCTAAAACTGTGGCAATTATTAGAATGTTTTTCGCTCCCTTCATCCGAGTTCTACTTTCTAAGTTCACCTCAGGTTTTAGGATGCTGAGGTGAAAGTAGAACTCTTCGGTGATTTTCTAGCTTTCACGGTCTTGTCTTCGTCTTTCCACCAGTCAAGAATGCAGATATTTTTGCCTTAAACCGGTTTGATAAGAAACTACCAGACCATAACACTCATAATATTTGCTACGAAAACCATAACACAAAACCCCCGACGCAAAAAGAGAGGGGTGTTATAAGTTTAACGTGCCTTTCTGTGTATCTGTCTGTCGTATCGTAGCTCCCGAACAGATGAACCGATTTTCGTTTAGTTTTTTGTGTGTCATAGATAATTTATTGTTTCATGAAAATCTGAAAATCTGGGTGGAGGGGGGGTTTACAATTTTTAATTTGGTTCTTGTTTCTATCATTAGAGAAGAGATAATAAAAATTGTATAAATTCTTTGGATTGCAGTACACATAATGTCTTTGTACAGGATGGTTTTTTGAGAAGGGCGTTGATGGCCAAGTCCGAAACCACGAGAGTTAGAAAAAAGTCGTGAAAGGAGCATTTAGAAAGGAGTCATTCCCTCGATTTATAAGGAAACAATAACTGAAAATTAGGTTCTTTTTCCTCGTTTACTTTTGACGGAAATCGGTTTCGGACTTGGCCATCACCGCCCTTCTCAAAAAACCACCTTGTATATACAAAGTAAGTATTTTTCTTTTTTTTTTCGAGTGCCACCGTCTATTTTGTTCTTACATTTCCACTCCATCCCAAGGTTGCCTGGAAGAGATCGCTCATAGCGATGAGGCCGCCTTTGTATTTCGTCTATTCTTAATTCTTATTTCTGTATTATTATCTGTCTTTGTGTGGTACAATAAATATAATGTAAAGAGCTGGTTTTGTTCCAGATGTCTGGTAATGTGAACATGGCCAGCGGATCTCTCGGCCTAGGCTACGGCGGCGTGGAGTCGGTCTCGAGGCTGAACCCGCGCGCGCCAGACTTCGCGCAGAGACACCCGCTCATGCAACACAAACATAACCAACAGGTAATCAAATTAACCACGAGTGGGTGTTTCGCTCTTCCCGCGGGTGTCGTAAGAAGCGACTGAGGGATATTTACCTGGGGCAGGCAGCAGCGCCCCCAGAAGAACCATTCTACCATGGAACTGCGATTCCCAACCAGCATGCCCAGCGTGGGGAATATAGGCTGTTGAGGTGAGGTTGAGGAGGGTATTCGGTAACTGCTTCCCATCAGGTGGATAGATACTTCTGTGGTAAAAGTAAAAATATTAAACAACTGTGTACTATGTAAATATACGACACAACTGTGTAGTATATTTACCTGTATTTCAAGCCATAAATGATTACTGTACTTAACGATAATAAGTTAACTAAAGCAGATCCGACAACCGCTCGAGTGATTATCCGTACACCTTTGCAGCAGCTCACCTGGTTACAGGTATGTTCAGCATATGAAAATAGAAAGAAATATCTCGTTTTAACATTACAACCAAAATACACGGATAAAAGGTCAATTGGCTCCGGACCTCAATGCAATAACTAAATGTTCTTATCCCAGATGTTCTCTGGCACCAACAACTCTGGCAATCTATCTAACCTGCTGATGTCGTCCTACCAGCAGCCGATGAGCCAGTCCCCCAAGCCGGGCATGGCCCACACGCCGCAGCCTCACCACCCTTACCAGGTAAGACTTTGAGTCTTCATCATTAGCAAAAATACAGGGTGCCATGAAACATGGGAAGGGTGATCCTGGACCCCGAGGAACTTTTGTTCTATGAATATCGAAGTTTTTATTTTATTGTAGATTTTTTTCATATTCCTGTTTTACGTGTATTCGTACATTATTATTATTGTTTATTAATTTCAAAAGATTTACATACTATTTTTTGTAATAATTTCGTGTCGAAACTTCGATTTGCTGAAAAACAAGCAAAAAAACATACCTATGTGAATTTATTTATTATTTTAATAATGCAAGAGTGTGAGTAAAAGAACACAAATAGGAAGAAAGACTTTTTTCAATCACAAAATATTCGACGTAAAAAAAATCGTTATTCACAAGTTGCTTCCCTCGGGGTCCAGAATCACCCCCTCTCGGTTTAGTACACATGTTAGTGGCTCCCTGTATAGGTATTTTTTCTCTCTGGATATGAAGTAACCTATAAAGCTCTTCCAGGTCTAGGTAGAAATTACATTATAGAAAATTTTAGCCCGATCTGTTAAATAGTTTCAGTGTTCACTTTCGCCTTCATAATAGCAGCAATATTGATAATCAGTTACGAAAACTCATTTGAGAAGCTAAGCCTTCAGCCATAATGCGAGTCTAGCGCGGGCGCGTTTGAAACTAACGCGTGCAAACTCGCTCAAGCCCGTAGCGCTAGGCGCCCGCCTTAGTCGCGTAGTATGAACGCAAACGGCGGTTTCATATGTTTGATAAACGCCACAGCGCCCGCGCTAGGTTTGCAGTATGGTTGCCTCATAAGTGGATGTCACGAATGGTTATCTTTAATGCGTGCAATCTGTACCCTACATAATTTAGACATGGGTAAAAAAATATTATTCTATTTAGTCCGACAGTTAGATTATCAGAAGATATTGGACACATGTTTTTTCTTTTGTCAAGCAAACAATAATTGACAAAACTAAAGCGCGTCTGAGTTTGGGTGTGACGTCATACCTTGCTAAAAAGTGATCGCAAGGTGTGACGTCACGCGGAACTTTAACAGGCTATATCTTCATAATTTTTCGTTTAATCGACAAATAAAAATACGTGTCCAAAATCTTCCGATAACCTAACTGACGGATTAATTACAATATTTTAGGACACTAGCCTCTTCTGCTTGTATGATCCGAGTGACGGCAGGTCACACACTTGTGTTGTGAACATGTAAAACACATCCTACAGCTGCCTTGTTATTTCCAGTCGCTACTAGAACGCGGCGGCGCCGGCGCAGTAGGCGGCTCGTGGGGCGAGGAGGAGGAACGCAAGCCGCGACCCATCGGCACCGAGCGGGCCTGGACGCGCGCCGCCGCCGATCATCTGCACCATTTGCCTCATTTAGACCACGACAGGTTCCAGGTACGCAAATATAAGTAAAGGTAGTCCACACAACTGGCGGATCCTGTAGAACCTTGTCACAATAAGAAAACAAATGCCAAACACAGTAACAAACGACGACCTCCGTGGCGCAGCGGGCGAAGGTCCGCCTGCGACGCAGGAGGTTGCGGGTTCGATTCCCGCCTCGGAACTAATTTGTGTACGATCTGCAGAAATTTGTTCCGTTGGTCTGGGTGTTTTCTATGTGTAATAAAAAATATATATCCATGTAGTGTATTGTATTAAGTATATCAGTTATCTAGTTAACACAAGCTCTGCTTAGCTTGGGGCTAGATAATGCTGTGTGAATTGTCCAGCATTATTTATTTATTTACTTTTAGCGTTTGTTACTGTGACATGGTTCTACAGAGATCCGCCAGTTGTGTGGTCTACCTATAGTTTTTAACGAATTCATTTTGAATGTGAATGGGTTAGCTATATACGAACTATTACGAACCTAGTTTGTGTTGGAAATATACTCAAGTGGTTAAACGAGTCGCTCATATTTCCATACAAATTTATTTTGAAAAGATACACTCAATCGATAAGTTTTTCTATAAGAACCCTTGTGCCAAAAGTCTGTTCCATTTTTTTTACGCAGCCGTTTTACGATAGAATCATTCTGCATTTCATCCTAGCGCGCGGGTATGTCTATGTCAGGTGAGATAGCATGCATTTAGGCCGCTTATTTTTAAACTTATTTCATTTTCTCTTCACTTAATTTTTTTGTCCCCTAGTGGAAGAAGTAAAAATAATCTGCCGTTGATCCTGAAAGTATTAGTATCTATAAGTTGTATGTTTCCCCAGGGCATGAGCGGTATGGGCGCCGGGCTAGAAGGCGGCTACGGCACCACAGCAGCGGGCACGGGCGCCGGCGCCACCGCCGCCGCCATCTCCCTCATGCACGCGCTGCCGCTACAGTTCCTGCCGCCGCCCGCCGCCTCCGCGCCGCCGCACGACCACCACGCGCACTGGGACCCTACACACCACCACGCACAAGACAAGCAGGTACACTAAACTGGTTTAATCTGAACTATAGACAGAGGTGATTACAGTCCTGCATCAAAATCTTGGGCACTGCCAATCAGAGCTTCCTTTCGCCAAATGATACCAGACAGATGAGATCTGAATATTGGATAAAAATTGGGTTGACTGTATCCGCCAGAGAGCTTGTGTTCACACTGTGCGTCACGCTGTGATAGTGTTTCTCGCTTAAATTATTTCTATTGAAATGATTTTATTTTATGTATTTTATCAATAGTATTGATAAAATGGATCAGTTAAGCTACCTTTAGATTGCTTGCAACAGTCTACAGTAAGCTCAACTGTTTCAGTTGAGCAAGTATAAGGGATACAAGTTCTGATTTTTTTTATTCTGTAATTGTATTAATCTTTTTTTTTAATTAATTACTTTATTTAAAGTTTAAAATGTGTTTGTTGTTTCAGACTTGGAACAAATGGACTCACTAAAAGCCTCGCTGAGTCGGCGGCGGCCCCCCGCCTTGGCCGCGCGCCTCGACCGACTAGGGCTATGTTACTGCCATACCCCTCGAATCGGTGTAGATATTACTGACAAAGATTATATTATACAGATTTATCTATATAGAGAAGTCCTATCGAGAAGAGAACTACTTATACTGAACGATCGACTGAAGTGAGCGATTGCGATTGATTGTAAGGTCGTCGGGGCCGGCTGGCCGTGTGGCCGACCGCCCGCTCGTCTCTCGCGTTAGACAGTTCTAGTTGTGTTTCAGTGGGCGCGGTTTGATTGTAGAAACGCGTACGAGTAACGAGTGTAATAGTACGTCGCTTGGAATGTGATTCCGAAGTGCCGCTGAGTGTTTTGCGTTGCCTTGAGCGGGCGCCTCGCGTCCGCCGCCATCTTATATACATATTTTACACTATAATATGGCATAATACGATGTTAGTTTCGGTTTATTGATACGCTCGCAGACCGAGAAGAATATAAACGTGTATTCATAAATTTGCTTGTACATGAAGATTAAATATCATATATTGATGCACTGTATCCACTGGTGTTTTTAATAATACCACCTGTTTTTCAATTATTTTCATTAATTCATATTTTTATAGGTTTATTTGGGTAATGTGTATAATTATAAGTAAATTATTATGAGAACTTACTATGTCTCGAATATAATTAAAGGCAGGATATGCGGTAAGTTTTAGGCAAATAAACCGTTGTCAAAAAAAATTGCGTGTTCTTGATTAGGGCCTTAGGTCAATTCATCATGCAGAATCAAAAATAACTTACAAAATTTTACATAGCTTTGACACGTAAAAGCTGATGTATCATTACTTCTTATTCCATTGACCTTTTTGATAAGTAAAAAAAAGTAAATACTTAAATATATTTATTTGTACAAAATAAGGAGATTCATACACTATTTACAAAATCATTCTAAAAATATTAGTTCCACTTGCAGAAAAATAAATGTCAACTCGCTAAATAAACACACTATATTTCTATGAAGAGAACTGTAGAGTGGTTGCAAAACTTAATGAGCTCTGTAAACTTAAATCAAATAGATAGGTGATATTTACCAACTAGAGACCCACCCCGGCTTCGCGCGCCCGTGCGAAAGATAGACCTTGATAGTGTTGATGTCACACAACGTTTAGTCTTGTAGTTTTGAGTAATGCATAGTTACTTTGAGAAATACTAAATTTATAGATTTTTTTTGTAGTTTTTTGATAAACTACAAACTAGATGCTCTGTTTTCACCCAGATCACATGAGTGCAAACTCAATAGGTAGCTAACTTTTTTGAGGCATATTTAACGTATAAAAGAAAAAGCTAAATATCAGGGAATACTCCACAAAATCGCAAGAACAAACTATCAAATCAATGAAACGAACACCGAACAACCGTCAAAGACTTAATCTTTTTATTTAATAAGGCAATGCCAACAATACACATAATAAAACGTTCTAATAAAACAATTAAATTAGGTGTAAAATTTCTTAATATAGAATGCACAACATTTACAACACTTTGATTTTGTTGTGTCATTGTACTCAAAAGCGTTCATTCGCCAGTATTGCCAACTAGATTATAAATAAATTAGCTACATTGTAAATATTTTATTTTCAAACTTGGTTCAATTGCGTTTGATAAAAAGTTTAAATTATTCTAACATTTTAGGTTTTAAATAATTTGTCATTGAGTATAAGACGTTTTAATATATTCTATAAATATTGAATTCAAAAATGAATTAATGCAGAACAACATGTGCTAGACAACATAAAAATACGACAAATTCTTGCTGGCAACCCAGGTTTGACAGACAGATCCCCTCTTACCCCGTTCTTTCCCCCTCAGCGCCTTATTTACGGTTCGGTGCGTAGCCGTTGAAGCCAACTTCACAGAGCTAATAAAGATTTGCGCGTACTCTACAAAACGAAATAACTTCACAAAAAAATAAGAAGTTACTGATAAAGATAAAAGTTGCCTTTGATTAATTATAAATGCATTAACGCATTCACTGCCCAGCCTCGACACGGGGATGTAGACTAGCATCTGCGTCTTGGGCGATGAATGTGTAGTTTAGAGTCTAAAGACTAATAAAAATATTTATAAATTGGAATTAATAATTTTGACACTTTAAATGTATAGGAGCCCATATAATTTGTTCTACACATTCTAACCTTTAACCTAAAATAGAGAATTAGAGTTCGGTATGACGCTCAAGGATCCGCCCCTCGAGATCCGCGTGCATCTTCTCCACCTTCCTGGAGTGTTTCTTGATCATCTGCTCCTGTTCTTCGAAGTGGTTTAGTTTCTCACCAGCGCCTGCGATCTGCACAAAAAATTATGGTTTGTTATTTTAGTTATGAATTAAACAAAAAGTTGATTATCTCATATGATATTGACGACCTCCGTGGCGCAGCGGGCGAAGGTCCGCCTGCGACGCAGGAGGTTGTGGGTTCGATTCCCACCTCGGAACAAATTTGTGTACGATCTGCAGAAATTTGTTCCGTTGGTCTGGGTGTTTTCTATGTACCTATAATAAAAAATATCTATCTATGTAGTGTATTGTATTAAGTATATCAGTTATCTAGTACCCATAACACAAGCTCTGCTTACCTTGGGGCTAGATAATGCTGTGTGAATTGTCCAGCATTATTTATTTATTTATTGTAAAAAAAGGGATATCAGAAGCAGTAGTAGAAAATTCAACATTAGTTCCATGTTTTCAGAATATTTTAAAATGGAACTAGTGATTTAAAAAAAAACAAACAAACCGTGCATGAATGATTGTGGATGGAAAAAGTAAAAACAGAAAGTTTGACTTCGGAACTTTGTTTGAACTAGTTAGGAGACCAACATACTAAAAGTCCCCACCCCTCTAAGGTGAGCTAAGGAGGGACACAAAGAAGTTTAGTTATTTTGCTTACATCTCGTAAACGATGGGTAGGGAAATATGTTGAGAATTTCGTTCTGGTTCCATACTTTTTACCTACCTATTCCCAATCGTTGTCTAGATACGAGTTCCGAAAATGTACCGATTTTGTGAGCACTTATTGACTGGACTAAAGTAATTTCTTTCTTCATGTTATATTTTATTTTATTATTGTTACTTGTTATCTCCCCGCGACTTCGCTCACCTGGATAAAATATAGCCTATAAAACTCGAGAATAATCCAGGTATCCATCTGTGTGTGAAATTATTTTAAAAAACTTTCCCAGTACTTTTCAGAGATTATGGCCCAGACTCCACCAAAGCGGAGATGTCCGAAGCCGAAGACAAGAAGACGAGAAGAGACGTTTTTCAGGCAGGGTGTCTTCACCGAAACTGTGCGGAGATGCGTACTGGCTAGACTGGCTAGACTTAATGGTATCTAAATCTTAAAAAACTTGAATAGGGGAAACTTTTTGACTTAAATATTCCTCCTTTCAAGTTTCAAAAGATTTGGACAGCGCGATCTCCGCTGCGATATTTCTTTGTTTTCTTCGCATACAAATATGATACATCTCTTCTGGTATCCACAGAACCCGAGTGGAGACGAGATGATAACGACGTTCTATTGGAAGTTTAGAAATCATCTCTCCTCGTCTCCGCTTATGTGGACTCCGGCCCTAACTCATGTCTTACTTTAAGTTCAACATACATATGTCGAATCGAGATGTGTGGTGCCGCCAGTCGTAGATTATTTTATTTACAACCAAAAACGGTTTAGTGGTCATAGAGTAACTTTCTGAACGAGAACCTCATTCTCTGTCCATACTCTTTGTACTTGTTTAATGTTACCAAGAGATGGCGCCGTACGTGATCAGTTATTCTTTATTCCCTTTGATATCATAGCCAAACTATGATGATATTATTTTATGCTAGCAATAGTCTCTTCTAGCATATTGTTTTGTTAAATTGGCTGTACTAATCAAACTAAGTTTAACCAATCACATTGCAAAGATTAGTTCCAACATGTTGGCAGATTTCAGTATCTTGTTTCGTAATGTTGCCTATACTGATCAGTTATCCAATCAGATTGTGAAGATTAGTTCTGTTAAGTTTGCAGTCTGATTATTATTTTGTTTTGTGAGGTTTCCAAGAGACTGATCAAGGTATCCAATCAGACAGTAAGGATTTGCTCTGATAAGCTGGTAGCACGTAACTAGATGGATTTGATTGGTGGAAACGCAAACGTGAGAGTTGACTACGTTTGGACATGGTTCTTCGGAGGGAGTTACGGTCGACGAGGGTTGGAAAAGGAAAATGGAGGATTTTGGTTGTGAGAGGCATCGTGAGAGGATGGAATTCTCTTGAGCCTCGTCGAGGTAACTCCGGAACGAAGGAACTTGTCTGTTCTCACCACAAAATTAACCTACGTAAAATAATAGCGTGGATACTAGTTCTATTGGAATTGCTATAACTTTCCTGATCCGCACTGTATGAAATAAAAGTGCCATTGTGACTTGCGATCGTTATTTGTTTGATCTTAAATTTTATTATTGTAAAATAAAAGTGTCGTGTGCTCTTTGAAGAACTTTATTTTCATCCATGCGAATCCAACATGTCCGAAACCCGAGATAGCCCACTGATTCCTGTTTCATCCTGACCTAACACGAGAAGCGGCACAGATTCCCGTTTCGACCCTAATTCCCGGTTCGACCTCGATTCCTGTTTCGACCCTTAAAACCTTCCAATTCGACATCAGAAGTGGGATAATCGGACTTGAAACAATGGACCACGTGTGGAGAAAAATCTTCTGCGCACTCTGCTGAAAGCCCAGAACCAGAATATGACATCTCTCATCATGCGTCCCGTGAGTACTCGGAAAGTGATTTTACCACATTTTAACTCAAGTAAAGCCGACGTCGACGTACGTGCATGGTGAACTACCGCAGGTTTATGCCTATGTGAACAATACAAAGGAAGTGCATTTATGCTAGCACTTAGTGAAGCTCTCAAAGGAAACGCTTCGCGATAGCAATCCCAAATATAGTTTGCTGGCTTGACATGGTGCGATTTTAAGGATCTTTTCTTGGCTCGACACGCCTTGATCGAAACACCTGCGGCTACTGTCATCAACATGCACAATAGCAAACCAAAGGAGAGCGAGAATATGGCATCCTATGCCGCACGACGAGGTTACAACGCTGCATTTACAACGGAAATCAAGCGTGACTAATTGCAACGTGAACTCCAAGCATGCTCTTACGTCAAGAGGAATTTAAGCCCCTTCGAGCGATAGATCCAACTTCGAGCGACCCAGACCTGCTGGACCTCTGGGCCATTTACGATGCTATGCATATGGAAAGTTGAGACATCGCAGTACTGACTGTCACTTACAGGATCCTAAAAGGTCATGAGATCGTTCCACTTCTTCCAGCTCTACTTCGGCAAACAGTCAACGACCAAATGCGCCTGTTCTTACTTGTTACAGGTGTATTGTTGTTGGCCATTATGTAAACAAGTGCACTAAAGCTCCTTCCACTGCTTGGAAGATTGGCTCTAGCAACGGTGCTGCAAGCGCTCCCGGCTACAACACCAGTGCGGCAGCGAGCAACAGCGCCGGCAACCAGCGTTCAGTAGACATGTGGAGTATCGGCAACCCCACTGAACAACTAACCATTTCTTGTGAGCATTTTCCTTTTCACTATGATTCGGGCGCTGAATGTTCTCTCATGCAGGAATCTGTTGCATCCAAATTTCCTGGACTGCGGTTTCATAATACTGTGACTTTAACGAGAGTTGGTCAAGCATGCGTGTACAGCACTGAACAAATTTTGTGTGTGATTGAGATTGGTAAACTGAATCTAGAAATTTGATTTCTTCTTGTGCCGAACCAATTTCCTCAAAAGCGATATCATGTTTTTAGTTGTTTTGCAAACAAAGACTTTTGCAGCTTCTGTGATTGTCAAAACATTCAGCTGCACATTATTGTAAATTAAATGCCTATACTCTATCCATCGAGCTTGTAGAATTTTCAATAACAAAGCCACTGACAGTTCAATCAGCTGATGCAGGGGTGAAAAACATTTTTAATAATGTGGTTGGCTCTTGCCTGCGGCTTCGTTTGCGTATTTAGGATATACATAATTTAGGTCTTATTTGATTTCTAACTGACGCAAAGAAAGAAATAATTATAAAACCTATGACATACCTAACTAAAATTGAACAAATTAGTACATAACCTACCAAGCTATACTCATATGGCGGCTATTTTGAGCTTTGATAGATGTCTCTGGGTAGTGATATTTAATGTGAATAATAGTTGGCATAAGTAAATAAGGTAGTCTTGTGAAATCAGTACTACTTTTTATTGTTACCTATCCTTAAAAAGGAAATACAAGGTAAAGGAGATGAAATAAGACTATAAATGCAAATTATAGGAATAATTTATTGTTGCATCATTAGTTAATTTAGTTATCATCATTTTATGTCTTTACTCTTTAGTATACATGTGTCTCTCTTCTGGGACATTATCATTAGTTAATTTAATTATCATCATTTTATATTTTCAATCTTTAGTATACATGTGTCTCTCTTCTGGGACATTATTGATAGACAACAATTAATTATCATCATCACTGTCAGAATCTGAGCTACTTGATGTATCTCCGGACACCTGGATGATAAATTGATCAATTACATTATCTGTAATACCATCCAGTTCCCTCATTTTTTTCTCTTCTTGTATAACATGGTCTATGCATTTTTGCCATGCTGCAGGTGTTATCAAATTCATAGATTCTTCTAATAAAATCTTCAATTCATGCATTTTAATTGTTTTATTTTTATCTGCAACATGGCCTTTCACTTGCCCCCATATCATTTCTATTGGGTTTAATTCACAGTGATAGGGGGGCAATCGCAAGACTTCAATATTTTTTTCTTTTGCGAATGTGTCAGTGGCATAGGCCATGTAATTATGTTTTATTGGTTTTATCAAATCGATAAGCTCCCTTTTTATCATAGTGTCCTGGAACGAGATACCCTTGCTATTTAACCAATCTTGGATGTCAGCTTTTTTCCATTGCATGTTTGGTACTCGTTCCAGGCGACGAGAGTGATAGGGAGCATTGTCCATTACTATAACTGATTCTGGCTCAATTAAATCTATAATTTTTTTGAACCACTTTTCAAATACTTCTGCGTTCATTTCTTTGTGATAATCTCCATCACCACTTTTGCTTTCGAATATTAATTTTCCACCATTCAAAAATCCATCTTCGTTTCCTAGAAAAAAAAAAAAACAAATATTAAACTTTAAACAGTTGATTTGATGTTATTGACACAAGTTTTGATACATTTAACTGAAAGCTGCCTAATTGTCCGATTATCTATTGGTGAAAACCGACCTTATTGCATCACCACCCATAAAAATATCAATGATATTACAAGATGCAATAATAATACTCAATCTATACATATTCATACTTGCCCATGGTGCTACTTCTTTGATATGTTGATGCTATTGTTTAAATAAATTATCCTGATTCATGAAAATACAACAGATAACATACCAATATGTACTATTATTAGGCGTTTTCCTTTTCCAGAAGGCCCTTTGAGTCCTGTAGAAAGGCCTTCCAGGTGTGCCTGCCTTGTTGACTGTATTGTCATGTCTTGCCACACCTTCGTTTTCGTATGACCTACAAAAACAAGAAACATTGTTAACATAACATACAAAAGTTCAGTTCAGTTCAGTTTAACGACTACATGTTTGATATTTAATATAATTATTTACTAAAAAGGATAATAAACAAAGAGTAAATTACCTTCGTTTAACCATGTTTCATCTGTATAATATATCTTGCGCCCTTCTTCTCTCATTTTGGCAATTTTTAGCAAATAATTGCGCCTCCACCTTACTATTTAATGTTTTTCAATGAGACTGCTGTTACGTGATCTTTTCAGGTGTTTTATTTTTAGCTTTGCTAAAAGCTTTGCAAATGTACTCCTTTTGAAATTTGGTAGGTCATCATCTTCGTTAACCGAATTTAACACTTTGTTTAGTGTGGGGATTTCATTTCTGAAGAAGAATTCATGCACTTTTCTTCGTATGGCACTTAGTTCAAAGTCCAAGAGTTTGTCAGTTTTGGCTACTCTTGGAGGTAGAGGTGCTAGTGACTGATCGCGATGCTCAGTAGAATAGCCTTTCAGGACTTTCCACACCGTACTGACGCCAACTCCAGCGGTATCGGCAGTCCTTTTCACCATCTCCTGCTTATAGGGAAATTGGTCTCGAGGCCAAGTTTCTTCCACCAGTTTATAAATATTAATAATCGTGAGCTTCTCTGCAGAACTGAGAGGCGTTTTCTTTTGACGCTTCTTCTTGGGCGAAGCAAAGAGCTTCAACGAACTCGGGCCAGGTTCATTGCTCATTGTATCAAAACAACAAACGTAACAAACAACAAAAACTCAACAGTAACACTCAACAATAACAAAAACTCAAGAAACAACGATAAACTCACAACGAAAACAACGTAACGTAAGCAGAGAGCACAAAAGGAGAGAATTACTTGAACTAACCACAACAAAGCAAGAAAGTCAAGTGAGGAAATAAAACGGCGATCGTGGGTAGTGTTACCCACTCTGTCAGAAAAACGGGGAAAATAAAGTTATGTTATCATTCGTTCATTCATTCAAATTTTATTGTAATAATTCTGTAGATTTGTAAGTATTAGCACAGCCAACTTATGCATACAGTTGTTCGACGAAGCCATTTAGACAGGGCAATCGTGCAGGGGGCAAGGGGCGAGGCATTTGAAAAATCACCAAAAATAAAATCATAATGTTTTATTTATGATGATGTTTCCTTATAATAAATAATTAAAAGTTTTCATTTAACACTAGCATTGTGCTAGCATGGTGACAACCCTGGCCTGATTACCTGGTCGCGTCACTTGTCGGCAGGTTCCGCGATATCAAAGGCCTACTGTATATTATTATTTATACTGTGGCATTAGTATCTAGGTAAAGTATATGACACAATGGTGCCCAAGCAGGGTGCAGTGACAGCAGTGGCTACATTATTATCCGCATACTTTTACACACATAATTTTACGTACGTAGATTTACATATTTTTGTAATTTTACACTGGTTTTGCTGAAAATTCTCAAGTCTCACCCTTCGGTCTTGAAGAAAGCATTGTTCAAATCATTGTTAAATAAAAAAAAACATAATCCAAGAAATAATCTTGTAAATGTAAAAATGAAACGATTTTTACTGGTAGAGTTCAATTCATAAATCAATAGTGTGGAAGATTTAGATTAGCTAGATTATTATTTGTCAATGAGGTTCCATTGGAAGGAAGGCGTTTCAGGCCCAGGCCCATTAGTAAATAGACGTTCTTAATTTTATGTCTTTACATTGACCATATTTTCTAAGCATCATTGATTTCTTAGATTCTTCCTGGGTCTATGATAATAATTATTTAGATTTTTTTGTTTAGCCATTTTAAGGATTTCAATTATATTTATATATCATATTATTTTATATTTAATAATAAAAAACTAAAAGTACTTCATATTTTTTCTCTCATTGCAACAATTTACTGAAGAACAATTTACTCAGGATTCAGATTAAAAATAAAATTGAAAAAAAATGCAGTAAACAAGGTTAAAAGACCATCACAGGTTGTAGACGATCTCGATTTTTTTTATATTTACCTTTTCTTTACAAATAGGTCACTTAGATTTTTTTTAAATTTCTTGTGATAAATACCCTGACTTGGCCTGTCACTTGTTTCCGTCTTGACGTGGAGTTTTGGGACATCGTGTTTACAAGCCACGATGCTTTAAACTGCACGACTATCTATCGTCACTAAAAAAAATGGGAACACACCCTAAAGCGCCCTAAAACTACACTCAATAGGGTAGCTAAGACCAGCTGGCAGCACTCGCTCAGTGTTGAGTTTACGTTCCATTCGTTCTTCAATAATCCGGCTAAAAATAAAATACTGCTCTGTATAGGAAATAAGTATGGTCATAGTGCTATCTTAAATTGGGAAGCATAGTTCAAAAGATACCAATTGTTTGCATCCCATGACGTCAAAACTAAGATTCGTTAGGGTTGGCACTTTAACAAAAGATAAAAATATCTGGTCATTTGAATCTTCGTTTTTGACCAAATAATGACGATTTGTAAATTGCTACAACTAGATATTGCATAGGTAAGAAGTAAAGATTGAAAAAAGTAACAAATCTAACGGAATCTATGGGTGAAATCATTGGAATTACGTTAGGCCTGTGTCATTTCATGGTGATAACCCTAAAAATCAGCTGATTATGTTTGTTTACGAAAAATCTACAAGCTCGATGGATAAAGTATAGTTGAAACGACCGTTCAGTATCATTGCAGTACTAAACGTTGATAGAAACTTCCTAAAATCACTAATGTCAAAAAGAACGTACAAATACTCCCATGATAGAGTCAGAAAGATACCCAAACAACAGGTTCCATTTAAATTAGACCTATGTAACGATGATGATGACCATGACGCAATTAACGTTTGTTCACATATTTGCTCCTTGGACTAAGTGTATGTTTTGTGAACGTTCCAGTGGCGCCGGAGCATGTAAGAGGTGCACGTGGCCTGCTTTTTATGCGCAGGATATCCTTTGCGAGGGGTAGCACTTACGCAGCTGAGATGGTTAGCTTCTGTAGACGGATCACAAATTATGACAACTTGACGATAACAGAGCATGATCAGCCGATGGACTGGCTAGGCATGACGAGTGGTGGTTAGCTTCTGTAGACGTATCACAAACGGTGACAACTTGACGATAACAGGGCATGACCAAGTGATGGTTAGCTTCTGTAGACTGATCACAAATGATGACAACTTGACGATAACAGGGCATGACCAGCCGATGGACTGGCTGGGCATGACAAGCCGATGGACTGGCTACCTGTTGATGGGCGATGACAGGGCATGACCAGCCGATGGACTGGCTGGGGCATGACAAGCCGATGGACTGGCTACCTGTTGATGGGCGATGACAGGGCATGACCAGCCGATGGACTGGCTGGGGCATGACAAGCCGATGGACTGGCTACCTGTCGATGAACTAGGAGTGCATGACAAGCCGATGGACTGGCTACCTGCCGATGGACTGGCAGGGCATGACAAGCCGATGGACTGGCTACCTGCCGACGGACTGGCAGGGCATGACAATCCGATGGACTGGATACCTGTTAACGACCTGACAAAATATGACAAGCCGACGGACTGGCAACGATACTTACAATTTGTGTTTTCATTTGCTTTCATTTTGTCATCTCGTTATTATTATTTAAAAAAAAAAATCTCAAAAGTACTATGAAAAATTTAACCTGTTGTTCGTTTGGTTCTGCATGACATGCTAAAATAATTTGAGCTTAAAAATTTCCTTTTTATAATGTGTTCTGATCGCGTAAGTTTAATAACTTTAAAAATTTTCTGTAACCTTTGAAATTCGATTAAAGAATTCACTAAAGAAAATAGTTGTAAGTTTATGGCAGGATAGCCGAGCAAAATACTTTTCGAACGTTTTTGTTCACAGATCTGACACACGAGGACGTGTGAATGTCAAGTTGGCCGTGTCGAATCGAGATGTGTGGTGCCGCCAGTCGTAGATTATTTTATTTACAACCAAAAACGGTTTAGTGGTCATAGAGTAACTTTCTGAACGAGAACCTCATTCTCTGTCCATACTCTTTGTACTTGTTTAATGTTACCAAGAGATGGCGCCGTACGTGGTCAGTTATTCTTTATTCCCTTTGATATCATAGCCAAACTATGATGATATTATTTTATGCTAGCAATAGTCTCTTCTAGCATATTGTTTTGTTAAATTGGCTGTACTAATCAAACTAAGTTTAACCAATCACATTGCAAAGATTAGTTCCAACATGTTGGCAGATTTCAGTATCTTGTTTCGTAATGTTGCCTATACTGATCAGTTATCCAATCAGATTGTGAAGATTAGTTCTGTTAAGTTTGCAGTCTGATTATTATTTTGTTTTGTGAGGTTTCCAAGAGACTGATCAAGGTATCCAATCAGACAGTAAGGATTTGCTCTGATAAGCTGGGAGCACGTAACTAGATGGATTTGATTGGTGGAAACGCAAACGTGAGAGTTGACTACGTTTGGACATGGTTCTTCGGAGGGAGTTACGGTCGACGAGGGTTGGAAAAGGAAAATGGAGGATTTTGGTTGTGAGAGGCATCGTGAGAGGATGGAATTCTCTTGAGCCTCGTCGAGGTAACTCCGGAACGAAGGAACTTGTCTGTTCTCACCACAAAATTAACCTACGGAAAATAATAGCGTGGATACTAGTTCTATTGGAATTGCTATAACTTTCCTGATCCGCACTGTATGAAATAAAAGTGCCATTGTGACTTGCGATCGTTATTTGTTTGATCTTAAATTTTATTATTGTAAAATAAAAGTGTCGTGTGCTCTTTGAAGAACTTTATTTTCATCCATGCGAATCCAACATGTCCGAAACCCGAGATAGCCCACTGATTCCTGTTTCATCCTGACCTAACACGAGAAGCGGCACAGATTCCCGTTTCGACCCTAATTCCCGGTTCGACCTCGATTCCTGTTTCGACCCTTAAAACCTTCCAATTCGACACATATAAAATAGTGATAGATATGTGGTTGGTGAACCTTTTAACACATTCACTGCCCAGCCTCGTGCGAGCCTTAGGGGCGCGCCGCCGCTACCCTGGGCCATGAAAGTGTTAGTTTAGTTATTAAATTAATACAAAATGTAGGAGTTACTTAATAACGCAAGTCATAACGGCAATAATGAATGAAACAAAAATTGATCAGGCATGCAATGAAAAGAAAAATAAATTAAAATTAATGAATGAAAAAAAAAATTGATCATGCAATGAAAACAAAAATAAATTAACCTTTGTGTGATGCTTCTCTTTATTGCTTACATGGTCTGCGTGTAGGTGACGCAGCTTCAGTAAGCGCGACTCGTAATGTTGCAATTCAACCTGAAATTAAGAATTTGCATATATTTTCTAGAATCCGATGGGAAAAGACCAGAACACGTACAGGAGGAACAAGTGTAGGTGAATACAGCCAACGCTGTAGATAAAGCGTCTGTTGCAAAACGAGCAATTCGAATATAAGGCCATAGCCCACGGGCTATGGTCTCGGTCTAACCCGCGTTGCTAATGCTCTGAGAGCGTCAGCCGAGCTTGGAAAGAAAGCTATGCAGGCGACGCAATATTACCTAATTATTTTCTAATTATTCCATCTTGAAAAGTCTCGAAGGTACCAACCACAGAGCTTGTGATATGGGTACTAGTTAACTGATATACTTAATACACTACATAGATAAATATTTTTTATTATACAGAGAAAACATCCAGAACACCCTGAACAAATATCTGCAGATCGTACAAACATTTGTCCGAGGCGAGAATCGAACCTGCAACCTCCTGCGTCGCAGGCGGAACTTCGCCCGCTGCGCCACATAGGTCGTCCGAAAAATATCTAACCTTCAGAGAAGCCAGCTCGTCAGTCGTGAAGTTGCTAGCGGTCGCCAGCCGCCACAACCCCTGCACTTTGGGCTCAATAAACTCCTTATTGTTAGGACCTGGACAAACACAAAATATTTCTTGGATAAGCTAATAATTTTCACTGAAAACTCTTGTATTCTGTCTAAGTAAATTTGGCATTCTCACACAAATGAATGACCAAGTATCGGTTGCTGACGCCGCTAGAGGTAGCTGTATGTATTATCTACCATAGTTTTCTTGCATAGATGCAACTTTGAATAAGTCTACCGGGAATACGCTCAGCTACGTAAATTAACGCGACAGGCGCACAGTGGTTCGAATGTATGGAAAGGGTCGGACATAGGAATGATAATTTTTTTTTTTGTCGAAATATGAAAATTGGATGATGCTATCGTGTTCTACTTATAATTCTCTACTAATGTCTCTCTAACCATTTTTGCTGTAAGTGCAACGTTTACTGAATAAATTGAGAAAACGTTGTTTTTTTTTCATTGTTTTGTATGGAAACGAATATTAGAAAATTCATATCTTCACATTGCCCTATGTTTTTGGGATGCGGTTTTTTTTATATTAATCTACTAGCACACAGCTTCAATAACCACCTTGACACATGGCACGCGCAACGCACAACAGAAAAGATATAGGGTGTTATATTTTTAAGTAACGAAATCATAAAATTTTGGTACTGATATTCGTAATCTAACTATACGCTACTTCGATTACCAACAGATAGATGGCGTGCGTGATGCACAACCGAACAAGATATAGGGTGTTATATTTTTAGATGGCAAAATCATAACATTTTGCATTTGCAACATTTTTTTTTGTAATCTAATCATACAGAACTTCAATTACCTACACACTGATGGCGTGCGCGGTGCATAAATGGTGTTAAATTTTTAAGGTAACAGAAAATAACTATTGTATTATTCGTTAAACAAAATATTTCAGTATAGGTATAGATACCTGAACTTGGATTAAGAATCCAAAAAAATTAATATTAAGCCTATTAGTCAGAACCAATACCAGATAGGTCCCATTATCTGGGGCTATTATTCATAATAATTAGTTCCGATAACATTCCAGGTACCAACTTACCTTTCTATAAAGGGTTGTGTGCGTGCAGGTAGATATAGTACCTACTTGCACTCAACCCTATATTAAGCCTATTAGTCAGAACCAATACCAGATAGGTAAGCATACGGCAGGTAATAAATAAGTCATAAGCTTATTGTTCTTAAATAAGTCTTCTTTAACGATAAGGATTTTAAGTAGATCTACTTAAAATCCTTAATTCTTAATCCAAGTTCAGGTATCTATACCTATACTGAAATATTTTGTTTAACGAATAATACAATAGTTATTTTCTGTTACCTTAAAAATTTAACACCATTTATGCACCGCGCACGCCATCAGTGTGTAGGTAATTGAAGTTCTGTATGATTAGATTACGAAAAAAATGTTGCAAATGCAAAATGTTATGATTTTGCTATCTAAAAATATAACACCCTATATCTTGTTCGGTTGTGCATCACGCACGCCATCTATCTGTTGGTAATCGAAGTAGCGTATAGTTAGATTACGAATATCAGTACCAAAATTTTATGATTTCGTTACTTAAAAATATAACACCCTATATCTTTTCTGTTGTGCGTTGCGCGTGCCATGTGTCAAGGTGGTTATTGAAGCTGTGTGCTAGTAGATTAATATAAAAAAAACCGCATCCCAAAAACATAGGGCAATGTGAAGATATGAATTTTCTAATATTCGTTTCCATACAAAACAATGAAAAAAAACAACGTTTTCTCAATTTATTCAGTAAACGTTGCACTTACAGCAAAAATGGTTAGAGAGACATTAGTAGAGAATTATAAGTAGAACACGATAGCATCATCCAATTTTCATATTTCGACAAAAAAAAAATTATCATTCCTATGTCCGACCCTTTCCATACATTCGAACCACTGTGAGGCGGCGGCGGCGGCTGAATTAACCTTGGTTACGTCACCCGCGAGGTTGATGGTTACATTTTGTAAGGCTCTGGTAAGGCGACAGACAACCTATTTAATTTAAAGGCGCCTGCGCCGCGTAGAAATAAGCGATGACGCCATCAATTTGCTAATGTACTTAAAAGTATTAAATCCAATTGGAATCAAGGTCAATTCTGATAACTAGTACATACCTCTAGCAGTCATCCTATGAAGCTTATCATAACTGTCCCTCAGGTTTCGGTGCTTCTCTCTCACCAGATTTGCCTTATCTGTGTAGTCCTTTGATATCTCATTCGACTCTGCATTTAGTTCGTTGAACTTTTCCAATTCATCTTCGTTCAATGCATCTGAGTGGACAATGAAATTGATAAAAATGTGGAAATTGAGCACAATCTAACCACTTATCATAAGAACACATAGGTCATTTATGTTGTACAATTTGAACAGATGTTTTAATATGGTTTAAAATTAAATTGAAAATGTCGGAAAGAAACAGCAACATTCTGTATTGAAGAATAATTGTAAAAATAATCTCACGAATAATATACATGCGAAAGTTTGGATGTATAGATGCATGTTTGATACCTCTCATCACGCCAAAACTACTGAGCGGATCGAGCTGAAATTTTGCATACAAGTGGTTTTAGGCCTGGAATACAACACAGGCTACTTTTTACCCCATAAGTCAGTTCCCATGGGATAGTAATAACCTTTTAACGTTTCCATAGAAAATAACGCGTGGGAAGCCGCGGGCAGAAACTAGTGTACTATAAAAAGATACATTTGCCCAACAATCAACAAATTGTAACAAGCCGCAAGTCAATAATTTGATTCTTTTGAAAAAACTACAAATCAAGTTCAAATTCCGTTTTTTAAGTTTTTTGGGACAAATACTAATCTCTCGGGAATATTTTTTCAAGACTAGCTTGGAATCATTATCTATCATTATCTACTTAAACAATAGCAAGAGAATCATCAAAACCTGTCCATCGACAGGGTAATCAGCAGACATACTTAGAACATACATGCAGCCGAACATAGCCTCCTTCTTATTTTGCTAAGTCTTAAAAATATGTAGGTACATACTTTTGAACCCGTCATCAGCTTTATTCATATCTGTCAGTACATCATAGTACTGGTCAATCTTCTCCTGATGATGTGTGAACTCTTCCTTGAGGGCGGCCAGCTCTTCGCTGGTGAACCCCGACGTCTCTGCTTTGCTCCACAACATGTTGAGCTTCTTGTCTTTAAAGAGGCTTTTGTTGATGTGGTCATCTATCGCTGAGTTAAAACCCTGAAAATTCATTTAAATATATACATTTATGCACTGCATCATCTGGCTTCAAACTAAGTGCTTGAAAACTTGTTTTGTGGCTACCAGATTACTGAAACTTAAATTAGCTTCTACCTACATAAACACATTTACTTACTAGCTTACTTACTGAGCTAAGATTAAACTACTTATAGCTTCTCACCCCACCTCAACAGCGTCTACGGAAAATACGACTAAAATAATTCGTCTAATACAATTTGACTAATAACAATACGATTAAAGCAATTCGACCTTGAGATGACCCGACCTGTCGGTAGTCGGTAGTCCCACCCCCGCACATTAATTTACTCCTAATGAAGCCCGCCCAACCCCCGCGAAGCGGGGCCGGGGGGCGGGTTCGTGGCGACTATGTGACTGAAAGGGTTTGTCTAAGTATAATTGCACCCAGACCCATATATTGACACAAAATTATTTTGTTGTTGAAACAAATTGTTTTAATAGTTAGTCTAATTGTTTTAGTTGAATTTTCCGCAAAGTCCTCAACAGCCAGCGTCCACTGCTGGATGCAGGCCTCTTATTCTAATTCTGGTTTTCCTGTCTTATGATATGAGGGGAATATTGATTTAGTATGCTTGCAGTCTGTTCAACACTTACATAGTTTTTGGTGTTCTTTTTCGCTAGAGTTAAGTGTCTATTTTTGACTTCTGCTGTGGGTTAGAGAGACCTATATCTTTTTGTAATGGAGTTTGTTTCACTCCTTCCTTTGCTAGTCTGTCTGCATTGGAAGCAGGCCTCCTCCTGATAAGTTCCTTATTGGCTTTTAACTTGTGGGGGGCCCATAATCTTCATGCTGGGCATGCGGTTCAATGGTAGAATAATTCTGCAGTGGTGCTGCTGCCCGCCCCCCGTGGCTTTCCCTTAGTCGCCTCTCACAACACTTGCAGGAAGAGTTGGGGTGATGCAAATTCTAAGCCGGTACCACACAGCACTTAATACTTATACACTTGGAACAACAAGAACAACCTTTGCTCTCATTGAGATGATGTTTGGATACCTTTGTTTTAATTTGAGCATATGTTGATAAAAAGTAAAGAGCAAAAACGTTGTATGTGAGCCATGTTTAGAAAACGCGTGATTGATAGCTGTAGACCTATATTCACAAAGCACAAAATACTTACACTTCAGTCGCTATATATAATCGAAGTGGCTCTGTTTCTGAGAAATAACCCCCACCTGTTTCCGCCCATATCAGACAAAAGCCAAGATGTGAACCGGTGTGAAGATAGACTTTGTTTATTTCCATCCAAAACTGCATTACTACATAAGAGTATAGTATCAATGGCACCGAACATTTACAACAAAATACCTAAAAGCTACAAGCAACTAAATTATTGTGAATTTAAAAATAAATTTAAGAAATTGTTAATTGAAAAATTCTATTATAGGATTGACGACTTTCTAAATGATAAATTTTAACTTTTTAATTGAATTTTTTTAATTATTATTAAAATTTATTAACGCAATCTCTTACCTAAATATAATTTTTTGACATTACTTCTAATAACTCAAGTATTATTTTAGTTACCTACACTGTCTCTGTTGCATGCCTTTTCTCACAATTTGTACACTGTAATCGGTAAAACATGTTGATACCTGCATACCTGTTTGTTAAATCTTATACCTACACTGTTTATGCAATTAACAATCTTTAAAGTTCTTTGACATTCAGGAAAGTGTGACTAATTGAATATGTAGTCATGTGGTAAACATGTCTATGAGATAATGCACAAGCCTTAACTTTTTTATGCTGTGAAATCAATCACAAGTTTTATTTACTGGCTTATCTTTTTGATGTTATTATTTACAAAATGCACCCAATCATAAAAATAACACATTCAATTGCATGAAATTTTGATATGACATACACAATAAATGAAAAACAACACAAAATCTATATAGTTATGTACCTTCAGTTGCTATTTGTTTCACCAAACATTCCTACTTCTTCTGTCCTAATAATAGTGAATAATTAGGTAAACAAGATATGAGATATATTTATTTACTTACTTCATGATCCTTATGCCTGGCCGGAGCACCCTCATCGAAATGCTCTCGCAAGCCATAAGCAGTCATGATATTGGTGAGTTTACGTCTGATCTCTGCTTCTTTCAACCCTTCTTTATCAGAGCCATCACTCTTCAGGCGCTTCAAGGTAAGCTCCTCCTTGTCTTGGATCATCAAATCACTGTATAGGGATTTAAGTTTCGGTTCTGTCAGACGCTGGAAGGCAGAGAAGATGGTGTTAGAAAGTTAGTAATGTCCCAAACCTATCCAAAAATCAGAGCACTAAAAATAAATTCTATAATGTTATCTACTCACATGTTGAGCTTTTGACCAGACGATGTTCAATTTATTAATTCTAAATGGTTTTTCCAGTTTTCTAAAATCAACACTTTCGCTCAGCTTTTTCCCATCATTGGAGCTACGAGAGTATTTGTTTTCACACGCTGTGTAACTAACAAATAAACAACACACGAATACTTTTAGCACGAGGGTCATTTTGAGAATTTTTTTCCTGCCCAATGTTGGAAACTCGGAATTAGATATCTTTGTGAGTTTTGAAATAATTTCCTTTACAAATCACCAAGAAAATTAAAATCGCTCAGTCGGCCGGCAAGCAAGCAACCATGAAAACCATGATGAAACTGTGAGTGAAGTGTGAGTGAATGTGAAACATCACATCATTCATTAGCCATGCAAGTAAAGTAAGCAACTTCTTATTTCATGGCTCGCTCGCTCGCTGTGTCTGTGCTGCCACAACTCTGCCAGTGTCCATGTCAAAGATACATAAACTATTGTAGTTAAAATGGAATTTTATTTTTAAGAAATCTTTTTGAATATTACCAATGATTTGTACCTAAGAAACCAACCTCAAGTTAGTGGGATGGGATGCTTGCACACAAAGAGTTAATAATAAGAACTGTACAAATCGGAAATTAAAGCTAATATAATACAGGATTAATCTTACCTATTGGATTTCACATAATAAAAAAAAATTAGGAGGGAAAAATATAAGGGTTAGTAAATATTTGAGGGGGAGTAGGACGCGAGATATCAGGGGGGAGGGTAAAGGTAAATCATATAGGGAAAAATTTAATTTAGAGGAATTGAAAAATATGTGGTCAATGGTTCCTTCTTCCAAACCGCACTCACACATAGAATGATCCATAATCCTACGTTGAGCCAAAAAAACTGGAGAACTGATGCAATGCAATGCAGCCATGAAAGTAAGTACGTCGACGGCTTTTAGGACAGAATTGGCCATGAATTGGCAAATAAATGCTACCAACTACCCAGTGGCGTAGCGTGTCTTGGCGGGGCCCCGTATAAAAATTTGTTTGGGGGCCCTTATTAAGGGTAAAGTTTTCTCATAAAAGAAATAAATGTTTGCCTAAAATTAAAAGAAATATTTATTCATCTTAATTATTTAATTATTATACAGTTGAGCTACCTGTAGATTGTTTGCAACAGTCTGCAGTTAGCTCAATTGTTTCAATTGTAAATAATAATTATATTATAATTTTCTTTGTGAATAAAAGCTTCTGCCATTATTATATATATTTATATATATACAGGGTGTTTGGTGGAGGGTTAGACAAACTCGGTGGGTGTGTAGGTGGACCTATTTGTGAAATATAAATTGAAGGAAAAGACCCTCACTGTTTTAAATTTTTTTTTAATCCTGTTTTTTGTATTTTTTTAAGATTTTCCGAAATTTTACCTCTCTACCCCTAGAACTTTTTTTTGGAACGTGTTTTCTAGTAAATTTTTTAATTTCTTTTGGTCTCAGATGTATCCTTCGTCTTTTGAAGGCATTATTTATTTGAAAGAACGTGTAAATAATTAGTTATAAGCTCTCATAGTTAAAAAAAGTAAAAAAAATAAGCAAGAAGGACAACTTTGCATCGTTTAAAAAAAAAAAATTAATAGCGATCGAGAAATTCAAATACTTTTAAAAACTTCTCCAAACATCGTTTATTACAACGGTATACCACATGTAGCCGAACAGTCTAAGCTTGTCAAAAATTAGCACTTCTACCTAGGTATCCGACTAATTCGAAGATTCGAAATTCGAAATCAGAATTTCGAATTGAAATCAATATTTGTAATCGTTAAATTTCGTTCTTATTTTGATAAACTGTTTGTTGTTCTGTTTTGTTATCGTTGTTTTTGTCACAATGGCGGAATTCAGCATTGAACAATACGCTGAAATTATTTTTGCGTACGGTCGATGCGATGGAAATACACGTGCAGCACAGAGACTGTACAGAGCTTGGAGCTTAGAACGCTTGGAGTATGGCTTCGTCCACACCAACATGCTGCTGCGTTGCACTAACTCGTGGTTCTCGAAGAGTTAAGTTTCCCGAAGTTTCTCGAAGTCGCCGAAAGATATTAGAAAATGTGCTATGGTGTATGGAACACGTCTTTTGGGATGCAACTCTCTGTACAGTATCTGTGCTGCACGTGTATTTCCATCGCATCGACCGTACGCATAAATAATATCAGCGTATTCTTCAATGCTGAATTCCGCCATTGTGACAAAAACAACGATAACAAAACAGAACAACAAACAGTTTATCAAAACATAACAAATAACCAAAATAAGAACGAAATTTAACGATTACAAATATTGATTCGAATTCGAAATTCTGATTTCGAATTTCGAATCTTCGAATTAGTCGGATACCTAGGTATGATAAAAAAAGGTTTTTTTTTTTAAATTAATTTAGCTTTCCTACCTTTGTATCAGAAATAGGGAAGTGATATTTGAACCAAAATTGTTTTAATACAATGTTTTGTACTTAGCGTTTTTACTCCCATTTTACCTATAAGTGCTAATTTTTGACAAGTTTATAGACTGTTCGGCTACATGTGGTATACCGTTGTAATAAGCGATGTTTAGAGAAGTTTTTAAAAGTATTTGAACTTCTCGATCGCTATAATTTTTTTTTTAAACGATGCAAAGTTGTCCTTCTTGATTTTTTTTTTACTTTTTTTAATTTTAAGAGCTTATAACTAATTATTTACCCGTTCTTTCAAATAAATAATGCCTTCAAAAGATGTAGAATACATCTGAGACCAAAAGCAATTAAAAATTTACTAGAAAACACGTTCCAAAAAAAAGTTCTAGGGGTAGAGAGGTAAAATTTCGGAAAATCTTAAAAAAATACAAAAAACAGGATTAAAAAAAATTTAAAACAGTTAGGGTCTTTTCCTTCAATTTGTATTTCACAAATAGGTCCACCTACACACCCACCGAGTTTGTCTAACCCTCCACCAAACACCCTGTATATATATCTATCTGTCACTTTTTCCAAAATTTTTACAAACAATTCAAATATAGTTACACTTTCCTTGCCTTTTTTTCGGCAAACTGATTTATTAAATCAATAATAGCTGATGATGACTTTAGTTTTTATAAAGTGCCTTCAAGGACAATAGTGACAGGTCTGACAGGCGTTCATGTCCCATCGAACAAAAAGTTATTTATAAAACCGATAATTTTTTTACTTTTGTCATTTCTGAAATAAATAAAAAATTGAGAAGTTTTTATTAATTTTTGCTTACGCACATCGGGGGCCCCCGTGGCCCGGGGGCCCCGTATAATTGATACGGCAGCTACGGCGGTAGCTACGCCCCTGCAACTACCATTACATATATTTTTTATACAAATCTTACATGTACACTTTGTATGTAGGTAGTACCTACTAAAACCCGTTCTACGCTGTCCACTCTAACCTCCTTGAAAGACTGCAAAAGCAATATTTTTTTTTTTTTTTTTTTTTTATAATAATAAATGTTTATTCACAAAAGGTAGGTTTACAAAGTTTGTACTTATAGACTATTTTAATTAATATCCTGATATAATTTCTTTACCACCTGTCCTATGCTAACAATCTCTGTCGTTTTCTAGATTCCTACCAATATAGACTTCGACACTTTAAGTTCTTCTAGTCGTCTCTGTTACCGAAAAACGTTTAACATTCCTCAGTGCCACTCAGTGGCGAATTTAGACATTTTCAAGGTATAGGCTGTAAAATTTTTGCCGCCCTTGCCTTGCCTACAAGTGTCATGTCCTAGGAGGATTATTTTAAAATCCAATAATTTCGTTCAAATTGCATGAGAAATAGTTTTTGGGTATTGTTCTGATGTTATGAAAGCTCAATCATGACTCATGTACGATTAATAAGGCGGTATAATGTGTGCTGCTAACACAATGATATCGGTACATTAATTCGGCAAACTTTAAATAGTTATTTGTTATACAAGAGTGAAAAGTTGCTTTTTAACCGCGTGCTCAATTTGACGACCTCTGTGGCGCAGCGGGCGAAGGTCTGCCTGCGATGCAGGAGGTTGCGGGTTCGATTCCCGCCTCGGGACAAATGTTTGTACTACCTGCAGATATATGTTCCGGGTGTTCTGGACGTTTTCTATGTATATTAACACATATCTATCTATTTAGTGTATTGTATAAAGTATATCAGTTATCTAGAACCCATAACACAAGCTCTGCTTAGTGGCTTTGGGGCTAGATAATGCTGTGTGAATTGTCCAGCATTATATATTTATTTGTTTATTATTATATATGAATTCATCAGCTCTTTCAGTACTTGCATTGATTAAATTAAATATCTTCATACCACGTTCAACCGGTCAAGTAATGTGTATACTCACTGTAATGAAAACAACGTGTATTGTTGTCAGCTCTGAAAAGAAACGGCTAGATTATGGTCATTAACAGATATAGTTGGTATCACTCAAATCACAGTTTTTTTGACTTTGACAATCACACTTAAGAAAGCACTTGATTGGGGAGTCAAATCTGTTTGGTGCTGTTTTGAAATTGGCTTTTATGAGTTTTGACAGTGACAATGACATTCACGATGAAGTTTGATGTTTGGTTTTGGTTTGATAATTGTAGGGATGGGCACTGTCTGGCTTTGATAACTGTAGTAAAATAATAGGTTTGAAATCGCCGGTGAAAAATTAATAATCCTCCTAAGAACAATTAGCACGAAACTCACAAGATGCTTGTTTTGAGAGGGAGGAGGAGAAGGAACTAATGAATGATCTGCAGAAATTTGTTCCGTTGGTCTGGGTGTTTTCTATGTATAGTTAAAAATATCTATCTATGTAGTGTATTGTATTAAGTAGGTATATCAGTTATCTAGTACCCATAACACAAGCTCTGCTTAGCTTGGGGCTAAATAATGCTGTGTGAATAGTCCAGCATTATTTATTATTATCTGACTGATTTATAAATTTCTTGTAGTAAAAAACAGGCTACGTTATTTCTGCGTGTTATGTGGTAGATTATTTTAATTTATCTAGTTATATTATACAATTGCCGTGGGGCAAGGCCAGATAGTAAGCAGATTCATGGTATAATTAGTAAGCATTCATAGTAAGCAAAAGCTAGCTTCTGCTTACTATGAACGAATTTAAAATTTATCGTAATAAACTTTTTAAATAAAATTATGAAAAAATTGATGGCTTGTATTTGTCTCTAAAATTCGCAGCGTCAAGCTAGTGTTTCTCGTTATACGAAAAAACTCGAAAAAATAGTTATATAGGTACCGTAAATCATACAAATATGGTGCAAAATTACGCAATCTGAACTTTGTTGGTCTGTATCCCTTAAAGTTTTTATTAAATAGTAAAAGAAAAGTAAACAATTGTAGTTAATAGACGTCGTCAGTCATGTCATTCGTCCATTCGTCACTTTGGACCATTCTTGCCTATGCTTCCTTTATTAAAGTCCAGTTTAGAAATGAGGCATAAAACGTAGGGATGTCACAGATGACTACTGTTGGGTACCTAAATTGATTCTTTGGTCTAGCACCTTGATCTTCATAAAACAAGATCCGTCATGAGCGAGTGTAACTTGCACGCTGAGGGTTTTGAACGTTTGTCGATTATACATAATAATATTATGTACTAAAGGACCGGTTAGAGACATCGCTATTTGATGAATACCTACCTACAAATAATAGGTACCTACCAAACTACATTTTAGATGGATCGCTCTGCATAGCTTTTAGCATAGCATTTACTTCGGAGATTAGGACAATTTATTGACTATATTCAATATATTTAAAAAAGTGTGTACTTTACAGAAATTTCAAAAACTGTTTTGTAATGTACAAACCAGTACTTTTCATTTGATACTCCACTCGGTGAGGTAGCCCCCCCCCCCCCTCTTGCAAATTATTCCACCCATTTTTGACCATATTTTAAAAAGTGTAAGTTTCACACAAAATATCTTTATTTAATTCCTGCAAAATATAGATCCATATCCACAAATGATACATACATTTCGGTTGGATCGCTTTCCAGTCTTCGGAGATAGGGTGGAAAAGTATTTTTTCGAGATTGTTCGAAATATTTCGAAAAGCTGGGAAAATAAAACCTACAGGAATTTCCAAAACTTTTTTGAAATGTTCATACTGATACGCGACACAAGACGCGCTTGAAAATCGCGGCTGTGTGGTGGAGGCTTTAAGATAAGATCCCACCAGTGCTAATCATTAATTCTGCATTCGCCAGTTAGCGGTGTGATTTCCTTGACCTATTGTCAATAACGTTATGCTATGCACTGCTTTTCTTGATTTCAATTCACAAGCTCACTCACATCACTAGTCAGTCAGGTCTTCTGTTTCGTGAGGACTACTGTTTGTGCTTTGTGTTTGATTTTATTGCCATATCCTACGGAAATAGCACCACTACTGGTTGCTCGATTGTATTGCATTGTATTCGTAAACTGAGTAAATAATTCGTATTGCATTGTGGCGAATTTTATTTACACAAAATCGCACTGCTAATGCAAGTGACCCCAACGCAACGCCTACTGTTTCTATGGAATCTCAGATAGCGCAATGATATTGTTTATGGGATTGGAATAGCTCCCCACCTGAGACAGTGCATCTGTGGGCACGGACGGGCACGTACGATCTGGTACTTTCTCCCGCTGATGCGTCGTGACTCGTGTTACTCAATAGTGCATGGACTGGTCCGATGTCGGTAGTTCGGTAGCGTGAGTTAAGGCAGTCGTCGGTCGCGTGAAGTAGCGAGCGGTTGTTCGGATAGTGTTATGAGTGCGTAGTGATGGTGGACCGGGATCGCGAGGGTATGCGGCGCGGCAGCGGCGGCGGCTGTGGCTGGGGCGGCGGCGTGCTGGGCCGCTGGTCTCTGCGCCGCCTGCTGCTCGATAGTCCGCTCGTCGGACGCCGGCTGGCACATACAGGTACCCACTGCTCTAAACCATAACTCAACTCTCTCCATTGTCATCTGCTGTTTAGGGACAGCTCAACAGCTGAATAAACATGACATTTGCAAAGAGTTTCAGCAACAAAGAGATTTGTTTCGAAGCTAGCTCTTTCAATATTTATTTTAATGTTGTATGAACAATCTGTATAGTGGTTGTAAATGACCTGTTTTCATGAGCCATCAAACATGACTGTAGCTGGAAGATAATCTTTGTTTATCAAAACCTTAAACTCATTAATTTGTTGACTCATTTGCAAACCTTATCTTGCCCTGACAAAACAAATAACTGCATCCCACCACATCATTATTTATCAAAGAACTGATAATATTTTATTTAATCTAGGTATAAAAAGTATTTGTTACATAAAAATAAGCCTAAAAAATGCCCTTAGGCTTTAAATTTTGTATGAAAATATATTATAAAAGAAAACTTGGCAACCAACAATACACCTTTTGAACAAATTAAGACAAAAAACCTCTTCAATTCATTATGTTTATATTATAAGTAAATATTTTTTCTTCGATCATTGAACTGAATAGAACATCCATAAATACATTTGTGTTTGGTTGAATCATCTCATCTGCATAGAATTTTTTCTATGCACATTTCCTAAAATATGATAAACAATATGCCTACTTGTTGCCCTCATGAATTCTTCAATTGGCGTTTAAGTTGCTCCATCAATACCACTTTGAAACAGGTCTGTTTCATGAATAGCTTTAGTTATGTAGGTTGATACTGGTTTGGTTATTTTAATTAAAAAAAATAATAATTTTAAATCACTTTATGGAAAAATAATAGTTACTTATAGCACATAAAGTTAATTATAAATAGTATTTTGGTTGATATTTCCCATGCCCTAAATACTGTTCTGTTCACCTCATCTTTTGTTCCTTAACCCCCAATGCAGAAAGAGAGGGGTGTTATTAGTTTAACGTGTCTGTCTGTTGTATTGTGGCTCCCAAAAGGATGAACCGATATTCGTTTAGTTTTTTTGTGTGTTTGTGCCATGTTTCATGAAAATAGTCAGGGGGGTTTAAATTTTTGAATTTTGCTCTTGTTTATCATTTTTATTTTCTTCCATTTTCCTTTTACTTTCCACTATTAAACATTCCAATCATCCAATGAGTATTCATTAGAAGTCATCATGAGTGTCAATGCAATTATTATTTATTTTCTGAAAATAGGTCAATGTTGTGACTTTGACTGTCTTCAAACATTTAACAGCCTTAGAAGTTTTTAAGAATGTTGCCAATCAATTGGATATGATTGTTTTGAATGGAGCTCTATAGCTTCTAATTTATGCTGATTAATATTTCATTCTGTGCCATATAAAGATTGTGGTTGTGGGAGGCCCTTTCAAGTTTGCAGCAACTTAATAATAAAACTTTTAAATCCATCATGAACTTTTGAACGCCACAGTCACCTAACCAGCACTTTGATCACTTTGTGCCTTGGCGTAGAGGACACAGGAATGCATTTGTGGTGTGGCACTCAAAAGGTTAACAGTAAAGTCATTTACAACGGGATACGTAACATGATTTGAGTTTTGAGCTTTCCAATATTTCAGGACAGTTTCTTACAATTTTATGTCAAATTTTATTGGCAGACAGACCAATCTTATTTTTTTTTTTAATGTTCTTTTACCACCGGTTTCAATAACTGACACAACTCGATCATTCATGGTAAATATCCCATTGTATATGACCTTAACTTAATAATAATAAGTTTATTGAGCAAAAGACAAGCATAATCAGATCACAGTGGAGAATGGAGAAATTAATATTATTTTACAAAGAAATTACAATTGGAGATGGACTAGCTTGATATATAAAAATTATGTTCTGTTGTATCTAATATATTGTGTCGATAAGACCGCCAATTGTCACTTAGATTATAATTATTTCTTTTTAAATTGTTTCTTAGTTTTAAGTGTGCAATAAAAGTATTTTCTATCTATCTATCTATCTATCTACACTAAGTCAGAGACTTGTGCTGTAGATACCACATCCTTTCCAGGTAAGTTTTCTCATATTTCAGCCATCGATTAGAGTTAGCTGACTTAAAGTGAGCTGTAGTTTCTTCTAGGACCTTCAAACTACTTAAATATTCTTGTTCTATTGAACCTAAAATGCTTAGGTAAATTGTGTCTTTTAACAGTCAAGAAATCAACTCGAAAGATTTGTTGTTCAACCCACAGGCAGGTAAGTAGGTACTTAAACAAAACATGTTTTAATAAGTTTTTTATTGATTAAGCTGACTTTTTATGAGGGGTAATGTTTTGTGTGTCAGCTTATCATTTATGTTGTTCTGTCTTTAACTACATGTGTACCCATTATGTCAGACAATAAACAAAGCTTGAGAAGTAAACCTTTTTGATTGTACTTATTAAGGCTGAACGAGTCGCTCATGTGTCATCACGCTGTTTGATGTTGACCAACCAAAACTAATAATAATATCAATTAAATCTCGTCATTATCTAGGTCTGTACGCACGCACCCGAAACCGTAAAAAAATAAATAATAAAAAAAATACAAGCTTCTAAACTTTCGTATTTAACACCGATTTTAGCCCAACTTTGGGCGAAAATAAATAACATACGGAGAAAGAAAACTCTAAAATAAAGCCCGTACAGACATATTACCTAGTTTAGTTATTCAAAAGTTTCAACTTTTGAATTTGAATAAATTTATTTTGAAAAGATACACTCAATAGTTTTTCTATAATAAAATAACCCTTGTGCTAAAAGTCTTTTTCCATTTTTTTGCGCGACCGTTTTACGTAAATATATAATACGCCTTTCATCAAGCGCGCGAGAATATCTTTTATGTCAGATGAGATGGCATACATTTAGGCCACGCCCGCTGAATAGTTGGATCGGACGACCCGTGCAGCCTTAACTAAGTACATCTCGTACCTCTAGGTAGGTATAAGATATACTACTGAGTACTTATTCAGAAGTAATTAGTGATCATGATCAGTTTGAATCTTCATATTATTGAGTTTCTCTTACGCATGATCTCTGGTCCTTTCTGTGCTATTGGCCTCCGAAGCCAATAGCACAGAAGTCCCTGCTAGAGTTTTATACCAATCTACTATGTGTAGCCCTCATCTATAGAAAAACTATCACTCACAATCATCGCCTATTATAAATTATCATCAGGTTTCATCATCCCACTTTAGGGCGAGGGCCACTCTATTCCCCTTCCACACCATGCATGCATGCAGTCTATTGCTTTTGTAGCACGCATACGCCATTGCATGTGCCTCCCACTAACAAGGGGGCGGTTTGTCATAGTCACCACTCTTGGCAGGCAGATGTATAAAAATTTATGATTGTGATTGTAGTGTATATGTTAAAAGTACTCAAAGGAGGATCTATACATATACTAGAGACTAGACCATAACTGCTTGATGACCCTCACTAGAGCATAAGTGACAAGAGTAAACCTTTTAGTTTTTAATGGGTTTGATACCCGGCTTGGGACAAATGTTTGTACCATCTGCAAATATTTGTTCCCGGTGTTCTGGGTATTTTCTATATATGATAAAAATATCTATCTATGTAATGTATTGTTAACACAAGCTCTGCTTAACTTGGGGCTAGATACTTAATCCTGTGTGGATTGTCCAGCATTATTTATAATTATTATTGTATTATGAATATCAGTCATCTAGTACCCTTAACACAAGCTCTGCTTAGCTTAGGGCTAGATGATGCTGTGTGGATTGTCCAGCATTATTTATTTATAAGTAATTAATTACTATAAATTTCTAATTTTCACCGTACCTACCTATAAATAATATACACTTGTAGAACTTGTAAGTCTGATGATTCAACATGAATGTAAACTCTCCTATGCCGTAAAAGATAATCTATTCAGAAACGTAATATTTTATCTTTACAACAACATGTCTGTGATACTGATAAATAAATACGCGTAAATACATACATAAGTAAGTACATACAATACAGATTGCTCAGTACGCATTGTGCTGGTTTATGTCATGTTGCAACATTTGCAGCAGACGTTATTTTGTTGTGAGATTTTGCAATTTTAATTCAATGAAGAGTTCACGTACGAAATGTAGTAGATGCTACCACAATATTGTTTAACACGTTTCACTGTCGTCACCGACACACATGGACGACTTCTATCAGCTGCAGCTTCGTTAGTTCGGATCCGTGCCCACTCGGCCCGCTTAGACTCGACCCGAAAAATAATACCAAATGTTTTACTACTAATTTTGTGCATTTGTACAGTCAGGCCAGTGATATTTCAATTGTAAATAACTTTATTATACTCACATAGAGTATTTAATATTTCTTACGCAGTCTCCTCTAGCCTGATTTGTAACCGACTTCCAAAAAAGGAGGAGGTGCTATGTGTTCGGCTTTATGTATTTTAAATTTTTTATGTACTTTTGTTCGTCGATTTCTCTGTCAATTAATATGAACGGGTTTGGAAAAATCTATCGCTATTTTGAAGAGAATACAATACAATACAACTACTCTTTATTGCATACGATAGAAGAAAACAAAAAAGAGAAACTCAAACAAAAATAGTTGCACAATGGGCGGTTATCGCTAAAAGCGATTTCTTCCAAGCAACCTTTGGATGGACACGTAACTATTGTACAGGACGGTGGCGTTTTACAGACTCCTATACAGTATAGGGAACTTAAGTATTTATAAATGTAAATCCTAAATACTAAGTAGGTATAGACTATGGGGCGGTGATGGCCAATTCCGAAACCACGAGAGTTAGAGAAAAGTCGTGAAAGGAGTCACGCCCTCGATTTAAAAGAAAATAAGAACTACATTTTAGTTTTTTTTTTAAACCTTTTATTTTTGGCGGAAATCGACACTAATGATTTTTATTTTAAGAATAAAAAATATACTTATTATTAAAACAATTTGTAACAAACAACAATTTATAAATATTGTTTTGTTACATTTAAAATGATGATAAAAGATACCTACTAAAGTTAATTTAAATTCTGAAAATAAATAAAAAGATGATTTATTATGACATTTTCAACTGTTTTTAGGGTTCTGTATCTCAATAGGAAAAAAGGAACCCTTATAGGATCACTTTGTTGTCCGTCTGTCTGTCTGTCCGTCTGTCAACTCCCTATTCTCAGGAACGCGTGGAGGTATCGAGATGAAATTAACATCAAATACTCAAGTCCGTAACCTCTTGGAGCCCCAATATAAATAAAACTTCTAAGTCAACGCAATCAAAAGTTACAGGATTTTTCCAAAGGAATCACACGAACACAACATAACTAATTTTACTTCACATGTAGGCAGGGCTTGAAAGCGGTATAGGTATAGGGTTAAGCTACCGGTAAAAAATTACGGTACCGTTTTGATTTAAGGTAGACCTATACCGGTATACAATAACGGTATTGGTACAGGTATAAAATAACGGTACCATTATTTTAAGGGTACCGGTAGCTACCTGTATTTTTCTGGTACCGTAACGTAATTCATTTCGGTACCGAAAAACGCGTGAGTAAACGACGCTAGTGCTCTGTTTACAGTTCGCTCGATAGGAATGCCACTTGCCTTGTCGAACGAGGTTTCACTCTAACACACTTCTTAATACACAGCTATGACGTCGCGGTCGTTCTTATATTCGTCAATTCGGCTTCTTTCCTTGTAAAAGGGAAGCATGGGGAGAATGCGAAAATATGCTTTTTATTGTTTCTTTTCATTCAGCGTGGAGACTAGATTGTCTACACTAATTAAAAATATTAGCGTTATAAGTGCATTTTTGCATTACAGCTAAATGCTGAATTTACTCCTTTTGTCTAAGTTTATTAGTTTTAATTAAGTAGTACGTATATTTTTGTTTTGTGTATTTTCTAAATTAAGGCAATAAATGATTTTCTATTCTATTCTATTCTAATTTAATACGTACTAATAATAATTTTCAAACATTTTAAGCAGTGCCTTTTTTTGATTTCATGAAGGTCAACGACCTGTATTGCCAAGATATCTGGCATCTGATTTTCTTATAACTGTTTGGTCCCTGACTGTGACAAGGCATTTTCACACAAGAAAAACATTTTTTTTTTCATACAAGAAAAACATTATTTTATACCGGTATACATACTGGTACCGGTATAAATACCGGTATACATACCGGTACCGGTATAAATACCGGTATACATACTGGTACCGATATAAATACCAGTATACATACTGGTACCGGTATTATCCAGTAATAATACCGGTATGTATACCGGTATTTATACGGGTACCGGTATGTATTGCGGTATTAATACCGGTATGTATACCGGTATTTATACCGGTATGTTATCCAGTAATAATACCGGTATTTATACCGGTATGTTTATAAATACCGGTACCGGTATGCATACCGGCATTTTTACTGGTACCGGTATGTATTCCAGTATTTATACCGATACTGATTTGTGTACCGGTACTTATACCGGTACCGGTATGTATACCGGTATTTATACCGGTATGACTTTCAGTAATAATACCGGTGTTTATACCGTTATTTATACCGGTATGTTTTATAAATACCGGTTTTATTATCGCTATACATACCGGTGTAAATACCGGTATACATACCGGTATTATTACTGCAATACATACCGGTATAAATGCCGGTATATATACCGGTACCCGTATAAATACCGATATACATACCGGTACCAGTATAAATAGCGGTATGTATACCGGTACCGGTATGTATTCCGGTATTTATACCGGTACCGATATGTATACCGACCGGTACCGGTATGCATACCGGCATTTTTACTGGTACCGGTATGTATTCCAGTATTTATACCGATACCGATTTGTGTACCGGTACTTATACCGGTACCGGTATGTATACCGGTATTTATACCGGTATGATTTTCAGTAATAATACCGGTATTTATACCAGTATGTTTTATAAATACCGGTTTTATTATCGCAATACATACCGGTGTAAATACCGGTATACATACCGGTACCAGTATAAATAGCGGTATGTATACCGGTACCGGTATGTATTCCGGTATTTATACCGGTACCGATATGTATACCGGTATTTGTACCGGTGCCGGTATGTATACCGGTATTCATACCATTATCGCAATACATACCCCCATAAATCAGTTCCCATGGGATAAAAATCACCTTTAAACGTTTCCATAGAAACAACGCGTGCAAAGCCGCGGGCATAAACTAGTAGTAAATAAACGCAGCCCGCCGCCGCCGCCGCGCCGGCGTGGCCAGTGCGCGGTGTGGCCCTGTGCGTGCAACGCAGTGAGGGATGTGGATATTTCGACCACGGCGGCCAGTCTCATCGACCAAGATGCGCAGGACATATTATAGTGCACAAGTGTGTGCGCAAACATAGGTGCACTCTCTATGCCCTCACTCTCATAATCCGATAGGACGGCAGACCGACACGGCCGGGGAGAGGTCAAGCGATAGACCAACGGCTTAAGCCGTCTAACACCGCCAACTTGCTAGAAAAGACCCAATAATACAAATCTTGGCCCGGCCCGGGATTTGAACACGGGACCTCATTTTCAGCGGTTGAACAAGCGACCACTAGACCAACGAGGCAGTCGGATAAAAGTAAATGTCCTGCCACAGAAATAATAGATAGACCTACATTTACTCTACGTTTATTCCAAAATGTTTAAAAATAAATGTCCATCCGTGCGAAGCCGGGTCGGGCCGCTAGTTATTAAATATAATTGCAACTTGGCTCAGCTAAGCAAACGGTTATACGAAATAAAACTTCGAAACGCACGAGTCACACGACTGTCCGGTCTCACTCGCTCGACTAGAACGGAACTGGCTCGATAGAATCTGCAGCTGAGCCGAGAGCTATTTATAGTTTTCTCATTTCGGTACTCTTATTTTAAAATTACGCTACTGCTAAAAATAAAGCTATCGCTATTTTTCGGTATCGGAACATAACGGTACCGTTATATAAGGATATCGTAATATAAAGGTATGACGTCATACCGTTAACCTTTTCATACCGGTATTTTCCGGTTATTCAAGCCCTGCATGTAGGTACTAAGTTCTCTTTAGTCTTTTTTAGTCCTTGGTTGAACCTTGGTCCGGTTGACATTGCCAATTCCTTAGCATGCCTCACGTTATGTGGTATATGAAATGTTGCATTGCATGTGATCCCCATGCATGTAATTTAAGCACTGCATGCAATGCCGGTTAATGCCATAGGAACTAGGAATTAATAGTCTCTTGGTCAAGTCAAGGTCGAGATGGCATGCTAGTCTGTGGGTAGAAGCCAGTAGGTTTTAATTCAATAAAAAATATATTTATTGGAACAAAGTTCAAATTCAAATTTATTTGTTCTTAAAGATATCAGGTATACAATTTCAGGTCTTATAAATAAGTTGGTATTAGATTTACTGCATCTTACCCTAGCTAGGGGCGTATGAATATGTCTAGGTTTGAGCGGGTTCTACTAATTTAGCTACCTAGGTATTAATAATCACAGACATATTATGTAGTTATAAGAAGTTATTACAGTTTCAATTCAATGTCCAAAAATAATGCACTGTAAAGTGTCTTACAAACCTCCATATTCAATCTAATATCCAAAATGTTTACAAATTAACTACCTACAATTTAAATAATACAGAGAAACATGAAATTGTGTGAAAACGATAATGCGCGCAATAGTGATATCCTCCGAATGGAAGATTATAAATAAATAAATAATGCTGGACAATTCACACAGCATTATCTAGCCCCAAGCTAAGCAGAGCTTGTGTTATGGGTACTAGATAACTGATATACTCAATACAATACACTACATAGAGATAATTTTTTTATTATACATAGAAAACACCCCGACCAACGGAACAAGTTTCTGCAGATCGTACACAAATTTGATTATAGAGTTACATAAGTGACTAGTGTAGTGACCTAGGTATTTGAGATGCCGAAACGTAAGACTAGTAAAAGTAATACAATAGCAATGACAACAGAAAAATATAGTAGAAGTAAAACAGTTGACAAAGCACTTGACTAAAATATGGGTAGAGGTAAATCACCTCTTGAGGTACGCTGTCTATTTAATTAACAAAGATACGACACGTACTAGATGTAGGAACATGGTAGAAAGTTGAAGTAATAGGGTATGTTTGTGGATCAAGGATTAGACAAAGGGTGATAGGGATTACGGCACATGACATCAATAAATAAATAAATAATGCTGGACAATTCACACAGCATTATCTAGCCCCAAGCTAAGCAGAGCTTGTGTTATGGGTACTAGATAACTGATATACTTAATACAATACAATACATAGATAAAATTTTTTTATTATACATAGAAAACACCCAGACCAACGGAACGAACTTCTGCAGATCGTACACAAATTGTTCCGAGGCGGGAATCGAACCCGCAACCTCCTGCGTCGCAGGCGGACCTTCGCCCGCTGCGCCACGGAGGTCGTCAATGGTAGAAGCAACATTATTTTCCCTATTCCTTCCGTGTTAACATTATGCATTATGTCAATGCTAAACTATCGTGCCCTTACTGATTGATAAGTAAGTGTTAAAACATCCATTGTTCGAAACTATTGTGAAAGAACTAATACAAACGCTTTGTATTTTTTATCCATACGGAATGTTCTATTGTATCAACTCAACTAGGAGTAAGATAACTTGATACTACCCCTTTATTACCTTTTTAAATTCTTAAATTCTTATTTTGTAATCACAGTGTATTGGAAAATAAAGCTCTTTTATTTTCATTTTATTTACGGAATGTTCTGTCTAGACCTTCACTGCACAATTCCATGTCATGGCGACCTTTTGTTTTCAAGGATGCATTCTGGCGCGGTCCATCCAATTTGGTTTGTTCGCCCATACCGGTTTTAGCGATCCCTAGTCCAATCTGTTTACTTCACGCTCGATGAGCCAAATAGCTCGTCGCTCCTAGTTTGTAGGAATTTTGGTAACCTGAATATTTCCTGTGAAATTTATTTTAGCAACAAATTTTTCAAATCTTTACTAAACTGTTGAGATTAAGATGAAACACTTCAATTTAAAAATTAATTTAAAAATATAGAGAATTTAATGCAAAGATAAATAATTTCTAGATTGTTGTGTTGTCTCCAATCTGTCCTATCTTGTATGCTAAACAAGATGTTTGAGAAATCGTTCCTGTAACCGAATGAAATAACAAAATGGCGATTGCGAAACCAACATCTGCATACTCGGTGCGCTTGCGACTCCTAATCTAAACAATCATTGTGTAGATATTACGCATTCGACCAATGCCATCGGATGTGCGCTAAGTTGAATAGTTAAAACAGTGAAATCCGACCGGAGTCTTATGGTGAACGCGCACTTGTCCGCGCCTCACTCGCCGCACGCGCCGCCGCCGCTGTCATCGCATTTTATAAATCTGTATATGATATAGTATGCAACAATCCGCGTCGAACGATCCGCATTTTAGTAAAATCTTGTAAGTATACGGATTCCATCAAAAAAATGCGATGATTACGGCGCGTGCGACGCGGGCAGTGCAACAGTATCTCTGTTTAGAACTGACGTATTCATCATTTTCGACTTTAGAATTCCATAGAACACGTCAGTTCTAAACAGAGATACTGTTCGGAGTTCGTTGCTTGCGGCATGTCCGATGCGGACATGTGCGCGAGGGTATGAGGAAATTCGATGACTGCGGCGAGTGGTTCTGCGGCACGGACAGGTGCGCGGTCGCCTTTACGCTGAACGGCTAACTTCGCGGCTGTGCCCGAGTTGAAATGCAGGGCCGAGCTCCAACTATGCAGTAGAGCTCAAGGTGACGTCGCTGCTGTCTATAGGATCTCTAGATATTTGAACTAAAAGTAGAGTCTGTTTTCCGTTTAGAATACAATCTTGGAGTCTTCAAATCCAGGAATAAGTTCCTTTGGGAAAGCGTGCTCCATCTTAGGCCACATCTTCACTTACTTAAGTGAGGTGGTGTGGTCAAACGCCCATTACCCACCGTTTTGACCATTACCAATAAAAAAATACACTTCAAAACTTAGGTATACATACGGTGTTCAAATCTGGAAAATAATTCTAACCGTAACAATAATTAAAAATGAAGGCAACATATTTAGGTCCATTACAATGCCGATTTTATCGAAATTAAGTAGGTAATCAAAATTCAACACACCTATTCAGCGAAAAGTAATTCCAATAAAACTAAAGAATGTGGCTAACAAACCACGCATGTTGATACTTGCAACACATTTAATTTGTTGATTTCGTGCCTTATTGGCATTCGTATTAGGTAACAATTGGACCATGTCGTAGCCACACGATTATACTTTATGTAACGCGGTGTTTTAAGATCTAGGTGCTTTCCTCAATTACCATTCAGAATTGATAAGATTAGAAGACTAGCTTTATGCAATCGGTTTTCAACTGAACAACGAGGATTAATGATTATCTTAAGTAATTCAGTCGTTTAGTAAGTTAACTATAAAACTTGCTAACATTACTTACATAATTAATAAACTATTACTAGTCTCTGGGATACCACTGAAGGGCAAAAGCCTCCCTTTCCTCTTTCAATTTATCTCTGTTGACTACCAGTTCTGGTCACTCTTTGAAGTATGTTTCCAACTCGTCCTTCCAACGACGCCTGGGCTTTCCTCATTACGTTTTTACCTGACCCTTTTTTACGTAATGTTCAAGAAAAATATTTTGTAATCCTAGGAATACCTTGGCTTACAATAACTGACAGCCTGAACTTTTGGGTGCAGGGACAAAAAATACACCAACTCAAGCCTTGATCAGTAACGCATTCACTGCGGCGGAACCCGCAGCAGGGCCGCAGCGGGCCGAAGAGAAAGTCATCCATGAGCCTCGGTGGCTATGATAGTGTTAATTGCAAAAGTCATTGAAAAGCACCAGTCAGGTCAGGCCGTGCCAATCATCCGCCAATGAAATATGTTTTGATTTGTAAATCTATTGCAAAACTGCGTTGCCTAATAGGAAAGGATTTTAAACGGACTTTGTAACAAGAACAAAACTAACAATTTAAAAAAACCCCCGACAGATTTTCATGAAACATGGCTAAGAACACTCCGGATAAAATTATCTGTGACACAAAAAAACTAAACGAAAATCGGTTTATCCGTTTGGGAGTTACGATACCAAAGACAGATACACAGACAGACACGTTAAACTTATAGTAGATAGATAATACTTTATTCATCACCTTAAAAATAAAACTAATTTTACATATAAACTAGAGAACAGTAATGGAACTGGCGGCCTTATCGCTTAAAGCGATTTCTTCCAGGCAACCAAAACGATGGGAGAAAAATACAGGATGGCGGTGCAACTTAACATTAATCTAAACTATTAATACTAATACACATAATACCTACTAAACTAATACACTAATACATACAAAATTATAATTATACTTAGTAACTATAGTGAACATGCTAACTAGTGTGACGTGACATTCAAAAAGTAATTAAAAACTTTCCTTTTAAAAGTGTGAGGTGATGTGGACTTCTTAATATCCAATGGCAAATCGTTCCAAAGTCTGACAGCTTGAGCAGTGAAAGAGTCGCTGTAAAAAGATGTTCTCTGTACTGGAGATGCGAGGAGCAGAGTATCCGATGACCTTAGAGAGAGACCGTGAGAAGAATGTAGAAACTGAAATCTCTCCTTAAGATAGGACGGGGAAAGGGGGTTGAAAAGTATAGAGAAAAGCAGAGACAGAATATGCAGGTTACGGCGCTGGCGAATAGGGAGCCATTTGAGCTGGGCTCGGTAGGCAGACACATGGTCGTACTTACGGAGGCCAAAGATAAACCGGATGCACACATTTTGTAAGCGCTCCAATTTATTGAGCTGTTCCTCTGTAAGGTCCAAATAACATGCATCCGCATAATCAAGGACAGGTAGAAGAAGAGAATGGGCAAGAGCAGTTTTGGTAGCCGTGGGCAGAAAGTTTCTCAATCTCCTCAGGGAACCAGCAGATGCAAACAGCTTTCGACTGGTTACCTCCATCTGCGCCCCCCAAGACAGAGTGCGGTCAAAGATAACCCCTAAGTTCTTGATAGTCTCGCTGAAGGGGATTACTATCCCATTAAAAACAACCTGTGGAATTGCCGACCAGTCCAGATTACACAAGGTTCTAGAGCTGCCGACTATTATTGTTTGAGTTTTGGAAGGGTTAATTTTGAGCCCATGGCGTTTGCTCCATTCAGTAATATGACGGAGATTTGTGTTTGTTGTTTCTATTGCACTAGAAATATTACTGAGTGGAGCTTGGGTATAAATCTGTAGATCATCAGCATATAAGTGGTAGGACATGGAAAGATTTTGAGAAATAGAATTGATGAAGATTGCGAAGAGGAGAGGGGATAGTACGCCACCTTGAGGCACGCCAGCAGAAGTAGCACACCAAGACGAGAACGACTCATCGATAGTCTATTTTTGCGTCAGGGGTTAAAAAGGAGGAGGCTCTGTGTTCGGCTGGGTGTATGTTCTCCGTCAATCGGCCCGATTTTGATGTTTCTTTTGGTATTAAAATAAAACTAGGGCAATAAGAAAATCCAGCATTTCAACTTCCTCACGACGCGATCGATACTTCGTCCTCAAGTTTCGGAGTCTCTTCGGAGTTGTGCTTTAACCACCTCGAAGATATTCTCTGGTAGAGCTCCAGGGGCTACATTTAATGAACAATCCATTTAATTACCTCGCGAAGCCGCGGACAGAAGCAAGTATTGTATAACAGTGGCAGGCTATGATCCTGAGTTCCCTTGCGACTCGGGCGTGGGAGTAAGGGACATGAATGCATAGCGCAGGACCGGTTAGTTCATGGAGAAGGAACGTGTGGGTGATGTAACGGACAAGACAGACATAGATAGATAGAAAATATTTTATAATACCACACAAAGAAAGAAAACAATACAAAAAGAGATGCTTAGAATAGAGGAAGTATAAAGGGCGGCTTTATCGCTATGAGCGATCTCGGCCAGGCAACCGTGGGGTGGATTGGATATGAAAGAATAATACAGACGGTGGCACTTGAATAAATCTTTATTAGATAAAAAAGTTTCTTTATTTGCATAAAGAAAAATCAAACAAAAATGTACTCACGCTATATGAAGTGTCTCCTTAGAATTTTATGAAGCAGCTAAAGCCAGGGTTTTGAAACGTCGTGTGATCGTTTAGGTTTATCTAACAAAACTACATATGTGCTGAGGTAACGAATATTGACACAAATGTACACGGACCTTCGTAAGACCGAAATTTTTACTAGAACCTTGTATTTTTTGTTTCGTTTCATTGTTCTGGTTTACTTAAATACCTTCCAAGTATTTATTTTTCTGTGAAGAGAATATTTTTGGCTATAAAAGCCAATTTCTCCTTGAAATTATAGGTTTCCGCCAACGCGTTCCCTTTTCTGTTACTTTTCTACAAATTTCACAAAATCACTTTGATCCTATTTTAGCTAAGTACGAATAAGTCGAATCGAGATTATAATTTCTAATTTCCAAATTTAACGACTGCTAATTTCCTTATATATATCCTAATGAAAGAAGATAATGTAGGTACTTATAAACAAATCAATTAACCGAAGTCTCTTCTCGCGGGTGTCGTAAGAGGCGACTAAGGGATATCCACCGCGGGCGGGCAGCAACGACCCCTGCAGAACAATTCTACCACCGAACTGCGATCACCAACCCCGTGGGGATTATGGGCATTACCCCCATGTGATAAAAGCCAATAAGACGCTTATCAGGGGGAGGCCTGCGTCCAGTAGTGGACCAATACAGGCTGTTGAGGTTGAGGTATGTACTGGTAGGAACTATTGGGAAGGGAAGGAACCCTTTTCACAGAGTATGAAGGTTGGGAACTGTCGAAATCCAAATAGTCTCATCATTTAGCGGGCCGACAACGTGACATTTCATTCAAGATTGCCATTGTTATTTTCCCGTTCGAGCGTTCATTGTTCAAGCCAACGTGGCGTTGCTAGGTGTATCTACTCAACTAAAAGAATACATAATTATAATAATGACTGTAAAAAAACTATGATACTCGTAGAAAAGTAATGCTGGACAATCCACACAGCATCATCTAGCCTCAAACCACAGCCTACCTGTATGCATACAGTCGTTCAACGAAGGCGTTTTGACAGGGCAATCGTGCCGGGGGAGGACGCTCCCGAATTGCTAAGCCGGTGATGTATGCTACTCGGGAGCGGGACCCCCGTCCCGTCTCTTGCCCCCGGCACGATTGCTTGTCAAAACCACGTCAAAATGCCTTCGTCGAACGATTGTATGCTTAAAGGTAGGCTGTGCTCAAACTAAGCATAGCTTGTGTTATGTAAATAGTCAATCCTTACCCTGTGTGAATTGTCCAGCATTATTTATCTGATTATATCAACTGATATCAACTGATTTTTAGATCAGTTATCCTCAACCGATTGAGCTGAAATTTAGTATACTTATGTAAGTTCGGTGACAATGCAATGTTATGGTACCATCGAGCTGGTCTGATGATGGAGACAGAATGTGGCCATAGAAACTCCTAAAACGACGTAACCACGTCAAGTTTGGGTTCGTTGGATTGGTCTTCCCAAGCACTTTGGTCCTAGATGATATAAAAACTTTTTTAACAACAAGCTTTTATAAGCAAACTAATTTCGGACCGCGGCTCCGCACGCGTCGTATCTATGGACACGTTTTATGGTTATTTCTATGGGACATGGGAACTGATTTATGGGATAAAAAGTAGCCTACGTTTTATTACAGGCCTGAAACTACCTGTATGCAAAATTTCAGCGCGTCAGCCAGTCGATATGGCGTGAAGAGGTAACAAACATCCTACATACATCTAAACATCCAAACTTTCACATGTATAAAATTAGTGTGATGCTTTTTTATAATCAAAGCTCATGATTATGGTGATTGATTTCCTCGCACGACTCGCTCTTGGCCTTTATATTTTGTAAATGTTGTTTGTTGATTTAATCAGACGGGTATTGGCTCATAAAACAATTAATAAGTAGAAAGTAGTCTATGTCATGTCGCATAGAAAATGATTTAATGCTCATAATTCTCCGTAGAGATTAGCTTCCGAAGATAACGGAGGCTGAGTTTTTGTAGCATTAGTCACTTTTATCATGTCATTACCAATACTTTACATTTTAATAAGTTATGTGTTTATTTTTAATTATGTAGTATATTTTTAATACAAGGTGAGTTTTTTTTTTCAGGGAGTCATGTTAGGAGTACGTGCTCGATTTTGAAAAAAATAAGTACTAGAATAATAAAGTAAAAAAAAAATCGTTTTTCTGGAAACAAAAACAAGGTTCCATTATAAAATTGAAAATATTATATAAATTCAACTTTACGAATTCAGTAAAGGTTGTACGTTCAGACTAAAGGCAAAAGGCTACAGCGTTTAATGAATTCATAATAAAGTTGTATTTTAAAAATGTCAATTTTGAAGGTGTTTCATCGTGTTTCACGAAGTTTAGGCAGATAGTCGAAACACATTTATTTATCGAATAACATACAAAGAACCCAAAAATGAAAAAAAAAACGCACTTTTCCAGAAAAAAATTATAATGCAGCTTAATGCAGACATTTTTTTTTCAAAATAGAGCTACGTGCTCGATTTTAAAAAAAATCTGTGTTCTTCATCAGTGATCTTCGCTAGTAATTTGGTCATAACTTCGTCAATGTTTATCGTAGAACAAAAATTTTTGCATTGTTTGTTATGGATTTCTTAGCTCTAAAAATCTGCAATCTCAACTAAAAACGTTACAGATCCTCATTCCTAACATAGCTTTTCGATAACTCTCACGGTTTCAGACTTCGCCACAGTGGCCCTGAAAAAAACTCATCTGTATATAATATAATTATAGTCATTAATTGTTGATGCTTTCCGCATGAGACAACTTAAGAAATGCTTCAGTGTCATCGGGGGCACACACACAACAGATATTGTGTAAGGGTAGGGCATTGTGTTGCTTTCCCACTGATGTACTCCGAGGCCGTCGAGCATGTATTAATAAAATACTATAAGACAATCTATCTTACCCAAAGATCTAAGTAAAATCTTTAGATATGGTACATTCTCCCAGCGACTCAACAACTGGCCTGTGTTACAACTACACGCAAACATTTCGACCTCCGTGGCGCAGCGGGCGAAGGTCCGCCTGCGACGCAGGAGGTTGCGGGTTCGATTCCCGCCTCGGAACAAATTTGTGTATGATCTGCAGAAATTTGTTCCGTTGGTCTGGATGTTTTCTATGTATAATAAAAATATCTATCTATGTAGTGTATTGTATTAAGTATATCAGTTATCTAGCACCCATAACACAAGCTCTGCTTAGCTTGGGGCTAGATAATGCTGTGTGAATTGTCCAGCAGTTCCAATCTTGTGCAATAATTATAACGAACAAACACGAGGGCATTCCCGTAGTCTTTTAGTCAAATAAATCATACTAAAGTATGTCGTAGCAAGTTACGCGTAACACGAACCCCGTCGCCGCCGGTCCAACTATGAGTGAAGTGTTTGGACCTAATTGCACCTAATTTGAGCCTTCCATTTTCGTGAAGTTACTACCTCATCTCCCGTTTTTTACTTAGATCGATGATCTTACGATAAAGAATTACGTAAGATGCCTACCTAACTCTGCTCAAGCAACGTTACATCGATAACTAAATACCTAGATTGATCGAAAAGATTAGCAATCGTCAGGCATCTCAGCATTATTCTACATTCTTTGAACTGAATATGCACTTTATATTTAGCGACCAAGATTTGCTTACAACAGGGATTCGTACGTAGGTACCATGGGCTCTTTTGGAAGAACAGCTAGACAGAAAGATCAAGATCAAAGATTAATTTGCAAGAAAGTACAGATTAGTCTTACGTTTCTCGTTTTCCATACAGTATTGCGTAACAGACATGCAATATCCGTATAGCCAGACAGACACAGAACGGCTTCGGCTGCCGCGTCACCACGAGACAAGATGCTGGTGAAAGTGACGGGCCGTTCGAAGATTTCATAGCTGCTTAACTGGGTAACCCCAATACCGAGTTATGCGTAATTTGTCACTGTAACATAGACATTATAATATCTTTAAAATTTCCGACGTGTCCTATTTTCCGGGTCATCAAAAAGACGCACAGATGGATTAAAGATAAGTTAGGCGTTGAATATGGAAAGTACTTAATCTGAAAAAATAATAATAATAATAAATAATGCTGGACAATTCACACAGCATTATCTAGCCCCAAGCTAAGCAGAGCTTGTGTTATGGGTACTAGATAACTGGTATACTTAATACAATACATTACATAGATAGATATTTTTTGATTATACATAGAAAACACCCAGACCAACGGGACAAATTTCTGCAGATCGTACACAAATTTGTTCCGAGGCGGGGATCGAACCCGCAACCTCCTGCGTCGCAGGCGGACCTTCGCCCGCTGCGCCACGGAGGTCGTCAAATAGGAAAGAAAGCACGTTTAACTACAGAATATATAATACCTACTAAGTTTAACTACATTGCAAATCTCTAGAGACATTATGTATCCCCGATAGAGCTGACTCAATAAATGTACGTGACATATTCAGCTCGCGTGGCAAATTGCCAAGAGCAGATGCATTTCTAGTTAGGTGACCAAAATCTGTGTGCAAGGAATGTGCCAGACCTCACGTCTCCAGCGGATACTGTAGCTAATCAGACGAAATCATTAATTGAGGGCATATAGAAGTTTCTGAAGTGAAGTGGTAAAGTTTTGAAACCGTGAGCTGTTCGCGACGGAGAGCCCTTGAAACTAACTTGTATGCGAATTTCCCAGAGCATTGTTGAGTTTGCCTTTGAAGAGTTTCAAGTTCGGAGATTTTCTGTTTTGGTTTACTAATTAACGTTTATTTCCACTTATTCTATCTGGTTTTAATATTTATTGTGTCTTATTTACATATAATATATATCTTATTTGTATAACATGTTTGTATCTCGTCTTCACAGAGATTTTTTTCTGTTTTATTGTGCAATCAAAAATCATGTAGATATTTATTAAAATTGCAACTGGTTTTTAGTTTTATGCTACACTGTAAAACACTAATATGCACTCAATTATAAAACATCGGGTAATCGAACTTTTAATATCTTTATATAATTTATTGCTCTTCCATTCCAACCTTACGTAATAATTCTTAATCTTCTTTTCATCATCTCGGACAATGGACATTAATTGTCTATTAAGCGGTTGTATGGGTCCTGAAATCATTGCAAAATACATACCTATTGTTTTACGCCCTCGTATTGTATTAGCAATAAGCAGTATTCAGTTATTCACGCCGGTTCGGACAGTGACCTGATTCATTTGTGTAGGCAGATGGGGGTGCATGGGCGTTGGGCAGTGTTTGCGCTTCGTCGCACCCTATATTTGACCAGCTTTTGATCAATTTTCAGGAGCACGTAGCTTTGCCCTTTCAGTTCCGACCAATCACGTGGAACGTTTGAATTTGTGGCACGGATTGACTACCTACCTTTCTATCATTACTTCGTTATGGTTTAGTTCACACTTCTATTCTATGGCATTTTATTAACACTTTCATGGCCCAAGAAGCAGATGTCCTCCTGTGGCTCAGTGGCATTCACCGTCGAGGCTGGACGGTGAATGCGTTAAAGGACATCTCTGATCATAAATGTCTCTACTTTTCCATGCCGGCCTGAATGAATATGCCTGTGCCGGTATTTAAAAAGTTTTCTTACAACCCTCATATTTTGAGATCGTCTGCAAGGTCGATTACATCCATTACCACATCCGTACCACCCGGCGTTTCCCTCAATTCCTGCATCGTGCAGATGTTGGGGCAGGATGTGTCGGTCAACATCCTCCGTTCCCATCAAATCTAAAAAAAATATACCAGATTGCTATTAGATGGGATTCAATAGGCTAGTTCCCTAAAAATTCCAATGGTCCGTCAGTTAAATGGGTTGTTATCAAAAGATATTGGACACGTATTTTTTCTTTTGTCGATTAAACTAAAAAATGATGAAGATAAAGCCAGTTAATTTTTTTTAGCAAGGTGTAACGTCACTAGCCCCCCAAACTTTGATGCGCTTTATTTTTATCATTTTTTGTTTGAATAACAAAAGAAAAATATGTGTCCGATATCTTCTTATAATCTAACTGACGACGGACTAATTAGAAAAAAAAATTAACCTACCCTATTATCTCTCAACGTTTTTCTTACATTGTAACTAAATGCTTAGTTCACTAATAGCTTGGCTAAACATGTTTAACGTTGATGATTTTTATCTTAATACAATAATCGTAATCACGCTTATTTCTAAACTAGCTTAGCTCACGTAGTAGATAGACCGTAGCTCACACACACTCTCAAGTAATATGCTTAAACCACAGCCTACCTATATTCATACAGTAGTTCGATGAAGGCATTTTGCCGTGGTTTTTGACAGGGCAATCGTAAGGAAGGCAAGGGACGGGACGGGACGCTCCCGAGTTGCATACATCACTGCCTTAGTAACTCGGGAGCGTCCCCCTCCCGTTCCTTGGCCCCCGCACGATTGCCCTATCAAAACGCCTTCGTCGAACGACTGTACGTAGTCTGTGGTACGTAAGCTGTGGTTAAACTATGATTGCTTTTTATTGAACTCAAATTTCTGGAGATTAACTACTACCTAAGAATCCCCCAGAATCGCCTTTTTTAGGGTCCCGTACCTCAAAACCAAAAAAGTAACCCACTGTCTGTCCGTCTGTCCGTCCGCATATTTTGAAATTTCCAAGGAAATCACATGCAAAACCTATAGGGAGGGACCCCGTTGACCTAGATCCATGAAATTTGGCAAGCAAGATGCACAGTCTTATGGCACAAGGAAGGGGAAAAATCCGAAAACCGCAAACTTATAGTTTATATCTACACAAAAAAAATGTTTGATTCACAAGAGACGCAAATCCTATAGGGTACTTCCCGTTGAAAAAGAATCATAAAATTTGGCAAGAAGCAAGGTTTTATAATTGTACGGAGCCCTCGGTGCGCGAGTCCGACTCGCACTTGCCGTTTTATTATTTTTACTATGAATACATGGACTGGACGAGGCGCATAGACATGTCCTTATACAAGCGAATGAATTTTAGTATTCATTTTTGGTTTTCTCATAAATTGAGCCCATGACTCCCATCACGAGTTTTCGTTTCGGATTTCAGCCATCTCCAAAAGTATACATCTCTCATTTTTTATGCAATAGCCGAGTGGTTTGAGTTTTTCCGTTGTGACAAGTACCTCCTTAGTTATAAAATAAGAATTAATAAAAAAAAAAATTATACGCGTCGACTTGAGAACCTCTGTTTTTCGTCGGTTAAAAACCACTTTGAATCGGTAGTTTTCTAAGAAAGTAAGGTTTTTTTTTTGTTTGCACCAATTGCAATAAATTTTTTTTTTTCGTATAGCCTGTTTCGTCCCGCTGCCGGGCACACGCCTACCCCAAATCCTTCCACTTGAAGCGACCACGTGCTCATTCTATAAAATTTTAAACTTACTACAATATATATAAATAATCATAATAGTCGACATCATTTTTGAGATCATCAGCTGAATCCTTGCATCAGAATGTGTAAATATTATATTTTGCCATTTATACAGCCAACTCATAATATCGGTAAGTAGGTTAGCATCATTGTCGAATAGCTGATATTTGGAGAAAGTTAGAAGTAGCTCCAATACAAGTACAGTGGCGTTCATAGAAAGGCACAGATTTATCTGTAATCTGTCTTTAAAATTAATAATATAGCGGGGCAATGCAGCCGCGTCTTGGGGACGCTTCCTACTGGTATTGATATGAATCAGTTGACCTACCTGTAGATTGTTTGCAAGAATCTGCAGTTAGCTCAATTGTTTCAATTGTAAATACTAGTTCTAATTTATTTCTATTATTTGAAGAACTAGTATTTTAATATTTACACTTCAAACAATTGAGATAACTGCAGACTGTTGCAAACAATCTACTTCTAGAATCATACATAGGCCAATATTATTTTCAAAAAATAATCTCTGAGAGGCTTAAAAAGGGTTGGTTCGATTCACACAAAACTATAACAGCCATAAACTATAAAGTAAATAATTAATCACTAATGAAAACGTCTTCTAGGAGGTGTGCGTGCAGTAAATTTCTAAAATTACCACGCGGGCGAAGCCGCGGGTCGCAGCTAGTAAATAAATAAATATACTACATACTTATCCGCTATATAATGTTTTTCATACGTCATAAGAAACTTACTCGTATCACCTATTCACAGAAAATTGATCCATTCAATTCGCACAACCATGACAAATTCAGTTAATTACGAAGGTGGTTAAAATTAGAAATATAATTTAATGTTTCCAGGGTTCCGTACCCAAAGGGTGAAAACGGGACCCTATACCTGTTACTAAGCCTCCGCTGTCTGTCCGTCTGTCAGCAGGCTGCATATCAGGAACCATAAAACGAAGTTGAAATTCTCGCAGATTGTGTATTTCTGTATTTTAACGAAAATAAATTAAAATAAACTTGGTAATAGGGGGGCCAACGTCCGTAATACGTTGAGTACGATCACCGAAGTTTTGCAACGTCGAGCGCGGTCAGTACTTGGATGGTTGACCGACCGCGTCATGTTAGTTTTTTTTGTTTTCGATGCAACCAAAATCCTTTTTAGGTTTCTTTTATTTTTTTTTGCAAAATAGTTTTGTACGAGCGATGGCACGGCACCTTTCGTGTTCGAGTCGACTCGCACTTGACCGGTTTAATTTATTTTTTGCGTTACAATTAGCTCTTAATCTCTCGGAAATATAGGTTATATGGGACTACTCTGGAATCATTTTCTATACAAAACCAAAAGAATTATCAAATCGGCCCACAATTACCAGAGAAACGGTGAAAATATACGAACATAAAACCTCCTCCTATTTTCGAAGTCGATTAATGAACGTTAATGATTTAAAGCTGCTAGGTGAGCGGCTTTGCCTTGGCTTTTATGAATTTGTATAGTTTTTATGTGACCCTGATGCGACCCAGTTGTACAGCGTGGATGTCATGGGTGTGCAAGAGTGCATGTCTGCATTCAAACTATTTAAAAACAACATTGAACTTTGACACGCGGTTTTATGATGCACTAGCTTCTGCCCGCGGCTTCGCACACGCTTTTGTAGTACACTATATCCGTCCCCGGGATATTGTTTAAATCCGTGCCCAATTTTATTAACAGCCGTTTAGGCGTGACAGGTAACAGACAGACAGACAGATAGACAGACAGACAGACTTACTTTCGCTTTTATAAAATTAATTCGGATTATTTATCAACCTGACAATTTTAACAACACCATCATTGTTGCATTGGATTTCTTGTATTTGTTTTTGTGTTTTGTTTTTCTTTGGTGAGGCGAGCTTGAGGTTGAATAAAAACGCGGAAGGAAGACGTTTATTGTATTTGCCGAGCCATTGTGACAAAATCAAGTTGTTCCTTGTAATTTAAGCTTGCTATGTTGGGGGAGAGGAAGATTGAAGAAAAGATGGATGAATTGTGTCAAAGAGGACATGGCAGAGAAAGTTATCTGTAGGGGTTCCGAGGGCCGATAAATATACACAATTAGGGATAGACCAGCTCGCCAACGCCAAGGCCTTCCTTCAGCTTCACCTCCCACTCCTGTAGGCCTCCGTCCAACCGTCAACCTCATGAATCTTTAGATTTGGAGTAAACTGGATTGGGCACGAACATATTTCATTCATTCAAAAGTACCTTAAGGTGCTACCTCCCCTCAAACTAGCGCCGCCACCTACTTTATCTTATTATTACGTTTAAGAGAGGAAATTTCAAAAATTACGTTGGTCAGTTTGTGATACTTATTATAAACTTTTTGTTAATGCCTCTTTTTTTTTTTATCTAACCTATTTTGTCCCACTGCTGGGCAAAGGTCTCCCCCAAACTCTTCCAGGAATCGCGATCGTTTGCCAAGTCCCACCAATCTACCCGAAATGCGTCGAAATCGTCTCGCCAGCGTCTCCTTGGCCTGCCTCGGCGTCGTCGTCGGCCGTCTTCAGGCACCCACTGCGTGACGATCCGAGCCCATCTTTCTGGATGCATGCGGCTTACAATATTAATTATTGTATTAATTATGTTAATGCCTCTATAATAGTTTTATTTTGTATAGTTTAGGAAGAGATACGAAGTTGCCCCTGGTGGCCACCAAACTCTATTTTCGCATCTCTGCCTAAACTATACAAATTAAAACTATTGTAGAGGCATAAAAAAAAGCTTGTAATGGGTATCACAAACTAACCAACGTAATTTTTGAAATTTCCTTTGCAAAACATAATAATAAGATAAAATAGGTGGCAGCGCTAGGCACGGGGGTGTAACACCGCCAACTTCTCCTGAAACCGGGCTGCTACTGTGAATATTTCAAGGGAATACAATCCTACTAAACCTATATATTCTAAATGCTAAATTTGTGTGAATGTTTCTTACCACGTAACTCCGTAACTATTTAACCGATTTAGATGAAGTTTGGTATGTACTCGTAGATAGTTTAGCTTCTAGAATAACACTATCTTCTAGAATACACAAATAAGATTATCTTCTTATTTTCAAAAAGTAACCTCTGAGGTGGTTTAAAAGGGTGTGGAAAATAATAATTCCTTGGTTCGATTCACTCAAAACTCTAAACATAAAAACATAAACTAGTAAATAATGAATCACGTATTTTTATTTGTACAAAACTTCCCCTAGGGGATGTGCAATTCATTGCTGAAATACGGTAGTCCTGGTATTTTTCTTTCATTACAACCGTTTTCAGAAAACCAACCCTTGCTTAATTTTTGATTGCTTTTTTGTCTTCTTTGAAATCATCAGAGTATTTGATTGAAAACCAAGTTTCCAAGAAATCCTTTTCCAGATTTCTCATTTGTTATGTCTTCAACTTGAACTGGTTTGGGTTGTATTTACCTACTGTTATTTACTTTTACGAAATGAACTGGTAGAAACGTAAAGTATTATGGCTTTGGAGTTTTTTATATTTATCATCGGTATTTTTACCTGTTCATAGACCTAATCTGTGCACTACCTTACTTGCTTCTTATTTTTTTGTTAGTAATAAGGTTGCCTGGAAGAAACTGCTTTAAAACTTTCATAGCCAAAGACGAAGATGATCTCCTCTTAGTTATTATTTTAAATATTTTTTTTATATAAATAATGCTGGACAATTCACACAGCATTATCTAGCCCTGCTTACCTTGGTAAGCAGAGCTTGTGTTATGGGTACTAGATAATTGATATACTTAATACAATACACTAAATAGATAGATATTTTTTATTATACATAGAAAACACCCAGACCAGGCCAACGGAACAAATTTCTGCAGATCGTACACAAATTTGTTCCGAGGCGGGAATCGAACCCGCAACCTTCTGCGTCGCAGGCGGACCTTCGCCCGCTGCGCCACGGAGGTCGTCAAATATATATGACAACTATCCCCATGCTAGGCCTACAGTAACAAAAAACCAAGAGCAACTCACTATCGTATAGTGAGTGGCTCTTGAGGGTCAGTTGTACTTAAAGAAAACAACAAACATGAACTCTGTGAAGTTTTAATTATTTTACAAGGCTATTGTGATACATTCGGAGGTCAGTGATCAATGCTGCTCATTAGCATCAATCGGGATTCAATAAGTTACGTTACGTAAATCTTGACCTATACTGACCTACTGACTTTCTCATTAAATATTTAAATTGGTTAACTTCGGATCAGCTGTTTATTTATTGTGTAGTTATGATATTTTATTTTATTTTTTAAGTTAAGATCTTTATTCACAAAGAAAATTACAACAAATAATATAAATAAATTAGAATTAGTATTTACAACTGGATCAATTCAGCTACCTGCAGAATGTTGCAAAAAATCTACAAGTAGGCTCTACTGATCTATATCAATACCAGTCCGAAGCGTCTCCAAGACGCTGGCTACTTCCCCGCTGGCAATGCTGATGCGCTGCGCCAGATACTCACCAGCTCTCGGGTCACGCGTCGCTTCGATCAGACACTCATAATTTATACAAATTTAATAGTATAGATATTTTTTATGCGTATATGTATATGCGCCTATTGAGATCCTCGGTCAAATCTGCCGCCGCACCCGCCTTCACGAATTAATATAATAACTAACTACTATATGTCTAGCACGGGGATTGTTGTCTGGGGTAGAATAGAGAAAAATTTCGACACATCGTTTAAAGAATGCGTAAAATACTTATTTGAAACTCTTTTCTTCAACTTCAATAATTTGTATGTTTCGACAACAATCCCCGTGCTAGGCCTACAGTAGGCGTAGCATGGGGTTAGTTGTCTAGGGTAGAATAGAAAAGAATGACATCGCATTGTCATACATTTCGTAAATGATTGAAGTTGAACTGAATGAGTTTCAAACATATTACGCATTCCATGACGATGTGACGTTATTTTTCTCTATTTTACCCTGGACAACAATCCCCGTGTTAGGCCTACAGCTCTAAATAGAGCAGGAAGATAAAGAAGAAAAATTAAGTTACATAATTTTCTAAAACAAATTACGCCTTCCCAGAATCACGCTTGGCAATATTTGCAATATTTCCCATCTATTGTCGTAGATTTCCAAGTATAATTTCATGGGTCCATTCCTGATTAAATAAATTCGGTCTAAAATATTTAACACTGTCGTGAGATACATCTATATATCTTCTTCTGTATCTTCGGAATTATTTTTAGGAATTATTTTCAGGAAATATATTTCTTTTATTTCGGTATACAATACCATTTAGCTATAAACTGGTCACAGCCTACTAATACATAAGCTTAAAGTTGGATAATACACTGTTTCCTAAACATTAACTAACGATGTTGCTGCAAATAGCTAGAGTGGGGTCACAACTTATAACCAAACTAGTTTTAACCGTCTACCACACCTCGTTTTACCGGTTTATCAATGTGTCAACCAACATGCAAACCTATTACTAAGGATTCTTATGGACTTTTGAATATTCAAGAGACACCTTATAACTCCTCTCCCACCCACCTCATTTTAGTACTCATATCTTTAGTGGTCATAAACGAACGAATAGATCCAAATCTTTGTTTATATTCTGCCGTTCAATCTAAATCTTAGTACCCAGATAAGTACATTGAACAAGGAAACCTCACTCACAGAATATTAATGACATTTAGTTCGTATAAATAAACTCCTGATCAATAAGTCGCAAGGTTAAACGGACTTTGCCGTAGCTACCATGCAAATTCACTGGGTTACCTATTTATTACCATCTTTATTCCTCTTAAAGCTCTTCGTTGTTTTCATTTCGAACTGCAATTATCTGACTAAGCCTACTGTTCGATATGCCTGTACATACAAAAGTGCTGTGACGTCTTTGGTTTATTGCCTTCCGCAACTGTAAAGGTGGTCATCATAGAGTTATGTTTTGGGCTTTTCCGACACTGAGTCATATGGTTTCTAGTTTTATTGCGTCTTAATCGTTAAACTGAACTTGGTATCAATTGAAAAGTCGCCTAAACTACACTATACTAATTTGACAGCGCTTAAAATTATGCCAAGGGATGGCATAATTTTTAGCACTGCCAAATTATTATTCTTTTCGTTGGAAATAAAAGTAACGGTTACGTTTTTGTTTAGTTTTGGTGATATCTAAATTGACACCGCACCACTGTCAGACTAAAATATTTGACTCTTAATTTGAGTGCTTATTTAGTCTTTCGTGTACGATATGTGACTTTACAACTGAAAGTAATTTCATTGCACGCATGTCGCCGGCAGATTGTAGAATTAGATCGTAGATCAGCCCGTTCGTAGAATGGCTAGACCGGCCGTTTACAAAACGGCTCCGTTCACATATAGGAAAGCTTATATTTTTTGGGGTTTTTGATAAAAATCGGCTTGAGTTTTTTTCAACAATTATCTTTATCATCCATTGCTTGTTTTTGTCGCTCTGCTCCGCTTAAGTGGATACTTCATCCTAGATACTAGTCAATATGTTAGTTAAAAGATAACGATCACATAGGTATTTGCTTTTCTAAAATCTAAACCGCTGGCCTTGGCATTTCTACGAATTTCCTCAATTCATTTTGTCAGTACATGAGCTCTAAGCCGTAGTTGAATAAGTCCGACACCGCAATTATATTCTCTTTGTGAGACTGCTTGCTCGACTTTGAGTTTTCTTCACCTACCATATTTTGTGTCCCACGTTCATAGGGGGCTGTTTTCAACCAGCGCCGCCTTTTAGAATCTCCGGTGCATTGTCTTTCTTGGGTGACGTGACGATGCTATGGGCAGCAGGAAACCGAAAACAAGAACGTTATCTGGGGCCTACTCGTACAAACGTAATCGAAGTTTCCGATTCGTTTTCGTGCAAACGTCTACGACATCTTATGCATTGGTTTTGCACGAAAACGAATCAGAAATTAGGATATTCCTTTTCCGAGCAGGCCTCTGCAATTCATCCTCTTGACGTGAGTGAGTCTCTTCACACATCGCCTTCTAAATTATTTTTGACTTCTTTATGCTGTTTGTCAGTCAAGTAGAGTCAATATTGGTTTTGATTGCGAACGCTGTACTTATCGCATCAGACACACGGTTCTTTGAATAATCTTTGCTAACTTGATCGTCTTATAATAGGTACCTATTATTAACCTTTTAAGTTTCAAATAGTACACCTACGTCTGAAAGGTCAAACGGTTGTCTCCCAATGTGCATAAGTCCGGTTTGAAAATAATAGGTACATTCTTAATGTGGTTGGTGACGGTCGAAAAAAAATCGGGGTTTTCCTATTTTATAGGTTCTACGTGTAATTTAGATAGCAGATAAGAAATTTTGCGCAAGTAAAAAAAACTCTGAACCAATTGTAGTTTTGGAATCTATCGACATAATGTTGATTTTAGTGAAAATCTCTCAATGTTAATAATAAATAAATAATGCTGGACAATTCAAACAGCATTATCTAGCCCCAAGCTAAGCAGAGCTTGTGTTATGGGTACTAGATAACTGATATACTCAATACAATACACCGATAGATATTTTTTATTATACATAGAAAACATCCAGAACACCCTGAACAAATATCTGCAGATCGTACAAACATTTGTCCAGAGGTGGGAATTGAATCCGCAACCTCCTGCGTCGCAGGCGGTCCTTCGCCCGCTGCGCCACTGAGGTCGTCGTAATAGACTCCAAAACGACAATAGATTCGTAGATTTTTAGTACTTTAGCGAGGGTTCATAGGAAATGTCTTTCAATAGTAAAAACCTGTTTTTTTGAACTGTCACTATCATTAACCACCTTAAGGTAAGAATATCCCCTTCCTGTAGTATTAAAAATAGAAGCGAACGTACGTTCTTACTTCCTTTATTGTGCGGATATAGCGAGTGAACGAGACGTGCTACGTAGTGAAGAGCCGCTATAAATCTGGTCTGAACGCTAGGCTATTGTCTGGTGCTGACACGGGTCTGGCTCGAGTGCTAGGCCACGATAGTTTGTATAATACGATGATGGTATGGTTTACTACTGTTACTAGCCGCTTTTTAAGTAACCTATGTCCGTCCCCGAAATGCCGTTTACCTCCCTGCCAAATTTCATTGAGATCCGTTCAGCCGTTTATACTTGAAAAGGTAACAGACAGACAGACAGATTAAGTTTCGAATTTATACAGGGTTATTGGTAATTCACTGACACTGCGTAAACTGCAGGTTCTGCCCATCATCACGAACACAAACACAATAGTGAAGACAAATTTCTTTTTTTTTTTTTTTGTAAATCGCCTCCCATACAAATAATGTCCGAAACCTAATTAATTACTGAATACCGATCTCCCACTCCTATTTAAATCCACATCATCATCATTTAGCTTATTCTACATCTACGAAAGATTTAAGTGACATCAGCCTGGCTCAGAGAGATACACATACCCGCTGATAATTCAGGGCAGAGCCGTTTTTAGGTTTAAGTTTAAAGAATAACCTATAATGAACGGTTTTCGAATGAAGGGGGTACATACTAATATCATTCCCTTTCCACCAATTTTAAGAAGTGGGACCTGGCGTCTTCACGAACGTTTTCATGATGGTGGGCAGAACCTGCAGTTCACATAGTGTCAGTGAATTACCAATAACCCTGTATATTACTTAGTATGGATGGATTAACGAGCCAGTTAAAGCGTAAGGTAATAATTCGATGTGTTTTACAAAAAAAACTAAAGACCGACATAGAATTCCTTCCTCTTATATACACCGTTTTTTTTTTAAGTTTTGCAGGAATATTCCCTCTGAATAAAATGTATATGGGATAATTTTTTATACAAAACAAAAAGAATCGTAAAAATTGGCTGGACGGAGAAAACGGCGAACAAAATAAAGAAATAACTATGTTAAAGAAATTACAGACTTCTAGCACATCCAAAATACACATTTTTTTTTTAAGTTTTTCAGGAATATTCCCGCTGAATAAAATGTATTTGGGTTAATTTTTTATACAAAACCAAAAGAATCGTCAAATTTGGCCGGACGGGGAAATCGGCGAACAAAATAAAGGAATAACTATGCTTTTAGCACATCCAAATTTAGTTAAACATTCTACGAAATGTGTTATGATTCTTAATCCAAAGTGAAACTTAACGTTCTTGAGTTGGAAAACCCTATCTGAGTAATCCGGCTCGTCATGCCTTTTGCAATCTTGATTCTACTGATGCAACACCAAGATTATCTTGAAAGTAAAAACTCATAATTTAAAACTCATAACTACACATTTAAAAGTAAAACCTCATCAAAGCGTTGACCTAGCATCCATCCTGTTTTATCACCACATACATTTAGGGCTTCCCTTCCTTTTCTGATAATAGCTGATAGCTTCAAACTTCGTTAACTTTGACATCATCAATTGAGAAACTAATAGAGAAGCCAAAAGGCAAATTCAAAACTAAAGCCTCAAAGTCTTTCGAAATATTCCTTGTTTTGTTTACGAAGACAACTTACTTAAGAATTCCTCATTATAAATGCTTAATTACCTTTTACGCGGCAATAACAATTACGCATAATTATAAAGTAACTTTATCAACCCACGTTGAAACGAAGATGACGTACCTATTTAATGTATTAATTTATAATTTTCCTAGTATAGGTATTTATATCTCTAACCTCCTTTCTTTGTTTTAGAAGGCCCATTGGTTTTTATGATAAGTACCTATCTTCACACTAATATTATAAATGCGAAAGTTTGGATGGATGGATGTTTGTTACCTCTTCTCGGCAACACTACTGAACGGATCGGGCTGAAATTTTGCATATAGGTCATTCTAATCCTGGAATCAATCATATACTTTTTATCCCATAAATCAGTTCCCATGGGATAGATATCATGTTTAAACGTTTCCATAGAAAAAACGCGTGCGAAGCCGCGGGCATAAACTAGTATGTACCATAATTTGATTTTGAAAAAACAATACTTAATTATAGCTAATCCCTCGGGAATATAATGGGATCGCCTCGGGATAGTTCTCTATACAATAGCGAAAGAATTATCAAAATCGTTACATCATTGAAATTGACGAACATATATACGAAAACAAACATGCCGCCGAACATAGAACCACCTTTTTCGAAATGAATTAAAAATGTGCTTGTGCTATAGTCACAGGGTTATTTATTATATATTTATACATTCTATTTCCATTATAAAATAAACAATTGATAAGTAGTTAGTGGGTGAAGTAGTTTTTATAGGTTTTAATTTTATTATTGCATTTGTAAATATTCATTTGTTTTTATTATTTAAAACTAGTTTCTGCCCGCGGCTTCGCACGTGTTGTTTCTATAGAAACATTTAAATATCATTTCAATCAAAAATGGATTTCCTTAAATCACTTTACAATAAGAAAAGGAATAAATATATCCCATAGCCTTTGTTTGATTCCAGGTTTAGAGCTATAGGCATCATTTCAGCTCAATTTGTTCAGAAGTTTAAGCGTGAAGAAGTAACAAACATCCAGAAATCCATCCATCCATCAAAACTTTCGCATTTATGATATGTGTGTGATGTGATTCCAATTCATATATAAATAATAACATTAATAACCATTTAATAACCCTAGTTTTATGACCTCGTTTATTAAAGTTATTTAATTCTAGTAACAATAGCTTTATACGAGTATGTATAATTTTCAGTTATCACTGAAATAGGCTACCTTATTGTCAATTTATTTTTTTAACCCCGTCGCAAAAAGAGAGGGGTGTTATAAGTTTGACGTGTCTGTCTGTGTATCTGTCTGTGGGTATCATAACTCCCAAACGGATGAACCGATTTTCGTTTAGTTTTTTTGTGTCATAGATAATTTTATCCCGAGCGTTCTTAGCCATGGTTCATGAAAATCTGTCTGGGAGTATTAAAATTTTGAATTTTTGTTCTTGTTACAGACCTGAGTTCATCATCATGCTAATTTCAACAAGAGAATACTACTATAATTAACATTTTTAAATTATAACATAACTAAGTAAATATTAGTTTTATAATTTCATCTTATAAACTCTGTTTTCTATCACAAACCTAGGATCTAATGTAACATATTTAAAATGAATAAAAATCTATGAGCCAAAAATAAATAAAAACCCGTTAACTTTTTTTCAACAATTAATATCCTTATTACTAAAGTTATTTAAAACAGGATATTTCGGTAGGTAGGCCATGTTTTTTGTAATTCCTGTTATTAGGTAGTACGTCCATTGCTGTTCTCTAAAATATGTTTAGTTAAATGCAATCTGTTTTGTAGGGTGATGAATAAAATTGTAAAATGTATTGCCTAGCCTAGGTATCTATCTATCTACTTAAGGTTACTCCAAGTTTTAAATAAACAAAACCCTGGGATGTCATAACATATCCAACTTATTTTGTTATTGCTTATAGTATGTTTTCAAAATATTATTGTAAATTCGACGCAATAGAGCAGCCAGAAGCTCGAGCCTGCTAGTTTTGTATATGCACGCTGCGCCTACGTCAGATACCACCAAATATATCCGCATTGACGCTGTGGGAATCGAACTCTCGTTAATAATTACTACCTTTCAATAAAAAATATAATTATCGAAATCAGATGTCCTAGCAGAGATTTTCTAAAGCCCCCTTTTTGCCTTTTTTTGGAGAAAGTACGCCATTAATCAAAAAACCCCAAAAGATTAAAATTAAATTAAAATATGAAAAAAAGATTCTCTAAAATCGTAGAATCTGTACACCAAGTTTCCTCCAGACCGGTTGTAAAATACGACCTGTAGAGGAGTACGTACATACGACAGAAACGCTCATTTTGATAGACTTGATGCAGAGACGCTTCGCTCACTTCGTTCGCTCCTCAATTATTAGAATTGCTGACAGATTTAACTTGGGCATTACCTAGATGGTGCATGACTAAAGGCAATCGTGCTCACAAGAGTTCGTTACCGTTACTTGCGCCAAATTAATGTACTTGTTTTTTTGCAGCCACTCTTAATCTATGGTAACCTACATGTCCATTAAAATTTAACGCACAACGAAGTAGAAAGTTACCAGGTGTGGTCGGAAGCAAAAAATACCTTGTTACTGATATTCATTTTGTACTGCGTTGTACTGTATAATTTAACTATACGTTTAATTTATACAGGGTTATTGGTAAATCACTGACTCTGCGTGCCCTGCAGGTGCTGCCCATCATCACGAACACGTTCGTGAAGACGCAAGGTCCTTATTCTTATTTTTTTTGTAAATCACCTCTGAAACAATATGAAAAAACACGTTTGTCCGGAACCCAGTGAATTACCGGCCGACCTTCCACTCCCACATCCACTGTTAATTCAGGGCAGAGCCGTTTTTAATTTTATTTTTTAGTAAAGCCTCCATAAAGAACGATTATTGAATGGATTGGGAAACCTTCTACCAATACCAAGATTAAGAATTACGGCGTTTTCACAAACGTGTTCGTGATGATGGGCAGAACCTGCAGTTTACGCAGTGTCAGTGAATTACCAATAACCCTGTATAAAACCTTAAAATTATTATAATTTATTTGAACTCTTTTATGAGTATTAAACAAGAACACTCAGTGTTGAAATAAGCGCTAATATTGAAGTTGCTGTATTTTAACACGTGCCTCCAATAATGGTCTATTGATTTATGACTATGACGGGTTGACTGACGACTTCTAAATCTTCAAATACACATTATTACTCATTCTTGTCTGTAAATTACTCGAACGCAGAGGTATGGTTCATTTTTATCGACTTACATCCGCCTTAAAGGGTCTATTCTCATTCTCAACAATGTTTTCCTCAAAAGGCTTAGTAAACTTACCTACTGCTGCCTTTATACAATAAAATATTATGATTGTAGCATTTTTCTATCCTTTATCCGACCTCGTCCGTTTTCCAATTATAGTAAAAGGTCGAAAGAATCCATAATATGAATTGCGTAACGCCATGTGATATATGGATGATGTAAGTTCAAAGGCATTGTATTTGTTTGTATCATTTTATTATATTTTTTGAACAAGTCTTTAGAAAAAAATCAGCTACTTATCTTATTAACCCCCGACGCAACAAGAGAGGGGTGTTATAAGTTTGACGTGTCTGTCTGTGTAACTTTGTATCTGTCTGTGGTATCGTAGCTCCCAAACGGATGAACCTATTTTCGTTTAGCTTTTTTTGTGTCATTGATTATTTATCCCGAATGTTTTAAGCCATGTTTCATGAAAATCTGTCGGGAGTTTTTATTTTTTTAAATTTTGTTCTTGTTTGAACAAGTCTTTAGAAAAAAATTTGCTATCGTATTTCTACTTAATAGAAGTGAGTAAGTACTTGTACAAACTCTACGCTGTTTCTAATTCTTTTTCTGATTTTGAGTTACAACATTTAATTTTTATTTTACTAGACTGTTTCGTCCCACTGTTGAGGAAATGCCCATTTTATTTTTCAGATCATTATTTATTTATTGAATTCTCTAAAACTCAATTAGATTTTTTTACGTTTCTTAATTCTTTATAGCACAAAATAGGTAGTAAAAATAAAACATTTAGCAGGAAAAATAATGGCAAAGGCGAGCTTAACCCTTAAGCATTTCTTTCCCTTTTATGAAACAGATTTTCGGAAAAACCCACCTCCAGAAATTCCTATAAAGAACTGGGAATTCCCGATTGTTAAAAATCAGATGGTATTCGTGCCGCGCGATTCTTTCCTCTCACGTTGCATGTAAAGTAAACTCATGGCTCCATGCAAAACACAGAAAGTCCCTTAACTTTTTCCATCTAAAATTTCCCGAATTCTTTCAGAGTTACGAACTCTTTGGCAGGTAACAAAAACTTTCGGAATTCTCGAGACTACAAAGAGCTTTCCTAAAAATTAAAAGCTCTTTGAATTTCAGCAGCGAGTGATGCTATTCGAATTGTTATTATGTTTTGTGAAAATACTTTAGGTATTAGTTTAAACTAACACTTTTGGCCCAAGACGCATGTTGGTCAACGCCACCACACGTGGCGCGTGGCGTCGTCGGCGGCGGCTCGCCCCTGCTGGTCGTACCGCCGAGGCTGGGCAGTGAATGCGTTAAGATGCCTCTTAATTGATACAGAATACTATCATAGGCTGTTTCCGACACACACTTAGCGTATTTATTTTATCTCCTACAGAAGCCCCTCGATATTTATGTTATGTCGGCCAGTAGTCCTGATTAATGCTTGTTTTGTTCCATTGACTACGCAATAACCATGCTCGAATATCTATGCGGTTTCCTTGTCAACGCCTCACACACAAGTTTTCGAAGCATACATAACATGGGCCTTACCATAGACAAGTAAAAATTGTGGCACCCCTTCTAAATTGTCTACCTATCTTAAATAACCCATCCCTAATGGAAAACGATTTCAACAAGTAGCAACACAAAAAAAAATATATATATTAAATAGCGTCTGCCCGCGACTTCGCGAATTTTCGGGATAATTTTTAGCTTAAATGACATTTTATTTTATTTAGTATCTTGGGGAAACAAGAAGCTTTAGAACAAGAAAATAAAAGACAGAAAACATTAGAAAATTAAGTTAAACAGTTGCCACACATCGAAAGATAATTAATTATTCCTTTTTAGGGTTTTGAAGATCGAAGATCGGTTTCAAAACCCTTATGGTCTCGCTTTGTCTGTCCTTTTTTCCCTCCTTAATAACTCAAGAACTACTGCAGCTATCAACTTGAAATTTAAAATAATAATACATTTCGTGCGCCTGTACAGATTTCGAGAAAAAAAAATGAAAAAAAATGAAAAATGAAAATGTATATTTTCCATACAAATTGTGATGCCGAAATTTTAAAAGATACCTACAGAGTCATATGGGGTATCAAATGAAAGGTATCATTTTGTACGTTTCAGAACAGTTTTTGAAATTTTTGTAGGTTTCCTACTTTTTAAAATATTTCGAAAAAAGTCGAAAAAATACCCATTCCCCCCCCCCTATCTCCGAAGATTGCAGAGTGATCCATGTAAAATGTATGGAGCGTTTATAGACATGGATCTATATTTTACAGGAAAAATATAGAGAAGTTTGAAAAAAGAACACTTTTTGAAAAATGGTCAAAAAGGGGGGGAATAATTTTCAAAAGGGGGGGCTACCTCACCGAGTGGGGTATCAAATGAAAGGTATCGGTTTGTAGGTTTCAAAACAGTTTTTTGAATTTCTGTAGGTTTCATACTTTTTGAAATATTTTGAAAAAAATCGAAAAAATACCCATTCCCCCCCCCCCCTATCTCCGAAGTTTGCAGAGCGATGCGTTTAAAATGTATAGAGCGTTTGTAGATATGGATCTATATTTTACAGGAAAAATATAGAGAAGTCTGTAAAAAGAACACTTTTTGAAAAATGTTCAAAAAATAATAATTTTCAAAAGGGGGGCTACCCCGCCGAGTGGGGTATCAAATGAAAGGTATCGGTTTGGAAATTTCAAAACAGTTTTTAAAATTTCTGTAGCTTTCATACTTTTTGAAATATTTTGTAAAAAGTCGAAAAGTTTACCATTACCCACCTTAACCGAACCACCCATTAATCCGAAGCATGCAGAGAGATCTATCTGAAATGTAGGTTGGTACCTACTATTCTTAGGTATTCGTTAAATTGCGAAGTCTCTAACCGGTACTTTTGGTACATATTTATTGACAAACGTTCAAAACCCTCGGCGCGCGAGTTACACTCGCACTGGACGGATCTTGTTTAGAATTACACGTATGCAAAATATTAGCATGATCCGTTCAGCAATTTTGGCGTGATGACGTTACAAACATCCATCATCGATCAAAACTTAGGCACCTTAAAAAATTATATGATTAACGCAATCTTAACGCGAGATTCGCGTTTTTGTGTATTTTTACCGCATGACACCCATGGTACCATAGGATGGAAGATATTTACAAAATTCTCGTTCTTTATGTGGAACATGTTGGTATTTGACTCGTTTTGCGTCTCACTTGAATGATTCACACACAAACCGTCTAGTAACCTTATAGGTTTCTATTTCAGAATCGACGTCTGTGTCGTTGTTTTTCGGCGTTGACTAATGCACTATTCTAGTAAATGCAAGATCGTTCGCGGTATCCTGTGGGAATTATCCTAAATCCCTTCTTAGTTTTGCGTATTATTAGGTAGTAGAGAAGGTGGTAATGTGGCCCTACCTTTTTGTTTCTAGCCTATAAAATTTAAAATAATTGTACTTTAAATTAATATTTTACGTTAAAAGATTCTGAATTTTTCTCAATTCAGAATGAATCCAATTATTTTATACATCTACATTTGAGTATAATTTTTTTTAAACCATTAACCACACATTTCACACTAACTACGTCATAAATTTTTTAATTAAAAAAATTATTGAATGATAATTAAATCCAAGACACTGACGTTCTCAACCCCTGGATTCGATAGAACCGCTGCATCCAGAATAACTGTTTGCCACTTAAGATTTGGATTACAAACAATCAACGTGTGCGCAAAACCTTTCGCCAGTACCTACTCATTACGCCCTGCTTGAATGCCAAAAAATATGACAGGCTTTCTAACGGCTGTTTTGGGTATTTAAATGACCTTAGTCAAGTTATCTTAACATTTCAGTTACTTTCTAAGATATGGCGCTGTTTCAATAAGGAAATATTGAAGGTGGCCAAAATACCCGCAGGGGCCATATTACCACCTTCTCCCGATACTATCCACTCCGATTTTAGAGTCGGAGGTAAGGCTCGCCTCAGTGCCACGCCATCTAAAGATCCAAAATCATTACCTATTGTATATTAAAGCATATTAGTATTCATTCTTTTGTTCTCAGAGATTGACGCGAGTTGTTCAAAAAAGGCCAATGTTCACAATGAATTTGATTCGTTCAATTCAAGGACTCTTCTAAACGAATCCAATTCATTATAAATATTGCCAAATGCTCAACTCCCGTCAATAACACCATGAATAATAATGAAACGATCCACTTTAAGTAATAATGATCGGGTATCGTGACCGCGTCATGGTACCTCGATATTATTCCTAATTCACGTGGAATTTTATTTAAATATTCAGCCACTGACTTCATTAGAATAACTTGTTTGATGGGACGGAAAACAGGCTTATTAAGTAAATGAATTAATCGCTTATTACAGTTTTCTATATGCGTTTGTAATACTCTAGCGTTTACAACTGTTTCGTGTCCATCCCAAGGTTGTCTGTAAGAGATCGCTCTTAGTCTGCCTTTCTCTCTTAGCTCTTAGTCTAATAAGGCCGACCATTGTGCAGCTGTGTTATCTCTATTTTCCTGTATTTTTTGTAGTCTTTGGTGTGCAATAAAGTGTAATATATTGTATCCATACATAACACAAGCTCTGCTTAGCTTGGGGCAAGATCATGCCTTGTGGATTGACCGGCATTATTATTAGTATAGGTACACTCATTTATTCTTAAATCTCGTTAAAAAACTATTTTTACTATATAAAAAATAAAATGTTAAAGAACTATTCTACAGTAAAAAATATATCAAAACGGTGAATTTGCCACCGGCCGCGAAGCTAGGCTCAAGCGGCCGGTGACTAGGGCTGCAGAGAGAGGAACTTCCTGACGATGCGTGCCGAGTCCAGGAGTACCGCCTTTTGAATCTAGCCCTTGATCCAACTTCCTAGCGACAGTCTCTTGAGATGTTGATCGCGGCTCTTGGCTATTACGCCGTTAACCGAAACGACTATTGGGACGATAGTCGCTGAATCAACATCCCACATGCTGACAACCTCGTTAGCCAAGTCAAGATATTTGCTAATTTTATCTTTCTTGGCTTTAACGAGGTTAACATCAAATCAAATCAAATCAAATCAAAAACTCTTTATTTCCATAAATACAATAAATGTACACTTAGAAAAGGTCAAATCATAAAACTAAACACTGACACGGAAATAAAGTGATATTTTTGATTTCTGTCGCTTCGGTATGTAGACTAAAGTAAAGAAGCGACGAAGAAACCTTTAGCCTGTTAGTTGTTATTTTTCGAGTTGGAGCAAAACTCGTCCCAAGCTTTTTTATCCTCTAGATAATCTGATATTTTGTAGTAAGCCTTTTTACAAAGGATATGTTTGACAATTTGTTTGAATTTATTTATTGATAATTTTTGCAACTCACTTGGAGTTTTGTTGTAGAAGCGTATACATTGCCCTTTAAAAGATACATTTATCTTGTGTAGCCTAGTTGTGGGCACAGCGAGTTTATCCTTATTTCTAGTATTTATATTATGTATGTCGCTATTTTTAGGGAATAGATTGATATTTCTATGAGTGTACAACAAGTTTTCATAAATATATTGACATGGTACTGTCATTATGTTTATTTCTTTGAATTTATCACGCAGGGATTCTCTGGGACCCATATTATAGATTGCACGAACAGCTCTCTTCTGCAGCACAAATACGGTGTTAATATCTGCAGCGTTCCCCCACAGCAGTATGCCATAAGACATAACACTATGGAAGTAGCTGAAATAGACTAGTCTAGAAGTATCAACGTCTGTAAGATGACGGATTTTTTTGACTGCATACGCTGCAGAACTAAGTCTCTTCGATAGCTTATCTATGTGTGGGCCCCATTGAAGTTTACTATCTAAGGTTATTCCTAAGAATACTGCACTGTTTACAATTTCTAACGTTTCTCCTTTTACGTTTACATCAATCTTAACGTGTTTTACATTAGGTAGAGCAAATTTTATACATTTCGTTTTAGTTTCATTAAGCAAAAGATTATTGACATTAAACCAGTGTACTACTTTTGAGATTGCATTATTCACATCGTCAAATATTATGTTTCGTCGTTTCATTTTAAAAATTAATGAAGTATCGTCAGCAAACAATACAATCTCATGATTATTCTTGACTAGGTGAGGCAGGTCGTTAATATAAACTAAAAATAGGAAAGGACCGAGGATAGAACCCTGCGGTACACCCATTGTAACTACAGACCCCGAAGACCGTTTCCCATTAATGTCAACTCTTTGTATCCTATCACTCAAGTAAGATGTAAGAAGATCCAAAGAGGTGGTCGTCACGTGGTATGGTGACATCAGCGAGCACCGTCCTTTTTATTATTGTTATTGTATTGTATTTGTAATTGTTCCAGTTCTGGAGCAGGCTGATGCCAGATCAGCGAAACACAGCGCAGCCGTCGAGGCTCAAAGCAAGCAGCAGACTACTGTGGAGTTTATAAATGAGGAAGACGAGGTAAACATCTACATTGTTCACTTATACAGGCCACGAGACAATTTGAAAACCAAACACGGCTGGATTGCAGCTGTCAGATGTTTTTGCGAGTCAAACGCACAGTTACCTTTAAGAGATCGCATTGCGCGCCATTTTGTTAAAAAGATAGGCATAGGATGTCGCGTTCATAGAAGCGGGACAGAGCAAACGTTTTTGGAACGGCGGCGTAAGCGCAAAAATCAAGTTGTGCTTATTTACAAGAACACTACACAACTTATAAAGAAGCTACCAACCAAATAATTAGTTATATAAATAATTAATAAACATAATAATTAATAAAACATTTCCGTGATCATGGCGCATGTAACTGCGCCGAAATATTAGAAATCTCAAAACTCAAATCATGGTAAATATCCCGTTATAAGTAACTTTAGTCTCAAATAATTATTAAAAACAAATAAATAACCTACCGAATCAAAACATAAATCATTTCAATAGACCGCAGGGTTCCTAAGATCTCTACCAAATTATGTGCGAAACAGTGCAATTTCATGTTTTTTTTATCGAATTTTTTTTCGCAATCGTGTTTTCCCTTCCCAGGAACCCAAATGTTGAAAAAAAATCGAAAAAAATATTAAAATTTATGTAATTCGAGTTTTTTAACACGTGAGTACTGAGATCCAGGCATGATTTGACAACCAAACCCGTTAGGTTCGTCTCCTAACTATTATAGGCACTGTATATATAGTAAAAAGCCAGTTATTATCGCGAATGCATTTTTATCGACCGCTCTGCACTGGTTGTGATACCAGCAGTGATTCACAGCCATGCCAGCAATCGATACGTCTAGCCAGAAATTGTACTCCCCGTACGATCCTATTTGCCAACCGAGCCGTGTCCCGAAATGATCCGTCGCTAAAGTTTCATACCCAAGATCAATGACCAAGTCTCGGATGTAAGCGGTCCGCTGATCCGTCTGCTGTAATATGACCCTGGTTGATTTAGGATTGTGCAAGCATCGGCCTTAGGCAGTCACGTATGATGCCTTAATCCGAGTTGTAAATACACTTTCTACAACTGTTTAAGAACGGGTATGGGCACGTTTGATGGCGATGGCGATTACGACATAACGTGATCCAACTTTGCATAATAATTAATATAAAGTTCTTTATGTCTGGATCAATACAGGCGTTGTTCTGTAGTTGGCGTGCTGGGGACATCCACCGTGGAAGTTCCAAGTTGAATGCCCCGAGAATAAAGATGTAATTCCGAGTCTTGTAAATACAATAGTTGCGACTATTCCAGTCACGTTGTACCTTTTCGTTTATTTTTTCCTTACGATGTTTTTATTTTTCGCTTTGTAAAGCTAATTTTATACATTGTATTTAAACATTGCAAACACGTTTTCCTCACTAATTTATATACGGTAAATATACCCTGAATTATGCACAGAATGTCTATAAACACAAAGTTAAGGAATTTATTTCGTCAGTAAGCTGATTTTAAGCTACAAACCGGTATGGGCCGGCTAGGGCTGTTTATTAAGACCTTTCGCATTCATTTGCCCCCAGTTTCTCGTTTCTCATCATAAGCTCTCACATAATGAAACAGCAAAATTACCTCTATGAAAATCACGACGATTCTGAGATGTTATGCCTTCGGAGAAAACTCTCCCCGTTAATCTAACGCTAAGAAAACTTATTGCAATTCTCTCGATATTTTGTGCGTCAAAAGAGACAAGGTACCTAATGATTTTCTATGATTTTTGGAGTATTTCTGGGTCAAAACTAAGTCCTTCCGGAGAGGACTCCGGAAGGACTTAGTTTTGACCCTCATTTACATCTCACGAAACGGCAATTGTTGTTTGCAGGCATAAAGCGGGAAATAACTGGTCCTACTTTCAGTAAATAAGTAAATAATGCGGGACAACTCACACAGTGGATTTAGTCTCCCTTCAGTGGGTTTTGTACTTAGATATACCTAGATTTAGATACCTCCTGAAGTGGTTTACAAAGATATCAGGCAAAATGCCAGCGCTCGCTTTTGTTCCCGACAACAGCCGACAACAGATAAGGCTACCAGAGATGTGCAAAGTGCAAACAATGAAAATAGAAGTATATTATATACATTGCATAGTAAAAGGAAAACCAGAGGGAAATTCTTATATTCAAAGAATTGTATGCAAAATAAGATTCATTAATCTTTCTGGTATTTTATTTATTAATTTGTTATTTTTTAGCCTTTGGTTTTCCCTCAAATAAATATAAAAGCGTTAATAATATTAAACTTTCTCGCTGTCGTACAAGTTTGTTCTTAAATACAATAAACAAGTGCAAGTTCGACTCACGCACCGAGGGTTCCGTATAATTATAAGACTTTACTTCTTATCAAATTTTATGTTTCTGGTCAACGGGAAGTAACTAACGGCTTTTGGTCCATGGCGAGAAGCAATAATTATTATTTTTGGGAATAAACTACAAATTTACGGTTAATTTCAATTCGATATTCCCATTTCTGAAAAAAGTAATTTGACAGACGGACAACAAAGTGATCACATAAGGCTTTCTTTTTTCCTTTTGAGGTACGAAACCCTAAAACATAAAAAATACAACCCCGAGTCGGGAATGATTCTAAGAAATCGCTGGGTCCTCCTTACCAGGCACTGAAGGGGGATCTCCTCTTTTATCTCAAAGCTGTGTAAGCAAGAGCCAAATCTATTTTCCGAAGAGTTATTATATTCATTTGGCAAGAGCAAGTGCAAATATTTAAACTCGTCTCGTTTGTTTTTGGCACTCCTGAGATACGTTACAGAAATCTCCGAATGATATTTTGCTGTTCGGTATATTTACTCCGACTGCACGTGCATCGTCGCTTATCGATGCTTGCACATGAAAATTTAAACTTCTCGTAGGTGAAGTCCATGCAAGGTTTCGCATTTGTCTCAAATATAAAAGTGCTTTATTTCCTTTAGACTTTACAGGACTCTTGTATGTACACATCACAAAATTTAAATTACATAAGTAAAACTAGGAAATAAAGTGATTACTTTGATTTTTTGTTCACTTCAATATTTTTAAGGTAAAGTAAAGAAGCAAACAAGAAACCTTTACCTTGTTTGGGTGTAAGTTTTCGAGCTGGAGCAAAACTCGTCCCAAGCTTTTTTATCTTCTAGATATGCTGATATTTTGTAGTAAGCCTGATATATTGTAGTTTTTACAAAAGATAGCTTTGAACATTTGTTTGAATTCATTTTTGATAATTTTTGCAACTCACTTGGAGTTTTGTTGTAGAAAATGGTATAAAACTCATATGTCGCATGTTAATAAAGATTTGTAGAAGTAAGCAAAAATTATGTAATATTTAAAACATTTTCATTTGTTCAAACAATATATAGTTATTTAATTTATGATTTCTACATGTTGTAGGTCTATGGGACAATTTTAAAGGCTGGCGTAATTCCCTTTTGTTTTTCCTATACTGGAGGCCTGGATTTGTGACGTCAGCGCGGATAATTTGTATGAAAAAAAAAACATTCGTCCTTAGCTACCTTACTTACCTAATAGTAAATTGAGAACTGACAAAGCAGATGACAAAGTAGTTTCCTTGAAACTATGCCTATATTTTTCATAAATAAGAAATTTTTCGGGGAAATTCAATTGTTTGTAATATATACTGTACTTGCCTTCATTTTGTTGTTCACTTTCAATTAATAAATCTGCACAGTAATTGAGATCCTTATTTTGCGATCGAACTGTTATTACTTTAACATAATTGTCCTCATTAGGCTAAGTACTTAATGACTTCTAATTCTAATTAAAGTTTATTTTGTCACTGAGCTTGTTCACCTTTGACGCGTTTAGCAATGCCAAACAAAACAACCTTTCTCTATATAGATTCGAGACTTCAAGAGCTTTGAGTCGTGTCGTGTCGTGACATGACCCTATTGCCTTGCTTAGAACCTTAACATTAAGAACCTTCGCCCTTTGTTTATGTAAAATAAATAAGGCGAAGAATTTAGCCGTGTTTATTTTACCTACAAAGCTTTGATACAAACTAATGCGGAAAATATTATACGGGATTATGCGAAATACGCTCCGGGTACGGCCTCCGCATTAATATTAAAGAGGGTTTACTCACTTTTGGAAATTCCGAAAACGAGCAGTCCAAATCTGACTTAATTGTTTACTTGTGAGAAAAACAATCCAAAAAGCATTCCCAGGTATGCGAAAGTAGGATGCTTATGCACTTTATCTAAATTATTGTGTTGTGTTATTAAAATTAACCTTCCCATAGTTCCAATAGTAGTATATTATTAGGGATTTTGATGGCTTCTTTCACCATACATTCACCCAAAAAGGGTCCTGAGGTAGATATTATCTAATAAGTCATACGTTCTTCATCTTTGAATAGGTCTGATTTTCGTGGTGAACAGCTTCGTGTGGTTCTAGTGAAATGCTCTTTCGTTACAATCTCTGGTGACTTTCCGCTTAGGGAACACCAACGCAACAACCACCAATAAAACCACCTGTGGGCCTACTGAAAATGCCCGCAATTTGTATGTGATTTAAATCTAAACGAAGGGTTACTTACCTCGTGCAACTTCAACCCAACTCCGACCATTACGTTTGTGATTCCCCTGATGTCGTAAATAAGTGATTATGAACTCTCATACAGTGACAAAATTATATTAATTCTGGGGATTTTCTGAAGCGTGAAAATCTCATCAGTTATTTACGGCAGGTGTCAATAACACGGGCTTCTCCCGCCTCTTTTTCCGATGTCGACGTCCTTGGCGGTGACGTGACGTGATCGGTTGGTTCGGTCTCGCTTTTAACCAATTCACTGTTGATTTCGACCTGTATTTAGATGATTATTTCGTTTCAACTTTTTGTCCGGTTTTTTGTTTTGTTTATCAAATTCTGAAGCAAATGTTAATTTTTTTGTTCCCAAACGTCTTTGACATCAATGACTTTACGATGATGACGATTTATTCTACCATAAGTCGTTGGTCATTCGATTGATGATGAACCATCAACCACCGTTAATGCGGGACATGTAACTAGAACAATGATGGCGTATCAATCACGCACACAAGGTTCAAATCACAGATTCTAGTTACACACTCGCATAATATCAAGTAAAAGGCAACATAAAGACAACATTATATTAGTCAACTCTGCTGAACTTGGGTAATTAGTAACTCAGTTAATTTTGACTAAGTAATTGGCAATTAGTGAAACCTTCATCTCGAAGATCACTATTGACCTATTATGACTGTGTAGTACATCATAAATCATTTTAATACCTATTTTATTTCAAGCTATTACGTCCATAGCTATTTATTTATATGCATTAGCCAAATAATCAATTAACTGTACAGTCGCGTAAAATGAATGGCCCTAACGCGACTACAAAATATGTACATGACATACGTTTATAACGTGTTTCGTAAATTTTATGATGTATTTCGCAAACACTGAGACGTTATGAGATAATTAGAATGTTTTATTGTATGGAAACAATACATTTGCTTGTATTTCTGCGTGTATTGTCTCTATTATTTAAAATTTTAAACTGATCGTGATCTTTATACGCTGTCATTTCTTATGATGTGATTTTCGTGATTGTCATCGTCATTTTAACTATTGGTAATTGTTGTTGATTTGTTTTTCGCTTTTTCATCCAATCACTCAGTATCAATCGGTTGATACTGATTGATTGATTATGAATATGTGAAAAATATTTTAAAAGCTAAAGAACGAGAATAATCTGTTTTTTATTTACCTGTGCACGCTAATTGGCCAACTTCTGCGTAAGGTCTCCCTAAACCTTTCTAGCGAGGACGCTTGCTAGCGAACTACCCTATTATGAAATTGTGCCCATCTGTTCTTGTTGCCCTTATAAAATGTAGATCTGATCTGATCTGATCTGTCTGATAGATACTAAATCGTATGAAGAACTGAAATTATAACAAATATTCTCGATAAGCAAAGCCATTGGTTCCATTACAGGGTTTGTCCGTCCGTACGTCCTTCAGAGGAGTCAATAGACTTTATGCTTTTGTATCATTACTGCCCAATTCGATTTCTTTTAACAAGATGGTTTTTGTTGCAATCTCTTGGAAAATAAATTAAGAATAACTACTCAGAATAAAGATGTTTTCAAGTTGTCACGAAGTTCAATCACCTATTCCGAATAGTTCTTGTCTCTCGCAATGTCAATGTAATTTATCCAATGTAAAAACCACTTTAAGTTGCTCCCTATGAAAATGGTTTTTGGTCACTCTTGCAGCTTTTTCACACTGTTATTTCCGACCACAACACTGTATGGACCAGTTGAACCTTAGGAGAAAATAACAAACACTTTATTGCACTGAATGAAATGGTTAGTATGTTTCATTCATTACATCGCAAGCCTTAGCGGAAGCAATTCCCAGGATGCCGATGCCATTCCGGATAGAGAGGTTCAAATATAATATCCTTCCCGTTAGTAACAATGGCGAATTGCCAGAGCATTTGTGGCACATTGTAGATGATCATTCACAGGTTTTGACGTACTTGCTAGACTATGGAAGAGACTAAACATGCTGTTGTCTTCCTTCATTCTTCTTGTTACAGAACAAGCAAGTACTTCGCAGTAACTTGAGATTTTCTGTGAATATCTTTCTTTTTCCACTCTGTTGATTACAGAGTGTATATATTTCTTAATCCCAGGGACCCTACGACCTAAACAGATGTCAACAGCCGGGAAATTACTAATTAGACAAGAAACTTCGCTGCTAAATGTCTCTGACCGGGTTTCTGAAAGCTGCTCCCCATTCGCGTGAATGCTTCCGTCGTCGCATCGCTGCTGTCGCTGTTTTGAAGTGCCACCTAGTTTTAGCTCTTCAGGATTACGAGCGTGTTGTTTTGCTTCGAAAAAAGCTTTTTAATATGAATGTTGCACTTTCTTGTTCCCGTGTATACAAAACTGGGTTCTTTTGAAAAGCTTTTATACCCATTAATTATTTCTTAATTCTTGCATCAATTAAGAAATATGTATTGAACAATTTGTCCGAAGACTCAGTCGGAGTTTATTTGAAGCAGGCAATTTTGTCCAAATAATTTACAAATGTAAGATTCTGGAAACAAGGAAGGTTTTCTCAGAAACTTTTCTACAATTTCAAACATTTTCTTTTAAGCTGGCGTTTGCTTCGCTCTAGTTGCCGTCATCGCCCGTTGTCTCAACTTTGAACAGGGTCTTAGTGAGCTTGACTTTCGTCCATTACTCTCAATTAGTCTTTGATGGAACTGTAGCGTGTCTTTTTACACTTAAGGCGAAGGCCCATTATTCTGCCAGAAACTGTTAGTCTCCGATGTTGGTTATTAAGGCCGAGACGTTTGATGTCGGCGAGAAGGCTTCATTGATAAGTTTATTATTATTACTGTAGGCGGACTTCTGCAAATTGTTTTGAATTTAAGTGCTTCTACAGAAGTGTTAGATAAATTGGGGCAAATCAGTAAATCAAGTGTTTCGAAAACTACAAAGCGAAAAGAAAGGCTGTCCAGCAAACGTGGAAGATAATAATCAGTGCCAGAAAACCACTTTTTAGGTAGAAGGTAACTTATAGAATAACCCTTAGAATAAGTATCTATTTAATGAGGCTTACAGTGTGATTGTTTGTTACCCCGAATAAATAAAAACTAAAATCTTTACTTTCTTGAGTGTGATGGTGGTCAAATGCTTAGCAATACCCAATAAAAATTAATTAAAAATTTTGTAATATTTTTCCTTATGTCAGCGCAACTGTAATCGATATTTAGACTAAGAAAGGCCGCATTCACCACTAATCGGCCGTATCAAATCCAAGTTCCAAGTACTCTAGTGTAACGTTTCATTAACCGGGTAAAGGACTTGCGCAAATAACCACTGATTTTGTAGTTAATGTTACGAAAAAGCAAATATTGACCCGATCTAATTGCTCGTGTCATGCCATCGTGCGTTACCAGTTTTATTTCTAATAGTCTCTAAGCCTTTATTCACAAAGAAAATTACAATCAAATAATAGAAATAAATTAGAACTAGTATTTACAATTGAAACAATTGAGCTAGCTGCAGACTGTTGCAAACAATCTACAGGTAGCTCAACTGATCCATATCAATACCAGTCGGAAGCGTCCCCTAGACGCTGGCTGCATTGTCCTGTTGTATGGCAATGCTGATGCGTTGTGCCAGATACTGACTCTCGGGTCACGCGTCGCTTCGATTCGACCAGAAGCTCAGATAATTTTTGAAAAACCTGAAGAGCCTCGGTACCCCACGGACATAGTCTCTTGACTTCGTTTTCATGAATAATATTTTTTCTTAATTCGTTTATGCGCTGCGGTAGTTATCCTAATGAACTGTAAACGTTCCTTGTCGCTTTAAAATTACCTCCTAGACGACCGCGTTCTGTTTGTTAATAAGCGGCCTTAGTATGACAAGATACAAGGTACTAAAGTACCTATCAACTTTGCTAATTACAGCCTAGGTATAGGAGGTATAGGTGAAATTCTAAACACTGTTTTCCTAAAACAAAGGACTAAAGGACTTTTTTCTAAAACAAGGATAAACTCGTCGTGTCTACAACTAGGCTACACAAGATAAATGTATCTTTTAAAGGACAATGTATACGCTTCTACAACAAAACTCCAAGTGAGTTGCAAAAATTATCAATAAATAAATTCAAACAAATAGTCAAACATATCCTTTGTAAAAAGGCTACTACAAAATATCAGATTATCTAGAGGATAAAAAATCTTGGGACGAGTTTTGCTCCAGCTCGAAAAATAACAACTAACAGGCTAAAGGTTTCTTCGTCGCTTCTTTACTTTAGTCTACATACCGAAGCGACAGAAATCAAAAATATCACTTTATTTCCGTGTCAGTGTTTAGTTTTATGATTTGACCTTTTCTAAGTGTACATTTATTGTATTTATGGAAATTAAGAGTTTTTGATTTGATTTGATTTACAAAAATTAAAAGTTGTTTATCTTTTAATCTTATATCTTAATCACCGTGCCTAAAGAGACTTTGGCGCAAAAAACGTTCTGATAATTTTACAGAAAAAAATAATTATCCGCGCATTTAATTATACCGCGTGAGTTGCATCGAGCTCTTCCCCGAGCAGGATTTGCGTGACCTATTTCCAGCAGATCAATCTCCATGTAGGTTATCTACGCCCTGCCTACGCTCCAGGTCACAGATTGAGAGGTAACTGGTAGCGCACAAAATTTTTACTGTCATATCCTGGTCTTATGGGTCTTGCAACACATATTTACTTAGACATGGACTAGCTTATACTTACATACACAGATTTTATTCATAACAACATTATTACATGTCATCAACTTAAGTATAAAAATAATCTATATAGACTAATATTATAAAGAGGAAAGATTTGTTTGGTTGTTTGTATTGAATAGGCTCCGAAAGTACTGGACCGATTTGAAAAATTATTTTACCATTAGAAGCCCACATTATTCCTGATGAACGCTACTTTTTACCGCGGGAAAAAGCATCATTCGTGCGGGAAAAACGACGGCGGGTAGTAAGAATGTATATGCTATAATAAAGGCAAATTATAAAATTCATTAATGTCATACAAAACCAATTCTATGTGACAGTTTCTAAATTTTCTCTTAAAAATAGACATGGAAGCTGCATTCCATAGATTTCTATTTTGCTTATATTTAAAGATTATCTTTAATATTAGCTTAGATTCATGCAACTTTTACAAAATTTACAGAACGGCTAAAAAAGGACAAAATAAATACGGCAAAAACACCATGCCCTTGGGTTTCTTACGGCCCATATCAAAACAACACGTCAAGAACCTAAACAGTATAGAATAAAGAAAGAAGAAAGAAAGAAAGAAAATAAATTTATTGACTCACAAAAAATAATAATGATAACTAAAAAAAATCCTTAAAATATAAAAAAGTATTAATTCGATGTGAACCAAAAAGGTCCTGCCTCAGCTTCATGTTGCTCATCATAAATTTGACCAACACGTTGGTTTTCTTAATAAGACAGTCAATGCAATTCCAAAAGCGTTTTAGATGTAAGTGTAAACTACGCGTAAACGATTTTTTTTTGTTCAAATTGTCAATGTTCTGATAATTTTGTCATGCTCGTACTTTAGACAAAGGATCTAAGGCACCAAGTGTTATGTATCCCATTACGTTTGCCTAGACAGTACCCTATTTTCTTTAACCCTGATAAGAACTTTCCACCAAACACTTTGCGTTGGCACAACGACTTACTTGTTTCGTATAGAACTGTTAACTTTTATTACATCCTATTTCACTATACGAAGTTTCGATAGCGCATTTTTGCCAATAAACAACAAGTTTACTGGAATTATTCAACTTGGGTTGCACGTGTTATCTGTGACTCACAAAACAGAACCCTTTGTAAATGAGTCATAGCTGTTTTTTTTTATAAAAGTCTTTTCGCGATAAAGGGCGTAAGAAAGGTTTTCGCAATTTTGCTTAACTCTTTCATGTGTTTCCATTCCGCTTGTCAAGAAAAATGTGCCCCTAATCAGTCTAAGGCACTCGACGCTGCTACTCTGTTGCTGTCAGTTTTATGATGAAAACGTTAACTCAAAACAGTTTTAGCGTTTTTTGGGTGTATATATATTTTACTTCATACAGAATGCAAGTATAGAGAAATGTTTAGAAGCTGACGCGATTGACTTTAGTTTTCTCATACAATTATCCACGCTGACCGATGACGTCATAAATCCAGACATCCAGTATACGAAAAACAAAAGACAATCGCGCCAGCTCATAAAAATGTATCTATTGAAATCAAAGAGTCTATGACTACGGTCTCGATTTAACAGAATCGGAACAAGCTCCACGCATACATCTACTTTTGACGACCTCTGTGGCGTAGCGGACGAAGGTCCGCCTGCAGGCGCAGAAAGTTGCGGGTTGGATTCCCGCTGTTTGTCGAGACAAACATTTGTGCAGATATTTGTTCCGGGTGGTTTATGTGTATAGTGAAAAAAATACCTATGTTATGTTGTATATGAAGTTTTTCAAGCTCTGCTTAGCTTGGGGTAGCTAAATGATGCTGTGTGAATTGCCCAGCATTATTTATTTATTTATATCCTAGCCTAGATCATCTTGTTGTTGTTCTTTCTAACTCATTCCCTCCATTCCAGGGCGAGATCCTGGAATGTCCGCTATGCCTGACGACGATGCCATGCGGCACCATGGTCCGGCTGACGTGGTGCTCGCACCGCTGCTGCGAGCCCTGTCTCCGGCAGTACCTGGCTATCGAGATCTTCGAGGCGCGGGTGCCGGTCAACTGCCCCGTCTGCCATGAGAGCATGCATCCCTCAGGTAACGTGAAGATATGAAGTTTATGTCCGAAGAGTAAAGAAGAAAGTAAACCCAAGGTGCTGGTGCCGGTTTAGAATTTCCACCACTCCAACTCTTCCTGCGGGTGTCGTAGGTAATAGGCGACTAAATTATATACACAAAAAAAAAAATCATACTCGCCTTGGACCAAAATCTAAGGGGTGGTTCCCGTTGACCTAGAATCATTAAATTTTGCAAGAAGCAAGGTCTTATAACTATACGTAACTCTGAGTGCGCGAGAGTCCAACTCGCACTTGACGTTTTAAGTTTTGCGGGACAAATACAAAGTACTTGGGAATAATTTTTTATGGGACTATCTCGAGATCTTCTGTCCTCTAAACAATAGCGAAAGAACCATCAAAATCTCTCCACGATCGGTTGAAAAATTGGGAAACACTCATTAAATCACATTGTTTTAAGGGTAACTTACATATTACCTATATAGGTAGTTGTACTAACATTTATGGTCAACAACCGAAATAAATAAATTTAATTGAATTGAAAAAAACAGACATTACAGCCGAACATAAACCTTATTTTTTCGAAGTCCGTAAAAAATAGTGCATAACTAGTACCATTTTCCAGCACAAGATTTATTAACTACTAGGATAACAGAAACTGAAATCCGAATGAGGTCACTAGGTACCATGGATTTTAGAGTTATAAAGAAATGCTAATATTATGTCGATGTCTCCAATCAACTTGTGCTCTCCTGGTACTTTGGTAGCGCTGGTCCAATTCCGGTCGCATTACAAACGTGTGACCTGACTCTTTTAATACAGAGCCTGTCTAGCAAAAACATGTTCAAGTTATAAAAATTAAAAAACCAACTTACATTTTGTGCCGCAATATTGGAAAGCTCAAAACTCAAATCATGGTAGGTCGTAATCCGCCTCGACAGGTAGTACTACTAAGAAGTACAACTGGTAGTACAAACGACACCTTTGTATCTCTACACGAAGCGAAATTACTTGTAGTTTTTGTAGTAGTATTACTACAAAAACTACAAGTAATTTCCCTCGACTTCACTCGACTTTTTGAATTTAATTTACGTTTTAGTTCAACTGGTACTACAAATGACACACCTTTGTATCTCTAGTATAAATTATTTTTACAACCAGTTGAACTTCTTAGTAGTACTACTGACAAGGAGGCACAAGTTCAATCACAATATTTTATTATTAAAACAGGGTTAAAATAAAAACTATTCCTACCCTGAGTTTTGAAACTGGCAAGTCCCAGATATCGCATATTTGTACTATGAGTTGTACTTATCAGTAATACTACTGACACGTAGGCAAATATCCCGTTGTAAAGAACTTTCATGTTCAAGTTCTCTATTTTTAACAAATTCAGTTACCTTCCTAACAATCTAAATGGCATTAGTGTTATCGTATAATAATTCCTTTGCTATAGATTTGCTTGGAACAGCTTTTTCTATGACCGTCGTTGTATTATGGAAATGAAATAAAGCCTATTCATTTCAGATTTACCTTTTGTATGAGTGTTATAATTATAAAACGTGGTCTATCTTGCGTAGAGTTATAGAATGGAATGAGGGACTATCGTTTCTTTGCTCACCAGTTGGCGCCACTGTTGATTAAGGTCCAGAGGTATAGCTGTATAAACATGTTAACCTCGGCAAACAAGCATACTTTTGGCAAAAAATAAGTTAGTAAACAGTAAACAAAGTAATTAAATAAGGGGCCTCAAAGAGCAGCTAATTCAGAGGAATTTGCTGCTCTTTGAGGCCGCTTATTTTTGCGCCTCTTTTTCTTAATTCCGCTTTCTAAGCGTTCACATTCGTCGCAAAATAATCCGATAATTTCACAAAGGAGATCACTTTTCAACAGGTAAATTAAAGAAATTAAAATATAATAAAATAAATAAAATATAATATAATAAATTAAAATATGTCACGAAGCCCGACAAAACCAGACAAAAATGAATGTTATTGGACCTCACGCACACACAGGTGCCTCTAGTGCCAAATTCACACGCGATAGCCCCTAATGAGAATGACCTCATCTCCAATGCTGTCCTGCATTGGCGATGCTGTCCTGTATTGTTTTCTGATTAAATTCCTTACAGAACGGAGACAATATTAAAAACCGCTGAAATATTTGAATTTCATAGCTGAGAGTCTGAGAGATGACATCATTCTCAATCCCATTCTTTAACCACACTGGTTCTAACGTCGTTTGTTTCACATCCGATTGTCCCATCGTGATTTAATCCATTGATAGTCTCACTGGAAATAAAGCCCCCTTTTCAAATGTCACCCATTAATATTAATGTTCCTAGACCCTTCAGGAGTAAATTGACTGGATGCAGTCCCATGAGCTGATCAACTTGTTCCTGCAGCTATTATCTTATATTTAAATATTGTGAACTCTATTACGTACACCCTTGAGAATACAATGGTATTGATTCTGAAAATATAAACCGACCGCAAGTTACGTTTATCCAAACACATCACATCAGACATCATTGAAGTATGTATGCAGCTAATTCCAATCTAGGAATTGATATGACACGCATCAGAGCTTGATTGACCACGTTGATTGGATTAATTCTGAGTCGTCTAGGCATTGTATTACTAGCAGTCGAATTAGAATCCTGAATTAAATCCGTTTATTATGGGTCGTGCATATTCGCTTATTAACAAGACCTTGTTCATGAAGCTATTTCCAATCTAGGTATAGATATGACACACATCGGAGACAAATCTTGATTGAACACGTTGATTGGGTCAATTCTGAGTCACAATACGCATTGTGTTATTATTATTAGCAGCTGAATTAGAATCTTGAATTGAATCCGTTTATTATGGGTCATGCATTAATAAGCCTTGCTCATGAAGCTATTTCCAATCTAGGAATTGATATGTATGACACACATCAGAGAGAAATTTTGATTGAAAACGTTGATTAGGTAAAGTCTGAGACGTCTAGGCATTGTATTATTAGTAGTCGAATTAGAATCCTTAATTGAATTCGTTTAATATGGGTCCTGCATAATCGCTTCTTTACAAGACCTTGTTCATGAAGCTATTTCTAATCTAGGAATTGATGAGACAAATCGGAGACAAATCTTGATTGAACACGTTGATTGGGTTAATTCTGAGTCATATACGCATTGTGTTGTAAGCAGCTGAATTAGAATCTTGAATTGAATCCGTTTAATATGGGTCCTGCATAATCGCTTCATAACAAGACCTTGTTCATGAAGCTATTTCCAATCTAGGTATTGATATGACACACATCAGAGAGAAATCTTGATTTTAAACGTTGATTGGGTTAATTCTGAGTCATAAATACGCATAGTGTTATTAGCAGCTGAATTAGAACCCTGAATTGAATCCGTTTATCACGCATAATCGCTTCTTAACAAGACTGTTCAGGGCTCCAGTTATGTTATAATTTGTGACGGATACAGCAAATATGAGAGCAGAAAAAGTGTAAGCCTTGAGACGACCTTGTTGTGTAGTGTAAGCTCCTACGATCGATATTAGAAATGCACTCTCATGGAAATGAGAGCGAGCATCCCATGCGTTCTAATTACCGTACAGGAGCCTCGTTATAACAATAATCCTACTATCCTACTAATATTATAATACTTCTACTATATTCTACTAATATTTACTGTTTTTTTGGTGTTATATTGTATCGAATACGATGTAACAACTTTAAGTACTTATTATATTTTGTTATGGGTGAAGACTACGAACGAACATTATGTAGGGACATTACATAGGTACCTTCAAGCAACATTATTATGTATATCTATCAGTGGATTCCTGCCCATCTATTTCTGTTGTATTTAATTTATGATGATGTTTATGAGTTTATTTTTTTCGTGCATTTTCTGTAAATTAAGGCAATAGATGATTTTTATTCAAGTCCATGTCGCCGCAGGATCGTAGAATTAGCCCGTTTGTAGAAGGGCTAGCTAGGCCAATAGCAAGACGATCATTCGTTTTACTGTAAAAATTATCGAAGTTTGACGAATCCATTACGGATGTAATGAATATGTAATAAATATACTATTATAATGATGTAATAAACTTACATGAAGATGTCCTCGGGATGAAACGTTGGTGTTCTTCCAACACAAATATGGTTCGTAGTTAACCATTTGCCATATTGTTTGTTGACTCACGTAAATTCTATCTAATGAAAGCCACGACTCAGGCTCGGATATTTAATATTTTATTCACGTTTGCGGTAGAAAATGCAAATAAATAACTTACCGATCTGTATTTTTATATCCCTCATTGTGACAATGAGAAGCCAACTGAAGTTTACATAGACAAGATCAATGAAACAAAACATTCTTAGACATTCCTTTATGTTGAACGTTGATTTTATACCACTTTATAATTATTTTCATATGATATTTTACTAACATTTGCATTACAATTTAAACAATTTTTATTTTGTTAGTATCTAATGTAACTAATAACTTTTCGAATTATTATTTTTAATTGTATTTTATTTGTAAAATATTGATTCAATATTATTTTTATTTGACACATAACCCTATTCGTTACTTATAAAGAACTTAAACTTGATCATATAATCGGCATAGGCAATTAATTGAATTAAACCGTTCTACAATCGGCCTAGCCCTTCTACAAACGGTCTGATTCTACCATGGGGCGGCGACATCCACAGGAACTCGAGATTATAATAATAATGTCCTCCTAGAGGAATTTCGACCACGGCGGCCAGTCTCATCGGAGATAGCCAGATGCGCAGGTGCTCTCTCAATCCCCTCCCTCTCATAATCCGATGGGTCGGCAGACCGACACGACCGGGGAGAGGTCGAGCGCAGGACCAACGGCTTAACGTGCTTTTCGAGACTCGAGATTATACTGCTTGTGTCACATCTGCTCTTCGCTCAGAAGGAAACCGGGTCACGATCACGTCTCGACAGCGATTGCCTTATGATTTAACAAACTACCATGTGGCGTTAGTAGGTAGGTTCTTCTACTAAATCATTGGCGCGATCTATGCAAATAAATAAAATTAAGTGTTTGTAATGTCATGTCAAAATAACAGCTAGAACATCGAATTTTAAAATTTTAGTCGTTCTGTTAGTTTCGCTAATCTCCGGAATGACCAGACCTATATATTTCAGCAAGGCAAGGGCGACAAAAAATTAACAGCCTATACCTTGAAAATGTGTAAATCCGCCACTAACCACCACACAAATAAGTAAAACTCACATGCAAGTTTCAGATAATTCTAAGCAATATTTATTGAAGGAAGGATCACAAATCGACAAGTTATGTTAATTTCGTATAAAAAGACGCGACAACAGAGTGAATTTTAAGTTAAGTATGGGCGGTTTGCTTACAAACATTCTAGATCTAGTTTGGATAGTGTATAGATGTACTCAAGTGCAGCTATGTGTAACTGCTCAGGGGTAAACGGCCCATTCGTCCCGCATCAGAATCAAAGCCGACCGTGGGCACGTGAGCGCATGACGAATGCGTCTGCGCCGCCGCCGCCGCCGCCCTTCTGTTTCCTTTCGCGACGAATTGCGCAATGCTATACGTAACATACTAAAACAGTAGGTACCTTGATAAACGATGGCTCTTAAAACAAGCGGTAGGATCCGCTGGCGAACATAATTGTACGGAACCCTGTCAAAGTAAATATCCGACCGTTTTTATTTTGGTTCAAAATGGTTAAATCCCACCTATACTGATCGCTCTATAATAGCCGGTTAGTTCTTACATTGATGGGACATTCATAAAATGGATCAATCATAACTGTATCTTTATATCTTTATGTCTAGGCCTTAGGGCCAGACTCCACCAAAGCGGAGACGAGGCGCGTGAAGAACGTGAAGAAAGAAAGTGTTTTACGCGCTATGCAGACACATAAACTATTGCGGCAACAGGGAACTCGCAACTAGCTGTTTCCATTATAAGCTTCTTGAGATAAAGTTTATATAAAAAATATTAAAAAGTAGACAGCTTCTTCAACTAAAATGGCTCTATCTGCAAAGCACCAAAAAAGACGACCGGAGAAGAGATGTGTTTTAAACAACCAAATAGAACGTCCTTAATCACATAATTATCTCGTCTCCGCTTAGCTTGAGTGGATACCACCGAGCCGAGATGTATCATATTTGTATGCGAAGGAAACAAAGAAAAATTAAAGCGGAGATGTGAGCTGTGCCTCGCAAGCTGGCGACGACGTCACGAGATGTCAGCGGCGTGCAGTGAGCGGCGCCACTAGTGCATTCATGTCAACAAACGACGCTCGCCGCACGCAGCTCAGTTGCACTCTAGCCAGCACACATCTCCGCTCCACACAGTCCGCACAGCTTCGGTGAGGACACCCTAACTAAAAATTTCTCTTCTCGTCTCCGCTTCGGACATCTCCGCTTTAGTGGAGTCTGGGCCTTAGGTATAAAACTACCCATTGATGGTTTTATCTATCGATTGACATTGCTCGTTGCATTGCATTGGATGCTTATTCATAGAATGGCCTATGTGCGGGATTTTATCAGCGAATAAAGTGGAGATGAGATTTGCGCGGTCGGCTCCGTTAATGCAATTCTGCGGTATCATGGCCTCAAACTAAATGTTTCTTGGAGCTTTTGTGAGGCTAGACCACCAGCAAAACAAAACCACAGCAAAACACAAAACAATACCTACATCATCATCATCATCAGTTTAGGCGTGAAAGGTAATAGACAGACGGATAGAATGACAGAGTTACTTTCGAATTTATAATATTAGAATGGATAGCAAAATACTGTCAGTTATTTATTTCTGTTACCAAAGTTAGTTAGATTATTAAGATTCTGCACCGTCTAGATTTATTGCCTGTTAATTTTTAGATAGATATTTTTATTCACGGCTTCGCACGCGTTGTTTCTATGGAAACATTTAAAGGTGACTGGTTCTATCCCATGGGAACTGATTTATGGGATTAAAAGTAGCCTATGTTTGATTCCAGGATTAGAGTTACCTATATGCAAAATTTCAGTCAGATCCGTCCTGTAGTTTTGGCGTGAAGAGGTAACAACAAACATCCGTCCATCCATCTATACATCTAAACATCCAAACTAGTTAGTGTGATACAGTTTCGGTTATTTATAGTGTGGCCCGTATTAAGAAAGCTTGCGAAGTCATCCATCTATGCTTGAGGAAATCTGCCTTTCCACCAGAGATGTGCTACGTTGCTAAGTTTCCAGCCGACCAATATGATCGCTTCTTTGCGTCATTTTTGTCAGCTATGAAAATGACGCGATAATGGAGCGATCCTATTGGTCGGCTGGAAACTTAGCAACTTAGCACATCTCGGTGGAAAGGCAGCCTAACGCTTATGCGCTATGTTCGCCCCTAGCCTTTGTAGGTTAATTTTTGTTTTATCTATACTTATAATAAAACTGTAACAGGTCCAATTCTGTACATTGAAGATATTTTGAAAATTTTTTTGGAGGGCACTCTATTATCGATACTGAAGCCAAAACTGTAATTTTTTTCATTCATGTCTGTCTGTCTGTCTGTCTGTCTGTCTGTCTGTCTGTTTCTTAAACGCGCATCACGTCGAAACTACTGAAGGTATTGAAATGAAACTCGGCACGATTTTAGGTCATACTACGAGGAAGGACATAGGATACTTTTTATCCCGGAATTCAGTCAGGTTTCCCTGGGAGAGGGGATGAAAGTAAAATTTCTTCACCGCGCATGACGCCGAAAGTGCTGAATGAGTTGGAATGAAACCTTGCACGATTTGATTTCATACTACGAGGCAGGACATGGGATACATTTCATCCCGGAATTCAGTCATGTTCCCCTGGGAGAGAGGATGAAAGTAAAATTCTTTAACTGCGCATCACGATGGAACAACTGAATGAATTCGAATGGAACTCGGCATAATTTGATTTCATACTACGAGGAAAGATACATTTTATCCCAGAATTTAGTAAGGTTCCCCTGGGAGAAGGGATGAAAGTAAAATTCCTTCACCGCGCATCACGCCGAAACTACTGAATGAGTTGGACTGAATTGGTACTATTTGAGTTCAAGGAAGGACATGGGATACATTTTATCCTGGAATTCAGTAAGGTTCCCCTGGGAGAGAGGATGAAAGTAAAATTCTTTAACCGCGCATCACGACGGAACTACTTAATGAAATCGAATACAACTCGGCATGATTTTAGTTCATACCTACTATGAGGAAAGATACATTTTATCCCTGAATTCAGTAAGGTTCCCCTGGCAGAGGGGATGAAAGTCAAATTCCTTCACCGCGCATCACGCCGAAACTACATAGGTAATGAGTTGGAATTAAACTTGGCACGTTTTGAGTTCATACTACAAGGAAGGACATGGAATACATTTTATCCTGGAATTCAGTAAGGTTCCCCTGGGAGAGAGGAAAAAGTAGAATTCTTTAACCGCGCATCACGACGGGTCTACGCGTCGTCCGATTTCATGCATTCTTTTTGTTAGAAACAGTGTTGCAAGATCGAATTTGACTAAATCAGTAGAAAGTCGAGTAGAAAATCAGTAGATTGATGAAATAATCTGGAGTTAGAAGAAAAAAATTAGTAGATAGAGGGTAGGTAAGTTCCTATCTATGTATTTTGCAAGACGCACCCATTAGTTAGGTTCCTACCTACTAAGGCGTCTTGGAAAAATAAGTTAAGTTTTTGTATTTTTTTGTACCTTACATGATATATGGTGGTTTAGCTGGTCCATTTAACTGTACTACCGAAGTTTGGTTGCAGTAAGTGGTCCAATTAAACTAACTAGACCACAGAAAAATATTTTTTACTGTGGTACACAGCCAACTGTACCTACCTACTAACGAAAAAAAAATTACGGTGGTCCAGTCAAATGGATCAGGAGCCCAATTCTGCAATACAATTGCTTCAGTATGACAATGGAATCGTCGCAGAATCATCACGTAGAATCCTTAGATTTATAAAACTCCAGATGGTGCGTGCGAGATAAATTAATAGTTTTCATCATCTGCATTCATCATAATTTCTTTCATCTGAGGTGGAATACCCAAACGTGTCATTCTGTGTCGATACCCCTGTCATAGTGAAGCGATTAGTATAGCAGAATAGGGCCCCAGCTGAACGGAACCATGAGTAAGAAGTGAAACGAGTATGACACTTCTTAACACTGACGTTGGCCGAGTCGTAGCTAAAAGTCGTGTGGATAAAGAATGGGATTGAAGATGACAACATGCTATCCCCCGTAGACACTACACGATTTTTTGCACGGCGGCGTATCATAATATGAGAGACTATGGTTAAATGTGAACTTAATTAGTCGGCAGGTGAGGCAATCGCGGACGAAGTCGCGGGTACAGCTAGTTATTAATATAAATGAAGCTCTCTTCATAAATTCTTGTTTACTTAGTTCAAGTTCCTAGAAATTTATTGATCATTACAAAGCTTAGCTTAAGTGTCGCGTAATTAATGCGAAAACCAATTAAGTCTCTCGTAAAGTCTCTTAGGCTCAACATAACTCCTCTGAATATTAGCAAGACAAAGAGGAGCTATTATGTAGACTACATAACTTCTGCTCATAGCTACACTCGTTATCACATATCTATACTAATACTATAAAGAGGAAATATTTGATTGTTTGTTTGTTTGTATTGAATAGGCTCCGAAACTACTGAACCGATTTGAAAAATTATTTTACCATTACAAGCCCACATTATTCCTAATGAACATAGGCTACTTTTTACCGCGGGGAAATGCTTCATTCCTACGGGAAAACGGGTAATAGGACAACGGGCAGTATGAATGCAGCTAGTTAATATTATAAATACGAACATTTCGACTGTTTTTTGTTACCTACCTCTTTACGTCCAAACTATACATATTCTAAGTACGGATCGGGCTATTATTTTCATAAATAAAATGTAGTTCTAGGCCTGAATAATATAAAGATTACTTTTCTTACTAGATTAGTGCTAGGTAGTTGAAAGATTGTCAGGAGGGGGCCTGCGTCCAGCAGTGGATCAATATAGGCTATATTATAAGCATACAAATATAAGTTGTTCTATGTAGTTCTAGGCCTGAATAATATACAGACTACTTTTCATATCGAAAACACGCATGCGAAGCAGCAGACAGAAGCTATTTATTAGATAAAACTGAGCTTTTTTTCTTAGGCTATTCCGTCGTTCTGCTCGGCTAAGGGCTATTATAGACTTTCTTAAAGAATTAATTTTAAAACAATGCCTACTAGATTGGTGCTAGGTAGTTGAAAGATAGCTGTGGTACCGGCTTAGAATTTGCACCACTCTAACTCTTTCCGCGGGTGTTGTAAGATGCGACTAAGGGATATCCACCGGGGGCGGGCAGGAGCGCGCCCTACTAAACAATTCTACCACCGAACTGCGATCCCAAACCCGCATGCCCAGTGTAGAGATTATGGGCACTACCCCAAGTGATAAAAGCCAATATGGCGCTTATCAGGAGGAGGCCTGCGTCCAGTAGTGGACCAATATATAGGCTGTTGAGAGTTGACATCAAGGCGAATAAAGTATTCGCAGCGGTGTCGAATACCTTGGTCGATAGAATAGAATATACTTTATTGCATAAAAGTTGTACATGGGCGAACATAATGCTAGACAGCAGTCTCTACTTGCTAACCTTTGGGGGTGTGAACAACAATTTAGTAGGTAGTGCTAGATTACAAAATTTATAGAAAAATAATAACAAAAAGTAAAAAAAGTAAAAGAAAAAGTAAAAGCGACGCGTGACCCGAGAGCTGGTCAGTATCTGGCACAGCGCATCAGCATTGCCATACAGCGGGGCAATGCAGCCAGCGTCTTGGGGACGCTTCCGACTGGTATTGATATGGATCAGTTGAGTTACCTGTAGATTGTTTGCAACAGTCTGCAGTTAGCTCAATTGTTTCGATTGTAAATACTAATTATATTATAATTTTCTTTGTGAATAAAGGTTTCTGCCAATAAAAAAAAAAAAAAAAAAAAGTACAATTAATAATTCGTGTCTTTTCATTAACATAAATAAATACACATAAAAACATAATAAAATATAAATACTAGTCACATTAATACTTAGTAAATACATACACAAGATTACAAATATATTTTACGTACCGAATATTATTGCGAAAGAAAGTGGTTATAGACTCTAGATCTGAAGACATTTATTCGTCGAAGCCTAAAAACGAAACAAAACAAAGATCTCTCTTCGCAATATTAATAAATAAATAATGCTGGACTATTCACACAGCATTATCTAGCCCCAAGCTAAGCAGAGCTTGTGTTATGGATACTAGATAACTGATATACTTAATACAATACACTACATAGATAGATATTTTTTATTATATATAAACATCGATGTTGACAGAATATAAAGATTCATTGCTCTATAATTTTAGGCGACGGCATGATCTAAGATATAGGCCAACTGGTAATTTGTAATGCTGCCTTGGAGCCAGAATCAAATTTATTGCTCGAGTGGGCTTGAAAGATGATATTAACTGACTTGTGTTGCCTTGAATCTGCTTCAGTCTGGGGCCCAGATTTTTTTCTTTGACTAAAGTTTTGTACAGGGTTACCCAAATAAAGGGTAACCCATTCGTAATGCGCAGACGATGAAAGTGTTACCCATTCGAAGGGGTTAACCCTAACTCGGGGTTGTACGGGCCCTGATCTGGGCCCGTACTCGTCAAAACGAAAATTGAAGATTCTTATTCGTTTTCGTACAAATGCTATCTTATTTATTAACCCCCGACGCAAAAAGAGAAGGGTGTTATAAGTTTAACGTAGTCTGTCTGTGTATCTGTGTATCTGTCTGTGGTATGGTATCGTAGCTCCCAAATGGATGAACCGATTTTCGTTTAGTTTTTTTTTGTGTCATAGATAATTTTATCCCGAGTGTTCTTAGCCATGATCCATGAAAATCTGTCGGGGGGTTTTTTTAATTTTGAATTTTGTTTATGTGAGATAAGAGTCGGTTTTGCACGAAAACTAATCAAAGTATTATGTATGATACACTTTTGGAGCAAGAGAAGTGAAAAAATGTTTGTTGAATTTCATAGCAGTTGTAAATGGAAGGGTAGAAAACTCTTTTCTGAGTAACGCCACCAGGGGGCTATATCTCAAATTCTCAACACATGCAATCTACGACGGTGAAACCATTTTGTATTCAGGAATATTCTTCGTGTGTTACATTATTCGTTTTCTTTTGATTTACAACACCCTGGTGAGACCTTGCATTACCTTAATATTTTAGTTACATTGCCCTTTGATATTGTTTTGATAACTTAATCTTATGATTAGTTGATAAACCTTTCTCAATTCTCTTTAACACACTCAGCGCTAAGCCCCGCGGGGTTTTTAATTTTGATAAACCTTTCTTAATTCTCTTTAACACGCTCAGTGCCAAGCCCCGTGGGACGTTTCGTTCATTTCCATGTACTTACCCGAAAAATAGGACGATGAAATTCAAAAGGCGATTTTTTTTTTAAAGTAACCGATACTCAACTCACTTAACCCTAGCTCACTAACCTTAATTTCGAGTAACGTTATCACTAACCATTCGTAAATTTTACGACGACTTAAAACATCAATATTTTGTTATTCAGTTTTTATTAATGAGACAAAACAACCATAATTAGAACGTTTAGCCTTCTGTGAGTAAAACTTAAGGGTCTATTTCGAAAATAACTTATAAGAATAGTAAGTAGACCCATAAACAATATGCTCCCTGCAAATCGCTTGTTTGCTGCCTTACAGAAGTTCAAAATCTTATTTTTTTTTTGAAGGATATTAACTGCAAGTTTTAAAAGTTCTGGGAACACCTTGAATGGCTTACCTGAAAACCATAAATATTCATGATTTCACCGATGATTTGGCTTCATATTTGTGTGCAAAGTTACAGTCTGAATTTTCTATAACTCGTTATCTCTCGATTCAACATATGTGCATCCGCAATAAGTGACTCCAGGTCTCTAATAATACAATTTAGGAAGGTATTAGAAACGGGTGGGGTGGCAAAGGTCGGGAACATACCGAAACACTAAATGCTCCAGGTACGCCTCGTCATTTTTACGAATGGTTAGTGATCTAGGGTTAAAAAAAATGCGCCAGGCCAGAGCTTTAATTTTTGCCTACAAAATGTATAGAACGTGTGCGCGGAAGCAAAGTGTTCTAACAAAGTAGAGGGATGTATACTTTTGAATACACAGTGTTTCAGACACTGTGTGACTAGAAGATAGCTGTGCGGTGCCGGCTTAGAATTAGCACCACCCCAACTCATCTCGCGGGTGTCGTCGTAAGAGGCGACTAAGGGATATATCCACCGGTAGCGGGCAGCAGCGCCCCCTGCAGATTCTACCACCAAACTGCGATCCCCAACCCGCATTCCCAGCGTGAGGATTATGGGAATTAACCCCCATGTGATAAAAGCCAATAAGGCGCTTATCAGGGAGGCCTACGTCCAGCTGTGGACCAATACAGGCTGTTGAGGTGAGGTGACTAAAAGATACACATGGCGCTGTGGGTGTTAAAGATCGGTCGGGGAAATCACTTAGTTTCTTGTTGAGGTTGTGAATTGCCTTACGGAGTCTCGCCATCCAGTTCTTGGTTTACCTATGTAAATTGATGTATTCAGGTGTTCCTTGAGCTCCTACGGCGAATAAATGAGTATGGTACATATACCATAAAAACTATAGTAGTTCGACGAATTCATTATGTAAGTATTTTATAATTCGCTGTGTGGTGCCGGCTTAAAACGCTGTGTGGTGCCGGCTTAGAATTTGCACCACCCCTTTCCGCGGGTGTCGTAAGAGGCGACTAAAACTACGATCCCCAACCCGCATGCCCACGGCAATACCCCTCATGAGATAAAATGTCGCCTATCAGGGGGAGGCCTGCGTCCAGCAGTGGACCAATATAGGGTAAGTTTCGCAAGATAAGTACAAATCCCTCGAGAATAAAAAATTAAGTGACCACCTCGGCATTACCCTCTATACAACTACAAAAGAAGAAAAGAAGGAGAAATTGACAGACGTTGAAAAACTAAACCTCATCCTTTTTCGAAGTCGGTTTTTTAACCGACTAGTTAACCCGCTTACATTGAATATGAGCATTAAAATCCAGACCATAAAAAATCATGGCTCTACAAATCAAGTGTACCAAATCCGTTTAACCCCTATCGCCTGTTAATCGAGCAGATCCCCATCCATAAATAAATTAAAGTGGCTGAGCTTATAAAGCGAATAAATAGGTAGGCTTAATCCGCAGACTATTTTCACAATACCAATCGAATAGTTCTATAAATCAAATCACTAACGTTTAATCGCCTACCATCCGAGCAAGGCCTTATTCTGCTAAACTAATCGCTTCACCATGACAATGGTATCGTTGTAAAATCGCCACGATAGACGCGTTTTCGTTTTCTACGTTTGATGCAAGAAACTACAGATGGTTTACGCACGTCAAAAGTTTCGGGGTTGAAACCAATTTAGAATCATTCTATCAATCTCTCAATTAATAAATGGCTATTATTTTACTATAAAAACTACCGAAGTTTGACGAATTCATTACGGTACGGATGTAAGCGGGTTAACTACGAACCTTGTATGTGTTGGAAGAACACCAACATTTCATCCCTTAACGAGGGACATCTTCAGGGTGAGTGTGTTTGAAAATGTCCCTCGTTAAGGGATGAAACGTTGGTGTTCTTCCAACACAAATAAGGTTCGTAGCTAACCCTTATACTATATATATATATAGCTTACATCCGTAATGAACTTTATTATTGTTCTCCGTGAAAATAGCACACACGCAAGATGCCCTATCTGGATTCTACGGAGCGACTCTGCGACGATGCCATTGCCATGGTGAAGCGATTGACGCAGGAGGTTGTGTGGGTGGAGGTTGGTTCGATTGCCGCCTTCAGACAAATGTTTGTATGATCTGCAAATATTAGTTCTGGGTTTTTATTTATAATAAAAAATATCTATTATGTAATGTATTGAATTATATTAACAACCATCTAGTACCCATAACACAAGCTCTGCTTAGCTTGGGGTTAGACGATGATGTGTGGATTGTCCAACATTATTTATTTATTTTATTGGTTAGCAGAATTGGGACCCTGTTCATCCCACCCATAAATAAATTAATGTGACTGAACTTGATCAAGCAAATTAATAATCCGTAGACTATTTTCACAATACCAATCGAATGTGGGTCAAAACCGCAGCCTGGCCGGCTATATGACTTTAGAATATCGAATCCGGTTTCAACAGAATTGGAATTCATAGCAACAATCAAACAAATAAACGAGAGTTTTTGGTTATTTAGTCTAGAATTTTAAGGTTTTTTATTTTCAAATGTTATGTGCGTGAACTAACGTGATATTATATTACCCAACATGATGGGTATTAGTTCATTACTAAAGTCACAAATTCCTTGCTGGTTTCGTCGCCTCCATGCCAAGTTTTGTAGAAGTGACTTTATTTCTTATCAAGGCTGTAAGTGCAGATGTGTCAAAAATCTAAACTCTGCACTGAGCCTTGTACAAGTACGCGCTGGACGGAATATTCTAGCAATGACAGTTGCTTCGTATACGCTTTTACAATAAAAACTCCTAGTGAGTTGCAAAAACTATCAGTAAATAAATTCAAACAAATTGTGAAAACCTTGCTGTGCAAAAAGGCAATATCAGATTAGATTATATGTAAGATAAAAAAGTTTGGGACGGGTTTTGCTCCAACTCGAAAAATAACAACTAACAGGCTAAAGGTTTCTTCGTCGTTTCTTTACTTTACTCTACATACCGAAGCAACAGACATCAATAATATGACTTTATTGCAGTGTCAGTGTATAATTTTATAATTTAACCTTTTCTAAGCGTTCGTTGTTTATTGTATTGAACGAAATAAAGAGAATTTGATTTGCTTGTTGTGCCATCGATAATATTATGACCTCCAGCGTAGTTTTATAACAGAGTTCAGTGAAACTCAGGCAGACCGATCCTAACGGTTAGATTAAACTAGCTGCGCCCCGAGGCTTCGCCCTCGTGGAAATTTCAGAAATTTACTGCACATTAGTGCACATTCTGTAGGGGTAGTTTTGTAAAAATAAAAAAATACTTGACTCATTAATTACTTTTTAGTTTATTTTATATTGAGTTTTGAGTGAATCGAACCAAGGAATAATAATTTTGCATACAAATTTTACCACCCTTAACCCCGTCCGAGGCAAATTTTTGAAATTAACCTATGTGTTACTCTAAAACCTAAACTATCTACACACCAAATTTCATTAAAATCGGATAAGTTACGGAGATACGTGGTAACAAACTTTCGCATTTATTGTATTAATAGGAAATAGGGTTAGTATAACAAGAACAGCTTGTTAAAAGTTTAGGCAACATCCTCGCTATATAAATTACATTTTATTCTCGATTCTTCCATAGAGGTAACTTATCTAGAAGGTTCATGCCAGCCATGCTGAAATGCACAATGAGAAGCTGACAAACCAAAACAATGGGATCAGATTCAATGTGGGAACGACAGTGATGCAATAATGCTCCGTTTCATTTTATACTTGGAAATGTGGGACAGATTACTTCTAGCTGATTAAAAATGTATGTGGTTCTAGCGGTTTTCAACGCAGTAGCGGATGGGGAAAACTGGGTAGGTAAAGTAATTCTAGGAATTGTTAGGTACAGCTTAGAGGTTATTCATACTTCATAGGCGATTATGTATGACACGTGCACTGTACATTTTGCTTCCGAGTTAGAAGTTAAGGTTGGCGCAGATCAGAGCCACATCGCTAACATACAGCACAAAAATTTACATTCAATGGGGTTGTATTCATTGGGTTCCAATTAGATGCATTTTTAACCCCCGACGCAAAAAGAGAGGGGTGTTATAAGTTTAACGTGTCTGTCAGTGTATCTGTGTATTTGTCTGTGGTATCGTAGCTCCCAAACGGATGAACCGATTTTCGTTTAGTTTTTTTGTGTCATAGATAATTTTATCCCGAGTGTTCTTAGCCATGTTTCATGAAAATCTGACGAGGGGATTTTAATTTTTTAAATTTTTTCTTGTTTTTTGACTTCATCTGATGACAGACAGCTCACGGGTCACTTGTTTTAAGCTTGTTAAGATAACGAATTAAGCCCATATTCAAATGCACATTTTGTGTGATAGCGGTTTTGGATTAATGTACGCAGAGCTTTTCGGTTTCAAGCTTAGCAAGGTTAGAGAAGTTAAAAGCTATGACAAATTGACGCAACGCCCGTATTGTAAATCATCATGCTGTAGTCTGTAGGGCCATAATCTGAACAGGACAGATAAGATAAATTTAATGCATTCGATGTGTATAGATACCTTTTGTAAACAGAGATCGCAATTCGACCGCATATCCGTAGATATTTTATATGATGTTATCAGAACGCAATATTGGTTTTAGGTCAAAACTTAGGTCAGATTCGAAAAAGTTGCCTCCTGCTAAATTTTTCCACGATCCGCCACAATCTTCATTCATTTCCTATTTATTTATTGAGCTAGAACAGAATTATATACCTACTAGCTTGTGCCCGCGGCTGCGCACGCGCTTTTCCGGAAATAAAAGTAGCCTACCCATGTCCGTCCCCGGATCCTCCCTGCCTTTCAAAAAGATCCATTCCGACATTGAGACCCTAGTCACGAGCAGATGGTTTAATTTTAAGCAGTTGTTTTAACTTTTTTTACACAAGTTTTCATAAATTAAACGTCAACGTTAACCGACGAAGCTGCCTAATTGTCCGATTATCTTTTGGTGAACACTAGCCTTAGGTGTGAAAAGGTAACAGACAGAATTTCTTTCACTTTTACAATATTAGACCACGGTTGTCTGGTAGATATCGCTCTTGAGCGATAAGACCGCCAATTGTCACATATTTTGTAATTTCTGTTTTGTTAGTAAATTATTTTGATAATGCGCAATAAAGAATTTTCTATCTATCCATATTAATATGGATTACACTTATTTTTTATTACACACAGGTTAAATATCAATTCAATTAAAAAATCATCGCCTGGTAGCCTTCATCTAGTGTAACTGTGAGAACACAGTAATTCGAGAACTTTCATTCCTCATGTGCTCTGTGTACCATCCTATTATATTACAAAGGCAAAGGTATACTGAGCCAAAGAGGACCTAAATAAAAATTGGTTTCCTTTATGTAACAACATACCGTTCAAGCAACTGCTTCGAGACCCTCTGGGATGAACAATCTATTATGAGGTAATAAACTCGAGTTATTGAAAGCGCTCCGATATTTATGACAGCTGGTCGATATTACTCCGCTTTCCGACATTGTGAGGTTTTCCCATTTGATTTTCTCCTTATGCTGTTTATAGTTACACTAGCTGCATTCTTACTACTCGTTGTCCTATTACCCGTTTTCCCGTAGGAATGAAGCATTTTCCCGCGGTAAATTATTATGCCTAAGTTCATCAGAAATAATGTGGGCTTCTTATGGTAAAATAATTTTTCAAATCGGTCCAGTAGTTTCGGAGCCTATTCAGTATTGAATAGGCTCCGAAACTACTGGACCGATTTGAAAAATTATTTTTGTATAAACAAACAAACAAAGAAATCTTTCCTCTTATTAGTATATATACTTTACAGTCAGCTTTATGTGCTAGCGATTTTTGTTTTTATACTAGGTAATTTCTTTGTTTTCGGTCTAAGTAATTTGTTGTTGAAATCACGTCATGTTTTAACGCTTGTTTTGATAAGAAGACCGACGTATGACGAAATGGGTATGAGGGATAAAAAGTGGTAGGTACCAGTGTGTTTTTCTCGCAGGTTTTCCTTCTAAGAAATAAGTCTTTTTAGGTAAGTACGGTACACGTCGAGATTCATAGCTTTGCGGCGTTTGCTTAGGGGCCATTCATTTATTACGCGGGGGGGGGGGGGGGGGGGGGGGGCGACCATGTCTTATTTTTTGTACAGGTATCTTAACTCAAAATCAAAAACTCTTTATTTCCATAAATACAATAAATTAACTTAGAAAAGGTCAAATTATATAACTAAACACTGACACGGAAATAAAGTGAGTTTTTGATTTCTGTCGCTTCGGTATGTAGACTAAAATAAAAAAGAGACGAAGAAACCTTTAGCCTGTTACTCATACAATACCATAATCCATATCAATACCAGTATACGGATGGTTTTTGAAGTTTTTGACGTGACTAAACTCGTACAACTTCATAAAATATCGTCGCCAGTTATAAATTAAAATTAACTTAACTTTATTAAGTATTTTCAAAATATGTTTATTGTTGTATTTATTAGCACGAATATGTTAATAGCCCAATGAGGTAATCTATGCTAAATAATGCAGTAGGTTCCGTGCTCTGACCTTTAGGAAATAACATGGCATTGCCAATCCTGACATTTATATGAAATAACTTAAAGAACCTCGCACTTAAAAAACTATTTCGTACTATTTAAACGTAAACCTGATTAAAGCCGTGTGGTGCCGGCTTAGAATGCACCACCCCAACTCTTCCCGACGTTGTCGGGGATGTCCACCAGCAGGGGTATTTTAATTCATTCGATTCGTTTCCTAATCGAATCCGACGGATTTTTTAAACGCTATTTTGATTTCGCCTCTGGTTGATGATCGAAATAAGGAGCTCCTCCTGATTGACATGGGCATTAGTGTTGACTAATGCCCATGTCAATTTCAAAATTCGAAGCGAATCTGTTGAGATTCGCTTCGAATTTTCGATCATCAACCCGAGACGAAATCAAAATAGCGTTTTATAGATCCGTTGTACAGAACGTACGAACAGTACGAACAGTAAATGTTTTAGGCCCGTATTATGGAAGTTTGTTCAGTCATCGCGCCTGCTTGAGTGTAGTTAGTTAGTATGCTTTTCTATGCATAAATATCACTCAAGCATATGGCTGAACAAGCTTTCTTAATAGGAACCTTGAACTTAAAAAAAACAGAACGTCTGAACAACCTTCTGGTTAAAGTTATTAACAATATCCTTCTGCTTGTTCCAGATGTGCGAAGAATTGTGGACAACCCCATGATGTATGAGAAGTATGAAGAGTTCTCTGTGAGACGCGCGCTGGCGGCCGACCCCGACACGAGGTGGTGTCCCGCTCCTGACTGCAGGTAATGCTGAATCCTGTTCTTAACCTTCTGCAATTAGTTTAGGGTGTCGCCACATTTATTGACGCAGGATCTATATGATGGATATATATGAGCGGTATAAGAGTGTAAATACCGTTAGTGTTATGCTACGGCTCCACCTGCGTCCTAACGCGTTAATTAGCGAGCTAATTTGGGCGTCACGCAGATGTGGCCATGGTTCTAACGGGTTCATTTATTAACGATGCTAAAAATGCACCATAACTACTAGTTCCCAAGGTGCATTTTTAGCGCCATACTTATCGCGTTAATGGACATTAACACTAACACGCAGGTGGAGCCGTAGCATTAAAAAAAATCTGCCATAAGACTTAGCTGGCGTAGCCGGTGGGTTGTCAAAGACTATAATGATTTCTTCGTCTTCTCTTGCTCAAACATTGAGCTTATCATTGTTATCGACGAATGTGCTGGCAATAACGTCAAATCATAAGGCGCGATTGGAACACGGCAGAAGGGGCTGACAGAGTCGAAAGCATCGAATGGAGGCCTGTGAACCATGTTATTAGATGTTCTCTGACCTAATATGATGATGATTAAACAATCTGTCACAACTGCAACATATTCTTTCCATCCAGGATAGAGTTTACATTAACATTCATGCTCCCATTCCAGTTTCGCAGTAGTAGCAACAGGCTGCGCGTCGTGTCCCAAACTGACCTGCCTGGCGCCGGGCTGTGGCGCGTCCTTCTGCTACCACTGCAAGGCAGCCTGGCACCCCACGCAGACCTGCGACGCGGCGCGAAGGTCGCGGCAGCCGCCGCCGAGAGCGCCCTCTAACTCCCACCCTGACCAGGACCATGGTACGGTGCTTTACTGTTTCGGTGTTCCATTAAAAAATAATATAAATGATGATAAAGGTAACGCCTCCATTTTTCACGATCTTGAGCAAGTTGGACCCATGCAATCTATCGAATTTGTTGTAATGTAGCTTTGATTTATTTGATTAAGATACTTTTTTAAGTCTTTATTAACAAAGAAAATTACAATCAAATAATTAAAAAAAAATTGAACTTGTTGTTCAATTAAAACAATTGAGCTAACTGCGGACAATCTACAGGTAACTCAACTGATCCATATCAATACCAGTCGGAAGCGTCCCCAAGACGCTGCTGGCTACATTGCCCCGCTGGCTGTATGGCAATGCTGATGCGATTAAGATACCTTCGACTTTAGAACCAAACCACCCCTCCAACTTAGGACTCATATACACGAACGGCAGTCGGCAGTGGACGACGGGTGCAGTTGCCTTGCCATCGGCAACGTGCCGTCCATGTAAATGAGCCCTTAAACTCATGGTGTAAAAAGCTAAAAGGCGTGACACCAGAAAATTAGACGCAGCGTTACGTGGTCGCTCGCAACCACACCTATTAATTTCCACCTGGCGCAGCCGGTAGAGTTACCAAAGATTTTGAAAATCCTTTCAAAGTCCTGAACTTGCCTCTTTAAACGAGTAAACGGTAGTTTTGTCCCTCGTTTGAATTCACGTAACTTTAACGGATTATGTTCCCTTTGTGTTAAAACTTACTTTGCGAATGTTTTATTTTCCAGGTGAAGTGAAGCCATGCCCGCGTTGCTCCGTGCTGATAGTGAAGGTGGAGGACGGCTCGTGCAACCACATGGTGTGCTGCGTGTGCGGCGCCGAGTTCTGCTGGCTCTGCATGAAGGAAGTCTCGGATCTCCACTATCTAAGGTACCCACGAAACTACATACTTTCGATTAGGTTTGTTAGGAAATGCAAAAAATCGGATAGACTGTACTACAGACGTAACCGCAGTGGAGTATGTAAAACGTCTTGTCTTGTGGGTGCTACAGCACACAGCGCCTGTTGTTTGAAGGCGTGCGACTCGCTTCGCTCGCCGCACTAGTACAGCATTTTGATACATACAGCGGCGTTTGCTTCGCTCGCCACACCTGGATCCAAAATAATCCAAACATAAAATTCAAATTCAAATTCAAATTCATTTATTCATTTGTGATACACAGGTATTACAGGGATGTTCAGACATATAATTAAGAGCACTGTGATCTGCCATTTGGCGTACAAATTTTACATATTAATAATTCATCAATACCAAAATAATATTTATAATAGTGAAGCTTACAAGGAAAAATTTAAAGAATTAAAAAATAATGCGTTTACTAAATTGCAACGAGTATCAACCACTCTGAATTCTACATCTACTTAATACTAAACTGCGTCAAAAAATTCATGCAAATTGTAAAATGTCTTACTTATTAAATAATTAAAAAGGTTAGATTTAAATATTATAATGTCATTACACTTCCTAATGTCAGTTGGTAAATGATTATAAATTTTGGGTGCCATTACAAAAATACTGTTATTAAATAGAGCTGTTTTCACGTTATTCCTAAGTTGTAAACAGTCTTGTCGCCGCTTGTTAGTGTTAAATGAAAATAGTCCCGGGTTTCGTCGAATAAATAGTGCAATTTCATAAATATATAGTGATGTCAATGTCAGAAGATTAAGTTTTTTGAAATGTGGTCGACAGCTTTCCCTTTTTTTAATACCACAGATTGCTCTCATGCAGCTCTTTTGGGCGATAAATAGACGTTCGATTTTTACTGTATTGCCCCAAAAAATTATGCCATATCTTAGCCTTGAGACCACATTACCATGATATGCTGCTAGCACAGCTTTTTGGTTGACCACCTTTCTTAATTTCCGTAAAGCATACGCGGACTGCAGCACATTCTTATGCACAAAGTCCAAATGTGATTGCCATTTCATATTGCTGTCTATGTAGAGTCCAAGAAATTTTGTTGTCATCGTATTACATATCTCCGTATCCTCAAAGATAATTTTCGGAGGTAATATTCCAGTTGGTGTTTGTCTGAAGTTCATGAGCTTAGTTTTGGTCAAATTTATTAGTAGATTATTACTCTTTAGCCACTGTATTATAGATTTCAGACTTGTATAGATTTCGTCATGATTATTAAAGACAACAGTGCAGTCATCTGCGAAAAGGATGACTGGATTCTTTGTGGCTATTAAAATGTCGTTAATATATATCAAAAATAAGAGCGGGCCAAGGACGCTACCTTGAGGCACCCCGTGGGTTACAGTTCTTTCAGTAGAAGTAAATAATTTTTCAACTTTTGTTTTAGTGCATATTTTAGTAATGCGTGTTATCTGAGTCCTCTGGTACAAGTAAGATTTGAGTAGATCTAGCGCTATTCCTCGCACTCCATACGACTCTAGCTTATTTATTAAAATATTGTGCTCTACAAAGTCGAATGCTTTTTTCATATCTAGATACATTGCATAAACCTGTTGTTTCTTATCCATCCTAGAGCATATCATTTCTAAAAAGTCATATATAGCCAAATCAATCGATTTATTTTTCCGAAAACCTTTTTGTTCTTCTACGAGTATTTTATTTGTTTCAAAATAGCTGTATAAGTTTTTATGCACAATCTTCTCAACAACTTTAGAGAAAATAGGTATTAAAGCAATCGGTCTATAATTTTGTATGTCATATTTGCTGTCTTTTTTGTGAATCGGTTTAATTATTGTAGTTTTCAATTTAGATGGAAATACTCCTTGTTCAAAACACAAATTTATGATGTAGCTCAAAACAGGTGATATTAAATTGCACACAAACTTTAATACTTTAGTATTTATATCGTCGTAACCAGTGCTATTTGTGTTTTTCAGGCTTTTGATGACAGTACAAACCTCACTAGGGTCGGTTGGCATCAGAAACATTGATTTATAAGTGTTGTAGTTTCGTTTGAAGTTATTTTCTTTTATTGTTGAATTTCCCGCGGCTGTGTCTACATAGTAATCATTGAATGTTTCGCGATAACCGTCCGTTCCAGTCCAAGCGGGTGCACGTTCTGGGGCAAGAAGCCGTGGTCCCGCAAGAAGAAGCTTCTCTGGCAGCTCGGCACCCTCGCCGGCGCCCCCCTCGGCATCGCGGTAGTGGCCGGCGTGGCTCTACCAGCGCTGCTGGTGGGACTGCCGCTGTGGGCCGGCCGCCGCGCGCACCGCCGCCTGCGCCGCGCCACGCCGCCGCGACGCCGCGCCGCCGTCGCCGCCGCAGTTGCCGCTGCGGTTAGTACATAGTGTGACGATGCCCCACTGGTGAGCTGCCAGTGTGTGCCGGCCATATAAAGAAAGAAAGATCTTCAAATTCGGTGCGTTGAAAAAGAGAAGGGAATTCATTAGGAGATATGGACAGGTCATGTTTTAGACTCCTACTTTGTGGAGCAAAGACGTGTATGAATTAGACAATTAGAAACCAGCGAGACGAGAAAAAATACTTTTTTTTTTGAGTCTGTTAGTGTCAAAGCTAAGTCTGCCCTACTCTCCATCCACTAACCTTACTTATCAACAATTTCTCTTTCCAGCTGGTCGTATCCCCCCTCGTCGCGGGTCTAGCCGTCGGCATCGGCGTACCAATCCTTCTGTTCTACGTGTACGGAGTGGTCCCCGTGTCGCTCTGCCGCGCGGGAGGCTGCGCGGGGGGCGGAGGGGCTGCGCCACGACATCCGCGGTTCGATGACCCCGAGCATGCGCCGGATGATGCCGCGTCACGGAGATTGGAGCCTAGCATCGGTGAGAATAGAGTACCAAATCGCTTGTGAAGGGGCAGGGAAGTGTAGCGCCTGGAGGGCGATTACGGTGTGGTAAGGCACGGCTTTACGGCTCAAACGTTGGCAGTTGAAACGTTCGGGGGCGCGTTCACAGGCCGGCATCGCACAATCCGCACTAGCCCCAGCAATGGGTTGACATAAAAAATCCGTACCGCACGGAGCGGACTGTCGGCAATGCCGGCGAGGATTCTTGAAGGCAACTTTTCCGTTTAATGCGAATGACGTCATTCGGATTGCCGATCAGTGACTGCACTTGTCAGCGTATGCCGGCCTGTGAACGCGCACCCTAACGTTTCAACTGCTAACGTTTGAGCCGTAATACCGTGTCTTACCACACCGTGACCGCGGCCCAGTTGTATGCGGGAGGCTAGAGCTCAAAGTAGCTTGCGCATGGATTCAAATAAGGAGGGAGGTGTAGAGTGTAGAAGCTCAAAGCTGAATTGAAGAAGGGGGGAAAGGCTACCTTTTCTCGTCTCTGAGTTTGCACAAGCCTATATAGCGGGTTACCTGCTAGATCTACACACACGCGCTCGTCGGCTACTTAGTACCACCGGTGTCCCTCTCTCGAATACTTCGGTACCTACCTACCTGTTTGAATACGTATTGTTAACACAACTGACGGATCGCTGTAGAACCATGTCACTGTGTTTGGCGTTTGTTTTCTTATTGTGACAAGGTTCTACAGAAATCCGCCAGTTGAGTGGTCTACCTATGGTATGAGTATTGATGTTCACTTACTTTCTAAGCTCTGCTTAGCTTGGTTGGGGCTAGATAACGCGGTGTGAATTGTCCAGCATTATTTATTTAATTTCGAACGATCCATCTAACAATAATGTTGTTCCAGGTGACGCCTCCCTCTCTGCCGGCTCGGGCGCCCCCGAAGCGCAGGCCTCCTCGCTGGCCGCGCTCGCGGGCTCCCTCGGCGGGCAGTCAGCGCCCTCTCCCGGCACCACGCGGCTCGAGGTCTCCGCCGACGTCGCGGAGGAAACCGCATCCGCCGCCTCCGCACCTATCGACATCCGCGCCACCATCACCCGAGCGGAAAGACTTCGAGAACTCTTTCTGTACGGATCCTCCTTCCCACCGCCGGATTTGAATGACGCGGAAGCAGGAAATGTACCGTTCTCTAAAGAAACAAAGGCCGCTGCGCCTTGCTGCACGCTAGAGGTCACCGATGATGTCAGTTCTGAGTCGTAACGAATGGACATGGAATGCTATATCTAAAAGAGAAAAAGCTAGCTCGCTGGACAGCGAGCTGTTGTTTTGAATGTCGCTGTTTCGAAGGGTGTGTTTTCACTGCGTAGCCAACCAATGAAATTGTGAAGGCCATTTTAAAACGATGCTGTTGGTTGGAATCAGTTCATGGTAAATACACTCCGGTGGATCTTGTTACGCGTGACACAGAATCGAGTTTCACGAGACGCTGTGAATGCTGTCTTCTCGCAACGAATTAGAGCTTTATTTTGTATGAGTCTGTACAATAATTAACACGCGATTGTTGTACTATAACCGTATCGGCAAATTAAACGAAATTGCTGACAATATTTAGGATTCTAAGAACATTCATCTGAGTATGCGGAATGAAGTGAAAATGAAATCATATTGTACGACTGTTATATGTATGTCATGACATGACTTTCGCGGAATGAATTTAGTGGAGAACCATTTACTGGTCGTTTTTGTACGCACTGCCAAGAGGATGAGTGGTTGGATTAAGACGCTGATTTTAGAAGGTACAGTGAGGCGACGAGCTTTTTCGTAGTGCCGTGCCGATACCTCACGAGACATGGCTTTAAGGTACACGCGGTGAATATTCTGCCACAAAATAGCACTGACTTACACCAAACCTAAAGGACTATTTATGTCGAACGGGGATAACCTATTTTATACATTACAAAGACGATTTTGTGGTTTATTTAGAGCCAGATTCCACCAAAACGGAGACAAAAGAGGAAATGTGTTTTAAACAACCAGTACATTACATAAGACAAGTACTTTGGGCGTCTTTATCGATTAGAAGCGATCTCTTCCAGGCAACCTTTGGATGGAAAGAGTTATGTGAATTTAAGAAAGGCAGGGAGTGTACCAGCTATGTAAAATATATATATACATACAATTTTGAATACATACATACATATCTCCGCTCCAGTCTAGCTAGGACGTAGCTCCGCACAGCTTCGGTGGAGACACCCGAAAAACGTCTCTTCCTGTCTCCGCTTTGGTGGAGTGTCTCTTCCTGTCTCCACTTTGGTGGAGTGTCTCTTCCTGTCTCCGCTTTGGTGGAGTGCAGGCGTTAAAGTGACCTTTCTGGATGGTGAGAGTCATAGCTATACTGTTGTAGCTGCAATTGTTGTATTAGACGTGTGAAGGGAAAAGACAATGTTGGAGCGTGACTGTTCAACATTCGTTTTGTAGCATCGATTTAGTTTTGTTTTCTATTTTAGTGTATTACACTTTTATTATGCTCAGGAAAGTCATACATGCCAAGATCTTAGTGATGCGAAAAATTATTATTTCTTTTTTTTATATTTGTGTACATCCCAAACATGAACATCCGTAATGTAATGATGATATTTAGTCAGAGATTAAAATATGTATAGTTATTATTTGTAAGAACTCTTTTTCCAGTTTAAGTTAACATCTAGAACTATTGAACAAGCAGTCTTTATGTACATAGTCAAATAAATCGTTCGACAGCTTTGTGTGTTCTGAGCTCTGAGTCCGGTTGATAGTATCGTCACGTGATCGTGAAGTCTCCTTTTTCTATAGGATAAGGTATACAGGGTGTAACAAAAATGAAGGACCAAACTTTCAGGCGGGGTGTAGATTCGAACACTGAATTCAGGAAAAATATAAAAAAAAATCCCGCCCTTTAATTTTCTAAAAATTAAATAAATAAGGAATTTTCAATACATTAGGCAAACGACTGATGCGTGTTTAATCGGCATTAAAAATAAGATTAAAAGGTCTACGTATCTTGTGTACCTCTGTAGCAGATAAACATCTTTTTACGGGGGGCAGCCACGACAGGGCACGCGATATCGCAGCAGCGCGCGCGGCGCGCGGGGTCCACGTGTCGTAGTTATGTAGGAAGCTAACCAATGCATTCCAATTCCAATTTTCCCTTCGTACTTTACGGTCTTAGGATCGTCAAAATACAAAACCGCACTAAAACTTTAGATCAAGCAAACACGCTGCTGCATTGATGTCGCGGGTCGATGACCGCAGCGGCCACTCGTTAGGGCACCATTTAGATGTTATGGGCTATGGTACGCAGGCCATTTTTTTTATTCCAAATAGACACGTGCATGAGGAGTCTTGCCTAATGTGGTGAAAATTTTGTACCTATTTACATAATTTTTCGAAAAGTGAAGGGCGGGATTTTTTTAAATATTATTCCTGAATTCAGGGTTCGAATCTACACCAACCTAAAAGTTTGGTCCTTCATTGTTGTTACACCCTGTATAGCGCCTCTGTCGTGTGGATTTAATCCGGTACAAAAACGATACCTACCTACGTCACGATCACGTCTCATTATTATCGTAAATTTCGTCAACCGGACTCACAGCTCTGTTCAGTGATTTATGTCGTTGATTTGTTAAGTGTTGAATCGGCGACGGTGCTAAGTTAAATTTGCTCAATACGCAAGTTCAGCTTGCAGTAGACATTGCGGGCGAACCCTCTCTATAGTATTAAGATTTTGTAAATATTTATATGAATGTAAGCTGTCGAGTCCCGCGGTGTCCGCTAGCCGTCGCCGATTCACGGCTTCGCTACCTATTCTAGAATTTTACACTTGACTGTCAACTGATCGGTGTGACCTGCGTAGCTACTGAAGGGGCTAACGCGACCAAACCAGCGCCACCACCTATTTTATCTTACTATTATCACAGCCTACCTACATGCATACAGTCGTTCGACGAAGGCGTTTTGACAGGGCAATCGTGCGGGGCCCAAGGAACGCGTCGGGGGGGGGGGGCGGGACGCTCCCGAGTAACTAAGTCGGTGATGTATTCTACTCGGGAGCGTCCCTCCCCGTCCCATCCCTTGCCCCCCTTACGATTTCTCAAAACCACGTCAAAATGCCTTCGTCGAACGACTGTGTGCATATAGGTAGGCTGTGATATTATTATGTTAAACGAAGGAATTTTTAAAAATCGATTTGTGATATCATAAGCTTATTTTTAATGCCTCTGTAAAAGTTTTATTTTGTATACCTACTGTAGGCAGAGATGCGAAACTTCGTATCTCTGCATATCTATAAGAAAATCTCATCTATAAGAAAAACTAGGCGGTGGCGCTGATTTGGTCGGGTATGTGCCTTTAAGAACGCGATTGAGAATGACGTCATCTCATACTACCTGTTTTACACCGTTCCATGTAGCTGTAGAATTTTTCTAAGCCTTTAATATCTAATTCTGCCCATATTTCTGCTTGACAATTTTGAGTAATGAATTACAAAAATTCCTGTAACAAGTGTAGGTGACTTTATTACTGGTATTTTTGGGGTCCTGTTTAAATTTTCAGTACAGTTTGTCCCTATTCCGGATGCATGCTGTCTCGCTCGGATCGGATTCGAACTGAGCAAGACAGCATGAGAGAAAACGTCATACAAAATCCCGTTCTATAAGTACGCAGGTTATTTAACAGTGTTTTGAGAAATGGCGATGAGGGGAGAAACCCCCGTATATTCAACAAACATTACTAAAGATCTCGATTTTGTTGAGTCCTACTCAAATCTATGTGGCACATTGGCTTATTTTAAAATGGCCACCTTGCAAACACTTCAGTTTTTTTCCTGCTTAGTGTACAGGATTTTATTTTTACTGGCGTTCCATACATATTTAGTGAGTCGAAATTCCATAGTTAATAAGTTGAATGGTACACGCAAGACAAGCACAATATTATTTTCTAGAAATCCGGTCCACTTGCACTCTCTGCGCCTCTTGCCACGCCCTGCTGGGGTACCGTTGTGTCTCTTGTACTAAGACCTACATGTACACAATGATTGCAGTAAAATAAATATGAATACCGAAGGCCTCAAACTCTGAATTTGCCCTTTGGGGCGAACCTGCAGGCCTAGCATGGGGATAGTTGTAGAATAGAAAAGAATGACATCGCATTGTCATACATTGCGTAAATTATTGAAGTTGAATGAATGAGTTGCAAACATATTACGCATTCGACATCGATGTGACGTAATTTTTCTCTATTCTAACCTAGATAATAAACCCCGTGCTAGGCCTACTGGGTTTGGTTGTCCAACTAGTTCTCCCTAGATCTCAGTAGGTACTCACAGGATCTCCGTGGTAAAAAACTCAAATTACTTAAAATTAAAATAAAAACTATGATTTTTTTAATGTGAAAAACGATTGCGGAAAAAATATGAAAGCGCACTGTTTCGCACATAATTTGGTCGAGATCTCAGGAACCCTGCGGTCTATTGAAATGACTTATGTTTTGATTCGTAGTATTATTAATTATTTGGTTCCTTAAACCAGTTTCGTCATAAGTTGCGTAGTTTTCTTGTAAATAAGCAATAACTTGATTTTTGTGCTTACGCCGTTGCCAAAACGTATGCTTTGCCCGCTCCTATGAACGCGAAATTCTATGCCGAATTTACAAAATGGCGCGCAATGCGCCCTCTTAAGTACCTACGTATTGTATTATCTACCAAGCCAAGTGACGTTCTAGACTAGGAAGATCGTTTTTTCGTAGAACTGTGCCAATATCTGAGTAACTCGAAGAAGGTCTGTGATGTGATTTAGTTAGTAAAGCGAATGTTTAGTAATTCCAGAGTTGGAGCGATTCAGCCCTAGTTGTATTCGATAGATGCTTTCGCTTTGGGGGCAATGTTACTCTATCAGATGTTTGTGATACTTTGAATAATAATTACTTATAATGTCTAAATTATTTAATTTTTTCACGAGGTAGGCTGAATGTAAGTAATCGTAAGTGATACTGTATTGTTATGTGAATCATGTAATATAAACTATGTGATTAAAATATGATAAACGTAATTATCGTTTTATTTACAAGCATAATTCACAAAAAATCGTAAACTAACAAACAAGGACTTTGATTTGAACCATTACCTATAATCATTTGAACGGCTATACCTACCTACAGGTTTTCGCCAAACATAGCTCAGAATGCTCTTGATGACTTTAGCTTTCAAATTAAAATATTAAATCGTAATTTGATTATTTTTAAAAACTAAAAACCTTCTTCGAATCCCTTAGTTTTAGTGTGGTTTTAGACTGTTTTTTAGATTGTTTGATTGATTTGTAGATTGTTTTTTAAGTTATGCTCGCATAACTTAGGAATTAGTATTTATCTCGATAAATACTAATTCCTCGGGAATAACATTTATATGGGACGAACATGTACCACCTACATAAAACAGCCGCACTCATTTTTTCGAAGTCGGTTAAAAATCGGCTCAATCTATTTAGGAGTTACGATGCCAGAGTTTAATCATTTCTGGGATGCCTGGTTCTATGATTTCTTAAATCTAGTCTCATCATCATCAGTCTATATTAGTCCACGGCTGGACATAGGCCTCCCCTAATGAGCGCCATAGCGCCCTGTCTTCAGCTTGCCGCATCCAGCATCTGCCTGCAGTCTTTCGCAGGTCTTCATCCCACTTATCATTAATCTAGTCTACCAAGAAATAAAACCAGCAAAATAACTTCCATTATTTATTCATAGGTAGTACGCCCTGCTACATTCGCAGGCACACTCCTAGCTTATTCTAGACAACTCGAGATTTATACATTTTGCAGTAATTACAATTGCTCCCTCAGTCCATAAGGTTGTTATGAATTATTTGTATTAAAGTTGGCAGTACCTACTACGTTGACAATTTTATGGGGAGCTAAGGACTGAGTTATTAAAGACCCTACTTAAGGGGTTAATAAGACGTAAAAATGCAGCTTATTATACGTAGCTTTTAAATGAAATGAATATGCCTAGTTACAAGAATTCAAAACCGCAGAAGTGGTAGGTGGAACGCAACGCCTCCATACGAATAGAGCCCATTCACTAGATACCTAAATAAACAGAATAAATAATACGTAGTAGTATATAGTTATTCTGTGTAAATAGTATTTTCTTGTACCTTTTAGTTAACTAGAGAATGTGCACAGAATAGAACAATTATTATTAGGCTCTACGCACGTTAATCCAACGCGCCGCTCGCCGCTACCGCGCGACACAAAAATGTACGTTCAAATATAGGCTTCAATTTGCCATAAACTTGTTTAGATACATTTTACAGTGACAAAATGTCTTCCCGCAAGCTTCAAACGAGTGGGCCGCGACCTGTCTGTCATCTGATGCCGTCAAGAAATGCATCTATCTAAATGTCATGAGTTAGCCACAAAAATGGGCATTCTATAATGAATGCACATAAATGGACATGAGATATATAGAAATACGTTTATTTAAAATACTAGCTTCTGCCCGCGGCTTCGCACGCGTATTTTCGGTAAAATAAGTAGGTAGCCTATTATTTAAGTTAGGCTACGTTCTAAGTTTATGCCATTTCTTCTTGATCTGTTCAGTAATTTTGGAGACAAAAACACGAAAAAATTACAAATATTTCACATTTCACAAACTTTAGGATCTATAAATTTTAGTAGGAAGATTGTAAAAGTCTCTGATTAAGTTAGAGGAACAAGAATAAAAAATAAGTTTGTGCCGTGCGGTAGCAGAGCGCCTCTGATTTACGACAACCTTAAGACACATTCTACCCTTAAGTTGTACACAAGCGTAATTATTGCCTTGGTATTTGCCGATCGAGCATATTTATAGGGTGAATGAAAGCATTTGGGTGAATTTTTATTTAAATAATAATTTATGCAAACATACAGAACAAACTTTAGCATCATAAATAGGCATATGAATTACCATAATTTTGATCTCATTATTTGGAATGTTTTCTAATGTTATAAAGTTTGGTTTTGGCCATTGTAAGCTTAGGCACAGATTTTTTTTTTTTCATTTCTATTTAACCCCCATTTAACAATTTATATAAATTCAATTTAAATTATATTGTCAATTCACTTCATATCAGAAGTCAATGCAAGTAAATAAATTGTTGTTTCTACTCTACTGACTTACTTTAGTTGAGTAAAATGTAAATAAAAATATAGTTATAATTACAACAATGGCTATCACAATATTCTTAACAATAGTAACATTAGATTATTATATTTACAAAAAATAATTGTCTTTATTTTAGACGCATGACGTATCCATTAAATATTTGGCTAAAAAGCTGGAAAGAAGTGCTTTTACCTACTAATTTGAATGAAAATGATTTGAGAATCTGCGTTGCAAAATAAATATTTCTTGAATAACGTAAATGCAGTATTCGTGATTTATATTATAATTATTAAATTAAAATCATTCAACACTTATTTGTAAATTTTAGGTGCTTGCGTTTCAAATATCGCAACAAATCGCGCGACACAAGACGCGCTTCAAAATTGCGGCTGTGGGGTGGAGGCTTTAATATGATTGTATAGTATCGATAGAGATGATCTGATGATTATTTTTATGCTGAAAACAAAATCCTTTGAAATTCCAACTGTATGAAGTATAGGTGTATACATATTATGATTATTTTTCACATTAATAACAATACATTCAACATTCAGTTATAACTATTATAGGCCAATTTGACTATCTAGCTAGATTAAAAAAAAATCTCACATGACGTAGAGTCTCGGAACTATGAACCTTAATAATCAAGTAATATTTGCAAGCCTTAAAGCTTGACACATACTTTCATGGTAGGTACCTATGTATACAAACAAACCACATCTCATGGAATATATATAATATTCAAACCATTACGCATTACGCTATTTATAGAATAACGCTATTCGGCCCTCTTAAAAACGAAAATCGAAGTTTTCGAATCGTTTTCGTGCCAATGCTATCTGGTATCTGTAACATGACAAATTTTGCACGAAAACGAATCATAAACTTCCATTTTCGCTATCGCCCTGGGTAGCGAATACTACGTCTTGATAGGCCTTAATGTGGGTAATTTATTGCAGATTTCATAAAAGCGGCCTTCTCAAGACTGGATAGGCAAGGCGAAGATAAGTTAACACATGATGTTTTGGACTAAAACTAAGAACACTTTCCACTGTTTAATAAATACTACTAATAAATACTAATTGGAAGTCTGGGTGTTTCCTGCACGGCCTAATAACAATAATGACTCATAAGAAAGTTTATTACAGTTGATAATCCAACATAGTGGACAAATCCCTCCAGAGAGGTTCATCGGCCATTTTAGCCCTGAAAAGTGGTCAGTTGTGTTCGCGATCCGTCTCTCATAAGTCGGTTGCAGTAATGACTCTTACAACTGTTTAATAAAGTTGAAAATTAAACGCCCTTCCTTGTTAATTCAAGTCACTTCAGCTCGGAATTGGGAATAACGATATTGACTCACATACCAGTTTAATTGAGTTTAAAATCAAACGTAGTGGAGCCATCCCTACAAAGAAGTTCATGGGCCAAATTAGCTTGACACGGCAGGCAGGTATATTCGTGATCCGTCTCTCTAAGCCGAATAACAATTATGAGTTAAAGAGTTCAACACTAAAGTTGAAAATGAAATGTAGTGGACCAATGCCCCAGAGAGGTTCATGTCCATAGGCCTTAGCCCGGCAAAATAATGCATAATGTAGTTATGACAGTTTAATAAAGTTAAAAATTAAACGTCCTTTCTTGTAGACTCAAGCCACTTTAGCTTGGCGAATTGGGAATAACAATATTGACTCTTAAACCAGTTTAATACAGTTGAAAATCAAACGTAGTAGAACCTCCAAATAGGTTCGTCAGCCACCTTAGCCCGACACATGTGTGTTTAGGATCCGTCTTGCCGAATAAGAATTATGACACATAAAGAGTTCAATACTAAAGTTAAAAATCAAATGTAGTGGACCAATGTCCCAGAGAGGTTAATGTACACAGGCCTTAGCCCGATAAAATAATGACTCAAAAGACAGTTCAATAAAGTTGAAAATCAAACGTTGTGGAGCCATCCCTCCAAAGAGTTTCCTCGGTCCAATTAGCTTGACCCAGCTGCAGGCAGGTGTGTTTGCGATACATCACTCTAAGAGTTTAATTAATACAGTTGAAAATCAAATGTAGTGGACCAATGTCCCAAAGAGGTTCATGTACACAGGCCTTAGCCCAACAAAATAATGACTCGTAAAACAGTTCAATAAAGTTGAAAATCAAACGTAGTGGAGCCATCCCTCCAAAGAGGTTCATCTGTCCAATTAGCTTGACCCAGCTGTAGGCAGGTGTGATTGCGATACATCTCTCTAAGCGGGATATCAACAATGACTTATAAAGAGTTAAATTAATACAGTTGAAAATCAAATGTAGTGGACCAATGTCCCAGAGAGGTTCATGTACACAGGCCTTAGCCCAACAAAATAATGACTCATAAAACAGTTCAATAAAGTTGAAAATCAAACGTAGTGGAGCCATCCCTCCAAAGAGGTTCATCAGCCACCTTAGCCCGACACAGCGGGCAGGTGTGCTCTCGGTCCAGCCAGGCGGAGATGCACAGTTCGCAGAATATGTGCCCACAGCCGAGCCGCACCGGGGTCGTGTACTCATCGTGGCAGATCGGGCAGGAGTCGCCGGCCGTTAATAGTTGCTCGCATGTCGGTTTTGTGCCGAGGTTCTGTGGACAAGGTAACGTAAACTTAGGCCTTCATGTTCATAAATTCTAGAAAGATTAATTAAAGTGGTTGGTCACGCACGCGTAAAAAAATTTTGGATCTATTGACATTAAGAGATTTATTATTAAAATCAACGTTATGTCAGTACAGTCCATAATTAGAATGGATTCAAAGTTGGTTTTAGCAAATGGCTTACAATGTGCGCAAAACTTCTTATAATCTATCTAAATTACTTTTTAGAACCTCAAAAACAGTAAAAACACGACTTTTTCACGGGAACATGACAGTTAAAAGTGGCTGTTCTTATAGGTAGATAGACCACACAACCGGCGGATCTCTGTAGAACCTTGTCGCAATAAGAACGAACGCCAAAAGTGGCGTTTGTTACTGTGACATGGTTCTAAAGCGATCCACCAGTTGTGTGGTCTACCTATAGCTACATCTAGGTATAACATATACTAGCCACACTCGATGTGAAATGTTTGTAAGCAAATAACGACACAAAAAACAACTCACTTGGTGCACTTGCAATTGGGAAAATACAGTAAATATGCTTACCACACTCTGTAAAAGCGTCCATGTAGCGTTCTTAAAGAACTTCAGCCTCAACAGAACTTCCAGCGCCTTGCCGATCACATACAGGGTGGTCAGGAACATGCCCACCATCTTCTCGGAGCCCTGGTAGGCCTGCATGAGGAAGAACACCCACGGCTGGATGGTTAGCAGCGAGCGATACAGCTGTGAGACTGCTTCCGTGAACAGGTACACTTTACCCTGGAAAACGAATCAGCAACAGAAATATATTTATTGTTAACTGTTGTACAAAAAAGATATTAGGTATAAATAATGTACAGTTTCAACAGCTTATCAATAATAGACATACAATATGTTTAAAGACGCAGGCCTCTCTCTGATAAGCCTTATTGACTTTTATTTCATGGGGGGGTAATGCATATAATCCCCATGCTGGGCATGGGGGTTGGGAATCGCAGTTCGGTGATAGAATTGTTCTGCAGGGGGCGCTGCTGCCCGCCCCCTGTGGATATCCCTTAGTCACCTCTTACGACACCCGCGGGAAGAATTGGGGTGGTGCAAATTCTAAGCCGGCACCACGCAGCTATAAAACTTACCCGCTTCTGAAATGGCAGTAAACAAGCCGGCATCATAGTAACCAGGAGTTTAAAATCCACCGTGATGATCTTCACAATCATGTCGGTTAACGACACCAGCCATAGTAGCTCCCAGGCACTGAGCTCCGTGTACGCGGGGAACATGACCACGTTGGGAAGCAACTTGTCGTGACCGAAGAGGAAGTGGACCACGAAGATACAGCTGGATGTGAAGAGGAGCTCGCTGAGGAGGGCTAGGAGACTCCGGTTCATTTGTTTTCCGTGTTCCCTGGAAGCGGAAAAGAGTATGAGTGATGTGAATAAATTCAGAAGCAAGCACAGGGATTGGGCGTTTTTTATTATAATCCGCTTCGTAACTTTTAAAGTCGTCACACACAGAAACCGTGGCCGGGCCGGAGGCGAAGGCGTGCGAGTTGTAATGCGTGAATCTAAATGAGAGACTACACATACACCACCGGGCGGCGCGGCGTGTGTGTAGTCTCTCATATAAATTCACGCATTACAACCCGCACGCTTACACATACACCACCGGGCGGCGCGGCGTGTGTGTAGTCTCTCATATAAATTCACGCATTACAACCCGCACGCCTACACATAAACCACCGGGCGGCGCGGCGTGTGTGTAGTCTCTCATATAAATTCACGCATTACAACCCGCACGCCTACACATAAACCACCGGGCGGCGCGGCGTGTGTGTAGTCTCTCATATAAATTCACGCATTACAACCCGCACGCCTACACATAAACCACCGGGCGGCGCGGCGTGTGTGTAGTCTCTCATATAAATTCACGCATTACAACCCGCACGCCTACACATAAACCACCGGGCGGCGCGGCGTGTGTGTAGTCTCTCATATAAATTCACGCATTACAACCCGCACGCCTACACATAAACCACCGGGCGGCGCGGCGTGTGTGTAGTCTCTCATATAAATTCACGCATTACAACCCGCACGCCTACACATAAACCACCGGGCGGCGCGGCGTGTGTGTAGTCTCTCATATAAATTCACGCATTACAACCCGCACGCTTACACATACACCACCGGGCGGCGCGGCGTGTGTGTAGTCTCTCATATAAATTCACGCATTACAACCCGCACGCCTACACATAAACCACCGGGCGGCGCGGCGTGTGTGTAGTCTCTCATATAAATTCACGCATTACAACCCGCACGCCTACACATAAACCACCGGGCGGCGCGGCGTGTGTGTAGTCTCTCATATAAATTCACGCATTACAACCCGCACGCCTACACATAAACCACCGGGCGGCGCGGCGTATGTGTAGTCTCTCATATAAATTCACGCATTACAACCCGCACGCCTACACATAAACCACCGGGCGGCGCGGCGTGTGTGTAGTCTCTCATATAAATTCACGCATTACAACCCGCACGCCTACACATAAACCACCGGGCGGCGCGGCGTGTGTGTAGTCTCTCATATAAATTCACGCATTACAACCCGCACGCCTACACATAAACCACCGGGCGGCGCGGCGTGTGTGTAGTCTCTCATATAAATTCACGCATTACAACCCGCACGCCTACACATAAACCACCGGGCGGCGCGGCGTATGTGTAGTCTCTCATATAAATTCACGCATTACAACCCGCACGCCTACACATAAACCACCGGGCGGCGCGGCGTATGTGTAGTCTCTCATATAAATTCACGCATTACAACCCGCACGCCTACACATAAACCACCGGGCGGCGCGGCGTGTGTGTAGTCTCTCATATAAATTCACGCATTACAACCCGCACGCCTACACATAAACCACCGGGCGGCGCGGCGTGTGTGTAGTCTCTCATATAAATTCACGCATTACAACCCGCACGCCTACACATAAACCACCGGGCGGCGCGGCGTGTGTGTAGTCTCTCATATAAATTCACGCATTACAACCCGCACGCCTAAACATAAACCACCGGGCGGCGCGGCGTGTGTGTAGTCTCTCATATAAATTCACGCATTACAACCCGCACGCCTACACATAAACCACCGGGCGGCGCGGCGTGTGTGTAGTCTCTCATATAAATTCACGCATGACAACCCGCACGCCTACACATAAACCACCGGGCGGCGCGGCGTGTGTGTAGTCTCTCATATAAATTCACGCATTACAACCCGCACGCCTTCGCCTCCGGCCCGGCCACGGTTTCTGTGTGTGACGACTTTTAGTGGTTTGTTGTAGAGGCTGTAGAAACCTACATAACTATTTTTTATCAAGCATAGGTAGTATTTATCGAGCTCGTGATTTACAATCGATTGCGATGTAAATTTCCATGACATTTTAAGGCATCTTCGTCGCGGACACAAAATTATTTCTTTGTAATACGCTCAATAAGGACCATAATGCAGAAACTCCTTCAAATAGAAGTCATTTTGAAAGGTTACAAAAATTTTGTTCGGCGATTTTTGGTGACTGTCCCTAGTCGAATAGAGTTATTTAAATGTAGGTAATTTTATTTTTACTACAAATTGATTATTATAAACGCCATCGCAACATGCGCGCAAATATGTGTAATAAATCGAAAGTAAATCGAAAGAAGGCAATTTCAGACTCCAATAGGAGTAAAAGAATACTCCTCTAGGGGTCTGAAATTTTCCAACGATTTTTCATATCATCTGTAAAAAAGAGCCTGCAAATGGTTGCCTGGAAAAGGTCGCTCTTAGCAATAAAGCTGCCCACTGTGCATCTTTATTTGTATCTCTTTTTCCTGTATTTTTGTAATGTTTGTCTTGGTGTGCTATAAAGTGTATTGTACTAGGATGGCCTCGCCACTCAGTCCCCCACAAAACTGTCGTCATCAGTGCCAGCCTAACAGGGAAAAACCTAATTGGACAATGATGCAAACTCACCTCCTTACAAGTCCATTACAGTGCACAAACGTGGAGAACAGGATTATAAACACGAAGATGCCCTCTCGGCTGTCGTAGAGGAACTTTATGAACAGTATGAGGTAGAAAGGAGCGTATCTTACAAGTACATTCAGGGTTTGTCTTATGTCCACAACCTGAAAAATAAGAAGTATTAAAAATATTAAAATTAAAATTATTTACGTTATTTATTTAACAACACGCAACAGTCTGCAGTTAGCTCAATTGTTTCAATTGTAAATACTAGTTTTAATTTATTTTTATTATTTTATTGTAATTTTCTTTGTGAATAAAGGCTTGTGCCTATTTTAAGTATTAAAAGTATTTATAAATATGAATAAATAATGCTGGACAATTCACAAAAAACATCCAGAACACCCTGAACAAATATCTGCAGATCGTACAAACATTTGTCCCGAGGCGGGAATCGAATCCGCAACCTCCTGCGTCGCAGGCGGACCTTCGCCCGATGCGCCACAGAGGTCGTCAATTTGTGCGATATTATTTGATTTCTTAAATAGGAAGTATTTAATTAGTAAGCAATGTTACAAGTATCGATTTGAATTATCTGCTGTCTCTTCTCGATCGGTACATGTACAGTTGCGGTCATAATTGGAGACTTGAAGATCATACTCGCTCGAAGGTTATTATGATATAAAATAGTAAATTTCATCTAATTGCAAATTTCAGCCCTACATTATTACTGTATGTTACACAGTATGCACAAGCAAAATATTATAGAATACCTAAGACAAACTAATATATAATTTATAATGGTATTAAAATTAATTATAATATTTATTTTTGTTGTTTTATTTCCTTATGAAATGGATTATAATATATATTAGGCATCGGGTAATTATTAAGTGTAAATGACTTTGTGGATTTGAACCCAAATAATAATACCTAAATTATAAAAAGGTCTTATGCACCACATATGGCTGCAAGACCATTTTTTTAGAATCTAGGTTACCACTTCTGACCGCCATTGTACATTGTGGATGCCACTGCCTCACAGCCAAAAAATGTATACATAGTCAATGGGTATATCTTGCTCTCGCTTGAAGCTTGCCGTAAGCCATTTAGTCACTGTAAGTAAAATATATCTCAAGATTACGAGGTTATGAGTCAAGTCTATATTCGAATGCTCATATTTGTGTTGTGCGGCAGCGGGATTGGACGTATAAGCGACCTTTAGACCACGGATGTAAAAAATTTACAAAAATTTTAGACTTTAAAAACTATCGATTGTGCCATACTAGGTAGGGTAGAGTGGTAGCCATTGAACCACCAAAAGTTTGAAGGACTGTAGAATCAAATCGGAAGCAACCCTGACATATTATTTTTGCACAAAACCTACGTTAATTCAGTAGCTTCACTTTTGCATTGTCACTATAGCTGTTTATTTGATGACTATGTTACTATTGGACTTACAAAAAAAAAATTAAATTGGTTCACTGTGTACCAGCAGTGGTACGCATTGAACATGGGGGGTGGTACTCGATTAACCTAGTGGTACCTGATGAACCACTGTATGGTTTATACCTCAGGTATGTTTTTACAAGTGGAAATAAAAATATAATTTTTAGTAATCATTTTAATTGCACTTCTTAGAACTACATCATATCTTTAAATTAAATATTTTGTATATTTTGAGATAGCTGATAAGCGACAGCTGATAAGTTTCATTTTTGTAGTGTTCACCAAAATGACACTTCCTATTTTTAATGATATCTTAGTGAGTTGGTAAGGTAAATCAACCTTAATTTCTATGATAAAGAATGCCTTGCACATATTATCTAACATAGTAATAAAAAACTTAACTTGTAGGTAAGTTTTTATTTAGAAAAACAGAGATCAAAATTTTCATCAAAAACGAGTCAACCAAGAATATAGTAGCTCTAATAATGCCTTATTATTAGGCTAATATTATTCCAAATAATCATAACTTTACCTGTACCTAAGGTACTTAAGCAAATTAACCTTTAGGTTATCTACAAAAAAGAATAACATGCAAATAGTCTTACAAAATCAACAAAAAGTTATCAAGAAAACAGTCTTTATAATGGCAACTCTGCCTTATTATTAGGCTAATATTAATCAAAATAATAGGAACTATACCTGTAAGGTGGTTAACAAATTAACCTTTAGGTATTCTAAAAAAACAAATAATTTGTAAATACTAAAGTCTTACAAAATCAACAAAAAGTTATCAAGAAAACAGTCTTTATAATGGCAACTCTGCCTTATTATTAGGCTAATATTAATCAAAATAATAGGAACTATACCTGTAAGGCGGTTAACAAATTAACCTTTAGGTATTCTACAAAAACAAATAATTTGTAAATACTAAATCAACAAAAAATTATCAATAACAGTCTTTATATTGGCAGCTGTAATTCTGCTCTATTAGTCCTTTCCTTATTTCTTCAGGAGTATGGGCCTTTCCTTATTTCTTCAGGAGTATGGGCACCCTTTTTTCTTTTATCTCTGCTTGCTACTTTATTTCTTCCCTTTCTAAAATAGTTCAAAAATAAGAAATTTGCTGTAAATAGTTACTTTATAAAGATCTGGGTAGGTGTACGCTATGAACCACACTATGGTACCCAGTGAGCCATGGTTCATAGGATACTCCTCGACAATGGTTTACTGGGTACCACCCCACCCTTTATAAATTTAAAGTGAAACTACAACCAGTAGAAGAAGATTTTGAATGCAAATTTATATCTCAAATATGCTCAAAAACATTCTACCTTTATTACAAGAACTCATATTAAAATGGGACTTGTAAAAAAAGAGTAATGAAAAAAGTAAACTTACTTGTTTTTCGCCGTTTTCGATGTTCGCAGTTGATAAACGCTCTTCCCTCGTGCACTCGCGGCGACAGATCACCAGTGAATGCGTACAAGGTAGCGGCGCGGGAAGGCGGTTCGAACAGCATAAATTGCACGAACTGGCAACGTTGCGTTCGGTTGCTATGAGAGTGGTTCTTAGCGTACCACTGGTTCATAGGCTACCACTCTACCCTACAATAAAGAAATTATCTATCTATCTATCGTAGTTTGACGAATTCATTACGGATGTAAGCGGGTTGTGCTCGGAGAGATGCGGAACGCACGTGTCTAGAACCGCACTCACCCTTAAGATGTCCCTCGTTAAGGGATGAAATGTTCCATTCTTCTAACACAAATAAGGTTCGTAGTTAACCCGCTTACATCCGTAATGAATTTTAGACTTCTCGAATCAAATATCGAAGATAGAAATTTTGGGTAGAAAATAATGCATTCACTGGCCAGCAAATGTGCGACATGCAAGCAGCGCCGCTTGGCTGGACTAATCGAACATGGAAAAGTGTGCCATAGGCATTCTATCTGTTAAATTGTTAACTGGCAATTTTGAATTTACTTTTTAGTCATGTTCCAATAAAATTCAAAGAATCCTTGATTACAATTTGGCATCATCAACACCACTTAAAAGCTTCATTAGAAAAGCTGGTTAAAACTAGATGAAGAATGTTGACAGTACAGAGTACAATAGCAATCCGGAAATACACAGTGTTTGGTCAACACCATTGTTTCAATTCAATTTGGTATTGGCTGTTAAGTTTAATTGTTTGCATAGAACTTGAAGGAAGATGATTAATATTCTGCTGACACATCTAAGTAGAATTTAATAATACACTTAATATTGGTGCAGTTTCACTACAAAATTATATTGGATACTAGCGACCCGCCCCGGCTTCGCACGGGTGCAATAATTATGACTACAGAATGTCTTTTTATACAACGTTCACAGCTTTTTGTCATCAGACAATAAAAACATATTGTTTTCTTTAGAGGCACGCGCCGCTGGCCCCCCGGCCGGTACCGCCGCAACCGCTATGTCCCTGCATTTTAATTCTGTAATATCTTCTAGTATATTCATTTAAATTACATGATGTAAAGGGATTGATAGAAGATTGATCTATTAAATGCACAATGTATTTAAGGTACTTAATTGGATAAGGATTAATGCTGTATTGCTTAAAATCGCTTCGTAAATAAGCCATTATTTCTCGTAAAAAGTAAAGGATAAAAAATGGTTATTGTGGGTTATCCTAAAGAGATAGACAAATACCATCATGTACTTTTTTGTAGACCTTTTTAAGGTGTACAATACTGTAGTACATTATTTTGATCTATCTTGTAGGGTTCAGCCAGTATTTGCAATGTAAGCGCAAAAAAATGTGTTTATTTACGACATCACATTAGAGACCTCTAATGTATTATATATCTAATGTATTATATCTCATGTATTATACATATAACCCTTCTTAAATTACTCTATCTATCAAAAAACCACATCAAATCTGTTGCGTAGTTTTTAAGATCTAAGCATACATAGGGACAGACAGACAGCGGGAAGGGACTTTGTTTTATACTATGTAGAGACAAGCTGCAAGATATCTAGTGTATTGCTGCTGTATTGTTATTAAAGCTGTTTCTGCAATCCCAAAAGACAACAAAGGCCTGAGCAAGCTTTTGTTCAACAATTAAGTGACAGAAGAGGGACTCTGAGCACCGACAGCCAGACTCAGAAAGGTTTATTAAATTAGTCATACTTAAATTGACATAATTTAAGGATTCATTAGGTTTATGTTATTATAGTGTGAAAGCACTCAAACTCCAAGTCATTTCTAAGAAATCAAATAATATCCCAAAAAAATTTACTTGAAAGGACTTGAACCCACATCCTTCCCTCAATATGAATGTGCTAACCAATTATACCATGAAGTCAAGTGGCGTAGGAGTAAAAACATTTCTGGGACTTCCTATGGACTCTAGTGCTGTAAGCTCACCTACAGGCATACAAGGGAAACATTGAAGTATATCCAATCCTGTTCAGAGACTAAAGTTACATTTAGTTGGTTTGATGAGAGGAATTAACCAACACGACACGTTGGTTAATTCTTAGGTTTATGTTATTAAAGTTATATAGTTGTAGTACATAATTTTCGAGAAGTGATGAGATATAATTTGATTTCTAAGGGTTCATTAGTTAATGACACATTTAGCTATCTGTAGGGTCATTGTAATTTTGGCCTGCTATAATTTTGTATTGAAGTTACCTGCGCAGTTCCATCATCACTCAAGCTGTCGTTATCAGCATTGTCATGGATGTTGTTATTGTTTGCCGGATTCACTGACACATTTATGTCCTGGTGTATTATATCTTCAGTTTCTGGTGTGGTGGCCTCTGGGGAGGGGCCTCTGTCGAAGCTAGTCTGTGTGCCTCGGTCATTAATGATGAAAGTCTGGGCATTGGGGCCCAGGTTCACGTGTGCTATGGAACTCTGAGGTCGCTGTAACCGATCTGTGTCAGGTGGGTGGGTGCCTGGAGTGGTCCTTGGCAGCCACATTGGCAAGGACAGTCTGGCATTGTGACCCTGAATAAACGATTGACCTATGAGTTTATCTAATCTGTAACTCTTAATTCAAAGTCTATTAGAGCTAAATAAAGCAGATAAAATTACAGAATATGTAACAGATTCATCTATGAAGTGCGTCTAATAATGAAACAAATTTTATTGTAAATAAATAAAGTTGCACAATGACAGAGAATGTAGGTGATTTACGAAGTTTTTTGATGACTAATATTTTATTGCATCACGTAACAAATCAATACAAAGGGCTTACCATTCGAGCATTTTCGACAAGAGGTCTAATTTCCCTGAATACACTATTTATGCGGTCTCCGAGGCCTAAGTTGTTCCTGCTGGGAGCCACTGGTGGAGGTATTCGAGGTTCACGGTTTGGTGGCTCGAGTCTGTGGTAGGTCCGCGAAGTAGACTCCGCAGGCTCCTCGTCGTCGATATCTAGAGTCACTTGGTGTGACTGAGCCATTGCACAGCACTACAACGCAACTATCACTAGGTACACTCTGGAATCACGGAAAACCTAGCATTTCCAAAATATTTTGAGCTAGAAATGAAGGTCAATAATTTTTTTTGGATTTTTTGTTGTTGACTGTCTGATAGTGACAGTAACGTGACATTTTAGTGAGATGACAGAAGGGTGATAATGACATTCGTGATTTTGACAATTTTTTTTCTTCACATAACACGGGCAGTGGATGATTTCGTTCGTTCGTCTACTTCCTCCACACAGCCCATAGATTAATTAATAGGTACCTCTACTCATAAACCGATTCTCAGTCTACGGTTCTACTCCTACCGTGCTTCTCTTCCACATGCCTACTGATTTACAATGCTTTGAATGAATAACAATTATTTGAACGGTTATTTCGGCCTTATCTAAGCATTCAGCTGTGCGGCCGTGCGGCGGCCTTTTAATCACATAAGTACCTACATCGACAGCTGAACATGTATCTTCCAAGCTAGAATTTTACCATAATCGCCACGCTTAGCTAGCAGGCGGATTGGTGATCACAATAGAGGTTTTAAAAATACATAGAATGAAGCCGATGCCCTTCAGCTTGTTGGTTCCCTTATCGACGCTTTCAATATTCACGGGCTGATTGAAAGGGGCTGCGACCGCCACGGTCAAAGCCATCCAGTTAACATCATTGCTTTCATTGCACACCAGTGCGGGGTGACCAGCAAGGTGACCGCTGGTGCTGAACACGCCGCCGCGCCGCCGCCGCCCCGCGTCGCGTCGTCGGTAACTTCCCATGCGCGTCTTTCATGGGCACTTAATGTGTTAAGCAATCAGTCTTATTGTTAAGCAATCAGCATTCACGTTCAGAAGATGACTCTTTAGTAAGTACCTACCTTAGTATTCGAGCATTGCCAAGTTTGTTAGCGTTAGGTAGGTAGGCAAAATAAAACAAAATAATGATTATGTATGACTGACAATATTTAATTACCAACTTAACTTTTATTTAACTTTCGAAAGTCAATAGACCGTTAGTGCATGCTTAGCTTCGTTAAGATGAGCAAATAACACCCCTACCTACTGTTATCTATTGGTAGGTTTACTCCATATATGCACCACGTAGACACAGTAAATTCAGTCTTTCTTAAATAGGCAGACGCTCTAGGTATCTTCACTGAACCATAACTTGACGACATTCACACCTACACATAAAATTCCTAACGATAAACTGAAAACAATAAATCAAAAAAAATTGTGCGGATTAGGATTTTAAATTATACTCATTAACAGTTGATAGGTACTTAAACTGCACCAGATGCGTAAAACTCATTCACGTCATAACTCAATTACACGTAAGTTAGTTACCTACTACTAGGCTACTTGGCACGCTCTGAACTGTGATGCATTATTCAGTATCTGCGATGGGTTTCAGAGCTAGGATTCCCTCAGCGTGGAGATCACGGACCGCCTCGAGCATGCGCTCCTCCGCGCGAGGGTCGTCGAGTGCTATGTCGACGCTGCCGGCGCACAGCAGCATGGCTCGGAGCGCCGCCCGCGGCCAGTCAGCACGCAACCCGTCCCTGAGCTCCCCACCCGACGATTCCGCACCGAGCACCACGCAATCTTTCATCAAACACTCCCCGTAATACTCAATAAGCTCATCCCCGAGACGTCTTCTCATCGCGGGCGACAAGGACGAGAGAAGCAACAGCGCGATATCGTCCATCGGCCGGCCGAGAGATATCATTTGCCAGTCTAAAATCTTGCAGTCGCTTTCTCCATCGCAATCTCTGAATAGGAGGTTAGCGCACCAGAAGTCGGCGTGGATCAGAGGCGCAGGGTTGCCGGGTCTGAGTAAAGTGTCGAGCAAGGACGGTGCGCGGGCGCATAGGGCGGAAACGGCGGTCGCTTCTTCTCTGCAGTCTTCGCGGCCTCGGAGGAACTCCTCGAGTTGCGGTAAACCTCTTCTGATCAGTCGGAGGTATCCCGCGGCGGCTCTTTCGCACGGAAACAGGAAGTCGAATTGCTCGTCCAGAGGACCCCGTCTGTCTTGCAGCGCCAGGGACAGCGCGTGGAGTCTTGCTGCGCTGCGTATCGCAGCACGCGCGCGTGTCTCTGTGAGACCTTCGACAAAAGGAGCTGACTCATAGCCATCTGCATTGACATCTTCTAGAACTAATTCACTGTCTTCTCCGATGCGTTCTGAAATATAAATAAATGTGAGTGCAAACGTTCAATAGGCTGTCGGAAAGGCGCCAATGACCTGTTTTTAGACTTCGGAAATAACTAGGTCACATGAGTCGGGAATGCAGACTTTCAGAATACGATGCGACAAGCTTACTTTTGCGTTCAATTAAAATTAAGGGGCAAAATTAAAACATCGAGTTCAGTTTAGAGATAGACTTGGGTAATAAAAACGTACGCAACCAAACAACTCGAACACTTAAGTTTTTGTTTTGTTACCTATTATACCTAGTGCCCTCACACTCTCGGTAATTTCTAAGAAATCAAATACCTAATTTCCCAAAAATTTTCGACGTCGACGGGACTTGAACCCGCATACTTCCGTCGAAGTCGAATATTTTTGGGATATTATATTTGATTTCTTACAAACAACTCTTATCAACTTACGATGAAAACTTTGCCACTGAGGTATTATATACGAAGATACCAATAGGCTTTCGTACCTATACGAAAATAAGGTTCAACTTACGTGGTAACTTAGCCTTGATGCACTTTGGGATATTAAGGCCAGCATCAGGACCCAACTCCTTTGCTATTTCGTTTAACACAGGCGCTAGGTTCGTGTAGAATAAAACCTCTCGGGTATCAAACTGAGCTTCGGCCACGAACAGGCGTCCGAAAGGATCCCTAGGTGGCAGTTTGAGTATCACTGGTACGGTAATTTGTTGCCTCTCACTGTCTTTGTAAGTTATTGCCACCGCTAGGACTTTGCTGAGAGATCCCGTTACGCCATCTTGAGTGCACACTTCGACCTGTGTAGAATACAAACTGTAAGTTGGATAGATGGATACTTGCCCTATAAATTTTAAAGAATTTCGCTGCCGACTGCCGAGGCAATTGTAGGCCTTTAATTAATACTACGCTCTCATAATGAAGACGGCCGTAGGAAGGTAATTGAATACAGTCGGTACCTAGTTAGTCAGACTTATAACAGTTATAACTCTGTCTGACTAACTCGGTACCACCATCCAATATCTATATCTTACTAGGTACCTATATAGATACTTACTTACTTGTATTGTTGCTTTGAATTACCTTCCTTACCAGCCGTCTTCAAAAAAAAAGAAAATGTTTACTTTATATTTATATAGATATAAGTTATTGTGACGTTTATTTCAATACTAGCTTCGCATACGTATTTTCGGTATAATAAGTAGCATATTATTTAAGTTAGGCTTTGCTCTAAACGCATGCTATACCTACTTATTTCATCTTGATCTCATTCAGTAGTATTGGAGATCCTAGTTAAGTAACAAAAATTCCGATTTCACAAACTTTTTAATTATTAAATTATTAGTAGGATAGGATTTTAGTACCTACGTATCCAGGGCCCATGCATTTAAAAACGAAATCGAAGTTTCCGATTCGTTTTCGTGCAAACGCTAATCCTATGCAACTTATGCAAGCGACATACGAGTTGGTTTTGTACGATAACGTAAACGAAACTTCGATTTTCCTTTTCCGAGTTGGACCCGGACAGGCCATTTTTAACGGACTTCGAAAAAATGAGGAGGTTCTATGTTCGGCTGTAGGTGTGGTTTTTAGGGTTTTGAAGATCGAAGATCGGTTTCAAAACCCTTATGGTCTCGCTTTGTCTGTCCTTTTTTCCCTCCTTAATAACTCAAAAACTACTGCAGCTATCAACTTGAAATTTAAAATAATAATACATTTTGTGCGCCTGTACAGATTTAGAGAAAAATAAATGAAAATAAATGAAAAATGAAAATGAATATTTTCCATACAAATTGTGATGCCGAAATTTTAAAAGATACCTACAGAGTCATATGGGGTATCAAATGAAAGGTATCATTTTGTACATTTCAAAATAGTTTTTGAAATTTTTGTAGGTTTCATACTTTTTAAAATATTTCGAAAAAAGTCGAAAAAATACCCATTCCCTCCCCCCTATCTCCGAAGATTGCAGAGCGATCCATGTAAAATGTATGGATCGTTTATAGACATGAATCTATATTTTACAGGAAAAATATAGGGAAGTTTGAAAAATGAACAGTTTTTGAAAAATGGTCAAAAAGGGGGGGAATAATTTTCAAAAGGGAGAGCTACCTCACCGAGTGGGGTATCAAATAAAAGGTATCGGTTTGTACGTTTCAAAACAGTTTTTCAAATTTCTGTAGGTTTCATAGTTTTTGAAATATTTTGAAAAAAGTCGAAAAAAAACCCATTCCCCCCCCCCCCCTATCTCCGAAGTTTGCCGAGCGATCCATTTAAAATGTATGAAGCGTTTGTAGATATGGATCTATATTTTACAGGAAAAATATAGAGAAGTCTGTAAAAAGAACACTTTTTGAAAAATGGTCAAAAAGCAATAATTTTAAGGGATAAGATGATGGGATGAAGATAAAGATACCCCACCGAGTGGGGTATCAAATGAAAGGTATCGGTTTGGACATTTCAAACCAGTTTTTCAAATTTCTGCAACTTTCATACTTTTTGAAATATTTCGAAAAAAGTCGAAAAATTTACCATAACCCACCTTAACCGAACCACCCATTTAACCGAAGCATGCAGAGAGATTTATCTGAAATGTAGGTTGGTACCTACTATTCTTAGGTATTCGCTAAATTGCGAAGTCTCTAACCGGTACTTTTGGTACATATTTGTTGACAAACGTTCAAAACCCTCGGCGCGCGAGTTACACTCGCACTTGACGGATCTTGTTTTATGTATTTTCGTCGTTTTCTCCGTCATTTCTGGGCCGAATTTCAAATATTTTTTCTCTGTTTTCATATTGTTATAACTATTTATTTCTTTACCCTTGCAATGTAAGCTTACTTTTCTAAGTGTACATTTATTGTATTTATGGAAATAAAGAGTTTTTTATTTTGATTTTTTTTTTACGTTTAGTCGACCCATAAAATGATGGGTCGACACAGCGTGTGCACGCTGTGACACCCTTTTATAATAGAACACCTTAAGACCACTTTGATGTGTAGGTAAAATTTCATTTACCTAATGTGATTATTCTGTTGGCTGGCAGTCCTTTAAATGAGAAGTTCAGAGTTGGTTTAGTTTTATTCTCGAGGGATTAGTGTTTGTTCCGCAAAACATAAAAATTTAATTACCTAAGGTGTTTTAGTAAAGAATCAAATTAAATACCTATGGTCTAAACAAATAAATGATAAATGATTTAAAAAAGCAAATTCAACCTCACTCATTTCCCTGACGCCAGTGTTGGCGAGGATGTGCATCGCCCATTCGATGCTCACGACGTCCGTGTCGGGCTCCACCTCGGGCTCGCCCTCCGACTCTTCGCTGCTACTCGACGGAGCTTCCGACACGACCGCACTCTCCGGGCTTGTTTTTGTATCACTCATTATAAACTATTTATTTCAATGGTAGTTGAAACAACTCCCGAATATCAATATTAGACAAGATTCATAACTCTTGATTCTCTTGATCAATGAATATCATAAGAAATTCAGTTTGGTGCGGTATGCGGCTGGAACGGGGATACTTGTGACTCCCTACTGAGTCAGTCGGCCTCCCTCCCGCGCATGCGTGGATCGCCTCAATTATTCATCGGGACTCCCATGTCTTTTCGCTCGGCAAGAGCTCAATCAAATAGGTAGGTACCGACGACTTATAGGTATCTACCTATCACGATCTATGGATGTACCCGTGCATAGTAGAGCTAGACCTTAGATAGTAGAATTAGAATCGTCGTGGAATCCGAAATAAGGCTAGTAGGCATAAGTTTATAGGGTTATACTATGGCTATACGAGAGTTGGTACCTTCTAAGATTAATTAAAACAGGAAATTTTTTACTGAATAATTATGTTGGTATACTAGGTAAGGTACCTACTTATTTTAATAATTTTGTGCCTTTAGAACGCGTGCGAGTTGCGTGAGCAGCAAATTTCTTTATACCTAGCTCGAGGGCAGACCTATTCAACTTTATGTTTCTAGTTAATCTAGGTCCGACCTAGGTATTCCAAAAAAATAAGTAGACTAAACTAAAGGTTGTTACGGGAAAACATAACAACAGTTTTGTAGGCCCTCGCGTAGCCGTGTGTGCAATAAAGGTTTATTAGTGCTAGCAGCGTAGTAGATATAGGTGCCTAGGTATTAGGTATATTTATGTGGGAAGAGGGGAGATCTTTGTATGGGAGCCCCGCCAGACGATGAGACGAGACGAGGACGGCGGGCGGGGGCGGCGCGGCGGCGGCGCGGCGGGGCGGCGGCGCGGCGGCGGTGGCGGGGCGGTGGCGCGGCCCGGCGGAGGCGGCGGCGGCTGCGTGCGACTCTTATCGTAGCGTTTAGGAGTGGTCGTTGAATGAACGAACTGTTTTTGTAGACTGTTTGTTTGCCGTCGACTGCTAGACCGGTTTACAGTCCACTGATGAACCAGTTTACTCGTGAACAACATTTGCATCGCCCAGTCCAAAGTCGAGCGTTGACGAAACTGTTTGTTTCTCGCTCTCTAGCCACCCGTCTATCAAGCATTCTGCTCTCTTCACACTTGCTTGTTTCGCTAATATGACTATCTCTCTTTCGCCATGCGCCAGGCCAGACTGTATATCGGCGGCGGCGTAAGTGGTGTTTTGTAAAAGTAAACTCTATTGCAATGCAATATGCATGTCAATTATCTTCTTATGGTAGGTAAGTTGCACTAACTATGCATTCAAGCGTAGGTTAGGTACCTAGGAGGGTTATTTATTTCTGATTTTCGGGCATACCTATCCAGGTAGAGACAAACCATACTAAAAATGCAGGCCCTCTTCATAAAACGTCATAGGTAGGTACCTACTTACTTGGCGTGCAATTTTAGAATGCTTTATCTCTACCTACCTAGGTACCTATCCCGAAGGTAGGTAGGTAGTGTAGGTTCCCTAGGTACCTACCTACTGACCTATGGGATTTTTCTTTTGACGCGTCAAAAAGCAAGAGGCACCGATACTTACATTTTAATACCTACCTACTTATGACAAGTTTAGCACCACTATTAAAGGTAGGCCTACCTATAATAAACTGGTGCTTACGTATTCTGATAAGTGATACGATAACATACTTGCTCCGTGCTATTTCACACTGGCTACTGGCATGGCGATTTGCAAGCGAGTTAACGCCTAAAGACATGGTAGGTACCTAGGTAGGTATAGGTAGGTAGGTACATAGGTAAATTCATTGTTGAAAAAAAAGTAGTGATCGCGAGGTCTACTGTTCGTAGAACTACTAGTTATATAAAAATACCCAGAACACCCGGAACAAATATTTGCATATCGTACAAACATTTGTCCTAAGGCGGGAATCGAACCCGCCACCAAGGCGTCGCAGGCGGACCTTTGCCGGCTGCACCACATCGGTCGTCAAAATAGTTCATACGTCGCGTCGTCGATTGGCAAGCGTTTATGATCGTTTTGATTCTCGTCGTCGTTTACCAATCTGTGCATCAACGTTCAACGATCGAACATGTCCTGAACTGTACGGCATAAACTGGTCGATCAGTAGACTGTTTTATGAACTAGTTCATTGTGGACGGTAAACGGTCTCGTTTCGTCGACTGAAAAGATGTCGACGACCCATTCCTAGTAGCGTTACATCACAGCGTTACATTCTCTTTGCGTGCGACGCAGGGCCTGCCAGCTAAGAGGGGGGAGAAAAAAAATCAAACTGACGTTGACGTTTAGTAAAACATGACATTGAAAATTGACAGCGCAAAAATGACTGCTGACAGTCAGCTGTTTGTTTCGTTTTCCAAAAAAATGTTTGCATTCACTGTTGCATTCTCAACTTCTTCGGCTGTGTTCTTCGGTGTGGAATTTTTGGATACCTACTTATTCGAATTCTAATAATTTTTTGATTGTTTCGGAAAACAAGAAAAGATATGGGTAAAGTGAAATCTAAAAAACGCAAGCGATCTTCTTCGACCGACAGCAGCTCAAGTTCCAGCACGGACTCGTCGAAAGAAAAGAAAAAGATCCGCAAACTAAAGAAAAAACTCAAAAAAGAGAAGAAACGAATCGATAGAGCTTTGAAAAAGAAATTAAAAGAGGAAAAGAAGAAGTCAAAGAAAGCGAAAAATGGTAGCGAGAGTCGGATTTCGGTAGATAGTAAAGACAAAATAGGAGCCTCGACAGACATACCTCTAGGTAATAATATTGAATACTTACTCGTTACAATTTATTAGTTCTTTAGCTACCTATAACTATTGACCCCACATTCGTTCCCATAGTAGGTTAACACGAATAAAATCGTGTACGAACATAGGCTGCTAGATTTCATTTTGATATTTACTTCGTACACTTACAAAGATATAAATACTTTAATTTTTTTGTTCTTATCTTTACAGCTCTGATGGAGAAGTCCAAGGCCATGGCTCCGATGACCAAAGAAGAGTGGGAAAAGAGGCAGAGTGTTGTTAGGAGAGTGCTGGATGAAGACACTGGAAGATACAGGTTATCCTATCATTCTTATTGTATCGTTTTGATTATGTTACCTGGACCAACAACAGGAGGAACAAACACATGGATAAACATAGACTAAATAACATAGGCCACACCCTCACTTAAAAAACCAGCTCTTAAAGTTAAAGCTCACAAATAAACATAGTTTGTGGACTGAAATCAGTATTCTAAAACTTTACTGCATGGCTAGATCATTGTGAGAAATGAGGAAATTATTTATATTAAACCAAGCTTGGTGCAAGTAAAAACAAGCTTGCTTCACTTTAGTTTCTCTAGACTATTTAATAAAAATTTCACTTGATATTTTGTGAATTTTTTTTTGCCACTTATTAATAACTTTACTGTCATATTAATTCATCAGTCTAGCTAGTTCATACACTAGCCAAACTCTATGTAGAATACAAAATATTAGGACTTATTTTTTGTACCTACTTTAATCAGATGTCTAGTACCCATAACACAAGCAATTGCTGTCTAGGGCTAGATGATTCTATGTAAATTGTCCAGCATTATTTATTTGTTGTAGAAGTAGTTTAATATTCTTACTATCTCTCAGTTGCCTCTTGGTTTCAGGTTAATAAAGGGTGACGGGGAGGTGCTTGAAGAGATTGTGTCTCGGGACAGACACAAGGAGATCAACCGGCAGGCAACCCAAGCCGACGGCGCCTTCTTCCAGTCACAAACTATAGATAAGAAATACTTTTAATTTACACACAACTTGTGAGTACTAGCATTTGAATTATGTTAATGTTCTTCAGCTTTCAAGCACCCAAAATACAAGCTCTGCTGGGGCCTAGTTGATGCTGTATGGAGTGTCCAGCATTATTATTTATTTATAAAACCATACTGGCTTGGCTAAACTGAATGGTTCCCATTACAAAGCGACATGTTACATAGTGAATTATATTACATACAAACTTTGACCACAATATCAATTTATTACCAACAATCAATGTAAAATGACTGAAAAGGCTTGTGAAATTGACCCTAAATGGCCTAGTAGGCCTAGTGGTCACAAAGATTCACAGTAAATGGCACACACGATAATGGCGACAGATGACAGTATACATATATTTATCATAGTATAAATACCTAAATAATTTTATTCCTATTTGAAACCCTATGGGTTGTTGTTGTTTGAAATTATGCTATTTAATTTTAGCTTAAATTAGGTTATTTTAAGAAATACGTTTTAAGTTACTTTTTCAAAAAGATACCTACATAAATGTTTTCCCTGAACTTGAGTTGTTTTATTGTCCAATCCTGAACTCATGAGCCATCTATGTTAGTGTACTGACAGACCTCCCATAACGGGCACCATTACGCCGTCTTCAGCTTGCTTTATCCGTCATGCCGTATCAGTCGGCATCAGTTATCCCATCTGGCACAGGGCGGCGTCCTATCCTATACATAGGTATTTTAACTTACCACACATATAATAAATACTAAATTATAATATTTTACGAACAAAATTTTCAATAATATGAATTCTTAGGTTTTATTAATTATTGTTTTTGGGTTTAGTTGATTTAGGCAGAGTAAAGTTTTTAAAACTTACGCGATCAGAACACATTATTATAATTATTCACGGGTGACCACGACAGAGTGTAAACCTGTTGAAACGTCGGGAAAATTAGGTAAATAAACGCGATAAATACCCGTGAATATTTATAATAATTAGGCAGAGTAGTCTTTGGATGAAGGTATTTATTTGCCGCATCATTGAAGGACCAAAATAAGGTCTCTGAATAAATATTATTTTATATAAAGACACATTGTATACACAGAATAATTATAAAAATTAAACAATAAATCTAACTAATCTGTGAACCTAGTACCTTTGATGAGAATAAAGAGCTCCAAAAAATGTGGAACGCTTCACGATTTTGCGTGTCATCCTTGCGCAGGGGCCATGCTAATCTTCTCTGTATCGTTCCAATTTTAGTATATGTACTGCCGAAGCAAGTACAATAGTTAATCGACAAAACTTGCTTAAAAGCTCAGTGTCACAAAAAATAGTAGGTACTTGCGCGATGTAGGTTATTTTAGAATAAAAAAAAGTATACGATTTGTGGTACTTTTTATGAATTCATATTGAATTGATTTTATTTATACCTTTAAAGTTTTATGAAGCCCTGAGCGGGCCAGAAAAAAATTCATACCGTCAGGTATCACGAGGCCCGCTCCGGGCTCGACACCTCAGACCAATTGAAACCTTATTTTTAAATTATAAGGAACACTATGGCTTGAAATCTATGTCTCATTCGATTCGGAATGAACGAACCTCTTTACTAAAAGTTTGTCTATGGTGATCGAACGGTTTGAAGTTCGAGAAATAATCAGGTAACAAAATCACGCATTTAGCCGCCATTTTGTACACATTCGGTTCGACTTTATTACGGAAGCAACAAGGTTCATTTTTGTATAATGAGTTATCGATTTTTGTATACTGAGTTATCGACAAAATTCTAAATAATAAGCATGTACCTACAAATAATAAATAGACTAATAGAAAGAATACTTAGTCTAGATTCTATATCTTTTTATAGAATAAATAAATTCTTAGTATTTTATGAGATACAAGCATTTTAGTGCGGGAATCGGGAAAAACGCGCGCCGCGCGCCACCCGTGATCCTTGAGGGTGATTCTTGATAGTTAAAAGCTATTTTTGGAAAGAACACCTTACCGGTTAATCAATATTTGTAATAAAATTACTCTTTTTGCACTTAGATTACGTTTATAATTGAAATTTATTAGATAAATGGAATATACTACCACAGTAACGCCATCTATTGGTAAAACCATAAACTTTTTTGTTCCACTTGATTGTAGATGGCGCTATTAATTCGTTCTACACTAGGAGCCATAGCTTGAGGCACACACAGAAGGCAGCCAGCTAACGTTCTACCATAGATGAATTAAAACTAGTTAACTAAAATTAGTAAACTGGTTTTATTGGTCCATGGTTCTACAAAGTAATAGGAATCATTAACACTTTCATGGCCCATGTAGCAGCGCTGCCTTACGGTGCTGGACAGTGAATGCGTTAATGAGCTCGATGACTTTATGCCTCGTACTTCTGTCCGAGGTGTTTTGGCAATGCAGTTTAACAGTCTGCTTTTAAAGTTAGGTTCAACCAATGAATTTAGTACCTTTTAGAAGTAATGCTCATTGGGTTCCTGCTACAGAGCGCATCCTTACTCTTTATATTCAGACTTTAATATTATTGTTGATGATAATGATCTAACTAACTAGCTTTTGCCCGCGGCCTCGCACGCGCTTTGTCCGTCCCTTTAATAGTTTACCTCCCTACCAATCCGTTCAGCCGTAAAGGCGTGAAAAGGTAACAGTGACAATTACTTTCGCTATTATAATATAAGTTTAAATCAATTTGCCACAAGAAAAAAACAAACCAAAATAATTTTATAAGTTTAATGACTTAGGTACTCCATTACAATACGATTTTTGAAATAAATTACTATTTCTACTTATAAACTACAGTTCGTCTTTGGTAGCTGGCTGCTCAGTGCCTTCTTGCTTAGCGTCGGGTCCCAGGTGCTCAGAGATCAGGTTAATGAGGCTGTCGAGAGGCTTGCTGCCGTGCTCCACATTCACGATCTTCTTATGCTTGTAGAGGATCAGCGTTGGAAGGCCGTTTATCTGAAAATATTACAATATTGAGTCTAAAATCTTTCATTACGGATGTAAGCGGGTTAATTACGAACCTTATTTGTCGACAAATTTGTAATGAATTCGTCAAACTACGATAGTTTTATAGTAAATAAGTCTAAAATCTATTTATCTGTAAATATTGGAATATATTTAGATAAATAGACTTAAGACTTTCGAGAAGTTAAAATAACGAGAAGTTAAATAAAATATAATTATCTCAAATAAAGGAATATTTTCAGAGAAAAAGATTTTAGACTTTCGAGATATTAAAATAATTAGTTAAAATAAAATCTATTTATGTAAAATATTGGAATATTTTCTGATAAATAGATTTTAGACTCGAGAGTTTAAAATAACGAGATGCAGAGATAAGCAAAATAAAAAAAATTACACAAAAATGTAGCATACAAAACCCAAGCACTTCACGCAACACGCAATAGAGCACGCGCACGCACATTTAAACGAACACGGTTAAAGATACGGCGAGGGACTTTAGTACCAGAACCCAAGACTAGTTTTAATTTTATAAGATCTAGAACCCAACAACAGTATAGCCAAAAGGAATGGTTAAAAGTTTTTTTGTTTGTTTTACGTTAGTTTTTTGGTTCGACGTCCGAGTGACATAGGTTCTTGTATACTGGGGGTGCCTCAAGGAGATGGTGTGCAAGAAGCTCATCACCTCAATTGAGCAGCTACGTGAGCAAACAAAAACAAAGGGCGGCCCAAACCATTACCGGATTCTGACATGTACGCAAAATAAAGCGCTCTTTTATTAGAAGATGCAGGGCGTGCATAAGAGCTAGTGGTAGCCATTGTGAGCACTTATTGTAAGAAATTCCAACGCAATAAGCGAGTTTTAACCCTATTTGTAATTTTGAAAAAAGACCCATTTAACTTAGGAATATTCTTTGCATAGAAAGTTGGAAATACCATTTCGGAATCTGATTGAAGTAGAAATCTGGGCAAGTTTTTTAGTAGTCGGTCACTCAGGTGGCCGTACATTTTTTTTCACCAACTTTTCGAAAAAATAAAGACATTTTTGTTTATTAAGCATGATGTAAAGAAAGTGTTCTTTTGGCACACAAATGGCAGTTAGCATTTGATAGCACAATTATCCAAGAACGTTAAAACAAAAACAGATTGAGAAAATTAAAGGTTAAAAACCTCGAAAATGTCCATTATCTCGAAAACCGAGATACTTTTCTTGGATTATTTTTTTTATTTTCTGAACAGATCTGAAGTCTTCCAGCCGTAGGTAAAGGCTTGACCACTCTTTACGACACAACCTGTATATTTTACTAAACATAAAAATACATACAATAAGTACCTATGTAATTCTGTACTAAGTCAAGTTTGAATTAATAAATAAAGACAATAAATGTACCTTCTCAGTCTCACAGATGGGTTTCGACTGCACGCAATCCACGTCTGCGATGAGCACGCGGCTCTCGTTCATGAACTTCTCGCCGAGAGCCGTCCACAGCGGGCTGAGCTGCATGCAGTGGGCGCACCTGGAAGGATTATAAATAATTTAATTCTAAGTGGGGAAACTGGGATCTGTAGACTTTGAAACCGAACGAAGTTAATGGATGACGTCGGATCGCACAAAACGAAGGTCGACCGATCCGTTTTTTCGATGGCCTTACTTTGAAATGATTCTGACATTTATTTCTTAGAGGTCCGAAACGAAAGGTGTCAGTTGCTGACGCACCCAAGCAACTTGGTAATAAATAAAAAGATTGGTCGTTTTGTGCAATTGACGTCATTTCATTTCGAAACCCTTATGGTCTCGCTTTGTCTGTCCTTTTTAGTTTTTTCCCTCAATAACTCGGCAACTACAGCAGCCATCAACTTGAAATTTAAAATAATAATATATTTCGTGCGCCTGTACAGATTTAAAGAAAAAATAATTAAAACAAATGAAAAATGAAAATGAATAGGTATTTTCCATACAAATTGTGATGTCGAAATTTTAAAAGATACCTACAGGTAATGTGAGGTATCAAATGAAAGGTATCGGTTTGTACATTTCAAAACAGTTTACAAAATTCCTTTAGGTCCCATACTTTTTGAAATATTTTGAAAAAGCCGAAATTTTACCGATCCCCTATCTCCGAAGATTGCAGAGCAATCCATGTGAATTGTATGTAGCGTTTGTAGATATAGATCTATTTTTTACGGGAAAAATAAAGAGAAGTTTTTAAAACGAACACTTTTTGAAATATGGTCGAAAAGGAGGGGTTTGATTTTAAAAAGGGGAAATACCTCACCGAGTGGGTTATCAAATGAAAGGTATTGGTTTGCACGTTTCAAAACAGTTTTTGAAATTTCTGTAAACACTTTTTGAAATATTTTGAATAAAGTCAATAAATTGACTTAATCTCCAAAGTACCTATGCAAAGCGATCCATCTCAAAGTTTGGTAAGTAGGTACCTACTATTTTTAGGTAGGTATTCATCAAATAGCGATGTCTCTAACCGGTACCTTTAGTACCTACGTCATGTTTGTATAATCGACAAACATTGTATGTATCTCAAGCGCGACCGAACAAAGCAGCAGGCAGAAATTAGTACCTTAATAATATAATATTATATTAATGATTGATTACACCTTGGAGTAATAATTTATATTATACTAGCTGTACCCGCGACTTCGTTCGCGATTGCCTTACCTGCCGACTAATTAAGTTCACATTTAACCATAGTCTCATATTATGAAACGCCGCCGTGCAAAAAATCGTGTAAGGTCTACGGGGGATAGCATGTTGTCATTTTCAATCCCATTAAAGAATGGGAGGATAAAGATCCACACGACTTGTAGCTACGACTCGGCCAGCGTCAGTGTTAAGAAGTGTCATACTCGTTTCACTTGTTACTCATGGTTCCGTTCAGCTGGGGCCCTATTCTGCTATATTAATCGCTTCACTATGACAGGGGTATCGACACAGAATGACATGTTGTGGTATTCCACCTCAGATGAAAGAAATTATGATGAATGCAGATGGAGAGACGTCAAGTTTGAAACTATTAATTTATCTCGCACGCATTATCTGGAGTTTAATAAAACTTAAATCTAAACTTGAATCTAAGGATTCTACGTGATGATTCTGCGACGATTGTCATACTGAAGCAATTGTATTGCAGAATTGGACTCCTGATCCATTTGACTGGACCACCGTAATTTTTTTTTTCATTGTAGGTAGGTACAGTTGGCTGTGTACCACAGTAAAAAATATATTTTTCTGTGGTCCAGTTAGTTTAATTAGACCACTTACTCCAACCAGACTTCAGTAGTACAGCCTGGACCAGCTAAACCACCACAATATATCATGTAAGGTAGGAACCTAACTTATTTTTCCAAGACGCACCACCTTAGTAGGTAGGAACCTAACTAATGGGTGCGTCTTGGAAAAATAAATAGGTAGATAGGAACTTACCTACCCTTTATCTACTATTTTTTTTCTTCAATATTTAACAGATTATTTCATCAATCTACTGATTTTCTACTCGACTTTCTACTGATTTAGTCAAATTCGATCTTGCAAAACTGTTTCTAACAAAAAGAATGCATGAAATCGGACGACGCGTAGACCCGTCGTGATACTTTTTCCTCTCTCCCAGGGGAACCTTACTGAATTCCAGGATAAAATGTATCCCATGTCCTTGCTTGAACTCAAATCGTACCAATTCATTCCAACTCATTCAGCACTTTCGGCGTCATGCGTGGTGAAGAAATTTTACTTTCATCCCCTCTCCCAGGGAAACCTGACTGAATTCCGGGATAAAAAGTATCATATGTCCTTCCTCGTAGTATGACCTAAAATCGTGCCGAGTTTCATTTCAATACCTTCAGTAGTTTCGACGTCATGCGCGGTGAAGAAATTTTCCTTTCATCCCCTCTCCCAGGGAAACCTGACTGAATTCCGGGATAAAAAATATCCTATGTCCTTCCTCGTAGTATGACCTAAAATCGTGCCGAGTTTCATTTCAATACCTTCAGTAGTTTCGACGTGATGCGCGTTTAAGAAACAGACAGACAGACAGACAGACAGACAGACAGACAGACAGACATAAATGAAAAAAATTACAGTTTTGGCTTCAGTATCGATAATAGAGTGCCCTCCAAAAAAAATTTTCAAAATATCTTCAATGTACAGAATTGGACCTGTTACAGTTTTATTATAAGTACTAGCTGTACCCGCGACTTCGTTCGCGATTGCCTTACCTGCCGACTAATTAAGTTCACATTTAACCATAGTCTCTCATATTATGACACGCCGCCGTGCAAAAAATCGTGTAGTGTCTACGGGGGATAGCATGTTGTCATCTTCAATCCCATTCTTCATAAACACGACTTTTAGGTACGACTCGGCCAGCGTCAGTGTTAAGAAGTGTCATACTCGTTTCACTTCTTACTGATGGTTCCGTTCAGCTGGGGCCCTATTCTGCTATACTAATCGCTTCACTATGACAGGGGTATCGACACAGAATGACACGTTTGGGTATTCCACCTCAGATGAAAGAAATTATGATGAATGCAGATGGAGAGACGTGCGTCAAGTTTGAAACTATTAATTTATCTCGCATGCACTATCTGGAGTTTTATAAATCTAAGGATACTACGTGATGATTCTGCGACGATTCCATTGTCATACTGAAGCAATTGTATTGCAGAATTGGGCTCCTGATCCATTTGACTGGACCACCGTAATTTTTTTTTTCGTTAGTAGGCAGGTACAGGTGGCTGTGTACCGCAGTAAAAATATTTTTCTGTGGTCTAGTTAGTTTAATTGGACCACTTACTGCAACCAAACTTCGGTAGTACAGTTAACTGGACCAGCTAAACCACCATATATCATGTAAGGTAGCACTGGTAGGAACCTAACTTATTTTTCCAAGACGCCTTAGTAGGTAGGAACCTAACTAATGGGTGCGTCTTGGAAAAATACATAGATAGGAACTTACCTGCCCTCTATCTACTAATTTTTTTCTTCTAACTACAGATTATTTCATCAATCTACTGATTTTCTACTCGACTTTCTACTGATTTAGTCAAATTCGATCTAACAAAAAGAATGCATGAAATCGGACGACGCGTAGACCCGTCGTGATGCGCGGTTAAAGAATTCTACTTTTTCCTCTCTCCCAGGGGAACCTTACTGAATTCCAGGATAAAATGTATCCCATGTCCTTCCTTGAACTCAAATAGTACCAATTCAGTCCAACTCATTCAGTAGTTTCGGCGTGATGCGCGGTGAAGGAATTTTACTTTCATCCCTTCTCCCAGGGGAACCTTACTAAATTCTGGGATAAAATGTATCTTTCCTCGTAGAATGAAATCAAATTATGCCGAGTTTTATTCGAATTCATTCAGTTGTTCCATCGTGATGCGCAGTTAAAGAATTTTACTTTCATCCTCTCTCCCAGGGGAACATGACTGAATTCCGGGATGAAATGTATCCCGTGTCCTTCCTTGTAGTATGAAATCAAATCGTGCAAGGTTTCATTCCAACTCATTCAGCACTTTCGGCGTCATGCGCGGTGAAGAAATTTTACTTTCATCCCCTCTCCCAGGGAAACCTGACTGAATTCCGGGATAAAAAGTATCCTATGTCCTTCCTCGTAGTATGACCTAAAATCGTGCCGAGTTTCATTTCAATACCTTCAGTAGTTTCGACGTGATGCGCGTTTAAGAAACAGACAGACAGACAGACAGACAGACAGACAGACAGACAGACATGAATGAAAAAAATTACAGTTTTGGCTTCAGTATCGATAATAGAGTGCCCTCCAAAAAAAATTTTCAAAATATCTTCAATGTACAGAATTGGACCTGTTACAGTTTTATTATAAGTATAGATAGATTGTTTAGGTTATGAATCATACTTAGCATACTGAAGTTGCAAGTAGAAACCTTAGCAAAATATTATTTAATCACATAATCCCACGAGTGTCACATTACATTAGACTCGCAGGTAAGGGAAACCAAAGAAATTATAATTAAATTATTACCTACATAATATGACGCAACAACGAAACAGTCATAATGTGCATTGCATTATGTTATGACGTGCTTTAACGACAACCTAGTAATTAGGGTACCTGCTATTAACAACGTATTTGGTTTGCTAATTTAAAAGTTTAGCAAACCTTTCCCTAGTTTAGACTTTGGAGTACGTTGATAATGAACTCTGGTTTCCGAGCGGAAGTACCAACTACCCAGCTCTACGTCTCACGCGTCCACTACAGTGTGAAGACCAAGGCAGTGGAGGAGTACCTAAAAATGAAGACTGGACTCTCGATGCGCGTCGAGAAGCTGGACTCTCGCCATGTGAGCTTCAATTCATTTATGGTGAGAGTTCCAACTCAACATCTCTCGACCTAATTTAAGGCTGCACGAGTCGTCCGGTCCAACTCATCAGTGGGCGCGGCCTAAATGTATGCCATCTCATCTGACATAATAGACATTCTCGCGCGCTTGATGAAAGGCAAATAAATTTATTCGTAAAACGGCCGCGTATATAAAAAATGCGAAACGACTTTTAGCACAAGGGTTATTTTATCATAGAAAAACTATTTAGAGTATCATTTCTAAATAAATTTATTTCAACTTTTGAATAACTAAACAATGTCTGTACGGGCTTTATTCTAGAGTTTTCTTTCACCGTATGTTATTTATTTTCGCCCAAAGTTGGGCTAAAATCGGTGTTGAAATACGAAAGTTTAGAAGCTTTTATTTTTTTAATTAATACTTTTTTTATGGTTTCGGGTGTATACAGACATAGGTAATGACGAGATAAATCGTCACCGTAATCACAATGTGTTATTAAGTTTTTATATTTTATGTATGTTATTTTTAAGGTATATATTACTGGACCGTAGAATAAGTTAAATAAGATCTATAACTTTTCTAGAGTCTGAAATAAATGAATTATTATATTATCATTTAGAGAAATAATAATTCCGGCCACAGAATTTTTTTTTGGCCACGTGGCCAAACTTCTCTTTTAATAACTAAGCATCGAGAAATTGACATAGCCTCTAATAAACTAATTTATCTTCTTTACAACGTCAACTAAAAATGTTAAAGAAAGCGTCAAGTCAATATCAACAATTAATTTTACTTGTTGATTTATACATTGCCCACTAATTTACTAAGTCGGCCACGGAATTTGCAACTCATCACCATTTTACGTTTTACAGCTTCAATACAAGCTCCTCAAAAATTATATATTCAAGCTTCAATAGACAACACCATTTAATTATAACTTAACATGTAAAATAATACTTCATATTCTTATAATTTAAAAATAGCCTCTGTACGATTTGGCGCGAGTGCGCGACAAGACAGCAACCGGCCATTTGCACCAATCAGAGAGCGCCATTCGATTTTTGTACCGACCCGCCCGTGTTTGTTTAATGTCGTTCGTATTGCAATAGTTTCATCTGCAATTCATCTGTAATTAATTAAAGTTTTCGAAAAGATTTAATTAGTTATGACATCTAAAAGTGAAAACGAAGTACCTTTGTACTCTTCTGACGAGGAATCGGAAGGAGAAGGTCAGCCGTCGAAAAAAAAGCGGGGTGAATCTAAGAACTGGATATTTATGAGTAAATTTTCGACTGTGAGTGCCGCCAATGAAGCCGTGAGTGCAGAAAATGGATAGTTAAACACACTAGTGTGCCAGATAACGAGAACGAAGTTTTTGTAATAGCCTATTATATTTTGGAAAGTAATCCGCCTAGTTTCCGCATCGTATTATCTACAAAGAACTTGTACGTAAATAAATATAGGTACGTGCTTATTACTATAAATAATTGTATTTCAATACATAAATTGATTTTTATAAATAAAGTGTTTTATTTTGTCTGTCCTCAATAGTTCATATGTAATAATAGTGGCTTTAATATACTATTTGATGACAATTTTAGGTAAATTTATCGTTCGATAAATGTAGGATGACTTACATTTTAAACATACTAAATTATATAATTAGAAGCTAATAGAATTACTATTTTGGTGTCATATATTAATATTTTAGAAGTTTGCTATTTGAATGCATGCCACAAATTTAGATGCTAAAAAATAACCACCATGCTGAGTTATATTTACAGCGGCTTACATAGAAGATAACTAGTGGCTGAGATACTATTATTCAGACGCGCGTTGGTTGTGGCCGACTTAGTAATTTAGAAGGTAACTTATATTTTCTGAGGCAAATAATGCTATTAAACAGGAGCTTGTTAAATTAGTACCCTATCATTTATAGCTAGTCTACTGATGGCAATTCAAAGTAGAGTACGAGGGCGCGATTGACGTGATTTAGATAAATTCTAGGTACATTTGTTGCAGAGCTCTTTCACATTTTAACTATTCAAAGTTTCAAACGCTGACATAATGTTGATCACTAGCTTCTGCCCACGGTTTCGCACGCGTCCTTTCAACATAAAAGTACCTATGTTTTAATACAGCCCGATTCGTTCAGTAGTTTTCGATCCGTTCAGTAGTTTTGGTATGAAGAGGTAACAAACATCCATAATTATCAAAACATCCAAACTTTCGCATTTATAATTATTAGTGTGATGATCACAAATTTCTGTGAGGATGATGATTATATTGATAATTAATGTATTCTGACCAAAAAGGTTCTTATCATGGAGCAAAGAAGTTGACAAACACGAGCTCCTTCTCCAGAAATGTCTCGAAGGTTTCCTCAGAGATTCTGACGATCAGCGGTGCCTTCCTACTCAAATACGCCGACATAACAGCTGATATTGATGATGATCACAATAATTTCCGTGAGAATGATGATATATCTGACCACAGAGGTTCTTACCATGGAGCAAAGAAGTTGACAAACACGAGCTCCTTCTCCAGAAACGTCTCGAAGGTTTCCTCCGAGATCCTGGCCACCGGCAGTGCTTTCTTCTTCTTCATAAACTTGTCCGGGTCGTGGTTCTCAGCCAGCAGCATATGGTGCACGTAGTCGTTGAGATCTTTCAGGGTTGACTCTGAGTTTGCCATCCCCATCTGAAGAGATACCCAACCTTATATTAAATTATTCATTTGTTTGACTAACGAACAACATTGAATTTAGTGCTAGTACTTAAATTGCGCATCCCACTCTAAATTGAGTTCCGACAAATACTTATAGGTACTCCAGCCAAATTTGACGTGAAGTGTTTGCAAACAAACCCCAACGGAAAGACTCACGTGCTTGGGCTCCAGTTCCAGTACCTAATTGTTAGCAAAATTCAAGAGATCGTAATCACGATAACAGATTGAATGTTCGGTTTGTTTTCACATTGAATTTGGCTGGGGTATAGTTTCAAGTATCTTAAAGGTAAAACTTACAATCCTGCCATTGGCGATCCACATGAGATGCGGGAACTGCTTGATGTCAAAGGTTCTGCAGGTCAACTCACTTTCCATACAGTTGATCTTCCCAATCTGGATGTAGGGGTTATGGGTGTACTGCAAGGCCAGCTCGGCCCATGTCGGGGCCAGTTTCTGAAAGAAAATGAAAAAAAAATTAATACATTATTTTCAAAGTCATTACATTACATTACAATAACATAACGACGACCTCCGTGGCGCGGCAGGCGAAGGTCCGCCGGCGACGCAAGAGGTTGCGGGTTCGATTCCCGCCTCGGAACAAATTTGTGTACGATCTGCAGAAATTTATTCCGTTGGTCTGGGTGTTTTCTATGTATAATAAAAACAAAATCTATCTATGTACCTATTTAATGTATTATATATGTCAGTTATCTAGTACCCATAACACAAGCTTTGAGTAGCTTACTTTGGGGCTAGATGGTGCTGTGTGGATTGTCCAGCATCATTATTATTATTTATAACAAAACAGAAATTTCCAAGGGAATCACATGCACCCAAACCCTATAGCGGGCGAAGTTCCGCCTGCGACGCAAGAGGTTGCGGTTCGATTCCCACCTCGGAACAATTTGTGTACGATCTACAGAAATTTGTTCCGTTAGTCTGGGTGTTTTCTATTAATCATAAAAAAATAAATCTATCTATAATATATAATGTATTAAATATATCAGTTATCTAGTACCCTAACACAAGCTTTGAGTAGCTTACTTTGGGGCTAGATGGTTCTGTGTGGATTGTCCAGCATTATTTATTTATTTACTGGACGCAGGCCTCCCCCTGATAACCGCCTTATTGGCTTTTATCTCATGAGGGACCAATATAGGCTGTTGAGGTGAGGTGAGGTTAAGACGACGCATTGAAGATATTGGCGTCAGGGATTTCAACTTTTTGCAGCAATTACAAGAAATTCGGAATATATTTTTTATGTTTTGAATTTTTCATGTTTTTTACTTTAAATTGGTAGTTGGTTTTCACGACTGGTTAACTTTCATAAACTGTACCACCATAAACTGTACCTACTGATTCATACCTGAGAAGCCAGGCACCATGGAGTGTAGAACATGATGAAATGCTGTCCTTTGGAGACGAACTTTTCAGTGTTGTGGTCGTTCAGATAAGCCATACCTGTGTATGTGATCCTCACCTGGTCTGATTGTTTATTAACCTGCAAAAATAATTGATGAATTGATAAACAAATAGATATAAATTAGAAAGTACCATCTTACGAGGACATCCGTGCAGGGCTATTCAGACTCTTCGCTACAGAGTCATCGACACGGAATGTGACACAGATTCGCGCGAAATTCAAATATTTTAGTGGTTTTTAATACTTTCTGAGTTCTGTGAGGAACTTAACTCCCAGAAAAGTAGTTTATCATTATCACAAATCGTAGACAATTTTTTATGAACCAATGTTACAATACAAACAAAGTGTGATATAATGTTTTTGTATGTTTAAACACTAGGCTAGCTGAACTCAATGTAATATTGACGACCTCAGTGGCCTAGCGGGCGAGAGTCCGCCTGAGACGCAAGAGGTTGCGGGTTCGATTCCGGCCTCGGAACAAATTTGTGTAAGATCTGCAGAAATTTGTTCCGTTTATCTGGGTGTTTTCTATGTATGATAAAAAAAAATCTATCTATGTACATAATGTATTAAATATATCAGTTATCTAGTACCCATAACACAAGCTTTGAGTAGCTTACTTTGGGGCTTACTTTGCTGTGTGGATTGTCCAGCATTATTTATTTATTTAATATATTTGTAAACAAACCGTGACACAAATAACTATCACAGCTTGGTGTCAAGTTTCAAATATAATTGTAAGCAATATTTATGTTGAAAGAAGGATCTCAAATGGACAAGTAATGTAAATAAGTGTGCATATAAAAAGATGAATTTTAGGATAAGTATTGGCAGTTTGTTTACAAACATTCTACATCGAGTTTGGCTATTGTATCTATACATGGTGGGGGAACTCACATCAGACTTAACGGTGAAGATTTCACTGAGGAACATGGTGAGGGCAGGCAGGTCTCTGGTGCCCTTGTACTCCAAAGCAGTGAAGGTGTTCTTGTGGAAATACAGCAATGTTGGATAACCTGTCAATTTTACAATAGATTACAACTAGTTTATGCCCGAAGCTTCACACACTTTGATTCTATGGAAACATTTAAAGTTATTTCTATCCCATGGGAACTGATTTATGGTATAAAAACCTCAAACTCAACAGCCTGTATTGGTCCACAACTGGGCACAGGCCTCCCCCTGATAAGCGCCGTATTGGCTTTTATCACATGGGGGTAGTGCCCATAATCCCCACGCTGGGCACGTTGGGGATTGCAGTTCGGTGCATTTGTTCTGCAGTATAATTGTTCTACAGGGGGCGCTGCTGCCCGCCCCCGGTGGATATCCCTTAGTCGCCGCTTATGACATCCGTGTAAAGAGTTGGGGTGGTGCAAATTCTAAGCAGGCACCACGCAGCGAGCCTTGAATGAAACATAGGCAGGTTTAAAAAGCCTATGTTTTATTCAAGGCTTAGCTGAGGATACCTGGTGCAGGCTACCTGTATGCAATATTTCAGCTGGATCCATTCAGTTTCGGCCTAACAAACTTCCATCCATCCATACATCTAATCATCCAAACTCTTACATTTATAATATTAGTGTTATTATATTTGATGTTCTGATCTATTTCTATGTTGATAAATTTTGAGCTTCTATGTTGATGGTCTTTTCTACAATCTTGTGTCTAATGGCAAGACAACAAACATTTTATTTGTCAGCAAAAACTTGAAAGTTTTACAAGTATGAATTGCTTACATTTGGCAGTAAATTAGTTCCTACAATAAGTATAGGTACTCTATAATACCCACCAGTGACATCATTCTCCTGGCAAAGCTGAAAATTCCTGGTGCAGTCCACCTGAGCTATAGCAAACTTGGAGTTTCTTGTATTCACCAGCTCAGCAAGCTCCGACCAAATCGGCCCAAATTCTGTGCAGTGCCGGCACCTGAATTAATATAATTTGCTTGAAAAGATTCATAAGTTTATTCCATGCATTAACTGTCATTTTTCAGAGCCAGTTAGGCAACGTAAGTAAGGCTTATCTATTTGAGAAGTAGAAAAATGAACGATTAATAAATAATTATAAATATAAGCGGATCTGTCTGCTTAAAGCGCGCATACACTCTGATGTGTTGTGTGAATTTCTCTTACCAGGGAGCATAAAACATGATAAAACTTCCATCCATTGCTTCTATCTGATGCTTGAAATTACCGGAATTATATTCGTAAATAGATCCATCTTCTGGGGCAACGAAACTAAGTATCATGAGAAGATAAAGTCCTGCTAGTTTTTTACTCATTTTGACGAGGAAATCTTTGAATGTGCGGTCATCTATCAGTTTTATGATATCTCTCCTGATACTTTTATTCAAACTGAGTGAGGCAAAACCACAATTATACCAATTGAACCTTATTTGATTGCACCATCACCAAAGTCAACTTAAAATCTGAAAATCGAGGATTTCTCGGAGCGAAGGGCAAATCATGGGCAACGCCGGGCAACGCAAATCCAAAGATCCTATGACTTCGTTCGTTCTTTCTTGGGCAAATCAAATAGACTTCTTCTTTTTTTTACGGCAACGAGAATTCAGTATTTGACATTCGTTGACAGAACAGATTGACACTGATGGTATTGACCTCGTATTGACTGACAGACAGTGAACAAAACAAAAAGTACCTATTGTGAATAAATGGTCAAGGGCGAGTACACTCGTACACCAAGGATTCCGTACAGACTTATACATACTTGTGTTGTGAGCAAAAATAATCGACAGGCGCACAGTGGTATTATTTTTTTGGAGACAGATGGACAGTAACGGCTGAAAATAAATAAATCCTATTCTATCCTACTATCCTATCCTTCCTATTATTGCTACTAATAATATTATCAATTATCTCCGTAACTGCTTAACGAATTTAGATGAAATGGTTTAGGTTCATTGTTTAGGTTCAAGAATAAAACAAAGCCTAATCTAATTTTCAAAAATTAACCTCTGAGAGGGTTAAAACGGGTGGTAAATTTTCTATAGAAAATTATTATACCTTGGTTCGATTCACACAAAACTAAAAATAAATCACGTATTTTTTGTTTTCAAAAACTATCCCTAGGAGTTACGCTGTAAATTTCTGAAAAGTGTATGATTTCCACGCGGGCGAAGCCGCGCGGCATAGCTAGTCTCTATCTCTACATAGTATAAAACAAAGTCACTTCGAGCTGTCTGTATGACCCTATGTAGGTATGCTTAGATCTGTAAAACTACGAAACGGATTTTGATGCGATTTTTTAATAGTTAGAGTAATTCAAGAAGAAGGTTGATATGTATAATACATGCATAATATACCTAGTGGAGAACATCTATATATATGTACTACGCACTAGATTTCGCGATCAGAACACTCACTTTGTTCGACTGAACTGTACTGCATTCCGTACAGTACACCTGACATTAGTGTGGCTTCGACATGCATGCAGCTTGGACGCATATGGAGCCGCGCTAATAATACGAAAATCCAAATCTAAGTGTGACCCTGGACGTAAATAATGAAAAATAACAACCCAGTAGTCAAGTAAGTAAAATTATTTGTTGTATTATGTGAATAAATAGGTAATAATATCGTAATACCTCAACAGATTGAAATATTTTTTTCATAAATAGGCACGCCATTGTAATCATAGACTAAAACATGCAGATGTTCCATTTCAAAACCGGTTGTAGGTAAAAATAATGTGATTGATGGAAGACAGATAGGGTGACAGACTTGACGCGGTGTTTTTTTTAAATGATTGAATTTTTTATTATGGATTTTTAACCAATTTCATATTTTTTAACCGACTTCGAAACAAGGAGGAGGTTCTATGTTCGGCTGTATGTAGTATGGTTATAAGTATGTTCGTCGATTTCATTTGATTGACTGATTCCGGACCAATTTCGTGATCTTTTCAGTTGTTTATAGGTGCTCCCAAGGTGGTCCCAATATTTTATTCCCCAGGGATTTCTATTTATCCAGCAAAACTTAAAAAAACAGTTTAAAACTAAGGGATTCGAAGTCGGTTTTAAGTTTTTTCAAAACTATTTAATTATTACATTTTTAAAGAAATCAAATTATTGAATTTTTTCTTTTCCTTTCAGAACATATCAAGTTTTGAACAAAGTTCAGAAAATATGACGACGCGCGCACTCTTAATTCAATGAAAAAGTATGTAGGTACTTGAACACAAAAATTAACTCATTAACTGCGCCCGCGCCCCGCGCGCGCCGTCGCTGCCGCCATAGCTTGGAACATGGCGGTGGAGATTCGCGTCATAGGCAATGGAAGTGTTAAATTATTGTATAAAAAAAATCTTAGGACAAAATATAGGTACTAATTTATTTGTTTTCTTATTTTAGTTGATTTTAAACTATTGCTAACATGTTTGAATAAACGCATAAAAATCAATTTTTTTTTTAATTTTCTACTAATTTTGCAAACAAAAATTTTTGAAATAGAGAATAAATTCTTACTAAGTTATGTAGGTACAAAATCTGTGTCACCTCTGCGCGGTGTAAAATCTATAGGGGCGACATATTGTCAGAATACGTTGAGATAACAATACTCTTTGAGCGATCTAGCGCTGAATGTTTTAATTGTTTGGTTGGACGACTTAGTTAATGTTTTAGCGCTGCAGCGCTTGCCGCGCCCAGGCCACCGCTGTCATGAGAATGAGACGTTTTTTGTTTGAAATTTCTTCTCTAGGTACATTTAACTCAGTGGTGGAGAAACACTGATATTAAAAGAGGTTTCTAATGTGATGTCGTAAATAAACACATTTTTTGCGTTTCTTTCCTCTTTACTTGTCGACCTTGCCTTTTCTTGCCGGTGGCGTATTTTAACATACTGCGCCCCAGGCCCGTAGGGTTCGTGTCGGACCACGCGCATCATAGGGTTTCGTAGTTCCACTTGCACGGTTCATTATCTTATAGGTACACAATTACCTGTACCTGTTACGTAACAAACAACTTCATCCTAGCCATTTTCAATGGACTTTGTTCCGAATTTTCCTTTTTACCTGTCGCGGTGCTAAGTAAAGTTAGGTACCTTAACGCTGAACGAGTCGCTCATCTCTCCATACAAACGTGGAACGGTAACTACAACGCTGTTTGATGTTGACCATCCAAAACTAAGGATAATAATATCAATTTATCTCGTCATTACCTATGTCTGTATACACCCGAAACCTTAGAATAAGAAGGCTTAGAATGATAGTTGACACAAACGAGGTGAATCTAAAAAATTGCGACTAAACGTCGCAATTTTCATTTTGAGCCGTTAGTACAATACTTGAAATGACGCGGAAAGCAGCTCTCACATAAAAATAATAAAAATGATGTGTTGTGCGGTGTAAGGGTATTTAAACACCAGTAGCAAGAGAAATAATACTGCAAATATCTCATTCTACTAGTCTACACACATATTACATTTGTAATTTTGCCTAAAACAGTCATCAAAACTCATAAATAAATTTAAAAATTTCGTCCACCATTTTCCTGAAAATGTTGCTATGCACTGGGGAAAAAATACCCCGGTTTTGTTACTTAGTATAGGCACAGATATTATAATACTATGTATGGGTATATATAAATAGTTGACTGCCTCGTTGGTCTAGCGGTCAGCTTGTTCAACCGCTGATTATGAGGTCCTGGGTTCGAATCCCGGGTCGGGCCAAAAGTTGTTACTGGGGTTTTTCCAGCAAGAAAAAATCACAGTAGCAGTCCGGAGTCAGGAAGTTGGCGGTGTTACACCCCCGTGCCTAGGAAAGCGCGTTAAGCCGTTGGTCCTGCACCTGATCTCTCCCCGGTCGTGTCGATCTGTCGTCCCATCGGATTATGAGAGTGAGGGAATAGAGAGTGCACCGGTGTTTGCACACACACTTGTGCACTATAAATGTCCTGCGCATCTGGTTAGTCTCTGATGAGATTGGCCGCCGTGGTCGAAATTTGGCTAGGAGGACATTATAAAAATAGTAGAGGAGAGGGTGGACTTCACTCAAGTTAGGACTTAGGAATCAAACTGCGCGGAATATCATAATTTTAAAATTTCTGTCATACTTACTGTATGTAATATTTTTGTTTCGCAATGAAAATACTGAATACTGAATACACTGCACGTGGTCGAACACGCACTTGACCGTCTATTTAAATTATTGTTCCGTAAACGATCGGAGCCGATCTTATTTTACGGACTTGGAGTAAAAACTTTTTGTCGTTTGACCGAGGAAGAATGATAGTAACCAAAGCTACTAGCTGATATTTCGTTTAATTAAAAAAGAAATAAGATAATATCGAAAATAAAAAGTAAGGTGATAAAAAAATAAATGGCTTATTTTTTTAATTGGAACTTTGCTTCAGTTACCCAATTTTTTAGGGAAAATGCTATTCACTAGCAACATTCAATCATTTGAATGTGTGAGTGAGAACACTGTATTAACGTGCTGTCAAAACACACATAGATCGGTTTTTGGTTGCATAAATTGTCAAATTGTTGAATGACACTATCCCTCTGCTGAGACAGCAGCGAGTTTTTACTCTATGCCCGAAACCATAAAAAAGTATCAATTTAAAAAATACAAGCTTCTAAACTTTCGTATTTCAACACCGATTTTAGCCCAACTTTGGGCGAAAATAAATAACATATGGAGAAAGAAAACTCTAAAATTATACCCGTACGGACATAGTTTAGTTATTCAAAAAATTCGAAAATTAAAACGTTGAAATAAATTTATTTTGAAATGATACTCTCATAGTTTTTCTATTGTAACCCTTGTGCTAAAATCTTTTCGCATTTTTTACGCGGCCATTTTACGAATAAATTTATTTGCCTTTCATCAAGCGCGCGAAAATTTCTATTAAGTCAAATGAGATGGATGGCATACATATAGGCCGCGCCCACTGATGAGTTGGACTGGACGACTCGTCCAGCCCTAACTGGGGTTGAGCACTGCAGTGGTGGCAGCGGCGGCGTAGCGTGGGTTGGTATGGTAGTCAGGGTGGTTTTCTACCAAGCACACCCCAAAATACCTCTTTGAATTTTTTGAGACTATTTCAAATGTTTGGTAAAAATGTACCTAAGTAGGTGTGTGACTAACGAAAATGACTTGCCTTGCTAAATTAAATATTGGCGAGCGGAGCAAGCCCTAGAAATTTTTGAATTTCGTGGGGAAACAATAAATACATATAAGCCATTAACTCGCTGTGCCCACAACTAGGCTACACAAAATTAATGTATCTTCTAAAGGGCAATGTATACCTACCTACACGCTTCTACAACAAAACTCCTAGTGAGTTGCAAAAATTATCAGTAAATAAATTCAAACAAATTGTCAAAACCTTGCTGTGCAAAAAGGCTATTATAAAATATCAGATTATCTAGAGGATAACAGGACTGAGACTGACAACGACTGACAACGAGGAGGCTGCAACAGAGAGATCCGTAGACGCATGCAAATGGCCAAAGTAGCAATGAGTAAGATGACTAAAATCTGGCAAGACAGAAGTATCTCTAATACCACCAAGATGAGAATCGTGCGGTCTTTGGTGTTCTCGGTCTTTCTGTATGGCTCTGAATCATGGTCCATTCGTGCAGCTGACCGAAAAAAGATTGATGCTTTTGAGATGTGGTGTTGGAGGAGAATGTTGCGCATACCGTGGACAGCAAAACGTACCAACAGATCCATTCTCGACCAACTGAAGATCAGAACCAGATTGTCCACGACCTGCTATCAACGAGTCCTCAGCTATTTTGGACATATCGCCCGAAGGCAACCAGACAACCTCGAAAAACTGGTTGTACTAGGCAAGGTAGAGGGAAAAAGACCAAGAGGACGCTCACCAACCCGCTGGTCTGACCAAATTAGAACAATAACGGGACTCACTTTGCCTGCAGCCCTGAGACAGGCCGAAGACAGAGTGGTGTGGAAGCAGCTCATCAGCGTCTCCGTAAAAGCTTTCCAGGACGGGCACGACCTTCAGCAATGAAGAATACGACAGAGAAGAATCTAGAGGATAAAAAAGCTTGGGACGGGTTTTGCTCCATCTCGAAAAATAACAACTAACAACAGGCTAAAGGTTTTTTCGTCGTTTCTTGCTTTAGTCTATATACAGAAGCTACAGAAATAAAAAATATCACTTTATTTCCGTGTCTGTGTTTAGTTTTAATATTTGACCTTTTCTAAGTGTACATTTATTGTACCTATTTATGGAAATAAGGAGTTTTTAATTTCGATTTTTAAATAAATAAATAATGCTGGACAATCCACACAGCACCATCTAGCCCCAAAGTAAGCTACTCAAAGCTTGTGTTATGGGTACTAGATAACTGATATATTTAATACGTTATATACCTACCTACATAGATAGTTTTTTTTTTAGGGTTTTGAAGATCGAAGATCGGTTTCAAAACCCTTATGGTCTCGCTTTGTCTGTCCTTTTTTCCCTCCTTAATAACTCAAAAACTACTGCAGCTATCAACTTGAAATTTAAAATATTAATACATTTCGTGCGCCTGTACAGATTTAGAGAAAAATAAATGAAAATAAATGAAAAATGAAAATGAATATTTTCCATACAAATTGTGATGCCGAAATTTTAAAAGATACCTACAGAGTCATATGGGGTATCAAATGAAAGATATCATTCTGTAACATTTCAAAATATTTTTTGAAATTTTTGTAGGTTTCATACTTTTTAAAATATTTCGAAAAAAGTCGAAAAAATACCCATTCCCCCCCCCTATCTCCGAAGATTGCAGAGCGATCCATGTAAAATGTATGGAGCGTTTATAGACATGGATCTATATTTTACAGGAAAAATAAAGAGAAGTTTGAAAAAAGAACACTTTTTGAAAAATGGTCAAAAAGGGGGGGAATAATTTTCAAAAGGGGGGGCTACCTCACCGAGTGGGGTATCGAATAAAAGGTATCGGTTTGTACGTTTCAAAACAGTTTTTTAAATTTCTGTAAGTTTCATAGTTTTTGAAATATTTTGACAAAAGTCGAAAAAAAACCCATTCCCCCCCCCTATCTCCGAAGTTTGCCGAGCGATCCATTTAAAATGTATGAAGCGTTTGTAGATATGGATCTATATTTTACAGGAAAAATATAGAGAAGTCTGTAAAAAGAACACTTTTTGAAAAATGGTCAAAAAGGAATAATTTTCAAAAAGGGGGCTACCCCACCGAGTGGGGTATCAAATGAAAGGTATCGACTTGGACATTTCAAACCAGTTTTTCAAATTTCTGTAACTTTCATACTTTTTGAAATATTTCGAAAAAAGTCGAAAAATTTACCATAACCCACCTTAACCGAACCTTCCATTTAACCGAAGCATGCAGAGAGATCCATCTGAAATGTAGGTTGGGACCTACTATTCTTAGGTATTCGCTAAATTTCGAAGTCTCTAACCGGTACTTTCGGTACATATTTGTTGACAAACGTTCAAAACCCTCGGCGCGCGAGTTACACTCGCACTTGACGGATCTTGTTTAATTATGGGAACACCCAGACCAACTTTTTTGAACAAACCAACAAACAAACCAAGATTTTTGAACAAAGATAAGAAAGAAAAAGTTAAAATACAAGAAAAACACGATGAAATAATTACGAGTGGAGTGAGCTGCCGAAAACTTTGTTACTTTATATGGTGGGCCCAAAAAGTTATAGGACTATAAAAATATATAACAAAGAGCGGAAAATTTTAGAGTTTTCGGCGGCTGCGATTGTGAAAATTCTTCAGAAACTAATACAAAATAAATTTATATGCGCTCGTGTTGTAGTGAACCGTAGCCTTTTTTGAAATTGTTGTGCCATGTTTAGCAAAGACAAGGTAGGTAACTGAGGACGGAACTTGGAAACAAATTATGATTTTTTTTCGATAAACAACAACATAGAAGGCATAACTTTCACGGGTTCATAAATAAATAATGCAGGACACAGGATTATCAAGCCCCAAGCTAAGCTTGTGTTACGGGTAGGTACTACCTAGGTAACTGCTATAATTTTAAGTACCTACCTACCTACTTAATACATCTGTGTAGTGTATACTACAAAGATAGATTTTTTATACTAGAAGAACATCCCGAACACCTGGAACAAATATCTGCAGATCGTACGTAACATTTGTCCCGAGGCGGGAATCGAACCCGCAACCTCCTGCGTTCCAGGTGGACCTTCACCTATTCGCCTTCGTTATTTATGTTCGAGATTGGTGCTGCGGATAAAGTGCAAGCTCTCTCAAGTCGGACGTTAAACTTTATTTAGCAGCCCGTGCTCCACACCACCCTCAGCATCCTATATTGGTCCACTGCTGGAGGCAGGCCTCCCCCTGATAAGCGCCTTTTTGGCTATTATCTCAAGGGGAGTAATGCCCATAATCCCCACTTTCGGCATGCGGATTGGGGATCACAGTTCGGTGGTAGAATTCTTCTGCAGGGGGCACTGCTGCCCGCCCCCGGTACATATCCCTTAGTCGATCCTCTCACAACACCCGCGGGTAGAGTTGGGTCAAATATTATTTATTATAGGTAGGTAAGTACCGTTGCGGTCATAATTCGTAATCGTCAGTCTGCGTCCGCGCGAGCTTGGTGACGCATGCGTGCGCTTTTGTTTCGTTCGTGCGCGTAGGCCTATTTATAGGCAAAAACATGTCGAGTGCAATGTGTAATAATTGCAAAGTAGTAATTAGTGAAAGTCTGGCGTTTATTCAGAATAAGTTACCAGTTATTGACCAAATTAGTTTGATGCAAATATGTTCGAGTGCCTTCACGGAGGAGGATATTCATTTGGCAAAAAACCTTCTTTTCGATTGCGTGAAACCAAACACGAAGAAATCATTGCGAAAGAAAGATGGCAAGGCTCAGAGAGACCTGGAAGATATCATTGGGTTGTTTCGGGAACTGGATCCCGATGATTTCCCTATATTTGTGGCGAAAGATCTCAACAAACTACCCCCGGTTACGTTTGATCATGTTGACGTAACGAAGTTGTTGAAAGATATTTTATTACTACATAAGGAACTGACTAGTATAAAACAGAATTATGCTTCGACGGAAGAATTGAATGCTATTAAAATGGAATTGGAAAATTTGAAGACGACATCTATAGTAAATAATTTTGACTTGACGAACGTCAACACTGTACGAGGTTCATCACGCCCTATTATGAATATGAATATTATGGACAACTGCTATGATAGTGGACCCATTGGTCTGCTGCATATTCCTGGGCCGCAGCAGGAGCCTGAAAATGTGGGAACTTCATCAACCACAACTGGACTTCAACCAAAACCTATTCGTGCAAAACCGTCACCAGAACACGGAGGGCCATCATCAAAAACGACAGAAAAGCCGCGAAACACGATAGGCGGAAATCAAAGTTCATCTAAATGTGGAACACCTACGGCTAAACTCAAACCAGCAGCGCTTGCACAAAAACCGACGCCGCCAGTGTCTACGCAGCAAAAATCTTTTGCTCAGTTAGCGAAAGATACAGGAGAATGGAGAGACAAGCAGCCGACAGAGGAATGGAAGGTGGTTCAGAGGAGAAGGTATAGAAATAGATTAGAAACAACAACAGGCGATGCAAAATTGGAGCCGAATCATAGATTCAAAGCGGCCGACGTAAAAGTACCGTTATTCATAAATAACGTTGATAAAGGTACCTCAGCGCATGATATATCTAGTTACATTCTACAAAAGACGGACATAGAAATTTCCATAGAAAAAATAGTACCTAAGTTTGAAAAAGATTACGATGCATACAAAATAATGGTTCCTGGAAGCAAACTGCCCATTTTTTTGGAGTCAAATCTATGGCCAGACGGCATCTCATTTAGACGCTACGTCAATTTTCAAAAGCGATATGACGACGGCGGGGCGAGTTACCCTATTAAACCTAAATAATGGATTGCAAGCTTATCACATTCAACTGTAAAAGTGTGAAGCGATCGGCTCAGTGTGTAAAGGACTTATGCGACATGGCCGATATCATAGCTTTACAAGAAACTTGGTTACTTCAACATGATATTCCATTCCTTGGGACCATACATGAGAACTTCGAGTACACAGGAAAATCATCGGTGGACACAGCCAAGGGGTTACTACGAGGCCGGCCGTATGGTGGAATTGCGTTATTATGGCGCAAAAATGTATTTAAATCCATAAAAGTAATCAGCTGTGCGAGTGCGCGCATCGCCGCCGTGCGATTCGAGTTACCGAACCGGTTTATCTTAGTGTTTAGTATTTATATGCCTACTCAATGCGATGATAATTTACCGGAGTTTATTGACTGTCTCAGTGAAATTAGTGCTATTGTTGAAAGTCATGAAGTGGAAGCGGTTTATATATTGGGTGATTATAATGCTCATCCATCGGAATTATTTAGTAACGAGCTATTGAACTTTTGTGCGGATCAGTGCTGGTGTTGCGCGGACTTAGAACTGCTGGGCGTGGGATCCAGTGAGTACACGTTTGTGAGTGATGCACATGGATCAAGGCGGTGGTTGGACCATTGTGTTGTCACGCAGGCGGCACATGCCACTATTAGAGACATTAAGGTATGTTATGATGTGTTGTGGTCGGACCATTTTCCGTTGTTAATTAAGTGTGACCTGAACGTTGTTCGAGATAGATATAATTTACCGTTGTGCAATAATAATGACTTTTATAATAAAACCATTTGGGGTGATCGACATTTAACACAAATTATATCCTATACTAATTTCTGTCATGACAACTTAAAATTAATTAATTTCCCTACTGAATTTATATTATGTGCTGATAATAAATGCAATGAATTATTACATAGATCCATAATCGATAAATTATATAATGACATTGTAAAAATATTGAGGGAGGGGGCGATTTTGACATCTAAAATAAGAAATTTCAAAAATAAAAACCGTGTAATTGGGTGGAACAAACATGTTAGTTCAGCGCACAGGGATGCCCGTATGAAATTCGACTTGTGGTTTTCATATGGTAAACCAAGTAGTGGTCCTATTTATGAAGACATGTGTAATACTCGTAAAATATTTAAATCTAGGCTAAAATGGTGTCAGAATAATCAGGATAAAATAAAAATGGACATTATTGCTAATCTTAAAAGGGACAAACAGTTTTCAAAATTTTGGAAAAATATAAGAAACCTTGATGTAAAACCGAGTTTTCCCGCTAATGTTGATGGTGTATCTGACCCAAAGAGTATCGCTAACTTGTTTAGAGACCATTTTAATATACCTTTATCGGAACCAGATGTAAGGCGGAGCGCTGCCGATGATAAGATCTGTCCTTGCTTCGATAATACCTTGACCAGAGTTACAGCTAGCGAAGTTAAAAAAGTCATCCAGTCCATGACTACAGGTAAATCTCCGGGGCATGACGGTCTTAGCATCGAACATCTGCGCCACGCGGGAGTACACTTACCCAACACTCTGGCGATGTTTTATTCGTTATGCATTAGTCATGCCTATGTACCTGCTGAATGCATGAAAACTATTGTTGTGCCAATAGTGAAAAACAGAACTGCGGACGTAGCGAATAAAACCAACTATAGACCGATATCATTAGCGACCATATTAGCGAAAGTATTTGACCGGCTGCTGGATAGCCACCTGGAAAAGCACCTACATCTGCACGACGGGCAGTTTGGGTTTAAGAAGGGACTATCGACCGAGAGTGCTATACTTAGTTTTAAACATACAGTTAGGTACTATGTTGACAGGCAGACGCCGGTCTACGCGTGCTTCCTCGACTTGTCACGGGCATTTGACACTGTACGATACGACGTACTGTGGAGGAAGTTACGTGATACGTCGATGCCGAGAGAGCTTTGTTCTGTTTTTGAATATTGGTACCAAAATCAAAGTAACGTTGTTAAATGGGCTGGAGTCCTGTCTGATGCATATAGGCTAGAGTGCGGTGTGCGGCAGGGGGGGGTAACTTCAGCAAAGTTGTTTAATTTATTTGTTGATAGCCTAATAGATGGCCTCAGCTGCTTGCCTGTCGGATGCACTATTGACGGAGTCTCAGTCAATAATCTCAGTTATGCTGACGACATGGTACTGCTGGCGCCATCAATTGGAGCTTTGAGAACCCTTATGGCCTACTGTGAGACATATGCTGCAAATCATGGATTGCAGTATAATGTAAAAAAATGCGAATTTATGATGTTTGGACCTAGTGGTAAAAAGATTGAATATGTACCTCCAGTTATGTTAAATGGAATATTAGTAAATAGGGTAAATAAATTTAAATACTTAGGACATAATATGATAGTTGATAATTTAAGGGATGAAGAGGACCTAGAGAGGGAGCGAAGAGCTTTGACGGTGAGAGCGAATATGCTGGCCCGCAGGTTTGCTCGCTGTTCTGATGACGTCAAAATAAGTCTTTTCAGATCATTCTGTCAGTCATTCTACACGAGCGGCCTGTGGTTCAGCTGCACTCAGAAAGCCGTCAACACTCTTCGCGTCCAATATAACAATGCCTTCAGGATGCTGTTAGGGCTCCGGCGGTTCTGCAGCGCATCCGGCATGTTCGCCGAGGCGCGCGTAGATGGCTTCGCTGCCTGCATGCGCAAAAAAACGGCCTCACTGTTGAGCAGGGTCCGCCGGTCCAATAACAGCATCCTGACGATGATAGCGGACAAGCTAGATGGGCCGCTATACAAGCACAGCATTGCTGTGTTTGTAAAATGACATTCTCTCTCCTAAGATAAACTAACATAATTTTTAAGACATTTGTTACTAACTATTATATGGATTTAAATTATCTGAAATAAATGACTATTATTATTATTATTATTATTATTATAATTGAAGACATACTTTATAGATCATACACGCTTGAAGGTAACTACGATTTAAAATAGTAAATTTCACCTAATACCGAATTTTATTCCTGTAATTTGCTACACGGGATGCTTATACGAAATATTATATAATACTTAGGTACCTATGACAAATTATTTTAATAGGGGAGGTATCTATATTATTTACTAGCTGTACCCGCGACTTCGTTCGCGATTGCCTTACCTGCCGACTAATTAAGTTCACATTTAACCATAGTCTCTCATATTATGAAACGCCGCCGTCCAAAAATCGTGTAGGGTCTACGGGGGATAGCATATTGTCATCTTCAATCCCATTCTTTATCCACACGACTTTTAGCTACGACTCGGCCAGCGTCAGTGTTAAGAAGTGTCCTACTCGTTTGACTTACTCACAGCTGGGGCCCTATTCTGCTATACTAATCGCTTCACTATGACAGGGCTATCGTCACAGAATGACACTTTTTGGTACCTTGGATGAAAGAAATTATGATGAATGCAGATGGAGAGACGCGCGTCAAGTTTGAAACTACATATTAATTTATCTCGCGCGCACTATCTGGAATTTTATTAATCTAAGGATTCTACGTGATGATTCTGCGACGATTCCATTGTCATACTGAAGCAATTGTTTTGCAGAATTGGGCTCCTGATCCATTTGACTGGACCACCGTAATTTTTTTTCGTTAGTAGGTAGGTACAGTTGGCTGTGTACCACAATAAAAAATATTTTTCTGCGGTCCAGTTAGTTTAAGTGGACCACAATAATTAATTAATTTAATTGTAGGTACACGAAGTTTGGTTGGAGTAAGACTCCAACCAAACATCGCTGGACCAGCTAAACCACCATACATCATGTAAGGCAAGAACCTAACTCATTTTTTCAAGACCCACCACCTTAGTAGGTAGGAACCTAACTAATGGGTGCGTCTTGGAAAAATAAATAGATAGGAACTTACCTACCCTTTATCTACTAATTTTTTTCTTCAATCTACAGATTATTTCATCAATCTACTGATTTTCTACTCGACTTTCTACTGATTTAGTCAAATTCGATCTTGCAACACTGTTTCTAACAAAAAGAATGCATGAAATCGGACGACGCGTAGACCCGTCGTGATGCGCGGTTAAAGAATTCTATTTTTTCCTCTCTCCCAGGGGAACCTTACTGAATTCCAGGATAAAATGTATTCCATGTCCTTTCTTGTAGTATGAACTCAAAACGTGCCAAGTTACATTCCAACTCATTACCTATGTAGTTTCGGCGTGATGAGCGGTGAAGGAATTTAACTTTCATCCCCTCTGCCAGGGCAACCTTACTGAATTCCGGGATAAAATGTATCTTTCCTCATAGTACGAACTAAAATCACGCCGAGTTGCATTCGAATTCATTAAGTAGTTCCGTCGTGATGCGCGGTTAAAGAATTTTACTTTCATCCTCTCTCCCAGGGGAACCTTACTGAATTCCAGGATAAAATGTATCCCATGTCCTTCCTTGAACTCAAATCGTACCAATTCAGTCCAACTCATTCAGTAGTTTCGGCGTGAACGTGATGCGCAGTGAAGGAATTTTACTTTCATCCCTTCTCCCAGGGGAACCTTACTAAATTCTGGGATAAAATGTATCTTTCCTAGTAGTATGAACTCAAATTATGCCGAGTTCCATTCGAATTCATTAAGTTGTTCCGTCGTGATGGGCGGTTAAAGAATTTTACTTCCATCCTCTCTCCCAGGGGAAAATTACTGAATTCCGGGATGAAATGTATCCCATGTCCTTCCTTGTAGTAAGAAATCAAATCTTGCTAGGTTTCATTCCAACTCATTTAGCACTTTCGGTGTCATGCGCGGTGAAGAAATTTTACTTTTATCCCCTCTCCCAGGGGAACCTGACTGAATTCCGGGACAAAAAGTATCCTATGTCCTTTCTCGTGGTATGACCTAAAATCGTACCGAGTTTTATTTCAATACCTTAAGTAGTTCCGTCGTGATGCGCAGTTAAAGAATTTTACTTTCATCCCCTCTCCCAGGGAAACCTGACTGAATTCCAGGATAAAAAGTATCCTATGTCCTTCCTCGCAGTATGACCTAAAATCGTGCCGAGTTTCATTTCAATACCTTCAGTAGTTTCGGCGTGATGCGCGTTTAACAAACAGACAGACAGACAGACAGACAGACAGACAGACAGACAGACAGACAGACAGACAGACATGAATGAAAAAAATTGCAGTTTTGGCTTCAGTATCGATAATAGAGTGCCCTCAAAAAAAAAATTTCAAAATATCTTCAATGTACAGAATTGGACCCGTTACAGTTTTATTATAAGTATAGATAATGGTTTTTAACTAAATTGCTGTTTCATTTCCTAATGAAATCGATAAAATATATAAAATAAGCCTAAAATTACAATAATTAGAAGTATTAAGTGTAAATGATCTAGGACTTAAATAATAATAAATTTTAAAAAGGTTGTAAGCACCACGAATGGCTGCAAGACTATGTCTTTAGAATCTAGGTCACCAATTCTGACCGCCACTGTACTACCTACTAAATGCATGTAAAATAAAACGTTAAGTGCGAGTTGACTCGCGCACTAAGGGTTCCGTTTAATTGTAAGACCTTGTTTCTTGCCCAATAACATGATTCTAGGTCATCATGAAGTAGGTACTACCCTGTATATTTTGGTCGAGGGAGACCATCATCTAAGAATCAATACAATTTTTTTTTGTTTATAAACTACAAATTTACGGTTTTCAGATTTTTCTCGTTATTTGTGCTGTATGGCCTTGCTTCTTGCCAATTTTTTTGATTCTGGGCACACTAGAAGTACCCTATAGGTTTTGGTCTATCTATAGCAAGAATCAAAAGTTTTTATTTGTTTTATTTTGATTTTTTCCTTTACTTGTGCTATAAGACCTTGCTTTTTGCCAAATTTTATGATCCTACGTCAATGGGAAGTACGCTATAGGTTTTGGTCCATGACGAGAATTACAAGTATTTTTTTTGTGAATAAACTACAAATTAACTGTTTTTGGATTTTCCCCTTTATTTGTGTTATAAGGCCTTGCTTCTTGCCAAATTTCATAATTCTAGGTCTACCTACGGGGTCCCTTTAGGTTTTGGTCCATGGCGAGCATTAAAACTAAATTTTTTTAGTGAATAAATTATAAATTTATGATTTTCGGATTTTTCCCTTTACTTGTGCTATATGACCATGCTGCTTACCAAATTTCATGATTCTAGGTCTACGGGAAGTACCCTATAGCACAGTAGATAAATATAATATAATACTGTGCCTATAGGTTTTGTGCCCGAATATTTTGGAATGAAATTTCAAAATATTACTAAAGACATAAACGGCTGTAACTTTCAAGTGCGTTGACTTAGATAGAAGTTTTATTTATATCGCGGCTCCAAGAGGTTACGGACTTGAGTATTCGACGTTAATTTCAACTCGATACGTCCACGCGTTTCTGAGAAAAGAGGGTTGACAGACGGACAGACAGACAGACAGACAAACAGACGGACAACAAAGTGATCCTTTATGGGTTCCTTTTTTCCCTTAGGTCGGAACCCTAAAAATCAATGATCACTTCGTTTTATAGAAGCACGTGTTTATGCCCGCGGCTTCGCGTTGTTTCTATGTTTAACGTTTAAAGGTGATTTCTATCCCATGGGAACTGATTTATGGGATAAAAAGTAGCCTATGTTTGATTCCAGGATTAGAATTACCTGCATGCAAAATTTCAGCCCGATCGGTCCAGTAGTTTTGGCGTGAAGAGGTAACAAACATCCATCCATCCATCCAAACTTTCGCATTTATAATATTAGTGGGATGGTTGTAAATAGTATATTCTAGCTGATTCATGAAGCTTTGCACCCCAGCTACCAATCACCAGGGTGATATATAGGTACCTACAGATATAGTAAGTAGTATTGGTTTTGTGTGTAGGTGCCCTTGCAGGCATGGTTAAAAAAGGGTGGATTGTTTATCTTTTTAGATCATAGATGAACAATAAAATAAAAAAATATAAACCACCCCAACAGATTTTCATGAAATATTGCCTATAAGAACTCGGGATAAAATTATCCATGACACAAAAAAACTAAACGTAAATCGGTTCATCCGTTTGGGAGCTACGATGACACAGACAGTGTAGACAGCCAAGTTATACTTTTAACACCCCTCTCGTTTTGCTTCGGGGGTTAAGCAAAGGGGTTAAGGCACTGCCTCCCCCCACACTAGCGTCGCCACCTATTTTATCTAATTATTACGTTTATGAAAGGAATTTCCAAAAATACGTTAGCCAGTTTGTGATACCTATTTTAAGCTTTTTTTTTTTATTTAATAATTTTATTTTGTAAAGTTTAGACAGAGAATCGAAAATAGGGTTTGGTGGTCACCAAGGTTGTTTCTCTGCCTAAACTATACAAAATAAAACTATTTCCTCTGTATTAAAAGCATAAAATAGGTATCACGCCACCATAGGTGGCGGCGCTAGTGTGAGGGGAGGCAGCAGCGCCTTAAAAATAGAATACAAGAATATGTAAAAAAATCTCAATATTAGGTAGGTTAGGTACATTGGTACCTACATTGTCTTTTCAAAAACTAACTAGACAAGAATTTATTAGAATTTTCTTTCCTTTGATTTTACAACATCAAATTATTACAGGAAACTTCATTGCTAGCCAGGTAACATATGATATGATTCTGTCTGAACAATAATGAAAATAATGATATACACCAAATTAATTTCACAAGGTTTATTTATTTACTAATGTCATTTTACATTCCTCCTCTTAATCTAAGCACAAGATGCAGTGTCGATTCTTTTTGAATGTTGTAGTCAGATAATGTGCGACCATCTTCAAGCTGCTTGCCGGCGAAGATAAGTCTCTGCTGGTCTGGGGGAATGCCTTCTTTATCTTGGATTTTTGCTTTGACGTTTTCAATCGTATCGGATGCTTCAACCTCGAGTGTGATGGTTTTACCGGTAAGCGTTTTGACGAAGATCTGCATACCACCTCGCAGACGCAGTACCAAGTGAAGGGTCGATTCTTTTTGGATGTTGTAGTCGGACAGTGTGCGGCCATCTTCAAGCTGCTTGCCTGCGAAGATAAGTCTCTGCTGATCTGGGGGGATACCTTCCTTGTCCTGGATTTTGGCCTTGACATTCTCAATAGTATCCGATGCTTCGACTTCCAGCGTGATTGTCTTGCCCGTCAGTGTTTTGACGAAGATCTGCATACCACCTCGCAGACGCAGTACCAAGTGAAGGGTCGATTCTTTTTGGATGTTGTAGTCGGACAGTGTGCGACCATCTTCAAGCTGCTTGCCTGCGAAGATAAGTCTCTGCTGGTCTGGGGGAATGCCTTCTTTATCTTGGATTTTGGCTTTGACGTTTTCAATCGTATCGGATGCTTCAACCTCGAGTGTGATGGTTTTACCGGTAAGCGTTTTGACGAAGATCTGCATACCACCGCGCAGACGCAGCACTAAGTGAAGGGTCGATTCCTTCTGAATGTTGTAGTCGGATAATGTGCGCCCATCTTCAAGCTGCTTACCGGCGAAGATCAGTCTCTGTTGGTCTGGGGGGATACCTTCCTTGTCCTGGATTTTGGCCTTGACATTCTCAATAGTATCGGAAGCTTCGACCTCCAAAGTTATTGTCTTGCCGGTCAAAGTTTTGACGAAGATCTGCATACCACCGCGCAGACGCAGCACTAAGTGAAGGGTCGATTCCTTCTGAATGTTGTAGTCTGACAGTGTGCGACCATCTTCAAGCTGCTTGCCAGCGAAGATAAGTCTCTGCTGGTCTGGGGGAATGCCTTCTTTATCTTGGATTTTTGCTTTGACGTTTTCAATCGTATCGGATGCTTCAACCTCGAGTGTGATGGTTTTACCAGTAAGCGTTTTGACGAAGATCTGCATACCACCGCGCAGACGCAGCACTAAGTGAAGGGTCGATTCCTTCTGAATGTTGTAGTCGGATAATGTGCGCCCATCTTCAAGCTGCTTACCGGCGAAGATCAGTCTCTGTTGGTCTGGGGGGATACCTTCCTTGTCCTGGATTTTGGCCTTGACATTCTCAATAGTATCGGAAGCTTCGACCTCCAAAGTTATTGTCTTGCCGGTCAAAGTTTTGACGAAGATCTGCATACCACCGCGCAGACGCAGCACTAAGTGAAGGGTCGATTCCTTCTGAATGTTGTAGTCTGACAGTGTGCGACCATCTTCAAGCTGCTTGCCAGCGAAGATAAGTCTCTGCTGGTCTGGGGGAATGCCTTCTTTATCTTGGATTTTTGCTTTGACGTTTTCAATCGTATCGGATGCTTCAACCTCGAGTGTGATGGTTTTACCAGTAAGCGTTTTGACGAAGATCTGCATACCACCTCGTAGACGCAGTACCAAGTGAAGGGTCGATTCTTTTTGGATGTTGTAGTCGGATAATGTGCGACCATCTTCAAGCTGCTTACCGGCGAAGATCAATCTCTGTTGGTCTGGGGGGATACCTTCCTTGTCCTGGATTTTGGCCTTGACATTCTCAATAGTATCCGATGCTTCGACTTCCAGCGTGATTGTCTTGCCCGTCAGTGTTTTAACAAAGATCTGCATACCACCTCGCAGACGCAGCACTAAGTGAAGGGTAGATTCCTTCTGGATGTTGTAATCGGACAGTGTGCGACCATCTTCAAGCTGCTTGCCTGCGAAGATAAGTCTCTGCTGGTCTGGGGGAATGCCTTCTTTATCTTGGATTTTTGCTTTGACGTTTTCAATAGTATCCGATGCTTCAACCTCAAGTGTGATGGTTTTACCAGTAAGCGTTTTGACGAAGATCTGCATACCACCTCGCAGACGCAGTACCAAGTGAAGGGTCGATTCTTTTTGGATGTTGTAGTCGGATAAAGTGCGCCCATCTTCAAGCTGCTTGCCGGCGAAGATCAGTCTCTGTTGGTCTGGAGGGATACCTTCCTTGTCCTGGATTTTGGCCTTGACATTCTCAATAGTATCGGAAGCCTCGACCTCCAAAGTAATTGTCTTGCCGGTCAAAGTTTTGACGAAGATCTGCATACCACCGCGCAGACGCAGCACTAAGTGAAGGGTCGATTCCTTCTGAATGTTGTAGTCGGACAGTGTGCGACCATCTTCAAGCTGCTTGCCGGCGAAGATCAGTCTCTGTTGGTCTGGGGGGATACCTTCCTTGTCCTGGATTTTGGCCTTGACATTCTCAATAGTATCCGATGCTTCGACTTCCAGCGTGATCGTCTTGCCCGTCAGTGTTTTGACGAAGATCTGCATACCACCTCGCAGACGTAGTACCAAGTGAAGGGTCGATTCTTTTTGGATGTTGTAGTCTGACAGTGTGCGACCATCTTCAAGCTGCTTGCCGGCGAAGATAAGTCTCTGCTGGTCTGGGGGAATGCCTTCTTTATCTTGGATTTTTGCTTTGACGTTTTCAATCGTATCGGATGCTTCAACCTCGAGTGTGATGGTTTTACCGGTAAGCGTTTTGACGAAGATCTGCATACCACCTCGCAGACGCAGTACCAAGTGAAGGGTCGATTCTTTTTGGATGTTGTAGTCGGATAAAGTGCGCCCATCTTCAAGCTGCTTGCCGGCGAAGATCAGTCTCTGTTGGTCTGGAGGGATACCTTCCTTGTCCTGGATTTTGGCCTTGACATTCTCAATAGTATCAGAAGCCTCAACCTCCAAAGTTATTGTCTTGCCGGTCAAAGTTTTGACGAAGATCTGCATACCACCGCGCAGACGCAGCACTAAGTGAAGGGTAGATTCCTTCTGAATGTTGTAGTCTGACAGTGTGCGGCCATCTTCGAGCTGCTTGCCAGCAAAGATCAGTCTCTGCTGATCTGGGGGAATACCTTCTTTATCCTGAATTTTTGCTTTAACGTTTTCAATTGTATCGGATGCTTCAACTTCCAATGTTATAGTTTTACCAGTAAGAGTTTTGACGAAGATTTGCATACCACCTCGTAGACGCAGCACCAAGTGAAGTGTAGATTCCTTCTGGATGTTGTAGTCGGACAGTGTTCGGCCATCTTCAAGCTGCTTGCCGGCGAAGATCAGTCTCTGCTGGTCTGGAGGGATACCTTCCTTGTCCTGGATTTTGGCCTTGACATTCTCGATAGTGTCGGAAGCTTCGACTTCCAGGGTGATTGTCTTGCCTGTCAGTGTTTTGACGAAAATTTGCATACCACCTCGCAGACGAAGTACCAGGTGAAGTGTCGACTCTTTTTGGATGTTGTAGTCAGACAGTGTACGTCCATCTTCAAGTTGCTTACCAGCGAAGATAAGACGTTGCTGATCTGGGGGAATGCCTTCTTTATCTTGAATTTTAGCTTTCACATTCTCAATGGTATCAGCAGGTTCAACCTCCAAAGTGATGGTCTTGCCAGTCAGTGTCTTCACAAAGATCTGCATATTGATCTGTAACAATGGACAATCAAATGTTAATCATTTAGTCAAATCATATTTTATCATCATGTGCATGGACCTACGTCACGCAAAAAACATGACCTTGGGTATAATATGTAAATTATTGAGAGCTGGCGATCGTCTTGTTTTTCGTACACTGAAGGCCTATTTAGTATAGACAGATTTGTAACGTGACCGTGGTTAATGTATGAAATCGTATGAAAAAACAGACTATCGCGCCAGCATTAAATTATTTACATTCAAGCATTCAACCAACGCAAACAAAGGAATGTTGATAACGCATGCGCGGCGTTATGCCAACGCCCTGCGTCACTGCTGGATGGGATCAATACTCCTTATTTTAGGAAATATGGTATAGGGGTCACAGTATTGCGAAAGTACCTGTCTTTCTACAAAATTATTTGAGTAGGTAATTTATAATTATAACAAAGACAATCGCGCCGGCCTTAATTTATGTACATTCAACGTAGAACAAAGAAATGTTGATAACAACGCCCCATGCGTTGCGTGTGGCAGTATTGCCAAAGTACCTGACAAAGTAGGTAGGTATATGTGCTGTAGGTAGGTATATGTGAAGCACAGGTTACCCCCAAAGAGGGTAATCTGTGATCTGAAGAGTGGAGGTCACTATAATATTTGTCCCCGTGCACATGGCATGTGCCGATGAGACTGACCCCCTCCGTGGTCGAAAATACGTTTAGAATTTTTCGAAAATTACGGAACCCTAAAATAAAATTTATAAGTAGGTAGGAATGTAGGTACCTACCTAAAGTGGAAGGAGGATACGGATGGTGTACCTACATCAGGTGGGATGACACGGGCTAAATACCTATTATTACGGACGGGACGAAACCCCATTTTTATTATTGCTAGTAACATCCTGATTAGTAACTGCATTGCAGAATGTATTTAAAAGTATTTTGATAGGATTAAGTAGGTAGGTAGGCACGGGTAAGTCAATCCTGGAAGTTTCTAGTAGGGTACCTACCCATTGGTACTAACTAGGTAACTAGGTATTTAGATTTGGCTTTCGAAAATTTATGTCCATGTTTTTAATATAATAATAGACACACTACAGAGGCATAGGTGCATTATTCTAATGAGATTATGGATACTTCCACTGTTACCAGTGGTAATGTTTTGCTCCCGTACTTCGTCCACTTATTCACCCAGAGTCATAATCATCCCCTTTTACGGTACCTACCTAGGTAATTGCTACCAAATCGTATCAAGAATCAGGGAAATTTCATCACAATGAATCATGGTAACGGATATGGTTTATGTAGGTACTGCATAACTACCTACGTAGGTACATAATTATCATTTAATGTGGTGCAATGATCCCGAAATCACGCACATTAAGTAGGTAGTACCACAGATATTATAATACTATACGTAGTACCTAGTAGTAGGTAGGCTTCGTGGATAGTAGACCACGAAGTCGAAATTAGCTAACCTACTTGTCCAGCACAAAATGGCGACGTTCACCTATATAAGTCGTCGTCGTCGTCGTCGTATTGTGTTGTAGGATGAAATTGGTAGGTAATATCTAGGTATTTATCTTATCATGAATCGTACTATCAACGAAGGGATATGCACTTACCGATGTCACTGGAATTTTTCTTGGTAAATTACAATACAAAATTATAACAATGGATTGTTAAACTCAAACGAACAACTCTAAAAAGTCACGCACTTGTTCCTTTTTCAATATCTCGTTTTGAAATGCGGTCTCAAAATGGCCGCGAACTCTTTATAAAGAATCTCTCGTGGGAAATCAATGACTCCCGAACATAGCCGACAAAAGCCGATGGAATAATTTTGTTCACTCTGACAAATAGAAAATGAAAGGGACGGTATGATTTTTTTCTAGAATGAATGGTCGTTCCCGCTTTGTGACGCAGCAGCTGTCTGGGCTGATTTGTGTCATGCGCAATAACAACAACAAAATTTCGCAGAATCATGCTAATCAATAATGAAACGGAAGAAGAAAATAAGGTCGTTATGTGCGATCTTCTCATTTTCTAATGGCTCATTTTATTATTTTTGGCTTTTATTCTCCTACCTAGATCACTACTACCTACCTACCTACCTACAAACTACATGTGCTATTAGTATTCATCTAGCTAGGTAAATAGTAGGTTTTCTTTTCGCCGCCTTTAACCTACACGTAGAGTACCTAGGTAGGTACCTACCTAATTACCTAGATGTAGGAAATCTCGCTTGATTGTTTTTAAGTTTGATTTTGATGATGCAGAGAGCAGCGACTGAGCCTAAAGCAAATACCGACGTACGTACAATACAATGAGATTTTACCAAGTTTATATATAATATCATTGCGTACGTAACCATAGAAATCTAAATAACCTTGTTATTAAGATTTCCATGTACGTAACCGTTCGTCTAAATAAATTAGGTAGGTATAGAGTTGAGTGAAAGAGATAGGTTCTTAGGTTTAAACCTAGGTATTTATACCCTTTATACTTAATAATAACAGAGAAACTGAAATGGCAGATTAGAAGCCTAAAAAATTACACGGACGGCGAATACCTACCCTGATCTTTACTTTAGGTAGACCATGGGTAGACCTCATTATTAATCAATCATAGAAGTTCACTACGAACTAGGTAGGTCTAGGTACCATGATCAAAGTTATATCATGGTAGGTACCTACATAATTTTATCGATGCAGGCAGACTAGTGAACGGACGGATGAAACAATGTAAGTAGGTATGCATGCAGGCATGCCGAAGCATGGAGGAGGGAGGATAATAATTACAATTTGTTCGTTGGCTTCTTTAATCGAAGGTTCGTTGATAACTAGTAGTGACATCTATGAAAAAATTATAGCGACTTATAAAACTCATAGCAAATTGTGAAATTCTTCGAAAAAGACTTTTGTCAATAGATGTCACTAAAAACTTGTTCGGATATTTTCAGATTCTACCGACAAAATAAATAGGTAGGTACTTGAAAATATTTTGTTAGCCTTTTTTAAACTAAAAAAACACCTGAAACATTAATGAACACTGAAATATTAATGACAAATAGACCTACTTGTACTCAAGCTCATATTTAAAAAAAAATATAAATGACATGAAAGCATGAGGAGAGCAAATTTGGCATGAGAGGTAACTTCAAACTTCAAGTCAAAGAATGTGTGAATTACCTTTTTTATCTGTGGGAATTGGTAATTCTTCAAAATGGTCGCTTTGTATGGTTTGCCAACTTGCATGTCTGTGTTTCAGAGTTCTTTGTTTTCGTAATTATTTTACCATTTGATCTACAAAACTGAAGACCGTTTTATTTAGCACCGACACTTTATGAAATAGCTCTTCTTTTTGTGTGATTACTTTTAGTGGTGTGCAAAAAAGATGTCATCGGTAATGTGAGAGCTACCCGATAGTTATTTTATTCCACGGGATTGCATACATTTCTGCAAATAACTGGAAACTAAGAAGTGATAAAATATTTGGTAAACACACTTATTATATTTTCTGATGCTTTGATTTATTCGGCTAGAAATAAACACGAAATAAAGCTGACTCTAATTTTGGCATTCCACAGCACGTCATGATTGATTCGCGTTGAACATTCCTGTAGCTCTACCTTGTTACTGAACTTCCAGTGGTTCTTTTGGATTTTTGTACTATAGACAGAACTTCTATAGGAAATATGACTGTGACTTGTTTTTCTTACTAATTTTGTCAACATTTCCTTCAGTTCGTTGACCAGTTAATCTATCATTATTATGTGCTTGGTTTATTTATCTCTTTATTTTAATCTCAAAATCATGGCTTAATTAAAACAAGAATATGTAAATTCATTGTCATTAAAGCTCCAATGATTATTGATGTGAATTTAGTTGGTAAGTGATTATTTTCTGTTTTTTTTCAGGAACTAAACAGAACAATCTGATCAAAAGTAACCCAAGAACACTGATGGCAACACCGGGGCAGTGAGTTAGATTACTTGCTTTGCCTGAAATTAGTCTGGAGTTGTGAACTGTGTAAATATTTGGATGAGGATTGTCGGTGGAAAGTGAGGACTGTAATGCGCATGCGGCACAGTGGAGTCCTGTGATGGGAGGCGTGGGCTGAGCGGTGCGGCGTTGGGGCGCGGGCGCGGGCGCCATGAACCCGCCGGCGCCCGGCAAGACGGCCACGCGCTCCGGCTACCACCAAAAGGCGCTTGCTGAGATCAGAAACTCCCTACTTCCTTTCGCGAACATTGGAAACTCTGATCCACCCGGATCATCGGCTGCTAGCACAGTCAGTTCAGGAGTTAGCTCCGGATTCAGTACCTCTTCTGTGAATGGCCTTGACAAGGATCTAAATGTACTACCCCAATCTTTGAACCAGCTTATTGTTTTAGGATTTGATGAGGTAATTTTTTTCAATTTTCAATTTATTTATTCATACTATAGATTCACAGGGAACACTTAGTCAAGTCAAATAGATTCATTACATTTTAAACACAAAACAAAACTCAAAATAGGTACATATACAGATAAAATACAATAACGTAGCAAGTTTCGTGGCTGCAATAGCATTGTCAAAATGTAAAATAAAATAAAGTAAAAATGTCCAATTTCAAATGTCAATGAAGGTAGGTGGTTACCTAAATTAATCAATCGAATTGAAAGTAAAAATATTTTTGTCAGCAAAAGCTTCGTCCAATCGATAATAGCTTTTATCAGTTAGTCTATTTTTGATAAGCGATTTAAATTTGATATCAGACATTGATCTTACATTAATTGGTAACATATTATATAATTTGATAGAATTAAAAGATAACACCATGATTGAGTTCATTACCAAAACTGGCTTTTAATCAACTACCTTCAAATAGGTTACTTTTATCAATCCACCCTCAACTCTCAAATACATAACATACCTTCCTTCTTTAAATTGATTTAACATTATTATATAAATCAAAATAGCTGATTCAACATTTAAATTAGGAACACAATATAATCAACCCTAATCAGAATTATTAGGTACACCAATAATGTCCGGCCACCTCTCCGAGGGTGGTATTTCAATGTCAGGCTCAGCAGTTGTATCTCTGTTTTCATTGTCAGCTAATCTAGCTTCTGCTGTAACTGTTCTCGCCAGTATCTGATCTGCATGTCTACGATGTAGCTCTCCATCTTCCGTTCTCACCCTGTACGAGCTGGGCCCCTCCACCATCTCCACAATGGCCCTCTGCCACTTCTGTCCGGCTCCATACATGTGAATCAGCACGGGTTGGTCCACCACGAAGGCCCGTGCAGGCGCGCGCTGTGACGCCGCCTCTAGCTGTTCCTCGCCTCGGCTCTGCCTAGAGTCAGGGTGGAGAGACGAAATAGCCGTCCTGTACTTACGACCGTTGAGCATCTCAGCCGGGGTTTTGTTCGTTACGCTATTAGGCACTGTTCTCATGTGAAAAAGCACCTTGCTTATCATTTCACTCCATGGTATGTTTAAATGCTGCATTTTCTTTATTTTATTTTTAAATGTCTGAATAGCTCTCTCTATCTGTCCGTTGGTCGCTGGGTGGTAAGGTGGGGAGAGCAAGTGTCTTATGCCATTTTTCTGTAAAAAATTACTAAACTCATCCGAAGTGAATGCTCTGCCATTATCAGATACCACCACATCTGGTAAGCCTTGTGATGCAAAAATTCTTCTCATCACAGTGATAACTGCTCCGCTGCTCATAGAGTTCACAATCTCTGCTTCCATCCATTTACTGAATCATGACAAAGAAAGTCTTTCCTAGAAATGGCCCAGCAAAGTCTATGTGCACCCTCTGCCATGGCTTCTCAGACATAACCCATGTCTGTGGATCCTTCGGCGGACTGTTCCTTACTAGCTGGCAGTGTTCACAGCTGGCCACCATCTGCTCAATCTGATTATCCATCTGAGGCCACCATACATAACCTCTTGCATATGCCTTTGTTTGAACTATACCCGCATGCGGGGCATGTAATATTTTCAGCACCTGTTCATGTAACTTGGCTGGTATTATGACTCTGTTACTCCACAATAAACAGTCTTTAGTGTGTGAAAGAGCCTCTCTTCTCGTCCAAAATGGCTGCAACTCAGAATCAGTATTCTTATTTGGCCAACCATGCAGTACATAAAACCATACCTTCTGAAGCAAAGTATCTTTTCTGGTCTCTGCAGCAATACTTTCAGCGCTCATGTTCCAGCCTCTAGGTTGTTCTTCTAGCAACAATACTTCTTTCAGGTCCTCCTCATCCAATGTCCCTGTAGTTGGTTCAGTCCATCTACTTAATGCATCCGCATTGCCAATAGATTTCCCTGGTCTGTGCTTGATGGTGTACTCATAACATGCTAACTTTAAAGACCAACGTAGCATCCTGGGTGAAATCTGGTCAGGGATTGGTTTACCTGGGTTAAACAAGCCCACCAATGGCTTGTGGTCTGTTACTATGCAAAACTTGCGACCCAACAAAAATTCATGGAGTTTTAGTAATCCAAACATGATTGCTAGAGCTTCCTTGTCGATCTGCCCATACTTTCTCTCATGAGCCTGCAGGGTGCGCGACGCCATCATGATCGGTCTCTGCGATCCATCTTCCATAACATGTGCTATGATAGCGCCCACTCCGTATTCAGATGAGTCACATATGAGCAGTAATTCTTTTTTCAAGTCATATCCCACCAATGTCAGATTCGACGATAATAAGAGCTTTGCTTTATCGAATGCTCTTTGCTCGCTTTCACCCCACCTCCAAGCCGTTTTAGATTCCAGCAACCGATACAAAGGTTCCAATAAAGTGGCTCGGTCAGGTAAAAACTTCTGGTAAAAGTTGTACAAACCCAGAAAAGCTCTCAAAGTTTCTTTATTTGTCGGCGCTGGTTTTTCTTTAATTTCTTTGATTTTGGCAGGTGCTGGGTGAAGTCCTTCGTTGTCAATCATGTGACCTAAAAATGTGATGCTATCGGCAGCAAATACACATTTGTTGCTATTCAGTCTAAAGCCCACTTCATTAAGCTTCTCCATCACCTTATGCAGCCTCTGGTTGTGCTGGTCTAGCGTCGCACCCGCCACCGCCACATCGTCCAGCAAACAGGCCACGCCCTCCATGCCCGCCAGCGTAGAAGACATCACTCGCTGGAAAATGCATGGCGCCGCACTTACACCAAATGCCAAGCGATTTACTTTCATCAGACCAATGGGCGTATTCAGCGTCAATAGCTTGGCCGTCTCATCATCAACCTTCATTTGTGTATAAGCCTGTTTCAAGTCGAGCTTACTGAAAACTCGGCCTCCACTGAGCTTCTCAAATGCCTCCACTGACGTCGGGAGCGGATACCTGTCTACTTGGATAGACGCATTCACAGTAGACCGGTAATCTCCGCAGATTCGCAACGATCCGTCCTCTTTCTTTACTATTCTCAATGGAGTAGCCCACTCTGAGTATCTCACAGGGGTAAGCACACCTGTTTGGACCATCCGGTTTAGTTCCTCTTCAACCTGTTGCTTCATAGGAAATGGTACAGCGCGAGCTTTTAGAAAACGTGGTACTGCATCAGGGCGCAAGTGGAGTGAGACTTCTGGACCTTTGTATGTGCCTAGATCCTCCTTGAAGAGCTCAGGAAATTCATTCTTAAATGGCACCAAATCTTCTTCAGCCCAGTACAATCCAGTCACTTGTAGTCCCAACGATTGAAACCAGTTGCGGCCCAACAGGCTAGGTCCATCACCGGAGACCACAATTAGTTCACACTGCGCCTCCTTCCCGCCCAGAACAACACGAACGTTCGCCACTCCTAAAACCTTCAAAGAGTCTCTGGTCCATGTGACTAGTTTCACTTTAGTACTCTGTAATCCAGGCGGTGTAGACCACAGCTTCTTGAAAGTATTTTCTGCCACAATGCTGCGAGATGCACCAGAGTCAATTTCCATCACCAAACTAGCTCCGTCGATGACCACATTAACTTTTATTGGAGGTTGATAACTGTCTGCGCACACATAAACACCCATCATGTCTTCTGTTTCTGATGACTTCTGTTTATTTTCAGATTGCTCGTTATCTTCAACTTGATGGACTTTTGTCTTCCTGTCACAAGCTCTTGCTATGTGACCATACTTATGGCATTTAAAACACTTTGCCTTTACAAATGTACACTTCTCTCCAGCCTTGTGTATTCTTGTACAATGTTTACACTCATTGGACTTGATTTTGCCAATATCCATCGACTCAACTGTTGACTGAGAAGAACTAGGTTGAGCAGCCTCCGATCTCTGGCCTGGATACATGTCTTCAAAAGTAGCTTGGTGATTGAGACACATCTGTATCGCCATCTTGCAAGTCAATCCTTTGGTCTTCAGCAGTTCCCGACGCAGACGCTCGTCTCGCACTCCCAGCACGATCCTGTCCCGCAATTGGCGCTCCAAGTCTGTGAAGTTGCACTTAGCCGCTAACGCACTTATTGCTGCCACAAAGTCCTGCACGCTTTCCTTGTAAAGTTGGGCACGTATATGGAACTTTCCCGCTTGTAAAATCTCATTTACTTCTGGCTCATAGAAACTGTCCAATAGTCGCAAAATAGCGCCAAATTCTACGTCACATGGCCGTAACGGCACTAACAACGAAGCAATTAATGCGTAAGTGTCTTTTGCGCACTGTGACAAGAACAAAGAGCGCGATTTATCTTCGTTCTGTCTCGAGTCTCGCGACAGACCCGCCGCGTCCAATGCACACAGCAATTGTTCTTTATAATCACACCACACATCAGTTCTTGGGTTAAATTGCCCAGGCAACACAATATTCGTCATATTGAATGCCATTATAGCTTTTTATTAGCACTTATTTTCCGAAGTCGCCACTAAAAGATAACACCATGATTGAGTTCATTACCAAAACTGGCTTTTAATCAACTACCTTCAAATAGGTTACTTTTATCAATCCACCCTCAACTCTCAAATACATAACAAGAATTACAAACAAAACTTTTTGAAATTTTAGCTAATCTCGTTTTTGGGACAATTAAGTTATTTTTATGTCTTGTATTGTAAACATGTCCATCCTTAACATGCTTAAGATTATGTAAATTGTTTCTTACATATAGTAAATTCTGATAGATGTATTCTCCAACCATTGTCATCACACCTACTTCCCTAAATTTGTCTCTACACGATTCCAAGAACTTTAGGCCTAGTATGTTACGCATTGCCCGTTTCTGCAACAAAAATATTCGGTTTGCATCAGCTGCTCTCCCCCAGAACAATATCCCGTAAGTCATAAGCGAATGGAAGTAGGCAAAGTAGACCATACGTGCTGCTTGAACACCTCCTATTTCTCTGATTTTTCTTATGGCATAGGTTGCTGAGCACAATTTTTTCGTTAACTCATCAATGTGAACACTCCATGTCATTTTAGTGTCAAGCCAAACACCTAGAAATTTGACTTTTTTACTATGACTTATGTTTAGGGTTTCTAATGTTTCCTTTTTAAGTCGTCCGGATGGGTCATTCGGTCTGGTGCTTAGTGAAAACGGAGTTATATTGGTCTTATCTACGTTAAGGAGCATATTATTTACTGAGAACCATATTTTTAGTTTATCTATTGACTCTAGAATATTACTATTTACATTTTCATAAGAGGAATCCTTTATAACTAAACTGGTATCATCGGCGAATAAGATGACATCTACTTTGTCGAGTACAGTTGAAACGTCATTGATATAAAGCAAAAATAGCAAAGGGCCCAAGATTGAACCCTGAGGAACACCCATCTTTACCTTGCACTCCATAGAGCGATTGCCGTTCATTTCAACTATTTGAACTCTGTTCACCAGATACGATTTGAATACTTCAATTTCTACCCCGGAAACTCCGTAGTAAGTTTGATTTATATCTTACACAGAGAAGTAGTAGAGCTTAAAGTTAAATTCTTGAAATGGCACGGAGCCTCTAGTGGCTCGGTTATCAGCCTGCTTTCGGTTCCCATGCAAGTTAATGCATATAACTAAAGGTGAACTAAATGCTATTGCATCCCTTGACAATCAATACTGGTTTCATTATTAAGCTAAGGTTTTATTATGCTATACTCTTTCCACTGGTTTATTTTACTTATGACATATGAACCCATGAAGTTCCCTAATTGTTGAAAGTTAAGTAAATGAAGACTGAATGAAAGCATACTCTAGATTTCTTAAAAATTATGTAATGAAAATTATTTCAGTGGATTTTTCTATAAATAATTATATAAATTGTATCAAAAGTAGAGTACCACAGTAATTCTATTCAATTTACTTTTTAACCAGAAAAATGTGTGTAATGCAGCAGGCAAAAGTATCAAATTAAAGAACAACATTCCAATTCAATGAAGAATATTTAATTACTCGCAAGATTGATTCGAAAGTGAAATCTCTCTCTCACTGTATTTTCATGTAACAAACATAATTCTTTTAATCCTTACGAAAAATACTGATGTTGGCTCACATTGTTTGAATAATTTTTTGACATTCTATACAACTACTACCTATAGTACCTATCTATCAAAAACTTTTTTTGATACTTGTTTTTCTTTTCATAAATAGTTCCTTAAATATGGTCTGTATAGTCAATATTTCACTACATTAAATAAATACCATGAAAGCATAAAAAAAAATTAATTGATCCAGAAGAATGGAACTTAAATCACATTTTTTTGGCATTAATTTAATAATTTAAGGCTAAACGAGTCGCTCATCTTTTCATACAAACCTAGAAGGGCAACTACATACTATGCTGTTTGGTGTTGGCAATCAAAAATTAAAGAAAATATCAATTTATCTCGTCATACTAAACCGTAAAAACATATACATTTCAAAAATACAGGCTTCAACACTTTCGTATTTCAACACTGATTTTAGTCCAACTTTGGGCAAAAATAAATATTATACAGAGAAAGAAAACTCAAATAAAGCCCCTACCGACACATTTTAATTATTCAGAAGTTAAATTAAATTTATTTTGAAAATAAACTCTTATTAGGTTTTCTATAAAACCATTAATACCTAACCCTTGTGCTAAAAGTCTGTTCCCATTTTTTAACGTTTTACGAATAAATCGCTGTGCATTTAATCCTAGCGCACGGAGGATATGTCTATTAAGTTAGGTGAGATAGCGTACATTTAGGCCACGCCCAACTGATGAGTTCGCCCGGACGACTTGTGTAGCCCTAAGAATAAGTATTGAAACACCAAAACGACGTAAGGCCGTGCTCATTTTAGACACGTTTTTAATTTGATTTGTAACGGACTGTAAGAAAACGCACGAATCAAGATTCAATAAGATAATTTCATTATCAATTAATGGTTTCCATGGCAACGGGCGTCAACAGTTTCATCCATGTGTCATCAAACTAAATTACACTTGAATTTTAACTAGATGTCGCCACTCGGGAAATTCGAGATCGCACTATCGAAGTGTGAACTTAATTCAGTCGGTTTATTGTTTTTTTAAACACGCCAAATTATTTATTTAATTACTTATTTATTTATAAAAAGAACTTGCACTATTTTTACAGGGGTACCTAATGCAATAGTGTAAAAAATAGACAATGGAAACAATCTGAGCATAAATAGCATTTGTCCGACCTAGATACTAAAAACATGAACTAAAAATTAAAATTACACAATAAAAATATAAAATTCTTCAATTAATAACTACAAATTACATAATTACAAACCTAATAAAAAATTAAAATTCGTCCATCACCATTATGTGAGACTTACATTCAAATCGCACCTAAATTACCTAGCCTACCTCAAGGTAGGCTCGATACAAATGTTTTTTTTTTTTTAATTGTTCATTAATTTTCAAGGTTCCATAGTCAAGTAGGAGTCGAACCATTTATCTGGTTCGACGCCCTATTCTGTTAAACTCATTGATATCGTCACAGATTGATACATTTAGACGTTACCATGAAATTTCGTTTCCAAAAAAAAAGTACAGATGGAGGGACAAACGTCGATATAAATAAAACTTCTAGGTCAACGCAATCTAAAGTTATAGCCGTTTATGTCCGAATATTTTGAAATTTCCGAGGGAATCACATGAACACAAAACCTCTGGGGTACTTCCCGTTGACCTAGAATCATAAAATTTGGCAAGAAGCAAGGTCTTATAACACAAGGAAAAAATCCAGAAACCGTAAATTTGTAGTTAATTCTTTAAAAAACTTTTGATTCTAGCCATGGATCAAAACCTATAAGGTACTTCCCGTTGACTTAGAAATATAAAATTTGGGAAGAAGCAAGAATCTTTCGTAAAATGTCTTATACTATGTCTGGTCGAAGCGACGCGTGACCCGAGAACTGGTCAGTATCTGGCACAGCGCATCAGCATTGCCATACAGCGGGGCAATGCAGCCAGCGTCTTGGGGACGCTTCCGACTGGTATTGATATGGATCAGTTGAGCTACCTGTAGATTGTTTGCAACAGTCTGCAGTTAGCTCAATTGTTTTAATTGTAAATACTAGTTCCAATTTATTTCTATTACTTTATTGTTATTTTGTTTGTGAATAAAGGCTTCTGTCCTAAAAAAAAAATACTAGAACGCTTCTAAATTCCAATAAGTGATAATATAAATTTACAGTTTTTAGCTCTCCTGTGAATTAGTAAAAATGCAAAACCGTTCATTTGACTCTTACACTTCGAAATACATATTTGAATTTAGTCGCGAGTTTACTTGCTATTATTTAAATATTTATTAATGTGTTGGGAGGAGCTGTGACAAAATGCGTAACCATTTCAGGACACTGCCGTCAGAGCGCTCAAATATGCGGGCGGCAGGTTTGACGTGGCGCTGGACTGCCTGTCTAAGCAGCAGGAGCCACTCAACGGGCTCGGCAAGGGGGGCAACCTCGGCAAGCTCATCCGTAAGCCGAGCCTGGAGCGCGAGCTGCAGCTGCACCGCGCCTCGCCCGCGCTCGACTCCGGCGCCGGCTCCTCACGTTCCGACTCGCCGCGCGCCGATCCGCGCCAGTACTCCCCTCCGCCGCCGCCGCCCCCGCGCTGCCCCTCCACCCCACCCGTGCCACCCGCCGTCCAGCAGCTCATGAAGCGGATGTCTCCCGCGCCGCCGCTGCCTCCCGCCCGCCAGGCCTCGCCCGTGCACCCGCCGCACGCTGCGCCCCGCCCCGCGCCGCTCGTGCCGCAGAACGGTCCGCAAGCACAGCACCAGCTCAGCCAGCAGATGCAGGCGCTGCAGCCGCCGGCCGGCGGCGCGGGCGGCGCCGAACTGCCGCCGCCTTACCCCGTGCAGGGCGTTCCGCCGCCGCCCTCCTACTCGGTCTCCATGCAGAACCGCGCGAGCCCGACCGCCTCGCAAGACTACCGCAAGAGCCCCTCGTCCGGTGTGTACTCGGGCGGCGCGTCCGGCGGCTCGCCGAGCCCTACAGGCGCACCGCCGCGAACCGCGCCGCTGACCGCGTGGACGGCGCGGCAAGCGGTGCAGGCGCCCATCATCATGCAGTCCGTTAAGAGCACGCAAGTGCAGAAGCCGGTGCTGCAGACGGCGATCGCGCCGGTGGCGCCGCCGCCGCCCTCGTACGCCTCCTCGATCCAGCAGAAAGCGGCGGCGACGCCCCCGCAGTACCCGCTGGCACCGAAACCCGCATCGCCGGGCGCCGCGCCCGCCGTGCCCACCACGGAGCCGCCTAGTTACGACTTCACGATCCAGGCGCTGGCCGTGCAGCGCGGCCTGCAGGCGCCGCCGCCCTACCAGCCGGACCAGCTGCTGCACCGAAAGTACTCGGCGGAGGGCGAGCGCGACCGCGAGGACACTAAGTGCTCCAACCAGAACTGCGGCAACAACAACCTGCCGAGCGCTGGCGCCTCGAGCGCGGCGAGCGGGCCCGGCCGGGGCAAGGCGCCTGACAAGATCCGCCACCAGTCGCCGATCCCGGAGCGGCGCAACATCAGCAAGGAAAAGGAGGAGGAGCGGCGCGACTGCAAGGTGCGCAACTACTCGCCGCAGGCCTTCAAGTTCTTCATGGAGCAGCACGTCGAGAACATCCTCAAGTCGTACAAGCAGCGCACGTTCCGGCGCATGCAGCTGGAGAAGGAGATGACAAAGATCGGCCTGAGCGCAGAGGCGCAGTGCCAGATGCGCAAGATGCTCTCGCAGAAGGAGTCCAACTACATCCGGCTGAAGCGAGCCAAGATGGACAAGTCGATGTTCACGAAGATCAAGCCGATCGGAGTGGGCGCCTTCGGGGAGGTGACGCTGGTGCGCAAGATCGACACGAGCCACCTGTACGCCATGAAGACGTTGCGCAAGGCGGACGTGCTGAAGCGGAACCAGGTGGCGCACGTGAAGGCGGAGCGCGACATCCTGGCAGAGGCCGACAACGAGTGGGTCGTGAAGCTGTACTACAGCTTCCAGGACAAGGACAACCTGTACTTCGTGATGGACTACATATCGGGGGGAGACCTCATGTCGCTGCTCATCAAGATGGGTATCTTCGAGGAGAACCTCGCAAGGTTCTACATTGCCGAGCTCACGGTGGCGGTCGAGAGTGTGCATAAGATGGGGTTCATCCACCGGGACATCAAGCCTGACAATATTCTCATAGACCGGGACGGACACATCAAGCTGACTGACTTCGGACTGTGTACGGGCTTTAGGTGGACGCATAACTCCAAATATTATCAGAGGAATGGTAAGTGAACTAAATAATTATGCATCTGTCAGTCAGTCATTCTTGTTTTATGATAGACCGTGAGTTCTGTAATAGATTCTAGAAATCAAAATATTTTTTCTAAAGATAGAAATGTATGAAAACTGAACAAAACCTGAGATAAAAATTACAGAAAACCACAAGGTAACCACTTAAAACAAAATCTTCAACAACGCACAATTGCTCACGCGCAGCGAAAAGGTGCACATTCGAGTTGAGAGAAACGAATGAAATGCTGAATGTAAGCTGTCAAAACTATATTTGCTCCCGCGATACCAGTGTGCCGTAAAATATTTTCCATTGAAATTTCCTTGGTTTTGTTTGTAACCCGTTTGTTATATCTAAGATTCTTTCTAGAACCGAGTTTATTACCGGTTTTAAAAATTGTAATAGAAAAACCCAGAAACCATTAAAATATTTGCAAATCAATACATTTGTCCCACAGCGAGAATTGAACCCGAAACAATCTGCCTCACTGGCGTTCACCCGCTACGCCACATAGATCGTCAAATAGTTTCTTTACATTTTCAGAACACGGGCGGCAGGATTCGATGGATCCAGTGGAAGGCGAGTGGGGTGCGATGGGGGAATGCCGATGCCACCAGCTGAAGCCCCTTGAGAGGCGAAGAAAACGGGAGCACCAGCGGTGCCTGGCCCACTCTCTCGTCGGCACGCCTAACTACATCGCACCAGAAGTCTTACAACGGACGGGGTACACGCAGCTCTGTGATTGGTGGTCGGTGGGAGTCATATTGTACGAGATGTTAGTGGGGTCACCGCCTTTTTTGGCATCGACGCCCGCTGAAACGCAACACAAGGTGAGGAATTCCTACTTTTATTTATCTTTTTGATTGCGTTTACATCAGGCTGACGCGTTTCGGAGATGCGTATAAATGCATCAATCAGGAACCCGCGGGAGACAAGATGACTCTTTTTCAAATGATGTCGATTTGTAAACAATTCTGCTTCAGTCCCTGTTAGCAGGAAATAGCCCGTAGTAAACGTTATTAATTTGCTATTCTCATTGTTTCCAGGTGATAAACTGGCAGAGCACGCTTCACATTCCCGACGCAGCGAACCTGTCGCCCGAGAGCAAAGACTTGATCCTCCAGCTGTGCTCCGGGCAGGAGAGCCGGCTAGGCAAGGACGCCGGCGAGGTGAAGCACCATCCCTTCCTCGACCCCATCGACTTCGACAAGGGCCTGCGCCGGCAGGTCGCCCCCTACATCCCTCGCATTGAATACGACACGGACACCTCAAACTTCGATCCTATCGACCCTGATAAGTTAAGAAACTCAGCCAGCTCCGACTCAAATAAATCCGACTCGGAGATGGATAATGGCAAGACTTTTCATGGCTTCTTCGAGTTCACCTTCCGGCGGTTCTTCGACGATGGCTACACGAACAAGATCAATCTTGACGACAATGATAACCAGGGTCCCGTGTATGTGTGAGAGACGCTGAGACTTACTTGTAGGATATTTTTACAAAGTGTGTGCCGTTGACTCTCTATTCAAACTTTAGTTTTGTAAACGTAACGACGTAACATATTAAATTAAATCTGTATTGTTAATAATCCCAGTGATAATATGTAATATTGTATCGTTATGTATTTGTAAGAGTAATGTTATTTGGTGTAATATATGTAACTGATGGATCACAGTGTAGCAGGTGGCCCCATGGTGCTGGTCCGGGCGTTCGGCGTCCGTCCTATCTAGTGTTGTTTTCCATTCACTGTATACTATAATTTGTAGAGAAATTATTTATAATAAGAACAAGCTTGGATAAGCGGAAGTTTGATATTGTAAGTTTATTTTCTTACGTATTTATCGAAATAGGTCTTGTAATGTGTGTTTGTTGTAAATCGTAATTTTTGGAGTCATAATAATATTCATCAGTCATGGTAAATTGGCGCGATCTATGTGCTTCCATCATGTCTCGACACTAGCTCATGTTGTGTGCCTTACAATGTAGTTGTATACTGTACTGGTAGTTCTTCAAGATTTATAACTTCTACAAACTAATGTAGGTCAAGTTTTATACTCGCCAATTGTGAATGTGCAATAATATTTATTCACAAGAAACAAACTCGCATTGTTGATATTATTTGTGTTGTCTGATAGTTTTGTTGAATCTATCACTTGTCTGTCTGTAGTGAATCTTGAAACTTATTTTGTTTTTACTAACAATATCCAATCTATGATTATGTAGTCGCAAAATAACATATTTAAAGTAATATCAGAACAAAACTGTGTGATTCTGATTAGCCATACATTTTTAATGTTTGTTTGGGCGGCCGGCCGAGGCCGCGGTGTTTCATGTGTACAGTAAGATAATGAGTCACTTCAATTTTAAATTATGTGTTATTGTAAATTGTTTTATTCTGAAATGAAACATGCTTATAAGAAGTAAAACTGAAAATAAAATATGGGAATTTTTGTTAAACTTTTTGTTTATCACCCTTCAAAATATTCATAGAATCGAAGATTATCAATAACTGTAGGTAACTGTGCTAAGATAAACTATAAAACTGGTAAAAAAATCCGCTTAAACATTTAGGGTTTTAGTAAAAATTCTTGTACTTGTTGATTGAAGTCTTTGGCATACTTGATGTGAATATTGTGCTTTCCTTTGGGATAGATGAACAGTCTGAAAAAGAAAAAAATCTTATGAAATATACTTGTGGCACACATATTATAATAATATAGGTATTGTGAATCATCTCTAACACAAAAAATGATTTGACATTTACAAAAGTGCATTTTGCTTTTTATAACTTGCTCAAACTCTTATTTGCTTCCATGCTTTTAGTTTAGATTACAAGTCAATGATAATAAGCGATAACGATGTTTGTTTGCACGACGCGGCGCAGCTACTAGCTACGGGAAAACCCACGTAAGTAGTTATAATATATTATAAATGTATATATATATTATAAATGTATTATCTATCTATACTCCAGCCAAATTCGATGTGAAATTGTAAACAAACCGCCCATAATTGACCTAGTAATATGACAATTGATATAATTTTTTAAGCAATTTACATGCCTTGTCGATTTTAGATATTAACTTCAATAAATAATGCTTTTTTTCACTACGTCTGAAACTCGCCGCCAAGCTTATGTATTTTAGTTTTTTTGCTGTGGTTTGTTTCCAAACGATTCACATCGAATTTGGCTGGAGTATAGTTGGTTCTACACACCTTGAGCCAGTTATATTTGTTAACAAATGAGATGCATGTGCAGGGTCCACCATAGGGTCCTTCTCGCCATACAAAATAAAAGTAGGGCATTTGATGTCCTTTAGCATGTGTGCGCAGATATTCCCTTGGTTTGACTTGTAGACACCAGTCACACCATCCAGCCAAGTACTCCAGTAGGTAGCTAGGAACTCCTTTCCATAGACTTCTACGAATGGCTCCCTCATTTTATCAGACCATGAGGTTACATCTCTCATCTCTGAAAAAAGTAATTCTCATTATGTTCATAAATGGTTTAAGTGCATGTGGAATTTTACCATTATCAAAAGTGCTAAGATACCAAGTATCTCATGATAAGCATTATACCTATAAAATGTTAGCTCTGAATATCTAGTTCTCGCAACCATATTAACCGTTCAGTGGAGTTCTATTTATAGGGTTGTTGTGAATTTATAATATAATTTCAAAGATCAACATAAAGTAGATTCTTTATACAGGACCAACTGATACTAGATAATAGTAACTTACTTTCATACCATTCTAACTCATGGGGCAGTATAAATGAGTTGGTGCCCCATGCAACAAGCTTTAACATAGAGTCTTGGTATTTGGCTGCATGGATCAAGCTTGTGGTTCCTCCATCACTCCAGCCAAGCACTGAGTATTTTGGGATGTTTAGTGCCTAGAATTTTAAGTAAACATTATAATTACTTAACTGTTTAGACTGTTGTCATAAGGCCACACCATTTATTAACTACTACCTATAAATCCCCACCCAACGCAAAAAGAGAGGGGTGTTATAAGTTTAATGTATCTGTCTGTGGTTTCATAGCTCCCAAACAGATGAACCGATTTTCATTTAGTTTTTTTCGTGTCATAGATAATTTTACCCCGAGTGTTCTTAGCCATGTTTCATGAAAATCTGTCTTATGGGTTTAAAATTTTTAATTTTGTTGTGATATTAACAGCAGGCAGGCACGGCTCCAATTTGCAACTTAAAACAAACAAACATAAAACTTACCTTCATAAATTCATAAGCATAATCAGCATCCTTTTCATAGAAGTCTAGTGTGAAATCCTTATCTGGAGGCCTACTTTTACCATACCCTGGAGGATCCCATACAACCAAGGTAAACTTCTCCCGATCAAAGCCATTAATCTGAGACTTGAAGTCTGTCCATATACTCCCCAGAGCACCAGGGAGGCACAAAACATTGTGGGGACCTGTACCGACCTTTACATAGTTTATATTCCATTTGTCTACTTTTATTTTAGCTTCCTGCAAAAGGTAAGAAATATTACCAATACCAAATCAAAGATGAATAAACAAGAGCTGAGAATGTGAATAAATTATTTACTGTAACTTGACACATATCTAATGTTTAGCTGCTTTATAATTATAACTAACTAGCGACCCGCCCCAGCTTTGCACGGCTGCAATGCTGATACTAAATATACTACAGAATCGGCCCCCCGCCCGGTACCGCTGCAACCGCTATGTCCCTACATATTAGATCTGTGATATCTTCGAAAATATTCATTTAAATTTCATGCTGTAAAGGGCCATATCGATCTATATTATATGCAAAATGTATTTAAGGTACCTACTTAATTGGATAAGGATTAATGGTTTATTGCTTATATCGCCTCGTAATTTTGCCATTGTTTCTAGTAAAAAGTAAAGGATAAAAAATGGTTATTGTTGGTTATCCCTAAGAGATAGACTTAGAGCATCTCGGACTTTTTTGTAGACTTTTTTAAGGTGTACAACACTGCAGTACATTATTTTGATCTATCTTGTAGGGTTCAGCCAGCGTTTGCAATGTAAGGGCAAAAAAATGTGTATGTTTACGACATCACATTAGAAACCTCTAAAATGATCAGTGTTTCTCTACTATAATATGCATGTATTATACAGATAAACCTTCCTCTTGAATCACTATATCTATTAAAAGAAACCGCATCAAAATCCGTTGCGTAGTTTTAAAGATCTAAGCATACATAGGGACAGACAGACAGACGCCGGGAAGCGACTTTGTTTTAAACTGAGAGATGAATAGACCTTTAATTACGATTCATAACTATGTCGTTACTCACCTTCACCTCCGGTAAAGAACTTGAATACGGACGCAAAAGAAACTTTTTAGTTTGCGCTCCTAATATTCGTGGAAAGATGTTTTTAACGATGATCATTGCTCTAACATGAAGCTTGGAACTAGTAATAGAAAGCAATATTACCAAATAATGAAAATTTTGGGTGCCAACATTTTCCAACCAATCAAAACACAACCAAGGACGTTACAGCCCAGGAAAGTGTGTAAATGGATGGTTGGAAATTCCAAGGCTGTAATTTCTGGGGCTGTGAGTTCCGAGCTGTACAGATATTGCACAGCCTATGAAAATACAGCCATAGAAAGTTCTGCCATCCTGGCAGAACTTTCCGGGGTTGTACAAACCTTGGTTGTGTTTTACAACGCTGTGTAATATTTGAACGTACCGAGCTTTCACAGCCACAGAAGTTACAGCCTTGGAAAGTAATGCCAAGATGACGTCATATCCTATGCTGCGTTTTCAATCACTAGCTTAGTACAAGCTGTCAAACTGGAGAGTATCGCATGATAATGTCACTGGCAATGTGTAACTTTGACATCTAATTGAGTGACAATAGTGATCTGGGACCACTCATATCACTCATGATAATGTCACTGTCAATGTGTAACTTTGACATCTAATTGAGTGACAATAGTGATCTGTAGCCTAATTACATAGCGTTAAGTGGAAATACACGCTGGCTAGCGGCCATTTTGCGTGCTTATGTGGCGCGCGCCACATAAGCACGCAAAATGGCCGCTAGCCAGCGTGTATTTCCACTTAACGGCCATTTTGCGTGCTTATGTGGCGCGCGCCACATAAGCACGCAAAATGGCCGCTAGCCAGCGTGTATTTCCACTTAACGCTATGTAATTAGGCTACAGATCACTATTGTCACTCAATTAGATGTCAAAGTTACACATTGCCACCCTGATCAAGGGCTTGCGTCCCGGTGCTGGTGAGTTGGATTGGAATATATATATATATATATATATATACACAATGAAGTTGAAAATGTGGTTCATACAACAATTTAATCTCTTACTAAATACTAGGGCTTGCAAATATTCGAAAATTTTGATATTCGAATATTCGATTTTTTTTCGGGTACTATTCGAATATTCGAATATTATTCGAATAATAGTAAAAAAACTATATTTTTATTATAATCACATATTTTTTTATTTTTTATGTGTTATTTGCATGAACAAACTTAAAATATCAAATTAACAAAAGGTTGTAACGAAACATTGGCGATTTACACGAACACTCAACCACAAATTCTTGAAAAAACATTCTTCTTAATTAGGTGAATAGGTATTTTAACAATATCTACAATAAAATTTAATACAATAACAAGTACATAAACACGGTAAGTAACTAGGGTTGCCACCCGTACTTTATAATAAAGTATTGTACCTACTTTATTACTTGCTAACGTACTCTATACTTTATGAGCACAATAAAGTATGCGAAAATACTTTATTTGTTCGTTTCACGTTACTACGAGGTATTTTTTTTTGAAAGAGAGCACAAATAACTCAGCTGCAAAAGTCTTCAAAATGAACGCGGTCTCTCCGCATGGTGTTGCCTTAGCTTGCTTGTCATTTTGGACAACAGCGGCTGTAAAGCCTGAAAATTATGTGTTGCTCACTACGCACACTTTGTAGCCCTTTCAGTTTGCCATTATTACGCATGGTCATGGTTTTCTTGCCATTTTTGCCAATTGCCACTTAAGTCTGAAAATTTTTCACAGCTCTCTCCGCTCGCCGTTATATCTTTAGAGTTTGGTTCTTTGCCATTGAGGATAAGTACCGTTTTAATACTAAGTATTACTAATCTCTTACCAGGTAAATAAGACTCAATTTTCTCAAAAAAAGGTGGAGACCCTATAAGTAACGGTAACACAGCGAGGGATAGACGGGATAGACAGGGGACGGATAGACAGGTCCGTACTTCTAAAAACGAAATCAAATTTTGATTCGTTTTCGTGCTATCGCTTATCTTATGCAAGCGACATAAAAGTTGGTTTTGCACGACAACGAAAATTAAACTTCGATTTCCTTTTTCCGAAATAAGCATACGCGAATGCACTACGCAGTCGCAAGCGGCACTCACGAGTGTTTCCGAACCCTATAACTTTGCCATTTTGTTAGTTTTTGATTTAATCGAATATTCGAATATTGCAATTTCAGTATTCGAATATTCGAACCAATATAATATTCGAATTATTCGAATATTCGAATATTCGAATGCAAGCCCTACTAAATACCTATTGCTTGATAACCTGATAAATACCTATAACTTGTCAATGGCCTGATAATAGAACAACATTTTTTTTTAATAGTATAAAAAAATAATGGTTGAGCAACAAATACACTTACCACAAAAATTAATAAAGTATTTTAATTTATATTTGTATATTATTATGGTGAGTGGCATGACTTAATCATCAAACAGACAAAGTAAACTCGACCGGTGTGTTTCTGGCTTTATTTATTGAATCTGTGGTTTTTGTGAGATCACTAACGGGACAGTAACATTTTTTATCTGTATGTGCATATAAACGAGGCTTGAGTTTCTGGTTCCGACCTCCGACCAATCAGCAGCCTGTCCGAACTTTCCTGGGGTGTAATTTGCCTGGCTGAACAATGTTGACACGTGACAAGAGCTTACAACCTTGGAATGTCTGTACATGGATATCAGTACAGTTTGGACACACTTTCCAGGGTTGTAAGAAATCGGGCCGTGTAATACAGGTTGTAAGGAAACGTTACGACCCAGCTAAATACAGCCCCGGAAACCTCAACCATTTGTATACAAATTACCAAGCTGCGTAGTACAGCCTGTAAAATCCATGGTCGTATTTTCCTGGGCTGTTCATTCCTTGACTGCAAATTAACCGGACCCAAAATTTTTATTGCGGTGCGATCCACCGTGTCGATCCACACAACAACAACAACTCGTCCGTCCCGCTCGAAGGCTATTCATTATGACATTATGACTTTGACAAATGAATGAATGAAATGCATTCTGTCCGAAAAAACCTGAGGAAAAAACGGAAGTACCTACGAAGATTAAGAGAACTCGTTCGGAAATTCGTCCGGAAGTCATAGAAAAAGTAGAGGAACATTAGCGTAGCGTAGCGGAACATCCATCCATCAGTGAACCTACAAAAGGGTTGTTCTACAGAATTTATTTTCTACTTCCGATTTTTTTCTGAGGCGCAAACCGAGGGGTATAGCATACTCTCTCTAAGGGTATATCTGTGCCGAGGGTTACCTATGTTGTGTGATGTGTTAAATGAACCTTTAACTTATGATGAGATTCATGGTGCGCTACGCCAAGAAGGCATTTTATCAATTAACATTAATAATGGGAACTACCTAGGTTGAAATAAATATATTTATTTCGCTTTGGGTTGAAATGAAAGTTGAGAGATAAAAGAGATGCTCTTAATAAAAGCGTCTCTAATTATTATACAGGGTTATTGGTAATTCACTGACACTGCGTAAACTGCAGGTTCTGCCCATCATCACGAACACGTTAGTGAATAATTAAATTACCGATCTCCCACTCCTATTTAAATCCACATCATCATCATTGGCTTAGTTTACATCGAGGCAAGATGATTTAAGTAGCATTAGCCTGGCTGGGAGACAGCCAAACACACACACACCCACTGATAATTCAAGGCAGAGCCGTTTAAAGGTTTAGTTTCGAAGAAAACCCCTGTAATGAACGATTTTTGAATGGAGGGGGTACATGCTAATATCACTTGTATTCCTTTCCACCCATTTTAAGAATTGAGACCTGGAGTCTTCACGGATGTGTTCATGAACAGAAGTGTGTTAACATAGTGTCAGTGAATTAACAATAACCCTGTATATACGGTCCCACGGCTAAATTCGATTTCTTTAATAAATTAGTTTTCATGTAACAAATAAAACACGATCTAAATTGTATTAAAATTTATTTAGTGTGACTCCTCACGTCTTAGCAAATAAACTAGCAATTAATGTTAAAAGCAATTAAACCATTTGGTTAAAAGAATACATTATTTCTTCCTTGGCGCCGATTATGACAATAGAACTCACACATGCCATGCTTAGCCTTTTAATCTGGCAATGGTGTCAATTCAGGTTTTGCCAAAAAACTAAACTAATTTGACAGCAATAAAAATGACGCTATCATATAATTCGATCGAAAGGGACAACACCATTTTTAGTCCTGACGATTTAGTTTAATTTAATTTTGGCGATATCTGAATTGACACCAATGCAACATTTTCATTGAAGGAAGAGCCAGATCAGAGATATTTGTGATGTTTTAAACTAAAAGAATCTTCTGTTTCCTTAGAAATTAATGACATTTAATATAAAATCAAGTTGTAAACTAACCCATAGCATGTGTCTCACAATTTTGATCTTAAGAATATAAAACTAAATGCGATTTCTTTAAACTGAGCGGTACAAACTTCCTATAGCGATGCATTGTAAATATAATACTCTTTTAACTAATATTACCGAAAGGCAGCTGTGGTATAAAGTTTGTGGTTGAGGAAACTAGCGATCTGAATTATCTGCCTAACTAACACACCAGCTCGCCACTAACTACTGTTTAAGCTTAACAGGTTTAATCAGTGGGTTGCGGGCTTTGCAGCACATATACGGCACCTCAATTACACATAATGTAATCTCAGTAGTGATTATATAGACTTGGCTGTAATACGCGTATAAGACTTCTGAAAATTTTTTGAATTTCAAAGCAAAACGAGACGTTTTACAAAAATACTTCGAACAGGATATATTTTATGGATTCGTATTTCCCACAGACCAAGACAATTTGACATCCTTCCGTATAAAGTTATAACTAGTGATCGTAAACGCATGAGACATATGAGAACCACACAAGCGAGCCATGCCATGATATTCTAATAATACATGGATTGACCAACACCTACCAAACTGCCATAAAAAATTAATTCATGGAAACAATCACTTGAAATAACAATATAATTTCGTTCCAAACAACCTTATCCCTTGGGTCTTGCAAGAATCGATATCAACAGGTTTCTTACTACGGGTGGTGAGCGTATCGTCGGTGATAGTTTTGCCGCAGCTGCCGCGTTTGTTGAATTTCAAAGCAAAACGAGACGTTTTACAAAAAAACTTCGAACAGAATATGTTTTATGGATTCTTATTTCCCACAGACCAAAAAAATTTGACATACTTCCGTATAAAGTTATGACTAGTGATCGTAAACGCATGAGACACATGAGAACCCACACTAGCGAGCCATGCCATGATTATTCTAATAATACACGGATTGACCAACACCTACCAAACTGCCATAAAAAATTTATTCATGGAAACAATCACTTGAAATAACAATATAATTTCGTTCAAAATAACTTAATCCGTTGGGTCTTGCCAGAATCGATATCAACAGCTTTATTACTACGGGCGAGCGTATCGTCGGTGATAGTTTGCTGCAGCTGCCGCGTGGAGGTAATATCTTAAAGTGCGCGCAAGACAACTCTATGCTCAACAGATGACGTCCAGTAAGTTAAGTACGTTATCTGGCGCGAAATTCTAGTAAAAAGTTAAGATGGTCTAGCCTATTACTAGCCAGTCTATGCATCACTACCAAGCGAAGTATCTAATCAAAATCCCCCGCGTTGCAAGCATCCTGATAGCTTCGCCCTCCCTTCTGTTCGGGATCCAGTTTGATCATATCATCGATACGTAGGATGGTGATGGCGGCTTCGGTAGCGAACTTCAGAGACTTGATCTTGGAGACTGCGGGTTCTAGGACGCCGGCGGCCAGGTTGTCGCGGAGCACGCCTTCTACTAGATCTAGACCGACCCATTTGAGATTCGCGTGCTCGACCTGGGAAGAAATATTAGTATAGTTAGTTGACATGAATAATTAATAATAATAAAAATAATAAAATAATGCTGGACAACAATTTGTATTGAGTTGGCCGCAGCTAACTCGAGTTCTAGATGTAACGTATGGTGTAGTATTGGTTCTCAAAGCACCGAGCCTAGTGAGTGGTCAGAATTACTAAAGGAAGATCGAAAATTCCTAATAGTTCAGGGAAACAAAGTTTTAGACTTAACTAAAAGGTAAATAGGTAGGTACTAGGTAGTAACATTGTTTTTAAGTGGTATAATATGCCAGGTTGGTTAGGTTTTTTTATCCAGGGTGTACTAGTAGTAAATAACTACTAACACTACCAATTTTTTTAATTATCATGTTCTTTCCTACCTTAGTCTGTGAAGAGTTGTGGTAGGCTCTCAGCTTGGCCACAAGGTCGGTGGCGTCGCGCGCCGCGTTCACGGCGAGAGTCTTCGGGATCACCAGCAGGGACTGCGCGAACGCTGCGATGGCTAGCTGCTCGCGGGAACTCTGACGAAGAGAAGGTAGAGGTGAGGAAGATCCAGGATGGAGTAAAAAACTATAGCTTTGTAAAATCTTGATTGAACCTTGATAAAAATAAACATGAGGGGGAGGGAAGAAGACTAGAAATGGTAGTAATAGGTAATAATATGCGGTTTTTTTTATTTCCTGTCACACTAGGAAAGGCGTTTCTTAGGTACACATTCCATTATGACATCGATGGTTTCCGATGGCCTCCCATAGGTTCACAAGACGCACCCTGAAACCGTCTGTATCAAAAGAAATCCATTTGACATTTTGGGATACCTTTTCAACTAGTGTCATTTTGGCGCTCGGACAGGAAGCATGCCTCGTAAAATTGCAAATATTACACATGCACGAAAAAAGAACGGGATTTCCTATTTTCAGTAAAGTTTTAATACATGTTTTACCATTTTATTGTGCTTAGTCCTATCCTCAAGAAATCAGCGTTGAAAATTATTTTTTGGTTTGCCTATGTTACGATTTTGCCTTTGTTCTAAATTCATGAATAGGAGAGATTTTTATATTTATTTTGTTTGTTCTTGCGTTTAGTTTTTTCATTATAAAAAGACTAGTATGTAATTATTACTGGTTCAAACATTTATAAGATAATAGCGATAATAAGTTTTTTATTTTGATAATTCATACGTATATCAAAATATGTGTACGCGAAAGGAGGGGGGGGGGGGGGAACCAGTTCTGGGGCTACACTAACAACCTTACCTTACTATTTGTTGTCCGAAATATAAGATTAAAAAAAATATATATATTATTTAGAAGGAACCGAATGAATTTAAATATGATAAGAACTAGCTGGTAATGGCATGATTTTCAGATTGTTCCTATAAAAAAAACAGCGGTTATTTTCAGCTATCAGAAATAAAATAAATTCGACTCCACTTGTCGCTTCTTCTTTTATTCGTGGCTCTGCATCATGGTTTGACACAATTCTGCCACTTTTCGTATGCATAAAACTTGTCAGGCTCTGTGAATACCGTCAAAACTAGTCGTAGAAAATATCCATTGTCATTTTTGTAAGGTTCTAGGTATCTACGAAGGAGGCCGCGGAATACCTGATCGAAGCATGCAGCAGATGAACAATGAACATCATCAGTACAACAACAGATGTTACAATTTGGTCATGAGACTTTCTTCATTTAGAAGCTGTGCTCCGGACCCATTCCATCCCACAAATTTGTTGTTGGATGGAATGGGTCCGGAGCGCAGCTTATGCGGATTATAAACCAGAAAGTTTTGTAAAGCCTTTGTTTACAAATGTATCAACGCTTATAAAACCGAATATAGGTACTCTGTATCGCCACACTGTATGTAGGTACTCGTTACCAGTAACAAGTGTAAGCTTACCAAAAAAATAGTATTAGAGTTGGAAAGAATTTTGTTATTAGATTGTAAAATATTTGATATAAGTGTGCAAGACTCTATCTGTCATTGACGTTGTAAAAAAGATATGTTGATTTGGATAAATTGTTAGTTGTAAAAGGAATATACCTAGCCCATGTTAAAACGATGCCCTGTTTTATTTCAGTAACACAGTTGAACTTGTACTAGCTTTCACAAGGTACTAGCAAAAGCTGTATACAGCACTCACCAGCGTGGTAGCAAAGTTCTCGAGATAGATAGAGAGTGCAGCCTCCACAGCGCCGCCGCCGGGCGTCAGACGACCGGACTCCAGGACGCGTCGCACGGCGCATAGTGCGTCGTGTGCTGACCGTTCCATCTCATCGCAGTAGGCGTCTGTGGGACCGCGGAGGATAATGGACGCAGCGGTGCGGGCTACGGGGCTGGAGGGAAATTATAGCAATATTACAAATCAATCACAGACATTGAAAGGTATAGGTATAAGTCGTGTACGTAAAGAATACGATTGAAGATGACAGCTGGAATGTTGTGCTGCTTAGCATATAATAATTATGATCAAATTCATATATTCTTTTTTATCGTTGTATTTTCTTGTGAACCAATAAATTTATCTTATCTTATTTATCTTATCTTAATTCCACTCAAGTCTCACATCTTCAATCCCTTTCTATAGGTAAATGATTCATACCAATTTGGTTGCAGACTTGCAGTCTTAAATTTACTGTAGGTAGAGCTAGCGAGAGATTTAAAAAGTATGAAAATAATATAAATTTATTATGAAGAATAATAACAAGAACCGAAATAAATAAATAGTAATGAAGATCCTTGTATTTTTACGCAGCTACACTTAGCAAAATGACTTGTAGACCAAATCTAACCCTATACATATTTCTGATTCACTTACCCCTTGATCAGAATAAGCTGGTCGTCGCAGATCTGTTCTTGTACAACCTCGGCGGCCTCACCGATCATGCTGGCCTCAAACACTTCCTCACCTGGAAACGGAAACACCTCTTATGTATAGGTTTTTATTTTATTAAGGCGAAGTTGGATCGGTTTTGCGAGACAAGGACGAGCGAACGTCGCGCGGGGAAGGCTAGTCCGCGCGCAATTTCACTGGTAGTTATTTATAAATTTCAACACAAATTGTTCCATAAATATGCATGAAAGGGGACTCAAATTTCGTACGTCGAATTGGCTTGAAATTTTATTTATGTCTCGGTCATTCTTTTACATTGATTGGTAGATAGACATTTCCACGTACGCACTTAGGTAATTTTCACACAAGCTCTAATTACATTACTTCGCAGCCATATGAAAACAGCCAGTATTATGAAATTTTGTTGTGAAAATTGAAATAAGTTATGATTCCGTCTTACCTTCCATATTAGTCAACGACGTAAGGAAAGTAGCACCGGTAGCCTTAGCGATTCTTTTGAGATCGTTCTTCTTGCACCGCCTGACTCCCATAGCGTTGTTCTCCACGAAGTACTTGAGACAGAGGTCGTCTATGCCTCCGCTGCAGAGGATGACGTTGACTCCGGTAGCGAAGATCTTCTGCAGACGTTCCTTGGTGATGTCTAGCTCACGGCTGCGGATGGCTTCTAGCTTGTCTGGGTCGTTGACGAGGACCTGGGTGGGTTTAGGCGTTTTATCAGCGAAAGCTTTGAGCTAGAGGTAGCTAAAATCTAGCCTAATGGGTCGTCCATTAAAGCCTCCACACACAGAAACCGTGGCCGGGCCCGAGGCGAAAGTGTGCGGGTTGTAATGCGTGGATTTATATGAGAGACTACACACACGCCGCTCGGTGGTATATGTGTAGTCTCTCATATAAATTCACGGCTTTTAAGCACGTGAGGCTCGGGGGGGAGGGAGGTTCGGAAAAAATCACAAAACTACCTTGTGATATTTCGTAATTTCTTCCGAACCCCCGGGTGGCGTTGTGAAAGATCACGTGTATTTATTTTTTCGTCGTTGCGTGATTAGTGTGATTACTAAACATAACATTTTTTTATCATTATACTTTCCTGTATTTAGATTAGAAACCCGTGATTTTGGGTGGGGAGGGGGGTATTCTAAAACCATACCACGTATCACCAGGGGGGATAGGGCAAAAAAAAAAGACAATTTTACAAGTCAGCATTGCCATACAGCGGGGCAATGCAGACAGCGTCTTGGGGACGCTTCCAACTGGTATTGATATGCATCAGTTGAGCTACCTGTAGATTGTTTGCAACAGTCTGCAGTTAGCTCAATTGTTTCAATTGTAAATACTAGTTCCAATTTATTTATATTATTTGATTGTAATTTCTTGTGAATAAAGTTTATTTTATAAGTTACCTGAACTCCCATCTTCATCTTAGTCTTTTGCAGAGAGAAGTCGAGACATGCGATCTTGGCGTTCAGTATCTTCTTGGGCATAGCCTGGGACGCCACCGTGCAGTTCAACGCGTACCCCTTGATGAGTGTGCTTTCTCGCGCGCTGCGACCGTGCGCTTTCAGGATGTTTACAGCCTACGAAAACATAATAGTATTTTATCTAGCTTCTGTTCGCAACGAAAAAAGAAAAGTATTTTATCAAGCTTCTGTTCGCAGCTTCGTTCGCATTTTTCCCGGGTAATAAGTAGCCGCTATTTTTTAAAGTAAACTAACCTCAACAGCCTGTGTTGGTCCACTGCTGGACGGAGGCCTCCCCCTGATAAGAGCCTTGTTGGCTTTTATCCCATGGGGGTAATGCCTATATACGCTGGGCATGCGGATTGGGGATTGCATTTCGGTGCTATAATTGTTCTGCAAGGGGCGCTTGCCCGCCCTATTGGATATCCCTTAGTCTCCTCTTACGACACCGCGGGAAGAGTTGGGGTGGTGCAAATTCTAAGCCGGCACGACACAGTGAAGTATAAGTATATTTATTGCAATTACATATATTATTTACATTATTTTTGACGACCTCCGTGGCGCACTGGCGCGCTGGGCCACTGAGGTCGTCGAATTATCTATGCAAAATGTCAGCCCCAATAATTCCTTAACATCTATGCACACTTTCGTATTAAGGAAAGTGATAGTGATATCTTATGTTAAAGTTTACCTTGATGGGGTAAGCAACATTTCCTCTTGTGTCAGTAATCTTGATAGCTTGGACGGCATCCACGATTATTTCAGAGAAGAAGTCAGAATCACTGGAGTTGTAGTTCAGAAAAGTATAATAATAATAATGCTGGACAATTCACACAACAGCATCATCTAGCCCCAAAGTAAGTAGAGCTGAAGCCCTTTCCGTGGCACCCTGTATAATAATACTAACGTGTAGAATGGACATTCCTCTGAGCTGCCTTACCCGCCGGCCCCTTGTCAAATTCGGCTTGCGTTCTTAATCCTTCGTTCGTTTAATCCTTGAAAGCCGGCACACACCTAAACCGTGGCCGGGCCGGAGGCGAAGGCGTGCGAGTTGTATCATATAAATTCACCCATTGCCTTCGCCTCCGGCCCGGTGTCTGTGTGTGGAGGCTTTGAGTGAGAGGAAAATAATTTTAAGTTATTTTGCAACTGTCTCACTTGCATAAAATATTTATGAAATGACCCTAGACGTCACACACACGGCACATGTAGCGCAACACATACCTACAGCTTTACTACACAAAAGTTAGACATCTGTTGAGAACGTGTTTAAAAAAAGCGTTACCACAAAACTGCGTTTTACGACAGTTTACAGTTAGACACGGCTTAGACATAGTTTAAACGAGAGTTAAACTCTTGTTAAACCCATGTCTTACTGTTTAGCTAAACGTTTGTGCAGTGTTTACAGTTGTTTTTGGTTTTTGTAGTACCGCAATGTTACCGCTGTTTAATGTTTTGAGACGCGAGTTTTGTAAAAGTGAAATGGAAGAGTGTGCGGTGTGGGCTGAAGTTAATAGTTTGAAAATTCGGTTAAAATGTCTGTAAAACCAACGATACTAGCCAATACCAATTTTCAGCCTGTCAGTATTTTTATTAATAATAATTGCTCTTTTTAGTTTTATAAGCATTTCAGTGAGAGTGAGAAGCAAATACGTGCTTTATTTATTTAATACTTTGGAAACAGCAGGTTTTATGTTCGGCTGTTTGTAGGTAATTTAAGTAGCAGAGAATAGAAATATAATTCTTGGCTTAATTTGTTTAGCTTTTGTTAATGTCTTGTCTGTAACTTTAATTTCATTCATTAATTTATATTTACTTATTTAAATCTAATTTAAGCATTTTTAACTACTTATTATGTGACATTTGTGAACCAGAAATTGCACACCAAGCTGGTAGAAATACATTGGTTCTTGAGACAACATAATTATAACAACTGTGTACTATATTTACATGTATTTCAAGCAATAAATGATTACTTTGTATGTCTCTTTTATGTTTGTCATTTTCTCTGTCATTTAAGGACTGAATTGGATGATTTTTTTGCAGTTCAGTGTATCAGTGCCTTATAATTTTTGATTTCTTAAAATAACTGTTTAAAACTAAGGGATTCGAAGTTGGTTTTAGTTTTTTCAAAACAGTCAGATTATTACTACATTGCCCCCAGCGGAACTTAAATAACGAGGGTTTAGCCAGTATTTCTCAAATAGTTTTCAAAAAGGATACGCTCCTATAAGCTTGGAAGACATGGTTGTCTTGGCAGCGTTGATGATTGACGGCCGTCCAAGTGACTCGACGGTGACTGTGAGGTTGTCCTGAATGTATTTGACAGCTTCCTTGCAAGCCAGGCGGTAACCAGAGATAATGCTGGTTGGGTGGATCTTGTTCTTCACTAAATCATCAGCGTTCTGGAAATTTATGGGATGGTTAGCTGGTTTTGTGGATAACAATGCAAACTAAGTTTATTTTATTACGCACAGAATGAGATATTTTTCATTTTTCATTCATCTCATCTGTTATTAACATCATCTCAGTTAAGGCATTTACTGCCCAACCTCTGCAGTGCAAACCGAAGGTGCGCTGCTGCATGAAAGGTGTCCATTGGATGGACTAAGGCATTTTTTGAAGATCACAGCTACAATGCATATCTAAGGTTTAGTGGCATTATGCATTCACCAAATTTTTTATATACCTGTGCCGGGCTATGATGCACACCTTGACAACATTTCATTAATTTATAATAAGATGAAACATTTTGTGCATTTGTTTCATATTCGAAAAGTAAAATACCAAGACAAGTCATGGCATGCATTAAATGCTTGCAGGGCCACATATCAAGCTATCTTTGTTGTCATAGTTACCTTCAGTAGTTCAGCAGCGATAATGACAACAGATGTGGTACCATCACCAACCTCCTCATCTTGTAGTTTAGCCAGCTCTACGAGGACTTTGGCAGCTGGATGCTCAACATCCAACAATCTGTTGGAAAAACATTTATTACTGAAAATGGTCATGTATACAAATAATAGTCAATCCAAGCTAAGCTTGTGTTATGGGTACTAGATAACTGATATAAATACAATACACTACATAAATAGTACTAGTATAATTTTTTTAGTCTATTGAAAAAATAAAATAAGTATATGTATTTACACTTCCTTTTGTAATAATGTGTACAATGGGATAAACTATCCCAATAAAGCTTCCGAGCATTTGGATTACTTGATAAGTTGTTTACTACAAGGTAAGGTAGAAAGAACACTTACTTGAGAATAGTAGCACCATCGTTAGTGACTGTGACATCTCCGATATCATCAACCAACATTTTGTCAAGACCAACCGGGCCGAGAGAGCTTTTTACAATGTTAGCAATAGCTGCTGCAGCCATTACTGAAATAATAATAATTTGAATTAATAATAATAACATTGCATTTCTAAAAAAAATCTTTCAAACAATGGTTCTGCCTAAAATGGTCAATGACTAACAAAGCATAGGTTATTTTGTATAAATTTAGGGACTTTGGCCAATGGTTTCAGTACGTTTTACAATATTTTTCCGGTAAGGAAGCAGATAAAAATAGTTTTGTAGCTGTTTGCAGGGCATTGAGAGAATTATTTACGAAAATATAACCATCAGTCGCGGTGCATGTGATCTGCCGGGGTGAAATCACCTCATGTGTTTTCTCACTAAAACTTACCATTTTGAGTTCTGACGGGCTGTCCTGAGGACCTGGTCCCTGCGACGGATAACGCTGTGGCTAAAGTAGACATATTTTTCTATAAATTCTCAAGAAAACTCATAAAATAAACCACCCGTCACACTTTTTGATTCTGGAAGAAGTTGAAAATGTTGCCACTGTACATTTTTTCGAGTTGACAGCTGTAGCAGTTATTGCCACACTTAAATTATTAGAAACTTCCAAATCGTACCAAATAGAGACAATTCTACCCGTAGGTATTCTACCAAAGATTTTAGAATTTTTACATTTTGGTGTTTTCTGGAGGCAAACTTAATTTATTTGCGGACTACTACCTACATTGGGAAACTAAAATGAAATTTTATTATTATCAAATAATCGTAGTTTCTTGAATCGCAAAGTATCTATTTGGTAAAATGCGCGCAGTACATTGGTACTGCTTCAGATGAAATTTTATTGTTGAGTCGCAAAGTATTTATTTGGTAGAATGGGCGCACCATCCTACGCTAATTGAATAAAGTGCAAACCTAGAGCAAACAATCTTGATCCTTGACTTCCCTTCCCTCTTGAATTGATGATTACGACCTTGTTGGCCTCAGTTGTGAACGTGCAATATTTAGGATAAAGGTGGTGCAGGATCTGGTGCAACTGCAAAAAATTCACGGGTTAGTTCAAAAACATATCTATTAGCCATATTCTTAATTATATTTTCTTGGGCTTTGCTTACTACACAACATTGTCAATTAAATGTAAACCCACGGTAGGTACTTATTTGGGTATTTTCTAGTCTTATAGGCTGTTATCAATGGTGAGGTGAGAAGAAAGAAGTAGCATGGCATGGAGTGCTTAGGTAGGTAGGTACCTAGGTACTACGTTCAATGGTAAAGTTTCGTGTCGGAGATCGTCGGTATTAAATTACGTGCGATGCGAGCAGGTAGTACTACCTCAGCAAACGACATTTTAAAAATGTTCTGCCAAAGTGCCAAACTAGTTTCATGCTTTTCCTGCCTACTTACTTTTAGGATTATAAAACCTTACCTACCTATACCTACTACCTACCACCTCAGTAGGTAGGTGGCTCCACGACGACGACGGTGTAGACTAGGTAGGTACCTACTTTCTACCTACTTATAGCAAATTAGCAAGGTGTAGGTAGGTAGAGATAAACCATTCTAAAAATTAACCCTATTGTATGACGTTTAGTTCTGGGCGTGCATTTTTAGAATGGTTTATATCTACCATACCTAGGTCCCATCGGAATAAGAGAGTGAGGGAATAAAAACTAGAAGAGAGTGCACCCGTGTGTGCGCACACACTTGTGCACCTTAATACTTATGTCAATTATAATTTTAATAATTATCATTTTTTTTGTAGCAAGTAAAATAATATAAATTCTTGCCTTATTATGAGTAATGTTAAGAATCATAAGTTTTAAAGTAGTTTATTAACAATTTAAAATCTAATTGAGAGACTTCAAAAATGGTTTTAAAACCCTATTCGATTATGAGAACTTTACATTACCTAAGTGCGCACTTGCTCTGCTAAGAGATTAACACATTCACTGCCATGTCAACTTGTACTGAACCACCCATTAAAAGCAAATTTCTTCTCTACAAGTACCTACCTAGGTACCTACTTATTAAAATATCCTGTAGAGTGCAGAACCGTCTAAGAAAACGACATTGTTCATGCGAAAAGAGATCTAAGTCATCGCTTTACAGGGATGTAAACGTAAATCCCTCGTCCATTGCGATTCATGTCAAGCCCCGCGATATCTCACATTCATTGAGATGCTCTGCAGCGTCTTCAGAGCAAGGTTCGTCCAGTCTAAAATTGCGCGCAATGTACCAATCTATGTCTAATTTTGAAACCCTACGTACAGTCCTCCTTCCTCCACCTTCACCTCACCTCAACAGCTTATATTTGCTGGACGCAGGACTCCCTCTGGTAAGCACCTTATTGGCTTTTATCCCATGTGGGGTAGTGCCCATAATCCCCACACTGGGCATGCGGTTGTAGAATTGTACTGCAGGAGGCGCTGCTACCCGCCCCCGGTGGATATCCCTTAGTCGCCTCTCTCACGACAGTCGCGCGGGAAGAATTGGGGAATTATTCCACCTTATCAGCAGACTTACAAATAAGTACAAATTTTAAATTTCCAAGGGAATCACATGCACACAAAACCTATAGAGTACCTCCCGTTGACCTAGAATTATGATAATTTGGCAAGACACAAGGTCTTACGGAACCCTTAGTGCGCGAGTCCGACTCGCACTTGACGTTTTATTTCTGATAAATTCCCTTAGTCGGCTCTTACGAAATCAACGGGAATGTTACACGTGATTTTCGTCTAAAAAACGCGATTTTAGGCTGGATGGACGATACCTACCTACCATAATACCTACCTACCTAATCTCGTTTGCTGCGGCTTCAAAGAACGATATCCAGAGAAAAACAAATGGAGAGTTGGTACTTACTTTTTGCACATGCGTCGTGAAATCGCACGCACGCGCCTCTCGGTACCGAGCCTTGTTCACTGGAAATTACAGCTGTAGAAAATAAGCCCTAATCGTCCTGTCTTTTAATTCAAAATGGCGACTCTGAACTCTACCAACAGATGCCATTTGATACTATTTCTAGTTCATATGGAACTTTTTTCAGGAAAACTTAGTTGAAATTGACTGTTGCTGAAAATTTGCCTTAATCGTGCTGTCTTTTAATTCAAAATGGCGACTCTGGACTCTACCAACAGCTGCCATTTGATACTATTTCTAGTTCATTTGGAACTTTTTTCAGGAAAACTTAGTTGAAATTGACTGATGCTGAAAATTTGCCTTAATCGTGCTGTCTTTTGATTCAAAATGGTAACTCTGGACTCTACGAACAGCTGCCATTTGATACTATTTCTAGTTCATATGGAACTTTTTTCAGGAAAACTTAGTTGAAATTGACTGCTGCTGAAAATTAGCCTTAATCGTGCTTTTTTGATTCAAAATGGTGACTCTGGACTCTACCAACAAATGCTAGGTATATGATACTATTTCTAGTTCATATGGAACGTTTTTCACGAAAACTTAGTTGAAATTGACTGGTGCAGAAAATTAGCCTTAATCGTGCTTTTTTGATTCAAAATGGTGACTCTGGACTCTACCAACATATGCATATGATACTTTTTCCAGTATATATGAAACTTTTTTCAGAAAAACTTAGTTGAAATTGAGTAGGTAAGATAGTACCTGTAACCGGTATCCTACCTTACTACGTAGGTAGGTGCAATGGCTTACTGCTACCTACGTTTGTACTGCCTTAGAAAGGATCAGATTGTTAGTCTAATTTCAACTTAATAACAATAACTCACGGCAGCGTGCCGTGAGTTATTTAGTCGACACGTGAGGTCACGCGAATGAATCTGCTACATGCGTTACCTATGCCCCCATGTACCTTGAATGCAACTTTATCCTGATTGGATTCACCTTGAAATATATTATACTCGTAGCCTATTCGAGGAAGTGTAGCATTATCCAGGCATTAAAAGATCACGAGGCAATCCCAGAGTGAATCTCCAGGCTCCAGTCAGTCGTATTCTGTGTCGGGGTTCCCGTCAGTCGCGCGCCGCCCTCTGCCGCGACCGCCCGCTGCCGTCGCTCTGCGCCCCACCACGCGACAAATAAATGGCGCCCAAACCCGTTCCTCACTCTGCCGGGTAAGTCCATTACATAATTCACCATCTTTATAAATGTAAGCCTTCGATTTTCTATGGTATACATGCACACGATGCAGTGGTGAGCGCGGAGGGCGTGGTATCGACTGGTTCGCGCTGAGGCGTGATAGCACTGATAACATTGCAGCCTCTGTCAACAAACTCATTTCAGTCAAACATTATATTTAGAGGTTCGATATTGATTTTCACTGTGAGGCTATTGTCGCAGACTCGCATCTGCGGTGAGCCGGTGAGGAATTATCTAAATCTAGGGAGTTTTATCGATTGAGCACGCGACTCTGATACGATGCCATTTTCCACGTTCACACTGGCTCTCAGACAAGTAACTGCCTAAGTACAAGTGTTCATAGAGCTTACTGTTTCTTAGCTCTACTTTCTGGGTAGTTTTCTTCTTGCTAAAGCTCCTAGGTACCTAAGATACTGCGGCTAATATCTAACCTACGTTTGTATCCTATCCTATCCTATCTATCAATGATAAAAGCACCAAATTTTATGAAAGCATGGCTTTTAAGTAGGTAAGTAAGTGCAGAAAGTTTTCGTGTATGCCCACTATGGTTTTTCATTCAGAAAATTGGTATTCATTCATCGGTACATAGTTACTTCTCAATAACGTGTCTAGCGAATATAACCTCTGCGAATGATCGTTTCCCACTTGAGTTCATGAACGCCAATTATTTAATAAAACTCCCAGTGCCTGTCTGACCAACAGAGACATAGGTACTTAGTTACATAAATCGTGAATTTTGTCTGATGTTTTTATGGCATATCGGTTTTGTCGTTAAAACCTTAAAAATTTAGACAGTCTCTTACTCTTAAATCTATCTTATCTGCTAAGAGTCGTTTGTTTTCTTCTGTTAACATAATCAAGAGTGAGAAAATATTGATAAGCAACTATTTAAAGTTGACATAATGTGTAAAGTACCTAATGGGCAAATCTTTCAGGTACCTACTTAATTTTGGTTTTACCTGTTTTGGTAAACGTTAACACAAGAAAAAGTTGAGTCAACATGAATTTGGTGTCCCAACATAAAATTAACACTAAAAGATTCAGCTTTCTAAAATAAGCTACCTACGGTATCTACGACGTAGAACTTGCTACGAATTTTAATGCGGCTTATTACATTTTCTTTCTCTCGCTCTCTCTCTCTCTCTCTTCTCATAGTTTTTTTTTATATAATTTCGAACAATATCGAGTCTCAGCTGGTTTTTTACGTTGTAAATTAAACTTACAACATTCATAATTTCACACGGCTACGGCGTAGAGGTAGAGCCCCTACGAAACCAGCTCAGCATCATTTTCGCTGTTGATGTGAGTAAATATTCAGGAATTACTTTACGAAAATCTTTTGCATAATATTATGATGAAAAAATATTTAATTGCTTAGTAAATAATTTTATCCTAATATTGTGAGTTACTTATTCGTTTGTTTATTTAGTACCTCAAAAGGAAAAAGGAACCCTTATGGAATCACTTTGTTGTCCGTCTGTCTGTCTGTCTGTCCTTCTGTCAACCCTCTTTTCTCAGAATCGGTATCGAGTTGAATATAACAATAAATACTCAAGTACGTAAGGTCTTGAAGCCTCAATATAAATAAAACTTCTAAGTCACCGCCTTAAAAAGTTACAGCTGTTTATGTCCTAATATTATGAAATTTCCAAGGGAATTACATGCACACAAAACTTATAGGGTACCTCTCGTAAACCTAGAATCATGAAATGTGTAAGAAGCAAGGCGCTGTGCTATTAAGCACAAGTAAAGCGAAATGTCCGAAAACCGTGAATTTGTAGTTTATTCACCAGAAAAATTACTTTAGATTCTCGCCATGAACCAAAACCTATACTTCCCGTAGACCTAAAATCATGAAATTTGGCAAAAAACAAGGTCTTATAGCACAAATTAAAGGAAAAAAAATCCGAAAACCGTAAATTCGTGGTCAATTCACAAAAATAATATTTTTTTGTTCTTGCTATGGACGAAAACCTATAGAGCACTTCCCGTTTACCTAGAATAATAAAATTTGGCAAAAAACGTTACAATTATACGGAACCCTTAGTGCGCGATTCTGATTCGCACTTAACGTTTTATTTAATAAATATCCTTTGTTGACAAAGAAAATTACAATCAAATAATATAAACCAATTAGAACTAGTATTTATGATTGAAACAATTGAGCTAACTACAGACGGTTGCAAACAAAAATTGTCTTATTTTATTGTTTGCTTGATCATATTAAACTTAATTACATAATTACAAATACTTGAATGTGTTATTTGCACACTGGTTTATCTTAAACTATTTCGCTGTACTTAGTCTGTAGCTATGTTCTACTTGAAGCTAGGGTCTATAGCAATACACAACTTTCTCTCGTCGGAATTCAAGTCACGCTGAGTTGACTCAAGTTTCTTTAACAGGGTTTAGCTACCTAGACAATACTTTACGTTGTTAGATGTAATAAGCGAAGGAAGTAAAGGTAGTATTTTAGTAACAAATATACCGACCTACGCAAGGAACACAACTTTTACCAAATAAATCAACAGGAGCGAACTATTACAAGTTCCAAGCCACTAAACTCTGTTTTTCGCATCTTTGACCAAAACTCAACCTCAACCTCAACAGCCGGTGTTGGTCCACTGCTGGACGCAGGCCTCCCCCTGATAAGCGCCTTGTTGGCTTTTATCTCATGGGGGTAATGACCATAATCCCCACGCTGGGTATGCGGGTTGGGGATCGCAGTTCGGTGGTAGAATTTTTCTGCAGGGGACGCTGCTGCCCGCCCCCGGTGGATATCTCTTACTCGCCTCTTACGACACCCCCGGGAAGAGTTAGGGTAGTGCAAATTTTAAGCCGGCACCACACAGCTGTCTGACCAAAACTAAATACCACTACACTACACTCAGTCGCCCCGTGACCACGATCGCTGTAACGCGGTAGAAACGTAGGGGATATAAAAACAAAAGGTACGCGATAAATACCCGATTAAACCATTAACTATAAATACCACTAAATAATAGAAATAAATTAAAATAACAGTAGTCTTCAGTAGTTTTGGAGATCTTAGGTAACTAACATTATCACTCACAAACTTTTAACAAAACAAACATGACAACAAATCTAACTACCATCTACTACTGCTACTCACATCCGTGAGGGCGGGTGCGGCGGCAGATTTGGCCGAAGATCTCAAGAGGCACAAATATCCTGCATATTTGTGCCTCTTGAGATCTTCTCGACAGAGCCTACACATTTGCTACCCTTGGAGTCGAGACCCTAGATCCGTGGGCTCGACTCTACGGGCAATGTATACGCTTCTACAACAAAACTCCTAGTGAGTTGGAAAAATTATCAGTAAATAAATTCAAACAAATTGTCAAAACCTTGCTGTGCAAAAAGGCTTACTATAAAATATAAGATTATCTAGAAGATAAAAAAACTTGGGACGGGTTTTGCTCCAGCTCAAAAATTAACAACCAACAGGCTAAAGGTTTCTTCGTCGCTTCTTTACTTAAGTCTACATACCGAAACGACACAAATAAAAAATATGACTTTATTTCCGTGACAGTGTTTAGTTTTATGATTTGACCTTTTCTAAGTGTACCTATACATATTTATTGTATTTATGTAAATAAAAAGTTTTTGATTTGATTTGAATGATCCTCAGGTGCTCCCATGATAATTGTATTCCCGAGAGATTAGTAGGTATAGGTCCCTTCAAGAACCGACAACCGCTGGTGTAAACGTGTTCTTTAGTGGAGATCACTACTCGGCAAACGTAGTGTAGGACGCCCTCCGGCCACGTGGGATGACGATCTGCGAAAGACTGCAGGCAGATGCTGGATGCGGCAAGCTGAAGACAGGCTGCTATGGCGCTCATTAGGGGAGGCCTATGTCCAGCAGTGGACTAATATAGATAGACTGATGATGATGATGATGATGGTCCCTTCATTACTAAAAAAACTTATCTCGAAGAACCAGATAAATGAGGCATTGATTATGCAATTTTGTTTCGATAAGATGTCTACGCCACGGCCCATCTGGCCATCTTTCACAATGAAGTAGGTATTATTGATCTTTCATCTCTGATTTGATTATTTCTGATTGATGACTGTTTCATATTTTTTGTTTGATTTATGGAAGAGCGATTCTTTGTTCGATTTACTTATATGCTTTTATGTTAAGTTTTTACAGAAGCACATGGGAACTGTGTAACCAAACTAAGTTAACAAATATCTATGCACATCTACCCAAGCTTAAGACTTAGATTTGAAGTTTTTGGAGTTTAAGATACCCAAAAAGTCTCCCTACCCTATATTATCTACCTACCCACTTAAAATTGAGTGCGTAATATTTTTAGGTTCAGGTATTTTTTTTTACCTTATTTTTAGTTTATTTCTAGGTTTTCAAGTGAGACATTATTTTTTTTACGCTTACGGGGTGTTCTCTGAAAGAGATCTGACAATCAGCAGTCTTCTTCGTCGGTTACCTGACTTTGACGTATGCTTCTGTGCGAAAACACCTGTTCAAACCTCAATTAAAATGTAAAAGTACGATTATCATTTTTATGATTATTACCCTAATAACTTTACTAAGTTCCCCCTTGTGTCTATAGTACCAACGATTTGTACCATCAATGGTACAAGTGATACTATTATGTGTCCTTAGTACCGTTGAAAAAGATACTTGTTTATACCGTGTATTTACTTGTGAAAACAAAACAGATCAGAAATAATAATTTCGTCTTAATCAAGATACTACGTTATTTTCACAAGTTCCTACCTACCTAAATACATAATTATAGTTTATAATGGTGTATTTACTTCATTCACAAAAAATAATCAAATCAAAAGAATAAACCAATAAAATAAAATGTAATTTATTTCGGTAACAGTTTTACATTATTTGTTTCCGTAGAGTAGACCTTCATTTAAGAATAAACACTTGTGTTATAAGTTCTCGCTCTTCTGTAACAGACATTACAGATAAAAAATTTGAACTATTGAATAAACTGAAACATAAAAAGGAAGAATATAAATAAAGTTAAAAGCATTTTAACGATGACACAGAGAAATTGCGATAATAATAAAATCACACACTTTCTGCGTTCACCCTCCACGATTCAACTCCTTTGGCCAAGTAGGTAGGTGTACCGACTCATAGTACCTACCTTCTTAAAAGTCTCCAAGCGAATTCAGTAAGTAAACGAAGAGAGTCACGGTTCGTTGGGTGACCCAGTTCGAGTCGAGAAGTTCAGAATTCCCTTATTTTATCGAATACTGGCAGTATTCGATTATCGCGCCAATCTTGAGTTTTTGTCTGCCATGCTTGGTCATCCTGAACCGCGGTGAGTCGGTAAAACTTTTCCTTTTGTGGAACTTGTGCTTGGTGAACGATAGGTACCCATATAGAAAAAAACAGTGGAAGAAAACAAAGGAAAATTAGTCTTGATTTCTTTTGTTTCGGTTAAAGTTAAATGACAGCATCAATAATTTGAAAGGTTTAAAAACAAAATAATTATTGTAATGCAGCCAGCTTCTTGGATCGCTACCGACTGTTATTGATATGGATCAGTTGAGCTACCTCTAGATTGTTTGCAACGGTGTGAAGTTGGCTAAACTGCATCAATTGTAAATACTCTAATTTGTTTCAATTACATAATTATTTATTCATTTCATCTTATATTCTGAATGGGTTTTCGCCAAAAAAAGACTACGTCAGGTCACACAGCAAACAGGAAAACGGTATGGAGAAATGATGAAAATCAAGACTTAGAGCTTTTCAGGTCTTACGAGCTCCTTTATAATGGCAGACCTAGTATGGATACATTTTTTAAAGCTAAGCGCGATTCTCTTATGTTTTTTCATAAAATTATTTACGCTGACGTCACAAATCAGGACTCCAGAATACGAAAAACAAATGAAAATCGCGCCAGTTCTTAAAAATTTACTTTTTTTACTTATTATACAAGAGCGGGTACTTTGAGAAGCCCTAATCTTTCCTTTAAAAATAGAACAAATAAAAACAAATTGGTTGTAACTCTACCTTGGTAGATAAACTAAGTTGAAACTAATTCAGAATCCTATCGTTCCAATAAATCCACCGTCGGCCAGCTAATAAAAGCGAGACCGTTCTAAATGAATTCCTGAAACGCCAACGTTGCGATTCTGTCCACTTAAGGGCAGAGAATTCGGTAAAAGTGTCTATACTATGTGAACCCTTTTAAACGCGCTATTCGAGAATACAAGATTTGTCTTTATCATATATAAAGGTTACTAAAAGGTTAATACAGTTAAGAAAGGTTCATAACTTGAACCGTTGTTATGTTTTTAGGTGTCTGGTAAATTTTGTAAACTGTTCTGAGCTGCACAGAACTAGATGTCGCTGCTAATTTTGACCGAGCTAACGCTGATTTTGACTGCTAACGAAGCGTTTCGGATTCTGATGGGGGTAAAATTTTTGGTTATCAAATAAATTGGTTTTTAACATTTACTATTCACGGTGTATTTGAACCTCCTACCTGTACCGAGTAATTTAGTACATTAGGTCGCATTTGAACTTAATAATCAACAACCCTAGTTTAAAGAAACCATCCAGGTACAATGAAGAATATAACTAGCGACCCGCCCCGGCTTCGCACGGGTGCAATGCCGATACTAAAAATACTACAGAATCGGCCCACCGCTGCACCGGCCGGTACCGCCGCGCGTCGGCGCCCGCAACCGCTATGGCCCTGCATTTTAAATCTGTAATATCTTCGAAAATAATTATTTAAAAAACATACTGTAAAGCGCCATATTAATCTATATTAAATGTATTTAAGGTACTTAATTGGATAAGGATTAATGCTGTATTGCTTAAAATCGCTTCGTAAAACAGCTTTTTACGTATAAAGTATTGGATAAAAAATGGTTATTGTGGGTTATCGCTAAGAGATAGACATATACCATCGATTTTTTTTGTAGACCTTTTTAAAGTGTACATACCGTAATATATTGCATATCGTGCAGCCAGCGTTTGCAATGTAAGCGCAAAAAATGTGTTCATTAACGACATCACAATAGACCTCTAAAATTATCAGTGTTTCTCTACTATATTATGCATGTATATAAACCTTCCTCTTGAAACACTCTACCTATTAAAAAAACCGCATCAAAATCCGTTGCGTAGTTTTAAAGATCTAAGCATACATAGGGACAGACAGACAGACAGACAGCGGGAGCGGCTTTGTTTTATACTTTGTAAAGAAGTACTTATGTGCTTTATTTTCTTTAGATTTTAGACCTCACAGGACTATTGGTTACGTCAAAAATTTCATATAACATGAACAAGATTTCTAGAGCTAGATGCCAATGATACCATTTTAGATTTTTAAGTAGATTCAGTTGAGCTACCTGTAGATTGTTTGCAACGGTCTGCAGTTAGCTCAATTGTTTCAATTGTAAATACCAATTATATTATAATTTTCTTTGTGAATAAAGGCTTCTGCCCTATTAAAAAAAAGTAGATTCACAGATTGGTTAAAATCTTGGCGCGACCTTCCGGCCCTTAACATACTAGCTCGTTCCGTGGCTCCGCCTGCAGTGATTATCATATAAATAAGATCAGCCTCTCCCGGGACAACCCGAGAAGATTATCAAGCTTGCTTAAAAAGTGGATAACGGCCCGGAGACAAACCTTTTGTGAATTTTATGACTGCTATGTTGGGGAAGATGAAGGAAGGTGGAAGGACGCTTTTGAAAACCCTTTGCTGTAAATGACTGATGTAGATAGATTTAGCCCTCGACTTTACATGCGTTTTTCTTGGTTAATGCCCTTTGTTCGGGATACCAAAATCTCTTTGGGTGTTCAGCCGTTTGATCAAAAATGGTAACAGAGAGGGTAACTTTTGCATTTTGTAGCTTTATAGTAAGAATGTATGTGTTTACCCGTTTTCATTTTGAGGTTATTTTGGTTGGTACCTACCTAAGATAAATATATGACAAAAAATACAAACTATTGACAAAGAAATATCAAAAAGTAATTTCCAAAAAGGCAGTGTGCTTAAAACTTTTACAACGATTTGGGTTTTTCTCGTTGGCAAAGCCATGTTTTTGTGCTTCCAATATCGTGCTATAGGATGGCAGACCGACACGACCGGGGAGAGTTCAGGCGCAGGACCAACGGCTTAACGTGGTTTCCGAGGCGACTATTACCCCTTGGTAATAGTCACGGGGTCTTATAATCCCGTGTTACAATTACTACACCGCTTTATGAGAGTGAAAGAATAGATAGTGCACCAGTTTTTGCACACACTTGTGCACTATATTATGTCCTGCACACTTGGCTAGTTTCCGCTGAGACTGGCCGTCATTGCCGAAATTCGGCTAGGTCGACATCATCGTGCTATATTTCGGCACTTACTGCTCTCCACGATAACAGCTGTAGTAAAGGAAGCTGCTGAAAATAAATAAAAATAAATAATGCTGGACAACCCACACCGCATCATCTAGCCCCAAGCTAAGCAGAGCTTGTGTTATGGGTACTAGATAACTGATACATTTAATACAAAACACTACATAGATAAAATTAAGGTTTTTTGTTATTAATTTATTAAAGTGCGTAACCCGTTACGTATATTATTCCCGTACTGAGGGAAGGATGCTGGTTCAAGTCCCGTCGAAGTCGAAAATTTTTGCGATATTATTTCATTTCATAGGTACATAGAAAAAACCCAGAACACCCGGAAGAAATATTTGCAGATCGTACAAACATTTATCCCAAGGCGGGAATCGAAACTGCAACCTCCTGCTTCGCAGGCGGACCTTCGCCCGCCGCGCTACATCGGTCGTCGAAATATTTCTTACTTTTGAAACAATGCGACAATTCGAGCCTTCATTCATCTGCGGGTTATACATACTACGTGACCCGTTCAGGGGGGGTTGGGGAGATCTTCAAAATACCACGCTTGGTCACAGGGAGGCCCGGGGGTTTAGGTTTTCGTCACGTAGTCAATAGCCTCTAAGGAAATCTCGCGCTTTTGCGAGATATTCTAATATGGCGCGCAGCAATTAAAGCTTCTAAAAACTCACTGGTGGTTAGATTTGCTTTTGTAAATTAAGTGCCTGTTTAAGTTCCTTATCTTTTGAAATAAGTTTTTTCTTCTTGATAATTTTTTTTTCACTTCTAACTATAATTTTGACAATGCCCTTTTACAGCAGCTCTAGTAATTAATCTTAGAATTATTTTGTTTAATTTGATTATTGACAATGCCCATTTACAGCAGATACCCATGAATACTACTTTTTTGTTTTGTGTTACTGTATTTATTTTATCTTATTAGTTATTTTTATCAAAATGTAAAATGTTGACATAACCAAGTGTGCCTTGCGCTCCTACGGCGAATAAATATATGAGTATGAGTATGAGTATAGGTACGCACGCACTTTTGGCGACACGCGGCAAGCGCTGTATTAATAAAGACAAATATGAGTCAAATTATTTTTATTAACTTTTGTTAAAAAAATGATTGAAAGCCGTATTCATGAGTAACTACGTGAAAACTAGAGGGGGAGGTGGGGTCTTCTCATATACTACGGGTGGTCACTCACACTGGTCACTAAGGGGGGTAGGGGGGTAAAAAATTGTAAAAAATGGGTCGTCGTAGTGTGGGTACGTTCCCTTATAACGCAGTCGTCCTATTCACTGGATGCTGAGAGTGGATCCCGTAATCCCGAAGGAAAATGGCTGCCTCCGCAAGATACGGCCTCAATCCACTGCAAGGGAATTTAGGAGCTTTTGTGCAATTTTGCCAATTTAACACTAAAGCGCTTGAGGATATACCGCTGCATCAGTGTTTTCTAAAATAAAAGTAGCATTGAAGTTTTTCTTCAAAATATATTCATAAGGTTTACGTCTATTCATATGTCGTACCCACAAATCATGTGTTTCGAAGTTTCTTTCAAGATTTGGAGGGATATTGATCGTTATTTTTATTTACAGGGTAATTGAAAATGCACTGACTGTTGTTAAACTTGTTTACTACCTCGATACCATCTACCTCCCTGTCAAATTTAACCAAGATCCGTTCAGCCGTTTAGGCGTGAAAAGTCAACAGACAGATAGACTTTCGAATTAATAATATTAGTAAGTATGGATATGGATTCTCTGCAATAGTCGGGTTATTAACAGTAAAATAGGTAGGTAGGTATTTTCGACTTGTTCAGGCTTTAAAAGTTTGAACAGTTTAAAACAACATCCCTGAATAGGTATCTGGGTCAATTCTTCTGTTGTTTTGTCTGCAAATTGGAAACTAAACTGCGAATAACTCTAAACCACGTTTAAATATTTACGGAATCCAGAGAGGCAGACGGTATTAACATTTTCAATTTACCTGACCTAATATTTTGTTTACTGTTTGCGCAAAGGAAAATAATTTAAAAGAATTTAATAAAGGTAAGATGCGGTGCCTTGTAAAGTATACAGTCAATACCTACTCGTCCGTGAACTTTGAATGAATGAAAGCTCTTTCTACTTTTTATTAAAATTAAAACGTGATTTCATGGTTTTATGATGTTAGCTAATTAAAAAGGACGATTAAAATTTATAGCCTTATAGGTAAGGTTGCGTACAGATTATGTATAAAATGTTTTATAACTTATAAGAAGTACACGTACACAATATTAAATGTTGTATTTTTGTACTATTCCATTTTATACCATGTTTTATTTAATCTGGACGCACCTACGTTCTGGTACGTTTAACCGTGACGTTCGTTAAAAAACACATTTAACAAAAACAAACTAAGTAGTATAATAACTTTCTTATTTTGCGAAAGGTTAGCTGATTTAATAACATTTAATATTGGTGTCCGCGGCAAAGCTGCACTATCGAAACTTTTTACGAGCTTCTGGCCCCGACGTTACTCACTTTTCTTTGATAAAAAGGTGTAAAACGGTAACAAACAGCCAGAAAGACATTGTTAGGAACATTAAAGGATTGTTTATTGAGGTTGGTAACATACCCAAATAAATACTTAGTCGTAGACATAGAATAAGAAATTTAGTGTAATTTTTCTTGATATATTTTCTTTCAATCATTTTAGTCATTTAGAAAACCTAACTAGGTATGTTTACCTTCGTATTGTATTGTACCAACCTACTATATTTATACTTAAAGTAATAAATAAATGTTTATGTTTTATGTTCATGTTTAAAACATTATCATCGAATTTGGGTATAGTATAGTATGGATTAGTAAAGTTTGCCGTACGACTGAAACATGGAATCTCAAGACATTGGAAGGCGAGGCACTTGCCTACACTATTCGATATACACATATACCAGCATATACCTATGTAGCTGGCAACACCACAGCTAGACATGCCTCACGCTCTCGACTCGGCATTCCAGCAGGAATGTTCGCTTTGAAACAGCCTTTGGCAGACTGTGCTAAAATCTATTGTAGGGAACACGGGAACTGTGCATATTCATATAAAATTATATTACCTATGGAAGATTTATTCGAGTGCCACCGTTGTATATTGTTCTTTTATGTTCTTGTACTTATTTGTAATTATTTGTACTTATTTTTTACATTATTTTATACCTATAGCTATACTACTTTGACACGTAAGAAAATTTCTTATAAATAAATAACTGAAACTGTTCAGTCTATCCCAAGGTTGCCTGGAAGAGATCAAAATCAAAATCAAAATCAAAATCAAAAACTCTTTATTTCCATAAATACAATAAATGTACACTTAGAAAAGGTCAAATTATAAAACTATACACTGACACGGAAATAAAGTGATATTTTTGATTTCTGTCGCTTCGGTATGTAGACCAAAGTAAAGAAGCGACGAAGAAACCTTTAGCCTGTTAGTTGTTATTCTTCGAGTTGGAGCAAAACCCATTCCAAGCTTTTTTATCTTCTAGATAATCTGATATTTTATAGTAAGCCTTTTTGCACAGCAAGGTTTTGACAATTTGTTTGAATTTATTTACTGATAATTGTTGCAACTCACTAGGAGTTTTGTTGTAGAAGCGTATACATTGCCCTTTAAAAGATACATTAATTTTGTGTAGCCTAGTTGTGGGCACAGCGAGTTTATGTTTATTTCTGGTATTAAAGTTATGTTTATCACAATTTTTAGGGAACAGATTTTTATTTCTATGAGTGTACAACAAGTTTTCATAAATATATTGACATGGTACTGTCATTATGTTTATTTCTTTGAATTTATCACGCAGGGATTCTCTGGGACCCATATTATAGATCGCTTATAGCGATATGGTCGCCCTCTGTACTTCCAATATTCATAACATTTCTTTCTTTCTGTATTATTTTTACTGTCTCTGTGTACAATAAAGTATTATGTGTCTATCTATGTATCTTTATTCAGAATGTATACGCTTAGTACAGTCAGTGTACCTACTGGTAACATGAAAACAGCAAAAAATGGAATAAGTGACTTTTTGATTATTAGTTTGGTTGGTGAATGCACAGAAATCACTATTTTAAATAAGCTAACGGTTAACTACTCTTCTTCAGAAAATCAAAGATTCTAGTAGAAACTGGTGTAAATTATATTCTTAATTCTTTTTTGCACTAAATAAAATAAACATAAAACTAGAGAAAGAATGGCAGAGGCGAGCTTAACCTTAAAATGAATTATCTCCAGCAAACCGTATTGGGAGAGATAGACAACGTTATGTTACATGTGCATAATTTCTTAGAGAAAAAGGTGGCCTACTTAACTATATAATTAATAGAATACCACTTATTATTAAAATATGTCTAAGATACTCGAAGACGACCTCCGTGGCGCAGCGGGAGGAGGTCAGCCTGCGACGCAGGAGGTTGCGAGTTCGATTCCCACCTCGGAACAAATTTGTGTACGATCTGCAGAAATTTGTTCCGTTGGTCAGGGTATTTTCTATGTATAATAAAAAATATATATCTGTTTAGTGTATTGTATTAAGTATATCAGTTATCTAGTATCCATAACACAAGCTCTGCTTAGCATTGGGCCTAGATAATGCTGTGTGACTTGTCCAGCAGTATTTATATTTATTTATTTATATTTATAAACTATTTCAATATATAAAATACAATACCTATACATTACATTATCATTAATTCTGTAAAACTCACATAATTTTCAAATAATTGTAATCCTTTGCAGACAGCCGGTTAAGAGTCTCACTTGCAGTTGACATAACATTAATTAGGGGAAGAATGGCCGCTGCCTCTCTTTGCGCCGCCGCGCTGTTTTATAATTAAAAGCGTACAAAGTCACAGAGAGGCTAATAAAGTGCCTAGAAATATTATTTAGCGATTTTTAAGCTAGTTTCTGCCTGCGGTTTGAAACGTTTTTCTCGATAAAAGTCGCTGAGAATCACCTAGGATATAATTTAACTATCGCTTTGCCATATTTTGAAATATTGATTCAGCTTTTTAAATTTTTAATACTCTACCTGTGAACTTTAGCATTGGTAAAAAAAAATAAGGTAGGGAAAACTTTTGTAGATTTAAGACCATAAAATTAAAAAAAAATACAATATTCATTTATTGCGCTATCGTACACAAACATGACAACCTAAACGAAACAGTAGGCCCAGGCATACATTTTCGCCGCGCCGCCGTAGAGAGGGGATAGCTGTCTGTCTACTCTCCATCCGTCTTACGCTTTTTCGATCAGGTCACGTGTCCTGACGCGAGTTTAAGATTTTATACCCATTACAGAAAAAGTGCTCAACGCCGCTAAAGAAGTTTTCACTTCAAAAATCTGGATAAAGCTATTCGGTGATAGTTGAATGGATACATGTAAATGCTACAAACCGCTACGAAGCTGCTAGAGATAAACCGTTCTCAAAATGCACGTCTTCTCCACAAAAAGTCATACACTCAGCGTGCATTTTTAGAATAGTTTATCTCTACTTTAATCATACAACTCTGTATGTTGCTTCGGCGCCACATATCTTGCCACGAAACACAAAACATGCTACAAAGCTAGGTAGGTAATAGGTAACTCGTTGCGTCTTACTATGGCTCCACATAACTTGCTACGAAGCTTGCTACGTCGCTACATAATTTGCTACGAAACTTGCTACGGCGCTAAATTACTTGCTACGAAGCTTGCTACGCGTCGTTACATAACGTGCTACGAAAATTAGCTACGACGTAACCTAGGGTTACGACTCCTAATTAATAGTGTTATTGATGATTTCATAACAACTGATAATATTATTTATTAAAAACGCCAAATATACGCGCAAAACCATGTCCAAGAACAGAAGTGTGTTCAAAAATTCGCCAGAGTTCAAGAAGTTCCATAACACACAAAAATGTTTTGGGAATCTTAAGTTAGTACGTACGGTTCTGCCAGCTCACTAACCACGGAGTTGAAAAAAATGTTAGTTAAGGCGACGCATTGACACACTCCCAGAACAAAGATCCTTAACACAGTATTTAATTATCATCATTATCATCCGCACTTGACCCACTGCTGGACAAAAGCCTCCTGCTATAATTAGTATTTTGTTTAATGAATTTATATTGTTCCAGGTGATCTGTGTTGGGTAGCGGTCGGGCGTGGCAACCACACATGCTGACGATATGGTAAGCGTTACACTGCCATTAAAACCTTTTTTGGTACTTATTTTCTTTTAACGGTATGAGGTGAAAACGAACTTTTTTTATAAAGTTTCTTTTTTCTGTTTTTTTAAAGTTTTCTATTTTATTCGTCTAAAGGCGATTTTGTTAGCTAGTGTTTAGGCCCAAAGAGTTTTCATTTAACTGCTGTCTATGGTTTTGAGCACTGATCTCTGTAGTGTGACATATTTGACCTTGAACGAAGTTCAATACTCTCAACCTTCATGCGTTTGACTCAGCAAAGAGGTTTTTTATTTGATTTCAAAAAGTATCGCGCGCGCCATCTTTGAATTTCGTCACGAGTTTCGTGATCCAAAAGCGCCATCTAATAGGTGGTGGGCGAACTTCATAGCAAATGCTGCCACAGAGCTGCTCGTACTCTTAGAACTTGTAGCTTGAAACTAGTTCGAACGCCACCCGTTAGATGGAGTTACGACTGAAAATATTTAGCTTTCAAGTTTTTCCGTTTCTTCAATGTAGTTCAGGACACTCTCTGTTTAGTAACTTTTTATTAAATAATAGTCTGAATAAGTTATATGTTCAAAGTACGAGGGCGTTATGAACACAAGAAGATTGTACTGCATTATTAGAACTCTTCGTTTGTAACTATATCCAACACCACCCGTTAGATGGAGTTACGACTTAAAATATATTGGCTTTGATTTTTTTTCCTTCAAAACAGTTTTTCAGTCTTTAATTTACTGGGACACTCTTTGTTTAATAACTTATTATTAAATGATAGTCTGAAAAGTCATAGGTTTGAAGTACCAGGGCGTTATGAATACAAGAAGGTTGTATTGCAGGGTGCAGCATGGCCGCGGAACTCAGGCTCAACTCGCTCGGAAGCCTGTCTCTATCGCTGCTATGTCTCTTAGCTACTACTCTTCAAGTCACAAGCGGTAAGTACCTTCAACTAGTTCATATAATATTATAACTTTCATTCATTTATTCATCATCAAATGTCCATGTCCTCTTTTTCTACAGCTTATATACAGCCAGTACACAGTATACTAGTATACAGGTTGGTTTTTTGAGAAGGGCGGTGATGGCCAAGTCCGAAACCACCAGAGTTATAGAAAAGTCGTGAAAGGAAGTCGATTTATAAGAAAACAATAACTGCATATTGAGTTTCTTTTTAATCTTTTGCTTTTGAAGGAAATCGACACGAATAATTTTTCAAAAAAAAGAAAATTCATAGTATATACCATGTAGGTTAAGTATATGTTTTGGTTAAAATGAGCTGAATTTGAGGTTGTCGTGGTCGAAATGTCTACTAGGAAGACATCATAAGCATTTTCAATATTAATAGTCGTAAGTTAAAAATACTTAGTCCTTCTAATTTCGAATTGAATAACCAATAACTAAAATACTTGTAGCTTAAACTACGTTAGACTAAATGTAGGTACCTCCTTTTAACATATTTCTCATGTAACGTTAGTGTACAATATGTGAGGGTAAATGCTTTTAAGGAAATGTAATGTAAAGTGTTGCATATTAATTCTCCGTCCAGAGTTGAGTGCTCAGTAAATTGCCGTGTATCAGAATAACATGTACCTACACCTAACTAAGTAGAGTACTTACCGAGTATTTGTAATTTGGTAAAGCTCTTCCACTCTTAGAGCGACCAAACCAGTAAAACTCTACTAGTTTAGCTTCCTATTTATACTACACCAAACCATTTTTGGTGTAAGAACTCTACATAGCTTCTTAGTTACCTACCAATTGTATAGGAAACTGGTGTCAAAAAACTAATGCAAGACGAAACTATTTTTTTTGGTTACCTAAATCAGTCTTGTATTCGTACATAACAATAAGTAAGTAGGTACATAAGAATCAATCAACAAACGTAGGTAGAACGCGTCATGTCCCAATTAAGTAAGGTATAACAGGGTCCGGAATCAGGTACCGAAACTATAATTATGATTCATAGTGGGTATTGAGGATTTCTGCTGGATTTCTGTATGATTAAAGAAAAGTTGATTTAAATCTAGTAAATTATAATAAATGCAATAATCACAGCACAAAATCGAAGTGAAAAAGGTCAGAAACTTTCCTTGGGTACAACAGTTGTTACAACAGGCAAAAATAGGTAGAGATAACCATTATAATAATGTAGTTCTAGGAACAGTAGACCTCACGAGAACAATTTTTTACAGTTAATTTAGTTTACTTACTGTAATTTAAAACGGGATATTTAGGTAGGTAGGTATGTTTTATGTAATTCCTGTTTGTAGGTAGGTACGTGAATCCAATTACTGCTCTCTATAGTTTAATTAAATAATATCTGTTCTTTAAGGTGATTAATAAAACGTAATACCTTCACTCATCTCTACAACAGTTTCAGAGGTGCTTTTGCATTAGACAGGCCGTGGTTAAGCAAAGCCCTGTTCCTGACAGAATGCGTTTCGACAACACCGCTCTAATCGAGATGACGCCCTCCATATCATCTACAGATCTACTACATTTATCTCTTCCACCCTGAGAACTAGCTCCATCCTGCTCCAACTTACGTGAAATCCGCGAGGGAAGGCAACCCGTCCCGCTCTGTCGGCAGAGTCGATCAATATCTAAGGGTGCGAATGATACCGCTCTGGGCCTAGGTCTAATGATTATGTTTGAAATTTGATATTTTTATGTAATTTCTTGTTAGTTGCCTAAGGGTCCATCTAACCAATCTTTCCACCGTTTTGTCGTTAAGTCGAATTTTAACGCATTTTCCATTCCTACAAGAAATGTTACAAATTTACAGGGTAAGTATGTTACCTTTAGCTAGTATCCTACAAATATTATAAAGCCGAAAGTTTGAGAAATGTGAATTTTTGTTACCTAAGATCTCCAAAACTATACTGATGAAATTTGGCATACCTACATTTAGAACATAGATTAACTTAGATAATTGGCTTCTTATTATACCGAAAATACATGTGCTTAGCGCCAGGCAAAAGCTAGTAGTATTGTAATATCTGTACCTTTAGGCAAAACTTTAGGCATTTGGAAGTTCTGGGTAAAATCAGAAAAAAAAGAAATACTACCTAATTAGGAACGGTCATATACTGAGATATAGCGAGACTAGTCAGATAGATAGTCAGATAGTCATTTTATTGGTAAAATAATGTTTACAAGTCTATGAGGTATAATGAGGTACATAATAACAAACTAAATTCAATTTTAAATACTAAAATAGTTATTAATTGTCATGTACCCAATTTAGAAAAATAAATTGAAATGTATTTACAGGCAATACAAAAAGTAATACTAAGTTATTTAAACATATTTCTAAGGATTAAATAATTTAAGTTCAGTTATTTATTTATAAGAAATTTTCTTACATGTCAAAGTAGTATAGCTAGGTACAAAATAATGTAAAAACTAAGTACAAAAAATTGTCTTTAAGAAAAAAAATGGTGGCCTCTGATAATAATTAGGAGTATGTTTACCAATCTCTTTCGTTTTAGCGAACGTATTTACAACGCTTATTAAAGTTAAGTGACATATTTCGACCACGGCCCGCATTTTGTTTGCCTAGGCCCTAGGCTCACGTTTTCTCACAACATTGTGAAAGAGTCTATTCATTTCATAAACTCTACCCTGACGTCGCCATTAGCGTAATTAGGGCCCAGAAAATGTGTTTCGAATCTTGTGATGTGTTGAAATGGTGTCACTAGGTCTTTGTGAGCCCTGCTGGCTTTGGAAGGTCTTTTTTGAGAAATGTCTAGCATGACCTCGTGAAGTTCAGTGAAAGGGCTTTGCTAGAGTTTTTACTCTGCTTCAGTATGAAAGTTTAGTTCTGTTGTAAAGTTTCTATAATTTATTTCTCTGAGTTCTTGTAAGTTATCGCTACCTAGTTGTCTTCCCTCACATCACACTAATACATATTATAAATGCGTTTGGATGGATGGATATTTGTTACCTCTTCACGCCAAAACAACTGAACGGATCGGGGTGAAATTTTGCATGCAGGTAATTCTAATCCTGGAATTGAATCCATGTTTGAATATGAATCAGTTCCCATAGGATAGAAATCACCTTTAAACGTTTCCATAGAATCACCGCGTGCGAAGCTGCGGACATAAACTAGTATAGTTATAAAGGTATACTTATTTTCTTCTAAGTACCATTTTATCTGCCATTAGGTCCTTGTCTCTAAATAATATCTCTGTCATAAAATATTCAAAATATTCAATTCATCATCACTATCATCAATGGTCTTTACATCCATTAAGGATGGTTTATGGAGTGTTCGTTTTTCAACACTTACATTTAGTTATAATAAATGTTAAATTATATAAGGCTAATTGTGTATAGTAGTTTTTAAGGTACCTAAAAATATTCCCTCTCTCTCTCTCTCTCTCTCACTTACGTTACGTATATGACTTGTAAGGCCGATACGGGAATGACAGATGCGGCTACGGTATTGGCATCCGTGCAGAAAATGTAATTATATAGTATTGAATACCTTCTCATGTATACATATATCACACACATATATCACTTATTCGCCCATCTAGAATCCCATCGTTCCTTTGTCCCATCAAGTCAAAGTTCTGCCTGTAAGTGAAGTGTTAAGTGTGGTTAGACGAAATCCGCAAAAACATTTCCGCTTTACCTCGGTAGTACCTAAATGTGACCTCTGGAAACGGTAACAAGCTGAGAACACAACATACCTTCGATGTTATGCTTGAAACTTCGACCTTATCGGCTTAGGGCTTAGGACTACCAGCGAGTTTGCCCGTGTGTCGATACAGGGTCGTTGAATATCAGAGAGGCTCCAAAATAGATTCTGTGCCGAGGAATACTAACTGTTAGTTACTCTGTACCACCGCCTTGGGTCGTCGTGACTCGATGCCTGCAATATTTATTTACTTTGTCGTGTTGATGGTAAATATTTGGGAAGGCATATTTATTGATGTCATGTTGTTGATTTTGTTTGAAAACATTATCGAGGTAAATAAAATCCTACCGTTAAGGTATATTTCGACACCATACTTATCATTTATTTATAATTTACTTTTTCAGATGTTTCATGTGTACATTTCAGGTTCTTAGAATATAGTGAGTGAGATCATAAGATGAACCCCGTTGGGGCGTTACAACATAAAATTATACCTATTTAATGATGGTTCGAAGACGAACTGACTTAGAATCTGGGGTACGTTGGTACCTGATAAGATAATGTTTATATTTTTACACAATTTTTATAGTAAAGGAAATAACCGTGTTCCCGTTATTCAGCTTCGTCCAAGGCAATTAGAAATATAAATACGACAGTAGCATTAGTTAAGGTCAGCATAGTTTCAAACCAATCAATGGTTACGGAACCTCTTTCCTATCATCGACGACCTCCGTGGCGCAGCGGGCGAAGGTCCGCCTGCGACGCAGGAGGTTGCAGGTTCGATTTCCGCCTCGGAACAAATTTGTATACGATCTGCAGAAATTTGTTACGTTGGTCTGGGTGTTTTCTATGTACAATAAAAAATATCTATCTATGTAGTGTATTGTATTAAGTATATCAGTTATCTAGTACCCATAACACAAGCTCTGCTTAGCTTGGGGCTAGATAATGCTGTGTGAATTTGTCCAGCGTTATTTATTAAAATATTATTTATTATCATACATAGCAAAAATTCAAACTTACCAAAACAATCATCCTAAGTAAGAATTCTTTATCAAAAGCAGCACGTAAAGTCGAGATATATGTAGGTATCCCGCCGTTATCACAAAGCCCTGGCCTTTATTCAAAATACCTATTCAAAGGAATCGTGCTCGTCTCGGTAATATCATAAAATTGTACGACTTAGATAAAAATAGTTACAGAAAGTCTGGTTCTTGTAGTTCTGGTAGTTTACCCCGACACCCGATGTCAAAATCTCGAGTATACTTCAAAATATACCTCGACGGGGTATATGCATGTGACTACAAAAAAGCTAACAATTTTATTACGTATTCTCTATTTATACATAATAATGCTGCAATAATAACAATAATGCTGGACAATTCACACAGCATTATCTAGCCCCAAGCTAAGCAGAGCTTGTGTTATGGGTACTAGGTAACTGATATACTTAATACAATACACTACATAGATAGACATTTTTTTATTATACATAGAAAACACCCAGATCAACGGAACAAATTTCTGCAGATCGTACACAAATTTCTTCCGAGGCGGGAATCGAACCCGCAACCTCCTGCGTCGCAGGCGGACCTTCGCCCGCTGCGCCACGGAGGTCGTCCAAAAACATAAATATATCGAAATATTTATTTTCGTATTTTTTGATGTTTTTATTGTGATTTATGTGATTTAATCATTGCAAAGTGGGCAGAAGCCTTTATTCACAAAGAAAGTTATAATATAATTAATATTTACAATTGAAACAATTGAGCTAACTGCAGACTGTTGCAAACAATCTACAGGTAGCTCAAAAGAAAAGTAGATAAATCTCAATCGCAAAATTTCTAAGCACAACGTCGTTGGCAAGAGCGAACGTGACGTCACACTTCACATTTTGTATTGTCATGACGTCATGAGGCTTTGGCGGGATATCTTTTGTATTATTTCGCGGTTGTTTGATGTTTTCTATAAAATAAGTGTAGTTTTTATAATTTATTTTATTTGAAAAATCAACGAAGAAGCACAAGCGCTTTGAGTTGAAAATGTGAAGTGTGACGTCACAGAAATAGGGCCAATATGGCAGCGAAACTGAGTTCAGTTTTACTTTTGGTTAATTTGAAATTTTGTGTTGGTGTTGGTATTATATTTTTTTCCTTAACGTTTAACTTAAAATCGGTAAAAAAATTAAAAAGTTCTATGCATATACCCCACTTCATGTAGGTATTTCTTTTCTTTGGTGTTTTCAAAATGGGTACCTGTTTGAAGACATGACACCATTCGCTGATTAAGTGTCTTGGTAACCATCGATCATAAATTATGCAAAACTCATATTAAGGGCTCATAGTATGAGTTTTGCATAGTTTACGAGAACTTCTAAAGTCTTAGTTTCCTTCCAAACATTTAGCGCCTTAGAGAAGGCTCTATAGGACCGGATACTATGAAAGGAACTACTTTTCATAGTATGACTGCTATTCAAAAGTTTCATACGAACTCGATATACCTACTTCACTAGCTGCATTCTTACTATCCGTTGTCCTATTACCCGTTTTCCCGTAGGAATGATGCATTTTCCCGCGGTAAAAAGTAGTATGTTCATCAGAAATAATGTGGGCTTCTAATGGTAAAATAATTTTTCAAATCAGTCCAGTAGCTTCGGAGCCTATTCAATACAAACAAACAATATAATCTTTCCTCTTTATAATATTAGTATAGATAAACGATTTTGAGTGATTTGTTGCATTTTGACAGCACGACTTCGACAAGTCATCGGTAGATCTTCACGTTCTCGAAAACTTTTATCGATTGATAGAAGTGCAAACCGATGCTAGCCACTCTGATCTCCATGCTAACACTCTAAAAGGGCATAAAATTTGATTCCTACCATTCCAGGATATCGAATTGCATATCAAAGCAGTTTAACAAGGCCCAATATGTGACCTGACGCGGTGACCAAAATGTGTTCAAAATTGTGGTCATTTGTTTTATGATCAAATGTTTATAATAAGAAAGATGCTTGAACAATTTGCGCTCTAAATGATCATTCGTAGAATTAAATAAAAAAAGCGTACGCGTTACGAAAGTGCTACGCCGTAGTCGATATCTCAATCTTGTTATGCTACCTCAGTAAGATATTGCTCATTTATCATTTGGTAATCAATAGTTTCAGTTGTAAATACTATGTAGTTCTAATTTATTCATATTCATATCATTTATTGTGATTTTATGCATACAGGTATTGTTCTTAAGTGTAGGTGGTCTTAGTGGGTACACAATGCACAAAAACCCTGTCAGGGCGCTACAATTATTTATATTATTTGATGGTAATTTTCTTTATGAATAAAGATTTAGTTTAATTAATATTATAATCATCATAAAACATTCAATAGAGATAATCTCCAAAACCACTGAACTGATTTAAATAATTATTTCATTTAAACTTATAACACTATTCCCGTCCTGATACTGGCTACGTTTTATCCAGCAAATAAAAAATATACCAACCTACTTCAGCTACCAGCGAAGAGATTTGACCTCAATATGTCAGCTATATCCAGTCTCATACTATCGAATTCAGCATTTCCGGAGATTTGAAATTCCTAAAGTGAAGTCATATAAAATGTATGCCTGAAATAGAAGGGCGAAAGGTCCCAGGGTAGTCTCCGATAACTCGAGCTTGGATTAGTCTAATTTATTACATCGGGGATTTCCAACCGCGGTGGTAATTTCGAAAAAATATAAATAAACTTGGATTTAACAGGTTTAAGACACACGTTTGAAATTCTTAGGAGTTTTTCCAGAGTTTACTGGGCTGCTACAAGATTGTTTCGGGAATTTCGTTTGGTTTGTTTCTTTGATAAAGTTGTAAGTTTTTTTTGGAATTTTTAAGCCAATTGTAAAGGTTTAAGCTATAAAATTTACAATACCAGTAAATACAATAGAGCCTATTTTATATTCAGTACTTATAATGTAGGTATAATATACATTATTGAAGATAACTAAATTCATTAGTTAGGTCCATTGACTAGGACAGCCATCAATTACGTCGCAAAAACGGGTCCTACTGCGAAAGTGATTTTTGATCTAATGATTAGGAATCAAAAAACTTGCATTGGATTATGTTACTGTTGCTGGTCAAAGGATTAGAGTACAATTAAAGATACCTACTTAAACCAGAAAAGCACTAAAGATCTCAGAAATGAAATATCAATTTTGTAGTGTGAAATTTTTACTCACCTGCTCCACAACGGCTGCTGCTCTCTCTCTCTACTCTATTCTAGAACCACTGGGCATCATGCCATATTTACTGTTTGTTATGTATATTTTCCTGTTATTTTTTATAAAAAAAAATTGTTTTAGTTTTAAACATTTTATTGTAAAATTTAACTTTACTGGACCTGTTCGTGCTTCTTTTTGTATTGTTTAACGTATTGTGTTAGTGAGAGTACGTGACGCGTTGGTTTTGGTTCCGACGGAAGATCAGCGTTGTGATAACTGTGCGCAATGGCTATCACTACATAATGCTGAGTCGGACGCCATTTTATAGCATTAAGTTTTCTTATAACACAGCTAGTAGTTAAGTAGTAGCATTAGTGTAAGGTAATTTAAGAAACTAGCTTAGTGCACGTTTTGTATTGTAAATGCTATAAAAAAAGATTTTCTTATCTTATCTTATCTTATCTTATCTTAAATAGTCTGTGTCCTAATGGGGGGGGAGGAAAGGTGACGGAAGAATGGGGTCGGCGAGTGTATGGATTGGTGGGCTCGCCGGCCATGTATAGGAGGAAGAGGGGACGCCAGCCGGGCCGCGGAGGTTTTAAATGTTCCCACTTGTTCGGCGAAAATGGCGAGAGAGGGACACCCGAGAGGTTTTTAGTGGGTTATTACGTCCTTCTCAGGGCGTCGAGTCCCACATAATTCTGGTCCCCCCAGACCAGTTTATTCGTAAACGAATTTCATGGCCGAATAAAAAAAAGGTAGTAGTGTGCGACGCCCTCCGTTCGGATGTTTATTACCTCTTCATGTCATTCTCGACCAGCAGGGGTATTTTAATTCATTCGATTCGTTTTCGAATCGACTCCGACGGATCTTTAAAACGCCATTTTGATTTCGCTTCGGGTTGATGATCGAAATAAGGAGCTCCTCCTCATTGACATGGCCATTAGTCAACAGATTCGTTTCGGATTTTCGGTCATCAACCCGAGGCGAAATCAAAATAGCGTTTTATAGATCCGTCGGATTCGATTCGGAAACGAATCGAATGAATTAAAATACCACTGCAGAAATGACATCTCAGCAATTTATCACGGGAAAACACATGAGAAGCTGCAGACACAAGCTAGTAGAGTATAAGTATCGTAAGATCTTGTTGATATCGCGTGTGTTACTTTTCTAGTAGCACCACATAAAGGGTGCGACAGTAATTTCCGTTCTTGCTAAACCACGTTCGCGCCATTTGACCGGGCGTAGGTACATTCTTGTAAGTGCCCAACTCTGCACCGAGTGCCTTATCTAGAGTAAATGACCCGCTCTATGAGGTTATTTAGAAGTTAGTTCGGTAGAGGGCAATGATAGGCAAGTTTGTTCAAAAGTTTTATTGAATTAAGTAGGTAATCATTGCTGGTGGCGCGTAAGAATTGACCACTCCAAATCAACCTGTGGATGGCGAATAAGGGAATCAGAGCAAGGGCAGCCGCTTCCTTCACCTCGACAGACAGCCTATGTCCACTGCTGGACGCAGGCCTCCCCCTGATAAGAGTCTTGTCTTGTCGACTCTAAGAATTGAATATCTCATGCATTAACCCCATAAGATAAAAGCCAAAACACTCTGCCCATAATCCCCGAGCTGGGCATTCGGATTGGGAATCGCAGTTCGGTGGTAGAATTGGTTTGCAGGGGCGCTGCTGCCCGCCCCTGGTGGATGTTCTTTAGTAGCCTCTTACGACACCCGCGGGAAGAATTGGGGTGGTGCAAATTCTAAGCAGGCACGACTTCCTTCTATGTAGCTGTAGGTATTATTCAACACCCCATTGCGACTATCAGACCACCTGCCAAGCGTGATGCAGGTTTACGTGTGTGGATTTCGTTTAACGAACGTTCTAATTGGAGAAAAATATACATTCAAGGACTTTGTGCATTGAGAAACAACCTCTCCGAATTCATATGCTTCATTTAGAATGTAGAAGAACGAAAATATAAGTGTTTATTTTTGAACAACAAGTATGGAACATAGTTCTAAGCTCTGCCTTCTGTCGTAGTTATTATGTTAGAAGGCAAGAATATAAGGATAAGAACTGTTCTAAGTCGCAGATTTTCGGCTGGGATGCGAAGCTCGCGTGTCGAAAACATTTATCGTCACTGTCATTTTCGTAAAGCGCGAAAGAATAGCTCCTCCTACACAAATTCACGTTCATTTTGTATCCTTTAGCCATTCAATTTCGCAGCTTTGTTTACAGAGTGTCCAGTAAGCTGGGCATGTCTCGGCTTGGGCCAACGTTTCCCCAAAATTAATAAAACTGGCCACACCGCCTAGCCTGTCTTGTTGAGATTACGTGTGTACTGAACGTGCCACTCACTGCTTTTATTTTAAGTGGATAACTTGTGGTCAACGGTTTTGTTTTAGTTGTTTAAGCTGCCTGGAGTGTGGTATCTTTTCACAGAAAAGACCGACAATTAGTATTAAATTAAATATAATATTTTGGACTTTTCCAGACTAATAATAGTGGTAAAATAAATAAATTTAAAACACAATAAAGAATTTGAGAGATTATTCAAGATCAACTTCCCGTCTCGGGATAAATGTTTGTACGATCTGCAGACATTTGTCCAGGGCGTTCTGGATGTTTTCTTGTATATTAAAAAATATCTATATATGTAGTGTATTGTATTAAGTATATCAGTTATCTAGTATCTACCCATAACACAAGCTCTGCTTAGCTTGGGGCTAGATAACGCTGTGTAAATTGTAAAAAAAAAAACTTAAATGGAATGAACACAGTTAATTTAGCTCGATACATTACCTACATAAAAAAATAAAAAATAAAAAAATAATGTTGGACACTATACACAGCATCATCTAGCCCCGAGCTAAGCAGAGCTTGTGTTATAGGTACTAGATGATAAAGTTAAAAATGTAAATCTGCCACTTCCCCATGGCCTCATTTTTGCAGTAGGGAAACCATGAGGTATTCAGTCCATTCAGGTAGGTACCTACACCTACCCGAATGGACTGAATACCTCATGGTTTCAGGAGAAGTTTTTAAGTAGGTTTAAAACTCGTTGCCAGCCACTGTTTTTCAAGGCCCAGCTTGTTGTCGATTCAGTTCTTACATAAAATAAACAAATTCGTCAGCTAGGGTGGTCGTCACGTCAGCACTAAAACGACGAACAAATTAAAAATGTAGTGGTATGATATTTTAGTCAAATATGTAACAACTGAATGGAGTCTATTATAGTCTTTAAGACATTAGTGAATAGTCTTCCAGAGATTCATCATCTCCTCGACCACACATCAGAGGATGTCGGGGTCTAACGTAGGTCTATCAGTGAAAAAAAATTGTTTAGGTAGTGTTTATTTGTTTAGTAACTAACACGATTTTTAAAACCAATTACACTATACTTAAGATTAAAAAACATCATTTATGTATAATATACATATATAATTTAAAATTATCGTACAAACAAAAATAAATCATTGTAGAGTTTTAAACATTGAAACTTAAATAGTTTTTGAACAATGAGGCAAATAAATAAATTTATTGAAATAATAAATAAGATTTTCATAATATTGAAAAGATTATTACTAATTAAAATAATATTAATAAAACAAAACAAGCATCCTTTCAGTCATCACTCTCGCAAAACCTAAGGCATACCAACATTAAAACTCTTAAAACCTCTAAACTCTTCCATTTATCTGTGAAGATAAATCTATCATCACGGGCTGGGTTCTGGTCAAGAAGTCTGAAAAAATGAAAACCCTTTATTCCGCCCTACTGAGAAGAGCAAATAAGGCGCGTAATATTTAGGCCTATGCCCAGCAAAGGACTAGGTAGTAGGTATAGATATTTCGGTTCATGGAAATGTGACCTAACAAGGTAAAGGTTTCTTGTTCATTTCTTTACTTTTTCAAGATTGAAGTAACCGAAAATAGTTATTTGTTACATAAGAGTGCAAAGTTGCTTTTTAACCGCGTGCTCAATTTTGATGACCGAGCAAGCGAAGGAATCTAAAATTGAATCACGAGCGTAGCGAGTGATAAAAATTAGAATCAAAAGAGCACGAGGTGAAAAATCTTTGCACTCGAGTGCAACACGTAACTTTTCATCCCCTCAGCGAGGAAATGGCTAAATGCAAAAAAAGAAAATGGCGTGCACAAAGCAAATTAAATAGAAATACACCAAGAAGGTTCCAAGTCCGACTTTTTAACAAATTAAAAAAGGTAATGAGGTGATAAATTCGGCATCATGGAGGTAGAAGTAAATAGGTTTAATGATGTTTTGAATTCACAAACTTTTTGCACACGATGTCCTAAATTCAATTTTACTTCATCTTCTAGCGGATAAAAACGGCTTTTGCACTCAGATATCGAAGAGCAAAAATACTCTTTCCGAGATGAGGGGATGAAAACAATATTTTCATGTAGCTACTTATTCTTACTGGATATTCTACCTACTATCAAAATGTTCACTTTATTTCCGGGTTTACGAATATAATTTCATATTTCGTACGTCTACCATGAGTTTTATCAATCTATACTCGCTGGCGACTGTGTAGTTACAAAAATGTATGAAAACTTGTACAGCGCCTCTAGCGGATAGTTGGGTACTAAAATGAGCAGTATGAGTCACGTAGTTATCTATCCTACATCACAGTGTAGTAAACTATACTACAGCGACTGTAGTTTGGGCTTCATTTGCTTAGGATTTGGTACCATGAGTGACAAATTTGACAGATGTCATAGTAACGTACTATTACTACTGTAGTTACGGCACTCACTGTCATTTTGCTACGTGAAATGACTTTGTTTGTGATAGATTTTGCGATTTTGACGTAAAAATGTTTAATAGAGCACGTTTTGAAATTGTAATTGGAAATGATAGCTACTGCCGCAGTACTTGGGGTGGTGCAACTCTGAGTGTCTAAGAGTCCTAAGGGCAAATAAAACACTGCGTTTTCACCATTATTAAATACCATTATTAGAAAACCACATGTAGATTAATGTTGGTTTTAGGAACTAGAAATTCGAATCAATCACGTATCAAACAAAACGTTATCCGTCTTCAATAATCTGCTGATCAATTGATCAAACAATGCGGATGCTGTTGACAAACTATTCGCGATTTATCGCCGGTTATCAATCACGGTTGAATTTTAGGTTGGGTTGAAGTTTAGGCATGGAATTTTATTTTGGTGTATGAACTTTGAAAAAAAGTATAGACTACTATTGCCGAAAATAATGTGTGTAAAAGGTAGGTTAAGCAACGATATTAAACGTAAAGTTTTGTTTGTTTTTATAGTGCGTAAGCCTCACATTCTGGCAAATTTCTAAGAAATTAAATAACATCGCAAAAATTTACGACTTCGACGGGACTTGAACCCGCATCCTTCCGTCAGTACTGGAATGTGCTAACCAACTACACCACGAGGTCAAGTGACGCTGGAGTCGAGAATCTTTGCTGACGGAAGGATGCGGGTTCAAGTCCTGCCGAAGTCGTAAAAATTTTTTGCGATGTTATTTGATATTAAACATTACGATGTGCCACAAAAGTTGACCTCCTATAGCCTGTAATCAGCCTCTTCGGGCATAATACTCATATTTTGTTACACTTTATAGAGTAATCGCGTTAATAAACGACAAACCTTCAGTTTATGTGAAGGTAGAGATGTAGGAAAGTTTATTTGAGCAATTTCATGCATCAACTTTACCAAGGTTTCACAAAGAGTAGCTAAAGTTGCCTCATAAAACAATCAAGTGAAATTCCCCTTGTACAACTTTCTCCCTAAATTCTTCTACATCATCATTTTATGAGCATAAAGTCTCGCTAAGAGCACCGTCCTGTATAAGGTGTACCGAAATTTAGTTACGTTTACTTGAAATCAACCAAAATTTGCACTGTTACAATTAAGTTTTATGATGTTGGTGATTAATTTTACTAACCCCAGACGCAAAAAGAGTGGGGTGTTATAAGTTTAACGTGTCTGTCCGTGTATTTGTGTATTAGGAGTGGTCGTTGAATGAACGAACTGTTTTTGTAGACTGTTTGTTTGCCGTCGACTGCTAGACCGGTTTACAGTCCACTGATGAACCAGTTTACTCGTGAACGACATTTGCATCGCCCAGTCCAAAGTCGAGCGTTGACGAAACTGTTTGTTTCTCGCTCTCTAGCCACCCGTCTATCAAGCATTCTGCTTTCTTCACACTTGCTTGTTTCGCTAATATGACTATCTCTCTTTCGCCATGCGCCAGGCCAGACTGTATATCGGCGGCGGCGTAAGTGGTGTTTTGTAAAAGTAAACTCTATTGCAATGCAATATGCATGTCAATTATCTTCTTATGGTAGGTAAGTTGCACTATGCACACAAGCGTAGGTTAGGTACCTAGGAGGGTTATTAATTCCGATTTTCGGGCATACCTATCCAGGTAGAGACAAACCATTCTAAAAATGCAGGCCCTCTTCATAAAACGTCATAGGTACCTACTTACTTGGCGTGCATTTTTAGAATGCTTTATCTCTACCTACCTAGGTACCTATCCCGAAGGTAGGTAGGTAGTGTAGGTTCCCTAGGTACCTACCTACTGACCTATGGGATTTTTCTTTTGACGCGTCAAAAAGCAAGAGGCACCGATACTTACATTTTAATACTTACCTACTTATGACAAGTTTAGCACCACTATTAAAGGTAGGCCTACCTATAATAAACTGGTGCTTAGGTATTCTGATAGATAAGTGATACGATAACATAACACTATTGCTCCGTGCTATTTCACACTGGCTACTGGCATGGCGATTTGCAAGCGAGTTAACGCCGAAAGACATGGTACCTAGGTTAGGTAGGTAGGTAGGTACCTAGGTAAATTCATTGTTGAAAAAAGAGTAGTGATTGCGAGGTCTACTGTTCGTAGAACTACTAGTTATATAAAAATACCCAGAACACCCGAAACAAATATTTGCATATCGTACAAACATTCGTCCTAAGGTGGGAATCGAACCCGCAACCTGCGTCGCAGGCGGACCTTTGCCGGCTGCACCACATCGGTCGTCAAAATAGTTCATACGTCGCGTCGTCGATTGGCAAGCGTTTATGATCGTTTTAATTCTCGTCGTCGTTTACCAATCTGTGCATCAACGTTCAACGATCGATCATGTCCTGAACTGAACGGCATAAACTGGTCGAACAGTAAACTGTTTTATGAACTAGTTCATCGTTGACGGTAAACGGTCTCGTTTCGTCGACTGAAAAGAAGTCGACGACCCATTCCTATTGTGTATCTGTCTGTGGTATCGTAGCTCCCAAACGGATGAACCGATTTTCGTTTAGTTTTTTTTGTGTCATAGATAATTTTATTCCGAGTGTTCTTAGCCATGTTTCATAAAAATCTGTTGAGGCGTTTTTAACATTTTTAATTTGGTTCTTGTTTTAGCTTTTTATTTAGATTTAATTTTAGCGTTATATTATAATCTTAGCCGGCTACGACGTAGCTTGCTACGACGACGTAGCCAGTAGTAGCCTCACCTCACTTCAACAGCCTATATTGGTCCACTGCTGGACGCAGGCCTCCCTGGTAAGCGCCTTATTGGCTTTAATCCCATGGGGGATAATGCCCATAATCCCCACGCTGGGTATGCGGGTTAGTGATCGCAGTTCGGTGATAGAATTGTTCTGCAGGGGGCGCTGGCTGCCCGCTCCCGGTGGATATCCCTTAGTCGCCTGTAACGACACCCGTAGGAAAAGTGTGGGACTTGGGGTGGTGCAAATTCAAAGCCGTAGCAAAAGATACAAATAAAATAAGTTTTACCAACGTTTCCAAAATGTGAAGGTCATAGAACAATAAAGAATCCAGGGAAAACGCCATTTAGTAAACAAAACCCTTTTCGGGTTTCACCTTTATTATGTTGGTGTAGTTTTACAAAGTGCCCCAGTTTACAGTTAGGAATAAGGCCAGTCAACTTCGTGAAGAACTTGGCCCCTTTTAACCGACTTCGGGAAAAGAATGAGGTTCTATATTTGGTTTTTATGTATGCTCGTCGATTTCCTAATGCGAAAGAATTTCCAAAATTGGTTTGTCGTTTATTATAATGTAGGTCACCAATTTATTTCGTTTTATTTATAATTTTCTAAGCTATTGTATAGAAATGATTACAAAGGGATTGATATTTGTCCCGTAGAACTTAAAAATAAGTGTAAAATTAAGGAATTATTAAGGGATTTTTTGATTAAGTATAATTCGTTACTGACATCATTGATGATGCCTGTAGGATCTGGCTCGAAAGACCATGTAGGATCCGGCTCGAAGGACCATGTAGGAATCGCGGCTAGCTCTTCCCTGGATGATGATATAAAAGTCGAGTATATGGAACAATAGCTGTATTGTATAAACTACGACTAATATGATGTTATAATGAGTGCGGTTTGGATGATCGCTGCTGATGCACTGACCTCCGTAGGCGCGCGGTCCGCGCTCGCGGCACGAGTAACCTACTTTAGGTCAAACTGCTGATGATGCTTATTAACCTACCTATGTGATCGATGTATCGAACAATGCCAAATTATGAATGTCTATAAAATTAAATAAATTGGTGACCTACATTATTCCCAGAACCCCATTGACATGTCCATTATAGTGAGATGTTTTGTATTAAATTCTTAACATTCCCTTCATGTCCTTTTCCCCTCTAACATCCATCCTTCGTAGTGTAGGCATAATTATAATTGTTTTCATTTCTAACGCCACCGTCTATCTTGTTCTCTTTTGTCCAGTCCATCCCAAGGTTGAATGGAAGAGATCGCTCAAAGCGATAAGGCCGCCGTTTGTACTTCCTTGATTCTCAGCGTTTCCTACTGAATTGTATATTGTGCTTTATGGTTCAATAAACGGTTATCTTTCTATCTATCCTTCTTTATACAATGAATAAAGAAAGAAAGATAATTAATAATTATCTATTACAAGAAAATAATTTTTGTGTTGTGTGTAGTTTTTAATAAATAATTATAATTATTATAACACAAACTAACTCTTATAACTTGAGTAGGGGTTTCAATAGACCTCTTTCTAGATTAGAATAAAATAGAAAAGAGATATATTTAGCCCCCAAAACACTGAGGGAAAGTAACAAAACAAAAAAGTTACACTAAACACAACAACAGAGACTGCATAAAACAAACAAACAAACACCATAAAACAAGTGCTTTAAAAACACACACTACTATTTCTTCACTATGTCTACATAGTGCCATAAAGTTTTAATTAAATAAATAAATAAAATAATCGCGTGAGAGAGTCGCCAACACAATTAATAGAGCATCATGTTCCCACCGAACACGTTGCAATGTTGACTGAAGGCCTCCCAATGAACCCTCTGTACGTCATAATCCAAATTCCTTCCCTCTTATTTCTCAGAAAAAATAATGAAAGCCACCCTACTAACTAAGTATAGGTACAGTACTTAAAAGTTTCAACTAATGCTGCCCGTAAAAGCAAATCCGTCTATTTTCAGCATTGGTTAAAAAAGCTCGCAAATAGGAGTTTTTTTCTAATCCATCTCCAGGCATATGTCGGGGTTGATTGAGAGGCTGCCTTCAGCGCCTTCGTCTGAAGCCTTCAGGCGGTTCCAGTCGCTAGCCGAACGCGCTCGGTATCGCACGTTTCGCGTAACGGAAAATAACCGTTTGTTTCGCTACATTATAGTTATAACGGTTATTTTTCTGGTCGGAGTTGTTGAAGCCGTGATGTGTTGTGAATTTGTTGGATAGGTTACGATTTGGGCACATTGTTTGGTAACTGAAACTTTAAATCTTTAAAAGTAAAAAATGGGTGGGAAGGGATTTTATCTATATTACTATTTATATGTAGTTGAAGACCTGATTACATTTACAAGTAGTATTAAACAATTCAGAAAAAATTCACAACATAGAAATATGTTAGCATCTGATTTATTAAAATGTTCGTGGTACTTTTTATTTCGGTTACTACAAATAGCTCCTATTATTTTTATGAGAGCTTTACTATTTATTTTATTACAGGTTTGTTGGAAAAGAAATAAATACAGTACAGTAGAACAAAATGAAATAAAAGATTAGGTTAGGCAGCTAAACTAAAAGAAGTTAAAAAAGATAGAACAATATAACATGATTGACATCGTTAGACCGAGTCCAAATACTCGTATAAACCCAAAGGTTTATTCCTCTGTTTGAAATAAGATTGTCCCGAATTTCTTTAATTATTTATCTGATTTAAATAAGATTGTCCCAAATCGCTTCAATAGAGTCAGCATCCTAGTTGGGATGAATAAATCAAAGAACAAAACCCATCGATGGCATTATCATTGACTTGGAAAGGGATCAAACGCCTCCGCCACCGGTCCGAACAGAAAAACAAGGTCTCCGAATCATGTGATTATTTCCATATTGAGATCTCTTGGACAAATAACATCCGATAGTCGATATATGAGATTTTTGCCTGTTTGCGGATGAACGCACACATAAACAAGACATTTAGGTATGCGTGTTCTAGAGATGTAAAACTCGTTTGGTTTTAGTTCCAACTTTTGAAAGGAAAACTATCCTGTATAAAATATCAATTTGCTAATACATAATATAAATAAAACGTCAAATGCGAGTCGGGCTCGCGCGGAAAGGGTTCCGTAGTCTTGCCAAATTATCATAATTCTAGATCAACGGGAAGTAGGTACCCTGTAGGTTTTGGTCAATGGCGAGAATCAAATTTTTTTTGTGAAGCAACTTCAAATTTACGTTTTTTGGATTTTGCCCTTTATTTGTGTATAAGACCTTGCTTCCTACAAAATTTTATGATTCTAGTTCAACGGGAAGTAACTACCCTATAGGTTTTGGTCTATGGCAAGAATGAAAAGTATTTATTTGGTGAATAAACAACAAATTTATGGTTTTAGGATTTTTTCCTTTACTTATGCTACAAGATCTTGCTTCTTGTCAAATCAAATCAAAAACTCTTAATTTCCATAAATACAATAAATGTACACTTAGATAAGATCAACTTATAAAACTAAACACTGACAATACACGGAAATAAAGTGAAACTTTTGATTTCTGTCGCTTCGGTATGTAGACTAAAGTAAAGAAGCGACGAATTTATGATTGCCAAATTTTATGATTCTTCGTCAACGGGAAGTACCCTATAGGTTTTGGTCCATGGTGAGAATCAAAAGTATTTTTTTTTGTGAATTAACTACAAATTTACTGTTGTCGGGTTTTTCCTTTACTTGTGCTATAAGACCTTGCTGCTCACCAAATTTCATGATTCTAGGTCTACGGGAAGTGCATGTGATTCCCTTGGAAGATTCAAAATATTCGGATATAAACGACTGTAACTTTTGAGAGCGTTGACTTAGAAGTTTTATTTTTATCGCGGTTCCAAGAAGTTACGGACTTGAGGATTTGACGTTAATTTCAACTCGATATGTCCACGCGTTCCTGAGAAAAGAGGGTTGACAGACGAACAACAAAGTGATCTTAAGAGGGTTCCTTTTTTCCTTTTGAGGCACGGAACGCTAAAAATTAAAGTACCTATAGCACTTTCGCTTCCTTGACCGTACCTACAGAACATCAAAAATTTTTTAGGAAATAAAGAGCTATAAGCATAGAAGAAAAACACGCTGCTGATAAGAGGCATAGTATCATTCAACCATTTTCTTGATTTTGTAGCCGAAAACGAATCTATGTGTCAAACAAGCATATTATAACTTCAGTGCATTCACGCACACAAGCGCACGTAAGTACCTATACGAAAAGGAAATTGAGACTAATTTGTCGCAATTTTTTGACGACACCTCAATTGTGTCTACTATAATTCTAAGCCTTTTTCTTCATATTTCATATTTCATATTTCATTTATTGCGTCCATAATTATAGGTAGGTACATGAATATTTCACTATTCTATCACTCTTAGTTGGTATCTTATAATTATGTACCCAGTCAGGGTGTAGCATAATTGAGAAGATGGGTACTAAAGTTAACATTCAATTATTTACTGTCACATTATTAAAGATTATCATTAAAAAATTCATTAAGTGTATAATAACATTTTTTAAGTAGCATATTCTTTGGTTGTCTATTAAAATTAATGTCGGATGTATCTTTTAAATCGTCGGGTATCTTATTATAAATTTTTGCCGCCATTTTATTTGGGCCTGTATTATGAATATTTAGTTTTGAGTCAGGTATTACAAGTTTATTATGATTATGTCTGTTTACGTATCGTCTAGGTATGTCAATTTTCTTTATAAAATATTCTGGGTATTTTCTTACGAATTTACAAGCTTCTAGAATATACACTGATGTTAGTGTTAGAATTTTCAGTTCACAAAAGTCTATGTCTGTGTAAAGTCTTCAATGGCTATAAGCATGTATAGGCACCGGTTTTTGTCCAAAGGTCTTTTCTAAAAGTAACTTCTTCATTACCTTTCCGAAACATGTGACTAACAAACAACACATAAATCTCGCAGTAGCCATCACGTAAAAGCTACTTATTTTAATTTGGCGTCTCAGCCAGATTAGACGGCCAAGGGTCTTTGTATGTATGTCAACCCTGCTCAAAATATCATAGTTACCGGAATATATCACTATAGGTACCCACAGGGTAGTCGGTATTCAAAGGTGGGTATTATACAGTGGGTAAGCTGTGGTTTATGGAGTGTAAGTAGTCAAAAGCACAATGGTGCGGTGGATGATGGTACTTTTCCATTTGTATTCTAATAGAGGCAGTTAAACATATATAAATAACGACATTTTTTGTCGGATGAAATTAATAAAAATGGTATGTAAAAGAGAACTTATTCTAACAATGGCGCTCTAACCTACGAAGCCAACAATCTGTAGGGCTTAAATCTTTATCTTGCTCTCTCTGTTGCGAAACATTTTATATAATACTGTCGCTAGTATTTAAGTAGTATTTAATATTTCGTCTACTTGGAATTTGATTTCTTAACTTATCCATATAGACTTGACATTGTCCCATAGAGGGATGTGATGTCACAGGATCTAGGCAGTCAACTTAACTGTTCTTCAAATTGTTCTCGCAATAAAGCCATGGTTGCTGTGTGGCAAGTGGCACCGTCTTGTTGGTACTAGACATCCTGGAGATCGCTTTAATTTAAGGTAAAAATTGACCGTTATCATTATCACGACATGATAAGGTGACGTAAGTTATCATGCCGTGATTACGGACTATTTTTTACCTGACAGCTTCGACGAATTTCAGAACACGATGAATGAAAAAACCAACAGACCAATAAAGTCAAATTTTGTTGAGCTGTTGTTAACGTTTGTTGAAATACAGAGCAATTTTGTTTGAACTTTCAACTCAAATTTTGAACCTGTTAGACTACGAATTTTCTAAATTTCTTTCTTAGTGCTCACTTTCGTACCAAGAACTACACACCCTGTAAGTCTCTAGGACAACTGGTTAAGGCTGTAGCTTTTCTGTATGTCAGGACAAAGAGTTTTATATGAGTATGGATGAAGAATTTTGTTATTATAGTGCGTATTTTCTTACACTTAGGAAATATTGTGGTTAAAACTAGGTCCCGTCAAAGTCATTTTCTGGATGTTATTTAATTTCTTATATTATAAAATGTTAAGATTTATAAAATCTTAAAATTTAATTTAATTCTTGCTTGCAAAAACTATCAAAGCTTTTTAAATAAATCCAAGTAGGCACAAAGGCTCTTAAGCCTCTTTTGTCTTCTTATTCCTTTCGTTCCTAACGAGGTCTGATCCTCAACAAAAACTCCTTACTTTTATTTTAACCTCCAAGATGCCTGAGAGGTAGGTATTATATTTCAAATTAATTGCATCGCAGGATGCGATGTTGTTTTGTTTGTTGTTTTATATGATGGTAACATCAAGATGTAAGTAAACACTTTGTGATGGAAATCAAATAATATCGCAAAAAATTTCGACTTCGACGGGACTTGAACGTCCGTACTCAGGGAAGGATGCGGGTTCAAGTCCCGTCGAAGCCGAAAATTTTTGCGATATTATTTGATTTCTTAGAAATTACCCTTAGTGTGGGGTTACGCACTATAATAACAAAAAAGTTTGTGACGGGTTTGAAATATTATAAACAAATTATGTTTATTTTTGCATTCAGACAAATTTACTAGTACCAAATTAAGGCATTTTACAAAAGTCCATAAACAAAAGTCTACCTAAAGCTTAAAATATAGCCGTAGACCAAAGGTATAATTCCGCCTCAAAGTGAGTTTCAATCGACTGCTAGGCTTCGGGATCTCATAGATAGACAATTTAAGTTTATACTAGGTTGAAAGACCTGTAAGTTTCGTTAACAAGACCAATGACTGTGTTGTCGGCTTTTACAGGGCTTAACACAACATGTATCCAAGCTGTACACAATACAAGCCAGTCTACAGGTACCTGAGCAAGAATTAACTATGACCTCAACGGAATTTCTAACAAGCCCGCGGCAAGCAAGTATGTAACTTTTTACATGAAACGGCTACAGGAATGCTTTGTCAAACTTCCTAATTTACATTCCAGGGGTTAAATGAAAATACCCGTAAAGTTGTTTATGACAAAAACATGAGGTGTTTTCCCGTAACAACCCTGGCCTGAAGAAAAGCTTAATTTTAAATGCTTGTTATTAACAATCCGTCTCAGAAAGGTTACTATTTACGTAGAAAATGCTCATCCATTACGGATACAGATCCGTAGTAGATGAAGCCTCTACAGAACAATTCTACAGATGGGCAGAATTGATGAAGTTGAGGCAAATCGCACTTTTTCATCGACAATTCGTAGAGTAAAGGAATTGCCTGTGACCAGCCTGACAGATGTCTTCCTCTAAATTATCATTTTTTTAGAGTAGGTATAGGATATGAAAATAAAACTTTCTATCGGGATCCCACGGGAGGGAGGGAATAAATATATTCTTAGTTCATACTAAGGCCTCAAAATTTCTTCACCGATTTCTCCATCGATTCATGATTTCTGCATAGTTTACGAAAACTAAATTTTTTTTCGTTTCCTTACATACCTACTTATAGCGCCTAGAGCGCCCATACCAGATACTGAGAGGTGAATAGATTAAAAAGGATCTAAAAATCATAATCGAGTTTATACTCGATTATGTTTCGAATGATTTTGAGTGATTTGTTGCAATTTTCAGTACAACACAAGACAGGAAGTAAACGAAAACTTTTCCGTTGTGGTATTGTGTAAAATCATACTAGCCTCTCAGTTCTCCAATTATTGCTTCGATCAAAAGTTTTAATCCCTGTTTTAGTTTTGACATGCTCCCTTGGCTCAATACTGCACACTTGAGGGCAGAAGTACAGAGCCAAGTCCGTTCGGAAGCGAAACTTCTGAGACATGAAAAACATCTCTAATCACTGTTTTTGATCACATTAAAATAACTTTGGAATTACTTAAATATTGTAGCATGGGCCTTGTCTAATGAGGGGTTTAACACTATCTAGCTAGACTCTAGCAAGAGTGTACCCGTATGAAATATCAAACATCAAAGTGATTCATTTCCTTTATATCCTACAGTAGTCTTGGAGACGTCAAATAAATTCAAATTACAAGTAAAACTAGGAAAAAAGAAATAAACTTTGATTTTTCATTCACTTTAATCTTTTTAAGGTAAATCAAAGAAGCGAAGGAGAAACCTGTACCTTGTTAGTTTGTTAGTTTTCGAGTTAACAAAACTCGTCCCAAGCTTTTTTATCTTCTAGCTAGATAATCTGATATTTTGTAGCCCTTTTTACAAAGGATAATGTTTGATAATTTGTATGAATATATTTACTGATGGTAGTATTCGTAGTTGGTATGTTATGTTTCCTATGAAGGATTGCTCAGTACACTACACACAATATTTTATTTTACTTTCCCGTGTTTTTTGCATTTCACACTCATTTATTATGATGTATTCGGATTATTCGTACGTAACATAACCAAGAATAATCTCTCAGAAGTAGGAGATATGTTGAGTTTATGGCGTGTCGTATAAACCCCAATAATGAGAGTGTATCTTCAATTGGTCACCGCGATACATTATTTGCCTAGTGCGGAGGCTGATGGTAAATTGTAACCTGGATTCTTTATAAACAAATAAATATTTTTTTCATTTTTCATTTTCAATTCTGCAATAATTGTAGACGTGAATTTGCGTGACACTTTAGATGCGAATAAAAAAGCAAGGCTTTTCTCTGTTACTATAATTTTATTGTTTTTATTTTCTCGACAAAATAGGTTTTATAAGCGTAGATAATAATAATAATGTCCTCCGAGCCGAATTTCAACCACGGCGGCCAATCTCATCGGAGAATAGCCAGATGCACAGGACATATTATAGTGCACAAGTGTGTGCGCAAACACGGTGCACTCTCTATTCCCTCAAGCGTAGATAGAGTAAGGTAGAACTAATTTATAACTACATTGTGTGTAAGACTGGTACCAGCGATAGCTTTGTAATAAACTCGCGTTATCATGTCTATCTTTGCCGTAAATAGAGCTTTTATCCAAACAAAACACGATCTTATCTACTATTTAGTGTTTGATAACAATATATTAAATGAAAGCTATCTGTTACGTCGGAGTAAAGATTGTAGTAAGAGGCGACTAAGGGATATCCACCGGGGGCGGACAGCAGCGCTCTACAACAATTCTACCACTGAACTGCGATTCCCAACCCGCATGACCAGCATAGGGATTATGAGCATTACCCCCATGAGATAAAAGCCAATAATGCGCACAGTGGGAGGCCTGCGTCCAGCAGTGGACCAATATAGGCTGTTGAGGTTGAGGTATCTGTTACACTACTGGCTTATCTGTAGGTTAACACGATGCTATCACGTGATTGTTACGCTCCAATTCACTTCTGAATTCGTGAATGTTAATCTAGCAATCAATTTATCTGATCATGCTATCATGATCGAGTCGTACCTACGGAACGTAGGATGCTCCGATCTTTGGTATTACCACCTAAAAAGATTCAAAAGTGTACTATATTTTCTTCTAAGTACCTACATTCACATCACCACTACATATTGGACGCACACACGCATATTGGAGCGGTCGTAAAAAAATACTGGCCACTTGCAAAAAAACTAACCTCAAATCCAAAATGGCCGTCGAAATAGCAAAATATAATTTTCCGCGCGAATTCGGTTAATGTGATACAAAGGTTTCAGTAATGAACTGAAATTAGTACAATTACCGCGTGACCTGACCTGCTCGTCTAGTGTGCCCACACTTTCGCATAAACACATGTCCATCGTTGTGGTTTTAAGAGGATAGACAACTGTCAATTCAGCAGAACAATTCTACCATCAAACTGTGATCCCCAACCCGCATGCCCAGCGTGGGGGTTATGGGCACTACCCCCATGTGTTAGAAGCCAATAAGGCGCTTATCAGGGGGAGGTCTGCGTCCAGCAGTGGACCGATGCAGGCTGTTGAGGAGGTTGAGGAGACAGCTGTCTGGCCCAAAGTAGCAGGTAACTTTATTCCTCAGTTAGGGGCTTTATGCGACAGTTAACTACTATCTGACCATTGACAAAATCAAATGTCGCTGAACATCGAATAAAGTCTATCTGGTTGATTATCTGAGGATTGAAAAATCGGCCCTCAGATAGAAAAGATAGGTATAATCAATCATCCAAAGATACGCTACGAACCTTCGTAGCACTTTTCGTAGCACCTCTACGGAAAAAAAAGGGCGTCTAATAAATAAATTATTAAGTATCGTTATATTCGTAGGGTTCTTCTGCCGATCTAGGCTTTGTCGTAGAATGTCAGTAGAGATAAACCAATTTAAAAATTAACGCCGATTGTATGACGTTTAGTGGAAACGGCGTTAACCCCCGACGCAAAAAGAGAGGGTTGTTATAAGTTTAACGTGTCTGTCTGTGTATCTGTGTAACTGTCTGTGGTATCGTAGCTCCCAAATGGATGAACCGATTTTCGTTTTTTTTTTTTTGTGTCATAGATAATGTTATCCGAGTGTTCTTAGCCATGTTTCAGGAAAATCTGGGTGGGGAGGGGGGTATTTACAATTGAAACAATTGAGCTATCTGGCGCAGTGAATCAGGATTGCCATACAGCGGCGGTATTGATATGGATCAGTTAAGAAACCTGTAGATTGTTTGCGACAGTCTACATTTAGCTAAATTGTTTCAATTTTAAATACAAGTTTTAATTTATTACTAAGAAAAAATAAAAAAATAATGCTGGACAATTCACACAGTGTCATCTAGCCCCAAGCTAAGCAGAGCTTGTTTTACGGGTACGAGATGACTGATAAACATTACACAAAACATTACATCGATTTTTAATATACACCGAAAATACAAAGAACGCCCGGAACAAATATTTGCAGATCATACAAACATATGTCCCAAGGCGGGAATCGAACCCGTAACCTCCTGCGTCGCAGGCGGACCTTTGCCACCGCGCCACATTGGTCATCATCTATCCATCACTTAAAACATTTTAAAATTTCGCGATTTGTTAACATAATTAATGATTTTATCGGGTATTTATCGTCCGGTCGGTATCGGTAGGGGAAATAATAACAAAAAGTACAATATAAATACCCGATAAAATTATTAATTACATAAATTAAAAAAAATAAAAAAAAACTGCGACGCAGGAGGTTGCGGGTTCGATTCCCGCCTCGGGACAAATGTTTGTACGATCTGCAGATATTTGTTCAGGATGTTCTGGATGTTTTTCTATGTTTAATAAAAAATATCTATCTATGTAGTGTATTATATTAAGTATATCAGTTATCTAGTACCCATAACACAAGCTCTGCTTAGCTTGGGGCTAGATAATGCTGTGTGAATTGTCCAGCATTATTTATTTATTCTTAATTAAAACTTTCGAATTTATAATATTAATGTTACATGTACGACGTAGGTACCTATACCATTATCTTCTCTTCTGTGAAACGACGTCGATACATCGATATCGTTTTGCGTAGTAGACGCTCAGGCTACAAATAATGTTCCACTTCGCGATTACCACACAAAGCATCGGGAGTTCGGGAAATTCCCCCGGGAACGGGGAAAGATTCGCATAGATTCGCATTTTGATCAGCATCAGCGCTTTGTAATATTTCATCGTTCCCCGATCTCTGCATTTCAGAGCTTACCTCTTGTTTTGAAGCGATCTATCAGAGTTTGCTTACACAAGCGTATTTTGTAAGAAGTAGGTAGGTATTGATTGGAAAACAGAAAAGGCCCATGCGGGCTTTTGTATGCAATTCGATTTTCATTACGGCGCGCAGAAAAATATTGAATTTATTATTTTTTTCGTAAAAATTACTGCATGAATTTGGATAGTCCAAGAAAAAACAGCCGAATTGAAATACTCTTCCTTTTTTTGATGTTGGTTAAATAAAAATTGAATAAACCAAACGTTTCTTGTTAAAATGTAGGTTCCTCATTATATTATTAGTTAAAACAATCAACCAGACATCCTTTCTTAAAATATACTAGTATAATAAAATAAAATAAAAAGGCCTTATTTCCTTATTAGGTAGGTACCTAATTTACATTTTTGTTTAAAGATTCTAGTTAATATAATATGTATGTATGTATATAATATGACAAAACTAACGTACAGCCCTGAAGAAAATTTCGACATAGCATTCTTTCGATTTCGTGATCTTTCGATATAGCGTGCATTCGAGATTGTGATCGTCTGGTCTACAGTTTTTCTGTGTTGTGTGCTTTCGGTATTCCGCTATGCGGCCTCATGTGCTTCCGGTATTTCGATCTGCGGTATCGTGTACTTTCGATGTACCGTTCTCCGGTATTTTGACTTCCGGTACTCCATAGTACAGTCTGAACTAAAGTATGTAATTAAAAACTAAGTAATTTTTAAAACGCCCAGGCCTCTTCCAAACGTGCCCATGCGCATCTGTTTCGTGCGGTTCTTGACCAGAGCTTGCCGGCTATACCTTTTCAATGTCGACCTGACGTACTTTCTTATAATTTGAAAAAGAATTACCTTAATAAACAACTGCAGACGTGGATACATTGCTGGGAAAAGGCCACAAGTTCACCTTTATGACATCAGTAATTAATATGGCTCTTCATTCAATTAGCTTTCATAAAAGTGACAGATCTCTGGGGAAGCAAGCCCAAAATGGACCTCTCATAAAGATACTCTAATAAATTTCTCCTTTGATTGCCTCCTCTATACCTGACTAATTATTTTCCGTAGCTTTTGTATAAATTACGTCACGTCAAATAATAAATAATAATTCTTATTGATGAACATAAACACCAGATAGTTGAAAAAAATACACATAGCCGAATTTAGAACCAGGTGGAGGGTTTTTTTAAAACCGGTTAAATCGGTTAGTCGGTTAAAACTAAGTGACAAATGGCGGACTCACGCATTTAGTGATTTCTAACATAGAACCTTGTCTGCCTTGCACCATTGAGTAGACAAATATATTAAATTAAAATTTAAAAGTTAAAATAAAAAATTTACAATAAGACCTAAGTACACTTATTAACATTTATAGTTTTACAGACGGTAATTCGTACATTGGATAGGCTCCTGCAAAACTGAGTTCGAGGAGACAATTTTAGAAATGTAAAATAATGGTCTGTGCAGCACTAAGCAGAGCTTGTGTTAAGGATACTAGATTTATTTATTTTATTTTGTTAGAAAAAATATTTCACATACTTTATAATAATAACTCCTAACCATTTACAAGTTATGGCTTTTTCCCAGTAACATATCCTCGCATGTAGAAGTCAGAAGACTGCTTCATTGCGGAAGAGGAATGGAAAAACAGTTCTGTCCTGTTAACAACTAGGTACAATGAAGTAAACTAAGATTAACGAATACTTGACAAAACTTATAAAATTCTAACAATAATTAGTAATTAATTAGATGACTGATATACTTAATACAATATATAACATAGCTCATAATATGATAGACGAACAAAGGATTGCGCCACTGTCCTACACTATAAGGTTTTTATGTACTGGTCATGATAAAAAAGATAAAAAGGGTACCTATTTCAATTGAAACCGTCAGCAAACAGGCAACGTAAGAGGAGTTTATTTTTAACTCGCAATAACAGTAATCCCGAAGCTTTTGAAATGTTCGCGCGGATGAATTTGAGCTCGCAGGGATGTAGTTAGAGGGGGGGGGGGGATTACACTACTATTGTGATTTTCGATGAGGGTGGTTGTACTCGCCTTTTAGGGAGGATGTTACAGAGCATGCTTGACCGTTTGTAACATAAACGTTAAGTTTGAAAAGTAATCTAAACACTTCGTATAAGTTACTCGCTAGTTTACTGTAGTATTAATACTACAGTAAACTTGTGAGTAACTTATAGATTACTTTTCAAACTTAACGTTTATGTTACAAACGGTCAAGTCGGACCTTTTACATTCAGCTTTACTATTTGCAATCCACTGCAAATAATATAGCCGAATGTTAAATAACGACACATTTGAGAACTCTACATCAGACATAACTTCTGTGGAAACCGTATTATGGCAGAAGCGTCCCCTCCGCAAAACGAATACAATATATTCGGAACAAAACGTAGAGCTGTCACGTTACATTTTACTTTTATTTGCCAACTCTTTTGTCTTCCAATGCCAGTTCTTTTACTTGTTCCGTTCAAGATATGATGTCGATACATTGATAGTGTTTATCGGATGTTCTGATTACCACCCTGTGTCTGTCAGAGCTGTATGAAGAGTTCATTGTAATGCGTGGCAACATGTCTGAGTTGAACCAACTTATTTATTTAACCTTCACATATATTTCTGTTTCTGCTTTTTGGACGTTTTATGTTCATAAACATGTAGAGGGTTAACCGAGTTTTTCGGAAGTGTAGGTATGTGAATAATTTATTCTAATCTGTTTTAATCCGGGATTTTGACTGCCGCGACGGTTATTTTTCTCGTAGATTTTGTGCAAAGTTGAAATAAACAATATTTAGAGAAGGTTAGAGTTTAACCTAGTCCCAAATAATATTAGACTGTTTCAATGACTAAAGGTCAGGCCGTTTCTAGAAGCCAATTCATTAAGTATTCGTGATCTAAAACTATCGAACCTGGATTTTCCCGTCTGGTGGATTATACAATAACAAAGGTACTTTATTATTTGCAATGATTTAGATTTTTAGTACCTTGTTTAACCACACCTTATGCGTTCTCACATCGCCAAATACTTTAATTTTATCGTTTCTTTACTTTAGCCTATATACCTAAGCGACAGAAATCAAAAATATCACTTTATTTCCGTGTCATTTATTTATATAAATATTTAAAATTTGACCTTTTCTAATTGTTTTTTTTTTATGGAAATAAAGAGTTTTTGATTTTGATTTCATCGGTGTCCTAGTAACCAGTTATTCTGGTGGCAATAAATCAAAATCATAATCAAAATTAGAGGACTGCCATAGCAGTCCTCTAATTTTGACTATCGACAGCATGTTTTTTGCTTCTGTTCCGAAATGTCTATGACACCGACACTTTCTAGTCTGTGAATTTATAGTTATCAATGCCGCACTCTCTGTAATTAATTACTCTATGAAAATATTTCGCTTGCCCAGGGGAACAGAGTTGTAAGGCACTGTTACGACTGTTTTATTGTTTTCAAATTTTTGACATCATTATGTTATAATTTTTTTCAGGTACAAAAAATAGCTTTCACTTGATATATGATTTGTATAGGAAGTGTAACTAGGAGCAGAAATAATAGTATTACCTTCTTTTATTTTTCCTGACAAAAATTGATTTTGCTATTACGACTTTATTCCCCGGGGCAAGCGATTTAGTTCCGTTTCCGCTAGATATAAAAAAACTACTTCCAATTAACCATATAAAAATGTACACGTGCTCTGGGGAAATAAATTTTATTTTACACTAGCAGCGCCTCTCGGTGTCACCCGCGTTATTCCTGTTCCCGTGGGAATTCCGGGATAAAATATAGCCTATGTGCTATTCCAGACTATAATCTATGTCTGTGCCAAATTTCAGTCAGATCCGTTCTGTAGTTTTTACGTGAAAGAGTAACAAACATCCATCCATCCATCCATACTTACTAACTTTCGCGTTTATAATATTAGTAGGATAGTAGGATTACTCAGTGTTTTGTAACAAATACCAAACCCTTGACGACCTCCGTGGCGCGGCGGGCGAAGGTCCGCCTGCGACGCAAGAGGTTGCGGGTTCGATTCCCGCCTCGGAACAAATTTGTGTACGATCTGCAGAAATTTGTTCCGTTGGTCTGGGTGTTTTCTATGTATAATAAAAAATATCTATGTACCTATATATGTATTAAATATATCAGTTATCTAGTACCCATAACACAAGCTTTGAGTCTACTTTGGGGCTAGATGGTGCTGCGTGGATTGTCCAGTATTATTTATTATTATTTATTTATTTAAACCCAAACAGGCCACCGACCGTAACAATATCGATCAGGGGTCTCGATGTCGACATTAGAACATGAGTTTCACTTCTTTCGCTTGTGTAGTCGACACGACATCGTCACCTCTTCGACGGCATAACAGAGGAACTGGTCTTATTAACATAAAATTCCGACCTGTAGACGCCAGATTGGAACCTCCCTACCGTGAATGGGGAAACAGAGGCCAGTGATTTGCCGTTGTTTTTCATTTCACAGTCGTGTAAGTAGGTTATTATTCGAGGCTATTCGCTCTGGTTGTTGCTGTATCCCGAAAAAGGGAAATTTTATTTGAAAATTGTCTAAATTGCACGACCCTTGAAAGTAGAATTTGCTGTAATTAGATTTTTGCGTCAAACTAGGACAAAATATTCATGTAAATCAGTATCGCAAGTACAACTAATGAATTCACAAACAAAGGAGTTGGTCAACTTTTCTCCGTGAAACAAAAGACGAGGTGATTGTCTTCTGTTTTTATTTTGAAAGATACTTACTACTTTTCCTTAGCTTTTTTTTACTACATTATTCTTCAGGTAAATACAGGGTGCCCCGAAACATATGTACTAGCCGAAATGGGGTGATTCTGAACCCCGAGGGGATCAACTGATAGTAATAATTTTTCTAATTTTTTTCTATTATTTGATTGTATTTTTTTATTTAATTCTATATTTTATTTGTTTTGAGAAAATTAAGATTTGCAATAATGCAAAAATATACTTAAAAAAACACGAATATTTAGAAAAAAGTGTCAATAAAAATAGAATCGAAATTCAATAGTAGAACAAAAGTTGATCCCCTTAGATCCAGAATAAACCCCTTTCGGCTTAGTACACATGTTTAGTGGCACCCTGTATAGTAGAATATTGCTGGCATTTCAAATCTGTGCCTATTTTTAGGTTCCTCGTTTAATTGGAATCGTGGAGGAAACAGTCTCGCTAATGGCTGCCGAAATTGCGAGCCAGCCCCTGCATTCTAATCTGGAGACATTATTGAATAACGATCTCTTATTTTTAACAAGACGGCATAGGAGCTGCCGGTTTACGTTTCAATCATGATGTGCCCAAATTGTTTCTGATATCCATAATGTATTTAAGGTTTATTCGGAGAAAATACTTCTAAGGAAATAATTATCATGAAAAAAGTGAACAAAAGTGCCAAATATTTTCACGTTCCAGTTTAAAATATTGGGATAAAAAGTGTCGTGTAAACATCAAAGAAAGTGTACTTATAAAATTTTGCCTACGGAAACTCGCAACGTGCATTTGCAAAAAGCCAACGCAGCTGGTGACTCGATATTGCTCTCATGTTTGGTAAATGCTGGGTTAGCAAAGTACTTATACTTAGCAACTATAGCACCTGACTCGCAGTGACCAGCGACGCTCACAAAAATTGCTAAAGACTTAAAAAAAGAACTCCCTATAGTTCGAAATCCTTGCTTTTATACCTAGACAACTCAGTCTACAAAACTGAGTGTAAGATACTCAACGCGCGCTCAAAAAGCCACTATAAGTACACATCTAGTCGCGGCGACTCTGACAGCGGCGCAGTACCGCGCTGCACAGAGCGCCGCCACGCTGGGCGAACACGCGGCGATGCTGGCCGTGGCCATATGCTGCATCCTGGTGTTGCTGCTGGTCTTCATAGTGCTGATCATCGTGGTGGGGCAGAATATGGAGGGGAAGGGCGGCTCATAGCGGTGGCGAGGTGAGTGTCTGTGTTGTATGTGCATATGAAAAAAATGTTGCAAGCTAATTTTTTTTCAGTTTTATTATTATACCCGATTAGCAAACATGCTAGATGGGTTGAATCAGGTTCGTAATAATAATGTACCTGTTCCTACCGTATTTAAAAGTGTGGATTTTACTCTGTTTTGTGAACTTTAAATTAAATTAAATTTGTTGATAGTTTGTAAATTTTGTGTATGTAGGTTAGGTACCATGTTTTGTGGGTCAACATGGATTATTCTTTAGATCAGTACTTATTGTATTAACGATATCTTTGGCATTAAAATATTCTGTAAACTGATTCACATTAAACTAAAATAAATATTGAAATATTAGAAGAGTTAAAACTGCTATGTTGGAGTTCTACGCTCGAGTGACAATGGGAGGTGGTATATGGGGCTAAAATAAAAAATCTCAGTGAAAATGGAATTCAAAACTCGGTTTCCAAGAGGGCTAAAAATTTTCGCACCGCGAATAATTAAAGTAAACGTTTCGGCACTAGACCGTGAATTTAATCGCTCACTTCAATGCTCACTGCACGAACGCGGGTGCGCTTCATGTCGAAGAGTCTCGTCGACCGAAGCAAGTATGGAAGAGTTTTACTCTTTTCAGCATCATTCTTTTAATAATTATTCATAACACTAGTTTACAGTGCATCTGTTGCCGATAAAATTTTTGCTGTTGCTGACTACATATGGTATGCTGGTTACAAATATATAAGTAGATTTTTTTCATCAGCTCTAGTTTATGAGTTTCAGGTACCTACGTTTACAAATGAAAAATACAAGTATTTACTGAGAATTTTTTTATCAATCATTGTGTTCCAAAAAACTTCGCTTTTAAGCTCTTCTTTTATGTATGGAATGGCGTATGAGGCTCCAGCAATAGTCAGACATCATATTCTTATCCCAGAAACCCTGATAACGCTCCTCTATGACGCGTAAATCTTGATGCATACGCTCTCCCTGCTCTTCGCTCATGATGTCTCCTAAATTTTCTGGAAACTTGTCTAGGTGACTATGGAGAAAGAATAAAAAAAAATCTATAAAAAAAATATAAGGAAAAAAAAAAATATCTTCGCTAAAATAACTCCGCAATTCTTTTTCCCTTTCACGGTAGAAAGTAATTTTAGTGCCTGGTGAAAGTAATTTTTTTTCCTTCAGTCTTGATGCCAACAATTCTGAAGCTTGTTTAGAAAGATTCAAATCTCTTACAAGATCATCTAACTCATTTTGTGAAAAGCATTTTGGCTCATTTGATGCAATTACAAAATCAGTATTCTGATGAACTTGACCTGACTGTCTTGTATTAATTCTGATGAACTTGATCCTTGACAGTCTTGTATTAAGGGCTCAGATGTTTTTTCAGATACTGAAAATTCAGGTGACTGTTGCACTGGACGCTGAACACAAGTAGTAGTTGGGTACTGCCATTTAGCACGATTTTTAGAATTTATGCCTTAAATGTTGACACTGCAAAAGTAACAGTCATCTATATGATTTTGTGGTTCTCGCCAAATGGTTGGCGTTTTAATTTTAAAATTACTTCTTTTGCCGCCTTTCCATAACCTTAAATATTCAACACACGATTTAAAAACACAATCGGGAGCCCAAGTCTTGTCATTTTTGTTCAACGATATCCCAAAGTACAGTAAATACGTGTTTTTAACGCACTCTGATATAGCTTTTCTGTTCTCTTTTAACACATATTCTCCACATATGTAGCAAAAATGGTTAGGGTTATTCAAACAATTTCTCCTTGAACCACTCATGTCGCAAAAACTTATGAAATTTATCTTAACACACTGAAATACCCACGTTATTCACGAGTAAATACGTAGAAATGATGAAAGTCAACAATAAAGAAATTCGAGCTGCACAAAAACTTTTGAGGGTAGATTTGTTAAGGTCATGCCATAAGCGAACAATATCACCCACAAAATTCACAGCAACAGACAAAAAGTTGATTTTTGTAAACTAGAATCAATAGAGTTTTACCTAACGCGAAAGTTACTCTGATTGTCTGACCTTTTCGCGGTTAAACGGCTCTTAATGAAATTTGGCAATGAGATGGATGGTCTCCCAAAGTATGATAGTGGCAAATGGCAAAGGGATAGATTGTATCCGATAGATTGTATCCCGATTTAACCAGGAAACGCGCATGCAAAATCGTCGCAGAAAGCAAGTAATAAAAAAGTTTGACGACCTCCGTGGCGCAGCGGGCGAAGGTCCGCCTGCGACGCAGGAGGTTGCGGGTTCGATCCCCGCCACGGAACAAATTTGTGTACGATCTGCAGAAATTTGTTCCGTTGGTCTGGGTGTTTTCTATGTATAATAAAAATATCTATCTATGTAATATATTTTATTAAGTATATCAGTTATCTAGTACCCATAACACAAGCTCTGCTTAGCTTGGGGCTAGATAATGTTGTGTGAATTGTCCAGCATTATTTATTTTATTTATTTATTGTTTAATATTATAGATGCCAAACTATCTTTTTGTATAACTGGTTGCTTTTCACGACGAAACTGCTGAACAGTTTTTCTATCACAATCCTACCGGCTGCGCCATGTAGTATTTCAAATAAAAGATATATTTTAGTATTTGGTTTTATTGTGTTCTCTTACTGAAGTTCTTACAAATACCTCGGTGTGAGCCAGCCATGGACAATGCGCTTGTGCTCCTACATTCTATCCATAGACATATAATGGTACCAAGCTTTATCTATCTATCATAGACTACTACAGTGACTGTCTACCGACTAATGCTGATTATGATACCACGACCAAAAGTCTACGTATTTCAATAAAGCTGGTATCTCGTTATCGCTTTATAAACATTTTTGGCACATGATAATGTATTCACGACACTCGCGTCCTAAATTATGCCCCAACTATCGTTACGGCAAGATATGATACGACGAAACCTTTTTGTTGGAAATATGGATCAATCTAATATATCCTTCAATAGTAAGTATGGGTGTTTTTCATACGAATAAATGATTTTCGAATCTATCGAAGAATATTAGGTTTTTTTTTGTGTATCAATGGTGTATCCCGATGTATCACGAGGGTTTAGAAGACACATAGTTACTCTAGTCTTAAAGAGACCCAGGTTAGTTGGTTGGCATGTGATTATTTGAAGATGATCTACATATATATAAGATCTACATATATATATCAGGGATGTTACGGAGCTCCGACTCCGATTCCGATATGTCGGAACTTCCGATTGATACTACACCTTCGGTTCCGACTTCGGTTTCGAAACTTTCAATCGGAGGTTTTAATCGGAACTCACTCATTTTAATTAGTTATCTCTTAGATTCTGATTTGGACAATGAAGCTGAAAACAAGTGCGATTTGGAACTACTTTATTGAAGTTTGTGCAGATATAGTCACAAGATATTTCACGAGAGGCAGTCGACTACTTTGTTTAAATGTCATTTTAAGTCTGTGCATGCTACTGAATACGATGAATTTATCAATTAGAAACTGAAAAGATATATAGAGTACAGCCTTCGACTACAAGAAACTTTGATGAAGAATCAAAAATGGTGTAGTTCTGATGCTAAACAGGTAGATGGAAATAGACAGATTGATTTCTGAAGTGATAGCTTTGCAAGATCCTCTTCAATTTCGTTGAAGGTATTGGATTTCGGTGACTTATAAAGCTAATTGTGTCGAATTATCAAGGGGAAGACGGTTTTTTACCGAATATATCTGGCGGCACATAAAATAAATGATCTATTGAAACAATAAGAGAAAAACCTGCAAATCAGAAAATCCTGCGCCTACTGGTGCAGCTGCTGCAGGAATATATATGCCATCACCTTCGAATCCGCCTCCGCTTCCGACTCCGGTTCCGGTTCCGATTCCGACTCCGACAAACCAAATTTTAAACCTCCGACTCCGACTTCGGTTCCGTTAAACCACCTCCGTAACATCCCTAATATATATGTATAAGAATACAAAATGCTTGAGATCTGAGATTTTTTCAGCCTACTGGTTTTGATACAATTTATGTCTTAATGCTATTTGCATATCTATGGATCCTTTAACGATAGTTAAAATTTTAGTATCCTTTTAGTTTTATAGGAGCACTTAGTAAGACATAAAGTTGAACTATAAAACAAAGTATATCATTGGACGTATAGGCTAAGATGAGAATTGCTAAAGCTGAGAATCCCTAGAAATGATTTCAAATTTCACTAACATTATTTCTTTAGGCTTACAATTCTATTTGTATTTTTTTTTTTGTGAATAAAGTTATTATAGACCATACGTCCTTACTGCAGAACATTGACAATTTTCGAAAATGCTCTATCCTTTTTTGCAAGTACCTAGGTAAAACGGTTTCTGGAGGATTACGATTAGTCGTTCACTATCTACATCTGTGCTAGCAGCGACTGATTTGTCCATGGTCTATATTATGAATACTATGTTGATTTCCACTTCCATAGTTTAGGTAACCCTCACCCAAAACAATGTTCTCTAAATTACTGTACTCAGGTACTCACAAAGTTGTACCGGTTAAAGTTGTGTGGCTGCCTTTGACAAACTTCTGGAATCCTATTTCAATCATTACGTTCATGTTAAACTTGTCACTCGTCGAAAATACCTCGATAGAATGTGAATCGAGGTGAATGCGAAACTAGGGAAATGAGAAAATCATTTAAGTATTTCTAAAACACACTTCATCTTAAAAACGAATAAATGAAAATAAAACTAGAAAAACGTGATGGAAAATGATGTTAATGATTTATTTGCTCCTAAGTATTGTTATCTAACTAGGAAAAGCTAAACCAGAGACGTTACAAACATAAAACCGTTGCTTACGAGTTGAAGCTGGGGTCTTGTTCATTGAATTTTTGGTTGCCACCGAATAAATCCCATCCACAGGCTTTTAGAACAACAAACGGAACGTTTGCAGAATAACAATTGAGTATTTCACGCATGCATACCATTTGAAGAATCTCAGGTAGAGAGGGTAAACGCAAATTAAATTCCGACTTCCCGCAGAAACCCACGTCAGTAAATCTTAGGTCGACTGTCCACTGAAGTGTTAATGATTAAGAGACAACTATCATAATAGTTTGAGCAAGAGATAATATTAATTTTATTTTAATCACGGTTTTGTTGTATAAACAAGTAGATTAGGTAGAAGCCTTTATTCACAAAGTAAATTACAATCAAATACCTAATATAAATAAATTAGAACTAGTATTTACAATTTAAACAATTGAGCTAACTGCAGACTGTTGCAAACAATCTACAGGTAGATAATACGTTATGGTCAAAGAAGAATATAATAGTAACTCTGGTTATAATGTGCGGTGGAAAAAATAATAAACATTTGTGTGACTTTTAAAGCAAGTGTAGAACATTTGAGTTATGACCAAAGTTTTGTTTCGCGGAGTTACATTTGTACTACATAAGGAAAGTTCGATAGGTTTTGCGATAGAGGGAATGATAAGCAACCTCTGTTCTCTAAATACAATCCTACACTTTGCATAATAGAAGAAATGACACCAGAAAAAAAGGTTATAGACACGTTTTAATCACGAACTAAAGCTTATTGATTTGTTTATAATACTCGAAGAATAGAGCATTTAAACGCACTCTTTACCAAAGGCTTAAAAAATCCAAAACAGAAAGATTTTCGGGCAAAACACAATTTAAAACTTAGATTTGTATTGTACAAGTTTTTCTCTGGAAACTATTATTTCTTAAGGGTAGCTTTTCAAGTAAGTGGGTACTGTAACGAGTAAAAAGAAAACTGGAACAACGGCTTCAGATTGAGACCTCACTCAAATGTTTGTAAGGTCGTTCGTCTTATTATCTTGAAACACAGAGAGGACATTTTCTGGCCACCAAAAACATATTTCGTCATCTTTAAGATAAATATTGTCCTCAACCTTGGCGGTGTACGGAAATCCCCAATAATCCTATTTTGGAAGCTTTAGTGCCCTCACCGCTCTGGCCCTAAATACTTGGGTTTCAACGTCCAATTTAGTTAATCTAATAAATCTCCCACGATTTCATTTATCTGGCATATAATGTCCATTACTACAGCAGCTTTTGTACTGGGTTAGGTACTCCCCACGCTGGCCGAACTCTAAGCAGATTCAATCGTAAATTATGACGTTCAGGGCCCGCGTTTGGACTAGATTGGCTGGATTTGTTTGAAAATACAAAATCATCTACAAGCTATACTCCAGTATTGAGTATTAGGTATATACAAGCTATACTCCAGTAGTTTCATATTCACGAGTTCTAACGAAGCTCCTAGCTCCATTTAGAGCACACGCTTGGCTTCATCTCGGGCCGGAAATGCAAAACGCTTGTGATGTTTGCCGGTAGTCTCTGGACAGGCAGACATAGACTAAAGCAGAGTGGAGTGGACTGTTCTACTCTACGTTTATAAAATTCTTTAGTCTATGGAATTTATTATAGGCAAAGGAGTAGTGTAGACAAAAGTAAACGTCTTTATTCTAAAGAAAATATCAATAAAATAATATAAAGAAATTAGAACTAGTATTTACAATTGAAACAATTGAGGTAACTACATACTGTTGCAAACAATGTACAGGTAAAGTTAACTGTTACGTTGAATCAATGTATTTTACAAGAATAAATACAAAATGCTTCTTTCACTTCGCAGCGATGTTTCTTCTGTCATTGACTTTATGTCAACGTGTCGACTTAAAATAATTGTCTACTTGGAACTTTGCATGAAACTGATTTAGGTCCTGTCCTAAAATAATAAACCTCTAGCGAGAATAACTTTTTTAACTTCCTAATCATATTCCATCAATCTTTCAAAGCAAACATCGATTTTCTTTTGTCAATTATGGGCTAGGTTTTTCTTTCTGTTTTTCTAAACAAAACACGTGATTTTTTGTGAAAAGAAGCACTATACATACAGTCAATTAAAATAATCGGGGAAAGAAACAAATGCTGTAGAAAAATTAGGGTATAGGTAGGTAGCTAAACGCTTACCTAAGTTTTCTTTGGTGTTATAAGTTTAACGTGTCTGTCTGTGTATCTGTCTGTGGTATCGTAGCTCCCAAACGGATGAACCGATTTTCGTTTAGTTTTTTTTGTGTCATAGATAATTTTATCCCGAGTTTTCTTAGTCGCGATTCATGAAAATCTGACGTGAATTTTTAAATTTTAAATTTTGTTCATGTTAAGTTACAGTCGGATCATTACTGAATGACTAATATTGAGAGAAGAGTTTGCTAATGTTTTAAACTCTTTCTTGGAAATGATAAATCCTTTCCCAAAAATCTTCAAAGCAAATAATCATAATATTCTGAATAGGAATGAAACTCCATGTTCCAGATGGGAATTCAAAATATGAGAATGAACTGAAACAGCGAGTTTGAAAACTATAGTTTGGAGTTAAAAGTTGCATTCTATATTTCCGAGAACGGGGAAATTGCGCATGAAACTGGGCTGGACTGGACATAGTAATATTCTGAGAATATGTTAAATCAACTTAGTTTTTGGTTTAAGGCCATGCATACACTAATATTATAAATTCGAAAGTTTGAATGTTATTTACCTCTTCACGCCATAACTTCTGAACGAAACGGGCTGAAATTTGCCTAGTTACCGTATAAATAAGTTTCCATGGGATATAAATAACCTTTGAACATCCATAGAAACAACAAGTGCGAAGCTGTGGAGCAGAAACTAACTAAGATAAGAAATAAAAAGGTTTCGAAAACGATTTTCACAGCGCAATAATTCTTCAATAACAAAGAGACACTGTTTCGTTATTTACTTTTTAAGTGAGGACTAGGTAATCTGCTAATGGTTTCTCCATTATGAACTTAAATAACCTCACCTTGATGTTTTGTGTACAGTAAATTGATTTTGTAGCGTCTTATCACGTTGCTTAGCCTTTATTACCGTATTCTGGGTGTTACCATCAGATTTTACGATACCTTTTCTTGGCTGAAGGAGATTACGTACCTCAATACCTGGTTCTTTAATGTGCTTAGTACTAACGTGTAATGGAAATAAGATGTTGAGGTTATGGAAACAGAGTTCATAATTGGAATACCTGAAAATGGTCCAAACTGTCGTTTAAAAAGTTAAACTGCTCTACTTACTATATTGCATTGATTTAATTATCTTGATTCCTAGTACCACCTCTTTGTCGGAGAATATGTAATTAAACACTTTGATTAACTAAGTATCGATTTTCGTTTACAAACATTGCTGAAGATTTTTGAAATTTCGCTTCAGTATCTAACATACAACTAAAAAGCTTTACGATGATTGAACCTGTTTAGTGATTTTTGTCGTTTATTGTACCGATCTGCTTTTTCAAAGAATGATTGTTAAGAAAACAAGATCTGTCAAGTGCGAGTGTAAATCGCGCGCCGAGGCTTTCGAACGTTTGTCAATTGTACAAATACGTATAAAAGGTACCGGTTAGAGACTTCGCTATTTAATAAATACCTAAAAATAGTAGGTCACAAACTATATTTCAGATAAATTGCTCTGCATACTTCAGAGATTAGGTAAATTTTTAGACGTTTTTCCAAATATTTCAAACAGTATGAAACCTACCTACAGAAATTTAAAAAAACTATTTTGAAATGTACAAACTGATACCTTTCATTTGATAATCCACACGACCCTGTAGGCATCTTTTAAAATTTCGATAAAATAATTTGTATGGAAAATGTTATTAATTAATTAATTAAAGAATGAAAAAAGCCAGACAAAGCGAGAAACCATAAGAATTTCGAAACCGATCTCGTAACCCTAAAAATACTGTAGATTTTTGTCTTCTTCTGTTCTTAGCTTAATCGTTAACGAAATCCGGATTCTGCAAGTTGATTCAATGACCGCGTCTCAGGGACTCTGGTATCTCCATCAAATCAAATCTATCCGCTTCCTTCCGACCATCGATTTCTCTGGAGGGAGTTACTTCGTTATGAAGAGTTACAGGCGCCCGGGGACTTGAGGAGGCGGAGAAGTAGCTGCGTAGGCTGATCGTCAACACATTTGTGATATTATGTGTTATTTGTGAAATAAAAGAGTCAATGATGCGGATAGAATAGATGCTGGATGCGGTAGGGTGGACGGTGCTATGGCGATCATTAGAGGAGGTCGATGTCCAGCAGTGGGCTCACAGGGGCTGATGTGATGATGATGATCAATGAAAGGGTGCAATGCGAAAGAACCTTGATCACTTAACGCGCGGATCATATATCGTGGATTGAAACCACGTGGTTAGCCTCTACGCAAATTTATTAATATTTAAGCGATATTTACTAGAGATATTTTTTCAAAACTTCAATTAGAAATAGAAATAGAAATAGAAAACATTTATTTGTAACACAGACATACAAAATTTAGAACAAAAGAACAAAGACAGAGTTACAAAACGGTCTCAGTCTCAGCATGAGTTAAATTAAACTGTCTTACCAATCCAACTGTCAATGTGTCCATCCAAGTTTCTGAACTAGCCCTAAAATGACACGCAAAAACTGGAACGAGCGTTTTCACACGTCTACGCACAGAGGGAAAGGACCCTCTAAAAGGATTTTCTCCACTTATCATTCCATCTCGATAACTGTACATTCGAGTGCTTTTTGCAAACATCAATCGAGGTCGGGCCCTGGAAGCTTTCAATCGGTTATTATAACAGTATCGCGTTCGTAATATCACATATTCATACGGCATGTGAGCGGCTCAAAGCTCGAACTGAGTTGAGCACAATCCGAGCATTTTGAGGACTCAATAAGAGAGATTTCACGGGATTTAAATGAGGTAGATGTCGGAACTTTGAATGCCCTTGAACTTGTCATGTATGGATACTTAGGTTAAGCTACTTTACTTACTTATAAGTGGGGCGAATACCTTGGTCGATGCTTGTAGGTATCGAGATCGATTTTATTACGATTAATCCATCTTAAATTAGGACAGGATCCACACGGGTTTCAATTTGCTGACTCACCGTCTAAAATTGCGTACCTACCTTTAAATAAATACGTCCGTACCATCATAGCTAATATAAGAAAATCAGAGACATGTAAACCCCACTATTAAATTGAGAATCCTAACCCTACATTCTAAAAGTAAGCATACCTAATCGTAAGGAATTACCCAATTTTTCCAAAAAAGAAATGACAAGCCCCGCCGATACTAAACTGGATATAAACACAACCTGGTGGAGCCTGAATCAAAATTAAAAATTCATCAATACTCCCCAACTCGATGGCGGTAAAAATTTAATATAAGACTCCAGAAAACATAAAATGTCTCGAAAAAAATAACATGTTCGAAACCAAACTAAAAGAGATGCTCATAAAAAATATTTTTAAGAACTTGACGACTTCTTCAACGATGCTTTTAGCGACTCGCAAATTAAATTGTTCATCTTTAGTAGAAAGGCACGATACCTGCAAGGGCTGCAAGTCTTCTTAACTAACTTAAACTCACATAACCACTTAGACCTGATTGTATGAATGCAATAAATTAAATACTGAAATACAGATCCATTGAAAGTATTGTTTTTTTTGGTGTATAGTGTCGTTTCGCCCATTTAGTGTCGGAATTACCCCACTGCGTAAGATGGAGGGTTACGTTTTTAAAGGTTAAACAAGATTGTAAAACAATTTAATTTGGTCATATTTAAATACACATTAACCTGCAATATTAGGTAACAACCAAAATGCCTCTGATATCTTGCAAAGTTAGAACACCAATATAGATACAGTACCAATATCATTTCGGCAGTGTCCACAGTTAAATTATTAGCACATCAAATGCTATCGCCTCATTCCAAAAGCAATCAATTAGCGAGTCGCTTCCGAAGCACAAATCGGGTCGAACGGATATCTGCATACCAGATTGTAGCACTCCACCACAAATCACAATTGCTTACCTATCTACAGCTTCCTACTATTGCTAACTAGTGTAACGCTTTAACCACAGTTTCAGTTGGATTTTACTGAGTTTCTTCTTCTTTCTAGCCTTTTTCGACCAGTAGACTGGTGTAGGTCCTTCAAACTCTTCCATTTCCTTCTACTTTGGCCAGTTAATGTCTAGATGCTGCCCGCTATCTTTTTGATGTCGTCTTTCCATCTCATTTGTGGCTGTCCCACCGGTCTTTGTCTTTTCTGAGTTTATGAGCTTCGATTGCATTGATCGCCAATTTGTCAATTTCAATCAATCAATCGTTAATTTGTTTTTTTATAATTACAAATGATTTAATCAACGATTAAGGTGCTACCCCGATCCAAATCAGCGCCCCCACCTAATTTATCCTATTATTCTGTTCAACGAAGGAATTTTCAAAAATCGATTGGCCAGTTTGTGATACCAATCATAAGCTTATTTTTAATGCCTCTTTAAAAGTCTTAGTTTGTACTCGTATAGTGAAGGCAGAGTTGAAAAGTTGCTCTTTTTCGCCACCATGGTGGCCAAAAAGAGCAACTTCGCATCGGGGCTACAAGAATGCCATTCATACATTAAAAATAAAACTTTTACAGAATAATACAGAATAATAAGATCAAATAGGTGGGGGCGCTGATTGGGTCGGGGTAGCGCCTTAATTAATCATCGTACAAACAAGTGGCTGTCAGCGCGTGACTTGATCGAACTATTTTAACCGCTCATTGGTTGCATTCTGTTCATAATATAATAACGATAAAAGATGTTTATTTTTCTTACTAGGAGCGCGATTACGGTTCTGAATAAGGATCGACGAGCACCGATAATATGGTCTCTGGTGTTCATAAAATTCGTCAAGAAAGAACCGTGTTTACCGACACCATAGGCAAAATCGATGCTTATCGACCCTTATCGTCATTCGTAATCGCGCTCCATCTCATTAATATTCTTGTGACATTCTGAGTATGCACAGAAGATTATACCGATGACTAGCGAAAAAATTCTGTCAAGACATACAAAGACAAAACAAGACAATATGGTCTGTCAAGACATACCTGGTTATTCTGTGGTAAGACTAGTGGCAATACAATTATTGAATGTCATTAATAGACCAGCAGGCTTCAACGACGTGAGCCGAGCCTTTCGGGCCGTGTAAAGAGTTACCACCTACCAAACCATCTAGTAGCACTTAGCTTGATTTATAGCACCCATAACGGGACATTTCCCACGATAAAAATGATTAAGTGCTATCTGTGTTCAAAACCACGATAGCTTCAAAAGTTTTACCTATCTCTACTTCTTTTTCTTCTTTATTACAATGGACAAATTAAGTATGTAAGCTTTATCATAAGAAAGTTTATATGTAGAAGGTAATCACCGGAACTACTGATCCAAATTTCTTTGCCCATTGATGCATTTGGCCGCTGGTCGTGGCGTTCGCGGTTTAAGAATTCACCCGTCCAACTCATGCCCTCCGAACCGTAGATACCATATGAACCGGCTTAGGGAAACCAATGAAAGGGCAAATTCTTTTAATCATAGACAAAATTCAGTTATAGTGCGAGCGAGTAGAACTGTAAATGATTTCAACAATTATTTCATGGCTTGCTGTGTCTGTGCTGCCACAACTCTGCCAGTGTCCACGTCAAAAGAGTCATAAAATTTTGTAGTTTTAAAACAAAAAATGGAATTTTCTTTATTTTAATAATTCAAAAACATAAAACTCTTTTTGAATAGTACCATTGATTTGTACCTAAAAAATGAAAACCCAGTGTTAGTGGGTTGCTTGCACAAACACTAAGGGTTATAATAAGAACTACAAATTAGGAATTAGCGCTAACATGTCAATGATTTCAGCCGGATGCTGAACATTGACATTGACTGTCAACACCAGCTTTCACAGGGCAAGGCGATGCATGACTCTCAACTTCTTTTGCACGTGATATAGACTATAGATGTTTATTTATTGTTGTTTTATTTTTAATTAATATAATTTTGTTACTTTATTAAGTACGCAATCGTCGACGACAAAAATTTTACTGTTCACACTTAGGTAGTTTATTATGATTCTATGAGCGTAGGTATGCCTATTATTAGCTTCCTTTGTCTATTTTAAATTATATTATAATTTAACTATAAAAACTATCGTAGTTTGACGAATTTATGACGGATGTAAGCGGGTTAACTACGAACCTTATTTGTGTTGGAAGAACCCCCGGCGCTCACGTCGCGGGCTCAACGCCCGCTCGTGCGTAGTGCTCGGAGAGATGCGGAACGCGCGCGTCTAGAACCGCACTCATCCTGAAGATGTCTTTGTAATTAGTTAAGCTGATGGAAATCCCAATTAAATAAATAAATCTTCTTTCAGTATATTATTCAAAGGTTTTGAACCACTGATATCACCAACCCGCCTGCTAAGGGTGATGATTATGGCGAAAGGCCCCCTATTTGTGTTTACGAAAAACAAAAGACGATCATGCCAACTTCTAGTAACAGGACGACGTAAGATTTAATATGTTAATTTCATAATCATTGACTTGTCTCACCCAGAAATATTTCAATATAGCGAAAATATGCATCATCACAAGGTTTTAGGTAAAATATGCAAGTACCGATGAAAATGGGCTAAATATGCATATGCATATGCAAATATGCAATTGCATATAACCCGATCTCTAGTAATAACCTACGAATCAAAACATAAGTCATTTCAATAGACTGCAGCTCCTGGGATCTTGACCAAATTATGTGCGAAACAGTAGGCCTAGCTCGGGGATAGTGGCCTCGGGTAGAATAGAGAATATCGCATTTTCATTACTACATTGGGTAAATTATTGAAGTTGAAGGAACGAGTTTCAAACATATTACGCATTCTATGACGATGTGACGTATTCTTTCTCTTTTTTACCCTAGACAGCATTCGCTTTCATGTTTTTTTTTTCTTTTTTCTCAATCGTTTTTCATGTTCAAGGAACCAAAGAAAAAAACTTGAATTTTATGTAATTCGAGTTCGACCACGGGCCGGCCCCGGTTCGCCCTTATGCTTTGTTTTAACCAAGTACAAGAGCAGAACCGCAGGTAGAAACTACTGTATAATCATATTTCGGCTCTGTAGCTTTACGCGAATATCAATTAGGTACCACAAATTAAACCGAACGGATCTCACCGCATGTACATTGGTTCGCTAATCTCAATTACTGTCTGCAACTAATTAAACTCGGTTCTCGCTCATTGCTTCCACGTTAATGCTCTCTTCATTGTAATTAAAATGCTGGTAACCTTTGAGAACCAAGAACAAAATAAACAATTACAAAATATGAGACAATTGACGAACTTATCGCTCAGGAGAGATCTCTACCAGTTACTTGCTTGTTATGTAACCTTGTTCGATACGTGTTGGCGCGAGTTTTTTTGGATTTAATATTTTTTCCGTTTTATATGGATCAAAACTAGCGGAAAAGTAATTTGCCGCAAATCGTTATCGCGGTAGTAGGTTCATCAACCAAAAAAGTCGCAGAAAGATAAAGAAATGCTGATTCGAATGAAATATGCTACGCCGTAGCAGTATCTTCTAAACCGTAGGCTTTCGTAGCTCCTCGTAGCAAAGATCGTAGCATATTGTAGTCCGAGGGTTCTTCCCTATCTCCTCTTGTAGATTTCATTTATCCTTAGAAAATAATTAATGAAATAAGAATACCTTAAATACCATTCAAACCTTAAAATACTGTCGCTGGCAGAAGATAGTTATTCAAACAATTCGACCTCCATTTCAATAGGCCAAAAGCTTTCAAATATTTCTTTTATCCTCAAAGCCACATTACTGACTTCATAATAGAACCACCTACATTAGTACGTTATATTTGCATAGCAATTTCATTTCATCAATGCAATAAGCGTTCAGCGAGGTTATTGGTGAACGCATATGAATTCATCAACGGATAATGTGACGTAGGGTAATGCGATTAGGGCGGTTATTCAATGAATTTAAAATTCCTGGTTGGAATCATTGGTGAAATAGGGCAAACAGAGTTACGCAATAAGGGTTGAAAAGAGTTCCTTTTGCTTTTCACTAGTTTAATCGGTTTTTGTACTAACTCTTTTTCACTGTTAACACGGCTAATCTTTGTATAGTTTCTAAAAATGGTGGGCCTTCGTTTTTTGTGTTTGTAATGTGAATAAACCTATGACGTAGGTTACTGACGTAACACAAATCATACCAGATTTTAAACCTAGCATGATTTTTAGGATTCAACGAAAGCAGCTTTGCTTTCGAAATATCTCGGCGAGAATTTTAGCAAAGAATCCACTACGAGATTCTTGTGAAACCCGAAGCCATCTAAGTAAGTGGGTGCGGGCTTCGCGCTGGCCTAAAATACGGCCGTTTGCAACTCCACACTATTTGAGAATGTATTTCAACAGCAAATATCGAAAAGTCTAGCTTATGTTGATTATTTAGTCTATTCGCACACTCGCATAAAATCTTATTGGGACTTAGTAAAGACATTGGTCCTATATTTCTTCGTTTTATGACATTGAAAATTGGAGAAAATGATTACAAAAATGAGTCGGCTTCTGATGTGATAAAATATGTTGTTTTTAGTCAACATCCTGTGAACAATGAGACCACGAAGAGGTTTGTAGAGGTCACCATTAGCGGTTCGAAATGCCAAACCAATAAACAAAAGAAACGAGACGCTAAAAATAAATGCAACCTTTCAACCCCGGTCATTTCGGGACATTGAAAGCATAATCGTGTTCTGCCGTCACAGTGGCAACACTGGCTAATCTTGAATTCCGCGTCGCAGTCGCTCCTTTGACGGTTGCCGAGGGCCCTCCCCGTGAAGAGCTAAACAAAACCAGGGATATCCGTGTACCATCCTCGATATCAAGCTTCGTTCAAGTTGCTGTGACCGCGATATTTTACACTGACCTACTTTTCTCGAGATTTTTCAGAATGAATGGTGGCGCGCAATTTTTTGTTATTAACGTCTAGTTTGACGAGAAACCGTTTTATATGGAAGTTGGATTGGTTGCTGCTAGACTGGGCTGCGTGTGACCATAGATGAATGAAAACTATTGGTCCATGGTGTGACTTCCATTTAGCTCCTTGACAACACAAACATAGTGAGAACACACAAAAGGACAGAACCTTTCGAGTTAGTTTAGTGAATGCGACAAATAGTTAATAGTTTAGTGAGTGCTATCTTATAGAACACAAGAACAAAGTGTCTTCGCCTTAACTAGAGACAGTAAGAATAGTGTTAATGGACACATTCTTAGTATTAAGTTTACTTAGCTTTAGTCAAATTTAAAATAAACTAAAAAACTCTGTCTGTCTGTTTCGTTTTCACGCCTAAACGGCTGAACGGATCTCAATGAAATTTGCCAGGGAGGTAAACGGTATCCCAAGGACTGACATAGGCTACTTAAAAAAGTTCGAGCGAAGCCGCGGGAAGCAGCTAATAACCTATAAACGCCTTTGGTCGAAGGTTAAACGCATAAATGACAGTCTGGGTTTGCGGCTTTCTTTTGATCGCCTATCACACTAACCAAAGGCTGGTTTAAATTTTCCATTAAACCTATGAATAAAGGCTCCATTCACCTTCATAGAAGCTCCACATACAAGCTTGCCTTCCGGCCCGGCTCGCGTTGACCCAAGGTCGGCTATTGTCGCTCTTCTTTTGTCTGCTGATAAGTATACAAACGGGCAAGTGGTCTGCTGTTCGAAGTTAATAGGTCAACCGGTAGATTTTACACGGTTTTTGTTCTAAAATTTATTTTATTTTATTTTCGGATTTTAGAAAACTTGCAGCTAGAAAATGACCAAATATGAAATATTAAAATTATATGTACTTAACTGAGGGCTATTTATGAAGTTTCCACTGGTCATTAATTATTATAGTTTTACATTAGTTATTTCAGTGGTAAAAAAATGCGATGGTAATGAATAGGTAAAAAGAAAATGGGTATCTATACTCTGAACAAACCGAATATACAATGTTTGTAAGCATTGCCACCATATTAAACCTAAAAATCATTCTCATGATGTCGATTTGAGTCAGAATTTTTAGAACTAGACAATTTGATGCTCTATCCTACAATGCATAACGCTGACAATATAGTTTCGAATACCACGCCTAAAATAGAGATTTGATTTTTGTGTAAGAAAGTTGTTTTCAAACATTGCACCTACATTGAGAATGGCTCGAATTAAATTCACGTGCAGTTGTACTGGCAAAGTACCTATAAAACATCCCGACTACCACTTTGGTCTAGCGGTCAGCTTGTTCAACCGCTGATTATGAGGTCCTGAGTTCAAATTCCGGGTCGGGTTTTCGAAATCAGCTGTCTGATTTTTGGCATCTGCCGTCATTTTTGACATCTGTTTTTTGCATCGGAAATCCATAAAATATTTTATTCCTAGAGAACCAATAATATTTATCGGGATTCCGTGCGTCGCGATAACGTTCATGTTATGTGTTTTTGTCGAGATTCCGTGCGTCGGGATTGCATTCACTTTTGGTTTTTTGTCGGGATAGCGTGCGTGGAGATACCGTAGTTCACCCGGCCAATAGTTGTTGCTGGGATTTTTCTTGCAAGAAAAATTCATAGTAGCAGCCCGGAGTAGGAAGATAGCGGTGTTACACCCGCGTGCTTCGGAAAATCACGTTAAGCCGTTGGTCCTGCACTTGATCTCTCCCGATCGTGTCGGTCTGCCGTTCCATCGGATTATGAGAGTAAGGGAATATAGAGTGCACCTGTGTCTGCGCACACACTTGTGCACCATAATATGTCCTACGCATCTGGATAGTCTCCGATGAGACTGGCCACCGTGGTCCAAATTCGCCTAGGAGGAGGACATAATAAAAATTCTGACAGATTTTACATTTTCATATACAGGAACACTCGTAGCTGTGCAATCTTAGATCAACACTAGAGCACGCTCATACGGTTCAATGATTGCAGTTCACTCGACGCACGCTACTCGATTCTAGCTCGCACTCGATTATTCTCCATTCGAGTTCAATTCCCGCGAGATCTCGATTCAAGTCGGCAGTCAGCTACGTAAACACATAATAATACAGCTTAGGTTGATACTTAGGCTAGAAATTGGAACTTGAAGATAGAACATACTGAAGTTACCTACTATCATCGATTTCTTATCGTGAACCTCGCTCGCGGCTCGAGATGGCGTAACCAAGATTCTGAGGGCCTACTCGGAAAAGTAAAATCGAAGTTACGTTTTCGTTGTCGTGCTAAACCAAATCTTATATCGCTTGCATAAGATTAGCGTTTGCACAAAAACGAATCAGATAGGTACTTCGATTTCGTTTTTAAGAGTACGGTCCCTAAACACTATTTAACTACTTATAGTAACCATAGGTGAACGGTTACTATGCAGATAAATTATGCGTTTAACTAAGAAGGTAGGTATGATTCTAAATGTTGTATCAGAAAAAAATTCTAATTTAGGTTACTTTATAGCAACCATAACTGGTTACTTTATAGTAACCATAACCATAACCATAACCGTTAGTTCAACAGGTAAGTACTTGATAAATTAACCGTTAGACTCGTGAACCGCCTAACTAAGTATAAAAGTTGTACTTATCAGAAATATTGTATAATTTAGGTTACTGTAACCAGAATAACTTTTAACGTTTTAATATCTCTTGTTACAGGTAAGGTTCTCACGACTGCAAATCAACCAGCTTTTCATAACAGGTAGAAAAAACATCAACATAGGTACTTCACATACGATATTCTAAAGAAATGAGGACAAGGTATAAAAATATTTTTACCTGTACGAAACTTTTCAAGCAGCTTCCCCTGAGTGGAGGCGCAATTAGTGCAACGGCATAGCGCTAATGAGAATCCAGTCACCGCCATCTTAATTTGTACCGCGCTCAACAAAATGGCGTATCAGCCTTCACCTCCACTTACGCTATTAATATGCATTTTATATGTCTTCTCATCGTGCGTCCGCAGTCGTATGAATATTCAATTTGTGAGAAAACGGATGGAGTTGGCTCTCATTTTAACCGGAATAAATGCATTCGTAATGAGTAAAATTGTATTCTAGCTTCCTACTTTTTTCATAAAAAAATATTAGGCTGGGATCTACGTAGGTCCTACCCAACAGAAATAAAATAGCACTCATGAAACGGAAAGCATTTCGGTAGGTATGTTTTTACTTTAATGCCAGCAGAATAAAGCACCAATAAAAACCAGACATAGCCATCATGGAATCACTTGAAATCTGTGAAAATAAAAGGTAACGGACGGCAGGCACTCAATGTCCGCAAACAGAAAAACAATTGGCGACAATTACCTAACAATTTTCAACGGAATATTAATTTTATACTACACCTGCTCAGAAAGTTGCTTTTTCCTTTTCCAAACATAAGGTAGAAAGTAGGTAAGTACGTCATTGCAGGCGTACTAAAATGAGGGTCGGAAAACTATGGAATTTTATTTCTCACTCGTTTAGCGGGAGATAAACTGTACGGAAATCCATTTATTTCTAAAGTGTTATTTAAAAAAAAAACTGAAATATCAGCCGGTAGCACTACTTTCATAATAGGTCAAACGACATCAAGTTTTGACTCCTAATCCACCATTATAATTTTGATATCCTTTTATTGGCCTTTTCCGTTTAAAAAAAGAACCATGTGGAAATCGCACGTGCGCTTATTTATTGCTAGTTTACAATTTGAATTTACGAGTGATTTTGACGATTCTAAACGACGATGATTTTCCTCGAAGATGTAGTATAAACTATACGTGAAAATCTTCAATTGGCTCTCTGATGCTATTACATAATTTGATCAAGTTAGTTTAAGCGGTTGATTTTCCAATAAACTACATAAATAAATAAATAAAGCACTATGTATCACTCGGGAGAATGTGCGATTCCTACCTCGTGTGTTTTAAATGACACACTTGATAGGAGGAACTTTCTCGCCTAGATGTACAATGTACTATTTCCGTTGAAAGGTCTAACGTCATTTGCAGGTACGATAAAAACTTCAACCAGACCAGATTTTTGAAATATCAGTCTCTCGTAGGTATATGTACCTACTAGCTGGAAAAGGCGTCTCAAAAATCAGCACCGAAGCACAAAGGAACCAAATTAAACTTAGGTAAAGCGCGTCAAGCCGTCGTCCCTTTGTCCCTATAATTGAGGGTGATACCACCGGCAGCCCTAAATTATCTCACTCCAATGCCTTTGGATAAAGATTAGACTATTAAGAAAGAATCCTTACACTTTGCTGCCACCGCTCGCTCGTTATCTAATTCTTTTATCTAAATGAATCAATGCGGGAAAAATTTAAACTTTTTCTCAGCCGACTTAGAAATTCGGGTGTCAATTTTTTTAAAGAGTTATGACCTTTGTTTTCGAAGCATTGGTGACGAATGTAGGGTAATCTTAAGGTATTTGAAATGAGATTACCTAGAGTAATATTCTAGGAATAAGCCTCTTTTCTTTCGTATGATCATTATTTATGTGCTGCCAGCTGTGGCCCAAGATTTAGTTAGTGAAGTCCTGCAAATCGAATTACAGTTGGTAACTCGATACATATAACTGATGAACGTCGCTTGAAACTTGCCTCATATTACGTCGTAATTGAGGTCTGGCCGGCTCCGGAGGCGGGAAAACCCATTCCGTATAAAATTACCAAGTAATCGTAAATTAAACTTCCTACCCAGGTGTGAACGAATCTAATGAAATCGGTTCTGTCTGGCAAGTCTTCATAAAATCAATTTAATTTTTGTATCTTAGACTTTCAAGTAGGTTATATAAAAACATTACACTTGGTAAATTTTCGTTAAAATTTCCACTAGAATGTATTAGTTATACTGATTTTAAATTTTTCACGCAAGCCAGCAACATTTTACTTTCTTCTATCCATTCCTCACCTCACCTCAACAGCCTATATTTGTCCACTGCTGGACGCAGGCCTCCCCCTGATAAACGCCTTATTGGCTTTTATCCCATGAGGGGGTAATGCCCATAATGCCCACGCTGGGCATGCGGGTTGGGGATCGCAGTTCAGTGGTAGAATTGTTCTGCAGGGGGCGCTGCTGCTCGCCCCCGGCGGTTATTCCTTAGTCCCCTCTTACGACACCTGCGAGAAGAATTGGGGTGGTGCAAATTCTAAGCCGGTGCCACACACCACTCCTTTTGATTCATTAGAACAAATTCTCAATGCATTAAAGTCAATGCAATGCATTGAATTGAAACAGATGTCCTTGATTCCTACATTCGTCTCTGCAGGTAGATTGCCTATTGGTTTTCGCTTGCGGTTAATTTGCACCCGCACCGCAGATGCAGAGCTTTGTGTGCTTCTGTTTGAGGTGTTCTATTTTAGCAAGAGATGCATATTTGCTTTCGTTAGGCAGGTAGATAAAATGTGGATACTTAGGTACAGTGGCGGTCAGAAGTGAGAACCTACATCTTAATGACATTGTCTTGCAGGCATTCGTGGTCCTTACGACTTTTTTGAAATTTACTATAAAATGGGTCCAATGCTCAAATTCACAAAGTCATTTACTAATATATACCCCAAATTTGAGGCATAATAAAAATAAATAAATCTAATAAATCTATAAATCTAATCTATATTAATAAATCTATTTCATTAGGAAATAAAACTGCAAAAATCAATAACAATTTATTTATACACTCAATTTTTCATAAGCACCTTTGTATATATATTATACATACAGTTATAATGTTGGGATGAAATTTGGAATTATTTGAAATTTATTATTTTAAATCTTAGTAACCTTCAAGCGAGTACGATCTTTAGGGTGTGTCTTCAATTATTATGACCTTATCTGTACGTTGAAAATCTCTTTTGAAATGACCTATACGTCGCCGCCATGCTACGAGACTTTTAGAAACTGAAATTTATCCTATCTTTCTAATATTATAAATGCTAAACTTTGTGTGAATGTTTGTTACCATGTATCTCCGTAACGACGAATCCGATTAAGATGAAATTTTGTATGTAGATAGTTTCGGCTTTAAAACAACACATTGGGTAATCTAATTTTCAAAAATTAACCTCTGAGGTGGCTAAAAGGGTGGTAAAGTTTCTATAGAAAATTTTTATTTAATGGTTTGATTCACTCTTAACTCGGTATAAATAAACTATAAAGTAAATACTGAATCAATACAAGTGTGTGCGCAAACACAGATGCCCTCTCTATTCCCTCACTTTCATAATCCGATGGGACGGCAGACCGACACGACCGGGGAGAGGTCCAGCGCAGGACCAACGGCGTTACGTGGTTTCCGAGGCACGAGGCACGCAGGTACTTTTTTATGGATAGGAAAGTCACATAGAAAAACACTGATATTTTTAATTTTCGTGGCACTATAAACTGGTATCATGTTGTGATGAAAGAGCTGGCAATTACGAACATAGGCTGGCCGATCGCCGCAATCTCCAATATCCGTCGCCAATCAAGATGGCCGCTCTTCCGGACGCCATGTTGTATCGTTTCCAAAATGTCACAATAAAATCGTAGTGTTTCGTGGTGGTTAAAACTTTGCAATTCTTAACAAATTTTCTTTTAATTCCAATCTTCTTATCCAATCAAGAATTGCGACGTCACTCGTCGGTACCTTACAAAATCAACAAAAAATTATAGGCTTCACCTGCACTATCATTGGATCAGGAAGGGCTATCTCCACATAACAGGGAAAAACTATCCCCAACACCTACATTATCTATTGTCCAGGGCGTTCTGGATGTTATCTGTTGGTGCAAATTCTAAGCCGGCACCACACAGCTAGATACTACAAAGAGAGATATTTTTATTATACTTAAATGTACCTATAATAAAAAATCCAACCCTTCCCGTGGGTGTCGTAAGAGGCGACTTAAGAATTAAATTATTAGTTAATTAGTGTTATTAGAGGGATATCAACCGGGGTCGGGCAGCAGCACCCCCTGCAGAAGAATACTACCTCCGAAATGCTATCCCCAACCCGCATGCCCAACGTGGGGATTTTGGGCATTACCTCCATGTTATAAAAACCAACAGGGCGCTTATAAGGGGGAGGCCTGCGTCCAACAGTGGACCAATACATGCTGTTGAGGTTGAGGAGTTATCTAGTACCCATAACACAAGCTCTGCTTAGGTTGGGGCTAGATAATGCTGTGTGAATTGTCCAGCATTATTTATTTATTAATTATTTTTTTAATCTACTTGTGTTTTGTATTTAAAGCTTTAGTCAGGCAGGTACTATAATTATAGTACCTGCCGGCTGTACTTTATACGGGTCACACCTAAACACAAGCTACAAAAATCTGCTAGGAAAGTCCTTTAATCAGCTGCCTGACTGGATCCGGAACGCAGCTTCCATAATATTAGGTCCTTACATATGAAATTGGCGTTTTTCGTACTGGCCACTTTAATCACTTGAAGGCTATTGTGGAAGCGGATCCATCGCAAACCACGTCCGAGTTAGCTGCAGGCTGCGGTGTTAGTGATAAAACTGTTTTAATTCACTTGAAGCAAATTGGGAAGATTAAAAAGCTTGAAAGGTGGGTACCTCACGAATTGACTGAAGCAAACCGGCAAACGCGCGTCGACTGCTGCGTTACATTACTAAACCGGCACAATAATGAAGGTATTTTAAACCGAATCATTACCTGTGATGAAAAATGGGTTCTTTACGATAATCGGAAGCGCTCAGCGCAATGGTTGGATCCTGGCCAGCCAGCCAAATCCTGCCCCAAGCGAAAATTAACCCCAAAAAAGTTACTTGTAAGCGTTTGGTGGACTAGTGCCGGTATTGTTCATTACAGTTTTCTCAAATCTGGCCAGACTATTACGGCTGATGTCTATTGTCAGCAATTGCAAACCATGATGGAAAAGCTAGCGGCTAAACAACCTAGGCTGGTCAATCGCTCCACGCCACTGCTGCTTCACGACAACGCTAGACCACACACTGCGCAACAGACGGCTACTAAATTAGAAGAGCTTCAATTGGAAAGTCTAAGACATCCTCCGTACTCCCCGGACCTTGCTCCAACAGATTACCATTTTTTTCGAAATTTGGATAACTTCTTGCAAGGGAAAAAATTCAACTCCGATGGGGCAGTCCAAATCGCCTTCAAAGATTTTATTGATTCCCGTCCGACTGGTTTTTTTAGTAAAGGGATCAATGAACTACCTATAAGATGGCAAAAGTGCATAGAAAATAATGGTTCATACTTTGATTAATTAAATATATTATATTAAAAAATATTCGACTTTTTGTTCCTCCCATACAAAACGCCAATTTCATATGTAAGGACCTAATATCTATTTAATTAAGAAATCGTATTATTGAATTGGTCCTTTATGATATGACGTAAGTAAATGATTTTAACAATTTGCCCTTTTCATAGCGATAACATTATTTTTACATTTAATTTCCTTCAACAGCCTGTATTGGTCCACGGCCCCTGGCCTCCCCCTGATAAGCGCCTTGTTGGCTTTTATCTCTTGGGGGAATGCCCAAAATCCCCACGCTGGGCATGCGAGTTGGGGTTCGTAGTTTGGTTGTAGAATTGTTTTGCATGGGCGTTGCTGCCCGCCCCCGGTGGATATCCCATAGATGCCTCTTACGACACCCGCGGGAAGAGTTGAGGTGGTGCAAATTCTAAGCCGGCACCACACAGCTCACATTTAATTTGATGACATGTAAAATCTGTATCTGTATAGTTATTCTGCCCTGGAGGTCTGGATTTTTGACGTTAGTGTGGATACCTAATTGTATAAAAAAACAAAAGACAATCGCACCAACTTTTAAAAATGTACCTATCACTCGTCTACGTCTCAACATGATAATATCAAGGGAATTAAATGACGTCCGTTAGAGGATAACAATTTAGTTAAGAAACCGTTCAAGTTTCTGATAGTGAAACTTGAACGGTTTCTTCACTTTCTCAGGTTATTCGACACTCCTCTCAAAGGCTTCCTGTTTGCCAGTTATAAATAAATAAATAAATAATAAATTTTTGCTGGACAATAATTTATATTATTCAAATAAACTTCAAATTTCACTGATGCATAAAAAATTTAAACAGTGAAATGGCCGCTAATGAATTTGTTTCCGCTAAAATGTTAATAATTGTTCCTAAATTTAATCTATTTAAATTAAGTTCAGTTATCAGATATGCCTTCTTATGAGTTGAAAGATTGTTTCCGTTATTTACTAAAGCTGTGACGACAAAAATGTTTAAAGTATTTCACAAAGGCAGAACTTTTCAAAGGCTTCAGCTTTTCAGTAAAAGCTTAGCGTACAAAAATGCAGGGAAAATGTGTGCATACCAATGATACTTGATATAAGCTGGGTTATAGCCTCCTCTACGGTGTGATTTAAAGGTGGTGTAGGTATACCTTAATGTTAAAAAATTATGAAAAAAAAAACGAGGGGCGCGCCGCCGTCACTAGGCGCGGTAGATAGACATCACATGTGCGTTTTGGACATTAAAGTGTTAGTTTAGAATACCTTCGTACATTGAAAAAGTAGCTGAAATTTCTATAGATGTTCAAGCCCACCTAAAGATATGAAAGCAAATAATCACGGAGTTCTTTTTAGCTCGTAACGGCCTATTGTCCCATTGTAGTCGACCGCTAATCCGGAGCGTTTGTTCCCGCTTAATATTTCTAATATTTTTACGATTGCAACCTACCGCAACCTACTTACTAAGGGTTGTACGATGGAAACCTTTTAGAAAGGGTTAGCCCTTCAACATGCCTCGCTTAATGTTGCTTGCTCATTTATAGAAGTTTCAAGAGGTACTTAATCTGAGTTGAATACAGACCGTAGTTATTGTTTGCGTCCTTATTATGTTTTCGTTTTTTTACATTCAAATCAAATCAAATCAAATCAAAAACTCTTTATTTCCATAAATACAATAAATGTACACTTAGAAAAGGTCAAATCATAAAACTAAACACTGACACGGAAATAAAGTGATATTTTTGATTTCTGTCGCTTCGGTATGTAGACTAAAGTAAAGAAGCGACGAAGAAACCTTTAGCCTGTTAGTTGTTATTTTTCGAGCTGGAGCAAAACTCGTCCCAAGCTTTTTTATCCTCTAGATAATCTGATATTTTGTAGTAAGCCTTTTTACAAAGGATATGTTTGACAATTGGGATTTTTTAAAACTTAATAGCGACAATTAAAAATGGATCTTCAAGAATAAACTAGGACAGAAAAAGGTTCTTGAATACCACTTTATTAAGTTTAGTCAATACTTCATTGGTCCCATCCCAGTAATGAGCATAAAATTCCATCGTAGCGATAATATCACGGTTCATTTGAGCTCTATTTTATTTCAGATCTGTTTTACAATAATTTTAACTTAATTTTTTTTGTAAAATAATAAATAATATTTATGTAAATAAATAATGCAGGACAATTCACACCGCATCATCTAGCATAGAGCTAAGCTGAGATTGTGTATAACTTAATACAATACCTTACATAGATAGTTTTTTTTACATTATAATTACATACTCGGAGCAAATATCTTCAAATCGTACAAACATGTGTCCCGAGACGGGAATCAAACCCGCAACCTCCTGCGTTGCAGGCGAACTTCCGCTCACTGCGCCACAGAGATCGTCAAATACCTACTTACCTATCTATGTAAGCAGGCACTTTAGTGAATAATGAACTTATAATCTCATAGCAAATGCCGTCTTCAGCTTGACTGATCGAATAAAAACTAAACAAACTTTGCAAAAACTTCTAAAGATGGTTTTTGTGGAGTGGTCTACAAAGGAAGATAGATGGTGTTCGTCAAAATGATGATGAATGACTATTCCGAGAAGAAAACCTGAAGAAAGCTGTACTAAATATAGAAGTGCCGTGGAACTTTTGTAATTAACTGACCGTGCTTTGTGACTGAAATGGGCTAGAGCCTTATTTCCGGCTTTCGCTCGAGTTTTAAAGAAAGCGGTTATAACCTCGATTCAAGTTTGCTTCGTTAGTTCGTTTGTATCGTTTGAAACTTTTGCTCATACACTATATACTTATCTACTTCACATTCCAAGACATTAATTCATTTATTAACTTACCTACCTCTAGGTAAATAGTTTCTTGTAAGCATCTACTTCTGCTAGAGTCAAAGATATAGATATATAGATATAGTAATATAATATCTGTGACTCTACCTAAGAGTCACAGATATTATATTACTATACTAGGTAGAGTGGATTTAAGTTGCAATAAAATTGTACCTATCCAGAAAAGAAGATGTGAACTATAAGAAGTGAACTATAATTGCTTTCATTAAAAAAAACTACAGCTGTAGTTTTCTAGATGTTTTATCCTGTCTGGAACACAAAGAGCACCCGAGAGAGTAGTTTGAAACCTCCTCTACTCCGGATGTATCGACGCACGACAATGCCGGAGCTAAACTCGTTTTACTCAATAAAAACTCCTTTCGTATTTTTGTTCTTTTGTATTTGCATTGTAGTTTTCAATTGATTTGGTAAAGTAAAAAGTGCAACAAAACTTTTAAAGGAGGTTCAAAACCTTTTTGAATTTGTTTTTAAAAAGTTTGGTTTTAAAAACAAATTCAAAGGTGCTGATTATTCAAACGTTCTTTTTTCATAAAGGTTCCTTCCTATATCCCATCCGTAACCCTTGTTTTATTTCTTAGTTTTTTCGTGATTTCATGTTAAGGTGTGTTTAGAGCAGTTATTTTTCATTATTTGCACATTAAATTATTTGAAATATTGTGTGGTAAAAGATAGATTTACCTACATCGTTACATTAACGAAGTAAGTCCTTTATTTACTTACCTACTTAGATTATCGTCGGTTGTAAAGAGTTTACAACTAGCCAACCAGCTCATGCTGAGACAAAGACCATTTTGTGACTGAATCCAAAATAAGTCTGTTTGTCTGTTCTATTTCTTATTTAACCACATGTTTAGATTTATTTAAGAGTTACACAGACAATAACTACGGTAATACTTATTTTTATTCTTCATCATCATCAATCTATGTATATTAGTCCACTGCTGGACATAGGCGTCCCCTAATGAGGGCCATAGCGCCCTGTCTTCAGCCTTCAGCATCCAGCCTGCAGTCTTTCGCAAGTCGTCATCCCACCTGGCTGTCTTATTCTTACTTGTACCTATTAAATATTAGCTTTTGCACGCGGCTTTGCACGCGTATTTCGGTATAATAAGTAGCGTTTTATCTAAGTTAGGCTTTGCTTTAAACGTACGCCAAATTTCATCTTGATCTGTTCAGTAGTTTTGGAGATCCTAGGTAACAAAAATTCAGATTTCACAAACATTCAGCTTTTTAATATTAGTAGTATGTCACAATTTTTACAAATGATAATTTCTATTTACCGACACTCAAAGAGCGAGGGTCTAAAAGCATGCCAAAAAATATCACAATGGGGAGAGAATAAGCACATAAATTGCTCCCGTCGTAACACATTTTTATGACTTATCCTGTCCAATTCATTGGTTTGGATAACGGCGTTTCGTGACATGGAATATTATTATGTAAAATTATATGTAACATCTGCGTGAATTGAATAAAACTACACCTGCCTATATCTCCGGTAGGAACCTACTTGCAGCTTGAAAGACGAAGTTTCAGGAACGTTAAGGTTTATTTTCATAACTTGTGAGTTGAAAACCTACCTTTGAAAGTCCTCATCCAGTTATTGACGTGCGTTCAAAACGTTCAAGTTCTTTGCAAACTTGCCCCGAAGCCCTTCAAAACATGAGACCGATTGGACCTTATTTATTCTCAGCCCTGAGAAGTAGGAAGAAAGTTTTTCTTGTTTTCATTTGTTCGTACTGAATTTTCTTATTTTGTTTACTTGAAGGTTAATGAAAACTGACGTAAGCACTCATAGCATCAAGTGTACTGTTAGCTATGTTGAGTAAACCTCCAATGGTCAGCAATTGAAATGACCAAAAATGAATCCGTAATTTAGCAAAAGATGGCACAAACTTATCTAGAGCTTCACCAATGGGGCCCTTTCATGGTGTAGTTACCTATTGGCATTATGGCTCAAACGTTTAGCAGTTCAAACGTTGGGTGCGCGTTTACAGGCCCCCATCGGACAATCCGCACTGGCGGGACTGGCGTCATCAAACTGATTTTTTGGTCTCGGCATCCCCTAAGACGACCTTCTATAGAAATAACAAGCAAGTCCTAACGAAATGTTGTTTCTGTGCAGTGCTCGCGGGAGAGAACACGGAACTCTCGACTCGGGACACGCTCGCAGAACCCTCGCCTACTAAACTTCCAAGTACGTTCACTAACATCTATCCAAACGCTACAACAAGATCTCACAACGCAATCACTCGCCATCCAATCGAATAAACAAAAATAACCGCGACAAAACTTTTGTTCTGTTCATCTAATTCGTACAGCTGAGGGTTTGTTTTGTGTTCTTGATACAAAGTTCAAGAATCCTCTCGAACCCAAAATACGTGATGGTCGGGAGATTCATTTAGCTTAGGGCTCTGCTCAGCTGCTAGCTGAAAGCAGACAAAGTTTCTCGGTGTTTCATCATAAGGATTATACCTAAGTTATTCGAGTCCGCTACCATCTTCGAATTATAACGTCGTCAAAATTACCGGCATGGTTGATTCCATAAATGTGGTAGGCGAGTGGTAAGGAGATCTTATTCTAGCGTTTGTAAAGCCCCCCTATACGTTTGTAGCAAGCACTGCACGATTTAAGGTCAGCACTCGGTGTTTTATAATTATCGCAACACCCTAAATTGATATCAAGCCGAAATCGAAATAAAATTTTACTTTTCCGCTGAAAGCGAAAATTTTTGAAATTGCGGACGCTTTAAAATGGGAAACATTAGGTGTAGGTGTCGTTTCCCAATACGTGCAAGCACACAATGTAGATCTCTATCAGCAGCTCGTTTCCCTTTGTACCCCTCTCACCTTGTGTATCGCCCGGTGGCCATCGAACGGCACCGCTAAATTAAAAAGCGGTGATTTTATTCCTTTCAGCAATTGGTTTTTCGTCCCCAACGCTCCCGGCTTTTGATACCGCTTTGATGCATGCTAAGTGTTGTCACTCTGTGTATAGTTTAAGGTATAAAGTTATCCTAGAGTTTTATCTAAAGTACATCGCATAAATCCGTCGCACGAAGTTGTTAATAGAGTCTGCAGGCAGAGGGAAACTTTTAATGGGTCCGCTAACAGCCTTGCGCACCTGAAGCGTGGAAACTAAGCCGCAATTCACACCTTATACCTTGATATAAAAATTAAGTGGGCCATTTGCTTGCTACAGATTATTCAAGAAGTTTCAATAAATATACATGGTTAATAATGCACGAACACTTTCGTGAAGACGCCAGGTCTTAATTCTTAAACTTGGTAATCGTTGAAGGGTTCATGGACATTGGTTCGGATTTATTCAAAATGAAGTTAAAAGTTAAACAAGGTTAAACAAAAAAGTTGACCGTAAACTTTTTTCATGGTTGTTTGGATCTCCGGAATAAAGACTCTTTTTGGACCTCGCCCTGCATCGGTAAAGGTACCAACGCAAAACTTTTAACGTTTCTAAACGACGTGAATAGAATTGAATAGAATAGAATCGTTTATTCACAGAAAACATGTCAAATATTACAATGCTACCGGTATCAATGTAATACCACCAGTTGTTTTGGTGTGTGAATATTAATAAACCTACCTACTTAAATAATAATAATTATTAAGAATGAAATATGTCTTATCTGCATAAAATTAAAATGTTCCTCCACGCTATAAAAACAATGAGTCAGTAACCATTCATTGGGGCTATTTTTAAACAATGTCATTGGCAAGTCCTTAGGTTCCATTGGACACATATTGAATATTTTAATTGCCATGCAATACGAATTTCTGGCGAAAAGCGTAGAATGTAGATTTGGCATTAAATTATGTCTAGTATGTATGACTAGATAAAACTTCTTCCTTAGTTTTGAAATAATATGTGAGAGCCGTTTAGTCATAAAATTTACACAACGTAAAATATAAAACATAAGTGGCAATAAACATAGGCACTGGCAGTAAAACTGTAGGCGTCGTAGCTACATAATTAAAGACTGGTTCTTTAATGTTATTGGCATCTCCAGGCTACTGAGCCGTGAGGTTTCTGCTAAGCCTCGAGTCTCCTTTGAAGCACGTCTTTGAGACGTAACATGTTATTTCTAGATCGGTAAAGTTCAGTTCAATTTGTATCATTGAAGTTCACAACAAACTTGCTTTATCTTTGGTTTATTCCATTGATAGGTAATAGGTACGTATTGCATTCGTCTAAAATTTACAACAGGTAAACACTTTACCAATTGTCTAAGAGCTAAAATGTTAATAAAATATTCTGCAACTCTCATAAAAGGTTCAATGAAATCGAGCACTTTAGAAACAATTCGATTTGGTCGTGCTTTCATTGAACAATATCAAAAACGAGTTAAAATTCCTTTCATGCCTGAATTGCTACGAAACTCTATTAGTCGGTTCTTTATTGCATTTGTAGCAAAGCCGTTGATAGTCTATCGTACGAAAAATATTGCTGCCTTTTATTTAGAAGAGAACAAAACGTGATTAGTTAGGTAGGCTTAGAAATGGGCTTTCGATCTCTACTCGAGCACTAGAGGTTATTGCCACTTATCTGCAAATTAACTTCTTTACCTACGCATGTCTCTAGGGTCTTAAGTATTATAATTTATAGTGGTTATTTATAGTGGTTATATATCGTAATTTCCTGAAGTCGTATCATGCTCACATTAATCATACATTACAGTGTACCTACAGAGTTTGAATCGTAACAAAATTAGTTTGTTCCCAACCTGTGAACGATTAAATAAATTAGTAACTCATTACTTTCATGCATTGAGAAAATAAAACATTTTAAGTGCCAATTTTGTGATCGATGCTTCAGAGCTCTAAATACAGCAATAGATCATAGGTAACGTTACGTTTTATTCCAGAGTGCGACCGCACATTCGTGAGCCGCGGCGGCGCGAGCAACGGCACATTCCACGCGCCCGAGCTGGTGAACCCCGGGAACCACAGCCGACAGTGCCTGTATACGTTCCTCGCGGCGCCGGGCCAGCGCGCGCTCGTCGCCTTCAGAACATTCGACCTCCGAGGCAAACCTCCCGAGTACGTACTGCACTCTAACACACCCCACGCCCACAGCTGGAACCCCGGGAACCACAGCGGGCAGTGCTTGTACACGTTGGCCCAGCTAGTTGATGGTTGGATCGTCCAATCTTTTAAGTCAGAAATAAATTTGGCTGTTTCTGCGATTTCTTAGCATAACTACTTACTTATCTTCGAAATGTGCCATTCGCAGATATGTAAAAAATTGAAAACTGTTTTAGTAGTGTAAATAATTTACTACCATGCTATCAATTTGTGAGAAGGTAGTTAACTGGCGGTAATGCTCTCCACAGAAACCAATTAACAATATCATAACCAAGTGACAAGCACGTCATAGCATCCAGCATCCACTCACGTTTGATTTTATTGTTTGTTCTAGTGGAGCCGCAGTTGGGGAACTACCGGCGTAAGTATCGATACATTCATCTCTTTCATACTCATCTCGGTTGCAATAAATAAAGCAAGACAAACATGTTTTTTCCGCAAATTATTAGTTTTGTTATAGTTGAAGAATTAGGTCAAACTGTTCGGACCTTGACTCGGAAGTTCGTCGTAATAGATACCAAATTAGCTGATGTGTTACTAAATTATTCATAGCCGGTAATTATATTTGGAGGCTAGAATTATGGATTTTTCGTAGCCGGAAAATAGTTGAACGTTTTGTAGCGATCTACGACTTCTCGTAGCCGAGTTCTACGACTTTTCGTAGCTGACCTTTCCTAACTTTCAATTAACAACTTTTGAACGCATAACCTATGATTTTCGTGTTTGGTTTGGTTCCTTTAACAAGCTTTATGAACGGTAAATTAATTCTGTACTCTATCATAAAACTTTTTCTCTATGTTCAACACAGCAGGCTATAAAATTTTAATAAGAAGTTTACCTTGTATTTTAAAAAGTCTTAAATCATCTACTTATAAAAATATTAACTTTTCCGGCCGAAGCCAACGGTAACTTTAGTACGGCTGCATTCTGCGAGCTTAATTAAATGAGTTTAACGTTAAAAAGGTCACATAGGTATATGCCGAATGATGTATCTACGCTCCTCATTTTATGAAGGGTATCTATAAATTCGACTAGGGTATTGCGGAAATCTGTACACATTTCATTCATTCAATTACGGTTATATATCCCACTATGTTGCACAAACGTTTTTGTAAACCACAGGTGCATGCACGAGTACATGGACATCTACTCGGAAATGGCATCGCTGGAGACGGGCGAGCTGGTGAACTCCGCGTTTGGGGGCCGCTACTGCGGGCCAATTCCCCCGCGCCGGCGGGTCTCCCTGCACCGCGCCGTCGCGCTGTCCTTCTACACGGACAAGAGCTACACGCCGCCAACTCTCTTCACCGGGACCTACGAGTTCATCAACGCATGTGAGTGCACTCAGCATAACGACACAGAGTTCACATTAGCGTCAGTGACTCTCGCCGGCGGGTCTCCCTGCACCGCGCCGTCGCGCTGTCCTTCTACACGGACAAGAGCTACACGCCGCCAACTCTCTTCACCGGGACCTACGAGTTCATCAACGCATGTGAGTGCACTCAGCATAACGACACAGAGTTCACATTAGCGTCAGTGACTCTCGCCGGCGGGTCTCCCTGCACCGCGCCGTCGCGCTGTCCTTCTACACGGACAAGAGCTACACGCCGCCAACTCTCTTCACCGGGACCTACGAGTTCATCAACGCATGTGAGTGCACTCAGCATAACGACACAGAGTTCACATTAGCGTCAGTGACTCTCGCCGGCGGGTCTCCCTGCACCGCGCCGTCGCGCTGTCCTTCTACACGGACAAGAGCTACACGCCGCCAACTCTCTTCACCGGGACCTACGAGTTCATCAACGCATGTGAGTGCACTCAGCATAACGACACAGAGTTCACATTAGCGTCAGTGACTCTCGCCGGCGGGTCTCCCTGCACCGCGCCGTCGCGCTGTCCTTCTACACGGACAAGAGCTACACGCCGCCAACTCTCTTCACCGGGACCTACGAGTTCATCAACGAATGTGAGTGCACTCAGCATAACGACACAGAGTTCACATTAGCGTCAGTGACTCTCGCCGGCGGATCTCCCTGCACCGCACGGTCTCGCTCTCCTTCTACACGGACAAGAGCTACACGCCGCCGTCGACTCTCTTCAGCTGGACCTACGAGTTCATGAACACATCTGAGTGCACTCTATGACATCGACACAGAGTCCACTTTCACCCATGTAATGACTTACGATTGGGAGCAATTAATTTACCGATAGGAATAACCTTACTTAATAGTCCACACACAACAGTAAAAAGTTTTCTACCCCTCGCCGGTTACAAGATGTAGATTTCGTAACTTTAACCAATTGTTGCGATACCAAACAATTTCCACATAAAACCCGGGTTCTATTTACGGATTCATGTCACAGAAAAATGTAAAGAGGCGTCACATATCTGAACAAGTTTCAGAATCTTTTATTTGTCGAAGTGCGGGACGGAAATATCCTTGTTATTTATGAGTGGTCGCGGCACAATAACAGGGGAATCCAGCGAATATTGTTTGCTCTGTTTACGTCTAAGTTGCTCTGCATTGTATAGTGAATGTTGGACAGTTGGAAATTATTCGGACCCAGTTTCCTACTGTTGCATATTCACCGAATTTTCAACAAAGCCGATAGACCTCTTGACCTCCTATCTAAAATCTGCTTTATCTAATCTTTCAAATAGAACATTTGAATTGATCGAAGAAAAAAAAATATGTTCATATCAACCACAAACAGTGGGTGATTTAGTCCACATTTGTTAGATTCTATATTCGATGTGCACATGTAAATTGTTTTGATTTTTGGAACAAGTAATCGCACCTGTTAAGTTTGAATCAAACAAGTGAAGAACGAATTTTTTTGTTTTTCCTCAGCCGAGTTCGACGTGGGAACACCAATACCCAATACATTGTGCTCATACGTAATCGAAGCCAGCAAGCGCAGAACCGGACTGCTAATGTCGCCGACGTACCCCGGCGTCTACCCCAAAGACATGACGTGCAACTACGTGTTTCAAGGCACCCCGGGGCAGCGAATCCGGCTAGAGTTCAGAGATTTCGACCTGTTTTTCGGCGGACCTCAGTAAGTTTCCTGCGAAATGTTCCTAAGGGTAAGTCTCTTTACAGATAAAGCGGCCTGTAAGCGTTTCCAAAAGGTACCTTTCGAAAGGTAGTGGCGGATAGGGACAAATCTCTCTGGCAGATGACAAATCCAGTATAAAACCAGACTGCTAATGTCGCCGACGAAACCAGGTGTCTATCCCAAAGACATGACGTGCAGTTACGTGTTTCAAGGTACCAAGGGACCCCGGGGCATTGGATCTGGATGGAGTTAAGAGATTTCGACCTGTTTTTCAGAGGACCTCGGTTAGTTATTTCAAAAAGTAGAGATGGGAAAGCCTTTTTTATTCGTTTATTTTTTACTGCATTTTTTATGTAGGGGTCTCAATCAAGGAGTTGGCCTGGTTAAGTATCGGGATAAAGCATAATGGGTACTCCCATGTTAGATGGCAATGTAAATCGCTGTTTCCCGACTATCAATTCGTTTTAGGGGTGTAGATTTAAAATATTCATTATTTTGATTATCAGTTGTCCATTCGACTGGGTCCGCATATACGACGGGCCCGACAACTCGTCGGCGGTAATCGGCACATACTGCGGCCAGCAGCGGAACCTCGTGCTTTACTCCAGGTAACCTAACCTTTCAGTTACCTACAAGTGTTAAACCGAATTGGAATAGGACAGTAGGATCTAATTCTTAGGAATTTAAGGTAGTCGAACTACAAATTTTCATGCAAGATCAATTGATACATTTCATAATTTATGTCTTGCTTGATGATCCGTAATAAAGGTGTTCTTAGGAGTCCGCATGAAGCATCGACAATACGTGTGAGGATGTCCTCCTAGCCGAATTTCCGCCACGAGGTGGTGGTCTAAGTGAGTGGTTCCCAAAGTTGACTGGATTGCGTTGCGATGCGACCTATCAAAATCTTGCAACTTCGGGATCCACCTCTGTAACATCTTCTCTGGAGGCTAGATGTTACAGACGTTCATAAGCAATACTTAGAGAGTTATATTATTTCCTCCAGCGACGAGCGACTGCTGGTCACCTTCTATTCGCTGCCGCGCGCCGCCAACACGCAGAACCGCGGCTTCAAGGGTATCTTCGAGTTTTCTGAGAGTTTCGTTAAGTTAGGTAAGATGGCGCTAGTAAAATATGTCTTTAATATCGGTCCATCAATTTCATTCTTCGTTTTGTTTGATTTTTTCTTAAAATTATCCTCATTCGTTTCATTCATTTCAGTCTTTGATTTCATATTTAAACCTCTTCAATTATTCATTTTCACAAATCAATACCCTTTAAAGCCACCGTGCTCTACGTAAGTCGCCAAAAGATACCAAATTATATAGTTATATGACTTGAATTTTATTGCATTTGATTTTTTGAGAAGATATTCATAAAAGCGTTTTTTACATTTCAGATTTTATAAGTAAACACGATGCCGAGCATATTCGGGGCTCAGAGTGCGACCAAAAGATTCTTAGCAAAAAGGAGTCGACGGGATTCGTGTACCATCCAAATTATCCATTCCTGTATTTACAAAAAGTTGTTTGTAGGTAAGAAAAAATGCCGAAAATTATCCTAAAAATATGGGCATCTTAGCCAGAAAGTTTTAATCTCAGAGTGTCACTTACCCAATTTGCCTTTACAAGACTTAGCATATTTTTATTTACGCGTGTGTTCACATAATGCTTTCCCTTTTCAGATATTTTATATACGGTATGCAAGACTCACAGAATTTAGAGCGAGTGCGACTGGAGTTCCAAAACTTTTCGATACCAAAAGGGGATAAGCCCAAACCCGAGTGAGTTTCCCAAACATTTCATTATTGCTATCTAACTTTTCACATTATTCATCAAATCATCTGCAATCAAATTTCAACAGCGTTTTAGAAAGATTGTTTTGACCTTCACAAGAAACTTTTTTATAAGTTTGATAAGTACCGTCATTTAAGCCCCCATAGTGCTGAATTTTAACGGGTCGGGCTGAATTTTAAATAGATATAGTTCTAGGCCTGGAATAAAACATAGGCAACATTTTATCCCATAAAGCAGTTCCCATGGGATAGAAATTTCCATAGAAACAACGTGTGTGAAGCTGCGCGAAAAAACGCAGAAACTACTAGTCCTATATTTAACTGTTTATAAAACAAAAAACAGGACGGATCATTCACTCTAGACCCCAATGGTATTTACACCCAAGAATACAGATTCGCTAATCTATCTGACTAAACTGTCAAACTTTCCAGCACTTGCGTAGACGGCTACCTAAAGGTCTACCTCCGCGGGCAGGAAGCCACAGACTCGTACGACAAGCACGACGCAGAGCTCTGCGGAGAGAGTGCGCCGGCCAAAGACGAGGAGCCGGCCTTCCCGCCGCCGTTGTTGTCCGACGGACCACGGCTTGTGATGGTGTTCAGTTCTGGGGAACTGCAGGGCAGGGGGTTCAAGGCCAAATACACGTTTGAGACTGGTAAGTAGGAAGGCTAAATATCTTGTTATACGTATGACGACGTCTAGAAATACTATCGAGAAGCTAAAAACCTGACAAGACGCAGAAGTACGTGGAGAGAACGCCCGAGGAGCCGGCATTCCCGCCGCCATTATTGTCGGACGGACCACGGCTTGTGATGGTGTTTAGATCGGGAGACTTTTAGTGACCTTAAAACTTTTAGTGTCCATGACCAAGTAGTCTGTGGATCACACATATCGCTAAGGTTACTGTGAATAAGTAATGGTGGACAACTTATACATGTTTGAGACTGGTGAGTAACTTTTGAAATGCGAGTGTGAGTCTGTTTGCTTACGATGACGATACCTATACGAAATCCATGTTTTCCGTGACTATTGCGGAAAAGCTTCTAAACAAGCTTCTGAAATAATGAATTTAAGTAGAGCTAAGTTATTACTAAGCAAAACAAGACACATGGAGTATTTTCTTAATTGGTATTAGCCGGAACCAGAGCAGAGTATCTCAAATACTGTTGATAGCCTCACCTAATCTGATCACCTTGGATCCCGTTTTTGGGTCAACGCGTTCGTTTCTTCCACACATTCCAGTCTAGGGCAGGATTTTGTAGGACTAGACGTGCATGATTATAATATTTGTAACGTGTCCCAGAATACAGAGTCCCCGGCACCGCGGCCCCGGGTGGGGAATGCTCCTTCACGTACAACTCTGACTCCAAGAAACGCGGCGAGTTCAACTCGCCCCGCTACCCTTCCAACTACCCCTCGCACATCAACTGTACATACATGCTGCAGGCTACGCCTAATGAGCAGGTTTGTATCTCTTACAATATGGGCTTATTGAGTGGGTTTGAGAGTTACAAATTAATAATAATTTGTATTTCAGGTGCTGGTTGTATTCGACCACTTCAAGGTGAAGGCGGATGCTTGGAACGCTACGGCTGGATTGTATTCGTAAGTTCAGATAAAATACTTACTAACAAACTTAACTTTTGTTTACGAGCTCTACTCTAAATAATATATTCAGGCGTTACTTTGCGGAAATCCATTGTATACTATAAGGATGAAACAATATTTAGTAACATAACACTTTACGCAGGGAGCTCAGAGAGGCAACATCTCTGGTAGGACTCTGTCGTTGTTGCTTAGCGCTCTCTGTGTCAAGGTCGAGTATTGTTGAGGTGTCCTGATGATGTCTCGTGGAGAGACAAAACTACTTGACGACTTACTTTTGATGAGTTTTTTCATTGTGTGGTTGGTGTGGTCTTTTCTTTCGCAAATTAAGTTAGTTAGGAGGGTAATTTACTTAATTTAATTCTATTGTTTACTTTCTCTGATTGTAAGTAGGAATAATTTACTTAATTTAATTAATTTTAAGTCTATTGTTTTCTTTCTCTTATTGTAAGTAGGAACAATTTGTGGGAGGGCGGGCGGTACACACAAATCACATTTTGTTGAATCTTGTCGGAAGAGGTTCTGCGCGGAATTGTTACTAAATATTGTTTGAGCTCTACTCTATTTTATAGGATCACGTTTGTATTCGCCGCCTCCTCCGGGGGCTGGTGAATATCTGATCGATGGTTAAGCAAACTAACTCAGAGATGAGTCGAAGCGACTAGCGACTTTTTATTTGTAGAGAGAAATAATAATTTGCATTATATTGTACAGATAGGGGTCAGTTAGCATTCAAATTTTAAAATACTGTGTAGCATACAGAGCTATGGTAAACACACCCTGTGTTTTTTTTACATTGCGATCAAAAATGCTTAAAAAATCCATGATAACTTCCCTATTCCAGTGGTCTAACGTGTAGCGAGGACTGGGTAGAAGCGTACTGGGTGGGCAAGGACAACTCGCGCGTGCCTCTCGGTCGTTGGTGCGGGTTGGCCACGCCGGGGCCGCTGCGCTCGCCGCGCGGTGCTCAGGGATTGCTGTTGGCACTGCATACTGATCAGGAGGCTGTGGCTTCAGGGTTCAAGGCGCGCTATATCTTTGAGGTGAGTCTCTAGAGCTGAAGAAAGACTGTTGCGTAACGCTATAATAATCTCACTCTGGGTCGCGCCGCGCGGTGCTCAGGGATTGTTGTCGGCACTGCATACGGACCAGGAGGTCGTGGCTTTGGGGTTCAAGGAGCGGTATATCTTTGAGGTGAGTCTCTAGAGCTGAAGAAAGACTATTGCGTAACGCTATAGGAATCTCACTCTGGGTCGCCGCGCGGTGCTCAGGGATTGTTGTCGGCACTGCATACGGACCAGGAGGTCGTGGCTTTGGGTTTGAAGGAGCGGTATATCTTCGAGGTGAGACTCTAGAAAATGCTATGTGGCGTTCTCAGACTTTAGTGGACCGAAACGATACTTGACTTTAGGCTTTTATATGTACCTACGTGTTTCACTTGTGTCAGTTTGCTTGCGAGACCGACACAAGAGACCGCAACGAATAGCGCGACATGAATCTCTGCCAAGATCACCGGAGACGGAAACATAATGTCTCGGTCTCTGGTATTGCGTTTGCGTGCACTGCCACCTTAACGTCACTTTCGAAATATTCTTCCAGCCAGCGAAGTCGATATTCGGCGACTGTGGGCGCAACCTCTCCGGTACGGAGTTCGGCGTGGTGACGTCACCGGGATTCCCCCTCCCCTACCTGGCGCCGAAAGGCGGCGCGGCCTCGCTCGTCTGCAACTGGTACATCACGGCGCGCCCGGGGAAACGGCTCTTGCTCAATTTTGATTTTTTCGCCGTTGAAGGTCATTTAACCGGTGAGTGAATCTACGATCACAAGTTAAATTTTCTTCATGAGTCCCGAACTAAGCCAGGACCAACGCTCTATTAAAGGCGTATCACAATATCATTTTCTTTATCTACCGCGGCGTCTCACGGTGAATGAAACATTTTGAGGCATAACTTTGGCAAAACGAACCTTTGACGAAACGCACCCTTGGCAAAAATTAGGTAATGGCGAAAAGCAGTTTTGACGATACTCTTAGAATCATCAGGGAAAATTGAAAATTTGTTCATCTTTTTTATAGTCGCCACTTAGAATGCACATAATTATTGAAATCATTCTCAGTAGGAGTTTCCAACATATCTTTTTTGAACTCCCATTTCAACCAGCCTTTAGCTTTTATTTTCTCCCACTTCACCCCGAGCCCCCAACAAGTTAATATGCTCACACCGTGGTCGTAGGTTGTGGTACAGTAAGTGGCCAGCGCGCTTTAGCAGCGTGGAAAGCTCGTTCGTAGCAAGAAGCACGACTACGCGATCCTTTGCTGACCGAGCGTGGACAGCACACTTGCTGCCAGTCGTCCCCGCGTGGACAGCACGTTGTCTGCTATCTGTTGAGGTGCGGTGGGAGTGCTGTGTGGGAGCGGGGCTCAGATGTGATACTCCTGACATAGCCTAATAAACTATCAGGAACCTATTTATATTCCAGAGCGCGGGTGTCCGGCGGCGGTGCTCCGGCTGTGGTACGAGTCCCCAGGCCCGCCGCTGGAGCTGTGCGGGGAGAAGGCGCCCGCGGACAAGTGGCAGTACCTCTCCTCATCCAACTCCATCAGGCTGTCGTGAGTATTTATTTATTTCAAGGAAAACCAGCCGCACTTACATACAAATTAGATAAAAAGAAGAAAAAACATAGTAAACTATCTGTGTCTGCAAGCATATACTGGGTATGGCAAGCTGTAGACAAGGCGCTATCGTGCTCATCATGGGAGCCCGTGGTCCAGCAGTGGACTAGTATAGGCTGATGATAACCAGGAGCTGAGGTCCAGCAAAGAGGAAATGCACAATAGATTCTTCTAGGCTGTAGCAAGATGGCGTAGCAGCTACCTAGCAAGGTTACGCATCGTAACTTACGATGGTTACAGTGAGACTAGGGCGTAGCACTACTACGATGTAGCAAAACGTTAGCCTTGGTTTGCTACATCGTACTAATACTACGATGTAGCAGGAATCCCTCGTAGCACTTGCGATTATAGCAAGGCTATTGCGTAGCAGTCTACCACGTAGCAAGGCTACGACGGTTGATGCAAGACTATCGCGTAGCAACGTAGCAGTCTACGATGTAGCAAGGCTACGATGGTTGAAGGAAGACTATCGCGTAGCAACGTAGCAGTCTACGACGTAGCACTAGTACGATGTAGCAAGGCTACGATTGTTGAAGGAAGACTATCGCGTAGCAACGTAGCAGTCTACGACGTAGCACTCCTACGGTGTAGCAAGGCTACGATGGTTGAAGGAAGACTATCGCGTAGCAACGTAGCAGTCTACGACGTAGCACTCCTACGGTGTAGCAAGGCTACGATGGTTGAAGGAAGACTATCGCGTAGCAACGTAGCAGTCTACGACGTAGCACTCCTACGGTGTAGCAAGGCTACGATGGTTGAAGGAAGACTATCGCGTAGCAACGTAGCAGCATACGACGTAGCACAACTACGACTTTTCACATGCAAGTGAAATTATCGATGTGTTTTTGAAGATTCGGCGCGATCGACTTTTGTTTCTTTCATTTTACGCTGACGAGAAGCTAGCCTACCCTGAAAGCTTTTGGCGCAGTGCGTATACACAGTAACTTTATTAATTGGTATACACTGCAGAACCTCAACAAAAGTTGATCGTATGTATTCTATTTCCTTGAGTTTCCTCCACATCCAGCTACAAAGAAGTCTACCCTTTCCAGATTCATAATATCAGACAAGTCAGTAGGCGCGATGGGTTGGCGCGCGGTGTGGACCGAGGTGTCCGTCGGCGAGTGCGCGGACGCGGGCGTGGTGTGCGCCGGCGCATGCCTGCCCGCCGCCGCCGCCTGCTCCGCGCTGCAGCACTGCGCCAACATGCCGCCAAGGCCGCCCTACTGTTAGTATACACCACTTGCATACATACACAAACACCTTACACTTCACATAAACAGTAATAGTCGTAGGCAATGGACTTTCCATCGTTAGAATTATGAGGTTACACTTTAGTACGACACACGAGCACTTTTTCCAGTTTACGATTAGGTATGTACATAGGAATACACTGACAATTCTGATCGATGATCTAACATAACACGTTGAGTGTCGACACTGTTCTCCAGCACAGAATGCACAAAAAGCTGACTTGATTTGTTTGGAGCGGTTGATTACACCTTTTATCAATTTCGGGTTTTATGCTCGCGAAAAGTTGAGATCGTATAGACACCATACCCGATTCAAATTCTTTGATGGATTCCTTTGATTCATAAAATAGTACTCCTAAAAACTTGCAAGTAAAATAACAATGATTATAGACAAATGCTGGATTTAGAATCACTTCACGTCACAGATTGTGTGAGATGGTCAAAATGGGATAACTGCGCCAAAAAGTAAAATTAATTACCTTGGAGCATAACTTTACCCACAAAATTCTTACAAAATATGCATTTAATTTTATCTTATAAGTATTTAACTAATTAAATGTATGTATTATGTATCAATTAGATATAGGATAAACTATTTATCTCTACACAACTTCATATCAACTTTCAGTAGATAATTCCAAGATTTTCGAATTCAAATAGGTACTACACAGATTTCTAAATTGTTAAAATCACTGTATTATATCAATTGGCACTGCACTTGCACACACTCGGTAATTGTATAGATGTACACTTTGCATTTTGTCGTTGCATTATTTAGGGTTTAAAATTATAAATTAAAATGTAGTTCGTTCAAGTTTTATGGAGTAAGCAGTACTTCGATTATCCCATAGTAGAGAAGATATTAAGATCTCGTGCAGGGACCAAAAGGCAAGTAGGAACATCGTAGGGCACGATCGTACGTGCGTGACTTGCGGAGTCAAGCCGAGTCACAAGCGATGGTTACGTCTAACATCGGCTGAACCATTTGTTACTCCGTCGCTAGTTGTTAAAAGGGCCCGAACTCTTTAAAACGAAATCCAAGTTTCTGATTCGTTTCCGTGCAAGTGCTAATCTTATGCAAGCGACATAAGAGTTAGTGTTGCACGACAACGAAAACGAAATTCCGATTTTCCTTTTCCGAGTAGGCCCCCCGAGTAGTTGTACCTACTCAAAACTCCACTAAGGGTCGATGTTCTGTGCTTTTGTAATCTGCTGCTTACTCCTGCTTTTATCTTCTATTGATGTATAAAACTAACTCTAAACACGTAGATCTAACTAACAACTAAACTAATCGATAACTATGTTCACTCTTACTTCTCAGTTAATGGTGGTTCAATGCAATCTTTGTCTCAGAGGATGTTGTAAGTAGGGCTAGGTGTTCAAACTATTGTTGTTAAATTAGCTGAATATATTGAAGATGTTGCAACAAAATATCAGTTTTATTTATAAAACTATCCCTCTAGCCTTTTAAATCTAAATGTTGTCATATAAATTCATATTTTCTCATTCATTAATACTCTACATAATATTTACAAATATTGTGATGACTCAGGAGAGTTGTTTTCGTCCTAAGTCAACATTTTCTATGAGTATTATTCGATCCAACTGCATATCCTATGGGACAAAGCTTGCATTGAGTCATCGCACTATGGGCCTGGGGCCCGACTGAACTTTAATAAACACACTCATGAGATTTACTCATAATACTTTAATAACTCATATTGAAAATCTCCTGAGTATGTTTTCACAGCACGCTAACAATGACGTCACTGGCGTCACACTACACAAAGTAGCGTAGTGCGAAACTCACCACCCACGGGACTGCGATCGTGAGCGGCACTGCCTAGACTCGTCCCTCTCGTAGCCTCATCAGTGACGTTGTTCTTAGACGACTGTGTAACAGCACTAACCTTTCACAGCTGGGAAGCTTTCAAATTCTAGTGCTAACTTCGCTTTCTATGAAGCTTAATTTTAGATTATGACGAATTTTACACAAAACTAATTATAATTGAAGCTACAGATTTGGCGTAGCAAGTGCTACGACGTGATACGTATTCGTAGCATATAAGCTTTTTAGATGTTTTCAAGTCGTATCGACCTTACCGAAATTATCCAAAGACCCATCAAAACCTCCATGATCTCACAGGATTCCTATTTTCATCTTTCGATGATATTTCCGGGTCCATATCGCAATATAGTAATTGCTATGGCACTTGTTAAGCGACTTCCAAAAAGAAGGAAGTTTTCAATTCGTCTGTATGTTTTTTTGACTATTTAGTCACCTGATTCACCGATTTTAGATTTGTCTGGCTAGGGTAAAGCTTTCCAGCTGGTACTAAGGTCACGCTACGAGCCTATGGAAATAATGGCATGGCATTCCGTATTCAAGAGCTGTGCGTCGAAGCTCGCGGTCCCACGTAATAGGTAGTGAAATCAACATTTAGCGATATCATTATTATGATTTACCTAGCGGTATTCATTTTGTGTTCATTTACGACTTTTTTGAAATGTCAGGAAAATACGTAAGAAGACGCGATAAATATCACCGTATAGTTTAATTACTGTGTTCGTAACGCGTAAATTAAAATGAAAAACCGTTATTTGCAATATCGTTTGAATCTCTTTAACTCGTGTCGAAATGGACCGCGATGGTCAACACCCAGTTCGTGAAAGGGAAGGTCAGTGTCATTATTTCCGATATGGTGGTCGTCGCTGAGCGTGTGTGGTACGCAGGCGGCGCGGCGGGGCGCGGCGAGCGCGCGCGCGGCGTGCTCGCGCTCGTGTTCGCGCTCGTGCTCGCCGTCTGACACTCAGCACGTGAGTTACTGAGTTACACGCTGACCACATCACTACCTAACACCTAGCACGCTCAGATGTTGTAGAAGAGGAGGCTCATAAATAAAACATGCTGGACGATTCACACGCGATTATCTAGCCCAAACTTGTGTTATGGGTACCTACTAGATAACGATATACTTAATGCAAAAGATACTAAGTACATGATCTTTAATACCTAATGAGAAATTGAATCAAATGAAATGGTAGAGAAGATACAAAAAATACGATGTTCGTACCGTTAACATTTTTAAGATGGCCTGAAGATTTTTGACAGCAATATGAGTTGATGAGGACGTTGTTTCAGATCGTCAGCAATCATTATATAAAGACTAGTACCTACTTACATTCTGAAAAGATTATTGTCAATCATGGATACTATTATCTGAGCGAGCTACCTTCCTATCCCTGTCCACGCCTCGACGCACGCCTCGCTATCATCTCCCGTGCTTGTGTGATCGTTCGCGTTAAACCACAATAAGCCCTAATTTCAAAGAGATAAAATAATAAATCAAGTTTCTTTACCCTTTAAACAGCCTTTAAACTAAAATTCAGAAACGTAAACGCTTTAGCCTTCCCTGCCTCGCTTATTTCTTGCATGTCACTTCTTCAAACGAGCTTTAACTTACTTAGGCAGGTACGCCTTGGAGTAGTTTTCTTTGTTGAACTTAATTTTTAAAGATAAATTTTACAACTCTCCAAGGTAGTAAACCTTTCCTAGTTCTTGTAAGCGCTGCCTCATACACACCGCTTCCTCTGTAAAACCAAATCTTAAATGTTGCATGCTCTAAAACACCAATAAATCAATCATAAAAATTCAATATTCAATGATCAGTTGGCAACTATTGAATAATGAAGCTATAAAATATAGGTAGGCTCATTCATACAACATATAAATACTTAGAGGATTCACTCTGGTTTTGTGTAGATCTTGGCTCCAAATTCTCGTAACACCCCCTTATAGATACCGCTTCTAAGTACAGTAAGCTACGAAAGCACAAGCTATCAGCATTATTACCACGATTGTATGAATCCATTAAAATACTGAAATGATGGTTTCGTAAACTGACAGCATACGCTTTCGAAAGCGCAAGTTTCTCAGTCTTAGCTATAGATAATATCGGGCGAAGTCCCTAAGCAACTGCCTCTGCTATTTCCCTAAAGTTTGGAGCCAAGATATAAAGTACGATCCCAGAGCGGTTCCCATTTGTATGGCATAGGCAACTAGGCGGTGTGTCCCCGTAGGCGAGTCGGGCGCGGTGAGTGAGAGCGCGATGTGGCCGTGGTGGTGGGCGCTGGGGGGCACGGCGTGCGGCGCCGCCGGGCTGCTGGCCCTCTGGCGGCGGAGCCGGCGCCGGGCCGCCGCGCCGCGCCGCCCGCCGCCGCCGCCGCGCCCGCCGCCCCGCGCGACCGCCGCCAGGCTGGCGCACGCGCACGACACCGTATGACATGACGACGCGCATCACTTATTGAATACATACACTTTCAATAACCTGTGTTTTATTTTTACTTTACCGTGAAATTTGTGTTAGTAAACCGAATTGACCTTTAAATAACCTATGGCACCTAATTAAGTAGGAAATCAGATGAAGATCTTCATTACATCACTAATTTGCGATTAATTATACGTCATATCCGGTCTCGTATTTTTGTGTCTAGGCGTTGTATAGGATTTATGCCATAACACGTCAGTTCAGCGACAAATGTCAAAAATATCAGACCGGATGACATATGGAGTCACAAACACAAAATGCCATCTTTCCATAAGATGTAACAAGTTTTTCACTACAGAAATTGCGATAGCCAAAAATTTTATTTGCGCCTATAGCTGCACAGATCCTTCAGGGCTAACATGAATGGTTCTAATTTTGATACAACGCAGTAACATCCTGCGTTTATACCTCTACATCCTACTTGTAAGAGAAAATGAAACAAATTTTTAATAAGGCAAACACAGTTTTGCAAATTTATTCCACAATTAACTGATAATAGATTGATACAAGTCAGGTTCTAACAGTACGGGACATGCTAAGTGGTCGAATACAAACAAAGTTTAGTACAGCAATAATAATAAAAACATTACAGAACTCCTGTACTTTACAATAACTACTTGCTCACACTAATGTAATTTAAAGGGACAATATGTAGTAGTAATAATAATAAAGCAAAAAAACTAAAGCAGGAACACAGTCGGAAATGTTGTCGAGTACAGAGTTGGTGGTTCTATTTTAGCCGTAATCTAGAATCGTAGAGTTCAGTTCATTCCATTAAATTCATCCTCAAGTATCCTAAGTTGTAAGTATGTCAAAAAACAACAGTCAAACTCCTTATAATAATAATAATTACTGCTAAAATACACATCACATCGCAAAATGCGTTCGCAGGAATAAAATATATCGAATAACATGTATTAAAAAAAACAGACAGTCGACGGGCACATACATAATATGCACCCGAGCGCGCGGCCGCAAACAGGCAACCGCGGCCGCGCGCCTCGCTCGAATAAAGAGTATATATTAAATATATACGGCTAATACAGAAAAACATAAGCATAACGGGAAACTTACAATCGAAACATCTCATAACGTCCTACTTTAAGATTTTTTTTTTACCGAATCGATATGCGTTACAAAATCGAAAACTCGAAAATCAAAATAAAAACACATATATAGAAAAAAGTGGTCGATCCTCCGGGCGTACGCGGCGAGGACTGCGCGCGGGCGTGAACGTAACTCGCCGCCCTTAGCGGCCTCCGAGGGCTCCCCCGCGCAGCTTGTAGTTCTCAAGCGGGGGCTCGGCGCGGCCGCGGGGGTCGGCGCGGGGGCGCGGGGGCGCGCGGCGTGGCGGGGCGGGGCGCGGGCGGGCTAGCTGCCCCCCGAGCTGAGCTCCAGCAGCGAGCCCGTCGCGCCCAGCCGCCGCTTGCTGGCGCCCCCACAGTTCTGGTGACCCCCGTCGTGTTTACGTTTACCTGCAGGACCACACCAACCAACAATCTTACTGACCATTTTCTGGACCATACAGACTAAATGTTATACAAATACAACGACAGATCTGGATCAGCAGAGACAGAAATGAACAGAGAGAGAACTCTGATTAGGTACCAAATTGTAGAGGCAGGTAGAGGCCTCGATACAAAATGACATGTTATCACGGGAAGCTGACGCAGGTGATCAGAGTTCTGGATAAATAATTTGTAGGGACCAATGTAGAGACCTAAAAATTAATAACAAACAGCATAATGTTGAAATACTGTTGTGACCAAATAGGGAACTATAGAACGGCAAGGTCTCCCACAAACTTCAAATAGAAAATTTGGACTCTACTCCTACATAAAGGATAAAGTTTGTGGTAGCCTTCAGGGACAGGGTAGGAATGGGAAAGGACAGGTATTTACCGGATCACATTGCATTCCAGTAGCGCTATTACGGTACTCGTTGCGACCATGTTTCATGATGATACCTTCAAATATGACAGCCTGTTGCATACAAAACTTGTTACATTTGACGTTGTCATCATGAAACCGGATCGAAACAGTTTCGTAATAAGAGGGCAGATTACACGCAAACCATCAGACACGCTGAAATAAAAGGAAACGGGTCAGCGCAGGTGGCCTATTCAAGCATGGTAGCCGAAAGAGTCCAAATTTTCTATTTGTAGAATTTAGAATTTGAAGGGCTGATTTTTTTTCCGTCATACAACTCATATCTGAGGAATAAATATGGTAGACGAACTATGTTCTATGCCTACAAAAGCTGTCAATCCCAAAATATATTCCTCTGATAAAATTGGGCGTAATCTTTTAAATCTAAAGGAAAAAATAATCTACCTTAGGCATATAGAGTTGAGTTGAAACTACGCAGTACGCTGCGCGGAATGCGCTATGCGGAGCCGGACACAATCGTATGAAAAACGTCGTGGTATTTTGTTCCGTCGAAGTCTGTGTCAGCGGTAAAGGGCAAGCGCGCTGTGCCGCAGTACGCAGCGTACTGAGTAGTGATCAAGAGGGAGCACGGCTTTAGGTTGGAAGCATAGTCATCAAGAAGATTCAAATCTGGCAACACTGGTCCATCGTAATGCCTTTTCGGTACGTTCCATTTTTGTATGGGTTATGCGTTCCATGAGAGAGGTTATGCGTACCGTAGAGGCGCTGCGCTGTAACAAATCCCATACCAAAAGGGAACGTCTCGACACAATAGACAGAGAAACCACACTCGAGGTTCAGGGATCAGGACTGGAAATTGGGAAAGATGTAGGGATTTATTTCATTTGTTTACTAGCTTCTGCCCGCGGCTTCGCACGCGTATTTTCGGTATAGTAAGCCTATTGAAGTTGGGCTTTGCTTTAAACGTACACCAAATTTCAACTTGATCTGTAGAGTCGTTGTGGAGATCCTAGGTAACAAAAAATCAGATTTCACAAACTTTCAGCTTTATAAAATTTGTAGTATTAAAAAGGGCATCCTACGTGGGTACTTATTAGTCGTGCAATAAATGTTATCAGTACAGATACATTTTTAAAAGCTTGCGCGATTCCCTTTTGGATTTCGTATGCTGGTATAATGGATTTACGACGTCAACGTGGAATATTATAAGTGGAAAAAAGACAATCGCGCAATCTTTTAAAAATTGTCCTATAGTGTAGGCAAGGCACTGACCTGGTAAACTTGGCTTGGCGCGCTGGCTGCCACGCATGGCGCTGGGCGTGCGGCGGCCACGCGCGGCGCGTCGCGCACCACCACGGGCCCCAGCCGCGCCCGCCGCCGCGCGCCGCGCCCATCGGGGCCCGCCCGTCCCACATGACCCAGCCTACGCATCCCCAACTAACATGTTACACACTGGACGATACAGACATCTTATACCCTGCTCTTTCTACCGACTCCGATGGCCTTTCCACATGCACACGGCACGGTGCAGTGCAGGAATCAGTCTAAACGCGTTCACTGCCAAGCTTAAGGCACGACTCTGATCTATACGGCCTTCCAAAATCACCGTGTGCTTTATAAACCCGAGCGAATTAACATGGTACCTGGTTCGAACGAAAACGGCAATAAGGCGCTTATCAGGGGGATGCCTGCGTCCAGCTGGGAGCTGTGGACCATATAGGCTGTTGAGGTGAGGAATAACAAATAACAGCAGCAAGGGAAGTATCGAGTTCCGAGCCAGGTGCCATGTTAATTCCCCCGGGATATAGATAGCTACTGGTTCATAGAACAAGAACTTGACACGGCAACTGTGCCGTGTGCATTTGAAAAGAGCCAATGGGTGCATTTCGATGGGCTACGGAAGGGAGAAGCTGTAAAAATCCGATCGCGCTTTCCACCGAAAATGCACCCGAACAGCTCCATCGAACAACTTTTATTTGGGGGAGTTTTGTTTATCGTATATTTATTAACATTCTCTAGCCGTCGCAGTTTTTTTGCGTAGCGATTCGGTCCAACCAGCTGTGCGATTACGCAAAAACCATCATCCTATATTGACATTTGAAAGCCATTTCAATGGCCTTCGCCATACAATTGCAAAGTACAAAGAGTATTCAGGGCTTTCAAATGTCAATATAGGATGGTGTTTTTTTCGTAATCGCACAGCTGTCCTGTTTATCGGTAAAATGAAAGATAAAAATAGTAAGTCTGATACAACCAATAACTGCTGATTGCGTTAATGTATCAGTACTCGTTTGCTTGTTCGTTTCCGGTGGCTTACCACCATGTGCTACGAAGCTCTGCGGCGGAAGGTTAGAGGGTCGGACGGCATTGCTCCGCAAAAAGTATTAATAAAACTTGGAAGGACTGCAACGGGCAGATTAATGTAATAAGGAAATATGATTATGGAAGTGTGAATTAATTCAATATCAAAGTGTGTTCTTTTGAGCTGGTAGAAAGGGCAGAGATAACTAAAACTATCTCTACTTCAGCTTATGGGACTCACCATAAAAACTATCACACTTGCAAAGAAGCAAAGATAATTACAGCATCATATTGGGATCATGGTAAAAATCCAACGCAAAAAAAACCTAAGCAAGTGAATAGGTCTGTGGTGAGCCCAAGCTTTGGGATTAAAATCCAAAAAATATTTAATAATATAAGTAGTATTCATAAAATATACATAAAGTTGGTCGGTTTTCAGATAGTGTAATAAAGCTCTAAACTAAAATCAACGTTTATTTCTGAAAACGACCATATCTAAATAAATATTATGTAACAAACTAAAACCGACTTCAACTAAAACATGCTGATAAAGTTACAGTCGCTATGCTCACTTACTAGTGGTTCTATTCTGTTCTGTTTATTGAATGTGGGTCAAAACTAACTATAACATGATTCGAGGTTCTGTAAGATTTGTATGTGAAAGATCCATTGTTTGAAAGCGTATTTGTTAGCAAAGCACAGATGACAACAACACATAAATGGAATCTTCCACCATTCAAAGAAGCTACTAATTACAAATAACGAAACAGCCAGGTACTGCGGATATTGTTACAATATCCAATAATTCTAATTGGTATTTACGGCCAAAATGCATTCTATGATAACAATAAAATAAAGATACAGTATCTTCAACGTAATGCAATTAATTCTACGATAATTTCTAATAATAAATAATGTCTAAAAGTTCATTCACTAAGTAAATTTGGAATAGTGATTTGTTTGGTACCTGAATGCCTCCGGTTAGATCGTAGTAAAGCGAGTTGGGCCCGATAGCGAGCTCGTCGTCCTGAGTGAGGCATTTACCAAGCGGGTCAGTTAGTCTTCAACATATTCGCTAGGTCGTTGCAATCGTTGCAATGCAACAACGAGAGAACATTACTCTGGGCGGTGAATCAGGCGGGCGTTAGTATGGAACCAAGCGAAGCGCTACATGATGGGGTGACAAGCGCGCGGAATGACGCTAAGCGGTGCAAACGTGAAATGGTAACTGAAAACAACAGCGCAGGTCAGACGCGGGCAATAGGCGGTTAGTCAGCCTGGCCCGACGGCGGCCGCGCCGCGCAAGCTCACCCTCAGGCCCTAACGCTACCGTCAACACAGAGTGAGACAACTCCGATAGAGATACGGGGAACGACTAATATTATCATTACTAAAATAATATGAATAATTTGGCAAATCAAAAAAACGATAGAACGATGATGAGTACGGCGACTAGTGACTAGTAAATAAGTGATTAATAGTGAGTGTGTGTGGGGACCCACCGGTTGCGGTCTGTTGGGAGGCTGGCGGACGGCGGACGGCTGCGGAGGCCCCGCGTAATCAAAATAGAACTCATCGTACCGGTAAAATGGCTCATTGTAGCCACCTCGGTAATCACCGTACCCGTAATAGTCGTAATCATAATCTATAAACACACAACACAGGCCTTTTAGAGGCTAAGCTAGACTAAGCTAACTTACAAGCTACCGTGTGGACGGTGGTGGCCCCGCTACACTCGTACTGTACGGCGGTCTGCAGGAGGCAGGCGCTCCACTCCACGCGCAGCATGCATCCCGCACCAAGCGACGCCGCACGCGCCTCACCACTCACAGTCACATCACAACACTTATATTATTTACTGTTCTGATATATACAGACTACTTCTTTCTTTACCCTGCGACACTTGTCCCACCACCGAATAAGCGATGTAACAATGCCGAGAGGACGGCCACCAGGGGCTTCCGCGCTCCACACGCTGCGGTCAAAATGATTGGTACATTCCAAGCATGCTTGTTAATATGTTAACACTGGATGACGATGTGTGGCCCTGTCTGTTACGAGTGGTCAGTTTCATTACATGCAACGTTCCTAACCTGAACCTGAAAAATTGTCAACGAGCCTTAGTTTAGCGTTAATGGATCATATGGGGGCCTCAACGATACACTACGAAAATCCACACAATATAGAAGTATTGTACAGTAGCGACACGTACACAGGACGTGAGATGGGAGATCCCGCGTGGAGTGTATAGTAGCGGCCGGTTGTTAGTAGGAGCAGCGGAATGTGCGAGTGTGCGCGTGGAGACCACACCGTGACGACCGTGTGAGCGCGCAACGTGCGGGGACATCGTGTGCAGCATCTTTAGGAATCCCTCCACCTTGCGCGCTTCACAACATTTACAATAGTGTGTAATATGTCAGTGTCAATTAAATACTCGTGGGTAGATCCGGACGCAGCCAAATTGTAAACTGCTGAATTAAATCAAAAATTTATACCTACAATCATTTTGTTCATTAGTTCTAAATCTTCTACAGGGTTATTGGTAATTCACTGACACTGCGTGAACTGCAGGTTCTGCCCATTGTCACGAACACGTTCGTGAAGACTCCCGAATTTAATTCTTTAATTTTAATTTTTTATTTTTTTTTTTATTTTTTTTTATTTATTTGGAAGACAGACAGTACATAGTTATTTAAAGAGATACAGTAGACTCCACCATAAACAAATTTACACATAAAAACTGGTGAACAGACTTAAACAAACAAACATATACATACTTAGTGTGAAAATTATCTTACTTAGGTAAAGGCAAGTGCAAAATAATTAATTGAAATAAGTACATAGCAATATCAAGTAGGTAGGTATTAATATTAACAAAGGTTAAAAATAATTTCAAACAAAAAAGAGGAACTGACTAAAGGCAAAATAAAATAATATAAACTAAGTTGGTTCGTCCTTGGCGGCAGCAATGCCTACAATGCTTCTACGAAACGAGACGGCGGCGGTCGAGTCGAAAATATCAATTTCGTTGAAAAAATTATTGTAATTATTGCAAGCTCTATTCAAAAACATGTTCTGCCTATAATTTGTTCTAGAGGTTGGAGTCCAAAAAGTTTTCTTTTTCCTAGATGAAGCCCGTGGGCAATGCCAATGAATATTTTCAAGTAACAACTCTGAGTCAATTTGATTGTTCAGTAATTTACATAAAAAACTTGATCTCGTATTGTGCGACGAATGTATAGATCTACTAAAGAGTCTGTAGGAGCTATCGGAAAGCGGAATAAATAATGTTTATGGTATTGTTAATACCCGCTTTATTTCAATAATTTAATTTTAATTTATTTGGGAAACAAACAGCTTACTTAACTAAATTGGTTGTAACATATGGGTAACTTAAGCCTAGCAGTTTCATAATCGTTCTTTAGCCTCTCTAAATATCAAACTTAACTTTAAAAACGGCTCTGCCCTAAATTAACAGTAGCTGTGTGGTGCCGGCTTAGAATTTGCACCACCCCAATTCTTCCCGCGGGTGAGGCGAAGAGGCGGCTAAGGGACATCCACCGGGAGCGGGCAGCAGCGCCTCTACAGAACAATTCCACCACCGAACTGCGATCCCCAACACGCATGCCCTGCTTGGCGATTATGGGCATTATTCCGCATGAGGTAAAATCTAACAAGGCGCTTATCAGGTAGAGGCGTCCAGGAGTGGACCAATATAGGCTGTCGAGGTGAGGTGGGAGTCGGAAGATCGGTCTGTAGTACCTCATTGGGTGTCGGACAAACAGGTTTTATCATTTTGTATTAGAGGTTATTTACAAAATAAATAAAAGTCAAGACCTGTCGTCTTCACGAACGTTTTCGTGAAGACAGGCAGAACCTGCTATTCACGCAATGTCTGGGAATTACCAATAACCCTGTATAAACAGAGATATCTTTATCTTTTAAAGCTTCAGCTGAATTTCATAACTAGGCAGAAATCTTGAAAGCTTTAAATCTGAAACACGAAAAGCAAAACAACCTCATCACATTTTCCCACTCAATTTCAGCGAGTCCCATCTACCCACGGTATATCTACCGCTAGTGTGTATGTATGTGGTATGTACGTGTTGTTACATACCGTAGTCGGGGCGGGGCTGCGGGTGTCGCGGCGGCGGCTGCGGCGTGCGCCCGCGCAGCGTGTGGACGGGCGAGCAGCTGCACCAATCAAATCTGACATTAATAGCCACACGTTACTGCGATCTCGAGCCTAACCTAACCTGAGATATTATCTGCCGACCCTAAATAACAGAAACGCTGACTACTCGTACTCCCCCTACTATACTTCCCCCCTCCCCCCTACTCTACTTCTAAGAAATACATATATAATCTAGCTAGGAATAATGAATAATGCTGGACAATCCACACAGCATCTTCTAGCCTATTAGAGCTTGTGTCATGGGTACTAGATGACTGTTGAACTTAATACAATAAATACATAATTACATAGAGTAATGCGATATATTGAAGAAACTCGATTAGCTAAAAGCTTTACCTTAAGCTGATATAAAATCAATAAATGTTTGCCTATTTCTTATCCCACATGCAGCTTCCTGATGATTTGGTCTCCGAAAATCAATATTGCGCAGTGTGAATTGCTCTAACGTTATGAAAGGAGAAATACTGTATCTTGGTCTATGGCCATTTCAGGTGCTGTGTGCAGTAGGCAAATGTTTTTTTTTGACGTTTCTGTAACTAATTTTCTCGAATAATTTAGTTAGACATCTATCTAGCATCGCATACGTGGGCGCTTCTTATTATTAATTATCAAATAATACTAGAATATTTCAAATAAATGGGTTACAATAAAATTATTCTTACATGAAACCGATAAAGTTCACAAAAAGTTTTACAAATTACAATCTGTGTCTAGTTGTCTTCCAAGACTTTTGTGATCGCAGCACATTGTTACTTGGCGAAGGTCTGCACATATTGGTGTGGATGGTTACAGTAACGTAACAAAGTTGTAGATGTGTCGCCGCCGGTTCGTAGAATAGAATCAGCCCGTTTGTAGAATGGCTAGGCAGTCTACAAAACCGCGCTATTCAGTTAATTGCCCATGCCGATTTTTGAACGACCAATGTTTAATAATATGGCTATTGGCCACTTAATTATTTCTTCAAATACCGTATTCCCAATAAAACAGCGTTCGTTTTGTAAACCGCCGAGCCATTCCACAGACGGGATATGTTATAGTACCTACTACAATACAGTACATAAAATACTATAATACACCTTTATAGTGTATTGTAATATAATATGTAGTATTCTATTAAAATAGCAGGTTAAAATTGAATCTTGTGTCCTCTATTTACGCACCCACTTTTATAAATGTCCTTCTCTTCCAATAAGGTTTGCTGGAAGGTAACTCTTTCCGGCGGCGACAGATCCGCCTCGATTAACAAAAGGTATCCCAGAACCTTTATTTAGGCATGCAACATATTGAAGCGTGGTACGTACCCGCCGCGGCCGTGCATCATCTGCATCATGCGCCTCTCGCGCGCGCGCAGAATCTCTTCCTTCTTCTTCTTGTCGGACGGAGGCTTGGCCAGCGACACCTCCAATCGCGCGCCGCCCAGTTCCTTGCCGTCTAGTTCTTGCATCGCCTGCAACAATTGAAGATATCATTATGTACACTAGGAATAAGAAGGTTACCAATAATGAACCTTGTGGGAGGCCAAAATGGAACCTTGTGGGAGGCCAAAGGGGAACCTTGTGGGAGGCCAAAAGGTAACCTTGTGGAGGCCAAAAGGTAACCTTGTGGGAGGCCAAAAGGAGACACCTTTATCGACGCAGATAACTTATGGACGTGAAGCTGTCGCGTCGTTCGAGCCGATAAGATGCAAGTGGACATGACGTGAGCGTGAGTGTGTAAATACTGATGTAGACTTAAAGCTTGTAACCTGGCTAGGCGAAGCCGATAAATGTACGGAGTCCCTTGATTTTGATGCTATTATCACAGCCTACCTTTAAGCATACAGTCATTCGACGAAGGCATTTTGACGTGGTTTTGACAGAGCAATCGTGCGGGGGCAAGGGACGAGACGGGGGCCCTTCTCCGTTAGCGTCCCTACGCTCCAGAGTTGCTTGCATCACCGCCTTAGTAACTCGGGAGCATCTCCCCGACCCGTCGCTTGGTTGCCCTGTCAAAACGCATTCGTCGAACGACTGTATGCATATAGGTAAGCTACTTCTTTTAAAAAGCCTGTAGGTAAAAGGGAGACATAAGTTTGGATCTGGACTGTACCCACTAGAAGGGGTTGCAGACAAGACTCATTCCACTTCACTTAAGACTAAGAAGAAAAGAAGAAGATCTTCTTTTTCTCCTACTAAGGCTATGATAGTCCAACCTTTCATATCACACGTCGGTTAAGCAATCTATAAGTACAATAACGCACCTTTACTGCAGAGTCCCGATCATCGAAGTGGACGAATGCGTAATCCTTTATCTTCTTGACGCGCTCGACGGCTCCAAAACGTTCGAATTCATCCTTCAGCGCCTCTTCTGTGATGTCTTGAGTCAGGTTCCTTACGTACAACACTTTCACCTGGGAAATCAATTCAAACCAATCATTAGTGTGTACTGAAAAGAGCTATTCTTCAGCCAGTTCTTTCCAATTCGATTAATCTTGCTAGCTTTATGTACTTTTCAAACATTTTCTGGACTTTTGTCAACGTTATCTATAGGTAGACAACTGGCAGATCTCTGTAGAACCTTGTGACAATATGAAAACAAAGGCCACTTTTCGCGTTAACCTTGCACAATAATAAAACAAAGGCCACTTTTTGCATTAACCTTGTCACAATAAGAAAACAAAGGCCACTTTTCGCGTTTGTTACTGTGACATGGTTCTAAAGCGATCCGCCAGTTGTGTGGTCTACCTACATTATGCTGAGATGGATGCACCTTTTGGTTCACTGCGAGCTGCACTTGCTGCTATTATTATTATTATTATATTACTAGCTGTACCCGCGACTTCGTTCGCGATTGCCTCACCTGCCGACTAATTAAGTTCACATTTAACCATGGTCTCTCATAATTTGAAACGCTGCCGTGCAAAAAATCGTGTAGTGTCTACGGGGGATAGCATGTTATCATCTTCAATCCCATTCTTTATCCACACGACTTTTAGCTACGACTCGGCCAGCGTCAGTGTTAAGAAGTGTCATACTCGTTTCACTTCTTACTGATGGTTCCGTACAGCTGGGGCCCTATTCTGCTATACTAATCGCTTCACTATGACAGGGGTATTGACACAGAATGACACGTTTGGGTATTCCACCTCAGATGAAAGAAATTATGATGAATGCAGATGGAGAGACGTGCGTCAAGTTTGAAACTATTCATTTATCTCGCACGCACTATCTGGAGTTTTATAAATCTAAGGATTCTACGTGATCATTCTGCGACGATTCCATTGTCATACTGAAGCAATTGTATTGCAGAATTGGGCTCCTGATAAATGGATCAGGAGCCCAATTCTGCAATACAATTGCTGACACAATTGACTGGACCACCGTAATTTTTTTTTCGTTAGTAGGTAAAAAATATTTTTCTGTGGTCTAGTTAGTTTAATTGGACCACTTACTGCAACCAAACTTCGGTAGTACAGTTAACTGGACCAGCTAAACCACCATATATCATGTAAGGTAGGAACCTAACTTATTTTTCCAAGACGCCTTAGTAGGTAGGAACCTAACTAATGGGTGCGTCTTGGAAAAATACATAGATAGGAACTTACCTACCCTCTATCTACAATTTTTTTTCTTCTAACTACAGATTATTTCATCAATCTACTGATTTTCTACTCGACTTTCTACTGATTTAGTCATATTCGATCTTGCAACACTGTTTCTAACAAAAAGAATGCATGAAATCGGACGACGCGTAGACCCGTCGTGATGCGCGGTTAAAGAATTCTACCTTTTCCTCTCTCCTAGGGGAACCTTACTGAATTCCAGGATAAAATGTATTCCATGTCCTTCCTTGTAGTATGAACTCAAAACGTGCCAAGTTTAATTCCAACTCATTACCATTACATTAGTTACATTATTACATTAGTTTCATTATTACATTAGTTTCGGCGTGATGCGCGGTGAAGGAATTTGACTTTCATCCCCTCTGCCAGGGGAACCTTACTGAATTCCAGGATAAAATGTATCCCATGTCCTTCCTTGAACTCAAATAGTACCAATTCAGTCCAACTCATTCAGTAGTTTCGGCGTGATGCGCGGTGAAGGAATTTTACTTTCATCCATTCTCCCAGGGGAACCTTACTAAATTCTGGGATAAAATGTATCTTTCCTCGTAGTATGAAATCAAATTATGCCGAGTTCCATTCGAATTCATTCAGTTGTTCCATCGTGATGCGCAGTTAAAGAATTTTACTTTCATCCTCTCTCCCAGGGGAACATGACTGAATTCCGGGATGAAATGTATCCCATGTCCTTCCTTGTAGTATGAAATCAAATCGTGCAAGGTTTCATTCCAACTCATTCAGCACTTTCGGCGTCATGCGCGGTGAAGAAATTTTACTTTCATCCCCTCTCTCAGGGAAACCTGACTGAATTCCGGGATAAAAAGTATCCTATGTCCTTCCTCGTAGTATGACCTAAAATCGTGCCGAGTTTCATTTCAATACCTTCAGTAGTTTCGACGTGATGCGCGTTTAAGAAACAGACAGACAGACAGACAGACAGACAGACAGACGGACAGACAGACAGACATGAATGAAAAAAATTACAGTTTTGGCTTCAGTATCGATAATAGAGTGCCCTCCAAAAAAAATTTTCAAAATATCTTCAATGTACAGAATTGGACCTGTTACAGTTTTATTATAAGTATAGATTAACTAATAGGTAATTTTTTTATAATATTTTTATATAATTATAATTGTAATAGTTGCAAGTTGTACTAATGAACTAATAAAATTATTTTCTTTCTTTCTTTCTACAGGCATTTCTAATTTGCGTGGTAGTTAAACGACTAGAATAAGCTGTTTAACGCATCCACTGCGCCGCCGCCAGGAGGGACAGCGGTCGGATAGGTATTCTCAGATACATTGTACAGGGTTAAGGGTTACGGCACTTACTTTGCTCATTGTTACTTCGTCTGGTTCTTCTTGCGGATCAGCCCAGTCAACTATTATATCACAGCCCCAAACCTGCTAACCAGAAATAGCCAAATTAAAAATATAGATATTACCTTCACGAAACAATAATGGCATGACAAGAGATTGCGGGCGAGCATGTAAACGACGTCATACCTTTATTCTCCCGGTGCCCAGTCGGCGTTTTGCCAAAGACGCCGCTTTGTGAGACTCGTATTCCAAAAAACAAAATCCTCTATTTTTCTTCTTGTCATCGGGCGAACTATATATAATAACTTCCACGAGTCCGGCTGCAACCACACAAAGGGATAAAGACACGGGCAGGGGCGCACGCGCACTTCCAAACAAGCCTCCTCGAGCCCGACGCATTCATTCATTCATTTAACACTACTCAAATATGAAGCAAATCAAACGATATTCCAGGAGAACATATAAGGTACCGAAGAATTTCTAGTCTAGAGACAACAGCAAGATTCTCCAGTCATTACCGGTAGCATTCACGAGGCGAGGCCAATCGTAAGGTAACACTTGAAGGCGGGCGCGCGCGCGCGGCCGGCCCGCCGCCGCCGGCGCAGGCGCGGCGCGCTACACGTCGCGGGCCCGCCGCGTGCGCGCCCCCTACCACTCAGGGCGCGCGCGCGCGGCCGGCCCGCCGCCGCCGGCGCAGGCGCGGCGCGCTACACGTCGCGGGCCCGCCGCGTGCGCGCCCCCTACCACTCAGGGCGCGCGCGCGCGGCCGGCCCGCCGCCGCCGGCGCAGGCGCGGCGCGCTACACGTCGCGGGCCCGCCGCGTGCGCGCCCCCTACCACTCAGGGCGCGCGCGCGCGGCCGGCCCGCCGCCGCCGGCGCAGGCGCGGCGCGCTACACGTCGCGGGCCCGCCGCGTGCGCGCCCCCTACCACTCAGGGCGCGCGCGCGCGGCCGGCCCGCCGCCGCCGGCGCAGGCGCGGCGCGCTACACGTCGCGGGCCCGCCGCGTGCGCGCCCCCTACCACTCAGGGCGCGCGCGCGCGGCCGGCCCGCCGCCGCCGGCGCAGGCGCGTCGCGCTGCACGTCGCGGGCCCGCCGCGCGCGCGCCCCTACCACTAATTATGAATTCGACAAGGACTTACGTGCGTGGCTAGTAAACTCCTCAAACAAATCGTCCCGATCTCGATTCTTAGGGATATTCCCCACGAATAACCGGTGATTGTTAAAGGAAACGGTAACGCCAATCTTTTTCCCCTTTCGAATTTCATAATCATTCAGCTGCAAGAACAATTCGAGGTTCGATAGCCTGAGGCCTGGGCCGGGTCGCTCCATGGCGCAACCTTGTCCGGGCCCAATGACTGGAGAGAGGCGGGAGCGGCGTGCGGTGCGGGGGGCGGGGGGGCGGGGCGGGAACGGGACGGAAGCGGGACGCAAGCGGGGCACCGGATCAGCGGTCCACACCAAGCCCCACGCAAAAACCCCACAATTACAACCAATTCATTCAATCGAGTGACACTTTACCTGTTAATTTACCAAATTCCTCCAGTATCTCCTCTTTGCCTTTAGACTTGGGAATGTTGCCGACGAAAAGTCGAAGATTCGGTACGCTAATCTTAATTCTCAGAGTCTTCCCTGGTTTTATTTCGTGATTATCGAGCTGTGGGAAAAATAATAAGGGAACAATTTTGAAAAAAGGCTTTTCTTTGGAAAGCCGACTTTGTTGAGTCGCTGAGACTCGGTGATCGCTCGAGAGCGCAGAGATGGCGCAGAGATGGCGCGCGCGCGAGCCGGCGGCGGCGAGTGACGAGTGACGAGTGTTAGAGCCAATCGGATGAGTTAACTGGACTGACGATGAGAAGCCGAGAGGTGCGCTACCGGCGCCCGCAGGGGCCCGTCAGCGCTGAGCAAAGAGGAGAGCCTGAGATATATTACCTTCTCAGTCAGAGAATTTTTGAAGCCAATTGAAAGTTAACCCTGTAGTGAGTGAGGACCGTTTGATGAAGTGAAAATAAAAAGAAGCGAGAGTAAAAAGTGTGATGGTAACATAAAATAAAAAAAAGCAACTTAAAATTGAACGAGGTGCAACGGTAAGAACGGGATGATAATCTCAGGACAAGCGAGGCTAGATCAGATTATAGGTGTTACAATATTGCACATTTACACAACATCGGTGATTACAATCGGCGCCGGCCGCTTGCATGCCGCCGTCCCACGGTAACGACTCCCCAACACTGTCGGTGCTTTTAGACCGTCCATTGGACTGTTGTGCTGGTTGCAGTGGTTGCAGTGGTTGCAGTGGTTGCAGTGGTTGCAGTTGTTACCGGGAGGCGGCGGATGCAAAGGACCGTCGTCGGCGGGATATTAATGTCATGCTTTCAAATGATACAAGAAGCCTACTTCTAAATTTCCCAGTGAAACTGTGAATAGTATTCGACAGGCAAATGAACGGGACTTGCAAAAATACTGGCAGATGATCACTAGTAGTCTTGCAAGTGAGGCCGAGTCTGGAGGCTTCCCCCGCACTGAGAAAACCACCACGATCTCGACATCTTCACCACTCACTGTTACCAACAAAACGACATTATAATTGGTCTGATTGTAAAAGGTTGTGGTAGTTTTCCCAAGAGATTAAATAGGGGATTACAATGCGGTCTGAAGCCTCCATACATAAGGCGAGTAGGTGCAGTGATTTTGTTATTTTCTATGGGATTATACTTAAACATTCGGCGAGACACCTGGAAATAGATTTCAATTAGAATAAATTTTGTTTCAATTTCACACCAATCAGATATATCAGAATAGAGATGAATCGTGAAGCTTTAGAGTTTTGACACAATTTAGATACCAATCGTCCGGCTGGTAGCAGCCGCGCGGTGTTTGTTCGCTGCCGTATCCAATGTGCAACATCCATGTAGCACGGGAGAGCTGCCCGCGCGTGGCAACAATCCGCGTGACAAATGTTTGTTCAACAACTCTACTGCTTGTGGTGTGCAGGCCGAGAGAGTGGTAACGGGAATCCAGGTCACAGTGACTCGACCGGAAACCGCACGGATCTAGTGTAATCTGGATAGCAATACGATATCTAACGCAGATAACAAGTCCTACATTGCCGCATTTTGCGCGTGCAAAAATAGCGTGTCCTAATTTTTTGCTGACCACGAAATTCAAGGTCAAATACTTTAGAGAATAAACTGTTTTATCGCGCGTGTGTGCGTCGGTTACCACTTTCTCTGTGCAACACCCAATAATCGAATCTCATATGCTGCTTTATTAATGTTTCGAGCATTTGAGATACGATTTAGCCAACATCGAGAGGTAAACAAAAATGGGGGATCACATAAATTCAGCAGACAATGTTTGAAGAGGTGACCGAGCGACAAAGTTATTCAATGCCATGAATTTGGATTATTTAGTAGATTATTTGATTGTGACAATCATATCGTGTAGCTGTGTTGATGTAGGTCATATGAATGTGATACCTACGGAAATGGATACGTGGATTTATTTATGGTCCTTTGTTTTGCAAAGTGCTCGATAGCTCGCTTTCCGGTCCCGCTGAGCGAGGTCAAACGTTGTCGCGAATTATTAGACCAATCAGGCATACGCCATTATGACCTCCATAGAGTTAGCAGTGGGACGCTGAGCATTTTCGAGTTTGAATCTTGTTGGGACAGATTATGGCCTATTTTACAATTGCAAATCTCTATAAACTCGGACAGGATTCTTATGAGAACTGTGTCACACATTTGCGACGTTCTTATTACTTATATAAATAGTGGATTTGTAGGTATTATAATTAATTTGTTAAATAAGCTAAACATCAAATAAATGCTCAAATCTAAAATCTGAACTCAATAACTTTATTTCTTTGGCCTTACAAAATAAGATCTTAGACAAGTAAAAGTTGAAACTATAAATCGCAATAAGTTCTTACGATTTCTAATACCACAGAGTATTTAACTATAACAATTTAACACAACGTGCGAGATAGTTACTATGGCGACGAGATGATAGCAACGCCGCAGATAACACAACAGTCACTATTGAACGCCTAGCATTGGTCAGGTCAATGACCGCTAGTTTTTGCGCGGTTCCTAAAATTAGCAGGAACTAGGTCATCCAGAACCTCGCGAATTCATCGCAGATAAGCGATTTTGTATCGGCCATTATACTTCGCGCACTAAAATGTTTGCTTTATTGTACCGATATTCAAAAACATCTGTTTATATTATAAATTTATGATGTATCTTTAGAACGGCTGATTTTGTTCGATTATGTAGGTATCCTAAAACCAATTTGTGTCTAGTCGATCACCTCCTCAAGCTATAGACAGATAGTTCTAGAAGAAGTCTACAATGTACACAGTACATTGAGTCAGGATAGATATGGTGAGGACAATCTATGACAGATTGCTTACAGTAAATAGTAGTAGTAGTAATAAGTACATACATTTCTTCGGCAGTGTAAATGGCGAAGGGTGAACGAGAAACAAGTCCGTTAGAAGTATCGATCGGAGGAAAGTTTGAGTATAACTTTATTTTACTGAAAATGCGGTAGTAACAGCCTTCAAAAGTTATAAAACTTATTAGGTTTGGCAAACTGTTTATACACAAAACTTTGAACAGAATTTTTGTTTAAAACAAAAAGTTCTGTTCAAAGTTTTATAGAAACTGTTCAAAAACAATATTAAAGCTTTTGTGTCTAATAAAGAATTCAACAGCAACACTGGATTTCAAAGAAATTAAACAAGTATACGAATTTTATCAGACAATGATAACTTCATTTTTATCACGGCTCTACTGGCGTCTACTCTACCCAAATTTTGATAAATCTTATGAAGACTGTTAAACAATATTTTTCCAGCTCTTCCCCCAATAGAGACAGATCTGTCCACCATTCGCCACCACAGCCATGATGTCACCGTGTCGCCTGCACGTGTAACCACCAACCTCTTGCACGGCGCGCTGCGTGGCGTCCCGCGAGGTGAAGGTCACAAATGCGTAGCCGCGGTTGGCGCCCGTCATAGGGTCCATCATCAGCCGCAGGTCCCAGATGGTGCCGCAGCTCTCGAATAGGGGAATCAACTCGTCCTGGAATTATTAAGCACACTCATATTATACATACGAAACTTGGAATGGATGTTTGTTACCTCTTCACGCCAAAACGACTGAACGGATCGGGTTGAAATTGGGCATGCAGGTAGTTGTAGGCCTGGCCCTAAAACAGACTACTTTTGATATATATTCACGGTTGTCTGGTAGAGAGCGCTTTTGAGTGATAAGACCGCCGAGTGTGCCATACTTAATTAGTAGTTAGGACGGACATATGCAACTATTTATGCCGGATAAACGCTTGCGAAGCCGCGGGCAGAAACAAGTCACTAATATTTAATGATAATGCCGCTGTTCAGACCACTTTCTGCCACGGTTAGCGTCGTAACTTTTGCTTAGGGAAGGTACGGTTGCTTCGAGCTTCGTTGCCGGGATACTTTTTGTCTATCTATAAGAACGTACCCATCGTATTCGTATACCTGTTGTCATCAGTTGCTATTTTTATGGGTTGTATCTAACGAGATTTAGACAAACCAGGTAGGTACCTAATGTAACTAAAACTATTGTTTGTGCTGTCTTAGTAACGAGACGCGCCGATCACAAAAAGCAAAGGCATTTATTTGGTTTCCGAGAATATGCACTTATCAACGTTTCCGAACCACGTGCATATGAAGCTAGGGATAAAGGTGAATACCGGCATGCCCTAGAACTTAAAATTTCACTATTGACATGCACCGACCTGCATAAGGCCAACCCCTATTACGGTCCAACTCATTTACTATTCAAGACACGCTAAGTCTTAAGAAATCTAAAGTCAATGTTGTTTGACCTGCCGAAGTTGGTAAGATAAGTTCAAGTACACACGCCGCTAGTTCTGAAAGAGGCTCACGTCAAAAATTGGACGATAACAGACTGTAAAGTAAGTAAAGTAGAAAGTATTTATTCTGTGTCACAAAATTACAAGCGAAGTTGGTATAAACACATATAAGTAACAACCGTGACATCAAAAAAGGTCGTCTGCTGAGCATGATGCACAGTAGCGTCACCGTTACGCTGGTTTTATGCGGTACCTAGAAGGCGCAGCAGCTGCTACGCGTAAAACAAGGACAAAGAAGGTACTGACGACTGTAATGACCGCAAAAATTTGAATTGCCGGAACCAGATGGACCACCTGATATTATTAAGTGTTATGATTATGACCCTCCTGATATTAAGTGGAAAGTAATAACCATCACCTATAAACAGATCACTGGTGCTGGAAGTGCGCCCTGCTGTTATACCTCATGTTCCTGTAATTACACCAACTTCACCCTTCAAACCAGAACATGGCAATGTTGCATGGTGGTAGTACCTACTCGGAAGTCGATAATCTACGATTAATTCGTCGTGTGAAGGCGCTGTAAGTTTTGTATGGATCACTATCGAAGCTTGTTGACGGCGCCTTGCATAAACGCGGGTGAATTAACCGTGGATCTTTATGGCGATAAAACCGGTGTGAACAAATACCCTAAGGGAACCTACTAGAGATCCTACTTAGGGCTCCTATAGTCGGACGGCACGTTGCCGACGGCGGCAGCCGTTGACGCTGCTGCAGTTCTTCGATGTTGATATGTCGCCGGCAATGTGCCGTCCGTGTATAGGAGCCTTTACCTCGTGTTGGACCCGGCGGCGGACCGCCACACTAGCGCTGTCCTGATAATGCCTTACCTCGTACATATCCTTCGGAATCTTCCCGCAGAACACCTCGCAGCCGGAGCCGGGCGTACTTCCCTGCCAGCCCGGCGGCGGACCGCCATACTTGCGCTGTCCTGGAACACAACACAATACGATATCAAACCTCGGCTTTTATTCAGAAGAGTGAACTTTGCGACAATCCATTGCAAAATTTAGGTACAAGTCGAATATTAACTTATAACTTAATCTCTTTATTTCGCCACTCTTGACAAGTAATAAGTTTCAAACTAAATAATTTAGGAAAAAATAAAACAAAAAACATTGTATTAATTTAAACTGCAGTTTTTGTTTTTTCAACAAATGTTTGTTGAAAGCAGGCTTTTTACGCAACTCACCATGTCTTAAAAACTTATGCACATTCGACCTCAGCCTAAGCCTTAAAATTTTGATCTGTTCGATCATTAAAATCTTACATGATCCGAGTTCAAACCGGTTGGTTTCTATTTTTTATAAAATAAAATATTTTAATGCTGACAAAAGGGTAGATAGTGTAGGTACACTTTAAAATAATAGGATAAAAAATATTTAATAACAATTCCGCGCAAAACCTCTGATGAGATTCAAACACGGTGCACGCGAATCGCATTGATCGTTGAATCTCATCAGAGGTTTCAAAGTGTGGCACAAACAAAAGAGACATTTTGTTGGTGGTTGAATTCAGAAGAGACAGTACAAGATTATACCATAACACAAGCTCTGCTTAGCTTGGGGCTAGATGATACTGTGTGAATTATCCTGCATTATTTATCTATTATCATAGTACGTGTGGACTCATTGCTGAGTGTCGGCTGCCTACGATTTGTACCACATATTATCTTGGAAGTCACGTTCATCAAAAAAACTATAAAAATCCTTCGCAAGATTTTACTCAAACTCGGGTACGGCGATGAATACCACCCACAACATAGAAGGCTTCATTACTTTCATCAAGCACACCTAAGAACACTCGTCTAAGACAATCACAGACACCCCCTCCCTCTGTTTCGCGCCGTTCACGGACCGGGGGGGTTAAAAACTAGAAGATAAGTGCCAACTTATAACTACGTAGGAAAGATCTGTGAACGTGATGAAGTATGGTAGTTTCCTGAAAGTTTAAGTTTGGTTCCGTTAACTTTATGTTCAATCTCTCGCGATTCAAGTTTTTAGTGTTCTTGCATTGCAGATCTATCGTGCAATGCAACTCTTCCCACGAACAATCTATTTAGTAATAAAACACTGTCAACGAGTGTTTCTCGCGTTATATATTATACCCCCTGTATATTACCTGTGCACGCGATCGTTAAAAGTCTATTATTTATAGTCAAATACATATTCAGTGATTATAAAATTTTATTGTTTAAATGTTTTAAAAATCATTTAGAGTTTAAAATTTCATTATGAAGGTTGTATTGTAGAGTCTCGAGAACGGAAATTTGGAATATATTTTTTGCAGTACCTACTTCTGTTACTTAATCAAACTTCGATCAAACAATCGTCATCGTAGCTCCCTGTTAAAGTAATGAGAAACCGTCTACGCAAATGGAAACTCCAAAGAAAAACGCAAGCTTTGAGTCAAAGCCAGCGAAAAAACAAACCTTTGAATTTTCTGCAGTTGCGAAATTGCAAAGTTCAGTCGCAAACGTGAATCTATCCCAGTATAGCGCAAGTAAAGCAAGTTACAGTACCTGCCCCATTTGTTTCTACACCGGTTATCTGAATACATTTTATAGCCATTCGAGACTCGCCACTCAAAATCTGAACTTTGCATTCAAAAGGGTGAAAAGACCGGCTTACAATAAAACTTTTGAAACAGCTGTGTTCTGGTTAGATGAATAAAAGTGCACATGAGACAATTATTATAGAGGGGTCTGTATGCTAAGAAATGAGATTTACGAAGAATATTATCCCATCATGCGTTTTGCTTTCGATTACATTACGATCCCTTTCCGATCTTGTCACCATGCCTAAAGATCAAGAGCAAATCGCTACCTACTACTCTCGCGTCTTTGTGTCACAGCGTAGTAAACCTTTTGCAGCATAGTAACAATTTTTTGACGTGTCCAAAGCCAAAAGTCCTGTAAGGTTTAAAGGAAATAAAGCTATTTGATATTTAAAGAATCCTGGAACCTTTTAGAAAACAATTCACTCTGGAATAATTTCACAGTAAAAGAAAAATGTAGAAGATAAAAATGGAGGCGGCTCAACCGCTATTCGTGGCGCCGTTTGGGACGCCAAGGCTGGGCAAGGTTCAGCTGTGGTCGTCTACGGGCCGATTATGATGATGAAAATAAAAATATAGTAAAATACAGACCTGTAGTGACGTCGAGCGTGTACCCGGTGCGGGCCAGGATCAGTTTGATCTTGTCCTCGTCCGGCCCCTTGACCTGGACAGGGGGAGACAGCGCGGGGGCGCCCTGCACTCCCGCCCTGCTCTTCTGTCTGAAACATTACGTAATACACAATACACTGATTTACGAAGGTTGTAGAAACTAAAAAGATAATGGTAAAAATTACGGGCCACAGTCAGCGAGCGCTGGTCTTTTGTAGAGGCAGAACAAAACTCGAGTGTCGCCGCGCGACGCACATTACTATGTACACAGTACACAGTAAGTAAGTATACTATGTAGGTACCTACTATTACAAAAATAATGAGATTTATAAAATCTAAGCAATGTTCTTAAAACGTAAAACTTAACATCATACTAGAGAAACCACTCTCCATAGCATGGGGTTTTTTTCTTGATCCTACCCTATTCCATCACACCGTCGTCGTCACTTCAGACACACACTAGGACCTACTCTTAGTGCGTGTCTGAAGTGACGGTGCATTGCATTACGGATATGGAATCTGAGTTTTATGAAGAATATTACCACCATACGTTTTGCATTCAATTACATTCCGAGCCCTTTCCGATTTTATTACCACACCTAAAGTATCATTATCAAGAGCAAATAGCATAACCATAAATAATAATATAAATGACCAGCCCCGCCAATACCAAACTAGATATAAACACAACATGGTGAAGCCTGAATCAAAATTAAAAATCCAGCAATCCTCCCCCAACTCCATTGCGGTAAAAATGTATAATCCCAGAAAACAAAATGTCTCGAAAAAAATAACATGTTCGAAACCAAACTGAAAGAGATGCTCATAAAAAAATGTTTAAACGAACTAGACTTCTTCATCGATTCTTTTAGCGACTCGCAAATTTAATTGTAAATTAGTAGAGGTACCAAATAGTTTATCTTTAGTAGAAAGGTAAAATACCTGCTAGTCTTCCATTGCAGCACCCTAAATTGGTACATACAGTAAACTTTAAGTCCTGATTCTATGAATGCAATAAATAAAATACTGAATACTAAACTTTTCATCCAGGAAAAGCTTGAGATTTCCTTTTGTTGTTGGCCATTCTCCGTAGTGGCTTATAGTTTTCTATAAAGGTACTCTTAGTGCGTGTCTGACTGAAGTGACGGTGCACTGCGGATATCGGATTTTGCGGCGAACAAAAGCTCGAAAGTTTGAACTTAAGAGAGCACATTGCACGCCATTTTATGTAAAGGATTTCGCGTTCATATGAACGGGTCAGAACATACGTTTTTGGAAAGGCGTATGCGCAAAAATCAAGTTATTGTTTACTTACAAGAAAACTACGCAACTAATTAAGAAACTGAAATAGAAGAACCAAATAATTAGTAAACACGTACGAATCAAAACTTATTTCAATAGACCGCAGGGCTCCCGAGATCTCGACCAAATGATGTGAAACAGTGCACTTTTATGATTGTTTTTTTTTATTGTATTTTTTTCTCTTAATTATAATAATAATAATAATAATGCTGGACAATTCACACAGCATTATCTAGCCCCAAGCTAAGCAGAGCTTGTGTTATGGGTACTAGATAACTGATATACTTAATACAATACATTACATAGATAGATATTTTTATTATACATAGAAAAGTTGTGTAGTTTTATTATACTAAAAATAATTAGATTTTTGGGCTATGCCTTTCCAAAAACGTATGCTCAATCTCGCTCATATGAACGCGAAATCCTATTCCTATCCTATTCGCACAATTGGCCGCAACGCGCCCTCTTAATACAGAGTGAGATGCACCGTCTCGCTCAGTACACGCACTCAAGGGGTGTGATTGCTTTTCTTTCTACTCTCATTTCCCAGACATTCTAATACTATTAAAAGTTGGTTGGTTCGCACAACTGCAGAGCCACCTCGTTTATTTCATTTTTCGTTCCAAGTCTACGACAGTGATTTATATTGTAACAAAAACGGGCTTAATGCAAGCTTTACGGAGTTTACAAGTTTCCGTTTTATGTTTTTTTTGCTCTACATTTTGCATTTTATAGCGTGACAAACACCATCATACCATAAGTTATAGCAAAAAACAGCGTGCAAAAAGCGAGCATACTACAAAGTCCCGACTCAAATAGTTTAGTTATATTGATTGTACCTCTATTTCTTGTAACATTATTGTTAACCGCAGCATTGCTTGCGGCAGTACGCAGACGCAAAACTTGGCGCGCTTTCTGTGCGACTACTTGTGCGAAGCCAAACTTTTTAAGCCTCTTTGTTTTCAATAAAGAAGTCACGTAAGGTAACTTGGGAATTAAGGTGCATTTCCACCAGTAATGTGCTAGCTATGCAACCAAGCTAGACCCAGCAATATGATGGCTTGATTTTTATAGCTATACGTTATGTCTCTAATAAGTGAAAACATTTTCACACTGTTATTTTTAGCGCGAAATACCTAAGGTAGACTGTTGCGATTTCAACTCTCACAATCGTGAAAGAGTGCCCACATACGTAAGAACCCTTCTGGTAACGAGTGTCACGTTCACAGACGATAAAGGGCATAGTTTCCAGTGAAAAAGCAGACACAAAGACAAGAATACGTCATGGGGCGACGAACGCAACGCATGTACAACACTACGTACCTATAAGTATGCCCTAAAGGCAGCATTGCAGTAATGGAAGAACTAACGATGCGGCACTGGTTTGGCTTTCAGCCAATTTGACTGTTACATCCAAAAGGAACTGCTATTTTTCAAGGTAGCAGATGCAATCTGTTACTAACATTAATTGAATTTTTTTGAAAAGGTATTCGACATGATGGTTTTTTAAACAACCCCAGGCAGATTATGTGATGCAACACGATTTCATTGCAAGTTAATTTAGATAATACTTCTTGACAAATTGGACAACGACAGCCAGCCTGGCAAATAAAGCAGCAATTTACCAATTTAGTAACTTTTCAGTCACATAAGACTCAAAACCGAACAAAAATAGCATAAATTGAACGGCAGCTTTGTAGTAATTACAATACGATCTGTACCGACAACTTTTTATTATTTAGGTCGGCCTCGGAAAACTTTAAAGACATAATTATGATATGTCGATTATCGACCAATTGTAGCCGTATGTCGCTAAAGGTGGGGGGGTGCTGGTGCGTCGCCTTGACCTGGCACAATAAGGCCGTATGCGTTTTTAAAACAGCCATTTGAGGCTGCAGAAAAACAGGTCCTGCCTGCATCCTCTCAGCGGTCGGGGCTAATGACCAGCCGTAATCTAATCTCGCGGTGAGACGCACAAACATGCTCGCACAACGCACAATCACTCGACTCCTTGCACTTATAGGTTCCAGAAACATCTGACATTTCTAAAATCTTATGCATACATAACGAACGACTACCTGGTTCTAGCTTTGACGAAATTATTGATACGATACTGGTGAAGCCTAGAACAAGTAGCATCATCTTTGAATCAGAATTCCGTACGAAGTAGCCACAGTGCTACGATATTTCAGACGTGGCCATCATTTTTATTGCGTTTTAATAGCCGGTCGGTATCGAGTACATTATTACCTTCTCGAACGCCCTCTCCTGCCAGAGGTCAAAAAGATATTTCCACCGACTGTCTATAGGTAGGTAAGCAACAATTTTGAAGTCCTAACCGGTAAAATATGTTTACAAATGAAACCTAAAACATTGTATGAGATTGATTGAAGCTGGCTTGAGTGCTTATCGCGGGTTTATAAATATTTTCTGAAATGATAGACTACCACCATAATTCTCTATTTAAAGCAGCTATCGTGTAATGTCGGAGCGGCAACCGCAACCGCGGAACACAAGCCCAACGGTCAAGTATCTTTCAGCAGATTATGTCAAATCAATTTTTCAAGATAGCGACCTAGTTCCAGGCACTTTGGCTATGATCCAACATCTTCAACGGGTTGCCTAGCTAGGGGAAAAAATGCAGATCTAACGTGCTTATAAGCTAGAAACCGGTACTCACCTATAGGTCTTCATGACGCCACATAAGTAAGCACTCTTATTAGAAACATGTTCAAGATTTGAATCTAAAAATTGTCCAAGAACACTTAAAGCACCGTCGGATGGAAATTCTTTTAAGGCATCTAGCGCACGTTCATCCAGTTCCGCATGCGCTAGCTTTCCAGTCTTATAAATGTCGTCTAGTTTCGCAGCTACCTGAAACCAAAAACACCAAGCTTAGCTTAGCTTCAGTGTGAATAGAAATGGACTAAATACTGGATCAAGACATTGCCTGGCTAGTAGTAGTGAAAGTATCCTTAGTCAGACTATTCACCTTCTGTGTCAGTCGATATATTCTCTGCAAAAGGATCTTTTGCCCTAGTATTCGGTCCATTTTTATTCACCCCGTTTTGCCGGTACCTCAAGAACCTAAAATCATTTTACACATCTTTCCACACATCTCGTTCTATGGATCCAAAGAATCCTAACTATCATTCGTGGAATCATACCAATGAAATATTAAAAGCTGTTGTATGTTTACGACGAGCGTTTGACGACCATGTTCAGGGATATGCATTGCAGGGGTTATTTATTACTAGGAATCGTGATCGCATAGATGCGATCTACGTATCTGAACTTATTGGTTTTCCATCCTTGAACTTCACGAGTCAAGATAATTTATCGCAGGTTACAACTAGAGAGTGGAACATAAAATTAAACCCTAGTGACAAATCTGTGGAACAGTTGTTCTATGGTCGATAACTGCAGCGCTATGCGGCAGACGATGCGGATACCCATTCACCTAACAAGTTATTGTGAATGCGAAATGCGCTGTTTTATTTTAATTGAGATTGGAACCGTATTGCGGCTGCTGAAGTGGGGTTTAGCATACTCGACCGATGATTGCATCAATTTGCAAGAAATTACTTTATTTCGTTTTATTTGAGGGCTCTGCTTGAACAAGGTCCGCATTATGAAAGCTTGCTCCGTCATACATATCTATGCTTGAGTGTCGTCACTCAACTTAGCTTCCTTAATACGGGCGTTAGATTCGCTTTTAACTGCAATAAGCGATCAAGAATGTGGCAATATTTAAGGTTGTTTCAAACACATGATAAGCGATAGATAGTTGGGATTATTGGTAATATTAAGTACATGCTGAGATTAGCTACATTATGGAAGTGTAATGTTAGTTTTTGCTTTGTTGTTCTTTGCAATCTACAGAGTTTCGGGCGCTTTCAGAGTTGCGGCCGGGTGTATTCATAAAGACAAGCGTGCACAATGAAACATCAGCACACTAATTCCGACCAATTAAATATCTAGTAGATTTAAATCACTGGACAAAATGTGTGTTGATGTACTTAATTTATTTACTTCAAACATCAATATAGCAAAGCTTTCAACACCTGATAAAGCATAAGGTAACCTATTAGTGTGTCCTATCTATGTAAGGAATCTATAATCTGAAGATCGCGAATGGGATTCTATGTTGGGACTTTGGTCGTGAGTTTGTTTAGGGGGCCTTCGGTGCGGCTACTAGGCCATTGACGAATGTATGGGGTGACGTACGAATTTTTACGCCATGAATAGAAGAATCAAATCCACCTGTAGATGTACGAAAGACAATGGCTGACGTAATCAGTCTATTTCCTGAAATATTCAGGTCCTTCACGCGGCAAATCGTCACACTAAGTCGGCGCCGCAGTGTCGTCATGTGTTTACAAATGTTTGAGTAAGTGCAACAAACATATTGAGCAGATCAGTGGCCAACGAACGAGCCTGGGGTCATCGGCCTGCCGTCCTGGTAAGTCGTTCACACAATGTTATCAAAGGACGATGTGGAGGAAAACGTAATAGACTACCCTCGCTAAGTCGCGACCCTGCTGGCGCCTCAGAGCATAGCGACCTCAGTTAACCCATACTTAACATATTAGCAATGATTTTAATAGTTCCTACAACAAAATCTCTGTAGTACTGAGGTAACAACATGAAAATCATTGACCAGAATCATTGAAAGGCACCTTCAATATGGCAAAATGAGAATAACCGACTTTAGTAGATATTTTTATGGAACAAGGCAAGGTGCAGGACACTGCGGCGATTGTTTGACGTAAATACTTAAATGCTGAAGACAATAAGGATAGGTACCTAGGTAAATAAGGACAGTTTTGTAAGACATAATTCAAAAAATAAAGTAAAAAAGTAAAATGTGATTTTTTTGTTACCCTAGTTAACAATCTCAAAAATTACTGAACAGATCAATATGAAATTTGGCGCACTTTTAAAACATAGTCTGACTTAAATAATAGGCTAATATATTATGAGAGCGAAGCCGCGGGCAGAAGCTATAAGATACCTACCCTTTCTTAAAGAGAGCCAGCCCTACTGAGAACTTTTAACCAGAAGATTCCCTTCATTTGCTCATGTGCAGAGAAAGCCTAAAACGGCGCGAGATTCAAAGTACCGGTTTTCTAAGTAAAAAGTTCCCTTAGTGAAAATGTGTGGTGTGGGCGTTTAGAAAGATTATAGGTGTTCTTATTGGATTATTTATTTTGAAAAATAGTTTTCTCTAAACCTAGTCAGATTCCTATTAGAAAAAATGATTAAATAAAAATATTTAAATTAGGGATTGAAGTAAATGAATAAAGGAATTTAAAAAGATGTTTTTTTTTAACATCATGCACTGCAGGTGACTTGTTATCTAAGGTCAGTTTAACCATTAGTGGTGCAGAAATTCTGCAAATGAATTGAATGATGTACCTACCTGTCAGGTGAGGTAGCTAAAATTCTATATAGTTCTCAGAATGTTCTAGATAAGATCCTATATCTTTGCACTAGATACTTGGGACTTAGATTAGAAATCTTTAGAGTATGAGAATGTGTGCTAAATGGAAGGCTTACAGATATTTAAATTAGTTAGGTAGTGCTTTGTAAGGTAGTGTAGGTAGCATGTTAGTTTCCAAACTTATTTAATAATACATAATCTTTAATAATTATGTGAATAGTAGTATCCAAGCTCCTCCATAAAAAAAACAAATAAAAAAAAATTAAAGTGATATAGTAATTTTTTTGTTGCTTATCTTATTAGACCACAGTAGGTTTCTTCAAACTTTCTTGAGAGAATCTATCTAGAAAGTAGTTGATGCACAAAATGTTATGAAAATACACCAATATGAAAAAGTTTTCAATAATGATAATGCAAAGGTTAACAGCAAGTGGCCTTTGGATGCACTGATATGCCACCAATAGATTTTTTTAAAGAAATAGGTACCTACTTATTAACGAAGTTTTGCTCCTAGCTAAGCCAGTCAATATAATATAGGTACCTCATTTATTAACAAGTGTCATGGATCTGCCTGAACATGAAAGTTGCCTTAATCAATACCTTAATACGGGTAAATAGCAAACCGTCTGAACAGCCATTGTATGAGACGGAGATTTGTATGTTATTGGAATAAATGGTAAGATACTTATTTTAGATAGCTACTCAGTAGTATGATTTGTATATAGGTACCTAGTGCTCTTAAGATATTACCAGATACAAAACAAAAAATTACCTTAGGATCCAAGCCATAGTCGATGAGTTTGCAGTAATCCGGTGTACGGCCAATGTCGGAGTCCTTCCCAGGTCCCTCTTCAATGGGAATCTCTCCATTGCCTTCCGCCATTCTGCACATTTGTTATATATTTTACACACTACACTGATATAGGTAGGTCAATCTTAATAATGGTGTTAAGGTAGAGAGAAGGCAGAGCTGATAGTTAGATAGTTAGGTACTTGATGGCAATCTTGTAAGATATTACTTCTGCTTGGAATATTATATACTCACCTTGAGGTGATGTCATACAAAAATTCAAGGAAGCCACGTGTAAGTTTTTTTTACCAGAATTCAAAGCAGAACTAAAAAATCTACGAAAAATTAAAAAATAGCAGAAAATAATTTTGGGAGAAAAATAATTACCTTTATTTAGCAATTTTTGTAATTTTGGAAGAAAATGATAACAGTTCAATCGCCCGAAAAACAAAAAAACAAATGATGTTCAAACATATGAAATTGTGAAACAATATGATTGTGCTCTCCTCATTCCATCCGGGTTTGGGCAATTTTCAAAAACAGAATGCTCGGGTCATTGCAGTAGGGATTGACACAATTTTGTTTACCTACAAAAAAAGTTCGGATTTATGTACGTTTACTATCAGCAGGACCTAACATAAAGGGATGCGAAATCCGGCGGTCAATGACCGAAATAACACAGCAAACTAAACTGACTGACAGCTCGTAGCTAACTTTATCACATCACTTTAAAACTATCATCACTTTAACCCTTTGAACACTTTACAGTCCTTTTGTATCAAACTAGACACAGTAACAACTTTTTATGCATGAAACTTCTGACAATGCAAAACTGCAATAAGTTAAAAGTGCATTGCAACTGCATTGCCCCGATAAGAACCGGCCGGTGCCCGCCTTATTTTCCAACAAGATTCCAGCTAGATTGGCACAGACTTTTCCGAAACTTTATAACACTTCAACACACATTCACTAGACAACTAAACTAAATCAAAACACTGGTTCGCGAAAATAATTACCTATTAATTTTGCTAGTTGGTGGCCGAGACAGATATGGCGGCACCGCGCGACGTCAACGTGACCACCACCACCAGTACGAGGTCGGGGTTCTCATAACGACGCGCGCGGGATAATGCAACGAGGAGTGCATACAAACTTTTGCGAAAGGCACTAAATTTTATAATAAATTTGGTGTAATCTCTCTAATAATTAATCTATTGGTAGCCGGATTTACGGAAAAATATTTTTTATTGCACAGAGAGTTTTTGCAATAGTTGCGAATAATTTTGAATGTGAAATAGCGCGGCGCGTCGCGCAAGGCTGCCGGCCGCGAGGTGAGACAGGCTAGCGGCAAGAAAGACGGCGACGAGTGAGAAGCGGAGAGTGAAGGGGGGAGGGTGTTGCAACCACCGGTGCAGGCGTGCAGCAGCGTCGCCGCACTGAGCTTGGCTGCATACTTGCATACAAACTCACACTTGCAAACTCTCGACCTTCATTACTTGTATTATGTAGGTATAAAATCAATTCTTACCAACATTTATAAAACATTTTTTTTATTCATTCGAAAACAATAAAAATCTTATCTTTCGAGGGATTAGTCTACTTTTTATTTACATTATTATTTGCAACACACTATAGGTACCTGCACCTTAATAAAATAACTACGTAAGTGTAAGTACATACACACTTAATATAAATAAGAAGGTAAGTCTGTAGGTGCCTAGTACCCACCACAGGTAATACCTATTTTATTTCATGTCAAGGAAGACTACATTATTTTATTTATTTTTTATTTTACTAGATTTATATATCTATCAATTAACCCGTTGAATCGCCTATGGCCCCATCGCGGTAGGTCCAACATAAAATCAATATAATTTTTAATATTATTTTCTATAAGTTTAGTTACTTTGTAATAAGTCCCATAAACTAAAGTCTTAATAAAATCTAATTAGATTTTAGTTTAATAAAAACAAGGTCAAAGACCACAGCACGCTTTCCACAAAATAACTTAGGACAAAATCTAAATAAATTATATTATACCTAATACCTAACCTACCATTGAACTAAAAGAGTCTTTGAACACTTGCGTTGGTTTACAAAAATGTCTAATGCGGATTCATCGTGTGAAAGATCACGACTATTAATCAACATTTTCTAATAGTAAAACAAGTTCAATACTCTTTCATATGGAAACGACGATAGTATAAAAGAGTTAATCGCAATAACCCCTTGCTTTAGTTAGCTTACACCTGCTGATCATTGAAGCCGTATTTGCTCACAACTCACAACGCGACATATACGTACACATATTTAAAACTGGCCTTCTGCAGTACGCACATGTATGTGTGTAAGTAAGAAACTCGGATCTGTATCCGCCGCATTATGTAGGTAGTTACTTGGGTACCAATGTCGGTACTTGGGAAGGTAGGTAGGTGGATATAGCGGCTACTACGGGTGCCTCGTTTGTATGAACAACGTCCCAACGCAGCCAACTCCAGTGCCAATATGAATCTTACTAGAAGCAACTATCGTGTCGAAATTCGCTTACAATTCGGTCGCACTCTTCCTTTCCACACAAAGGACTCGGTGTAGTGTGTCTTGTAGCAGCACGACAGGCAGACATGCACACTTCCTTTCTCACATAATCTTGATATCAATAGCGTTAAAAATGGTGCAGTAAAATGAACTCGCACTAAATTTCCGGCGAAGGCTAGTCTTGAGAAAAAGATTTTGCTCACGCGATTAATTTAATTCAACTCGAATGAATAGCAAAACTACAAAGGGTCCTTTAAGATTACCTATTCCGAAAACTTCTTGTGCGTGGGTAGGTAGATTGAACGTACTAAAATCCGATGATTTTTTCCGTAAATAAATTTATCGGATTTTTTCCCAACACTATTTTTGGAATTTGACAGCTTCTCAAAGTGAAATGTCATTTTTATAAAGTTTGTCAAAAAAAAGAAAAAGTTTTTAATTTCTTTGAAAAAGTAGTTCCATTCCGTCCGTTCCGCTTCCGTGTTCCTTTTCTTGAAGTACTTTTGCAAATTTTGAAAAGTGGATCCTTTTCGAAGTGTAAAGATGAGCTGAGTAAAGTAACTATAGGCACATAGGCACAGTACATATATTTATGTACATATATTTATTGATAATATAGGTACCTTACCTAGGTAGGTATCTACTACCTAATTAGACTAACGATGACTACCCGTAAGGTAGCTCTCGTAGCGTTACATTCTCTTTGGTAGCCGTTACAACAAGTGAGTAGGAAAGGAAGGAACAAATTATACCATTTTCTTCTGGTTGAGCTTCTCTCTAAGTTGTGTCCACAGATGTAGGAATGTTGTATCATACATTAACAATAGGTATTATCATAAATAAACTACAAAACAGTCAAGTGAGAACCAAAAGCGTGTTACTTGAGTTCCGTATAGGAGTGGTCGTTGAATGAACGAACTGTTTTTGTAAACTGTTTGTTTGCCGTCGACTGCTAGACCGGTTTACAGTCCACTGATGAACCAGTTTACTCGTGAACGACATTTGCATCGCCCAGTCCAAAGTCGAGCGATGACGAAACTGTTTGTTTCTCGCTCTCTAGCCTCCCGTCTATCAAGCATTCTGCTCTCTTCACACTTGCTTGTTTCGCTAATATGACTATCTCTCTTTCGCCATGCGCCAGGCCAGACTGTATATCGGCGGCGGCGTAAGTGGTGTTTTGTAAAAGTAAACTCTATTGCATTGCAATGCAATATCCATGTCAATGTATTATTCTATTAGTAGATTAGTAGGCATTGTACTAGGTAAGTACCTACTTAATTTGTTATCTACTAGGTACCTACCTACCTACAAATAAAATTAAATCCATTCTGGAGAAACAGACGCCTACCTATTCTTGCATAGTGTGCATACCTACCTAGGAATTTCATTTCAAAAGTCGGGAAATCATTTAATTTTTTTGAGTTAGCTAAGTATAACATTACCTACTCAACAATTATCTACCTATCTTCGTAGGTAAGTTGCACTATGCACACAATTTCGTAGGTAAGTTGCACTATGCACACAAGCGTAGGTTAGGTACCTAGGAGGGTTATTTATTTCTGATTTTCGGGCATACCTATCCAGGTAGAGACAAACCATTCTAAAAATGCAGGCCCTCTTCATAAAACATCATAGGTAGGTACCTACTTACTTGGCGTGCATTTTTAGAATGCTTTATCTCTACCTACCTAGGTACCTATCCCGAAGGTAGGTAGGTAGTGTAGGTTCCCTAGGTACCTACCTACTGACCTATGGGATTTTTCTTTTGCGCGTCAAAAAGCAAGAGGCACCGATACTTACATTTTAATACCTACCTACTTATGACAAGTTTAGCACCACTTTTAAAGGTAGGCCTACCTATAATAAACTGGTGCTTAGGTATTCTGATAAGTGATACGATAACATAACACTATTGCTCCGTGCTATTTCACACTGGCTACTGGCAGGCATGGCGATTTGCAAGCGAGTTAACGCCGAAAGACATGGTACCTAGGTAGGTAGGTAGGTACCTAGGTAAATTCATTGTTGAAAAAAAAGTAGTGATCGCGAGGTCTACTGTTCGTAGAACTACTAGTTATATAAAAATACCCAGAACACCTGGAACAAATATTTGCATATCGTACAAACATTTGTCCTAAGGCGGGAATCGAACCCGCAACCTGCGTCGCAGGCGGACTTTTGCCGGCTGCATGCACCACATCCGTCGTCAAAATACCTTGTAGTTCATACGTCGCGTCGTCGATTGGCAAGCGTTTATGATCGTTTTAATTCTCGTCGTCGTTTACCAATCTGTGCATCAACGTTCAACGATCGATCATGTCGTGAACTGAACGGCATAAACTGGTCGAACAGTAGACTGTTTTATGAACTAGTTCATCGTGGACGGTAAACGGTCTCGTTTCGTCGACTGAAAAGAAGTCGACGACCCATTCCTATCCGTATTGTTTAAACTAGCTAGACGAATATGGATAGGTACGATCGGGAAATAAAAAGTTACGTTGGTCAACACTGTGAAAGAGTGCAACTTTTTAATCGTCAACAGTGTCGGTCGGTCGGTCAAGTCGGAATCAATCAACGTGGACTCTAAAAGTTCCGTAGGTTAGGTAGGTAAGGTACCTACACCCACCTACGGGCAAAGAAATAATTAAGGCTAGCATAGCAGTGACTAATATCTCTATACTTAAGTAGAAGTTAAAGAATTAAGCCGGCTTTTGACTATGGGATATAATATAAATTACATCTTGTGCTATATATTACATCCCCCGATTGCTATTCACACTGTGAGATATATATTTTGGAGCACACAATGATCAGTTTACACGTCTGCACACGCACGCCAACATTCAAACGGAGGGCGAAGCGGGGGAGGCGCGGTGTCCGGGACGTGAGGTAAAATATACACCTTCAAATGACCTTCAAATATCGCTCACTCGGTCGAAAAAATATTTATAGTTTGGGATGTAATATATATTATAGCACAGTGTAAACGGTGCCATACAAAATGTATGGTGAGCGATAAAATATTATATCTCGGGATGTAATATATATCCCATAATGAAAAGCCGGCTTTACGTAATAGGTACTTTATGTACTATAATATATACTTTATTTAGTATAAAACTACTATTATCTCGGTATTAGGTAGTTAGTACAAAAAAGAACGAACTTAAAAGAGGATGAGAGCCACAGATTACTACATAGTAGTTATAAAATACCTTCACCGTCAACTCGTCGTACCTATGTTAGAAGTTCATTGACCAAGTTTTGCACCGCTCTTTATAATGGTGATGAATTTATTGTCTGCCTGTAGATTTGTTGGTAACCCACTAGATGACGTCAGTGGGGTCCCAAACAACGATGTCTCTTATTATTACTACCTATGAACCAAACTAGTCGGCAAATCTAGTTCTATTTCATAATAGATGGTATTTAATTCAAAAACTGGTACTATGCATAATAAATACACGCCCTAATCTGACCTGACTCAGTTTGAATAGTAATCGTCTGTCTATCATGTGTGTCGAGGTCATTACTATTTGTTTATATTTTTTGCATTGGTAGTTAGGTATTCAAGGGCGGCGGGCGAAGTGCCTCGCGCAAGCGCCTATCAAAAAACCTATGTACACTATTAAGTACTTAAGGAGGTAGATATTGTCGAATATGAGTCTATCTATTGGTTTGCGAAGGATAGGTAGAATAAACAACCATAGGTACCTAGTTCCTAATTACTAAATAACTAAAAAAATACCTACCCTACAGCTCTTTCTTGTTGGGCTGAGTCTTGCATGATGCAGGTAAAGGTTCCGTAGCAATTTCCGTAATTTATATTTTTAGTGAATTCTCTAGAAGTCTTATAAATAACTATAATTTAATAATAATTTTGCCTAAAAAGATAAAGATAAAGATAAAGATATTTATTTGCAGAAAACATGTGTATAAAAGATGACAAAAATATAGGTGAAACAACATGCTTGACCGATTATGGTATGCAAATTAGGTAGAGAGATGGCATGCATTTAATCTATCCATGCAAAAATTTAACAACTATTTAAAATTTATCCTTTAAAAATTCGTCAAGACTATAATAACATTTTGTAATTAACATTTTTTTAAGTTTTAATTTAAACATTTGTATATTCATGTCTCTATATAGTCTAGGTAATTTATTATAGATTTTGGTAGCAACACCAACAATACTTTTCTGCATAAGTGTTGTTTTTACAGGGTGAGTTCTTAACCTAGTATTGTCCCGTCTGTTTCGACTAACAGAATCAGATAGCCGGGGGAACAGATGAGGATTGCCTTTTACAAAATTAGCTACTTCTAATATGTAAAGTGACGGAAGTGTCAGAATTTTGTGCTCAGAAAATAATGGTCTACAGCTATCGGTGATTTTTATTTTAAACATGGCTCTTATACATCTTTTTTGTAGCTTAAAAATAATGTCTTTATTGGTAGAGTTGCCCCAAAATATTAATCCATATCGTAGAACAGACTCTACCATACCGTAATATGCCGTCAATAAGGCATCCGTATTAACTGTTGATGACAGTTTATACAGGGCATATGCTAGACTACTAACACGCTTACTTAGACCTTCTAAATGTGTTTTCCAATTGAGGCTTTTGTCGATGATAAGTCCTAAGAATCGTGTAGTATCCACTTGATTAATTATATTGTTATTAAATCTAATATTCATGTCAGATGGGTTTTGGGATCTTTGGTCAAAATGCATAATCATTGTCTTATTTAAATTGATTTTTAAATTATTATTGTCAAGCCATTTTATAATTGATTCAATTGATTCATTTATGTCGGTTTCATAAGAATTAATGTCATTACAAGAAATTGTTATTGTGCTATCATCAGCGAATAATGTCATAGGATTATTTGTTGCTCTTGGCAGGTCATTAATATATATAATAAATAGCAGCGGTCCCAGCACACTGCCTTGAGGTACGCCGTATTTAGCATATCGTATTTTTGACTTGTGTATAACTTCAAGTTTGGTTTTAGTCTCTATTCTTGATATCTCTGTGATTTGTTTTCTGTCACTAAGATAGGATTTAATTAAGTCTAAGACGTTACCTCTAATTCCATAACTTTCGAGTTTTTTTAGTAAGATATTATGATCCACATAGTCAAATGCTTGTGTCATGTCACAAAATATACTACAGATAGGCGTTTTTTTGTCAACTTTTGTAATTACATTATAGAAGAAGTCATAGATAGCCATGTTTATTGTTTTCTTTTCACGAAAACCTTTTTGTTCTTCACACAGAATATTGTTTTTTTCAAGGTATGTGTTTATTTCGGCGTAGTAATATTTTTCATATATTTTTGAGAATATGGAAATTAGAGCAATGGGCCTATAGAATTCCATGAGTTCTCTATTTTCTTTTTTAAAAACTGGTTTGACAATAGTTGTTTTTAAGTCATCTGGGTATTGTCCTGTTTCTATACTAAGATTTATTAAGTAACTAAGATGAGGACTTATAGCTTCATTTACTGCTTTAATTATCGGAGGATGGAGCACTGTGTCCTTGTTTACATCGGCTCCGCGAAATTTTTATTACGAAAAATATAAACAAAGTGATTCTAAGTGGAAAACCATAACTAATCGGTGTAATAATCTAAGAATATCAGGCACAAACGTTATCTCGACGATTTGTTGAGAACTGTACTCGGAAATTAAAAGTGAATGTTGCACTAGTGTTTTGACAAATTTAGGCCTAGGTAACATTAATTAGATGCTATATAAAATTAGCAAAATAAGGTAGGTTAGGTACTATCCTACACGCAGGATGGGTAGGCAGGCATACATAGGTAGGTAGATATTTATTTATGGAGCAAATCGTGTAAGAATCTTGTCCATTGTCGCGGAGTTTCTCGACCTTTGTGAGACGGCCGCGCGCCCGCGCGTCGCCCCCTGTGCCGACTGCCTGCGCATGTCTCGATGCTCGATTTGAATTTACTTTTTTTTTCATCACATGTGTTCTTGCTATCATTATCATTATTAGAGCGAGCTCGTCAATTCGCCATCAGAAAAGACAGTCAGACATCCTAACGAAGTAGGTATAAAGTTATTGCATAAATACTGATTGCTGGACAATCCATCACACGCAATGAATGTAGACATCCACCAATTTTTCGCTTAAATTAAATTAAAGCTAAAAGTCGGATTTCATAGATCAAATTCTACCTTCAAACCACGCATGAAATATAAATGTAGGTACCTACTAGTTTATCTTATCTCCGGAGATAAGATCTTACCTACTGATATCTACCTACATAATATTTTTACTATTGCTTTCACTCTGGGTGTAAAAGGTACGTACATTTTTGTTTTGTGGTCAAAATCATTATTTGCCCCTTTGCTAACGAGCGAAACAGTCGTCTAGTAAAAAGTTCCTACTTACCTCTACCTTGCAAGCATGCAGTGTGCGAGTAGGCGTATGTCTGACTGCTGCTGACCTTGAGGGACCACTGCCTTCTTTCACTTCGGTCGCAGTCCGTAGAACACTAAAATCCTTTTTTTTTTCGATGTCAAAAATAGCACTACTGGCAGGCAGACCTTTGCTTACAGGTTTAACTAGCCTCTGGTTTTCCTTAATCATCACTTTATTTCTCAAAAACTAACCTTTCATCGCATAAATCTATTTAAGGATAGGTACAATTATTTATGATAGATAAGACGAAATCAATAAACAGGTGCTGTTTTTTTTTACCTTTAACTTAATATTTAATTCGAAGTAGCAACTAAAAACAGGCGTATTAAAGCTGTTTAGTAATAATTCACATTAAGGACAGTGATGATGTGACTGACCGACCCGACTGGCTGTGACGTAAAATTTTAATCTAAATGGACCCTTTCCCTAGCAACTAGGGTTTATCCCAAGATAAAAGAACAAGGTATTGTCGGTGGCTGTGAAAGATAACTCTCACCAATCACAATTTCTCCCCCATTGTTCGGACATCCATTAAATATATTTTTCTTTGTGCAACGGCAACGGGTTTGTCTGCTCGTCCTGTTCGCACAACAGAATAATGGAAGAAAAGACGCACGATTAAATTATACAATTGTGAAGACGGGTCAGGCAGGCAACGTGTCGCGGGCTAGTCTATGAGAGAAATAAAGCCAGACAGAGGGTGAAAAGTCTGGACCTTTGTTACTTCGACTTTGCCTATTTGAACTATTTCAACCCGTAGATACCCGTTGCTTCGATAAGCAATTGCAAAGGAAGTGGATATAATGACTGCCATCCTTCCAGTCTCGCACAAACCATTGAAGAAACTGGATTTGATCTATGCTATATAATTGGTTCACATGTCTGAAAAAAGATGGATTGTCTGTCTTGAAAACAGCCTGGGATTTGCATGCATTGCAATCACATTGTCTACGAATTTCATAAAGGAAGAAAGCACATGAGTAGAGTAGTTATAAATACTATCATCCGAGTTGAGACTTGTTTAAAAAGGTATACATATATTATTGGTGGGAAATTAATCTTTTATAAAATATTCCTAAGTAAGAAGGTTAAGGAAAATAGAAAGCTATGCTACGTGGGTGCTGCTAATCAATATTAGAATAATTGATGGAAATAGCTCGGAAGTGATATATTATGTCATGAATGACCACCCTCTATTTACAGCCCACAGCCATCTCACATCACCCACACCCACATCCATAGTAGTCTAGAAAGAAGCTAATAAGTTCAAACACACGCACCACTGAAAAGCCTATTCAGTTGCGTAGTACCATTGAGAATCCAGTTGGGCCGCGACTTGGCATGGGAATGTTCTGGGGGTCAACGCCATTCGTTTCGCGTACTTGTCCCGGGTAAGCACTGCGTATTATTATTTCGATAGATGTTTTTATTTTAGGGTCTGAGATCCGGTCTGAGCGCACCCTCGCTTCTTGCCGGCTGGCGTCGTCCGTCGGTCCAGGCCAGACTCCATACGATACATTAAGATCCATTGATATTCATTATTATTCAATCTTTAAATCGGTGGGTTCTTATTCTAATGCACTTGGTCTGCAGATTTAAGGAAACCGGTTTACTTATTCTTGGCATATTGGTCATCTTATCCAAGTTTAATCTGCGATTATGTATAGGTCCATTACTTGAAACGATGATTTTTAAAACGTATTTATTGGTTTTTTCGACTTGGTGTGGTACTATAAACTTATAAAGTGTTAATTCATTATATGATTCATTTACTATCCTATATGATTATGAAAGTCATTCCTCAACATAGTAGATTTTCTATATTAGAATGTTTAAATATTTTTTTTTATTATGGATTTTGGTAATGTGGCAAAAAAAGGTGTCCCCTATAGGATCAGGATCACCATCACTCCAGTTGATACCGTCTGTACAACGGGTCATATTGCGGTCAACATTCGCGTATTCAACATTAAAAACACACAATAAATGATGCCCAATGAATAGAATCCAACTCGGTTCACACCGACTGGACCGGTTCTGATCCATCCATTGAGACGCGAAACGAAAGTAGCAGCAGCCGGTGCGAATTTCACACCAGTCTTGCTAGATTCAATATGTCGCAAACTTGCAGGCCTAAGGCCTAGAACTGTGAGAACAAAATATAACGGAGAGTGGCGCATGATTGATTACGGTTAACTACGACTTATCTGCTCATAATTAAAGTTATTCACATTATTTTATCTAATCCCGTGTATTTTTTTTTAAGGTAAGAAACGGTACCTACCTTATTATGAACCTACTTAGAAATTTGCTTATATTACAAAATACAAAATACAAATACAAAAAATACAAAATAATTTATTTAGAATAGGGTACTTATTAGACAATTTACGAATGAACGAAAGATAGCAAAAGTTTAAAACTGTGGAGCTGCCTCATCGCCCGCCTCCTTGGCACAACATAAATAAATTATAGGAGTTTACATATTTATTGATTTTAAAGTTAAGTACTATATAAAGTTAAAGTTAAAGACATAATAAAATGAGTAGTAGTGATATTTTTACTAAGTAGACAGGTAGTTAAACAGATACTTACGTAATAATAATTAAATGTGTCTAAGAAAATGCTGAGAATTCTGATAAAGGTATCGAAGGGTGTGTTTGTGGGTGTGTGTGAGTGGGGAGGAGGGCTCCTGAGGACACCGGTCTCTTAAGAGTCCGGGCAACAGGAGGCTCCTGTGTGCATCGTATGTGTGTGCGTGTGTGTGTGTGTGTGTGTGTGTGTGTATGTGCGTTAAATGTCTGTGTATGTTATGTGTTCCTTTATGAGTGAATTAGTGTGCGTGTGTGGAGCTCCTGAGGACACCGTACAATTTTATTTAAGTCTTATTTCCAATAAGAAAGGTTTTTTTATTGTAGGTTTTAACTTAACAAAAGAAAATTTCAAATTATTCTTGTTAGTAAAATTATTTATTTTCCGCATCAATTAATAATACCTATCCAGTATTTTTATGGTATAGGTACATTCAATAAATTCCTGTTCATTCGAATTACATACCTGGGTTCTGCTTTCTAAGCTACATAGGTTGGTACAAATAGAAGCCCTATAAATTGTGTTCTGTCGTATAATATTGCCCACCAGCTATGCGTGCACACTGCAGTAGTGCCATTAAGTAAGAAACTGAAATGATTGGATGAGGTAAGATATCATTCAGTAAACTAAATATTACCTAAGCTGGCTACAGTGTTGTAGGGCGTATGTGTTAAGGTACCTTATGGACAAATAGTAGGTGCTTAACATATTTTTTATGTACCTATTATAACATTAGGTATAACCTAATTATTAATTTCATAATACAATAAATCATTATTTAGAATGTCGTCTGAGACCAGAGTAAGTCATCTATACCCTCAACACAGATGTACCTACCTACTATTAAGTGGCGGGTGGTGCCAAACGGCATCACCCATTTTTCCTTTATCCATAAGCTTTCAAATCAAATCAAATCAAATCAAAAACTCTTTATTTCCATAAATACAATAAATGTACACTTAGAAAAGGTCAAATCATAAAACTAAACACTGACACGGAAATAAAGTGATATTTTTGATTTCTGTCGCTTCGGTATGTAGACTAAAGTAAAGAAGCGACGAAGAAACCTTTAGCCTGTTAGTTGTTATTTTTCGAGTTGCCTTTTTACAAAGGATATGTTTGACAATTTGTTTGAATTTATTTATTGATAATTTTGCAACTCACTTGGAGTTTTGTTGTAGAAGCGTATACATTGCCCTTTAAAAGATACATTATCTTGTGTAGCCTAGTTGTGGGCACAGCGAGTTTATCCTTATTTCTAGTATTTATATTATGTATGTCGCTATTTTAGGGAATAGATTGATATTTCTATGAGTGTACAACAAGTTTTCATAAATATATTGACATGGTACTGTCATTATGTTTATTTCTTTGAATTTCTTTAATAGTAACCATGACTAAAATAGTACTTTGAGATGAATACTATTGTAATTTTCTGTTTTAAAGTTTTGAACATTTAGTTTTCTATATACCTACCTACTATTAATCAATTATTTTTATAAATTTCATGCAAGTTTAATCGTGCAAGAGTTCCGATATGAAGCGGAACCCTTATCCTTGTTTACGTTGCATTTCACTACCTACGAAGTTATGATATATATTTTGAATGATGAGTGTTGAGAAAGGAGCGTAATTTTGGGATTGCCAACTGTAACTAAAGTTCGAATAAAATGGGTAAAACATAAATAAATAAATAATGCTGGACAATTCACACAGCATTATCTAGCCCCAAGCTAAGCAGAGCTTGTGTTATGGGTACTAGATAACTGATATACTTAATACAATACACTACATAGATAGATATGGTACATCTACATGGTTGCAAGATAATGATGGATTGTTTATTCTACAGCGCTGGACCGAAAGGAGTAGAAATCAATTAAAATGGAACTTAACGAAACCTTTGCCCTGGTAACACGAAAACAATGTCAATCTTTTCAAAATGTCACGCAAATGTAAATAAACTTTGGGTACCTCAACGAAATTTGCATTAAAATAGGTAACTGTTGTGATGTGTAATAAGGTGTTTAGTGTAATCCAACATGTAAAAACTAGTCGCAGTGGAACATGACAAGTGATTGATAAAGTTTTCATACATTGCTGAATTCCAAGTGGGAAAGTTATGGTCCGATCACTGATAAATACTTGATTTTATGGTATTTAATTAGTAAAATCTGCCTCTCTCATACGATTAAACTTGTGAATTTGATGGCCTGAGTAATATTTGTTATTTTTTGCAAATTGCGTTCATGGCATTTTTAATGTTTATTTCCGTTGGTATTGGAAAAAGTATAGTCCACTTCCATATTTTGAGTCTTTAAAACAAAATCATCATCATCCGATTTTGCCATTTGTTGACTTGAAAACCCAATGGGTTTTGAGAGGCAGATGCCACTCTTAACGGTCCTGCGTTACATTTTAGTATAATTTAAATTTGTTTTTAGGTAGGTACCTACATCTGTTATGTATCAGGAATTGAAGATGCAAGGTTTTACTAGCATAACAAAAGAATATTCAAAACTCTTGTAGAAAAAAGAAAAGGAAGACCATAGAACAATTGGACGATTTCAATTTCCGCGCAGTCAGAAAACATGTAATAAGTACCTGTTTTGTTGATTATGATATTTTATTAGATTATTTTTCAAAAGTGGTTTAGTAAACTAGTTATGCTACAGTAAAGGGTTTTCCAATAAGAGGTGTTATTTTGAATAGCCCGCTATTTCGGTAGATGTCACTTTTGAAGCTGTAATTTATTGACATTTGACAAGTAGAAACTACGCCATTAATAAAAATGGAACGATACACGCTTCAACAATGCATTGAAATGATTAAAATTCACTATAAAAATGGTGAAAATTTGGCAGAGACGGTGCGTAAAACTCATGATCTCGTATGATTAATGATTTTTTATGGCCCGAATTGGATGGTATTGATCTGGACAACGTTTACTTTCAACAAGACGGCGCTGCGTGCCAGACAAGCAACGAAACCATTATCTTTTACGGGAAAAGTATCCGGACCGTGTTATCTCTCGAAGAGGTGACCACGATTGGCCACCAGATCTTGTGATTTAACACCTTGCAACTCTCTCTTCCTTTGGGGCCACGTGAGAAGGCACAAGAGAAGGTCTACGCGAACAGCCCAGCGTCGATTCAAGACCTCAAAGATGGAATTCGTGAGGCTATCGAGGACATAGGGCAGCCACTTTGCGATTTGGTTATGGAAAATTTCATAAAAAGGATTATGGTCCTATAAGCGTGGTCGTGGTGGTCATTTGCCTGATGTTGTTTCCCACTATTAATACCTTCCTCTTTATAATGAAATAAACATCCGATCAAATATATTAAAAAATTGCATTTTTCTTTGAATATTAAAATAACACCTCTTATTGGAAAACCCTTTATTTATATCTATTATTTTTAGAATAAACGATTACGACAATAATAAGAATATGAGATAACTTTTGCGTAAATTAACCTAGTCTACAACAACATTAATAAAGAGTTGCCAGTTTACAGTAAATTTTCGTACCCTGATTTTGGTTGGGTTTGACATCCACGTTTTCAACAAACCTATTGACATCCACGTTTTCAACAAAATTTTATTGCTAAATGCAAGGATCAAGACCGTTTGCGTTGTAGTATTCGTGTTGCCATCTAAACGACAGCAGCGCCCTCATTTATTTTCTACTCATTTCGGTCGCACTATACGTAATAGCATCTTGGCCCGTCGTCATCGTCGTCGTCTCGTCGTCGGCGTCTTCGCGTCGTCAGTTGAATAACATACTTATCATCGTAATCTAATTAACAATTATGTAGGAACTATCTAATACGGATCATCATCATTCTTAAATTACTTTAAAAAATCAATTCATGTTTTCAATTGATAATCACCCTATGAAAAGGGAAGAGGAAAAAAAGGGTTCATGAACCTAATTCCCGGAAATAAATGGACGAAAAGCAGAGTAAGTGTTGGTAGCACTGCAACTGTCAGTGATCTGTAGAAATGGGGGTGCTGTCAATCGGTTCAAAACCCAATTTTTCGGGTTTATTGAGAAATTTGAACAAATTGAATTGGTTTATTGTGTTTCTAAGTTTAATTAATCTATCAGTATGTATATACGAAGATCAAATCGGGAAATTCGATTGGTAATACCAGTTTTTAGGTTATAATATTTGTGTCACTCTACTCTGAACTCAATCGGAATTATAAATTTTTAATGAAATTAACGTTTCCAGGCGCCAATCTTACGTGGGAAGAATCAAGTTCTCGCAATTTGATACTGTATCGACTGCGAAAAAGCTTATTGTTGCTACAGAAGAGAATGTATTGGCTGCTCTGAATTTGAAGACAGGTACATAATAATTGATTTTATTGACTGCATCCTTTCAAAACAAATCGGTGTTGGGGTTACTTATGAATTGAGTTAACCATTCCGTCGCCCTATTTTCAAAAACAATACTTATCAAATATTGCATACCTACTAATGACACTAATAATGTATGTGTTGTTATGTTCTAGCTAGACAGTACAAACTCTATTAACCTTCGAGAGTGTTGAGGGCAATTTGTACCCTATTTGTATTTTCATTTGATCTTATGACACTGCAGTACCTATGGTTTCTGAGATTCTAAAATAGTGTGGTATGAATCCATTAGTCATTTTAACCACAATGTTTGGGTTGAGCTGGGCCCCAATTCCGCTCAATAAGTTATCACTTCCAATATCCGGATACAAACTGGATACAAACGTACAAACCGTGACAAACCTAACATAAAACGAAAAGTGCTTATTATTCCAATAATCCATTTAATTAGGTTGTGATATTATTGGGGCACATGTAAGACACCTTAAGCAACCGTTTGGTGAAATATCTCATCGTGTCGAGTCGCGCCGTCGATGGTTTTATCTACCAGCATTATTGATTTGATTATTGTTTTTAGATTTTAGAAGTTTTGATTTTTTAATTATTTAAGTATCTGGTAAAAAATTAATCATTTTCAAAAATTAATTTCTTAGTAACTATGCATAATAGACACGCGGGAGTTTGAATTAATTCAAACTATAGGAATCTGCATTAAAAAAGGGATGTCACAAAATCGGCTCTCATAAAACACTGTGAGACACTCATACACCGCGTTCCATATGACTTACTGTGAGCAACAAACAACAAAACACTCGAAACAGACGCTAAGCGTTTGCCACCCCACCCACCGACTTGTGAGGTCACAGCCAAATGTTTCGCGCACATTTCAATATTCGTTCAGGATTCAGTAAAAGTGGATTCATTTTGTGATTTTTCAAATTATTAAATAATTCTTTCACCATTATATCATAATTTCTTTGCTCTACAATTTCTATAAAAAAAAATTTTTTTGTTAAAATGGAAACTTATTAGTTACTTACCTTTACCGGTATTGTCTCAAAATGACACTATTTGGCATTTTACCTTTGATGAAAGAAACTACAAATGGCAGAACGCGTGTGATAACTTGATAAGTGTCAATGTTGTAACCATTCCATCAATCTCACCATGCAAAAAGCAACTGAACACTATCTGTGAAGATATTCATGATACTGTTGTCATAGTAAAGTGATTGGTTTAATTTATTGGTTAGCAGAATTCAGCCCCTGGGTTCATGTGTAACTATTGCAGAAATTGCTTGAACTGAAAAACATTTTTATGATAAAACAACCTAAGTATAAGATTTCATACTCAATAAGATTGTGCAGGAATGAGGCGAATGGCATAAACACAGAGAGGCCTATGCCCAGCTGTGGGTCCCCTCCCCGAGTATCCCATGTTTTGTAGTCTCAAAGCCGACATAGTACCTCAACCTCTTGTTGTCTGTATAGGTCTAGTGGCGCTAGGTCTAGTATGACTTCTAGGGCAGTGCTCGGTGTGGTTCTCATGCAGCCTGTTATCGCTGAGCACACCAATCTTTGGGAGCATTGCAGTTTGGTTATTACCGTGTTTAGCTCGGTTCTGGTCCACCATACGATGTCGCTTCCCTCCGAATCGAGAAAGCACTCCTGGGATACAGAGTTAGGTGGATCCTGGATATCCATAGGGTCCGGCCCTTGGGGTGGTGGTGGGGCCGGGGAAGAGGAGGCCGCGTGTCCCGAGCTGGAACCGGGCAGTGGGCCAGGGTCAGCCGTGTGTCCCGAAGAGGGATTAGGCTTTGGACCAGGGCAGGGGTTGGGTCCAGGGTTGGGGTTGGGTTCAGGGTTGGTGTAGGAAGCCTCAGTAGCGCCTCTGCTCTCGCTATTCGGAGTAACCTTCTCCAGAATATGGAGGTAGATATTTCCGAATAGCCAGTACAGCCGACGCTCCTGACGCTTCGCGGTTTCGATGTCAGACTCGGGAACGCGGAGAAGCAGGTGAGTTCCGGGGCTCTCCCCTTCCTCCCGCTTGTCGACGCGAATTAACTTCCACGAGTTGACCACGAGTTCCACGGGTTTTGTGCCGCCAGAATCTTGCGCATACCGTCGGTCTCCATCGTTAAGTCGGGGACCAGCAGTCCGCACAAGATCCTTCACTCGATCTCCGCTTGTCGTTTTAGGTCCAGCTTTGAACCAACCAATTGTGACTCCTCTTCGTCGACCCTCCGGCGAAGCCACGCTAGCGTAAAGTCGTCCTCACACCAGAATTTGAGGACGCCTTCACTGTAGTGTGCTTTACCCCAGAAGCGGACCTTCGAGGCCTGGAGCGCGGTTCTTGGTTCGAAGAGTTCTCTTACGATCGCGCTTCAAGTCTCTCACGCACTTCCAAGGCTTGCTCCTCCGTCAGGTCTTGGTAGGGTTCGAGCATTACAGCTACGCAGAGGTCGTGCGACCTGAAGGCCGCCGCGTAGCTAACTGGCTCTGTGCTCTTGTTGAGCTCCGACCTTAGACGCTTACTGTCATCAGTAGGCGTAGTGCTGTCTTCGGGTCGACGTCGTATAGAGCTTTCAGGTCTTGCGGGCACAATAGTGAATAGGTGTCTTCTAGACCTTCGTGATACACTGTCTGCCTCATCTTCACTTTTCATCAAGTGATATTGTGTCAAACGAAGGCCTATCGCACTAATATTATAAATGCGAAAATTTTGATGTTTGGATGAATGTTTGTTTCCTCTTCACGCCAAAACTACTGATCGGATCTGGCAGAAATTTGGCATACTGGTAGTTTGTGTCCTGGAATAAAACATAGGCAAATTTTCATCCCATAAATCAGTTCCTATGGGATATAAATAACCATAGAAAAAACGCGTGCTAAACCGCATGTAGAAACTATTTGATTATAAAAAACAGTTTACAATTGCTGTTCATTCCACCACTTTGTTTCACTCCTTTGCCCACTCCTTAGCAGTAGGAACATATTATTATTAAACTTAGACCTCGTCCATTTATGTTTTAAATAAAAAATAGTGATTCTCTGGATATTCAGCTATCTGCATTCCCCTGTCCTAGGTTTTAAAAATAATTATTTCCTTTCAGGTCAAGTAGTATGGCGGCATGTGTTCGAGAACACCTCTCCGGGCAACATCCAGCTTCTCTATGTAACAGACAAAGTGGTGACAGTGTCGGGTAGCAACCCTTACTTGGTGAGAGCATGGGACTCCAATACAGGTGAGCATTTGCTTAGGGCCATGATCGCTCCTGTGTTGCATCTTCGAACTGACCTACTAACCAAGCCACAGACCGGACAGGAGGATAATAAATAAATAAATAAATAATGCTGGACAATTCACACAGCATTATCTAGCCCCAAGCTAAGCAGAGCTTGTGTTATGGGTACTAGATAACTGATATACTTAATACAATATACTACATAGATAGATATTTTTATTATACATAGAAAACACCCAGACCAACGGAACAAATTTCTGCAGATCGTACACAAATTTGTTCCGAGGCGGGAATCGAACCCGCAACCTCCTGCGTCGCAGGCGGACCTTCGCCCGCTGCGCCACGGAGGTCGTCGATTGATGGTGGTCGAGGATGGTGGCAGCCTGCATTGAGTCAGCAATATTTTGCACTTTTCTTTATAAGTAAATGATTTTCTTAATGTTATTGATTTGTTACTCATATGTTTTGCACTTTCATCTATTTAATGTGAATTGGGATGTATGCGGTTTGCGGTTTTGTGTTTGAAGATTCAAAAACATATAAATTCTACAAAACAATTGGACTTGTCACTTGACACACGCGCTGCCTGTCGCTGTCGAGGCATAATGATGAATGAAAGGTGGAGGGAATTGAGGCCTTTGCCCAAAAGTGCGATCTCACGCTGATATTGGCGACCTGTGTGGCGCGGCGGGCAAAGGTCCGCCTGCGATGCAGGAGGTTGCGGGTTCGATTCCTGCCTCAGGACAAATATTTGTATGTTCTGCAGATATTTGTTCCGGGTGTTCTATGTATATTAAAGTGTATGTATATTAAAGTGTTTCTATGTATATTAAAAAATATCTATCTATGTAGGTAGTGTATTGTATTGTGTGTATCAGTTATCTAGTACCCATAACATACTCATATCATACCCCACACTCTGCTTAGCTTGGGGCTAGATAACGCTGTGTGGATTGTTCAGCATTATTTATTTATTATATGATTAATGACATCCATTTAATGAAATAATTAATAATTATTTACAGGAGTTCTTCTATGGGAGTGGTCTCTAACTTTACAAAACAACAAACTGTGCGACTTCTCGGAATGGTGGGTCCAGAATGGCTTGCTCGTTCACATGTTGCCTGTGTTTGGATCCCACGTGGAGGTCACCATGTACAACCTTTACTCGGGGAGTAATAGGGGCTCTACATCAAAGGTGCCAGCACAGTGGGTCAATGAAGGGTATGTTTTCATTTTAAATAAATAATATAAATAATGCTTGGCAATCCACACAGCATCATCAAGCCCAAACTAAGCAGAGCTTTTGTTATGGGTAGTAGATGACTGATATACGCTGGTGTGCTGAATCGACTGAAGCCATACTTTTGCACAAAAAGTAGGTTCAGTAAAACTTGCAAAGCATTGGGAAAATCGTTCCCCTGGACACCATTGTACTCGGCCCTTTCTGTCGTTACCATGGAGACATATTCTGCTCATCAATAAATAGGACGGAGCTCCATTGCTCAATGGTCAGTTAAGATGTTGACGGTGAACTGCGGTCAGTCTAATGAGTTACTGATAAGAAATATGGGTCACTGAGCCTTCAAATTGATTTAGTCTCTCAACCAGTGGGTACAAGCTCATTGTGATATGCTCATGTTTTGACCACACCTCCACCCACCGTACTGAAGTAAGGACCATAGACTAGATGTCATTTCAAAGAAAAATTATCAGGTTTTCTAATAAAAAAAGTTGTATGTAAATCGGAAAAGCAGTTTCTCGAAAAATCTGATTCATGGGCGAATGTAAGCGTTGCTTGAGTCGATTCACTTGCACGTGAGTGTATTTAATACAATATTTTACATAGTATAATTTTTTTATTATACATAGAAAATACCCGCAACAAATATTTAATGGTACAAACATTGTGTTTGCCTCTGTCAAACTCCTAATAAAATATTTTTTTCCAGATGTGTTCTATCCCAGCCGTTCTACACCTGTATATCTGGCACTCCTGGCAACCAGATGCTCATCTCCTTCAACGTCACTGCGGACGCTGGGAAAAGGTTCACCACGGCTGTTGCTGAATACACAGATGAGAAAGAAGTGAATTTGCTACCTTTAGGTATGTACCTATATCTCACTAATATCATAAATGCGAATGGATGTTTGTTGATGATGTTTGTTACCTCTTCACGCCAAAACTACTGAACGGATCGGAACGGCAGACATTTGCATAGCGGTAATTCTAATCCTGGAATCAAACATAAGCTTTTTTATCCCATAAATTAGTTCCCATGGGATAGAAATCACCTTTAAACGTTTCCATAGAAACAACGCGTGCGAAGCCGCGGGTATAAACTAGTTATCTCATAAATAAGTTTCAATGGGTTGAAAGTCACGGGCAGAAACTGGTTAGTGATTTTGAAGGTAGTTTTTAGTTTTTGTTTTTCAATTGTGTGATGCACAAGCTGTGCGGTACCGGCGTAGAATTTGCACCAAGCCAATATTCTTCCCACGGGTGTCGTAAGAGGTGACTAAGGGATATCCACCGTGGGTGGGCAGCAGCGCACCTGCAGAACAAGTCTACCACCGAACTGCGATCCCCAACCCGCATGCCCAGCGTGGGGATTATGGGCACCCTGTGGGATAAAAGCCAATAAGGCGCTTATCAGGGGGAGGCCTGCGTCCAACTGTGGCTAATAGGTTGTTGAGGTGAGGTGTGAGGATGCATTTAACCAATTATTGTTTATCGTCCAGATGGCAACAGCAAACCAGGTTTCATTCTCAACGAACAGAAGATTATGCTGATAAAGAACGACGGGTTTGAAGAATTGAAGGTCAAAATGGAGGACCCGTTTGCTAGCGTTGCCTTGGTGGAGGGTGGCTCTGGACTGATGGTGATTCAGACGTTGTATGATGCAGTCCAGGTAAACAATACAATAAAATATACTAAACTTTATTGCATACCAAGAAAATACAAATGAAAATACAGAAAAAGAGAGATACAGAGTTGCACAATAGGCGGCCTTATCGCTAAGAGCGATCTCTTCCAGACAACCGTGGGATGGACACGAAGTATTGTACATGTAAAGACGATGGCGTATTTCTTAAATATACAAAACGTAGGCACCTATAATACATAATATAAAATATACTTATCATAATATACTAAAATAATAATACATACCAAGATATATACAGAAAAAAGATGCAAAATAAAAACTAACCGTTTTTTACTGAAGAGAAATAGTGTTTATGGACCATATTCTTAAATACAAGGAACAACACAAGCACAATAACATATTTAACAACATTATAGCATCTGAGGAGTGAGTATTTAAGGGCAGGTATTCCTGCAGCAGTGGCGTACGCGCCATCGCGCGCCTGATCGCGCCTGCCAAGCCGCCGCGCTCGTGCATTTTTCACGTATTTAAACATAGTGATTAAGAAAATCATTTTATTAAGCAAACTCTGTGAATTTGTTTTGAAATATTTAGTGTCTTTAATTATTTTTTACACGGACCCTAATTCTTATTCTTATAATAACCTTAGTTACCTGCTTCATAAGCTATTTGCCAGTGAAAGTCCCGTTAAAATCGATCCAGCCGTTTCGGGGATTAGCTCAAACAAAGAACAGAAAAAAAGTTGAGAGGTGTATTATTGTTCAAAATTGTTTTATACTTATTTATTACTAGCGACCCGCCCCGGCTTCGCACGGCTGCAATGCTGATATTAAATATACTACAGTATCGGCCCACCAACCGGTACCGCCGCCGCAACCGCTATGTCCCTGCATTTTAAAACTGTAATATCTTCGAAAATATTCATTTAAATTACATGCTGTAACGGGCCATATTGATCTATATTAAATGCACAATGTATTTAAGGTACTTAATTGGATAAGGATTAATGCTGTATTGCTTAAAATCGCCTCGTAAATAAGCCATTATTTGTCGTAAAAAGTAAAGGATAAAAAATGGTCATAGTGGGTTATCCCTACGAGATAGACATATTCCATCGCATTTTTAAGGAGTACAAAACTGTAGTACATTATTTTGATCTATCTCGTAGGGTTCAGGCAGCGTTTGCAATGTAAGCGCAAAAAATGTGTTTATTTACGACATTACATTAGAAACCTCTAAAACTATCAGTGTTTCTCTACTATATTATGCATGTATTATACATATAAACCTTCCTCTTGAATCAATCTATCTGCTAAAAAAACCGCATCAATTTCCGTTGCGTAGTTTTAAAGATCTAAGCATACATAGGGACAGATAGACAGATAGCGGTAGCGACTGTTTTATACTCAATTCAAATCAAAATCAAAAACTCATTATTTCCATAAATACAATAAATGTACACTTAGAAAAGGTCAAATCATAAAACTAAACACTGACACGGAAATAAAGTGATATTTTTGATTTCTGTCGCTTCGGTACGTAGACTAAAGTAAATAAGCGACGAAGAAACCTTTAGCCTGTTAGTTGTTATTTTCGAGCTGGAGCAAAACTCGTCCCAAGCTTTTTTATCCTATACTTTATAAAGATTCCTATTAATACTATTATTTCTCTTTCAGGGGTTCAAGCTAACAGCGCACAAGATAACAGGCGAAGTCCTCCCAGCCATTGGAACGTTTGACAAAAACCTGCGCCTGCCTTCACCGGAGATATCCTCAGTGCTGTGTTACAAGAGCCGCGAGCAGGACATCTGTCGCATCGTGCTGACCGCGGCGGACGAGTCGGTGCATCTTATGCAGCAAGGAGGTAAGTCACTATCAAAACTAAGTAACTAACTAAGTTCGTAGCCGACTACACGCAGCAGCAGACGACGTGTCGCCACGTTTGATGACCTCAGTGGTGCAGCGGGCGAGAGGTCCGCCTGCGACGCAAGAGGTTGCGGGTTCGATTCCCGCCTCGGAACAAATTTGTGTGCGATCTGCAGAAATTTGTTCCGTTGGTCTGGGTGTTTTCTATGTATCATAAAAAAAAATATATCTATCTATGTATATAATGTATTAAATATATCAGTTATCTAGTACCCTGAACACAAGCTTTCAGTAGCTTACTTTGGGGCTAGATGGTGCTGTGTGGATTGTCCAGCATTATTTATTTATTATTTATTTATATATGTCTGAGCGACACGTCGTGGCTTCATGTCGCAGCATTAAAGGCGGAAACATACGTGTTTTGATAATCCAGTTCAAAACAAAGTTAGGTCTATCTATACTATACCTACATTTCTGATCTAGTCTATTATTTCGAGATGGTTAAGAAAATACCGGCAAAACGGGGTGAATAGAGACTCCAGGGTGAATCGAAATGGAACAAATACTGGGGCAAAAGATCCTTTTGGAGAGGTCAGATCGACTGACACAGAAGGTGAACAGTCACGGACTAAGGATACTTTCACTGCTACCAGCCAGGTAATGTCTTGCTCCAGTATTTCGTCCATTTCTATTCACCCTGGAGTCTATTCACCCCGTTTTACGGTACTCATATAAACTTAATTTTTGTAGCTGGCAAGAAGTACAGTAAGTATTATGTAGTACGTTATCATTTGTGGTGCGTATTCCAACTGAAAACATTTCGACCTTCACTAAGGAAGAATTCTGGCCGAAAAATGTGCTGTTCCGGCGTTTTCGCGGACGATTACCGGTCGCAGCACATATCGCGTGTCACACGTCGCCGACACTACGTGCCAGTAAATAGGTTTATTTTATGTATGTTAGACTAAGGTATATATTTTATATGGGCCGTAGTTTTTAAGTATTTTACATCCTGTACTATAGACTAATGTTGCCTGAAATAAATGATTTATTATTATTATTATTATTATTATTATTATGTTATTGTGTGTGTCTGTATTCGTGCACCTTAGATGCCTGTGGCCTGTGCATCTTTGAAAATCCCTTCGATTCGCTTTCAGTGTTGACCCTTATAAATTATATACAGGGTGGTTTTTTGAGAAGGGCGGTGAAGGCCAAGTCCGAAACCACGAGAGTTAGAGAAAAGCCGTGAAAGGAGTCATGCCCTCGAATTATAAAACAATAACTGCATATTTAGTTGTTTTTTTAATTTTTTACTTTTGAAGGAAATCGAGATAAGTATTTAAAGTAATTTCTGAAAAATTTGCTTTTTCCTTTTATTATCTATTCATCCTTATCAGCAACAAAATTCATTGGTTAAATAATAAAGGTAAAGGTGTTCTTTTTTTGAAAAATCATTCGTGTCGATTTCCGTCATGAGCAAAAGGTTTAAAAAAAAAACGAAATGTGCAGTTATTGTTTTCTTATAAACAAAAAATCAAAGGCATGACTCCTTTCACAACTTTTATCTAACTCTCGTGGTTTCGGAATTGGTCATCACCGCCCTTCTCAAAAAACCACCTGTATACAAATTTCTTGATAATAAATTTATTTTTATATTTTAGATATAAATATCTTATGTTAATGTTATTCCCAGGTCGTTTCATCTGGTCCAGAGAAGAGGCTCTGGCTAACGTCAGGGCGGTCGAGTTCGTGGACCTACCAGTCTCCGTTATGGAAGCTGCGATTGAATCTGAGTTCGATCAGAAAGAAGGTTTGTTCAAATAAGCTTTAACTTAATATTATGATTGTAAAAAAAAAGTAAAAACTGCCTTCGAATCCCTTAATTTTACACGGTTTTTAAGATAAATAATAGATTCATGCATTACTTTGCGGAAATCCATTGTACAATATTAGGATAAAACAATATGTAGTAACAATTCCGCGCAAAACCTCCTCCGACAAGATCCAACAATATGTGATTCGCGTGTACCGCCCGCACTCCCACAAATTGCTCCCACTTGTGATGTGATGAGGCAACATCACTGTCAGGACTCTGTTGTTGTTGCTTGGCGGTCTTACCCCCGAATACTCAAACGCATCTCAGATATATGCACGTCTCAAGTGACACATTTTCATTGAAAACTGTCAAAAAATCGTCATTTGAGACGTGCTTAAATCTGAGATGCGTTTGAGTATTCGGCGGTTAGTGTCAAAGTCAAGACTGCGAAAGAATTTTCAAAATCGGTCCATAATATTACAAAAGTAATAAAGTTTATTTTGAAACTTATACAAATCTAAATCATTGCATGCTTACTTAAAAATATAGTTTTGACAATGTACGTATTTGAAAGTAGGTATGCAAAAGAGAATGTAACAATGTATGTAACAACTAACACAGGTACCTTGATCTACATAACATAGAACATTGTCTATTTTTTGAAGTCAGTTACAAATAAAAAGTTAAATAACATGTTCGCATATCGCTCATCTGCGACAAGAACGTGACAAGTCAGAAAACGTGATTGTTCAGAAAACGGCTTTGAAGTTTTCAATTCCGTATATTTTCGTTTCTATTGCGCTTTCTCAACTTTTTATTGCGGCGATATAGGTGCTCCAACAATTCTATTTTCGAAAAACTGATTGTAAGCTGGTATCCTTATCCGTTTTCACTAAAATACCACGTTTATTTTAAAAAATGGCAGCAGTTGTTACGTTTTTCTAGCAAAATATATTTTTTTTCATTGGATATACAGACGTGTCACGTTTTATATGGTAATATTTTTGTAAAACTAACGAAATATCGAATTAAAACACGCTTTTGCAGTCAAAATGTATGTAATTATAAAAGAAATATTACTAAAACACCGTTACATTATGTTGGGCTACGAAAAGGAAGTTATACTTTTTGTACTATTTTAATCAGTCTCGACCATAATTATAAAACATAAATTACTGTTTGTATTATTTTAAACAGTCTCGACTATAATTAAATTACATAAATACTTTTGTACTAATTTTATCAGTCTCGACAATAATTAAGTCTTACTTTTGCATGGCACACTTCTTACCTAATACAAACAATTATGTCTATCCAATACTTAACGTCGTAGGTAATCATCGTTTACTTACCATTAAATAATCAAAACATCTTAGCAAAAACAATCACAGTTGTTTTCAATAGTTCTACTATAAGATTAACAATGGCATGGCACTTAACATAGAGCATTAACATCATTAACATCAAAGAGCATTACCTATCTTTATGACTCTGTTGTATTTATGTATTTACTCAATTTATATGTGTATATAATTATATTATTTGTTGGAATATATTAGTTTATGTATTGTATTATATTATGTATTAGTCTATTTAATAAGTAGGTTAAAATTAAATCTTATACATATCCTTTGTGCACATGTACCCACTTCTGCAAATTTGTCTCTCTCTCCCAATAAGGTTTGCTGGAAGAGAACTCTTTTTAGGGTTAAGCTCGCCTTTGCCATTATTTTTCTTGTGATATGTTTTACTTATAATACCTATGTTGTGCAGTAAAGAATTATGAATTATGAATTAACATTTGCACTTATTATACTAAACATATTAGAGAAAGTAACTAATTAATATTTTTCACAGCACAATGTTCTATTATAAAATAATAATTGTAATGAAAAATACTAAGAAACATGCACATTTAAGGAATATTTAAAATGTTTTTAAAATTTTAAGAGATTCGTAAAAAGTTTTATAATATCGGGGAATGAGGTTTTTATTAACCAGTTCCATGAGGTCCGTTTTTTTTCTCGGATATGGAAGGTTTTGTGTTGTACAGTTTTTTAACACCAGTCGTCAGTATCTATAACAAGAGATTTTTGATTTTAGTATTTGTACGTATTATTTATATCTATTTCAGTACCTACAGTACCAGCACAAGAATAAAAGTAAATACCTAACTTCTACAACAATAAATACATACATTGAGTACTTACACGAGTAAGTACTCAATGTATGTATTTATTGTTGTATCTTTAAAAAAATAATGTTATTTGTTACCTTCATAAAAAGACGGTCCCGACGAAGAAGAGCTGCTGCTTGAGAAGCTTGACGAGCTTGAACTAGTGGAATCATGACTTTTTTCCGTGGAGCATTCTAATAGATACTTTTTTCTAGTGGTTACTTATCTAGTGGTAAAGGTTCTTCGGGGGATCATATATAACCCGGGAATTTTGGAAGGGATGAAACTGAATGTTCCGGAGGAATTCGTGCAACGGAGGAGGCGTCCCACCCTATTTGCTCTGCCTCGAGGAAGAACCAATCTTCTTAACAAAGCTCCCATGACGCGCTGCATCCGCACACTCAATTTGCTTGCAGAGAAGTTGGACTTGTTTTACTGCTCCCTGAACGAGTTCACAAAGGCTTTATTGTTTATTTTATGTTTTTAATGTCGTGTGACCTATTTATGATTGAATTAATTGTTATTTTCTTATTTTATTTTGTATTGTGTATTTGAATAATTAATTTCGAATTTAATTTATTTAATTAATTACTATTAATGTTATTAGTATTATTTTTAAATTAATTTGTATCGTTTTATGTTATTATTATAATTGTAATTAGTTACTTTAAAAATGACCAATATTGTATGACATGACTGTGACTCTACCGATTAAGATTGATAATAATTATGTACCCTATCGCATTAGGTGTGCCTGTAAGGATAGGTGTACTTTTTAATAAATAAATAAATAAATAATAAGTAAAAATTTAATTAATTCGATTGACCAATTGTTATTTCGATTTAAATCAATATAATTCACACATTATTCCTGCTACTATTATAATTGCGAAAGTGTGGATGTTTATTATACATAGATGTTTGGATGGATTTTTGTTACCTCTTCACGACAAAACATCTGAACATATCGGGCTGAAAATTGCATACAGGTAGTTCTAAAACATAGGCATTTATAGTCCATACATCAGTTCCCATGGGATAGAAATATTCTTAAATAACGCGTTCGAAGCCGCGGGCAGAAACTAGTTTTAAATAAACAACAGTTCATACCTATTTGGTCATTGCTATAGGTGTTTTAGCAAGAAGATCCAAAATCTTCTTGGATCGCGATCGTGACTCCATCTGAAAAAATAAGGTGGGAGTTTAAAAATGTGTATTCATCTGTAATGCAACAACTTATTCTATCACGACAAAATGTATACACACTTTACGACAAAAACGAGATACGAGTTAATAATCCAAAAAAGCTTAAACCTTTAGAGATTTGATTCACCATCTAAAACGGTACATACCTTTTTATTCCGAATAAATATAAGTTTTTTGCGAGAAAAACGTGACTAGGTAGCCTAAAAATTTATACAGTGAAATTTTATTTTACAGCTAAAGTGGTTCCAACCATGATATCACGCTTAAGTAACATATAAAAACCCAAATAATGCACGTACCTTTCCGTCAACAACATGACACGCTGACCATGTCACGTTCTTGTTGCAATTGAACAGAACAGCACCTCACTCGTCGCGCGCACGGAATCCACTGACATGTACCGATGTTGAAACGAACTTCATCGATGTAAAGGAGGGAGCTAGAACGCGTCTTGTCGTCTCTTTCCTTCATACCAAGGTCAATTTAGGCGCTAGAAATATCGCGTTTTTGTAGCAAGTAGAGCGCGATACGGCGGATTTGGATATAGTGTTATTCCAAAACGATACCTAAATCTCATAACCCGTTCTTCTCGCAAATGAGCGATATATTACATACTACTGGATTAAACATTATCTAATTTTTTTCTGAGGAATTGTTGACGTTACTTATGCAAATTTACTATTTTTCTAGCTGCCAAGATGTACGGTAAGTATTGTAGTGTATTTTTGTGTGTTCCTATTCAGCAGAAAACTCTAAAGACGGGCTAATCTGTGTACCCTAGAAGTTCAGTGTTCATCCTTTTTTTCTACATAAATTGAAACAGCAGCTTAATAGTTACCTTGACTTACCCTAGCTTCGATTTTGTTTTCGGCGGTAAATCTTTATTTATAGAGCTTAACTACTATAGTATTTTTATTGTCTTACAAAAAAAAAATTAAATGACTTTTCCAATATCCATTAGACCGTTTGTGATACCTATCATAAGCTTTTTTTAATGCCTCTATAATAGTTTTATTTTGTGAAGCATAGACAGAGATGCGAAAACAGAGTTTGGTGGCCACCATGAGCACACATCACACCTCTGCCTTTATTGATTTATTTTATTGCCTTAACTTTATTAATAATTACAAAGAAGTTTGAATATAAAATACTAACACACTTACTGAGTATACTAATGTTATAAAATTACTGAGTCTATAATCGAAATCCTGTATTTTAATAAACCACCGAAATAAGGAGAATGTTTACCCCAGACGCGCTTTGTGAACAATAAATACGGGACCGAATATTCACCCTTGAGCTACACCCAGTCTCACTATCTTATACCTGCACTATGAGCTTGCCAGTGTTTTTGTGTGCTATTTAAAACACCATGGACCACATTAAAAAAATGTTATTATTGAAAAATCTAAAAATCTAAAAACCTTTTCTAAGTGTACATGAATTGTATTTATGGAAATAAAGTTTTTGATTTGATTTGATTTGACTTAGTATTTACACTGTTTGATAAGAGCGTGCCAGTGTTTTTGTGTGCTATTTAAAACACCATGAACCACACAAAACCAAAAATGTATTGAAAAATCTAAAAACCTTAGTATTGACACTGTTTTTTTAAGTTTTGCGGGACAAATACTAATTCCTAAGGAAGAAAATTTATATGGTACCACCGCGGGATCATTCTCCATACAGAACCTTCCAAATCGGTTCCTAATTGACAAAGTAATCGACGAACATACACAAAAAAAACCTTTTTTAAAATCGTTTAAAAAAATGTGTGCTTATTAATCCAAAACAGGGGTGTGTGCTTAGAAGTGAAACTTATACCATGCACTTGTTAGTTGTACATTAACATTTGACGTTGTCTTCGGCAAAACATCACGCAACTTCACAAAATTTCGTCTTCATAAGAGGAAGCATTATTTATCATCCAGGTTCTATCTTGGCTGCGTTCTCCCGCCGCCTCCACACGCAGTACCAGCAGCTCCTGGCTTTAGTCCAGAGTCTTCAGATGACGGAGCCGTCGGCTGATGAGGAGCCGACGCAGTTGCACAGGGATTACTTCAACTTGCACAAGGTTATTGTGCTGGTTACGGAATGTGGGAAGGTTAGTCTTTATTACTATGTAGTTTGGGTTCATTTTATTGCATACGTTTTGTTTTTTTTTCCTGTTCACATGTTTTTTGTTTCACATTCGAAAAGATCGTCTCTTGCTTGATAAATTATGCTGTTCTAAAAACAAAATAAATAATGTCCGAGCATAATGTTGCATGACGCTAGTGTAATAGAGTGCGGTGTTTTCCAGATAGTCTATAAAATATAATAAAATTTAATAAAATATAAATATATATTTTTTTAAATTTACTGACATCTTCGTTGAATCACATAACTCACCTAATTCACAAGAAACTTAGTTTTAAGCATCTATGTACATTTAGCTCAACTATTGCCCCTATACAGCAAAATTGTATTTAGTGTACTTTGGATGAGTCATAGCCTCATCATTTAATTTAAGCAACAATAATTTTAACATTTTTTATATAACATATAAATAATAAAGAAATTTGAATCTGTAGCCCACTTCGCACTTGGAATTGACGAATAGAAAAGTCGAGCCTAAACAAAACGGGCACCAGCGTTACATCGAGCTATTTGCTACTCTCCAAAATTGTTTACTACGCAAAAATTAATGTAGTGCTGATATCATTGAGTTTTCTTTACAATTTGTTCTCTTGTTCAGATATTCGGCATGGACAATCTATCGGGCGCCATCTTGTGGCACCGCTACATACCGACTCTAGACACCGAGTCAATGCAGTTGTTCACTAGGAGATCCGCCCGGCACCCGCCGCACGACGCCGTTGTCACTATTGTAGGGAAACACGAGGTAAGTAGAGATATTCTAATTACAATCTATCGGGCGCCATCTTGTGGCACCGCTACGTACCGACTCTAGACACCGAGTCAATGCAGTTGTTCACTAGGAGATCCGCCCGGCACCCGCCGCACGACGCCGTTGTCACTATTGTAGGGAAACACGAGGTAAGTAGAGATATTCTAATTACAATCTATCGGGCGCCATCTTGTGGCACCGCTACGTACCGACTCTAGACACCGAGTCAATGCAGTTGTTCACTAGGAGATCCGCCCGGCACCCGCCGCACGACGCCGTTGTCACTATTGTAGGGAAACACGAGGTAAGTAGAGATATTCTAATTACAATCTATCGGGCGCCATCTTGTGGCACCGCTACATACCGACTCTAGACACCGAGTCAATGCAGTTGTTCACCAGGAGATCCGCCCGGCACCCGCCGCACGACGCCGTTGTCACTATTGTAGGGAAACACGAGGTAAGTAGAGATATTCTAATTACAATCTATCGGGCGCCATCTTGTGGCACCGCTACATACCGACTCTAGACACCGAGTCAATGCAGTTGTTCACTAGGAGATCCGCCCGGCACCCGCCGCACGACGCCGTTGTCACTATTGTAGGGAAACACGAGGTAAGTAGAGATATTCTAATTACAATCTATCGGGCGCCATCTTGTGGCACCGCTACGTACCGACTCTAGACACCGAGTCAATGCAGTTGTTCACTAGGAGATCCGCCCGGCACCCGCCGCACGACGCCGTTGTCACTATTGTAGGGAAACACGAGGTAAGTAGAGATATTCTAATTACAATCTATCGGGCGCCATCTTGTGGCACCGCTACGTACCGACTCTAGACACCGAGTCAATGCAGTTGTTCACTAGGAGATCCGCCCGGCACCCGCCGCACGACGCCGTTGTCACTATTGTAGGGAAACACGAGGTAAGTAGAGATATTCTAATTACAATCTATCGGGCGCCATCTTGTGGCACCGCTACATACCGACTCTAGACGCCGAGTCTATGCAGTTGTTCACTAGGAGATCCGCCCGGATTTCAGCAGAAATCATTAATTATTACCAAGAATACGGCTTTTTTCGACCACAATCGAACCTGATGATAAGTAAAAAGGTATTTTATTATTGTTATTCATTAGGTCTACCAACTCGAGATAACACAAATAAAAAATAACAACGCTAAATGTTCTTGTCGTCAACGTAGTTTTTGGCAGATGTCATGGTCTTTCTCTTATTTAAAATGCAATGTTTATAGGAAAAATTTGATTCAGATTTTTATGACTGTACCGATCGGTGCAATGAAAGTACAGGGTGTTATTTGTTGGATTTTAGTGGGTTCGATTACCGGATAAGACGAGGAATTTACCCAAAAACTGTAAATGTAGTTTTCCTTATTTAAAAAATAAAGGAAGTTTTCCTTCTAGTGCAACTTCGTATCGCCAATAATTCTGGTACTTGCTCTCCATATCCAATGGATTTGGGACATCCTGTATAGGTGGCCGCAGCTTACGCTTATATCATTATACGATCCAACTTTACAACTAAGTAACTATGTGACACGGGAGTCTAGAGAACACCCATTTATTCGTGTCTTGACGAGACACTTGTACACTAACCTAACTCGATGTGGAATTTTAATAAACAAACCGCACATATTTAACCTAAAATTCACTCTTTTGTCGTGTCGTTTATATGCAATTTACCTTACTTGTCGATTCGAGATCCTTCCGATTAAATATTGTTTACAACACAAGTATTACTTTACGTTTAAGTCGATGCTTTTTCAGCACCAAGGTTTAAGGGTACTATACATAAAGGTGAATTTAATTTTTTATATTAAGAGATAATTTAATTAGTTTTAAGTACTCTGTTTTCCTGCTCAAACCATTTTAGGAAATGAATATTTTACTCGACGCCAAGCAAGTGAGTTTTAGTTTTTTGTGTCCTGGTTTATTTATAAACATTCCACATCAATGGGCTATCTTATAGTTCCAAACTTCCGCTGCTCGCGGCATAAATGTGCAACTTAAATTGTTCCAGGAAACCGGCAACACACTCCTCGTCAGCCTGAACCCGATAACCGGCGCGTCCCTCGCGGAAGGAACCCCGCACCTGCCGTACAGGCCGCTGCAGTGCGCGCTGCTGCATAAAGTGGACCAGCAGAAAATGCACGCGCTTATAGTGTTGGATAGCGAGGAGAATGTACACGTTAGTGAATTTGATCCTTAAGGCCAGGTAGTCCTGCAGCAGTAAGCGTAAGGGAAAATGCGCGCCTGCCAAGCCGCCGCACTCGTGTTTTTTGTAGTTATTTAAACATGGTGATTAAGAAAATCATTTTATCAAGTCAAACTCTCCGAATTTTTTTAGAAATATTAAGTGTCCTTAGTTGAGTACAAAAAAAAAGTGTGATATCAGTAGTTCGCTAGTCATAGTATTGAAAAAACGTTAGAAGAAGGGGAAATTTGTGATTATTTTCTATCGTTTGAAGTTCATTAGATCTTGTAACTGAATGCGACTTTGACTAGACTAGATCCTTAGGTGATATATATCTTTTTTTCCAGAATTTTAAAAACTATTTTCTAAGTCTCAGATGGTTTTAAAAATCACAAAAATGCGGCCTCTGCTGGCCTACCCAGCCTTGAGGCTGAGGCGAGACGAGCGTAATTTTTTGAGTTTTGAGTCGCTTAAAATGTGTTTTTCAAACATGAACGACAACGTCGACAACTCACCGTATACCAAAAACAAGACATAATTTATGATTGACGTTTCTCACAACACAATAAGCTCGTTTGGCCTAAGCCTTATTCTTACTCTAGAACGATTTTTCTTCTTTGGCTTGTGAAAATGATCAGTTCTCTACCTCTCTGATATTTCTCCCGCTAAACGCGTAAGAAATTAAATTCCATAGTGTTTTCCGTCCCGCATTTAAGTACGCCTGCAATGACGTACTTTCTATCTTATGTTTGGAAAAGGAATAAGTAACTTTCTGAGCAATTTTAGTATAAAATCTATTATTGCTATCACGATCCAGAGCGTCACCTTACACACATAAACCTCAGTGATATACAAATTCAGTGAGAGTGCTAAATCGTAACAATATTCTGCCAACAGGTTTTCCCCAAGTCTGCGGCGCCGTTGGTCGAAAACATGTTTATGTACGTCGCAGAAAAGAGCTCGCCCAAACTACAAGGATACGCGCTCAAATATAATGGAGTGGTAACTACAATATTTCTCATTCCTCCATTTAATCATAATCCAACAACACTTAATAGGGGTTGACAGATTTTTGTATGGAAGGTGGCCCTAACATTTGAATTATTTTGTTTCAAAATTGACGCGTATTTTAAAAGTAATATATTTGGTATGTAAACACTAAAACAAATGAGAAATGTCGTATAAAATAATGTCCTAAAGCGTCAGGTTTCTGAGATATTCACAGATATAACTATTTTTTTTTCTGCCGACTTGATATCGTAGGTATACGGATTTTATATTTATTTTACGACGACGCGATGTTTCAACCGTGATAAGCGATTTTGCTCAAATATTCCCAGCGAGGATTCAAGAATTCTATCATCAACAAACCAACAACTACATTGTTTGAAATGAGGTTCCTTCAAAAATTAGGACATAAAATAACCACGGTAGTAAAACTAGTGCGCAATGGAGATTCATTTGCTGAGGAGAATTCTGCTGTCATCTCTATACGCGTCTTCTACGATGGCTACGTAAACGTTGAAAACTTTTTTTGCCGGGACAACCTCAAATTCTGACTATACCGGATTTTTTTATTATCTGCAAAAAGATCACTCGGTACTTTATCTAAAATTACCTTTCTTGCTTATGATTTTTTAAACAAAATTTAAAATATTTGTCGATTTGAAATCCCCTTCATTGCTAACAATTTTAACTCTATTTCTATTCCAAGCACGTGATTTTATATTTTTTTTGCTCGGAATTAGTGACATCATTTGCAGCTAATTCTCAGCTCAGACTAGATATAAACACAACCTGGTGAAGACTGAGTCAAAATTAAAAATCCACCAATCCTCCCCCAAACTCGATGGCGGTAAAAATTTTATAATAAACTCCAAGATAACATAAAATGTCTCGAAAAAAATAACATGTTCGAAAGCAAACTGAAAGAGATGCTCATAAAAAAATGTTTTTATGAACTTGACGACATATTCAACGATCCTTTTAGTGACTCGCAAATTAAATTATAAATTAGTAAATTAAATTATAAATTAGTTATATTCATCTTTAGTAGAAAGGCACGATACCTGCCAGTCTTCTATTTCAACTCCCTAAATGGGTACATACTAATATAATAATGTATGTCATATGATGACACAGAAAATTTATTGACTGTTTCAAAGTAGGCCAAAAATTTATAGTATAGTATAAGTATGCACAATCGCCTTGTATTATTGTAACTTATATGTACCTATTTGATTACTTAATTTATTTGTTGTTAGCAATCATTTTGCCTGAAAAACAGGTTTTTACCTAGTTCAGGCACACGCATTATTTAATACCATTAGAATTTAAGACGAAACTCTTTGTTATCTTTCTGGTCCTAAGTTATTTTTGAATAAATTATTTTATTTTTATTTTATACTGTGATCTTAACATAAACTCACCTAATCACTAAGACCAGATTGTATGAATGCAATAAATAAAATACTGAATACTGAATACAGGCCTCTAAACACATTATTTAATTTCAGAAAGTGGTAGCGATCCCCACATGGTCAGTGACGGTGGGCCCCGGCGCGGGGCGCATCGTCGGCGTGACGGGCAAGCCGGGCTGGGAGCGCGCGCAGAGCCAGGGCCGCGTGCTGGCCGACCGCTCCGTGCTCTACAAGTACTCCAACCCCAACCTGCTGCTGGTCATCGTGCAGGCGCCCGATCCTATTCATAAAGGTATACTTTAAACAGCTAATCAGAACCAATGTGAACTTAGCCGCAGAATCTTGGTTTTTAATTTCTGATAGACTTAAACAAGTAAACAAGTGTAGACTTAAACAAGTAAATCGAGTGTGCTGCCTTTTAGCGTAGCGTGCGGACGTGCCAACACAACCTGTCATAAAATAATTAAAATAGTGCTAAAGAACATTGAACCTAATTTAAAACAACATAAAGTGTAAAATACTAAAAACTCACACGCAGACGCACCCTCTTTCGGTGTGACGCAAGCGATACGAAGACCCGACATTCGGTTAACGTCGGTAAGAGTTCGGTCACTCTCGGATCTTATAGTGCCGGAGCCCACGATCAAAAGCAAACATAATGCAACGGACACCACCTGATACACCAACTGGCTCAAAAACTCCTAAAGCTGCGTGTTCTGTAAATGTGACCAGAAGCAGCGGCTCGCAGCCTGACCTTTCTAAACTCAACGAACTGAGTGATGTGGACTTGAAAGATTTAGTCCTGCGAAAGAGGAAAGTGCCACACGATGACCATGCACAGCAGTTAAGTGAATTCAAAAATGAAATTCTACAAATACTGGAGAGCTATGCTATAAAGCAAAATGAGAATGTTAATACTATATGCAGCAACATTTCCTCCATCACTGACCACCTGACCGACCTTAAAACAACAGCGGAGCAACTAGTTGCAGAAAATAAAAATATTAAGACACAAATCACGAATCTGTCTTCAACTATCCAAGAAACGCAGGAAAAGGTAAAATCCTTAGAAAATGATGTTCAAGTATTGAAATCGAATCCGAAAACTTCTGTAGCAACAATTAATTCTTCTGCTGGAAACAACAATTATGAAGATCTCATCGCTGAACTGCATGAGCGAACAGAACGCAGCAAGAACATAATAATAAGAGTAATTACTGAAAAACACCTAGACGACATAACACAAAGGCGAGAAACTGACGCAAATGAGGTTGCCAAAATCATTGCAACAATCTACCCTCAGTGTCCGAAACCTACGAAAATAATCCGGATCGGAAAATACGACCACAAGAAGACTCGCCCCATAAAAATCAGTTATACGTCATCAGAAATTGCTTTGACTATACTTAAAACCAAAAACAAACTTAATGATATGAACATCAAAATCTACTCCGACCAAACCCCAACACAACAGAAGAATATGAACAACCTAAGGGAAGAACTGCGACAACGTACTGCCAATGGAGAAAAAGACCTAAGCATAAAATACATTAAAGGAGTACCAAAAATCGTTACTCAGGAGCCAAAAAACTAAAAAGGGTCATCACACCAAACGTGGCTAATATCTCGGACGCGAATGAAATAAACATAACTTATCACCTCGTAAATAAATATCAAGATTTGCTATTAAATTCATCATGCTTGAAATTTTTCTACACAAATATTCGAAGTATCAGAACAACGGGGAAATTTGAAGAGCTTCAATGTATACTAAAAGCTATTCCCTCGATGGTACACATTGTAATTCTGACAGAGACATGGCTGAGGTCAGAAGAAGATGCAAAAATATACACAATCCCTAACTATGCTCACATATATAACTACAGACAAGACACTAAAGGGGGAGGAGTATCCATATATGTACACAAAAGTATAAATTATGAAACAACAGAAGATATTTACATAGATGGTAACCATTACTTATGGGTTTACCTACCAAGGTTTGCGCTAAACATCGGAGGTATTTATAAACCAGGAGATACAAATTTTAAAAAGTTCATAGACCTATTTACACAGCAAGTGGAGACAAGAAAGCGATCACTAATTTTTGGGGACTTTAATCTGGACCTATTATGCGACAATAACAATAACAAACAATATCTAGAACTTTTGGAAGAAGAAGCCTATACAGTATTGAATAAAATCGACAAGAACTACTCAACGCGACAAACCAGCACAACAAATACGATCTTGGACCACGTTATCACAGATCTAAAAAATAACAAATTTCAGCTTGCCCTATTGGAATCATCGTTATCCGACCACAAACAAATATTTGTAGAAATTTCAAAATTTATGCCGAAAACCAAGCAACGGATACAATATCAGGCAATAGACTATGACAATCTACAGAAAAGTATTGAAGAGAGCACCTACTCGAATGAAAAGCACGATTATAACAATTTAGAAAAATATATACAGATGCATATTAATGACAGTAAACTAAACAAAACTAAAATACTGAACTTACCTAAAGACGACTGGATCAACAAAGATATAATAGAAATGATAAACTCAAGGAACAACTTGTGGCAACAGATGAAATCAGACAAAGAAAACGAAGATTTAAGAAAGAAATTTATCGAAGAAAGAAACAAAGTGGGAAAGAGGATACAGAAAGATAAAACAGGTTTTTACTACAAAGAATTCAAGAAATGTGATAAAAGCCCAAAGAAAATGTGGAACCTAATAAATAAGCTATCAGTAAATAAGACTATAGAAAACAAAATTCCACCAAAGATCTTAGTCAACTCGCAAACTATAACAGACAGTACAGATATATGTTCCGTTCTTAATGATTTCTTTTCTTCGATCGGTACTGAACTAGCGGGTAGGATACCCACTATTTATCACGAAAAATCTGGTAATACTTTGATGTACGATTCTAAGTATATACACGATACTAAACTTACAGAACTAAAACCATGCTCGGCAAAAGAAGTAATTAAAATCATAGAAAACTTAAAAGATAACACTAGTACTGGTGTTGATGGAATAAGCACCAAATCAATTAAGTGTATCAAACCATATATAATACAACCTCTGACAGACGTTATAAACGAATGTCTTGATTGTGGCATTTTTCCCGATAATTTGAAGGTAGCAAAAGTAACCCCAATATACAAGTCTGGTGCAAGAACCGATCCTAGCAATTATAGGCCTATCTCGGTACTGCCTGTCATTTCCAAAATATACGAAAAAATAATTTACACACGACTTAATGATTACTTAAGTGATAAAAACTTTCTAATTGAACAGCAGTATGGCTTTCGCCCAAAATCAAACACACTTTCAGCTACTGCGGATCTTATAACTAAAATAAAAACAAACATTGACTGTAATAACATGTGTCTGGGAATTTTTATCGACCTCAAAAAAGCATTTGACACTGTCAGTCACACTAAACTGCTTGATAAACTCCAAAACATAGGTATTACTGGAAAAGCTTATAACATACTAGCATCTTATGTTAATAATAGATCCCAAATAGTTAAAATAGGAGAATACACGAGTACTGTACGGAAAATAACATGCGGTGTCCCACAAGGCTCCATCTTAGGACCGTTGCTATTTCTTATCTATATCAATAATATAAATCAAATTGGACTAACAGGTTACTTAACAGTGTACGCAGATGACACTTGTCTCTTTTATTTTGGTCAGTCTATGCAAAGTATAGTTGAAGAAGCTCAGCAAGATCTTGACACGTTAAATGAGTGGCTCTTACACAACCTACTGACAATAAATGTTTCAAAAACTTCCTACATGATTTTTGCTGCTAAAAACAAAATAATTTCTAATTATAACCCACCAAAAGTAAACAACATCGCAATAAAACGGTCGAGTACAGAAAAGTATCTAGGTTTGCTGCTGGATGACAAATTATCATGGAAGCCGCATATCGACTTTGTAAGATCCAAACTTATATCTCTTACTGGCGCCCTGCGCAATATGAGCAATTGTGTACCCCCAAAAATAAGAAACACCATTTATAACGCTCTTATTAAACCTCATCTGGAATACCTAGTTGAAATATGGGGATCAGCCCCAAAAACTACAATTAAACAGTTACAAATAGCACAAAACAAAGTTATTAAAAGATTATATAGTTATGACTACCTAACTCCAACAGAAACATTGTATAACAAAACCAAATTACTAAATTTAACACAAATATTTAATATAAATACATGTATACTCATAAGAAAGATTTTAACAAAAAAAATCCAGTCCAATATTACACTCACGATTAAAAAATATAAATATAACCTAAGAAATACAAATAAACTGTATGTACGCCCCCCCAGGACGGTTAACTACGGCAAAAAGAACCTACTTTATGAAGGGGTACTGATATATAATAAACTACCAGGGGAAATAAAAGATTCTATGAGTATGCAGATTTTTAAAAATAAATTAAAACAACATTTTCTGGCTAAAGATCGGAAACAATAGTTTAAAAGAACAATATCTTGAAATAATACGTGATTTTAGATTTCAATAACTTCATAAATTAAATAAAAACATTTTTTTTTTCTCATTAAATAATACGTATTAAATGAAACTAAAAACTAAATAAAAAAGAAAAAAAAAATATTTAACTAAAACCATCTTAACCAAATTATACAAAAAGCAATATAAGACAATATTAAAGCTTCCTGGCTCTTGGACTACTTGTGCACGCTTTGTCAACGTGCACAAAAACGCGTGGCCAAAACAATAGCACAGGCCTACGAGCAGGCGGCCACCGGCCGGTAAAAATGAGGGTAGGCCCGTGTGTGGCTAACATCACAACTTTTATTACTTACCTTTGACGAGCTGGTATTCTTAAAATATTTCTTTCTAATAATAAGTAGATTATGTAACTAGGTCTATAGAAAATGATGAATAGTGGGTTCTCTATGTGCAGCGACGAATATACCTATTTGGTAATACTAGTTTTGTTCCTTTACTGAGATATTAGATTAAGTTGTTTTAATTTCTATAATTGCTATTTTCTTTATTTTGTTTTGTACCAATTAGTTTGTACACTAGGTTAATTGGTAAATAAACACACTCGAACTTACATATTAAGCTTTTTTCAAAGCAGATACTTAAATATAAGTACAATATTATGTTTTTCTCATTTAAGTGAACTGTAAACTATGTTCTTTGAGAAATAAAGATTCTTTAAACCGAACAACAAATAAATAAATAAATAATGCTGGACAATTCACATAGCATTATCTAGCCCCAAGCTAAGCAGAGCTTGTGTTATGGGTACTAGATAACTGATATACTTGATACAATACACTACATAGATAGATATTTTTTATTATACATAGAAAACACCCAGACCAACGGAACAAATTTCTGCAGATCGTACACAAATTTGTTCCGAGGCGGGAATCGAACCCGCAACCTCCTGCGTCGCAGGCGGACCTTCGCCCGCTGCGCCACGGAGATCGTGCTCAATGAAGGAGCTATTAACGATAAAATGCATAGACTGCTAAAAACGTATTCCAACGCAATATACCTGCTGGTGACCGTGCAAGCCTCTGTTCCTATTTATAAAAACCTTCCAAATTCCTTCCATTTGACTTCGCCTTTGTTGAGTAATGAGGACAGCAGATATTTAAGCGCGGTGCTGTGTTTAATCAATTTGATGTTGGTTGGTTATTCAGATCATACTAGAGGAACTCGAGCAAGCTTGAGAATTATCCAAGCACCTTTATTTCCAGACATGGTGATAGCAGCGTGTGTGGACGCTGTATCCGGCGCCTTGGTGAGCTCGCAGGTGCACCGCCGCGCGCGCGCCACGCCCCTCGCGGTGCACACCGACAACTCCATTGCATACGTCTATTACAACGACAAGCATCGCAGGACTGAAGTTGGTGAGTTGCTGGTTCATTTGAGGTTATGTTACAAATGTATGGATGGAAGAGAGTAGGGTCTCAAGTGGTGCCTTGAGGCACGCCAAAAATTAAGAAACAAACTAAGAGCTATACGATATATAAGAGCAATCTATTTTAATTTAATTTATTGTTATTTGTTTCTGTGTACCTACTTGTTGTGATTCTCCCTATATGGACTTGTGTATGTAAAAATGTGCTATGTCTGAAATAAATGATTATTATTATTATTATTATTATACCTGATATTTTTATACTGCGACAGCGTGATAAATAGACACCCCCCTGCACTGAACAAATTCTTCAGTATTTTTGCCTTCCTGGAAACGTTCGAACTCAGTGCTTTGCAGTGGGAAGGGCCCTACGGCAGCATTCTGGGACGTTATGATCACCTCTAACAAGCCTGTGTTTCCAGCTACAATGGAGCTATACGAGGGCAGCACACGCTGGTCGGAAGCCGGCTCCGCGTTCTCTTCGCTGGAGGGTGCGCGTGCGCCGCTGACGCCGAGCCTGGCGTTCATACTGGGAGCGGCGCCGACAGCCGCCGCGCCTACGCGGACAGAGCGGTCGCTTACGGACAAACATGTTCTGCGTGAGTATGCATTGCCGATTGGCTGGGAAGTTCTGACCTGAACCTTAACAGCCTATATTGGTCCACGGCTGGACGCATGCGTACACCTGAATCGCCAAGCTGGGCATGCGGGTTGGGGATCGTTTCGGTAGTAGAATTGTTTTGGGGGCGCTGCTGCTCTCCCGTAGGTGGTGCATATCCCTTAGTCGCCTCTTACGAAACCCGTGGGAAGAGTTGGGGTGGTGCAAACTTAAAGCCGGCACCACACAACAAGTAAGGACGTTCTAATTCTTACCTAATCGGTGATGAACATTTTGTGTCGAAAGATCCACATTAGGCGTTAGGATAATGAGTGAGCGAGATATAATTCTGCGCGGAGAGAAGAAAACTCAAAGCGTTATCCCGATAACGGTATTTTTGCATGGAATTATAAACAAACTATCAAAATCAACCGACTACGACCACAATTACACGAAACGAAACAATTACGAACCAATGTCGTCACAATTATGAAACAATGTTGTTTCCGCTTGTAATCCGGCTCGAAGGACCAAATGGAATTTACAGTCCCGTATGATCCCGCTTTACGGCTCGAAGGACCAAATTGGGTTGCTATCAAGCTAAGCTGGGGTAAAACGCTAAGGGATGCTAGCTAGCTGAGTGTGGTAAAAACTCCGAAGAGATTAAAATAACCGAATCCGTTGAGTGATGATTGAACATTGCTTTATTGTTTCCACATTAGTTGATAGTCGAGGTCAATGCAAGCTAAGCTAAATATACATGAAATGTTCTGGTTAACATATACCTACTGCATGTACTTATGCGATAGCTTGTACAAATGTCAGCTTCCAAATACCCTCATTCCAATAAATTATTATTTTTTATTTAAATAATTATCCCGTTCCAGTGGCTCTATCAACCGGCGCCATAGTAGAAATGCCGTGGATCTACCTGGACCCGCGGCGACCGATCACGCCCTCGGCCGTGGAGCGGGAAGAAGGGCTCATCCCGTACGCGCCAGAGCTGCCGCTGCCTGCTGAAGGAGTCATCAACTATAACCTGACGCTGCATCGCGTGGAGGCGATCTACACGGCGCCCTCGGGACTGGAGTCTACTAGCTTGGTGTTGGCTACAGGGCTTGGTAAGATTCATTCATTTATTTATCGACCTCCGTGGCGCAGCGGGCGAAGGTCCGCCTGCGATGCAGGAGGTTGCGGGTTCGATTCCCGTCTCGGAACAAATTTGTGTACGATCTGCAGAAATTTGTTCCGTTGGTCTGGGTGTTTTCTATGTGTAATAAAAAAAATATGTATCTATGTAGTGTATTGTATTAAGTATATCAGTTATCTAGTACCCATAACACAAGCTCTGCTTAGCTTGGGGCTAGGTAATGCTGTGTGAATTGTCCAGCATTATTCATTCATTTATTGCGTCATATTGGTGTCAATTCTGATGTCACCAAAACTAAACTGATTTGACAGCTTCATTAAGAATGCAAGCGGGTTAACTACGAACCTAGTTTGTGTTGGAAGAATACCAACGACGACGGCCCAACTTCAATAGAGGTTGGGACTTACCACCCGCTTGGAAGCCGTGCCTCCATGGGAAATCAGATAGCAGTATAGAGCCGGGTGTAGATACTGTTAGTTCCGTATGTACACAGAGTATAGGTATACTACAATACCCGCCACGATGAGATCTTGAGAAGTTGGCTCTCCTACTCAACAGCATCGACAAGCAGCGTGAGCAGCGTTCTTGCCAAATTTTATATTTCTAGGTCATCGATCTATGGACGCCTCTGTACCGGTACGGTCGATTTTTGAGATTGTCAATAAGGGTACTTACTGACAATCTCAAAAATTGACCCTCTATTTGTTTGATTGCCCTGTCTCCAAAATCAAACCTGTTTTTCAGTGACGTTGTTTGTCCCACAGACCTCTTCTACACACGAGTGGCTCCGTCCAAGACCTTCGATCTCCTGAAAGACGACTTCGACTACTATCTCATCACCGTAGTCCTAGCCGCCCTCATCGTAGCCACCTACAGCACCAAATACTTCGCGGCGAGGAAGCTGCTCAAGAACGCGTGGAAATGCGTCTCGTAAGACTGTTCTCTGGAATTGGGAAGGTGTCTTCTGACCAGCTGTGCGATTACGGTAAAATATCCCATTCAATGGATCGACATCCGTGACGTCTTCACGGAGTATCATCGAGGAGTAATACGTAAATTGACTTTGACTTAGGTTTTATCTTGACGACGTTCAAATTTCCGTCGTCGATCGGCTTCGTCCCGCAAGAAAGTTATTTTTTAGTACCATATTAGAAACTGAAATCGTTTATGGGAGATTGTATAGTAATCGCACGGCATGGCCCAAACTTTTAAAAACGAAAGCGAAGTTTCTGATTAGTTTTCGTGCAAACGCTGATCTTATGCAAGCGAGAAGTTGTTAAATTGGTTTTGCACGACATCGAAACTTCGGTTTTCCTTTTCCGAGTAAGCCCGATGTAGCTGAAATGGGGAATGTGTCAAATCCGATTAATAGAATTCATTGAAAACAAACAAACGTTAAAACAACTTAATAGTACCTACTGAACATTTCACACCGTATAATGTAGCCCCAAAGTTAGAGATATCTGACATTATAGTTCATTTTTTTTTATAATATAACAATCAATCATACTTAAATATCAACAGATTAACATATAATATAAAATTAATAATAAAAGTATGACCAGCCCCGTTATCCGCAAGTAAAAAAATAGGGGTGGTGTTAGTGAACTTATACCGGGGTTATAGGTTTTTATTAGTATTCTATTGGTAAGTTTGGCACATTCCACAGCTTAACTACGTATAGATATTTTTTAAAAGCTGGCCCCTATGTTATCCCCTTTTGTTTGTCGTATACTTCGTTTGTTAGCGTGGATGATCGTATGAAAAAAAAACAATCGCGCCAGCTTTTAAAATTTATCTATAGCAAATCTTTGGTGATAAGGCACACTGAGGCTCATATTATGAAAGTTTGTTCAGTCATCCATCTATGCTTGAGTAACGCTTTTCTATGGCATAAACATCACTCAATCAGATCGATAACTGAGCAAGGATTTATAGTACGGGCTTAAGTGCCTTTTCACATGCACAGTCGCGGCACGGTCGCCGTGCCGTCTAAAGTAGAAACGTATGAGCTAAATAGACAGTTTTCACATGGCGCGGCGACCGTACCGTGACCGTACGCATGTGAAAGGGCCTCAATGTAAGGTAATAAAGCGGAACTTTGTAAAATCAACCAATGAATCTCGAGCACATGTAAATAACGTGACGTTGTTTTGACACGATATTATTGGTTGATGAAATGTGTTCTACCCACTTCGCTGACTTCAATTTGAAAAGCAAACCTTTGGGTATATGTGGTTGGTTTGGGAATTTGTTTGTAAAGGTATAGAATATAGTGACATAGCTCACGCTATCTTACTGACGAGAAGTTAACAGCATTTTTAAAGGCAGGCTTAAATAGTAATAGTTGCCTATTACTATTTAAAGAAAATTTTGTGTGTATTATGTTTTCCCCTTACACTGAAACTTGGCAATGTACTAAAATTTAACTAAAGGAGCTAGTCATGATTTGCGTGAGCTATCAAATTCTTATTTTGTGTGTTGTTCGGGGACTATCTGGAAGTTAGCAGTGGATCGGTGTCCACTAATTCAATACACTGTTAAATGACTAAGTTCACGTCGTTGCATTTTACTCTTTAAACTTATAGTTACTATAATAGAAAATCACTAACAACGAACCTGAGTTAAATGAGTGCGCCAAATAAATTTCTAAAGCGCTTTTATTTATCGCTTTTATAGCAATTTACCTACAGGTCAACTGCACTAATTATTTGGCCTATTGAACTGACAAGAGTCGTCATTTAGTGCCATGGTACCAAGAGTTCAAACTCACTTATTGGACTTTATCTTAGTTCGTGATTGTGCTAGTGATTCTTCACATAAGTATACATAATCACAAATATATCTCCTTACTAAAGTATTACAATAGCGATGAACAGTAATATGGCATTCACTTTGACGCGTTACACAATATTATTAACTTAATAAATATCATAATTGACCTAAAACTATTCTTGAAGCCAAAAAGGTGTATTTATTTGAATAGGGTTAATAAATTATAAATGGATTGTGTTTATAATCATAGTAAAATATTGAATAAAAATTAGATAGTGCAATTTAGATGATAATTATTTATTAAGGGTGGTTTATATCGCGAGTTTTATATAAACAACAAAAAACCATTCCAATATTACACCTTATAAAACCTACTGCAATGTTATCAAGTTCTTGTTAGAATATTGTACTTACAAATGAGTATTTAAAATCTTACATAATCTTAAATCTAACATCATATCCACCATTATTAATGTGCCCAAATTACTTAAAAATAGTATAAATAGTGCTAAGAACTTTGTCACAACTTATGTTACGAGCAATATTTCGCCCTCGATTGATTTGAAAATGTTTTTAGGAATGTTATTTTGAAATGTTTTCCCGATCTCTTGTTTTGTGTTGGATACATTTTTTTTAAATAAAATAAAATGTGTTATTTATCTGCATAAAAGATTTAGTATTTCGCACCTTAGGTAGGAGACACAAGACAGGTTCAGATTTTTGTTTGCATTTTGCTCATATAAGTTGTTAATTAGCGATAAGATTAAAGTTTTATGATATTTTGTTTGATTTGAATACTTTTTGTTATCGAAGTTTCATAAGCATGTGAATATTTTGTTTTCTTCTGCACAATAGAGTTGTATGTATCTCTTCATGAAATGTTGCAGTATTGATCAAACAATAAAATACCTATTTTGTCGAAATGTTACCAGTTTGTGTAAGATTTTTGTTATACGGCGCGGATGTAAATAACGTTGCTTCTAGGAGTTGTTAAATAATATTCACATTTTTATGTATAACGTACCACCTAATTTAAATAAAACACATTCAAGTTACACTAATTACATGGAACAATATCTACCGTTTAGGAACTCAGTTAGTGTACTAGTGAATTAAGTTGAGTTGGCAACATTGTAAGGTTGAATCATATTATTTTAGGTGATGATGAATTTGGTTTATTTTAAGAACATGTTTTGTATAAAAACAATATAAGTTGAGTTATTACTGTCATTTGATTTTTATTCTTGCCATGTACCCATTTTCAAGAGTTACTCAGGTATTATAAGCTATTTTGCTCCTGTGGATCGTCTTTACCCTGATGGATCGACTTCATCATCAACACATATAGGTACATCCACTACTGAACATACCTCGCCTAAAGACGGGAATTTTGCCCCCATTTTTTGTAATTTACTCTAACAAATGATTTACTAATAGTAGGTATATTATGCAATTAGTGAATAAAGGACGGATTAAAGCGAGGGCCATAGATGACGAGCAAGTGAAAGATTCTAACGACTGAATCACGACTGTAGGGTTAGTGATAGCGAGTGATTTAATGATTCATGGCTCTCGATATAAATCCGTTTTATTCTATAGTTGCATATTATACTTTATACCATGACTACAAGAAAACGAACCAATCAATTGCACAAGGAGTTTGTATGTCGAGTATTCTTTGGACAAGGTGTTTGGATCGATTATTTTTTGCGCAAGGAGGTTGTATAGCATTGAGGTGGCGGTCGAATATATGGGTGTACTCTAAATTCAAACAGCAAAATAGTGATTAAAGGGATAATTTTTAGAGGGGGAATGATATAAACGTAGTAATGTAGGGAATCTCCGGGCTTTGAGCACTTCGTGAGATATTATGACGATTTCCAAGCCACGTCTGAGGGACCACCTATAACTGGTTGTAACTATTGGCTAAAATTAAACAAATTAGAGACTGCACTAACAAATGTATCCGAAGATTTACTAATGAATAGCGCATTCAGAATCATGAAATACCCGCTCCTTGCCCGTGGTCCAGTTCAGCTGGTTCCGTTGACTGGATCACCGAATATAAATTTTTCGGTAGTCCAGTTAACAGTTAATTTGGAACAAAATGTGCTAGAAAAAATAAAAATACGCCAAAAATCTTGCTGGCAGCCCTGGTTTGACAGAATGATCCCCTCTCACTCCATTCTTTCTCCTCAATGCCTTATTTACGGTTTGGTGCACAGCCCTTGAAGCCAACTTCACAGAGCTCTTAAAGATTTGAGCATACCTACTCTACTTTCTTAATTAATTAATGACACTTATTTAATGTGAAGGTTAGAATTGTTTTGTGATTTTTTTTTATGAGACGATTTCTAGCCTTTGTTTTGACTGTCACTAAAGTTAAAAACCACTCTCACATCTATAAGTGGTCGCAAAAAGATATTAACATTCTTAATGCCCTGTCTGCTATATTAGGATATTCAGCACCTACTTTTCGCCAAAATGTACCGAGGTCATAATTTTGAAAATCCACTTTGAATGTGCTATTCTCGCGTAGCCCGAGAAATTCAATTTCGGTTACGATAAGTATTCATCTTTTGACGCGTGACCCGAGAGCTGGTCAGTATCTGGCACAGCGCATCAGCATTGCCATACAGCGGGGCAATGCAGCCAGCGTCTTGGGGACGCGACGACTGGTATTGATATGGATCAGTTGAGCTACCTGTAGATTGTTTGCAACAGTCTGCAGTTAGCTCAATTGTTTCAATTGTAAATACTAATTATATTATAATTTTCTTTGTGAATAAAGGCTTCTTCATCTTTAAAAATTTCATCATAAAGTAGAAAATGGTCTCCCTCACCTCACCTTAACAGCCTTTATTGGTCCACTGCTGGACGCAGGCCTTCCCCTGCTAATCGCCTTGTTGGCTTTTATCTCATGGGGGGTAATGCCCATAATCCCCACGCTGGGCATGCGGCTTGGGGTCGCAGTTCGGTGATAGAATAGTTCTGCAGAGGGCGCTGCTGCCCGCCCCCGGTAGATATCCCTTAGTCGCCTCTTACGACACCCGCGGGAAGAATTGGGGGAGAAAATGGTCTTAATATATAAGAATTGGACGGTGGCAGTCCATGTCCAGTAAATATTACTTCAGTGAGTCTACTATTGAAGATAAATGGTGAATCACGGAATTTTCAAACGTGATTTTTCAGATTCGTCATTTACCAATTGCTCACAGTTGTGAGAACATCGACTTATCGCCTACTTGAACTCTGCGTTGGTAAAGCTCCAATTTACGCAGAAAACTTGCAACTTTATCCTTTATTGTCAAGATGTTCGTCATATTTCCTTGTAATGAGATATTCAGACTAATCTCAGTGAATCTCACTGGTGGAAAAATCAGTTACAAATTTTCTAATACCTACTAAAAATTGCAGAATAGCTGTTTTACCCCCAGGTTAGGAACCACCGTCATAGAAGATAAAGCTGGGGGATTCTGGTAGCCTAACTCATTTCTATGTTCTGTGTCTTCCCCAAGATTACTAGTATCACACTAATATTATAAATGCGAAAGTTTGGATGTAGATGTATGAATGGATGTTTGTTACTTCTTGACGCTAAAACTACTGAACGGATCGTGCTGAAATTTTACGTAAAAGTTAATTCTTATCCTGATATTTATATTAAAGATAATTCTTATTCTGGAATCAAACAAAGACTTTTTATCCCATAAATCAGTTCCCATGTGATAGAAAACGTTTCCACAGAAACAACGCGTGCGAAGGCGCGGGCAGAAACTAGTAGAATTATATGATCTGTGCCCAGATCAATAAAACACAACCAAAATTGTAAATGCATTTATTTTTACGACACCATATAATCAAATATCCGTTTAACATTAGCGTCATAGTCCAGATCTCTAGCTTGGAAGGGCGTGCCGACTAATGGTTCTAGCTTCATGAAGTGCAGCTCTGGCGGTTTGATGACGACGTCGTTGCTGCAGAGCTCTCGAAGGTGGTACCACGCGGCACCGTATGAGTACTCTAGCATCTTCTTGAAGAAGACAACGGCTGATTGCTGTGGAGAGGAAAAGTAAATAAGTCAATAATGGTGGACAATTGGCACAGAATTATCTAGCCCCAAGCTAAGCAGAGCTTGGTTTTGGGTACTAGACAACTGATAAACACACGCAGCGGTCAAAAATCCGCCTGCGACGCTGGAGGTTGCGGGTTCGATTCCCGCCCCGGGACAAATGTTTGTACGATCTGCAGATATTTGTTCAGGGTGTTCTGGATGTTTTCTATGTATAATAAAAAATATCTATCTATGTAGTGTATTGTATTAGGTATTTCAGTTATCTAGTACCCATAACACAAGCTCTGCTTAGCTTGGGGCTAGCTAGATAATACTGTGTGAATTGTCCACCATTATTATTATTAAAATTTATTTCAGACAACATTAGAACAAGTATAGATCTTATTAACTTATTCTACGGTTCATATATACCTTAAATCTAACATACATAAAAATATAAAAACTTATCAATACCTATATATATTATATATATATATATTGATAAGTTTTTTATATTGATTTGATTGTTTGTTTGTATTGAAAAGGTTCGAAACTACTGAACCGATTTGAAAAATTATTTTACCATTAGAAGCCCACATTATTCTTGATGAACATAGGCTACTTTTTACCGCGGGAAAATGCTTCATTCCTACGGGAAAACGGGTAATAGAACAACGGGTCGTAAGAATGCAGCTAGTTTAAATAAAATTGTACACGTTATAAATTATGGTATATCGTATCGTACACAATCTGCAAAATAACCAGACGCCCAATTCAAGTAAGATTTTGAGGTCTGGTTATTAAGTGTAAAACTTTCTGTTAAAAATTCCGACGAAGCCTATACTCTAGCCAAACTAGATATGGGATGTTTGAAAACAAATCACCCATACTTAACCTAAAATTCACTCTATTGCCGTGTCTTTTTATATACAATTTACATAACTTGTCGATTTGAGATCGTTCCTTCAATAAATATTGCTTACAATTACAGTGTAGTCCGTTTAGTACGACTTCGCATTTAACACCTCGACCTCCGTGGCGCAGCGGGCGAAGGTCCGCCTGCGACGCAGGAGGTTGCGGGTTCGATTCCCGCCTCGGAACAAATTTGTTTACGATCTGCAGAAATTTGTTCCGTTGGTCTGGGTGTTTTCCATGTATAATAAAAATATCTACCTATGTAGTATATTGTATTAAGTATATCAGTTATCTAGTACCCATAACACAAGCTCTGCTTAGCTTGGGGCTAGATAATGCTGTGTGAATTGTCCAGCATTATTATTATTATTATTATTATAACAACCAACCGTTTATAGCGACGTAAGAATAGGCATATGTTTGGTTTAAATATGAGACACCATGAAAGTACATTAGTTATTACGACTCGGCTTACAACGACCGACCGCTTTTAACGACGGAATTTGAATCATAATTATCCGGTTACAACGACGAGCGTTGACGTGTTTAAAAATAAACTCCGCCCTGCGCCCAGTAGTCCCAGTGTTGCTGACGACAACGACGATGATGATAGTCCCAGTGTTGCTGACGACAACGACGATGATGATGTACCGCTATCTGTCTGGGCGAGAGCTCTGAATAAAGAACTGCCCATAGGAAATGTGGAACTTGAACAATATTCTGGTATTGATGATGATCTTGCTACGTGTGAGGAGCTGACAGACGTATTTTACAAAATGTTATCGTCAACAGCCAAGATAGCGACGATAATAATGACGACGGCCAGGAAGAAAATTGTACCACTCCGAGTGTATCTGGAGCTCTGAAAGCTGCAGAAGTGCTAAATGTGTTTGTGCATTCTAATTTTGAAGATGACACCATGAAAAGTATTATGTCTCGTTTGCATAATGCAGTCCGTACTTCTTTACCAACATCATTGGGCGCGGCAAGTTCTTCTAAATTTCATTAATAATTAATTCTGCTTTTTATTTTCCTCGAAAGTGTAGTATAAAGCACTATTTATCACTCGGCAGAAAGGACACACTCTGTAGGAATCGATCACTTTCTCGCCTAGGTGTAAAATGTACTATTACACGCATCATCTCTCCCAAAAGTAAAAGAAACCTCACCTGTAAAGGTTTCGGCTGTTTCTTAGACAGGTAGGCATCAACACTCGCCATGGCCTCCCGCGCGCCCTCGTCCTCGAGCCCCAGGTCGCGCGCCAGCCGCGGCAGCGCCGCCAGCGCGCCCGCCTGCAGGCAGTACGCCTGGCTGCTTCGGTAGTACGAGCCCGTGTCTTTCAGGAGGCTGTCTTTGGCGGATTTGTGCAGGAATTTGTAGATTTCTGGGAGGACTTCTCTGTGGAATTAATTAATTGACAACCATAATTATTGGGAAAAGTGGAAAAGTTGTTCGATTGATTTTATTGAACCGGTTGCATCAGCTTGGGAAAAAATTGCGTTTAAAATTTCTAAACGTTAGTATTTGAATCGTAAAGAGTTATGTATAACTAGTTTGTGCCCGCGGCTTCGCACGCGTTGTTTCTATGGAAAAGTTTTAAGGTTATTTCTATCCCATGGGAACTGATATTTGGGATTAAAAGAATAAAAAAATAAAAAAAAAATAACCTATGTTTAATTCCAGGATTAGACTTACGTGTATGCAAAATTTTAGCCAGATCCGTGTAGTAGTTTTAACGTGAAGAGGTAACAAACATCCATCCATACATCCATCCAAACTTTCGCATTTATAATATTAGTGTGATATTTGTTTCTTGCTGTTCGGAATCCATATCGAGTCAACCATCCACCAACCAGCGTTAGTTCTATATAGCGATTTCCTCTTTTCTGTTGCCAGCGCCACTGTCCACTATGTTCTATCAGGCAACGGGGTAATGACCGCCCGACGAAACAGATATTATAGATGTAAAACAGACAATGATAAACACAGAGACAGAGAACAAAAAAGCTTGGGACTGGTTTTGTACCAACTCGAAAAATAACAACTAACAGGCTAAAGGTTTCTTCGTCGCTTCTTTACTTTAGTCTACATAGCGAAGCGACAGAAATCATATCACTTTATTTTCGTGTCAGTGTTAAGTTTTATAATTAGATTTTTTCTATGTGTACATTTATTGTATTTATGGAGATAGAGATTTTGATTTTGTTAAAGCATTTATCCATAGAACGGGCTCGCTGCTGTGGAAGCGGCTCACCAGCGGCGCCCATGTTACGTGGACTATGAGATATAACGTACTTGACAGTCCTTGTCCGGATGAAGTCTTTAGCCAGCGCTGCCAGCGTCACCAACAGGTCGAAGGCGCGTCGCAGCAGCACGGAATCGCTGCTGTGGAAGCGGCTCACTAGCGGCGCCCATGTTACGTGGACTATGAGATATAACGTACTTGACAGTCCTTGTCCGGATGAAGTCTTTAGCCAGCGCTGCCAGCGTCACCAACAGGTCGAAGGCGCGTCGCAGCAGCACGGAATCGCTGCTGTGGAAGCGGCTCACTAGCGGCGCCCATGTTACGTGGACTATGAGATATAACGTACTTGACAGTCCTTGTCCGGATGAAGTCTTTAGCCAGCGCTGCCAGCGTCACCAACAGGTCGAAGGCGCGTCGCAGCAGCACGGAATCGCTGCTGTGGAAGCGGCTCACTAGCGGCGCCCATGTTACGTGGACTATGAGATATAACGTACTTGACAGTCCTTGTCCGGATGAAGTCTTTAGCCAGCGCTGCCAGCGTCACCAACAGGTCGAAGGCGCGTCGCAACAGCACGGGCTCGCTGCTGTGGAAGCGGCTCACCAGCGGCGCCCATGTTACGTGGACAAGTGGGAGTAATTCGTCTTCGTATCTAAAATTAGAACAAAAAACAGCTAATTTTACAAAAATTTAAATCTTCTGACGATTTTCTTTTAAGCTGCCATAAAATTAAAATAACTTCACCATGCTTGATTTCTCACCATGAGAGACTCTTAGCCTATGTTTGATGCTCTTTTATAAAATTCCAGCTTTAAAATAACTCGCAACAAACAAATGATATACGAACTGATATAGATTTATGATTGGTTCAAGTGTCAATGAAATAAAATAACCAATTTCCATGAACCCGATACTGGCATAAAAGTGGCAAATAAAACACATATTGGTCATACTAATGACAAAGAAGTCAAGTAATTCACAATCTCTGTCTTATGTGACTCACACCACACAGCATCACTTGACCTCAAAGTAAGCAGAGCTTCGGTTTTAGGCAGAGATGATGATGGGTAGCAATTAAATTGATTTTATTTTCAGATAACAATGATCCATAATTTGTAAGTAGCAGAAAGATCTCTTACATTTAATGTTAGTATTCTTAGCCTACCTACCATTTAATTTAATTTAAATTCTATCAAATTAAATACTATAAAAATAAATTTAAAACAAATCATATCACTCAAAATAAAATTAATAGTAGTTTATGCAACTGTCATATAATGAAGGGTATTAAAACACGAGTGTGAGTTTATCAGCGAGTTTCATAATAGTAACGAGTGTTTTAATACCCGTGCAGTTGCATACACTACTTTATCTTCACTAATGCAATTAATCAAACAACAAGAGTAAAAGCTGACAATAGTTTATTTATAATAATTGTTCAAATTTTGGATGGTACAATTTTGAAAGTTAATGTTAATTATTGATCCAGCAGCTGTAGCGGCCGCGAGGCAAGCAGTAGAGCTCGTAGACGGAGTCGGAATATTTATAATTACTTCATTCGTCTTGTTTTCTATACTGTTCAAGATCGTATTTGAGACTTGAATTTTATTCATTAAAGACTCATCAATGTAGCTTTCAGCCACAGTAGAAGACTTCCACCCCCCGTGTCGTTTCAGTACGGTCAAATCACCACCGCTATCTATGAGAAGGGTCGCCGAGGTGCGCCGGAAGCAATGCCCCGTGTACAACGCTGGGTTAGGCAGATTCAAAAGTAGTTTCGACGAAGTTTTCACGTATAACCCAACTGTTTTCAAAAGCCAGCCTAATATCAAAATTTTATACAACTTGTATGAGGATTTTGACATAAGGCTCGCCTTGTTAATTGGTCGCGTTTTATTGATGTTATAATGAGATTTTACGATATCGATGTGGATATTATACCATCATGTGAAATTGCTTAAATTGAGTGTTTTGTTATCTGCGCTATAACAGTAGTAATTATAAGTCAAGTATTGGAATCTAAGTAGAATGTTATAACATTAGTGTAGATAAAACAAATTAAACAACATGAAATTAAATTACATACAAATAAATAGAATTAAATTGAGTCGGACCAAATAACTATCATCGAAAATAATGGCTGAACGCAGAGAAGTGAGGCACAAACCTGGCCAGCACCGGCAGTCAACAAATGCATGGCAAATATGGCGTTGTCTCAATGCCCTAGTTATGAAGTGAACTGAAGTTTCCTTCTAGACCTATGATAGCGAAAAACGCTTACAATTCGATGGATAGACACTGGTATTATAAAATGTAAATCTAGGTACAAACCTAGCCAGCACTGGTAGTCCTTTGTCCAGCACTTGCATGGCGAGTATCGCGTTGTCTCTGTGCCCTGAGGTTATGAAGTGTACACTGCGGGACAGGATCGACAGCGTCACTCGCACGTGTTGAGGTAAGGGTGGCTTCTCTTCTGAAACAGATATGGTTATGTTCCTAGTAAGGCTTGAGTATGCATGTGATATTTCTTAAATTCAAACCTAAAAATTTAAGAAAAGTAACAAACAAGGTTATTATAACATCTTTCTACTAGGACTACGGGCTTCATTTTGATACAGCTGCAAAGAACACAGCCCCGACGTTGTCGTGACGTCTCCTTTGTCTATGGTTTCTTTTATGAGAGCCAATTTTGTGACATCCCTTTTTTAATGCAGATTCCCATAGTTTGGTGATTTTTTAAGTATTTATCTGGTAAAAAATAATAATTTTCAAAAATTTATTTCTCAGTAACTATGAATATTAGACACGCAGGAGTTTTACTCTCACATTTGAATTGATTCAAACTATAGGAATCTGCATTATAAAAGGGATGACACAAAATATGCTCTCATAAAACACTGTGCAACGTAAGTATTGAGAATGTCCTAGTAACATACCTGTGACTCTATCATCATAGTCCAGAACCTCCTCCTCTCTCCTCTGCAAGTCTTCCCGATACATCTCCTCTAGATTCCTCCCGCTGTCGACGTCACTGTCGCTCAGTAGTCTCTCCGCTTCCCGAGTCTCGCGTACGTACTCGTTCAACTATAAACATAGTTAAAGCTTTATTAATAATAATAAAGCTTGTTATCTATACTAATATTATAAGGAGGCAAGAATTTATTGTTTGTATTGAATACGCTCCGAAACTACTGGACCGATTTGAAAAATTCTTTTTCCATTAGAAGCCCACATTATTCCTGATGAACATAGGCATACTTTTTACGCGGGAAAATGCTTCATTCCTACGAGAAAACGGGTAATAGGACAACGGGTAGTAAGAATGCAGCTAGTTTTATATACAACTATACACTAGCCAAACTCGATGTTGAATGTTTGTAAGCAAACCACGACACAAATAACTAAAATTCACTTGCTTGGTGTCGAGTTTCAGATTTAAGCAATATTTATTGAAGTAAGGAAATCGACATGTAAATTGCATATGAAAAGACGCGGCAACAGAGTGAATATTAGTTTAATATGGGCGGTTTGTTTACAAACATTCTACATCGAGTTTGGCTACTGTATAGAAAAGCTAAAGGTGAGTTATCTTCTTGAGAGTATTCTTGGGAAAGAAGGGACGGGGTTATCATTATCACGTGCGAAAGTGGTTTCATAATAGAAAAATTTAATCCTTAAGACGCTACCCAAACAGCGACACCGTAGAAAGTACACTTTTTCGTCGCACCGTTAGCCGTTCTCCGACATATTACAAGCCCAAAAAAAAAACAGTGTATAGTCAAATGTATGGAAAAAAGACTTATACAAAAATATTTTATAAAACGATCTAGGATCTTGAAAAAAAAAATCACAAGAAAGAACAAGAAAAAAATTTTTCGTCTCGAAATGCTCAATATTTTGAGTGACAACCATTAATTATTTTAATACTATATGAAAGGAAATTTTATCAACAAAAGAAATATATAAAAAGTTTTAAATAAATAAAACCATTAACATAATAAAACCCAAAAAACACATTTTTGTAAGGCGTTTAGCGAAGTAATTGCAAAAATTATAATATTTTGCCAATAGAATTTCAACCTTATTACTCAAACATCCCTTTCAATATATGCTCAAAATAGCTTCCACTAGCTTCATTCGGAGGCTGGATGCCTCCTCGGACGGACGTGAGGATATGTAACTTTTTTCGCGATGACAGCTGGGTTCGACGGACGAATTACGATTTTCGACAACTTTTGTTTTGCGGGTTAAATGGTTCATTCGTCATTGAAATAAAGTCTATATTTGATTGAAGCTAAGCCAAAAGAAATTTGCAGGAATTTTATTCATTGACAGACCTACCAATTAAGTAGAATAGGTTTATAGTGGTTTTATCTATGGTAGCTAGATAGGTAGGTACTACTCAACATGTTTACAGCACGGAAAGTATTGGTCGAGTTAAAATATGTTAAATAGGTAGGGCGATTTTGATGACCTTATATATAAATAAACAATGCTGAAAAATTAAAATAGGAGCCTACGTCCAGCAGTGGACTTATATAGGCTGATGATGATGAATTCACACATCATCACCAAGGCCGAAGCTAAGCAGAGCTTTGTTATGGGTACTTACTAGATAACTGATTTACTTAGGACCAACCATTTGCATTTTTTTTCTCGTAGTTCTACCAGTAGAACTACAGGCAAATTTAAATTACTCGTAGTTCTATCGGTTTGTTCTCTTAGAGAAGAGAGATTCTCAAAAGGACAGATACTCAAAAATAATAATTTACTTTAAATTTTTAATAACTCATAGAAAAACCTCAACGGAGCGGTTTGTCATAACTTTTTTGTTATTGGCAATATGTGTACATTGACATCAATATAATATATTTTTTTTAGCGTAACAAAGAAGTCAAGTAAAGGAGATGTTTAAAGACGCTAAAAACGTAATAAACATGCAAAACAATTGTATTTCCAATGACAGTTGTCAAAATTATTGTTAATCGCTCATGTTAATCATAATCACTCATGAGTTCTTGGAAGGCAGCAACATAATAAAGAATACTTTATATCGGTATGAATATCAATTTGAATTTTTTTTTTTTTGGGAAATGTATACGATTCTACAACAAAACTACAAAAGTGTTAAAAGTTATCAAAAAATAATTTCAAACAATTTGTAAAACATATCCTTTGTTAAAAAGGCTTACTACAAAATATCAGACTATCTCTATAGGATAAAAAACTTAGGTATTGCTAATAGTATTGCTCCAGCTCGAAAACTAACACCCTAACAAGGTAAAGGTTTCTTGTTCGCTTCTTTACTTTACCTTAAAAAGATTGAAGTGAACAATAAATTAAAGTAATCACTTTATTTCCCAGTTTTACTCTTGAACCTTATTTGAATTTATTGACGTGTCCAAGACTCCTGTAAGGGGTAAAGGAAATAAAGCACTGTTATATTTCATTTTAAATCTGATTATTTGATTGACGACCTCTGTAGCGCGGCGGGGAAAGGTCCACCTGCGACACAGGAGGTTACAGTTAGTTTGATTCCCGCCTCAGGACAAATGTTTGTACCATCTGCAGATATTTATTCCAGGTGTTCTGGATGTCTTATGTATATAAAAAATATCTATCTGTTTAGTGTATTTAATAAGTATATCAAAATAAGTATACCATAACACAAGCTCTAATTACTTTGGGGTTAGATGATGTTGTGTGGCTTGTTCAGCATTATTTATATTTTAATTTTTTTTTGAGAAAGCCCTCCAAAACCAAATCGAAATATCTTCAACGATTGACACTTTTGTAATCCATTTAGACCTCAGTTGTTTTGACTAAATTAGTATATTTTTTTAATGTATAAAGTATTATCATAATGGTCGGTGATATTGTCGGCACTTTAACATGCATGAAGATGATATTATTTTTTTAAGTGTTTCTGATTTCTATGAATAACTAGCGATGAATGTAATTTTTATTATAATTGAGGAGCTACAATGAGCGACATAGGTTTTATTAAGGTATTTTACATGCAACGATAGCAAAGCCGCGGGCAAATGTTAGTTAACATTACATTATTACCTTGTGATTGTGCTATCAACCAAAATAAAACAAAAGTTTGCCTCTTCTACAACAGATAAATTTTGCATAAGTCTATGTTAAAAATAAGCGCCTCTGCCGACCACATTTGGTAATATTGACATGCAATCTGACAGTCTTAGTTTTCCACGGCAGCGCCTTAAGGCGAAGTGGGATCGTGGTTGCGTAGGTATTTGACGAGCGATCGCCGCGCGGGGTACACCCTTCCCCGCGCGGGGTCCGCCCTTCCCCGCGCACTCCCAACTAGCTACTACGAACTAAATAGGCAGGTAGGCATCTCTATGGTATCTATAATGTATATTCGATAGCACGAGGATTTATTCTATTGATTGTATTTATTTATAGATACCTATGCCTGCTTACCTATACCTACCTAATACAAATATTTTGTAGTTATATATACCGTTTTTTTATTGAGGATGTAGGTAGGTTAGGTAGGTAAGATGTGTGAGTAACGTAGATGGGTAGGTACGTAAAGTTATAAACGGATTTGAAGAAAGGAATAGTTTCTCCGTTCGCCTGTATTACCTAAGTAGGTATTTTTATAATTGGTTTATTTTATACATTTATGTAGGTAGGTATTACCTTTATAGAAAACCCAATATCCATTTGGATCAGTTCTCTGCTAGGTATATTCAAAGGTGGCTTGGAAGAAAACGCTTTTAGTGATAAGTCCGTATAGAGAATTTGAAAAGTAAGGTACCTACCTACACTTTTTGTTAGTCGGATACACGGTCGGACATATTATACCTAATGTAAACGTTGGTTTTTGTCATCCCTAGGTAGGTATACCTATTAGGTACCTACCCGGCCCTAATATGGCCCGGTGCCATAGATGGCCCACTTTCAGAAAAAACTTTTTCCGTGATTTTTGTTTCATGGATAGTTGTTTTTATAAAAAAAAAAAAATCTATGCGTAGGTAAATATAAAGAGCTAGGTAGGTAAGATGTGTGAGTAACGTAGATGGGTAGGTACGTAAAGTTATAAACGGATTTGAAGAAAGGAATAGTTTCTCCGTTCGCTGGTTTTACCTAAGTAGGTATTTTTCGCCTGCGACGCAGGAGGTTGCGGGTTCGAATCCCGCCTCGGAACAAATTTGTGTACGATCTGCAGAAATTTGTTCCGTTGGTCTGGGTGTTTTCTATGTATAATAAAAAAATATCTATCTATGTAGTGTATTGTATTAAATATATCAGTTATCTAGCACCCATAACACAAGCTCTGCTTAGCTTGGGGCTAGATTATGCTGTGTGAATTGTCCAGTATTATTTATTTATTTATTTATTTTATAATTGGTTTATTTTATATATTTATGTAGGTAGGTATTACCTTTATAGAAAACCCAATATCCATTTGGATCAGTTCTCTGCTATATTCAAAGGTGGCTTGGAAGAAAACGCTTTTAGTGATAAGTCCGTATAGAGAATTTGAAAAGTAAGGTACCTACCTACACTTTTTGTTAGTCGGATACACGGTTGGACATATTATACCTAATGTAAACGTTGGTTTTTGTCATCCCTAGGTAGGTATACCTATTAGGTACCTATCCGGCCCTAATATGGCCCGGTGCCATAGATGGCCCACTTTCAGAAAAAACTTTTTCCGTGATTTCTGTTTCATGGATTGTTGTTTTTATAAAAAAAAATATTCTATGCGTAGGTAAATATAAAGATAATAAATAAATAAATAAATAAATAATGCTGGACAATTCACACAGCATTATCTAGCCCCAAGCTAAGCAGAGCTTGTGTTATGGGTACTAGATAACTGATATACTTAATACAATACACTACATAGATAGATATTTTTTATTATACATAGAAAACATCCAGACCAACGGAACAAATTTCTGCAGATCGTACACAAATTTTTCCCGAGGCGGGAATCGAACCCGCAACCTCCTGCGTCGCAGGCGGATCTTCGCCCGCTGCGCCACGGAGGTTGTCTCGAAAGAGCTGGCCAAGATTTGATTAAATTGAAGAAAACAGATAGGTATTTTAAATGTGATTATATTTATTATTACCTTCGTACTATACATAAGTACGTACATTCTAATTCTTATTCTAAGCGGGGGAACCTCTCAATGGCATTAAAATCATCAATTCAATTAAAATGTGAAACCAGTCCAGAGCGCTTTTCCGTTTCTAAAACCAAGCAGCTAAAATCACACTGAAAAAGAGAGTCGTGATTTAGCTGTTGTAATTGGTTAAAAAAATATGTTATATCAACAATTCTGCGACCGATGATTTCTTTGATCGTGTTTGTCACATACTCTTCTTCCACTATGTAAGGCAGGTCTTCTGAGTCGCTGAAACAATTGAGATAAACGATGTTATATTGATGACTAAATACGGTTTTGCGACAGAAACAATACTTACTTTTAGCTATTATGAAATACTTAAAATGTTGCATTTCCTGGATAGGAATATGCGGATTCATAGAATGATAAACTGAAATTTGGATAGGTACTCTTTTATTATAGTAGTAAAGTGCTATGATTTTACTTACTCAGATTCACAAGGCTGAGGTGTGTCTGACACTAATTGAAGGTTTTCTAGTGCATCTTTAGACATTTCTTGCACTTGTGGTGATGTTTTTTCAGTAATTCCTTCAGTATGTAGTAGGTTTTCTGAGGTACTGAAACAATCAAGAGAAGAAGCACATGTAATATTGAAAGCAAATACGCATGTAGGTAGTGATAAAGTGTGCGTGCAATGTCCGGGTACCAGACTAACTGAAGAAGTAAGGTACCTAAAATGTTGCGTTCACACATTTCCGCGAAATATTAATTATTTTGAATCAGTGGAAACTAGGGCTTGCATACGAATATTCGAATACTGAAATTGCAATATTCGAATATTCGACTAAAATGAATATCACTAATCTCAGACAGAACTCCGACGTGCATAAAAAGCCAAGTTCGCGAGACATATCCATACAAGACAATAAAAGCTTACGTCGTTCGGGTTAACAAAATGACAAAGTTATAGGGTTCCCGAGTTCGGAAACACTCAGGACTGCCGCGTGCGACTGCGAAGTGTATTCGCTCACCTAGATTTAGAAGACTGTTTTTACTAATAATTCGTGGGTAATTGTGCGTGTAAATTCCCAATGTCTCGTAATAACCTTTTGCTAAGTTGATATTTTAAATTTGTTTCTGCAAATAACACATAATATGTGTTATTATCACATGTGTGTTAAAATCACATCTTTTTTTATTCTCATATTATGAGAATAAAAAAAGATGTGATTTTAATAAACATATAGGTTTTTCTATAAATTCGAATCATATTCAAATTATTCGAATAGTACCAAAATAATAGTATAAACAGTAAAAAAAAATAAAAGAAAGTATTCGAATATCAAAACTTTCGAATATTTGCAAGCCCTAGTGGAAACACGTTTTTTCAAAGTGGGCCATCTTAGGCAGCGGGCCATCTTAGACAGCGGGCCTTCTTAGAGACAGTCGATATCTTACTCGGAACAGACTAACAGACATTTATATTTAGGTAGGTACCTATCTAATAGGGGTAGGTTATAGCAGTAATATGGATTACATTACAATAGGTAGGTATCACCTAATTATTATAGCTACCTACCTAAAGTTACCTGTAATATTATTATAGGAGAGTATAGGTAGATAACTATCGAGAGAAAAAGGTTGGTTCAAAGTTTCAAACGATTACGTAGGTAAATATTTAGATCGATGGGTAGCACAATAGGTAGATATACCTAGGTATCTATTGGTGGTAAAATAATCAATAAAAACCTTACCTGTTCAAGTTCATCACTTTTCGTTCTTCAATTCAATTCTTCAATCGCGAATATTTTTTTGTTTTGTTATATTTATTCACCATTTTTGCTTGTAATGAATTTCTCGTTCAATATGCGTTTACGTACGCGGCAGCGGAGAGGGCGCGAAAAAGTTGTACACGGGTGCTCTCGACGAGGCGCTGCGGCCGACTGATGGAAGGCGACAGCCGCGCAATGGCCGGCCCGCGCGCAGTTTCACTGTTCTTTATTTAGAAATGTATTTTTTGCTACAAAATAATATTATTTCGCAAAAAACTAAAACCATAATCGTCTAAAGTATTTATTAGGGAATACGTAGACGAAATTTCATTGAAGTATGTTAAATAACCAGCAAATAAAACTGATTTTTCCGTAGCAGTATCACTGTAAAAATGACGAATTAGAGGAAACTTTGCGATTTTTTTCTATCGAGTCAAGTTTAGTCAATCATGTTTCGGCTCCCATAACTTACTAACTAGAATCCTAAACTTTTGATTGTCGTCAAAAACCAATAAGAAAATTGATGTTTTATTGCCTTAAAATTGATTTTCCGTGCAGTCAAAACGTGGGTTTTGGGACTCACTTCACCTTAAGTGATTTCATTCTTTTCTCAGTTGCATTATGACATATTTTTCTGAAATAAGGTGCATATTGCTACTACAATCAGACTAGTCTATTTATACACAGTAAAATATTAAATTTGATAGTAGTATAATTATACAGCATAGATTTTTTGAACTGGTAGTGAGGGGAGGTACCTACCTTAACCGGTGTACAAACGAATGTCTTCGCAACGATGCCCCACACGAGCATATTTACTAAACATTAGGATTTTGAACTCTTACTTAGACCACGCTATCTCGTTAGACCCCCATTTCTACCTAACGTCACATAGCCTATAACCATCGGGGTAGTATTGAGACAAATCATACGATACCTGATTTGTTGCAATCGGACAAGTAGTTTCAGCGCTACGGAATGTATAAATCGGCTACATACATCATAATAATATGTAACATCATACCTCATAATCATAACCCATCATACCTCATAAGTCTTAACCCATCATACCTGATAACCCTCTTCCGTTGGTAGTCGGGTAAAAACCATCGATCTAACTAAAAAAGGGGACATGCGGTACTAGCTTCTCGAAAATGGTAGGCTCAAATTAGGTGCAATTAGCTCCACCCACCTCAGTCATAGTCGGACCAGCGTTCGTGTTACGCGTGCTAGCTACGACATACTTTACTGTGATTTATTGACTAAAAGACTACAGCAATGCCCTCGTGTTTGTTCATAATAATTACTGCACAAGATTGGAAATGTAACTGTGAGCGAGTGTTTGCGTGTACTTGTAACACAGGCCAGTTGTTGAGTAAGCGCTGGGAGAACGTACCATATTTACAGATTTTACTTAGATCTATGGTGAAGGCGACCTCTAGGCGACGACGGCCGAACTACAAGGCTAACGTGTCAATAGAGGCGCTAACACCGAAAAAACTGAAGCTAGTAAACCTACTTAAGCGCTTCAAAGAGTGGCCGCTAGATGTCGTTAAGACAAAATTCCAACTTATCGGAGAAATCAAGAAGTGAATCATTCCTAACTCGCGCAAACGCATGATTCAGTTACAACTGACCATATACGACTATCCGACATCAACTGTCGGTCGAAATACCACCGGGCTCAGTGGACCAGATGGGTCGGGCCCGGTTCAGAGGAGATCTCCCTCTAAGAAATCAAATAATATCGCAAAAATGTTTGACTTCGGGCGGGACTTGAACCCGCATCCTTCCGTCAGTACCGGAATGTGCTAACCAACTACACCACGAGGTCAAGTGACGTAGGAGTCGAAAATCTTTGCGACTTTCTACGGACTGTAGCGCCGTTCGCTCCACCTACAGGGGAAACATTAAAGTTTATCCATTCCTGTTCAAAGATACGTTTAGTTCATTAGCCAGTGTGAGGTTTACGCACTATAAAAACAAAAACTTTAGATCTCCCTCTGTTTCTATTTGACGACCTCCGTGTCGCAGTGGGCGAAGGTCCGCCTGCGACGCAGGAGGTTACGGGTTCGATTCACTGTCGTTGTTACAAATGTCACTGTCACTTGGGCATGGTCAAGGCGGAGGGCCATGGAGGTTAGGTTGGACGGTGAGTGACGGCACTTCTTGTATCTATCTATGTAGTGTATTGTATTAAGTATATCACTTATCTAGTACCCATAACACAAGCTCTGCTTAGCTTGGGGCTAGATAATGCTGTGTGAATTGTCCAGCATTTTTTTTTAAATTTTATTTGGGTCAAATCCACCTTTACCCCCAAACTAGTGACGCCGCGCTAACATATAGTAAAAAGATATAGTTACATACCTCAGCCAACAGATCGATTTCCTCCGGCTTCTTCTCCGCATCCTCAGAGTGGTCGGTCGGGAACCAGTTCCGTATGCACTCCACAAACGTGAGGAACACTTGCAGGTAGGCGGACAGATTGTGTTCATAGTACTTATCACAGCTTTGAACTAGCACCTGGAATGTTTACACCAGGTCTTAAATTTTGGATTGGACTGTTTCTCTAGGATAAAACTTTACACCAGATCTTAAATTTTGGATTGGACTGTTCTTAAGGATTAAACTAAGTTTAGTTTTAGTTGTTGACGTTGAGTTAGTTGATGACCTCAGTGGTGCAGCGGGCGAGAGTCCGCTTGCGACGCAAGAGGTTGCGGGTTCGATTCCCGCCTCGGAACAAATTTGTGTACGATCTGCAGAAATTTGTTCCGTTGGTCTGGGTGTTTTCTATGTATCATAAAAAAAATATCTATCTATGTATATAATGTATTAAATATATCAGTTATCTATTACCCATAACACAAGCTTTGAGTAGCTTACTTTTTGGGGCTAGATGGTGCTGGATTGTCCAGCATCATTTATTATTATTTAGTTTAGTCTCGACAGAGCCTACACATTTGCTCCCCTTGGAGCCGAGAACCTAGGTCCGTGGGGTACCGAGGCTCTTCGGGTTTTTAATAAATTATCTGAGCCTGGTCTGGTTTGGTCGTAGCGACGCGTGACCCGAGAGCTGGTCTGGCACAGCGCATCAGCATTGTCATACAGCGGGGCAATGCAGCCAGCGTAGCGGGGACGACACGACTGGTATTGATATGGATCAGTTGAACTACCTGTATATTGTTTGCAACAGTCTGCAGTTAACTCAATTGTTTCAAATGTAAATACTCATTCTAATTTATTTCTATTATTTTATTGAAATTTTCTTTGTGAATAAAGGCTTCTGCACATATATATACAAAAAAAAGTTTAGAATAACTAGTGCTAGGCCTACTGTCCTAAAAAAATCTTATTATCAGAAGATTTGGACACGTATTTTTCTTTTGTCGATTAAATAAATGATGAAGATATAGCCAGTTAAAGTTCCGCGTGACGTCACACCTTGCAACACTTTTTGAAAGGTGCGACTACACTAGCCCCCACTCCCAAACTTTGACGCGCTTTATTTTTGTCATTTTTGTTTGATTGACAACAATATGTGTCCAATAAATTCAGATAATTTATCTGACGGACTAAATAGAATAATATTTTTTTACCCTACCCTATTATGAACGAAACTTTTTCTTATAGGTAGGTGCGTTATCTCTGCGTGCCATACAAGAGCGAAGCCGGGAGCATGACGTAGTATAACTACTAGTATAGTATTATAATATCTGTGGTAAAATATAAAACGTACATGTTCCACGATCCCGTACATGCAGTCCAGTATGCTGGCGTCGCTGTACTCCATCACCACGGTCAGGATCTGCAGCGCCGACTGGCAGTTCCACGACTGAAACAATATAATATTAGGTCACATTTAAAGTTATCACCAAGTTGGGTTTGGCTTAAATAGAAAAATATACATTGGTAGAGATGTAAAAATAAGAGCCAGCGTTCGGGGCTAAAGTTCTGGGTATCACGACAGTAAATAAATAAATAATCATATTTTTTTTCAAGGTATATCAATGGGTTTTCTATTTCGATAAAATTTCTGGGTCTGATTAGGGTACATGCATGCACTTCGAACAAGCTAATTATTTTTTTACGTATTCTCTATTTGATATAGAAATATATCTGTATTTTTATTTATGTATTTGTTGATGTTTTTATTGTGAAATTTAATCATTGATAGTAAATCTCAATCGCTAAATTTCTAAACGCAACGCCACTTGCAAGAGCGAACGTGACGTTACACTTCGCATTTTGTATTGTCATGCATGAGGCTTTGGCGGGAAATCTTTTTTTATAATTTCGCGGTTGTTTGGTGTTTCTGTAAAGTAAAATCTTAATTTTTATCATTATTTTTATCTAATTTTATAAGAATAAGAATATCTTTATTGTAAAAATTGTGTACATCGGGTCTTAAATTCAATTAGAGTATCATCATTCGTATCCATTTCGGACATACAATAATATTGTAACAATTCAATTCTAATAATTGTTCCCAAGTCTAGAATAGATCTAGGATGGTTAGTTATTATCAAAAAACTCCTTATGGTTATAGTGTACATTATTTACAAGACGAGATTTACACTATTCCCAGATTTCCATTAAGCTGCTTTATTTCTATTGGTAAATTTGTTAATACTTTAATAGTGATTGAAAAATCTACGAAGAAACAGAAGCGGTTTGAGTTGAAAATATGAAGTGTGTCACAGAATTAGGGCCAATATGGCAGCGTTTTTATCACCCGAAACTGAGTGCAGTTTTCCTTTTTCATTTCATTTCATTTATTCACAAACAAATACATTTGTGTCGGAATATTTACAGTTTATAAAAATATATATATAAAATAAAATAACCACATAAATCAAAATACATTATAAAAGTTAAAATAAATGCAATGTCACCACAAAAATAAATTAATACATTAAAATAGGTAAATTTTTTGTTTTTGTCCTTAATAATTTAAAATTTTGTGGGTGTTATATTATTTAATGAGTAATCGATTAAAATAATGACAAATATTCTATGCTGGTAAATGAATAGAATTTTTTAAATTATTTTAATTATCTATTCATTCTCTCTAGTAGGGTGGCTGAAGTTCAGGATTTCTAAATGTATTCTATACTATTTCACATAGCCTCATGCCCCAGAAGCAGATCTTGTGTTATGGGTACCAGATGACTAATAGGTATTCAAACAGCAGTGTGAAGTCAAAATTGTGTCAATCAAAGGTACACCAAGCTGTTAACACTTTAATGGCCCAAGACGCAGATGTCCTCCTGTGACTCAGCGGTGCGAGGCTGGGCAGTGAATGCGTTATACCTTCTTCAGACTGACAGTGATCTGGTTAGTGAAGTAATCAGCGTTGGCTTTGATGAGTTCAGTGGGAGACTGGTGACCACAGGCCTTCGCGATCGCGTGGATGGCTTTTAACCCGGCCAGTTGCAGGAGCTCGTATTCACTGCCTGGAACAAATGGTTTTGTAAAGTTGCTGGTTAGGTGACTCCAAATTGTTATTACAATATAATACAAAAATGCTTTATTTACACCAAAAAGACAACATTGCAAAGACAAGTACAAATGGACGGCCTCATCGCTTAGAAGCGATCTCTACCAGACAACCTTTGGATGGGAAAAAATTGTGAATTTAAGAAAGGCAGGGGGTGTACCAAAGATAATCTAAAATAAATATTAACATAACATTATAAATACCTAAAAACAAAGGATAATTAATATATAATCAGTAAGTTACTATACAAAATTATACTACTTAGATAATAAATAGTAAGCAAGGTACCTATATACATTATTTTGAAAGGAAATACTCCTTGACACGAGCTTAGAAAACTGGCAAGGAAAGTACTTTTCTAAAGGATTCTGGTAGTGCATTCCTCAATCAATTACAATATGGGGTTACAAAATATGTTTAAGTTGAAAGGATGACAGGTGATAAGACATTCACTGTCTTTCAAATCTGTTAGTAAGGGGTCATTTGCAAAAACCAGAATGTAAAGAACATATGAAATTATACCATCTCATATTACTTTGGAAGTATTGAACTTATCAGCAGAATTGAAAATTATAATTAGGATTTTAGATGATAGAAGCCATTACTTGTTAGTGCATATTTAGGTCGCTGGTGGAAAAGGCGCTGTAATCGCGCGCTGCACGAATCATTTGGAACAAAATTCATTATGGCAGCTGTGTTTATTTTTTATCATAATTCAGAACATAGATTGATTCGAGCGATAATGATCTCGTTTGAGAACTCAAGACTGTCCCAGTGTAGTGTATAGCCACGCTGTGACGACGAAGCGATACGACAGACTAGTTCATGCCCGCGGCTTCGCCCGCTTTGTTATATGAAAACGTTTAAAGGTTATTTATATCCCATGGGAACTGATTAATGGGATAAAAAGTAGCCTATATTTATTCCAGGCCTTAAACTACCTGAATGTAAAATTTCAGCCGTTCAGTAGTTTTGGCGTGAAGAGGTAACAAATATACATCGTTGCATCCTTTCGCTTTTAGTATACTAGCGTGATACAGAGCCCAACACACTTACACACCGTGGCGCTGTTTGCTGTTCTATAAGAGGCCCACCGTGCCCACGGTGGGGAGACAACTCACCAACTCTCTCAAGTATCAAGCAGAGCGTCCGCAGCAGATACATCTGGTAGCCCTCCCCCAGCCTCTGCGCCGCGAGCGCCACGCCCTCCGTCAGCAGGCACGTAAGCACGAGGTGGCTCTGCGCCTCGCCCACCGTGCCCACCGTGTGCGGGGCGCGCACGGTGGGCAGCCGCGGGTGCGCGTAGCTTATATCAGTGTAGCGCGTCTCGATTGCGCCTTCATAGAGATCTGAAAGGTTAAAAGATAGTAGTGAAACTAATTCGAAAGCGACTAAAGTTTCGTTTCTAAGCCACTGGTAGTTTATGTTAGTAATAGGGCCTGTCGCGGCGTATCCGAACGACCGGCACCGGAACAGTGCGGTATTTCCGAACGAACTTTATGATTTTTCAATATGGCGACAACCTTTCCAAGCAATCACCTCGTCATTGTTGTTTTCTCATCACTCAATGTAACATTTATTATATTACAAATATTTAAAGTCTCTGAAATCTTTAATTTTGACTCCACCCGACAAGTAGCCGATACAGGGCCGCTGGGAGCTGAATTGTGACACTGGTTCATCATGATCATCATCATCAGCCTGAACACGTCCACTGATGAACATAGGCCTCCTGCAAACGATGCTACGACTACGCTACGTCCTGAGTCGCCTCCATCCATTCAGTTCAGTTTCAGTTTCAAAAATTATTTATTAGAAACCTTAATTAACATAAGTCGGGTACAATTACTAGTGTTAATTTAATCCTAGAATGCACAATCAAATAAAGAACGTTTTACAGCTAGGGCACTTATCAAAACTTATGAAGGTATTTTTAAACTTCGCGTTACAAAACATAATTACTTACTCATAAGTAGTTGTTTTAAAATGAGTAAATAAAGATGTAGAAATATTCCACAAAATATACAAGCTTTAGAGAAGCTTATGCATTTAATAAAATAACCATTTTTTGGTATAAATTTGCATTTAGCCAAAATATTGTATAACAAATTGAAATAGAGGGTATAAGTTACAGTTCGTCAGTTAAATAGCGCTATTAGCAGTCTAAAGTTAGAATAATAGCGACCTCCATCCATTGACTTCCTGCGAACGCTACAATGTAGTCGGTCCATCCAGGGGGAGGTCGTCCCACACTCCGTTTCGCATTGCATCGCGGTAGCCACTTAAGAACCTATACTCCCCAACGGTTATCGGTTCCTCAGGCTATATTATGGCCACTGGATACTTTCAAGAAACCCAAATTCAAATAATGTTTTTCGGGTTGGTCGCTCACCAAGGACAAGGGGTGAGCGACAACTGCGACAACCACATTCGACAGTGCAAAATTTAAATAAAAATTGACACGATACACAGCGGGTTATCAAAACCTTAGCGCCACTAACCTGGCACACTGTCCTTGGTCCAAGCCCTAGGGTTGTATACCGTGGGGTCTAAGGTCTCGTCTTTGCCCACCGGCGCGTCCCCACTGTCCACTTCAATGGGGAGGTACCACACGTCTTCTTCTAGGTACGTGTTGAGAAGGCGGCGTGATAGGCTGACTGGGGATTTTGGATCTAGGAACACAGAAATTAGAGTCTTAAAAATAGGGTTGGGTCGCTTATTCATTTAGGAAATCTAGTATTCATCCGTTAATGCAGATAAATTTGATGAGAAAAAGCACAAGGGGCTACTTTATTATACTCCTTTGGCAGTCTAAAGAGGGTCTCTTGATTTCTTCAGGCATCTTTGCCTGTCGCTAGGTCCAGAAATGCAAACTATTTTTCGCACTGAATTTAGAAAATAGTATGTTAAATTTATAAGAATGAAGTCGAGACAAGTAAGATTGAATAAAATTATATTTCGGACAGATTCTTTAGTTAAATGCATGCAAAATTACCCATTAGTCTTACCACTAGCCATCCAGTTACAGATAAAGACCGGCTCAGCCTCAGCCTTGGTCCTAAACTGCTCGAGCAACGAATCCAGTATGAGTTCTGAACACTCGCTGGCTCCCAAAAGCTGGCAGATCTCTTGAAGACGTTGGACCGCTTCTTTGGAGTCGAGGTGGAGGAAGGTGCTCCAGGGGGAGTTGAGGGGAGGGGGTGTAGATACATCTGAAAGAGAAATATATATTTTAATGAGGAAGAACTTCAAATCCCCGACGCTACTTGGCCAACTATGGCTGCATTCCGAGTTACGCTAATATCGATAATAGCGCGCTCAAAAGCGTTCCAAATTACTGTGAGCGCGACAACGATGTCGCGTGTGACGTCATAGATGACGTCATGACATGCGCCATTTTGCGATAACACCGACCATCCTACAAACTGAAATCACTGTGAGCGCTCTGTCAAAACTGACGTTTACTCTGTCAAAACTCACATTGTATTACATGAGTAAATTTGATGAAAATAGATGAAAACAAACAAAACAACATGTATACATGTATACATGTTGTTTACATACTGTTGTTTGCAAGTTTTTTGGAAGAAGCAAGAAATGGAAATAAATATAGAAGACGAAGTTAACGGTCGGAGAATAACTTTGATGCTCTCTCAAGAGCAATACGAGAGGGCACAAATCGGTACAAATACAAATACAAATCGGTGGTGGTCTGTTTGTTTGTTGTACAGTACAATACAATGACATTTGTTTGACAAGTGACTCGTGCGTGGCCGTGAGCGCGTTCACAAAGTGTTCCGAATTGATGATGGCACTCAACTGTCAATATCGTGCTAACTAATTTGGAACGACAAATATCGTTGTAATCGATAACGGCGCTGTTTTTGTAATTCGGAAAGCACCCTATAGGGAAAACGGTAATGAATTAAAGTACGACCGCTAGATGGCGTATTATTTTGGCGGGAACGATAAATTCTCAGTCAATACAGACAAAGACCCCAAGCGTGGACTAGTTTGAACTTTTGAATTTAATTCGCGTGGCAGAGCGCGGTACACAGTAGCACCATGTTCCCGACCACACTGAGCAGTGACGTCAGTACATTGGCGTGTCTAGTGAGTATAGCCAGCTTGGTGGCGTGTCTGGCCGCGTGGCAGAGCGCGGTACACAGTAGCACCATGTTCCCGACCACACTGAGCAGTGACGTCAGTACATTGGCGTGTCTAGTGAGTATAGCCAGCTTGGTGGCGTGTCTGGCCGCGTGGCAGAGCGCGGTACACAGAAGCACCATGTTCCCGGCCACACTGAGCAGTGACGTCAGTAAATTTACCTCTGCTGGCGTGTCTAGTGAGTATAGCCAGCTTGGTGGCGTGTCTGGCCGCGTGGCAGAGCGCGGTACAAAGTAGCACCATGTTCCCGGCCACACTGAGCAGTGACGTCAGCCGCTGTGGTCGACTCCCGTCTGACAGTACGGCGATATGGCCGTGGAGGAGATTCAAGGCTGATTGTTTGGTGGCGTTGTCTGGAATGAAATGGCCGGATTTGGTTATATGATAAAGAGGTTAAGCGAGAATAGATGATAGTTTAAGGCTTGGTAGGCCAGCGGAGGCCGAATTTTTGTGATTTTTAACATCATCTGAGACTTAAAAATAGTGTTTAATATTCTGAAAAAAAGATATATATTACTTAAGGATTTAGTCTAGTCAAAGTCGCATTCAGTTACAAGATCTAATGGACTTCACTCGATAGAAAAAAATCCCAAAGTTACCCCCTTTTCTAACGTTTTTTCAATATGACTAGCGAACTACTGATATCACTCTTTTTTTCGTACTCAACTAAGGACACTTAATATTTCTAAACAAATTCACAGAGTTTGACTTGATAAAATGACTTTCTTAATCACCATGTTTATGTATATAACTACAAAAAACACGAGCGCGGCGGCTTGGCAGACGCGCGTTTTCCCTTACGCCTACTGCTGCAGGAATACCTGGCCTTAAGAGGTGCTACGAAAATACCCTTGATATTGACAAAATCTATAAAAGGCTTTACAGAGCATTTTACTTGTTGTTATTATACGGTTTATTCGGTCGGTTAATTTTGGCTGTCTGTTGTTTGTGTGACGCACGACGAGAACACTTTCTGAAAAGTGGTCAAAAAGGGGAAGAATAATTTCCAAAAGGGGACTACCTCACCGAGTGGTGTCAAATGAAAGGTATCAATTTGTACATTTTAAACCGTTTTTTTTTAATTTCTGTAGGTTTCATAATTTTTGAAATATTTTGAAAAGTACTCCTTAATCTCAGAAGTATGCAGAGCGATCCATCCGAAATGTATGTAGCGTTTGTAGAATAAAAGGAGATAGCGCCAGCTTTTTACATTAACTTATACTCACCAACGGCGTTCATCGCCCTCGGGAACGTCACCAAAACTGCCAGGAAGTTTTCTCCTAGCGTACTGATGAACCGCAGCTTGCTTGCCGCGGCGGAGCCGAGGAAGGTGCGGAGCGCTGTGCGAGCGTACTCCGACACCTCGGGGTGGTCGTCCTTGGTGTAGGAGATGAGCACGTCAAGGCAGAAGGTGTGGGAAGATGCCATTGATCTGCGGTAGGCATAAATAGTTAAGTCTTTTAATATTTTTAAGTTATAACATGTATTTATAGTCAATAGCATAGGATAGTGAGTGATTTGGTTCTTACACTTGTAAACTTCTATCTTCTATAATAAATAAATAAATGTTAAGTACAGACAGTTTTACAGATGTTGGATAATAAAAAATTAAATAATGCTGGATTATCCACACGGCATCATCTCAACCTAAACTAAGCAGAGCTTACGTTATGGGTACTAGATGACTTATATACTTAATACCATACCTTACACAGATATATATTTTTTATTTTAACTAGAAAACCCCCAGAATAAATTTTATTTTTCAAAGTTTATTTTCCGGTCGTACAAACATTTTTCCCGAGGCGGGAATCGAACCCACAACCTCCTCGCAGGCGAACCTTCACCCGCCGCGCCTCGGTCGTCATCCGTTTGATAAAAATAGAAATAGCTACGAAATGAACATCAACTTCTCATTTTGTTTTTGTTGGTTTTGACCGAATGAATGAATTATATGAACGACGACAAATGGCGCGCGCGTTCCGATATACGCAGTTGTTTAATACGATAATTTGAAGAGTTGCAAGTAAAATATTTACGATTATATTTATCATCAGAGACTCACCGACTGCACTCCGCCAGCAGCCGATAGCAGAACACGGCCAGCTCCTTGCGAACCTTCACATGGTCGTACATCCTCAGCACGCACAGTCTCTTCGTGACCAGTAACAGCTTCTCTTGGGCCATATCGAACCACTCCTGACTTCGTTTCTTCATGTCCTTTATGCTTTTAGCTGAAATTATATTTGACTGTTGAACCTTCCAGTGCCTGTCAGAGGAGCAAGCGACACAATCATCTCTAAACCACTATAGTGTCGTATTTATATTTAATTATTTACAAAATTCTGGAGAAAATTACCGATAGGTTTTAAAAATTTCAGACAAAAATAGGCAAATTACAAGTTTCCGCAGATAGGTGTACTTAAAATGTCGCGATACAAAGAAAGTTAACGACTTACAGGAATTATGTATTTATATTTATATGAATTTCGATTTGTACCTATAATTGAAGTGGCACTTAGATGTGTTTTTTGTATGAAATGGCCCATAATCCATGTTTTGGTGTAAAACAATTTGTTTTAAATAAATAAATAATATTATAAAAATAACCATGATTTGTGTTTTCTTTAGCTTTTGTGTGAGGTTTTCTATCCTACACTCAGTTCTAGAATCCTAGATATTTTTTGTAAGCAACGGGGTTAAAAACCAAACAAATATGGGTGGAAAAAATTTTACGACATTGTTACCATATCGGAGCAAAGCGTTGACTTATTTATCGGCTTCGTCATTGACATCTTGTGGAAATTATCTAAGTAGGTAAGTACTGCTTTTTTTCGAAATTAACGAAAAAACGGTAAACAATGTTTACCGTTTTCAACATAAAACTGATGTTAAACACTTCATTCTTCACAGACGATATACTCGATAACCCTTGATATATTTTTTGTAAACAAAGTGGTTACAAAACTAAAGAAATATTGGTGGAAAATATTTAACGACACTGGTATCATCAGAGAAAAGTTGGAAACAATTTTTGGTTCTGGAAGCATTCATTCATCTCTCATTCATTTTCCAATTAGAGTTTTCAACATTTCTGCTACGCGTGTTTAAATACTGTTGTTGAAGTTTTTGATTTTAGTGATCACCTTGCTGTTTTCTGTAGTTTTCGGTTATTGTTATCAGTTTTTAATAAGTTTTTGTTCATAAATGTCTTTGTTGACAAACAATATCTTGGATTCTAATCCCGAGTGGCTTTATTTAGTTTGGGTGGGAGTCAGCCAAGTACTTCCGTCATCATCATCATCATCAGACTAAATTCGTCCACGGCTGGACATAGGCCTCCCCTAATGAGTGCCATAGCGCCCTGTCCGTCCATAATCTGCCTGCAATCTTTCTCAGATCGTCATCTCACCTAGCCGAAAGGCGTTACACTACGTTTGCCGATTCGCGATCTCCAGTCAAGAACGCGTTTACCTCAGCGGAAGGGTTCAGTACTTTCGTCACTACTTAGCTATGTGATTCTGTTCGTTTATTTTCACTCGCCGGTTTTAATCCACCAACCTAACCTATCTTCCATCACTGTGCTTCAACTGCGAAGCATCGACATAGCCAAAGCTAGGCCTACTCTCCGCCTGGCTGGCTCTCTGCTCTACAGGTTTACACACTACTTTCTAATATCAAGTGAATATGTTGTTTTTTACATTCGAGACTTATTTCTAATCTAAAAGTAAACTACGACACACAACATTAAAAATATTCTATAAAATAACTAATTACCCTTGTTGCTTACTTCTGGCATAGCCTTCTTTCTCTCCTTGACCATTAGTATGAAGTCCTGCGTGCGCAGCGGGGGCTCCGCGGGGTAGTACTTGTCGTTCATGGGCAGGCACAGCACGCGGTGGATCGCTTCTATTGCGTTCTGGAATATTTTGTATCTGTTTTATTATTTAAAGCCTTCAATAAACGGTACACCAACCGAATCCTATCCTAGCGCTAAGAAGAAACAACCTCCGCATTAATGAAAAGAGCCCTATGGTGTCATAGGCTAGTTGACTATTTTTTAAAGTAGGTCTTAAATTATTAATTTTTGTCCAATAGGAGGGAAAAAAATATTTCCATATTTTTTTAGGACCTACAAAACCGCAAAACGAAGAAAATGTTACAGTTCCTAGCAGCTGTATTTAGGTATGGGTAAGTGACGAATCATGAACGCTGCGGCTTCATCGGTAAACACATCAAGTGGCGATCACAATAGGCCTACCATGTCAGCAGTAACACGAAAACCATCTTAAAAGCCAATAAAAATTAATCACTTTTACTTCTCTACAGCAGAGAAATACCTAGTAGTTATTAGTTATTTGTTCAACTTGTTGAAAAAAATCTTTGGTTACTTGTGGGCAACGATGTTTAGTTTAACTTGCCGATATTAAATCCCGAGTTAGCGAAGCAGTCTAGAATAGATGAGTCATAGAGAAGAGTCGTAGAGAAGATTCATGAGCGTAGCGAGTGGTTCGAAAGACTGCTGAGGTAGCGAGGGAGGGCTTTCGTACCGTTTTGCACACTTGTTGAACAAATAACTATTATTCCACATGTGAGCAAAACCCGATTTTGCTCACTGTTTTTGAGCAGCAAAGTCAACGTTTTCGAGCGAGAGTGGTGAAAAAGTAAAAAAAAAGTACTTTTATCAACGTAGAATCGGCTAAAGTATTGAAGAAAAAATTGTAATTTTTCTTGTGCGCCGCGGATTCCGCAGTCGATACACGTTGTCACTTCGGTCGTAGGCATGCTTATTTCTGACCGCCAATATGATTTTGCGTCGATTAATGTGTTGAGAACTTGACGAAAGCACTCACCACTATAATCAGATGCCCCTGGTTCTCCCTTGCCATAGCCACGTCCTGCAAAGCGGCGACCACACCGGGCAGAATGCAAGACAGCAAATTGTCTACGACCGACAGTTCTAGATCCGCGTCTTTGATGTGGTAGTCTGTGGTCATCTTCGGATGCGTCAGTGTGTGGGCCATCACGCTTTCAAGTGCTGTCAGTCTGGAATTATAATATATTAATTATATATTATAATTATGTTGTATTAATGTAGAAGTTGTAGTAGGTTCTTTATTGTAAATTCAAAAATGGATCTTCTTCATAATGGATCTTTTATTTGCAATAAAGAATTATTATTATTCGAAAATTTTAAAGACTTAGTGACGATTGGGGAGTTTGTGAAAGAAAAGACTATAAATAGACAAGCCGAGCGAGCCACGAAATTTTGTTTTTTTTTCTTGCGACAATTGGGAAATTTATGAGAGAAAAGGAAGAAAAGACGACATAAAAACAGCAAGCTAAGCGAGCCTCAAGCCAAAAAGACCATTATGGTTCATATAACAGGCATACAACAACCCTGGAAGTCTTTGAATTCAAGCAATATCCACAAACGAACGCTGTAGGCATGATCTTCGTGACAAATAAAGACACTTGTTTAAAGGTACCTTTCCTATTCGTGAAAACCTTCAATAAGCTTACTGGTATTTATAATTTGTAATTCTATTCATTTTTAAGCTTTTGGTTTTCCCCTAAATAAATAAATAAAGTAAATCTTTTAAAAATGCCATTTTAGCCGAGTTATAGGGGTAAAAATTTTGGCAACGCTCCGGTGCCATACGCCAGACGGAAAAGATTTTCATGGCGTCCCTCCAACTGGCCGTGAGGCACTCGCCCGTGAAGATGGTACCTTAATCTGCATATTCATGAAATTAAAAAACTGATAATTGAAATACCCTCAAATAATCCTGATTTACCGTTTGGCCAGGATATCTCATGAATTGCGTACAAAAACGTGCCAGCGCGCGCCTGGCCTCAGAATCACATCAAACTAATATTATAAGTGCGAAAGTTTGGATAGATGGATGTTTGTTACCTCTTCACGCCAAAACTACTGAAATTTTGCATACAGGTAGTTCTAATCCTGGAATCAAATATAGGCTACTTTTTATCCCATAAATCAGTTCCCGTGGGATAGAAATCACTTTTAACGTTTCCATAGAAACAACGCGTGCGAAGCCGCGGGCGTAAACTAGTTTATAATACATATTAGTGTGATGCGAAAGTTTGGATGGATAGATGAATATATGTTTGTTACCACTTCACGCCAAAACTACAGAACGGATTGGGCTGAAATTTTGCATACAAGTAATTCTAATCCACGGATCAAACATAGGCTACTTTTTATTTCGTGAATCCTATGGGATAGAAATCACCTTCAAACGTTTCCATAGAAACAACATGTACGAAGCCGCGGGCATAAACTAGTTTAGGATATAATTCTTACCTCAAAGCTCGCATCTTTTCCAGTTTAGCAATATGCACAGAAACAAACACTGCCTGCGCCAGCGTCGGCACATGAGTTTTGAGGACCTTGTCTTTGAACTCATATGGAATGTGCAGCATCGTGGCTACCAGGCATTCTAGTGTTGCCAGCTTCACTTCTTCAGTTGTGTCAGCAACTGTAAAATAGAGCTTTGTGGTCAGAGTTGCTTGATTTAAGAAATGTGTGGTTCTTTGTGAGGCCTCTGCCCTGCAATGGCACAGCAATGATGGCTGAATAATTGTTTGTAAAGTACCCACAAGTGAACCTAGGCTTCTCCACATTTTCCTACCTAACCTCTTATTAAACCAGGTGAGAACTCTAGTGTCTAGTTAAACCTAACATAGGCTATTTAAGGCACCACTAACCGAAATGTAATGTTGTTTTTTACCCGAATAAATAATTCAATTCTATTCTATACTACCCTGAGCTTTATTATTATTATTGTTTGTGATAAACAGGTAGCTCTTAAGCTGATGCATGTATATCAGAGTCTTTGTCAATGCACTTTAAATATTTGTAAAGTATGTTTTTGAAAGAGTTCCCTGAGGGGACACTGATCACTGATTCCGGTCACTGGTTCCAAGTTTTCACCATGTCGACTCTCCAACCGAAACAAGATCCGTCAAGTGCGAGTGTAACTCGCGCGCCGAGGGTTTTGAACGTTTGTCAATAAATATGTACCAAAAGTACCGCTCTAACCGGTACTTTTGGTACATATTTATTGACAAACGCGCAATTTAACGAATACCTAAGAATAGTAGGTACCAACCTACATTTCAGATAGATCTCTCTGCATGCTTCGGATTAATGGGTGGTTCGGTTAAGGTGGGTAATGGTAAATTTTTCGACTTTTTACGAAATATTTCAAAAAGTATGAAAGCTACAGGAATTTTAAAAACTGTTTTGAAATGTCCAAACTGATACCTTTCATTTGATACCACTCGGCGGGGTAGCCCCCCTTTTGAAAATTATTATTTTTTGACCATTTTTCAAAAAGTGTTCTTTTTACAGACTTCTCTATATTTTTCCTGTAAAATATAGATCCATATCTACAAACGCTCCATACATTTTACACGGATCGCTCTGCAAACTTCGGGGATAGGGGGGGGAATGGTTTTTTTTTTCGACTTTTTTCAAAATATTTCAAAAAGTATGAAACCTACAGAAATTCAAAAAACTGTTTTGAAACCTACAAACCGATACCTTTCATTTGATACCCCACTCGGTGAGGTAGCCCCCCCTTTTGAAAATTATTCCCCCCCTTTTTGACCATTTTTCAAAAAGTGTTCTTTTTTCAAACTTCTCTATATTTTTCCTGTAAAATATAGATCCATGTCTATAAACGCTCCATACATTTTACATGGATCACTCTGCAATCTTCGGAGATAGGGGGGGGGGGATGGGTATTTTTTCGACTTTTTTCGAAATATTTAAAAAGTATGAAACCTACAAAAATTTCAAAAACTGTTCTGACACGTACAAAATGATACCTTTCATTTGATACCCCATATGACTCTGTAGGTATCTTTTAAAATTTCGGCATCACAATTTGTGTGGACAATATTCATTTTCATTTTTCATTTATTTTCATTTTTTTTCTCGAAATCTGTACAGGCGCACGAAATTATTATTATTTTAAATTTCAAGTTGATAGCTGCAGTAGTTTTTGAGTTATTAAGGAGGGAAAAAAGGACAGACAAAGCGAGACCATAAGGGTTCTGAAACCGATCTTCGATCTTCAAAACCCTAAAAAGCGGTAATATGTTATTATTACATCAATTTTCTTTATTCCGTTTTTGGCTTTTATGCATGCATTACGTATTTTTTTTTCACAAATTTACGATTACAATTCGCAGATTTATAACGATAGACGTTTTTATTCTTCCGAAATAGGTACGTCACACAAATAATAGACAGAAGATAGACAGAGAATATAATCATTTTAACACATTGCGCTTAACTACATAGCAGGAACCTAGCTATTATACGGCTGTGGGCGGAAAATGTTTTGTTGGTATTTTGCTATTACGTTATTATTCGTATAAAACAAAACCCATTCATGGATTGTAAATAATCATATAAATTATTTACCTTAAATATAAATGTAATTGATAATTTAATATTTTTTTTTTAAATAGAGCCAAATTTGCAACTGGTCTAGAGATAATTCATTAGTGATAAACCCTAAGAAGTCCAAGTATATGTTAATAGGCACAAGACAGAAACTTCAAAAGCTACAATACTACACTGCAAACATTTTAGTTGATGGCACCCTGGTAGAGCGAGTATTTGAGGCAAAAAATCTGGGTTTGACCATGGACAGTTCCTTACATTTCGAAAAACACATATCTGAGAGTGTACGTAATTGTTTTTACCGTCTGAAGCTACTTTATAAAATCCGCCCATATCTAAGTGAACCAGTAAGAGTTACACTTTGTGAATCACTTGTCCTATCAAAACTGAACTACTGTGACACTGTTTATGGGCCTTGCCTTCTAAGTAGAACTTCCAAACTTATCCAGCGCGTTCAAAATGCTTGTGCACGCTTCTGTTTTTATGTTCCTCCACGTTCACACATAACACCATTTTTGAACTCATCAAAACTACTGAAGATGGAAGCTCGCAGAAAACTTCACCTTGCCTCACTCCTCTTCGGTATTATCATATATGAAAGTGCTGAATGAGTTGGAATGAAACCTAGCACGATTTGATTTCATACTACAAGGAAGGACATGGGATACATTTCATCCCAGAATTCAGTAATGTTCCCCTGGGAGAGAGGATGAAAGTAAAATTCTTTGACTGCGCATCACGACGGAACAACTGAATGAATTCGAATGGAACTCGGCATAATTTGAGTTCATACTACGAGGAAAGATATATTTTATCCCAGAATTTAGTAAAGTTCCCCTGGGAGAAGGGATGAAAGTAAAATTCCTTCACCGCGCATCACGCCGAAACTACTGAATGAGTTGGACTGAATTGGTACTACCTATTTGAGTTCAAGGAAAGACATGGGATACATTTTATCCTGGAATTCAGTAAGGTTCCCCTGGGAGAGAGGATGAAAGTAGAATTCTTCAACCGCGCATCACAACGGATCTACGCGTCGTCCGATTTCATGCATTCTTTTGATAGAAACAGTGTTGCAAGATCGAATTTGATTAAATCAGTAGAAAGTCGAGTAGAAAATCAGTAGATTGATGAAATAATCTGTAGATTGAAAAAAAAAATTGTAGATAAAGGGTAGGTAAGTTCCTATCTATTTATTTTTCCGAGACGCACCCATTAGTTAGGTATCCTACCTACTAAAGTGGTGCGCTTTGAACAATAAGTTAGGTTCTTACCTTACATGATATATGGTGGTTTGGCTGGTCCAGTTAACTGTACTACCGAAGTTTGGTTGCAGAAACTGGTCTAATTAAACTAACTGGACCACAGAAAAATATTTTTTACTGTGGTACACAGCCAACTGTAACTACCTACTAACGAAAATAAAATTACGGTGGTCCATTCAAATGGATCAGGAGCCCAATTCTGCAATATAATTGCTTCAGTATGACAAAGGAATCGTCGCAGAATCATCAAGTAGAATCCTTACATTAATAAAAATCCAGTCCAATCCTATTTATATTTATTTATTTATTCTGTGTCGATACCCCTGTCATAGTGAAGCTATTAGTATAGCAGAATAGGGCCCCAGCTGAACGGAACCATGAGTAAGAAGTGAAACGAGTATGACACTTCTTAACACTGACGCTGGCCGAGTCGCCGTGTGGCCGAGCTAAAAGTCGTGTGGATAAAGAATGGTATTGAAGATGACAACATGCTATCCCCCGTAGCTTTTTTGCACGGCGGCGTTTCATAATATGAGAGACTGTGGTTAAATGTGAACTTAATTAGTCGGCAGGTAAGGCAATCGCGAACGAAGTCGCGGGTACAGCTAGTATCTAATAATTATTATTACTTATATATCGTTCCACCTCAAAATACAAACTATCTTGTTTTTGTAGAAAAATCTTGTAATTTATTCAGTTCAGATCCTTTGTTTACACCTCTTCTTTATTTTACCCTATCCACAGCATAGGCATAAAAAATATATATATTAAATCTTTAATAATTAGGCCGGCTACAGACGACGGTGAGACACGCTCTAGCCGACCAAGAAATAAATAAGTCTATAGTTGTCTAAGGTTAGAATTTAATTTTATACTTATCATTTTCTGTTTTCTTTTCTTTTTTCTCTCATTGTTTCCTGTATTGTATGTAACCTCTTTATCTACTCTTGTCTGTGTATTAATTGAATGTTAATATTGTTACCATTTTTGTGCCACCACACTAGGCCCTGTCTGAAAATCAGTGTCGCTACTCGCTGTGGCTTGTAGCGGCATAATGCTGAGACAGGGACCTTTTTGGCCCCTTTTATTTATTTTTTTATTTTATACCTTTTAATATTATTGTATGTATTAGGGTCAAATAAATGGATTTTCTTTCTTTCTTTCTTCTTTCTATAATGTATTTTTTTTTTGTATTGTGTCATTAATTTACAAAGATTTTTGTTTTTATTCGGTTAGGGCATCGATTTGGCAGAATGTGTTCTCTGGGTTTGCTGGTACTTGGCTTGCACTGCAGCTTCAGCGAATGTCCTCTCAGGTTTGTGTTTTTGTTCATAGTATAATAATAGTGTCTTTGGTAAATAATGTTGGAATCCTACTAATATTATAAAGTCAAAAGTTTGTGAAATCTGAATTTTTGTTACCTAGGATCTCCAAAACTACAACAGATCAAGATGAAATTTGGAGCACATTTAGAGCAAAGCCTGACTAAGATAATAGGCTACTTATTATACAGATTTCATGTGTGTGAAGCCGCGAGCAGAAGCTAGTAATAATATAATAATGCTGGACAATACACATAGCATCATCTAGCGCCAAGCTAAGCAAAGCTTGTATTATGGGTAATAGATGACTGATTTACTTAATACAATACATTACATAGATCAAATTTTTTTATAATGCCTTGAACATACGGTCCTGTACTGGGCTGCGTATGTGCTACCTACAGTCTTGAAGGTTGTTGACTTGTTGTGCCAGTGGAAAGTGTGACAACAGTTTGTAGGGGCCGATTAAAACTACTAATAGAAGCATACTTACTCATCTCATGTTTTCTGGGGTCATATATTATGCTAAGCAGACCAGACTCCAGTTTTCTAAACATTTCAAAACTGTTGATGGTAATCCTTTCAAGCACCAGTTTCATAGCGGCAAGCATCTTCAAGTGTAACTCTTCTTTAGCTCTGAAAATAACAGATGTTTGAGCACACAACTCTGTATCTATGGTTCATCCTCTGTATCTATGGTTTATCATTAAATCATCAAGAATATTATTTACCTTCTTTCGCTGTCATGTTTGGAAAAATCTTTATTTAGAGAGCTTAATCACACTGCAATTATGTCGCTATTACTAATTATCAAAAATAATAACAAATACTTATAAGAATTTAAAACAACTAAACAGATTAAACTTACATCTACTAAATTATAGTAAATAAATAAGAATATTAAGGTCAGCTCCGATCGGTCTGATTGGAGCTGAACTTAAAGTTGTACAATTTCACTAGATTTTTAACTTCTTCCGAATCGGGGTTAGGTATGTTACAATCAGAAAATTATTTCCAAAAGTTCATACTCACCCATTGTACCACCACACACAATAACAATGTGTGTAATAAAATAAAGATATTTAAATAGATAATGTCTGGCTATACCTACTAAACTGATTATTCAGCAAGTTTTATCTTCAACCTGAATAAAAGCTACTTACCCCATCTCATTGCATTTGACGCGTGATAAGAGAGGAAACAATAGATACTGTTGCAGATCCTGCATTGCTCGCGTGTTCATCTCGACGACCCGAATCGTGTAGGCCTCCAGGGTTTCCAGGGTAGGGCAAACCATCAGCACGTCGCATATCGGCTTGATATTGGTAAAAGCTTCCTTCACATCGGCGTTCATAGCTGTTATTTTACAGGCCGATTCTTACGAAGATCAAGGGGATTCTAAAATTGAAAAGAAGTTTATAATTTCATTGTAGCTATTGATATTTTATTTTACACAGCAGAATGTGCCTCACAATCACAACACAACAACACAACACAATCACACAGTGTTGCCAACTGAACAGTTATAGTTCAACCACAGATAAATATAATTGCCAAACATCTGTTTTTATTTAATCTGTGTTCTTGTGAATGTCATGAATGACTGACTGAATTATGTCATTGTCAAAGTCAGTTTATTATTCTCGCTGTCAAAAACTATGAAAATTGAAAGAATAAATAAATTCAATTATCCCCTAGAAATGAAATAATTCACGAATATTTATCGTACGAAAGAAAACTAGTAAAAATGTTTACTCTAGTTGGACCACGGCTGTTACATAAATGTGTAAAGATTTTGAGGTTAGCCGTTGCAGACTTCAGCAACCTGCCGGACCTAAAGACTCTAAATCTAATAAGGACGGTCGAAAAGACTCTCGAGAACAACACGAGCATCTTTATCGAGAGCCCCATTCATGTGAAAGTGCAGCCCATCGACGTGAACGACCTGAAAGCCCACAACAAGCTCACAATGACTCTTTATAGCAAGGGCAAAGAAGCAAGTGATTTCCAAGTGAAACACTCCTCAAAACGTTTGGAACTACTAAATAAGAGTATCTCCACGGACCGGAACGATGTCTGCTTAATACAGGTACCATACCAGTTGAAAGTTCAAGTGACAACCACAGAGAATGCTTCGGTACATTTATTTAAATTAGAAGGAGAGGACTTTATCGTGAAAACTGACAAGGGTTCAGTCAATGTACGGGACTGTAAAGCTCAGAGCATCAAAGTGGAAAGTACATCTGGCGATGTTGTGACTGAAGGAAGCATCCAAGCGACTCACATTGACCTGAAGACGGGCTTGAATTCTGGTATCTATTGCAACAACATTAAAGCTAACACCTTCACAGTGGTTACACATGGTGGGCCCATTCAAGTTAAATCATGTTACAGTGAAAAATCTCATTTTACTACTCTGATGGGGAATATAAGTTTGAACAGCTTACATAGATCAGTGAACATTGATGTTATCCAGCAGGGAAACTTGCACATAACAGGCTTTGATGGAAATTTGTGTGCCTCTTTAAAAAGTGGGAATGTATTCATGCATGCCTCCCAGCTTACCAACAAAAGCAGTATCTTCATACATGAAAAGGGGGAGGTAAATCTCATAATTCCTAATATACTTAAAAACTTACCTGGAACTAATTTGATAGCTGATAAAATAACAGTTGATCCAAAAATATTGAAACTGGGAAGGTTCATGGATGATGCACATCCTAAAAGGTTCCGTTATGAGAAAGAACCACAAAACGAGTTACATGTAGTTTGTAAGAATGGCTCAATTGACTTGAAAGATTCAGATGTCCCATTAATGGTATGAATATTAAATGATGCTGAAGCTGAACTAGTATTTCAAGACCAAGAATTTGTGTTATATAAAATTTTCTTTAAATAAATGCATGTCTTTTCATGCTGTGATCTTGTTTGTTATTTGACATGAATTCACTTGTGAAAGTTGATAATGAATTATCATTTAATGTGAGTTATTTGTTTATAAATCATTCAGCTAAACAAATAATAGACACGAGTGATTGTTGAGTTTTTCAATTTAATAGCTGCTTCAGCAGTATATTGGGTGCCTGGCTGTTTTAAAAATCAGCATTTATCAGCTTGCTGATACTTAGGTATTTTATCAGTTATTCTAACACATTAATAATTTATTTTGTCTGATGATCCATGAATGATCTAGGTACTAATTAGTTAGGCATCACTTATTCTCATTATGATTGTCACAATGTTATTTATTTATGTAGTGTGTTAATCTGTTCATAAATTTGCTGCCAAAGGTTTTATCTATCTTAGCCTAAATATCAGATAACAATTTTGGATTGTGTACCCATTTAAAAGTATTTGTGTACTAAGTATTCTACAATGCTTAGTACTGCATTTATGAGACAATTTACAGAAATTCTATGTGTAAGAACACACTATATCAAACTTATCTCAATTATTTTCTATTGTTCCTAAATTAAGACATTAGGTAGTTTCATAGTTTGTGACTTAAAGTAAGACATCCTAGTCTATAACGATATTGTAGCTGTACTTATACCTATTCCATGTTGTTGTTTATCATTATGAAAGTAGTGAGTTGTTGAATTGAAGATCATTAAAGCATTTTAGTTTCAACCAGTATTTTACTTTATGATTGTTTTAAATTAGTTTAATATTCTGTTAGAAACAAGTAGGTAAAGATAAGTCAACCTAGATCCCATTTAACACTCCCTTCTTGAATGGCTTTTATTAGGATGTTTGTTTATTTTTTTACTAAGTAGTTGGTTGCTAATTGGGTACAAAGATGAGCCGCGGGCGCCGGCGTGTGTGTCCGATAACGAGGCAGTTTATATGCGGCGGCGGAGTGCGCGCGCGTCACTACCCGCCGCCATGCCGGCCTGTGCGCCCGAGTTCAGCCGCCTCGCGCGCTCCAACACCGACCTAGTGTTCTCACCCCGCACCAAGCGTTGCTCGCACCAGCCGCCTCCCTTCACGGCCTTACGAAGATCCTTCTCCTCAACATTCTCTTTGATCCCCGAGGAGCGCGCCATCTCCCCGGAACGCCCGCTCCCCTTACCGAAACTCCTCCGGATCCTCACCTGGCTGCCAAGACAACTCCTGCGGCCGTTCTTCGCAATACTCAGCTTCGTCTCCCACCCCGCCTGGAAGCAGATACTCGTGGTTCTGCCTACGCTATGGATCGCCGCTATGCTGTTCATATTCTGGAAGTGTATACAGTGCCCGTTAGGAGTGATCAAGATGATCGGCCGGTTTATCAACTCGAAGAACCTGAATAAACCGCGCACGGTGCTCATCAGCGGTGGCAGCTCCGTACAGGCGCTGCATCTGGCGCGGAACTTCCACTCGGCCGGTGCCAGGGTGGTCGCCTTCGAGACTGAAGGACAGTTCGCGTTGCTCAAATACTCGGCGGCGGTTTACCGCTTCTACACGGTCCCGAGACCGAATCCTGCAGATCCGCTCGCCTACGCGCGGGCGCTAAAAGAAATCGTGGAGAGAGAATCGGTAGTGTTCTATGTTCCTGTCAGTTCGTCCACACCCGCCTATTATGATGCCTTGGCGAAACCGCATCTGGAGGTGCTGGGGTGTCAGTGCTTTGTACCGTGCGCTCGAGATGTCGTCACCTTGGATGATCCGCTGGAGCTAATGCGAGTATGTCGCGCAGCGGGACTTGCCACGCCTCAGTTCTGGGTGATAGCTAACGACGAGGACGTGCGAGCGTGGTACGACAGCGGAGCATCGAAGGAAGGCCGACACTTCATCGCCAGCGCTGGAGCGCGCGGCGCTCGTGATCGCTTGAGAATCGTCATGCCAGAGGAGAAGACTCAGTTCAGATTTCCGCGTGAAATTAGTGCTGAGAAACCATGGGTGATAATCAGAGAGCCGAAGGGAGAGAGAATAGTGACGTGCACCACTCTGAAGGAGTCGCGCGCCGTGAACAACGTGACATGCCGCGTGGACTCCGTTAGAAAGGGACTAGTGCCGCAGAAAGACGAGGAATCAGACGCGTGGGTGCAGAGATTCGTATCGTTCCTTGCACCAGCGAGGCCGATGACTGGCCACGTTTCATTCAGACTCGTGAGAGAAGAGAATACGACGAACGGACACGGGAACAGACTTGTGGCTATTGGAGCTAGAGTGGGAGTGTCTCTGCCGTATCTATGCCAGAACACAGCCCACAAGTGCGGGCATACAGCGACTGTAGGCAAGTTGCTGGACACCGTGCTGGACACACGTGAAGCTCTGTTCGCGTTCTGGGATCCGCTGCCATACTGCGCGTACTATCAGTCGCGGGCGCCCGAGGGCCGGCGGCTTCCGTCGCCGGAGCCCTGCAAGACGCCGCCCAACGTGCCGCTCTGAAGTCCTAGTGCTTGTGCGAATGAGTTATTTATTAAGACACTCAGTACCTGAATAGTGCGTGAGTGGGAGCTCTCTCGGCGGTGCCGCCGTTTATTTTAGTCGCGCTCTCTCTAGTTATCGCCTCGGTTCGCTCACATAGTCTGCAAGCGGATAGTCGAGGATATAACATGTTTGTAACTACTAAGTAGATATTTTAAGATGATGTACCAAATACTACGTTAGTCGTTATTTTTTAAGTTATGTTTAGAAAATAAAACTTGCTCAATTTTTTTTACCAAATATTTTCATTTAACATACCTACCCTTTTATAACCTTTTTCTCCGCTCGTTGAGCCTAAATCGCATATCTTTGGTCTCTTATCAAACGAACTTATGGAAAACATAGGTAAGAACAAAATCTAAGTGTCTATAGGTACCTATATGTGACAAGTGCTTGCACTTAGACTACCTACCTATAAGTAGAAATATATATTTAAGGTCTGAACTTGATAGAAGGGTAGGTAGGTTAATAAAGAACTCTCGATAGGCAGTACCTATCTAAACTGGAAATATATTCCATGTCTTCATCTTTGCTAAGTAGAAGCGTGGAGAAAACTGCTACAGTCGGGGCGCTGCGGTGACCCGGACGCGAGATAACTTATCTTCAAGTGCAATACAATTTACCTAAGTATAGCTACATATTTTCCTCAGGCTATCGGGTTTAATGGACAAACACTGAGGGATGCATGCATTATTTAAGATGTAGCATGTGTTGCACCATGTACTTCCTTGTTCTTGACCGTAAAACCGACTGCGCTGGTGGAAACAGGTTCTCCATACGACTGGTAGATACTTATTCCCGGTAACTCTACATGTTTGGGAGTTTTAAGAATCTCTTGCAAGGACAAAAACCGCTGTACGCTGTCATTCTCTTAGTACCTACCTAGGTGGCCAAAAGACACTTGGTCCAAATTATTATACCTTGTACTAAGTAGGTACCTATCTTAGTACCTCTACCTAGTGGATCCGAAGGGTTGTCGGCAGTTCGTACATTTTTTTGATAAGCAAATTACAAAAAAATTGGGGCAGTTTGTACACTGGGTACCTACCCAGTGTACAAACTGCCCCAATTTTTTTGCCACACTTTTTACTTTGACTGTCCAGGTGGACAGTCAGAGTAAAAAGTGTTTTCCATACGAAAGAAACTATAGTAGGTACCTATTGATGAAAAATGTCACCATGTATGGTTTAGGTAGGTACCTATAGTTGATAGAATCCCCGGCAGCAATGTTGAAAAGTGCCATCAGCAAAATAGTCTGCAGTATGCGCCTTTCGCTCGCTAGCTTTTTCTGAGAAAAATATTATGTCTTTCTTATATTTAAACACTACGAATTCTTCAGGAAATATATCTGGTATTACGATGTCTTCGATTATGCTGTATTTAATGCTTGTAACACCTAAATCTTTGTTTCTTGCTCTATAAACGCTTTTGGAAACACTTGAAATTCGGAATCCTTGTTACGAAGTTCAGTCCTTTGCCTTTCTTTGTGGTTACCTATTTTATTTTATTTTTATTTTAGTATTTAGTACTAGCTGTACCCGCGACTTCGTTCGCGATTGCCTTACCTGCCGACTAATTAAGTTCACATATTTTAACCATAGTCTCTCATATTATGAAACGCCGCCGTGCAAAAAATCGTGTAGGGTCTACGGGGGGCATGTTGTCATCTTCAATCCCATTCTTTATCCACATGACTTTTAGCTACGACTCGGCCAGCGTCAGTGTTAAGAAGTGTCATATATATATATACATACATTTGGCTATGTACTACAGTAAAAAATATTTTTCTGTGGTCCAGTTAGTTTAATTGGACCACTTACTGCAACCAAACTTCGGTAGTACAGTTAACTGGACCAGCTAAACCACCATATATCATGTAAGGTACGGAACCTAACTTATTTTTCCAAGACGCACCATCTTAGTAGGTAACCTAACCTAACTAATGGGTGCGTCTTGGAAAAATAAATAGATACGAACTTACTTACCCTTTACCTACAAATTTTTTTCTTCAATCTACAGATTATTTCATCAATCTACTGATTTTCTACTCGACTTTCTACTGATTGAGTCAAATTCGATCTTGCAACACTGTTTCTAACAAAAAGATTGCATGAAATCGGACGACGCGACCCGTCGTGATGCGCGGTTTCAGAATTCTACTTTTTCCTTTCTCCCAGGGGAACCTTACTGAATTCCAGGATAAAATGTATTCTATGTCCTTCCTTGTAGTATGAACTCAAAACGTGCCAAGTTTCATTCCAACTATGTAGTTTCAGCGTGATGCGCGGTGAAGGAATTTGACTTTCATCCTCTCTCCCTGGGGAACCTTACTGAATTCCAGGATAAATGTATCTCATGTCCTTCCTTGAACTCAAATCGTACCAATTCAGTCCAACTCATTCAGTAGTTTCGGCGTGATGCGCGGTGAAGGAATTTTACTTTCATCCCTTCTCCCAGGGGAACCTTACTAAATTCTGGGATAACATGTATCTTTTCTCATAGTATGAACTCTAATTATGCCGAGTTCCATTCGAATTCATTCAGTTGTTCCGTCGTGATGCGCGGTTAAAGAATTTTACTTTCATCCTCTCTCCCAGGGGAACATTGCTAAATTCCGAGATGAAATGTATCTCGTGTCCTTCCTTGTAGTATGCAATCAAATCGTGCTAGGTTTCATTCCAACTCATTCAGCACTTTCGGCGTTATGCGCGGTGAAGAAATTTTACTTTCATCCCCTCTTCCAGGGGAACCTGACTGAATTCCGGGATAAAAAGTATCCTATGTCCTTCCTCGTAGTATGACCTAAAATCGTGCCGATTTTCATTTCAATACCTTCAGTAGTTTCGACGTGATGCGCGTTTAAGAAACAGACAGACAGACAGACATGAATGAAAAAAAATTCAAAATATCTTCAATGTACAGAATTGGACCTGTTACAGTTTTATTATAAGTATAGATAGATAGATAGATAGATATAGATGTTAACACTTTCATGGCCCAAGACGCAGATAATCACTCCCAGCCCCGTGTAGCGGCGGGCGGCGCGGCGGCGCCCCCAGCGGATCGCACCGCCGAGGCTGGGCAGTGAATGCGTTAAGAAATGTATCGCGATTGGATTGTCAAAAAATGCTACAGATTATTGTAAATATTTTATTGCTTCCTTGTAAAATACAACGAAACTTCACCAACAAAGTTTATTTCTCAGGACGCGAGATACCTACAAACGTAAGGAAAAAGTGGTATAATATAAGGTCGTCCCCAAGGGGACGACCTTATATTATACCACTTTTTCTTGCACTTTTTTTTGCATGGTACAAGTACCATGCAATTTTTTATATTTCCTACATATCTCCCTACTCTTGTGTGATGGATGTATGATGTAAGTTAAGTACATCAAAATGCTCGTTGCCTTGTAAAATTAGGTTGTAACAAATCATCGAGCGTCATGCATGTTCCAAGTGTTGTTCGAATAAATTTAAAAACAGTGAATGCTAGATGTTTTGGAGTTACGGGAGACGGGGCGTCCAGTGAGGTGCTTTTCAAACTGTGTTTTCAAAACACGCTATAGACCCTTTCAATTGTATACTTTATTTCATGGTTAGGTTTTGCTTAATCCTTTATACTTTATTTCGTGGTTAGGTATTGCTTAATCTATACTTATAATAAAACTGTAACAGGTCCAATTCTGTACATTGAAGATATTTTGAAATTTTTTTTTGGAGGGCACTCTATTATCGATACTGAAGCCAAAACTGTAATTTTTTTCATTCATGTCTGTATGTCTGTCTGTCTGTCTGTCTGTCTGTCTGTCTGTCTGTCTGTCTGTCTGTCTGTTTCTTAAACGCGCATCACGCCGAAACTACTGAAGGTATTGAAGTGAAACTCGGCACGATTTTAGGTCATACTACGAGGAAGGACATAGGATACTTTTTATCCCGGAATTCAATCAGGTTCCCCTGGGAGAGGGGATGAATGTAAAATTTCTTCACCGCGCATGACGCCGAAAGTGCTGAATGAGTTGGAATGAAACCTAGCACGATTTGATTTCATACTACAAGGAAGGACATGGGATACATTTCATCCCGGAATTCAGTAATGTTTCCCTGGGAGAGAGGATAAAAGTAAAATTCTTTAACTGCGCATCACGACGGAGCAACTGAATGAATTCGAATGGAACTCGGCATAATTTGAGTTCATACTACGAGGAAAGATATATTTTATCCCAGAATTTAGTAAGGTTCCCCTGGGAGAAGGGATGGAAGTAAAATTCCTTCACCGCGCATCACGCCGAAACTACTGAATGAGTTGGACTGAATTGGTACTACCTATTTGAGTTCAAGGAAAGACATGGGATACATTTTATCCTGGAATTCAGTAAGGTTCCCCTGGGAGAGAGGATGAAAGTAGAATTCTTCAACCGCGCATCACAACGGATCTACGCGTCGTCCGATTTCATGCATTCTTTTTGATAGAAACAGTGTTGCAAGATCGAATTTGACTAAATCAGTAGAAAGTCGAGTAGAAAATCAGTAGATTGATGAAATAATCTGTAGATTGAAGAAAAAAATTAGTAGATAAAGGGTAGGTAAGTTCCTATCTATTTATTTTTCCGAGACGCACCCATTATTTAGGTTCCTACCTACTAAAGTGGTGCGTCTTGGAACAATAAGTTAGGTTCTTACCTTACATAATATATGGTGGTTTAGCTGGTCCAGTTAACTGTACTACCGAAGTTTGGTTGCAGTAAGTGGTCTAATTAAACTAACTGGACCACAGAAAAATAATTTTTACTCTGGTACACAGCCAACTGTAACTACCTACTAACGAAAATAAAATTACGGTGGTCCATTCAAATGGATCAGGAGCCCCATTCTGCAATATAATTGCTTCAGTATGACAATGGAATCGTCGCAGAAGCATCACGTAGAATCCTTACATTAATAAAAATCCAGATAGTGCGTGCGAGATAAATTAATAGTTTCAAACTTGACGCGCGTCTCTCCATCTGCATTCATCGTAATTTCTTTCATCTGAGGTGGAATACCAAAACGTGTCATTCTGTATGGATACCCCTGTCATAGTGAAGCTATTAGTATAGCAGAATAGGGCCCCAGCTGAACGGAACCATGAGTAAGAAGTGAAACGAGTATGACACTTCTTAACACTGACGCTGGCCGAGTCGTAGCTAAAAGTCGTGTGGATAAAGAATGGTATTGAAGATGACAACATGCTATCCCCCGTAGACCCTACACGATTTTTTGCACGGCGGCGTTTCATAATATGAGAGACTGTGGTTAATTGTGAACTTAATTAGTCGGCAGGTAAGGCAATCGCGAACGAAGTCGCGGGTACAGCTAGTCTTGGAATATGATCCGTGGTTGCGGTCACTTCGGTACATTGGTAAGGATAGGCCGTTGTATTTCAACAAACTAAATCTACCGATCAACTCGCCAAACTTAGTGCGTAATTTAATGAGGTTTCCAGTTCACTTGATTTTATGTAGATCTCAATTAGCATAATTGTGTACATAATAGCTATGAAAATAGCTTTAATATATTTCTGTTTGTGAAATACGGAACTGAAGATGTTGTTTTGATCTTGTCTGACCATTGGCACGTGATGAAAGGGGTGCAGTGCAGAGATTAGATAAGTACCTACCTATCTAATTAGTAGGTTAATTTAACACTACAACTATTAACCTACTCGTTCGAGCAACAAATAACAGGTAAAAACTACGTAATGTTTACAAGGTAGAAGGTACCTACTCCATTCTTTCTTTCTCCATTCTTCAGTCAGATCTTAAAACGACTTTTGGCGCAGCGGAAGGTGAAAGTCAAGAGGAAATTTGTGTACGATCTGCAGAAATTTGTTCCGTTGGTCTGGGTGTTTTCTATGTATAAGTAATAAAAAATATATCTATCTATGTATATAATGTATTAAATATATCAGTTATCTAGTACCCATATCACAAGCTTTGAGTAGCTTACTTTGGGGCTAGATGGTGTTGTGTGGATTGTCCAGCATTATTTATTTATTTTATTTATTTAGGTTGTGGGTTCAAATCCTGCCGAGAAACAAATGGTTTGATTGGTATAGATACACATTGTTTAAGTAATAAGTACCTTCTTAAACATAGGCTCGTATTATGAAAGCTTCTCTCGATTTGATTTATGCTTGAGTGGAGTTTTTCTATGGCTAAGCGTTACTCAAGTATAAATCGATGACTGAGCAAACTTTTATAATACGGGCCTTAGTTGTAAAAATATAAAGTTTACCACACCCACCTATCCCACTCAGACCATCAGGCGACCACCAGGCATCTCTATCACTCCCCCAGCACATGATGCTTGAAGTCAACACACCGTTTACCCGCCCAGTCTAGACTGATAAGGATGCCCACTTACTGACCGGATAAACAGTAGTTAGTGGGATGTTTGATGTTTGCCTAGGTATCTCTAGCACTTTTATTCATGCTTGAAAAATCAAAACAAAATCAAATCACATCGTTTATTTCTGACGCAATAATATGTTTATTTACAATATATTTATTTATTTAATTCGGAATGCCATCAGCTTAACTAAATACAATAGAAATTAAAATAGATACAGAAAGCTAATAATAGGCATTTGCTAATAGAATTATAATTAACTACCTACTTAAGTGTAAACACTAAAAAAAATCAAGAGAATTTAGATTCGGACCAGATGTACCCCAACACAAAATTGAAGTGGACATCTCGTCCGCGGATCAGTTTGAGATTCGGACCAGATGTACCCTAACCCAAAAATTTTCCGTCGACAATTGCGTCACCTACATAATGAAGCAATAAAATTATACCAATTTAAATAATAACAAAAAAAAACAATATATGCAGGATCCCGAACTAGTCTAAGCTGTATTATAGGACCCAAGGCTTCTCTTAATAATTAACAAAATTGTGTCTTTAATTGACTATTTAAAATTTATCAAAAAAACAAATATTACAATTTTTAGTCACAGTATCAGCTCGGAGAGGTGTCAGGAAGTTGGCAGTGTGTGGCAATGCTTTCCGGGTACGAATTAGCACTGCCGTTGGTGCTTCGGTTGACCTCTCCCCGGTCGTGTCGGTTCGTCCGTTATGTTCCGATCGGGTTATGAGAGTGAGGGAATAGACAGTGCACCTGAAGGGCTATTCAGAAACTTCGTTCCCGAGTCATCGACGTCCGAATCTGACACAAATTTGCGCGAAATTCAAATATTTTAGCTGTTAGTATTATTTTCTGCGTTTTGCAAGGTAATAAACTACCAGAAAAGTAGTTTTCCACAAATTGTAGACCATTTTCTATGAACCTATCTATACTTATAATAAAACTGTAACAGGTCCAATTCTGTACATTGAAGATATTTTGAAAATTTTTTTTGGAGGTCACTATTATTGATACTGAAGCCAAAACTGCAATTTTTTTCATTCATGTCTGTCTGTCTGTCTGTCTGTCTGTTTGTTAAACGCGCATCACGCCGAAACTACTGAAGGTATTGAAATGAAACTCGGCACGATTTTAGGTCATACTACGAGGAAGGACATAGGATACTTTTTATCCCGGAATTCCGTCAGGTTTCCCTGGGAGAGGGGATGAAAGTAAAATTCTTTAACTGCGCATCACGACGGAACTACTAAAGGTATTGAAATAAAACTCGGTACGATTTTAGGTCATACCACGAGGAAGGACATAAGATACTTTTTATCCCGGACTTCAGTCAGGTTCCCCTGGGAGAGGGGATAAAAGTAAAATTTCTTCACCGCGCATGACGCCGATGGTGCTAAATGAGTTGGAATGAAACCTAGCACGATTTGATTTCATACTACAAGGACATGGGATACATTTCATCCCGGAATTCAGTAATTTTCCCCTGGGAGAGAGGATGGAAGTAAAATTCTTTAACCGCCCATCACGACGGAACAACTTAATGAATTCGAATGGAACTCGGCATAATTTGAGTTCATACTACGAGGAAAAATACATTTTATCCCAGAATTTAGTAAGGTTCCCCTGGGAGAAGGGATGAAAGTAAAATTCCTTCACTGCGCATCACGTTCACGCCGAAACTACTGAATAAGTTGGACTGAATTGGTACGATTTGAGTTCAAGGAAGGACATGGGATACATTTTATTCTGGAATTCAGTAAGGTTCCCCTGGGAGAGAGGATGAAAGTAAAATTCTTTAACCGCGCATCACGACGGAGCTACTTAATGAATTCGAATGCAACTCGGCGTGATTTTAGTTCGTACAATGAGGAAAGATACATTTTATCCCGGAATTCAGTAAGGTTGCCCTGGCAGAGGGGATGAAAGTTAAATTCCTTCACCGCTCATCACGCCGAAACTACATAGGTAATGAGTTGGAATGTAACTTGGCACGTTTTGAGTTCATACTACAAGAAAGGACATGGAATACATTTTATCCTGGAATTCAGTAAGGTTCCCCTGGAAGAGAGGAAAAGTAGAATTCTTTAACCGCGCATCACGACGGGTCTACGCGTCGTCCGATTTCATGCATTCTTTTTGTTAGAAACAGTGTTGCAAGATCGAATATGACTAAATCAGTAGAAAGTCGAGTAGAAAATCAGTAGATTGATGAAATAATCTGTAGATTGAAGGAAAAAATTAGTAGATAAAGGGTAGGTAAGTTCCTATCTATTTATTTTTCCAAGACGCACCCATTAGTTAGGTTCCTACCTACTAAGGTGGTGGGTCTTGGAAAAATAAGTTAGGTTCCTGCCTTACATGATTTATGGTGGTTTAGCTGGTCCAGTTAACAGTACTACCGAAGTTTGGTTGGAGTCTTACTCCAACCAAACTTCGTGTACAATTAAATTAATTAATTATTGTGGTCCATTTAAACTAACTGGACCGCAGAAAAATATTTTTTTATTGTGGTACACAGCCAACTGTACCTACCTACTAACGAAAAAAAATTACGGTTGTCCAGTCAAATGGATCAGGAGCCCAATTCTGCAAAACAATTGCTTCAGTATGACAATGGAATCGTCGCAGAATCATCACGTAGAATCCTTAGATTAATAAAACTCCAGAAGGTGCGCGCGAGATAGATTAATATGTAGTTTCAAACTTGACGCGCGTCTCTCCATCTGCATTCATCATAATTTCTTTCATCCAAGGTGGAATACCATAACGTGTCATTCTGTGACGATAGCCCTGTCATAGTGAAGCGATTAGTATAGCAGAATAGGGCCCCAGCTGTGAGTAAGTCAAACGAGTAGGACACTTCTTAACACTGACGCTGGCCGAGTCGTAGCTAAAAGTCGTGTGGATAAAGAATGGGATTGAAGATGACAATATGTATATATATGCTATCCCCCGTAGACGGCGTTTCATAATATGAGAGACTATGGTTAAATGTGAACTTAATTAGTCGGCAGGTAAGGCAATCGCGAACGAAGTCGCGGGTACAGCTAGTCTTATAATAAAGTATGATATAGTGGAGCTTTTCGTAGTATGTATTCATTTTTAATAATAAATCTAATTTATATCATTAATTGCTCCAAAAGTAGCACTAAATCGAAATTTGTTAAAGCATGGGTTGATTAGGAAATGTGTTACCTACTTCTTATGGAAAACTACTTTTCCGCTTTTTATAGACCACGAATATATTTGAATTTCGCGCGAATCTGTATCATATTCGAATGTCAATAACTCGGTACTAACTCAATAACGCCGTTTCCGAATAGCCCTAATGAGATGGTGCTATGTCTCTCACACTAATGGCTTGTCTCCGTGGATTGGACTAGCCGCCCATTGTTTTCACCCGCGGCTTCCCACGCATTTTTTGAAATAAAAATTATCTAGCTTAAAATGTTATGCCACGTCCAGATGTCACGTCGAAGTTTCTGCCCGATCCATTCTGTAGTTTTGGCGTTGTCTTCGGCCAAGAAATAAAATTAGAAATAAATTTATATATACGAAAGTTTATGCCGTTTTGAAAATGTCACAACGGCATAAACTTTCGTATATATAAATAAATAATAAATAAATAATGCTGGACAATTCACACAGCATTATCTAGCCTCAAGCTAAGCAGAGCTTGTGTTATGGGTACTAGATAACTGATATACTTAATACAATATACCACATAGATAGATAGATATTTTTATTATACATAGAAAACACCCAGACCAACGGAACAAATTTCTGCAGATCGTACACAAATTTGTTCCGAGGCGGGAATCGAACCCGCATATTCGCATATTCGTAGGAAGAACATAATTCTCTTTGAGAGAAAGGAAATGTTAGTCATACATAATGTGCACCTATTTACCACCTCGTCTTTGCTCTCAGGCCGGTGCACCTGTACCGAGCAAACCTAGGTATCTATTTGATAAATAAAAAGAAACTTTACAAAACAACAGATAGTAATAGTATTAAAGCAAAAACATGAGACATACATAAAAATATAATTTTGGGTGCGAAATGATGTCAGTTGACGAAATACCTATCTACTTACCTGTTTAATCCGAGATCGGACCACCCGCACTTATCTTAGACAACGATCAAAGTCTAAATTCCACTGGCAAATAATTTAATTTTTTAAAGCGATAAACTTTCGCCCTTGAAAATCTTACTTTAACAACAGATGCACCTTGCACCTATGTACAAGGTGCAGGTTTGATAAACTTCGATTGAGACGTTGATAAAGCGAATTTAGTAGGTTTTTCCTGCTTATAAGTGCAAAGTGCAAACAGTTGTTTGTAAATTTTTATTGTGTAAGGCTTATCTTTCTAAACAATAACTATTGGAATTCGGACTTTGGATCGTTTTGCAATGATAGTGCGAATGGTTCGAGCTTAAATAAAATATTTCATAAAAGTAGTACATAATTTGATAACCAAAATTGCATTTTGATTTGTCATTGTTTTAACACAATGAAATGTCAAGTTGATTATGCCCTCCTAGCTGAAGACTAACCAGGTTCGCAGGACATATATAGTGCACAAACAAAGGTGCACTCTCTATTCCCTCACTCTCATAATCTGATGGGACGGCAGACTGACAGGACCGGGGAGAGGTTATGCGGGGGGGGGGGGTGTAGCACATAATAACCTAACCGACGACTTTTTACTGGCTCCCGTAAAAATCACACAGTAGTTTGCATCCGTTTTTTGCGGTAGAGCATAGATCTTCTAAGAAAATTCTACCTCTCCCCGCTCCCCGCACCCCATCCTGCAAGAACGGTATACAGGAAGTGGGAACACTTTTATTAAACTGTACGTGTACCTACATAGTTAAATTGGATCCTGTTTTTTACTGGACAACTGGATCCAGTTTGTAGTGGCAAAACCAAATTTCAAATTCGAACGGATCTGTTTTTTGCAGGATACTGTAAACAGGACACTTGTGTGACTGCAAGTATTGAAACACGAACACTCCTGAACGGGATACTGAAAAAAAACGGGATGTTGGTTGCCTTGGGAAAGGGCCGCCGACTAATTGTGTACCCGCTGGATTGATTTGGGTTAGATAGGTACTTAACTTACTTAAGTGTCCATGGCATTATCAGTAGGCGCGAACCTGGGGAGTCACGGGGTCGTGAGCCCCCCAAATATAGTTTACTTAAAAAATTGCAATCCTGTGTGGATGATCATTATTTTTTCCTGTTGGCAATTCAATCAGTGCGTGATAATTTAATTCAAAAATCATAAAATGATAAAATGAAAAACCCAAGAATTACCTTTCCCAAGAACCAGCGACACACACAGGCTTGACGTATTGCAGGATCCACTACTGCTCTATACTTTGAATGACATACATAATGTAGAAATATATTAATTTTGTTGCTTGCTTCCTATTTGCTTAGCCACAATCAATATTTGATAATAACATACGATGAATCAAATAAAATATCCAAGAACTATTGACTTTCCTTGTAAATCGGTATCCCAGTGGAAACGACCTAATATTGAGGGCGACGGAATTGCCTAGTAGACATTGACTAGTCAACAGTTTGTGCACGTGATTTTAATAAACTCATTCTCATACTCATTTATTCTCTGTAGGAGCACAAGGCACACTTGGAAATGTCACTTTAAATATGAGGTTACAATTTGATGTGCTTAAATTATAATTCAAAGCCATAAAGCAGACAAGACAAAAAATAATCAAGGAACTTAGGAATATAGGTACATACAAAAATAAGTAAATTGATAAGTAGATCAGCTGTAAATGGGCATCGTCAGAGTCATGTAAACAAAATACCTAATAATAATTATAAATTCATGGTGCTGCTGTAAAATGGCATTGTCTGAAACAATTAATTCTAATAAAATATTAAATAGGTATACAATTACTGTACCTAGGGGAAGTGTAGCTGCTAAGAGTGCATTGTCATTTGTGGACTAGGCTATGATAAAATAAAGTGATCTAACATAATCAAAAACTTATTCAATGTCATTAGCGTTACATTATATTGAAAATGCAATAGGCTAGTGTCCTAAAAAAATCTAATTAGTCCGTCAGTTCAGAAGATATTGGATACGTTTTTTTGCTTTTGTTTACTAAATACCCAAGTTCACCAACAGATGGTAATATTTTAAACAGTTGTTTTACAGTTTCTGACAGGAGTTTTCATACATTAAACGTCAACGTTAAGTTAACCGACGAAGTAGCCTAATTTTCCGATTATTTATTGGTGAAGATTAGCCAGTTAAAGTTCCGCGTGACGTGACACCTTACGTCACTTAAAGCAAGGTGTGACGTCACTCCCAAACTTTGACGTGCTATATTTATGTCATTTTTTGTTTGATTGACAAAAGAAAAAATATGTGTCCAACATCTTCTGATAATCTAACTGACGGACTAATTAGCATAATATATTTTTACCCAGGACACAACCCTATTACTAATGATGGTTTGGTTGTTAGATATTATGATGAACTGTGCTCTTTATTGACTTCTAGGAGATGTCACTAAATAAACATAAAGTTTCGCCAAAGGATGTTTTTTCCCTGTTTTTAATTTCTTTCTATTCCTCATCTCGTACCCAATTTTAACTCTCTGTCAACTTTCTGTTCTGATTAATTATTTCTGAGTTTCAGGAAAATTATTCAGGCTTCCTCGAGCGCGTATCACTTAATTAGGTAACTAACATAACTTTATTTTTATATATGTAGGTATTATAGTATGTAGTGTAAGTATTATTTATTTATTTTTTTCGGGTGCGACCGTGTATTTTGTTCTTACATGTCCGACTGGACATATTGCCTGGAAGACGTCCCAAAGTTGCCTGGAAGAGATCGCTCATAGCGAAAGGCCGCCTTTGTACTTCGTCTACTCTTATCATTGATTTCTGTATTGTTATTTTTTACTTTGTGTGGTAGGTAAAATAAGTATTATCTATCCATCTAACATAAGTAATTTACTAACACAATAGATACTAAAAATATCGAGAAAAAGAATGGTAATATGCTGTATTCTACTCGGGAGCGTCCCGTCCCGTCCCTTGCCCCCCGTACGATTTCTCTGTCAAAACCACGTCAAAATGCCTTCGTCGAACGACTGTGTGCATAGTAGGCTGTGTTAATATTATGATTTGCACCTACTCGATGATAAATTAAGTTAATCTCTACTTAATGCGCATTAAAGCGTTCAGTGTCCAAGGCTGGACACACAGATACAGACGTTAGGACAGACGACCACGGCGCTGATTGCGGCTTCACCGCGTGGTCGCTTCGTGATTCGTGACGTGACGTGGGTCACTGGACGTGGTCCGTGCCCAAAGGATGCCAACTCCGGACTCTACATATTAGTACCTGAGTCTATGTCGCTCGCGCCTATCGCTGTCTGTCTGTCCGTCCGGCAAAGGCCTGATTGTAGAGTAGACGGCATTTTGACCAGTTTACAGGTAAGGTCTAACTAAGAGAAATAATAGTACATCGTACACCTAGGCGAGAAAATGTCCAATTGGGTCAGTGTGTCATTTTGCCTTAAAACACACGAGGTAGGAATCGCACTTTCTCCCGAGTGATACATTGTGCTGTATACCACACCTTCGAGGAAAATAATCTTTTTAGTATCTTCAAAATCACTGGAGGAAATTCAAATTGTAAACTCAAATAAATACGCGCACGTCCGATGTTTCGGAGTAAAAACTAAGGTAAGGTCTAAAGGAAATATTCTTTTCAAAATTCTAATAAAAAAAAAAACAAATATCAGTGTTTTCTTTTCTTCAGACCTCAGGTAAGGTTTTGTAAAGTTTTTAAAATTTGAATTAGTTTAAAATTAGTTTTTTAGATTTGAGAAATTCCATTTATGCATTATGCAGCAAGCTTTTCTGTCCTTAGTGCAGTAATAACAGGAAGTTGACCTCTCGTTAGTGTGTAACAGCAATTAAGTAGGAACGTTAATAATGACAGTTATTCTCAGTGAATCAGGCTGCGTATCTCAAGTGAAGCTTCCAAGCTGAGTTACAGCATCCGCAGGCGTGGCTATCAGCTGGTTATTTTCCCTACCGGGCATTGTACTTCACTAGTCTTGCCTTCTCAGACGTCCAAAGTGCGGCGCGCCAGACGACACGACCTACTTGTGGTACAGTCGACGCAACATTTATTTATTTATTTCGTAACACCATCCGCTAGAATAATGTCTCTATAGACATTATTGTAGCTGATGGATCAGTATAATGTCTCTATAGACATTATTCTAGCTGATGGATCATATTAATGTCTCTATAGACATTATTCTAGCTGATGGATCAGAATAATGTCTCTATAGACATTATTCTAGCTGATGGATCAGAATAATGACTCTATAGATATTATTCTAACTAATGGTGTCCATGATGGAGATGAAAGCTTTATAGCTTTAGATAACAACAGATAGGTAGCTTATAATATATATTCATTGATAGAAACTAAAGAAGCTATATAACGTTGAACACAAATGACTTGGTGAAAAAAAAAAAGAAATCGAAGGTGATGTGAAATCTTATAGTGCTCGTACAGAATATTCATATTCTTGTGTCTTGCCGCATGAAGATATCGTATACATATGATATGTATATTCGTCGTCGTCGTAATGATTTTGCATATTTTCACCAACACGTCAAAGTTTAAAATAAATATACATAAAAATTTTAATGCTTATCGTGGTGGTATAGTTTGAGTGCAGGTTACTTAAAATTTTGAAATAAGTTTTGTTGTGAGAGGCCTTAAGGCCCGTGTGCCGGAATCAGCGAAAGTCTTTACATAAGTATTATTCTTTTCTACTTTCAGTTGAACATACCGTAAAATCTTGTACCTAACTACTGCATATTTTTTACATTGATTGTGATACCACCGTTACGTTCGTAGCAAGTTAAATATAGCTATAATTTTCTGGCAAATAAGCTCTTACTATATGAGAAAATTAAAACTAAAGTTATGGTAGCTTAGATGCTTAGAATCTTACACCGACTGTACTTACCTTCACATATATTTAAATCGGTACGGTAAACAAATAAACAAGATGATATTTCAAAAGTCTGGAACTGTGAGTCACGTAGTCAAGTTTTATTTTGACACGGACTTGTTATTATTTTAGGTACCTACCTAAGTATATATTACGTATTATCGATGAAGTTGCTTAAAGATATGATCATAATTGTGATAGTAGCAATCAAAAGTACCTACCTAATTTTTTTTTATTGTTTTTTTGTTTATAAATAATGCTGAACAATTCACACAACATCATCTAGCCCCAATCTAAGCAGAGCTTGTGTTATGGGTACTAGATAACTGATATACTTAATAAATACACTACATAGATTGATATTTTTTATTATACATAGTAAACTTCAAGAACACCCTGAATATCTGCAGATCGTACAAACATTTGTCCCGAGGCGGGAATCGAACCTGCAACCCTCTGCGTCGCAGGCGGACCATCGCCCGCTGCGCCACAGAGGTCGTCATTAATTACCTAAATAATTCATAATCATAATCATAATCATTTATTCAGTAACAACTTACAATTTTGTTTGAAAATGGTACATAGCAATTACAATAGGAGAAAAATGTCAATTATTATTAAATATAAATTGAGAACAAAACGAATCTGTTAATTTTACTGTCACTGTACACCAATTATAATTCAAGTCACTTTTATACAGGCAATTGTGTCCAAAAATCATGCTTTCCACCCAAAAGGAGGTAATTCAAATTCTTATCGATTATCCGTGGTCCGATAGCTACCTACATCTCTATAATGCAATGTTCTGGCTATACAGGGTGTCCCAAATCAATGACATGGAACGCAAGTTCCAGAAATATTGGAGGTAGGAAGTTTCACACGTAGGAAAAATTCCTTTATTTTTAAAAATAAGTAAACTTGCAATCACAGGATTTTGCTTTATCCGGTAACCTCTATGGTGCCCTCCATGTTTCATAGATTTGAGGCGCCCTGTATAAAGTTTGGGTTTTTTTCATTTTATGAAGAAGTGTAAAAGCATACAGTTCCTCTCTTCTTTGTCCTACATACGAGGTTGCTTACCTCACAATGTTTGCATTGTGTGCAAAATTTAGAAACTGCCTGTTTTGCAAGATAATCGTCATGTTTTTGCATTTTGCATCAACTATTGTCTTAGCAATAACTAATAGTAAGTATTTTTTTTATTTCAAAGTAGGTAATATAAATAAAGTTTTTGTTATTACAGTGCCTAAGATTACAATCCAATAAAAGAATTTACAATTGAAAGAATTGAGCTAACTGCAGACTGTTGCAAACAATCTAGCTCTAATCTGTAGCTCAACTGATCCATATCAATACCAGTCGGAAGCGTCTTCAAAACGCTGGCTGTATTGCCCCTCTGGCGCTGTATGGCAATGCTGATGCGCTGCGCCAGATACTCACCAGCTCTCGGGTCACGCGTCGCTTCGACCAGACGCTCAGACAAATACCCTCACACTCAGGGTAATTTCGAACGAATAAAATGAAATCCCAAAAAAAATCGACTTCAAGTCCCATCGGACTTGAACCAGCAACCTTCCCCCAGTGTCCCTACCGATTGCGCTACGAGATCAAGTGACGTACGTATGTTTGTATAAGATTTGTGTACCTTCGTATTTTTATAACGTCCTGCATACTGTGAACGTAGGTGTATTTCAGCACGATATTGTAATAAGACTTTTAAATAAAAAGATAATCAAAATGTGGAGAAACCCTGTCTCAAAGATTTGACAGCGAATATCACAAATAATAAAAAAATAGGTATGTACAAATAAATTTAACTAACCTACTATACCTTAGAAATTAAATAACATCGCAAAAATTTACGACTTCGGCGGGACTCGAACCCGCATCCTTCCGTAAGTACCGGCATGTGCTAACCAACTACACCACGAGGTCGAGTGACGCTGGAGTCGAAAATCTTTATTTAAGTTTTCTTTTATTTAATTTCTTAGAAATTTGCCATTTTGAGTGTGAGGCTTACGCACTATAAAACAAAAACTTTAACCTATACCTTGTTTATTTTTTGAGTTGAGTAACTTGAGTTGAGCAATGGGGAACAATATAAGTTCGATAAAAAAGAGTCCCATTCCACAATTTGCTCAGCTGAGTTGCGCTCGCCACGCGCTGGATAAACGGAAATATCTTGCGTAGATCCGTAGATCACGAACTGAGGATCTCGTAGCAAAGTGCTACGCCGTAGCAATCCGTAGACCGTAGCGTTTTCCTGTACCTAGCTAGTGAATTGAAGACCTCAGTGATTAAAAAACTATTTGATAAAAAATTGGTTGCCTGTAAAGTCGGTATACGGGCGAAAGTTTTTACGTGACAACGACATTGAGTGGTAAAATAATTATGTCTGTCTCTCTCGCTCTTAGGCGGGCTAACCATGCCCGAGTGGAAGGGACGCGTGCCTCTCACTCGCTCTCATTGTGAGCGCATAACGTGAGCGGAGCGTAACGCAGTTTCTTGAAGTGTCACCCGGCAAACGAATTTATAAAACGTTATCACGTCAAAAGTTTAAGAGTATTTTAGGTTCATAAAATAACTAGTTTATTTGGATTCCGAATTTTTTACTTGGGTTTTTTGAATTTCTATTCCTTTGCTGTCTCTACTTGGAGTAATTTTCAACAAGCCTACTATTTGGTATTTATTAACTGCCTTGATAAGCCAGTCTAGACATAAGGTAGGTAGGTTAAAAGTTAATTGGGCTCACAATTATGTCAGCCCATTACAATGATTACCGACTGAGAAAAAATATGTACCAAACGATTTCAGGGTGTGCTCAAACGCTAGGGTAGGGAAGGTCCGCAGTGACCATTTTTGAGAAATATCCATTCCGTTTCGTACGGCTAGTATGGCTACCAACATTTCTTGGAATGGTTGGATCTTTGTCCAGCAGTGGGTTAGAATATAAAAACATTGATATACAGTAATTTAGTTAAAATAAACAAAGCTGGCTGCATTGTCCCGCTGCAGGGAAATGCTGATGCGCTGCATCAGATAAAATTGTAGTTTTAGTTTCGCTTTGGTACTCTCGAGATTTTCTTTGCATCCCTCTCTCGTTTTTATTCGTCTATTTTAAACGATGATTTTGAAATCCTTGATAAAATAACCATTTAGGTAGACTGTGATTTGATCAAAGTAGGTCTAAATATTTATTGTTTGTTCTACAATTCCTGACTAACAAACATGGTTATTACGTAACCGCCTTTGGAATAATTTCGGATCGAAGTCCATTGCTAGACATCCCGGATTTGAAACGAATTCGATATATTATCGCCGAGTCACCTACGACATTCCGATAACCCCCTCGATGCTAATTAACCGTCTGTTGCATCATTATTCTTTTAAATATACATAAAGAAAATATGTTTGCACCTGTGTTTGTTTACACAAAGAGAGTAACATGAGAATTAGTTTTGTTTGTGATTGGAGAAAATGTGTTATCTAAGAGGCAAAAACACAAACGAAATGATTTAATTAATCCAATATTATCCAATGATTTAATTGTCCAAACGGAGAAAGATATTTGATGAATGGAATACCATCCTCAGATACAATTTTTTACAGTGACCCAAACAAGCTTCAAACAGCAACATATGAATAAAAGTTTTATAGTTCAACATATGAATAAAAGTTTTATAGTTTAAACAATTTTATTTATTATATTGGTACTAGTATAGCATGCCAACAATAAGTGTAAGCCCTAACAATAAGTATGTTATTTGATTTTTTAGATTAATTTCACTCGTTTCATTTGTTACTTCTTTATTCACAAAGATAATCAACTAAAAGAAATATAATAAATATTAAAAAAATTAATAAATATATAAATAAGTTTTTGGAACAAAACCCCCGACGCAAAAAGTTGGGTGTTATAAGTTTAACGTGTCCGTCTGTGTATCTGCGTATCTGTTTGAGGTATCGTAGCTCCCAAACGGATGAACTGATTTTCGTTTAGTTTTTTTGTGTGATAGGTAATTTTATCCCGAGTGTTTTTAGCTGTTTCATGAAAATCTGGGGAGGAAGGGTTTTAAAATTTTTAATTTTGTTCTTGTAACAACAGTAGTGTACCTTGCAATGGGGAAGGCGCTACCTTTTATAACACTGTTTATTTACTGGCAGTATTTAAACACTGTTACAAAAGCAGCTTCAGAAGACAGAGCTGGCCAGAACTATGTTCTATTACTTGTTGTTCAAAAATAAACTTTTTCAATAATTTTAAAAGTTTTACAAACCTATGACACAATTTGTGAGTTTGTGAGATATGAGATCTTCTTAAAAACTGAAGAAGAATATTTATTTTCTCGTTATTAAAGTAGGAATCGTCTAGATAAGGAGATTATAACCAACACAAACAAGCAAAATAAACAGATTGTAAGACGTAATTTAATAGAATACAAATATTTACATTAATTTAATCTATTTTTATTACGTCAAAAACGCCTTAAACTCCGAAGACGGAGGCGCCTTGCTAAATCAAATTAAAGACAAAATTCCAGAAATTTACCCTTTTCTCTGGAAATTAGAGCTAAACGAATATTAAATAGGTAATTTTGTAATAGACAGGTAGGTGCATAATCGTTTATTTTCTAGCTTCTGTAAATAGCCTATTTTCGTTTTGGTTCTCCTGACCCAATAACTTAAATTCAATACCATTAATCAGCTTTTTGTTGGCTTGTATTGCTATTTTCACTCATTTGAAAAGGATATGACTTGCAGTTTCGATCCTCCATCTATTTTGAAATAGTCGTGTGAAAACCACCTTAGATGGTGTACAAAATTGCCTAGAAAAAATGTGTCTTCTGCAACAAAAACTGAGAAAAATTGCTGTTTTTAGATAGCATAAGATTATCTATACAAAAGTAAAGTTATGGCAAACATGTCAGAAGAGATAATGAAGTCAGTCCATTCAGCAAGATCAAGAGCTCCTATCGACTCCGCAGGTATCGCGTGGTGGGACAGCTTCGGCACACGAACAGTTCACGAAGATGTTCAACTAAATAATGAACCTAAATTCAAGGACAAATCCACAAATACTAACACCCTATCACGACAAACGCAAACCTCAATTTTCCGCCCAAACTTGTCAACAAAAGACAGGGTACTGAGAAAATGGAAACAAGAGCGATCCAAAACGAGTTACGAGCAGGCAAGAAACGCAATTATCAATTCGCTAAAAGAAAAATTTCGCGAAAACGAAAGGAAAATAGGCCGCGGAAAGAAAGCTGAGAACGGGAAGGCTGTAACTTTTATTGAAATAATCGGAGACAATGTTGAAGAAACATCAAATTCGAATGTAAATCGCGATGCGGCTGCTCATTGTAATTTGGATTTCAAGACGGTTGGGAATAAGGTGGAGTTTTCAGGTTCGGTGGATGAGGATGTCAGTCACGCGAGGGCTGTTCGGATGGAGCCAGGTGGTGAGGTGGCACAGTGGAGGCTCGAGGCTCGAGGCAGTAGCGTGGCGGGAGCGGCCGGGGAACGCGGACTTGCAGGAAACATGCCGGTGAGTACACCATGAACTTTTACGCTACGAGAGAGGAAAACTCAGATTCAACTGTTTCCTCCTGTCTTGCTTATACGTGACTTCCGTAAGACTTAGTTTCCCGTGCGTTCGATCATAAAACCCATCAAACACTTTTCCAATATGACTGAATTGCAGGAATCGCTCAAAGTTGTTTGTCACATCACATTAGCCACGCTTGTGGATTTTTTAATCTGCAATTATTTTGGACATTAGACATATGAATGGACTTCGTAGATATTGGATCATAGTGCAAGGAAAAACATTGCCCAACAATTATAGTGTTGTCCTTATCTTCTAATACCTTCATCTAGCCCTTCTGCATGCCACTTCCGTTCTTAAAATCTTTTAATTACCAACAATAAAATTTGTATGTTATTATTACCCAGTCATATAAAAAAAATCATATACTTACACAAAGAAATCGTGTCACGTGTACACCTAATAAAACCGGATACACATGTAAAGCCAGTCGTAATAATTCAACCAAATCGTAAAGACAAATTGAAAGCAGTTAACTTGCAATAAATCAGTTGTTTGAGGAGTAAACGATAGTCATGCCATCGTAATCGCAGTTTAGGATCTACCCTGAGTTTTTCCTTGAAATCGATACGAAGATGGTTGCTATGTCCTTGTTGTATGGGTGGGATCATTCATTTGCATTCGGAAAAGTTTATCTGTTCGATTAAAGTTCGACTACTGTCGTTGTCTATCACTGATGGGCATCACGAAAGAAGTTGTAATCCATAGGACTAGCTTGAAAAATAATGCCGTAGGACATCAGAATAATTTTTCACTCTAGGTACCTAGAACCAGGTTTATTGTTCTTTAACGCGAAATTTTGTGTTATGTTTCGGCCAATTGGTGTACTTAGAGAGTACCATTGTAGTAGTATTTGCAAGAAAAAACGAAACGTGAGAATTAATTGCGTATTTTGGAGAATAGGGACGGAAACTACCGTTTTTATTCGGGTTTGTTCCACTCAATGCCAAATTTCTTCCCAGAGAATGCCACGGAATATTCAAATAAAATGGTATTGTTAATAAAATTTCAACGAATTCAGATTTCACTATTTACCACACTCTGTATCAGCTAAAATGTTTCAAGAAAATCTGTAAAATGCAAAGAAACATGCAGGATCTCCCTTACCGCGAATCGACTCGCTAATATACCCAAGTTATATTATTTTAGGAAGACTATCTTTGTCCTTCTAAACAAAATGATTATTATCTAGATAACTGCAAATATTGTGTCTGGACATGTGCAGATGACCACGATCTAAATCTTTTTATCGCAGACTGGTCTAGATTAGTTAGCGGCTGATAGTGCGACGTAAACGTAACGGAACCAGAGCCCTGAGTCCTGTTGACGATGCGTAGTTACAACTCATCGTGTAGCCAAAGATACCTGTGTGGTGCCGGCTTAGAATTTGCGCCACCCAACTCTTCCCGCGGGTGTCGTAAGAGGCGACTAAGGGATATCAACCGGGGGCGGGCAGCAGCGCCGGCTGCTGAACAATTCTGCCAAAGAATTGCAACCCCAACCTGCATGCCTAGGTGTGGTGATTATATATCCCCATGTGATAAAAGCCAATAAGGCGCTTTTCAGGGGGAGGTCTGCGTCCAGTAGTGGACCAATACTGTTGTAATGTTGAGGTTGATCAAAAATGCCGATGATGTGATGATGATAGAATTACAGTGAAATAAAATGTAATGAAATGCCTTTTGGAATCAAGCTCATAATGTTCTGCTGACACGTGAAGCCTGCGAAACGCGCAAATGTCTATCACTGTTAAGATGGGTTAGGGTACATCTGGTCCGAAATTATAGTGAGTGCTGTGCAATGGTGTAATACGTGGTAACATGATTTAGCCAGAGGTCTTATGAATACGTTCTTTATACGCGCTTGTGGCGCAGCGGGCGAAGGTCCGCCTGCAATGCAGGAGGTTGCGGGTTCGAATCCCGCCTCGGAACAAATTTGTGTACGATCTGCAGAAATTTGTTCCGTTGGTCTGGGTGTTTTCTATGTATAATAAAAAATATCAATCAATGTAGTGTATTGTATTAAGTATATCAGTTATCTAGTACCCATAACACAAGCTCTGCTTAGCTTGGGGCTAGATAATGCTGTGTGAATTGTCCAGCATTATTTATTTATTTATACATAGTATAAAACAAAGTCGCTTCCCCCTATCTGTCTGTCTGTCTGTCCCTATGTATGCTTAGATCTTTAAAACCACGCAACGAATTTTGATGCGTTTTTTAGATAGGTAAAGTGATTCAAGAGGAAGGTTTATATGTATAATACATTCATAATATTGAAGAGAAACACTGATAATTTTAGAGGTTTCTAATGTGATGTCGTAAATATACACATTATTTTGCGCTTATATTGCAAACGCTGGCTGAATCCTACGAGATAGACCAAAATAATGTACTACAGTATTGTAAACCTTAAAAAGGTCTACAAAAAAGTCAGCAATGGTATATGTCAATCTCTTAGTGATAACCCACAATAACCATTTTTATCCTTTACTTTTTACGAGAAATAATGACTTATTTTAGTAGCGATTTTAAGCATTACAGCATTAATCCTTATCCAATTAAGTACCTTAAATACATTGTGCATTTAATATATATGGCCCTTTACAGCATGTAATTTAAATGAATATTTTCGAAGGCATCAAAGTTTTAAAATGCAGGGACATAGGCGGTTGCAGCGGTACCGGCCGGGGGGCCGATTCTGTAGTATATTTAGTATCAGTATTGCACCCGTGCGAAGCCGGAGAGGGTCGCTAGTTCGTAATATTTTACGGATCTTAAGGTATAGACTAGCTAGAGCATTTCCTAGAACATTGTAGTGTAATGTAACGTTCTTACGAATGGAAAATTTTATTATCCAAGTTGACATTGTATCCATACAATAATACAATTTGCGTTATGCTTTCATTGATTATCTTTATTATTTTTCATAAGAGCTCAATACTCAATACTCAATATATTTATTGTTGTCATCACATTGGTTGTAAAGTAAGTAATTATCTACGGGTTTAATGCTATTACTGTAGCAAATGCTCTAGTCTATACACACCTTTACCGTAATAGTTTAAAAAAAAATCCGGCACCATCTTTTGTCTATCTACAGACGGATCTATTCAAGTAGATCGTGATAATATTATGTCTCAAAGGAATACCATGTGCGGAGGACGCTGGTATTGTAGTGCAAAGTGTGGACGCAAACACAGACACGACCGGGGAGAGGTCAGGCGCAGGACCAAGAAGGGAAATTTGTTAGTTCATTAATGTTTTAAGCCTTTGATAAATTGTTGTCTACGTGACCTATGTGTTCTTGGCTGGATAACTAATTTATTTTTCGTAATAATTTCCGTTATCTATACCTACCTACTAATAATCCGTTGCTAAATTATTTAAGATAATAAATTACTTATCTATTAAGCTCAGCAGTTTCTAAAATCATCAATCATTTTCATGATTGTCAAAGTCAACTTAATACTTAAAATAATTAACGACAACTAAAATGAATCTAATTTACAGCCAAGTACTGTTACAAAAATGAATCTACATAGCTAAATTATCTTATGCCAGAGAATATAAAATAATGCAAATAAGTTATGCTTAAAATTAAAAGGGCTACCCAACCTTTGACCGGCCCTCAAACATTCCATTTCCTTATTAAACAGTACCATATCAAACTTTGTTCTACCGAGATTAAAATTAAACCTTGATAAGCTAAACATACGACGTAAAATCAACAGAACAATTATTTAGGCAATTAAACAATAAAAATTAACAATCAGAACCAAATAACTGTCTGGGTGAGTACCCCATTATGTTATCTAATCATTCCAGTGTCTGCTGATAATATCGATTAAACGTTTTTCCGTCATCTTCCGTCAACCAATCTATGTATCTTGGGTACTGAGTTTGAATATGGTTACTCAGTCAGTACTTACGTCCTATGTGAAAAGTGCAAAGTGATGTGAGTGTACAGAGTGGAAAAAAGTAGAAATAAAAAGTTGATAGTTTAAACTATTCAAAATTATCTGTACCTACAATTGCTGCGTTCCGTTTATAAAAATAATCGATTTTAGCGCTAACAGCGCTCAAAGTCGTTCCGATATCTTTGAGCGCGATAACGACAGATATCGGAATATGTTCTACGGAACGGAAATAGACGCGCTCACATCGCTGCTTACGTAAACATAACCTCAAGTTTATGGTGACATTGAAAATTTGTTATGTAAATTTTTATAATCATTCATATGACAATTTGACAGATCGTTCACAGCGAGTTTGGTCGCTATTATGGGCGCGTAAAGATGGCGCCGGTTATGAAGTCATCTATGACGTTTCAATATCATTTACGAATACGATATCGATACGCGATATCGGATTATCGGACCACTTTTGTGAGCGCTCAAATCGATTTTTTTTAAATACGGACCTCAGCAAGTGTTTCTCTCGGGGAGATAGGCTCAAACAAATCCTGAAAAAATTAAAAAGTTACGTAATACACCGAATACACCCGACGACGAAGTAAACAAATATTTTTACTCTGATGAACTGATTCATCTAAAAATAAATCACACAACTGCAGCGAATTTGAAGCTCTGTTGCACTTCAATAAGAGCCAAAACAAATAAAAATCCATTCAGTGCGCAGTGCGATGCAATGAACTGAATTTCCTTTAGGAGCTATATCAGAGGAAGTCAGAATAATGTTTTTGTTGCAGCCATATTATTTTGTAGTGGGTCTTTGGCCGCGGGTTTAAAGTGCAAGAACATCGAGCTTTTTATATACGACACGAGGCCTAGAGCGTTATGAGGTTTTAGCCGTGTGGTGCCGGCTTAGAATTTGCACCACCCCAACTCGTCCCGCGGGTATCGTAAGAGGTGACTAGGGGATAGGAGATAGGAGATCCGTAGATGGGTGAGCTGCAGCGGTCACGTGCTTAATAACTGCGCTCCAAAATAAACTTCATTAGAGCCTTATCACACTAGCGGTTTGCGAGCGGCTAGGCTGCGGGGCGGCGCGGCTGCGGGGCGGAGCGAATGCGTACCCCAGAGAGTTCGGACTTCTAGGTCAAGAGTACTAACTAAACGAAAATAACAACTAAAAGTGCCAAATTTTCAAAAAGGTTTATATACAGGGTTTTGGCTGATTCACTGACACTACGTGAACTGCAGGTTCTGGACATCTTCACAAACTTAGTATTGATAGTAGGGACTCCCTCCATTCAATAATCGTTATTTAAAGGCTTTTTTGAAGCATAAACTTAAAAGCGACTCTACTGCAGAGTTTTACAGTTAGTTGACAGTGGTTGTGAGAGTGGATGATCTGATCAGTCTTAAGTAATTAATTGGGTTCCGGACAGAGTAGATTTTTAATTTTTTAGAAGATTCGATTTACAAAAAAAAATCAAGACCTGGCGTCTTCACGAACGTGTTCGCGGTGATGACCTGCAGTTCACGTAGTGTCAGTGAACAACCAATAACCCTGTATATTGCACCCTCGCCTATTTGCCCTGCAAAAAGGTCTCTGTATACCTATCAGGTACTCTACCACAGAGCTTTCTCTAATCTTAGGCTCTCTATATTTTTTATATTATTATCATCAGGCGACATTATTTTTAACACCCGACGCAAAAAGAGAGGGGTGTTATAAGTTTAACGTGTCTGTCTGTGTATCTGTGTATCTGTCTGTGGTATCGTAGCTCCCAAACGGATGAACCGATTTTACTTAGTTTTTTTTGTTTCATCTCTAATTTTATCCCGAGTGTTCTGAGCCATGTTTCATGAAAATCAGTTTTTAATTTTTTTTATTTTGTTCTTGTGTAGAATAGAGAGGGAATTTAAATCTAATTTATTAAAACTTCGCCTTTTTATTATTAGTAGGAAGAAAATAAAAATCATAGAATAAAAACAAATTACTTATTATGAAAACAACATACATTGAAACCGATTGAAGAAAAGTCATTCAAGGATCAATCACCCTGTAAGATTCATTATGGACCAACTAGCGTTTGCCAGCGGATTTGAAAGAAAGAAAATATATTTATTAGTTCACTAGTACCTACAACTTGCAACTATTACAATTATGCTTATATATAAAAATATTACAAAAAAAATCCCTAGTTAATAATATAATAATAATAGCAGCAAGTGCTGCCCGCAGTGAACCAAAAGGTCCCATCTCAGCATAATGTTGCTCCACAAAAAGTAGAGTAACGCTGGTTTTCTGACAGGACCATTGGCGCGTGTCAACACGGGTGCCAGACCACAGACAAAAAATATCAAAAAATAATTGCTAATTTGGAATTAAAAGCAGCCTAAACTAACATAGTCCAAGACGCAGATAATCTCTCCAAGCCCGTGTAGCGGTTGGCAGTAAATGCGTTAATAGACTACTTTTTATTCCAAAATACCGTAAAATACGCATGTTATTCCAGGTCCAGATATTTAATGTGTGCCAAATTTCAGCACGGTCCATTCAGTTGCTTTGGCGTTCATCTTCACAACGACACAAACTTCCATCTTCATAATACTAGTATAATTCTGGTTACAGATAAGGTCCAGACGAGTAGGTAATTACTGACATCGTCCACTCTACACTCGATAGTGCATAACACGAGAGCATCTCGTGAAGGAAGCTGATATGTGCTTCCTTTTGTATGGAAAAATACGATGGGCTAATGCCCTTATTGGTTCTGATTAGGGAACGTTTGTATGGAAAAATTCCACGGTCACAATAACTGCCATTTTGATTTTGTTGTTGGTGATTAGGTAATCTATAGAATGGTTTGACGTTGAGCTTTGGCTTCGTTTGTTTCCTCGACCTGGACAGCCTATAATATTCCACTGCTGGACTCAGGACGTAATAAGCGCCTTATTGACTTTTATCCCATGGGGAGGTAATGCCCATAATCCCCACGGGCATGCGGGTTGGGGATCGCAATTCGGTGGTAGAGTTGTTCTGCAGGGGGGGCTACTGCTCGCTCGCGGTTGATATCCCTTAGTCGCCTCTTACGACACCCGCGGGAAGAGTTGGGGTGGTGTAAATTCTAAGCCGGCACCACACAGCCAGTCGTTGGTTTACCTAAACTGCCACTGGCAGTCTGCCAGCAGTCGTTTGTTTACCTAACCTTAAGCCACCGCAAAAATGGCGTGAAATGGTAGGTGGGACGGACTCCTTTTAAATGAAATATGTTAACATTTCCACCAACAAAGAGTCTGTTGATTTCCACCGCAAAAGGAAAATGAGAGCGATGAATGAGCGGATCCACATTTCACGCTTTCTGATTTTGCTTTGAATGTCGATACCATTCGCAGCAGAATACCTTTCGTCGTGTGCTAAAATCTGTCTCGTTGCGAGCGCCGTCTTTCCCCGTTCTGATCGCACGAGCGCTCGGTGTGTAAAACGTTACATTTTTTTTTAAAATAATGCTGGACAATTCACACAGCATCATCTAGCCCCAAGCTAAACAGAGCTTGTGTTATGGGTACCTACTAAATAATTGATATACTTAAAAATTACAATACACTACGGAACAAATTTCTGCAGATCGTACATAAATTCGTTTCGCGGCGGGAATCGAACCCGCAACCTCCTGCGTCGCAGGCGGACCTTCGCCCGCTGCTCCACGGAGGTCGTCACACATCAAGCCGCCGTAACGCCCCTACTGTTCCTTCTGGCTAATGTGGACTGTACCTATAGGGGGGTGATTGAAGGACTCGAGACAAGGTAACTTGAACCTGTAGGGGGACGCGGGTATAGAGCTCGGGCAACTGTTTCCTACCATGAAGCTTTATTGATTAACTGAATTTAACTGACTAATGACGATGACCCGAGAGCTGGTCAGTATCTGGCACAGCACATCAGCATTGCCAATATTGCCATACAGCGGGGCAATGCAGCCAGCGTAGCGGGGACGCTTCCGACTGGTAATGATATGAATCAGTTAAGCTACCTGTAGATTGTTTGCAACAGTCTGCAGTTAAATAATAAAAAATAATAATAATAATGCTGGACAATTCACGCAGCATTATCCAGCCCAATTATAGTATATATATAATAGTTCTAATTTATTTCTATTATTTGATTGTCATTTTCTTTGTGAGTTAAGACTTCTGCCCATATCTTTTAACGGACTGATTACCTGTCAATTTTTCTAAAAAACCTAGGTACTATTCTGGCCCCGCCCCGCTACGCGCTGTGTCGAGCAAAATCTTTATTTTTATTACAATTTGTATAGGCTAAGTTATTTATATTCTTAGTGTCTAATTGTTTAGTGAGTATTTTTAAAATCAGCGCCGCATGTTTCTGGCATGCGACATTATGCTGAATCCCTTTGCCTATGTTAGTTTTTTTTATATTTTTGTGTTTAATTCTTGTAATTTCTAGGCAGTAAATGAGTTTTTATTTTTTATTTTATTATTTTTTAGTATTCTTGTCGTGCACACCTACTTTTATAATATCAACTCATAAAGAAAATTGGATACTTATAATATTTTTTTTTCTATTTTTATCGTTATTTACATGAAACGCACATGGTACCTAATTAGCAGAAGAGTGCGATACGTGATAAATAAAGATACGGCAACGAAATAGTCCCGGACTTTATGAACACATTGTAATTTGAACCTTCTTCCTAGAGAAATAACGATGCTCCAATCCGTCGCGTTGATTGATAAGTAGTGGTATGTACAGGGTGCCATGGAAAGGGTGTACTAAGCCGAAGGAGTTGATCCCCTCGGGGTTCAGAATCACCCATACTGGATCCCAAGGGGATCAAATTGTGAATTACGATTTTTTGAATATCAAATGGTTTTTTATTTTTTTGCATGAACTTATGGGTTTCCTGCGTATTCGTATTCTTTTACACGCACTCTTGAATTATTTAAAGTTACAAAATATTTTGAAAGTGTATTTTTGTTTGTTTTTTCAGCAAAACCATTGTTTTATCATGAAATTATTACAAAAAAATTATGTAAAACCTTTGAAATTTCATAATAATAATAATTATATAATAATACACGTAAAAGACCACGAATATGAAGCATTATTTTCAAAACAAGTAAAAAATATTCGATATTTTAAAATCTTAGTTCAAACGTTGACCCCCTCGATGTCCAGAATCACCCTGTTTCAGCACCCTTTCCGTGGCACCCTGTATACTACCTATGCCTATATTAATATCAGTGTAGGTGAATCGTTACCGGTTATCATAGGCTAGTAATGAAGGTCACAGATTATGAGGCATGGGGCCAGCGCGTGGTTGTGATGCTATGCTACTTGAATACCGCGGAATTTTTTTTGTATTGCAGAGTTCCAAATTAGACAGATATTGGGAAAAAAAATCATGCCGCTGTGATATAAAAAGACATGTTTTAAAAAAGGTTTTTTTGGTAGCGTGTGCTACGAATGTGCTACGAGTGTAGCGATTCTATGGTAAAATAATGGTTTCGATTCTGTTGTTGCATAGACCTACTAAACCAAACTGCAAAACACTCACGATCGATGTGGCGTTGCAGACGAAGGTCCCCCTGCGGCACAGGAGGTTGCGGGTTCGATTCCCGCCTTGGGACAAATGTTTGTACGATCTACAAATATTTGTTCCGAGTGTTCTGGTCGTCTTTATGTATAATACAAAATATCTATCTATGTACCTAATGTATTCTATTAAGAATATCAGTCTCCTAGTACCCATAACACAAGCTCTGCTTAGCTTGGGGCTAGATGATGCAGTGTGGATTGTCCAGCATTATTTATATACTCAAGCACTCCAAACATTGAACCGCGAAAAAATTACAACTGTTTAACTCGATCTCGTTAAGAAATTCCATCAGAACGGGAATGCGCTAACCAATTGCGCCACGAGGTCAAGTGACGTGAGAGTCGATTTTTTTGGGATATAATTTAATTTTCTTAGAAATTGAGTTTAGTTTATACAACAAGAGAATAATATTAGATTAGAAACCGAGGGCTTAAAGCAGTGTCTTAACAATCTATCGATACGGGTGTCATTAGATCCCGAGCGCAACTCACGATTCTAGATTAACTCACGAGCAAAGCGATCCCTCACTTTGCTCGTGAGTTACAAGAATCCTGAGTGCGAGAGGGAGACGAAGACAGCTTTATGCAATACGCAAAACGAATACTCTTCTTTTCTCACTTTCTGAGAGTACCTTATCAGTAAGAGTTTGGTAACGTGTTTCGTGGCATTCGTTTATTATTCCGCATTCTGAAAAGAGGTTAGGTAATAGTAAGTCGAATTTCGAAGTCTTTAAATGAAGTTTTATGACGAGAACTTGATTACTAGGTACCGTCTTCATCTATCTATACTTATAATAAAACTGTAACAGGTCCAATTCTGTACATTGAAGATATTTTGAAAATTTTTTTTGGAGGGCACTCTATTATCGATACTGAAGCCAAAACTGTAATTTTTTTCATTCATGTCTGTCTGTCTGTCTGTCTGTCTGTCTGTCTGTTTCTTAAACGCGCATCACGTCGGAACTACTGAAGGTATTGAAATGAAACTCGGCACGATTTTAGGTCATACTAATACTTATAATAAAACTGTAACAGGTCCAATTCTGTACATTGAAGATATTTTGAAAATTTTTTTTGGAGGGCACTCTATTATCGATACTGAAGCCAAAACTGTAATTTTTTTCATTCATGTCTGTCTGTCTGTCTGTCTGTCTGTTTCTTAAACGCGCATCACGTCGAAACTACTGAAGGTATTGAAATGAAACTCGGCACGATTTTAGGTCATACTACGAGGAAGGACATAGGATACTTTTTATCCCGGAATTCAGTCAGGTTTCCCTGGAAGAGGGGATGAAAGTAAAATTTCTTCACCGCGCATGACGCCGAAAGAGCTGAATGAGTTGGAATGAAACCTTGCACGATTTGATTTCATACTACGAGGAAGGACATGGGATACATTTCATCCCGGAATTCAGTCATGTTCCCCTGGGAGAGAGGATGAAAGTAAAATTCTTTAACTGCGCATCACGATGGAACAACTGAATGAATTCGAATGGAACTCGGCATAATTTGATTTCATACTGCGAGGAAAGATACATTTTATCCCAGAATTTAGTAAGGTTCCCCTGGGAGAAGGGATGAAAGTAAAATTCCTTCACCGCGCATCACGCCGAAACTACTGAATGAGTTGGACTGAATTGGTACTATTTGAGTTCAAGGAAGGACATGGGATACATTTTATCCTGGAATTCAGTAAGGTTCCCCTGGGAGAGAGGATGAAAGTAAAATTCTTTAACCGCGCATCACGACGGAACTACTTAATGAAATCGAATGCAACTCGGCATGATTTTAGTTCATACTATGAGGAAAGATACATTTTATCCCGGAATTCAGTAAGGTTCCCCTGGCCGAGGGGATGAAAGTCAAATTCCTTCACCGCGCCTCACGCCGAAACTACATAGGTAATGAGTTGGAATTAAACTTGGCACGTTTTGAGTTCATACTACAAGGAAGGACATGAAATACATTTTATCCTGGAATTCAGTAAGGTTCCCCTGGGAGAGAGGAAAAAGTAGAATTCTTTAACCGCGCATCACGACGGGTCTACGCGTCGTCCGATTTCAGGCATTCTTTTTGTTAGAAACAGTGTTGCAAGATCGAATTTGACTAAATCAGTAGAAAGTCGAGTAGAAAATCAGTAGATTGATGAAATAATCTGGAGTTAGAAGAAAAAAATTAGTAGATAGAGGGTAGGTAAGTTCCTATCTATGTATTTTTCCAAGACGCACCCATTAGTTAGGTTCCTACCACCTACTAAGGCGTCTTGGAAAAATAAGTTAGGTTCCTACCTTACATGATATATGGTGGTTTAGCTGGTCCAGTTAACTGTACTACCGAAGTTTGGTTGCAGTAAGTGGTCCAATTAAACTAACTAGACCACAGAAAAATATTTTTTACTGTGGTACACAGCCAACTGTACCTACCTATGTACTAACGAAAAAAAAATTACGGTGGTCCAGTCAAATGGATCAGGAGCCCAATTCTGCAATACAATTGCTTCAGTATGACAATGGAATCGTCGCAGAATCATCACGTAGAATCCTTAGATTTATAAAACTCCAGATAGTGCGTGCGAGATAAATTAATAGTTTCAAACTTGACGCACGTCTCTCCATCTCCATTCATCATAATTTCTTTCATCTGAGGTGGAATACCCAAACGTGTCATTCTGTGTCGATACCCCTGTCATAGTGAAGAGATTAGTATAGCAGAATAGGGCCCCAGCTGAACGGAACCATCAGTAAGAAGTGAAACGAGTATGACACTTCTTAACACTGACGCTGGCCGAGTCGTAGCTAATAGTCGTGTGGATAAAGAATGGGATTGAAGATGACAACATGCTATCCCCCGTAGACACTACACGATTTTTTGCACGGCGGCGTTTCATAATATGAGAGACTATGGTTAATTCTGAACTTAATTAGTCGGCAGGTGAGGCAATCGCGAACTAAGTCGCGGGTACAGCTAGTGAGGCAATTAAAATAAAAGCCAGAAGTGAAGTAACGTAAAACAACCTCAATCAAACTGGTACTAACCAACTATCGCAGCAATATCTCAGAATACCTAATAGTAGCACTATAGTTGAATAGCGTGCTAACCTAGGCGGGAAAACACAGAACGACCAAAAGAAGCGCCTAACAGAAGTTACGCTAAGAGTCATTCGAAGCTACAATCGAGTAATCCACTCGATTGCCCACCAATCGCCGAATCGAGATCGGCGGTAAGCACCAGTTGGCACAATCGATATAAAGACGCGCCTCCGATTTTTATAAACGCGCCTGTAAATATTTGCCGGCGTAAAAAAGATACGGCACATTGTAAACTCTATGTCAAGGACGGAGCGCGTAGATCGTAGTGGTGGGACATCGCTGTCCGTAAAGTTGTATTTGCCGGATTTCACCTGAAGCAAGATGGCCGCTTGCGCTTTGACACGTGACATAAAACGTAATTTATGGGCGGGAAGTTCGCGAGTCGGGATGCGACATGCGAGACCGGCACGAACCGCGGAAATAATAGATTTAATGAACGATTTTTATTCATGGTAGTTTTATGTAAAGGATTTTTGGTTAGCATGCCGATTCCTTGAACATGTCTCTATTTATAATATAGACCGGTATGGTATGCGGAAGTCGGCTGAAATTGCAGTGAAGCATGAAACTTTGCCATTGTCTGTAAACAAACCATACATTCCGTTATTTTACGACTTTTCGGCGATTGGTGTTCTTATTTTCACCGAAACTTGTATTCCTCGTATGATCGTCTTATTCCCATTTGTAACTCCAGATATTCAATTAGCCGGAAAAGTCTGTTTAGAAGAATAACAAAAGCCGTCTTTAAATGAATAAAAAATTAAATAAGAGCAATTATGCAAGCAGCTAACCTACGCTATAGAAACTTCAGGTTGCTATAAAATATAAATTTACTTAACTTAAAAGTTAGTAGTAGTAGTTACTTAAAACTTTGAATTGTAGTTACCTAGGTAATTAAAGAATTAAAACTAAAATCCGGTTTGTAATAGGAGGTAATTCGTTGTCGAACAGAAGTTTGACAGTTTTGACACTAATGAGGTATAGTTGCATGCCACGCGAAATGAAGCGCCAAATAAGAGGTTGCCGGTTCTTTGCCAAACAGCTACTTAGGGCAAACTTATTTATGGGGGCTTTGTCCTTGCCAAACACTTTGTGGTTGTAACCGGTTTACTATTCAACCACAGCGAGTTAATTTCTTTTTTAGGCAGTTTATTTTATTTACCTATTGTTTCTGGAGTCATTACAATGCAAAATCTTATTTGAACAAGACCGAACATAAGACAAGTGCTTCCCAATGGGCCCCATTCCAATGAACGGGACGGGGAATTGATGCATAGGTACCTACTCTACCTACTCTACCTTGATCTAAACCTAGTCTGAATATATCTTTGGCTCTCAAGAGTTAATGTTGGCTTTACATTTTTATACAGTGAAAACCGACGATGTTCCTTAATTCACAATAGATAAAATCTAGGTCATCTAAATCATCTATTCTTTGACAGAAACTTGTTCAATCGACGTTACGTTACGTTCCAATCCATCATGAACCGCGTGGTGCCATCCCCGTTCCATTTTACGGATTATCATTTTGATCGTAAACGGTTATTGTGACCCAGTTCGCTTCCCTGCTAAATAGACACGCACAAAACAGCCATACAGACCCTGAACAAAAGGCTGTACTACGGATCCAACTGCTAAATCAAAATTAAACTCTGTTGATTTGCTTCGTCATTTCAAACTGAACCTCGGAAACCAATACAGACAAGCTTAGCGTTTTGTAGTTTAAAAGAAATTGTCGCTAACAAAACAACGATTTTTTTATACACTTGCGGTATAAAATTGAATAACCAATGCTGAACAATTTACACAGCATCATCTACCCTCAACCCAAGCATGTGTTATGGGTTCTAGATAACTGATTATACTTAATACTCATATGATAGAATCACTACTTAGGGGTATTTTTTTATTATACATAGAAAACACCCAGAACATACTCAACAAATATCTGCAATCTGAATTAAATTAGCAGTTAGAAAGAAACTGCCTACAAATCCTTGTCAGACTGAATAAATAAAGATTCTCTGAATGTAGGTAATACTGAAGATTTCAATCTAACTTTGACTTACGCATATTACGAATGGTTGAATTACAAATTGCAAACGGCAAACACGCAGTGCGAAGCAAAATGTAAATGTTATTTGAGTTTACTTTAGTCTGACAACTGATAAGTCTAGACCTATCAACAACATGATACCTATAGGTATATACCTACATGACCTATAGGTTAGGTAGAAACAAAACAATAAGATGTTGGCACGGTTATAGAGATTTGACCTTGCCTCAACTTATTATGAATAAACCTACAAGGGCCAAAGTGTGTCGTATAGTCGTATCAGACAGACTTTGGCCCTTGTGTATCAGACAGAGAACTTTTGTGATGAGGTCTCAAAATCTATACCAGACTATTTACCGGTATTTTCGCCTGATAAACCTACTTTAGATTTTACCAAACATTCTCTGTTAATTCCGTGATATTAGGGCGCTTTTTAGGGGAGGCCTCCAGCAGTGGAATACATTCTGATGATAGTTTAGTGTTGTTACAGTTGTGACATATTTGCAGACGAATGGAAGGACTTAATGTCAGTTTGTCTGCTCTATTGTGAGAAAGAAGAATGACCGATTTCTTATAATAAAATATTTATTAATAATGTGTAATTTTACTTTGACATTTTTATTTGAACATTATAATTTTTTATTTAATTTTATGTTAGTTTTGTCAAATAATTGTTTTGTTAAATATAAATTATGATTAGTTAGTGTAATTGGCAATCACCGTCATAATAAATAAATAAATAAATGACTTAATGACTAAATGACTTAGGTGCGTCAGGGAACTTACCAACCCACATAAAGACACCTCGCAGGGACAAGCGCGAGTCTCTACTTGGGTCTACTAGGGTCTCTGCCCTAACATTTCTGATCACACGAACTTCTCAATACACGTTCATGAAGTTCGTTTCTTGATATGATATTTCCATAGTTTTATTTAATTCTCATTTCGCATTTTTACGATTGCATTGCATTTTTATTCTTGCTAATGAAAAGCTTTAATAACGAGACACATTTGGTCTGTATCAGATAATGTTGAAAGAAGACTGTTATTTTTGTAAGTTTTACTTATTAAGTAGGTAGGTAACTAACTTCACATAGAACTAGGTAGTTTTAATGTAAGATCATTTTCATGTTATTTACTTAATGGTTGCTGGAGATGATGTGTAGGTTTTGTACTGAATTTGTGACGATGTCGTGTGTTATATAAGTTATGTTATTAGTTTAGTAGGTATACTTAATTCTATTAAACGTGTGGTATTTTATTAGTAAGTATCATTCTATTAAATCCTAGCTTTACTTGATCAAAAATTGCACAAAGATTGACTCTAGAAATGTCTAGTTATGACTCTATAGATTTTCAGATTCCAGATTTAATTTCCTTATTGCTTTAGGCTTACAAAATAAGCACAAAAGTCATATTATACTCTAAATAATTATTAAATAAGAAATAAGGTGTTATCCATTTATTAAAATTTATTCTTATTAAACAGTACCTACTGTAAATGTGAAGTTAGAAATCAATAACAAATCGATAAGATTAGAGTCAACGACCGCGGGCTGCGCTTACGCATGTAGTCACAATCTTTTCTTGAGATAACTCGGCGAAAATCATAATAATACTTCGGTTAGTGATATGAATATTACCTAACTAAATAAAAATACAAACAGTAAATTATTATATATCAACAAAGAAAATTAGAATCAAATAACAAACAAATTAGAACTAGTACTTACAATAGAACAATTATAGAGACAATTATTGAGCTAACTGCAGACTGTTGTAAACAATCTACAGGAAGCCTAATAGATCCATATCAATACCAGTCGGTAGCGTCAAAAACATTATAAAGTACCTAGTGGCAACCAATTTGTACCTCAATAACAAAGTTGATTTCGAAGAAATGTAAAATTTTTAGAAATAACCAATTATTCTATCTTATGGAAAAAAGCCACTCCTAATTTTTCAATTTAAGTACCTAGTTTTCTAAATAAATCAACTTTAATTGCGTTTTTATTAAAAGATACAAAATCTCTATTTAATACATTCCTATCCTGATTGGCAAAACTAGATACTTAGGTATAGATTGAAAATGAGAACGGCCAAACATCTCTCCACCTCTCCTTGCATCTTCCCTCCGTCCTCTCTTTCCACCGCTAAAATAAATAAAGCGGGAACGTAATGCCGCAAATCATAAACCATTTTATTGAACTTATGAACTACCTACTAACTTCGAATCACAGGTATTTATGGAGCATTTGGGAATAGGATTACAAGATTTTGGGATAAAAATAAACATAATTACTTCTGTCAAATGCTCCCAAAAACAATTGAATTATGTTAGTTTTCTCATGGTTTCATAGAAAATCTTTTACAATTTGCGGCAAATTACTTTTTCGTTAGCTTTATTCTTTGTAAAATGAATAAGAAAAAAAAAACACAAAACCTTATATTGAAAACTCTCAATAGTACCGTAAAAATGTATCCGCAAACCATAAAATTACCGAAACCTTATTCGTGCAAAATCGACGTAACATATTTCACAACCGACATCACTATCAAACTTTACTGACAAGTTCTGAGACAATTGACGATCAAAAGTTCAAAATTGACATTGAAATACTTATAATATGAAAACGTGATTTATTGCATTGGAAGCAACCTTATGCCTCCACCTTTACACACAGCCGCGATTTTGAAGCGCGTCTTGCGTCGCCCCCACCGTAATACAATGTCCGCCCGCCCCCCGCGAAATCGCAAAACGCAAGACGCAGCTTCAAAATCACAGCTGTGTGGTGCAGGCTTTACAACTTATAAAGGGTAGGTAAGGTACCTTATAAGTAAGTAGATATCTTTAGGTAAAGTATTTGAGCTCGCATGTTTGGGGAGACAGCCCCTTTATTTCGTGTCTCAACGTCATAGGTATTTGTGTACGAGGAGATCGTGCAATACAACCTAATGATATTGTTTAGTGTAACATATAACTACTTAGATAGGTTTAAAGAACTTTATTTCTCATACAAGCACATGGTTTACTTAAAATGAGATAGGTACATAATAACAAATTAATCTAGGTTAACAATATTTAAAATAACCTCTGGGAACAATAGAAAGTGAATCAAATACAATACAAAAATACTTTATTGTAATAAATACAATACAAGAGACATTAAATAAGACACAAGTTCAATGGGCGGCCTTATCGCTTAGAAGCGATCTCTTCCAGGCAACCTTTGAATCTTACGAGAGCTGTGAATTTAGTGTAATAATAAATTGATAATTGTGATTATTAGAGACAGAGAACCACTTAAATATTTCTTCCGTCGCAAACAAACCAATGTTAATGATAATTGTGAACTTTAGACTTATCTTTAATATTTAATTCTTGGAAAGTTTCGCCCTTAGGTATATTTCCCTGATAAAATGGGTGTTATTGTTATTATTACCTACCCATATTTGATTACGGCTTTCATTTCGAGGTCAGTCTGATAAGTAGGTAAAAATACAGTCTGAGATAAGTTTTATCAAGTGCATTTAACAAAAACATGCTATATAACCTTCACTTGTTGGTAGGGAATCCTACAATCTACATTACTTGTACTCCTATAATCTACATTACTTGTTGTACAATGCTGCTACGCTGCCTCTTTGATGACTCGTACGGTTAGGTTAGGTTAGGCGTTTGGGGGAGGGGGGTCGAGCTAAATCTCACCTAATTTCACGTGGGGGAGAGGAGGGGGTCTCGGCAAATATTACGTATTTTTTTTGACTTTTTCAGTTCCTATTAAGGGTGTTCGTTCGTGCTGGCGCAAGATTCAAATTTTAATAGCAAATAACATTTATGTACCTACGTTTTGCGCGAAATTACTTTTCGGTTAGTTTTATTCCTTGAATCTCGCGCCAACACACAATCTTAGATAAGTATTTTATTGTTTGATTTTGTCACTTTGATTCTATTATGTAAAATAATGTTCGAAATTAAAAAAATCCTAGAACATAAGTTTAACTGTTGAGCACCTAGGGGTCGAGATTCACCCCCTTTTCAGCTTAGTACACGTTACGTGGCAACCTGTGTATCAATGTTCTAGAAAGTGCAAGTCTATCGAAAGAAAGAAAAAAATAATCCGTAATCTACATTTATTACTAAATCCTACGTAGGATCGTTACGTACATAACGATAAGTAATGAAAAACAACAATGCCTTAGTGACTGTTTATCACTATGCATGCTTTGCATGGAGACATAAGTAGGTAGGTGCAGTCATTGACAGAATTCATTATGAATGTAAGTGGGTTAGCTACGAACCTTAGGTAGGTGCCTTGTGTTGGAAGAACACCAACGTTTCATCCCTTAACGCGGGACTTCATCAGGGTGAGTGGCTGTACTGCGTCCTTGCGTGCACTGAATGACAGCCTTCTCTGCATAAATCTATCCACATTAAATAAGGTTTTATAATCTAAAATGTTAAAACAAGCATCTCGTAGGAGCTTTATAGAGGCACCGTAGCAGTTGCGTAGAAGGAGCGTAGCATTAATGTAGCAGACCTACAAGCATCGTAACAGTATTATAGAGGCATCGTAGCAGCAGTGTAGAAAGTGTAGACCTTCTACAATGCTGCTACGCTGCCTCTTTGGTGACTCTATAGCGTTATCGTAGCGGAGCTACGAGCATTGTAGCAGCTTTGTAGAGGCACCATAGCAGCATTGGAGAAGGTCTATATAATTATGTTATCGGAGTTACAAGCACCGTAGCAGCTGCGTATAAGGTCCATAAAATTATCTTAAAGTAGGTGGAAGCATCGTAGCAGCATGGTAGAGGCACCGTAGCAGCACCGTAGAAGGTCTATGGACTCTATAGCATAATCGTAGCAGCGTTACTAGCATCGTAGCAGCATTGTAGATGCATTATAGAGGCATCGTAGCAACATTGTAGAAGGTCTATAGTCTCCATAACATCACCGTAGCGGACCTACTAGCATCGTAACAGCATTGTAGAGGCACCGTAGCAACATTGTAGAAGGTCTAAAGCATTATTGAGTTGTTATTTCTTCTTGTATTCTGTTGTTCTGTGTTTAATTTAAAAAATTGTATTTATTTATTCCATCTTAGGTACACTTGATATTACACTTGATGTCGTTACATTCTATATCTAATATTATAACAATAACACACAAACTTCGTTATAGGAAATACCGTAAAGTACAAAGATAAAAAAACAGACAGACATGACAAAAAAATTAAATACCTAAAAATAGTTAGTCAGAGTCAAATAAAAAATAAATACCTAAATGCATAGAGTAAAAACTCGCTGCTGTCTCAGCAGAGGGATAGTGTCATTCAACAATTTGACAATTTGTGTAACCAAAAACCGATCTATGTGTGTTTTGACAGCACGTAAATACAGTGCTTTCACTCACACATTCGTATGATTGAATGTTGCAAGTAAATGGCATTTTCCCTAAAAAAATGGGTAATTTTGTCGACCTCAGTGGTGCAGCGGGCGAGAGTCCGCCTGCGACGCAAGTGGTTGCGGGTTCGATTCTAGCCTCAGAACAAATTTGTGTACGATCTGCAGAAATTTGTTCCGTTGGTCTGGGTGTTTTCTATGTATCATAAAAATATATCTGTCTATGTATATAATGTATTAAATATATCAGTTATCTAGTACCCATAACACAAGCTTTGAGTAGCTTACTTTGTGGCTAGATGGTGCTGTGTGGATTATCCAGCATTATTTATTTATTATTTATTTTGTGCTTTTGCTTATTAACTGGTGGGCGTCAATTGTTAATTCTCAAATTTCAAAAAAAATACATTAATGAGGTTTAAAAAAACAAGAACATTTGTTCGTAGGGAAAGTTTGGATGTATGTATGGATGGATGTTTGTTACCTTTTATCGCCAAAACTACTGAAGGGATCGGAATAATTTTTTTGTAAACAGGTAGCTTTAGGCCTGGAATAAAACATAGGCCGCATTTTATCCCATAAACCAGTTCCCATGGGATTGAAAAAAGTAACCATAAGGCGTTTCCATACAAGCAAAACGTGCGAAGCCGCGGGCAGAAACTAGTATATTATATATTTCTACCTACTTACATGTTAGAGCTGAAACTAGTTAGATACAAAATTAAAGAAGACCCGTCAAGTGCGAGTGTGACAAGCACGCCGAGAGTTTTAAACATTTATTAATTGATGCCAATATGTGGTAAATTACACACATAAAGTATTTAATACTACACCTGCAGGAAAAGTGGCTTATTCCTTTCTACACTGCAGAAAATACAGCGTTACTGTCGTACTAAACTGCGGCTAAAGTCTATGCAAAACCATTTCAAAAGTTTTTTTTACAAGTTAGTAGCCGGTAGCTATTCAAAAAGGTTTTACTCCAAGTCCGCCAAATAATATTGGCTTTTCCCGTTTTCGAAACAAACATTTAAAAAAAGAACCAAGTGAAAGCGCACTCGCGTCTATTGCCACATATAACTAGATAGAATATCCTCGAGTGATTTTGAAAAATACTAAAACGATGTTTTTAAGTAGGTATATGGAATTTGGACAAAGTTAAATTCCTACCTTTCAAACGAGACACCTTTCCTCTACTACTCTATACTTAGTACCAAACCGGGGTATTTTTTCCCCCACGCATAGCAACATTTTCACGAAAACTGCTTTGAAAAATTTTCAATTTATTTATGATTTTTGATGGCTGTTTTACGCAATATTACAAGTTTAATATTAGTACTCACCCATGAAATTACCTTTTTGCATTGTTAGTTTTCTTATTAGTGGTGTTTGCACACCCTTGCACCGCACAATACACCATTTTTATATTTTTTTGTCGGAGCTGCTTTCCGCGCCATTTGAAGTATTGTACTAGGGGTTCGAAATTGAAATTGCGACGATTAGTCGCAATTTTTTAGACTTACCTCGTTTGTATCAACTATCATTCTAAGCCTTCTTATTCTAAGCCTAAATGAATTAAAAGTTTTGTCAAAGATACTTTGACATGCTGCTGCTTATGGGCATTGTAATAGGGACAGATAGATAGAAACCACTTTTATTTGTATAGGATGCCCACGGATCAAAAACTTCTATCGGACTAACTAAGGTGATTTCTAACTTTGGCCAATTAAAAAGGTCAGAATAAATTCCATTCATTTTGTATAGGAGTCCTTGTTTTCGAATTACGTCGTTGACTGTCATTTGACTGTATATCTTGTTTATGCATATCAAAAGTAAAATGTTATTGTTTCTAGAACATAATGTAAGAAATAATGTTTTTGGTAATTTCTATCGCGTCTTATCAATCTGATATCGGTCATCGACCCGCTTTCAAGACGAACGTCACGTAGATAAAGTTTAAGCTTGTCACGTTTAGCGTTCCACTTCTTGAATCTCAATATTTGAAGTTTTTGTAAGTTTGAATGAATTTTGTGTTGTACAAACAGCACAAATTTCATCCTAAATTACGCTATAGGTACCTACCTAATTTAACTTTGATTAGGTTTCTATCGTAATATATATAAATCGTGGTAGATAAGTAGGTAGGTATTTAGATTGATTATTTATAAGAAAGTAAGTTTAATCGTTCTAGGTAGAACAATTAGATAGGTAGGTACCTTTCTACTTACCTACTATCATCATCCGTATACGTCCTCTGCTGATCATGGTAGGCCTCCCGTAAACGACTTACCTACTAGATACCCACTAGGCACCTCCTACCTATCCTACATAAAGCTATTGAAACTTGGATTTCTTTTCATCAGGAAAAATTACGGAAAAAGTAGGTAATTTTCTTGGGGATGCTTCCGACTGGTATTGATATGAATCAGTTAAGCTTTCTGTAGATTGTCTGCAACAGTCTACAGCACAGTCTGCAGTTAACTCAATCGTTTCAATTGTAAATACTAGTTCTAATCTGATTGTATCTGTGAATCTAATCTTTATTTCTCCTCTTGGAGTCGAGACCCTAGGTCCGTGGGGTACCGAGGCTCTTCGGGTTTTCAAAAAATTATCTGAAAGTCTGGTCGAAGCGACGCGTGACCCGAGAGCTGGTCAGTATCTGGCACAGCGCATCAGCATTGCCATACAGCGGGGCAATGCAGCCAGCGTCTTGGGGACGCTTCCGACTGGTATTGATATGGATCAGTTGAGCTACCTGTAGATTGTTTGCAACGGTCTGCAGTTAGCTCAATTGTTTCAATTGTAAATACCAATTATATTATAATTTTTTTTGTGAATAAAGGCTTCTGCCCTCTTTATAAAAAAAATCTTTATTTATTATTGATTGATTAATTATTTGATTGCAATTTTCTTTGTTAATAAAGATTTTGGTAATAACCTCCATCGATGAATGCCATTCTTATTAAAATGTTCCAATTTTTATCGATAAATAAAAAAACTGAGCGTAGATATCGTTATCTAAACATCAGGTGCAATAAGGGTGTCTAACCATGCGAGACGGAGGACCCTTTTGCCACCCTAACTGTACTTATCTATTTAGTGTACCTTTAGACTTGGTGGCTACTAGTCAGTTATTTCATAAGTTATATACAATAAAGTTAAATAGTGTATAAAGTTAATATATGAAAACTTGGGTGTTGTGAAAATGAAGGCAATAGTTTAATCTCATTGCTGTATCTGTTTTGTCAGGCGTTTGAACTTTGCCTACTCATCATAAATACTTAGCTATCTTTTGTTAGTAATATATCGAAATAAATAAAAATAGTAACAAAAACGTAAAAACGTAAACTGAGTGAAAAAGTAAAACCTTTCCAAAGAATTCCATAAAATTATGCGTGTTTCGGTATAATATTGATTTAATTTAGGGATACAGGACTGTGTGCAGTATGTAGAGTCCCTGATTGCGTTGCTAGGAGACGTGTGTATTATCAATCAAGGATTTTGTTGAAAGTAAAAGTGAATTGGGACACTTGTACGAGTAAATAGGTAAGAAAGGTCCGATTCATAGGTGATAATTATTTGTTTAAATTGTGGGTTATGGTTAACTCTATTAGTATTTTTAATAAATATTCTAAGTCCGACGGCTCTGCTCGGACTTAAACGAAAGGTCAACATGGACTCTGTTTAGACATGAGTCATGTTTATACCCATAGACATGACACCCACCTCCACCCCTCACGAACAGGTAGGTAACCTACCTGTCCGTGTAAACCAAATCAGCACGTTTCGATTTTGTTTGTTTTGTAAGCCCAAACAGAGGAACAAGTAACTTAGACACTAGGTAGACTAACGTAGGTACGTAAGGTAGTATAACAAGAAACTGTGTTAAAAGAGCCTTTATACTTACCTTCCATGTTTCATGGTAGTTAAGGCTTGGTTTTATTCAATATAATTTTCGTATGTGTATCGACTCTATTTGTAACGCCTACGCCGTAGCACGTAGCACCTAGCGCTACGTACGGGGTAATTAAGCTTCATTTACCTACTACAACTTGATAGAACATTAAACTATTCACAAACAGATTCATTCAGCGCGGAAAGGGAATGGTTTATTCACCCCTACAGGGGTTGAAGGCGATAATTATGTAGGTAGATGGCTAAGCTAGATAACATTCCTTCCGCCTTCCAAACTCGCCCCATTCTGCAGTCTAAACCGCATTTTCACCCAATAACGAAGCCTTTTCCGTGTCTTATTCCTTTTTTAACGGGTTATTTGTGTGAAATACCATCGCAGTTAGCTTGTGCTCTACTTTTTGTGAAATGTCTTACGACTACGACCATAAATCAGCGCGGCTTTTATACTTTGAAATGAAAAATAGGAAAAAGAAAAAGAGAGTAACTTTTCAGGTCCTGTTTAATTTTTTTCTTACGCTATATAGCTACATACAGTAGCCACGTTTAACTATGTACCTCTCTAATTACTAACCACGTTATAATTTTTACGTTATTTCGTTTGCAGTTACCACCGAGGGATAGTCTGACCACGCCACGGAGTGCAAGAGCTCCAATCGGCAGGCGGCCTCCGAGCACGCTTCCGCAGCGTCTCAAGAAGGAGGTCAGTACCTAGGTACCTATCAGCAGTACCTACCATGCAAAACCTTTTTTTCGTAGATCTTTAACCTTTCGTCTTGCGGTAAAAGTTCCGTTTCCGAGTTAAAGCCGTCACACACAGAAACCGTGACCGGGCCGGAGGCGAAGGCGAGCGGGTTGTATCATACGAATTTGTATGAGAGACTACACACACGCCGCCCGGCGGTGTATGTGTAGTCTCTCTTATAAATTCACGCATTACAACTCGCACGCCTTCGCCTCCGGTCCGGCCATGGTTTCTGTGTGACGGCTTTTAGGATAGATAAAGCCAACAGTACTTTTTGACAGTGCGGCATATTTGAGAGTTCAAAATCACATTTTTTCAAGCTGGATTTTTAATGGTATATTCATCTCCATAGAAGTCCTTGGATAGTCCTCCTGAGATGGATTCTCCAGGAGGCAGCGTGGGAAGTGATCTCCGTCGCCAGAATGAGGAGTTGCGAGCGCGGCTTGCAGGCGAAGCAGCTGACCATCGCCGCCGCTTGGATGCCTATCGCCGTGCGCAGCAGGGTCAGGCTGCGTTGGTTTCGAGGCTCCAATCCAAGGTAAAAACAGATCAGAACAAGGAGTAATGAGTTTTCAAGTTTCTCACTTTTAGCATACATTCGGATTACAATCTGCTTAATTTCTGAGCTTTGTGAAAATAATATTTATCATAAATAGATTTTTTTTTTTCGATTATGTTTTTTCTGTGGTTTCCCTATATGTAATTTTCCCAACTCTATCATTACATCCGTGACGTATCAGTGATGTCACTGTCATTTTCATGTTGATGTCAAAAAAAACTAAGATTTGTTTGTTTTTCAAAGTGTTGCTGAAATATTTTACATTTTTCATATTTTCAGTTTTCACCTCGAAAATAATATAATCTTTTCGTTCTACCTCTAAAGTGTAGTGTGTCTGCTACACGGTATCATATTATAATCACAACTAACTCAGTTTCATTCATAAAACCCCTCAAAACGTCTCGTGAACCCTAATGACTACCGTTCCATGTTTCTTCCGTCTTGTGTTGTTGTGATCAGGCATAAGTTATGAGTCAATTCTCGACCTCCAGGTGCTCCAATACAAGCAGCGATGCTCGGAGCTGGAGCACCAGATGCTGGAGACGACTCCGCGTAGCGACTACCGTCCGAAGTCCTCTCTCGCGCTGCCGGCACTTGCCGCTCTGCCGACTTCCAGCACAGAGTCCCGGATGGACGAGCGGATCAGCGATTTGGACACCGCGCTGCGCCGGCTTGAGGAAGAAAAGAGGAAGTCAGTACACATACCTATTTTATCTCACCTATAGGTACTCTAATACCGGTTACTCATTAGAACTAGAATAGAAAAGAAAGTATTGATCAAAGACAGCTTGCCAATGAAAACCTATGCCTAACAAATTTTTATGTACGACCTCCGTGGCGCAGCGGGTGAAGGTCCGCTACGACGCAGGAGGTTGCGGGTTCGATTCCCGCCTCGGAACATATTTGTGTATGATCTGCAGAAATTTAAATATTTTCAAACTTACGCGATCTGAACACATTATTATTAGTATGGTCCTGTGGCACCTGTACTTGCCAATATCTGGATGGAACATTTTGAATCCAGGATAGACCTAGCAGCTTTTGGTATAAAATTGTGGAAGAGATATGTCGACGATGTGTTTTGTATAATCAACGGAAGCAACCAGGAAGTGGATCAGCTGACAGAGCATCTGAACTCCATACACCCTAAGATTAGGTTTACGCACGAAATGGAAGAGAACAGATCGTTGGCTTTCCTCGATTTAAAAGTGACGGTAAAATCCGACGGGTCCTTAGCACACACTGTGTACAGAAAGCCGACACATACGGACAGATATCTTAACGCTGCGTCACACCACCATCCGTCACATCTGGAGTCAGTAGTATCTTCTCTAGTAAACAGAGCTCATGATCTCTGTGACCCTGAACACCTACAGAGTGAGTTAGAACATGTTCAGGAGGTTCTGAAACGGAATGGCTACAATAATAGTATCAGATGGCAACCCAATCGGAGGCGCAAGGAAAAACATGTTGAAGTGACAAGACAGCCGGCGTTTCTGCCTTATGTGAAAGGAGTGACGGACAAAATTGGAAACATTCTTAGGAAGTTTTCGATCAAGTCGATCTACACTCCACTCACCAAGATGGCGAAGCGACTTCGAACACCAAAAGACGTAGTGCCCTTGCAAGTTCCTGGAGTCTACAAGATCGATTGCAGCTGCGTGCGTTCCTACATAGGCCAGACTAAACGCACGGTCGCGGAACGTGTTAAGGAACACATAGCAGCGGTCAAAAATCGACAAATCAACAAGTCGGCAATAGCTGAGCATGTAGTAGACTCAGGACCCAATCACTGGATTGAATTACACAAACCGCAGGTCATCTGTAATGAAAGGCATTACTACAAGAGAATGGTTCGGGAAGCGATTGAAATTAAGAAATATCCTAATTTCAATCGTGATGACGGTTTCAAACTCTCTGCCTCGTGGAATCCAGTTATAGCCAAGTGTACTCGTCGTAGACCGGTTTCTCAGTGCGTCACAGATACTGTTAGTGTTGTATGTCGTCCGAGTGTGCAGATGGACATATCTAGTGTCGAAAACCAAGTGAGGGTAGTTTCAAGTAATGCTGCCCCCGCTTCGCAGAGGCGGTAGCTCCAGTACTCCAGTACTCCAGTCATCCCGTGACCACGACAGTGTGTAAACCTGTTGAAACGTCGGGAAAAATAGGTAAATAAACGCGATAAATACCCGTATAACAATACTGCAGAAATTTGTTCCGTTGGTCTGGGTGTTTTCTTTGTATAATAAAAAATATCTATCTATGTAGTGTATTGTATTAAGTATATCAGTTATCTAGTACCCATAACACAAGCTCTGCTTAGCTTGGGGCTAGACGATGCTGTGTGAATTGTCCAGCATTATTTATTTATTTATTTATGTAGGTCTCTATCTGACATTTTTATGTTGGTCTCTCTCTATTGATGTTATATTTAGGTGTGCCATAATGAGATATATACTTTGATATTGCTCTCAGTTGAGAACGAGAATAGTGTTTTATTCTTCAGAAGGGAGGTTTCCTGAGATGTCATCTAAGAAAACTCAGTTGGACTGGAGTTTACAATAAAAAGAAAAAAAAGACAGAATATTTTTGTCCAACATTTTATATGCGTAATGTGACGTTTTATATTACGCCCCATGTTTTGTTGCTGTCTTGTTCGATTTTTAGTCGATTTTAGCTAGGTTCTCTGTCCATCTGACAGGTCGCGGACATTTGACAGTGACGTTTCGTTTTTGTTTTGTCGATCATATCGAGAATGACCTGTGATTTGTTCTTTTTCAAGGTTGGCATTACTTTCGTATTTGACATTTAATTTCAAGATGGAGGCACTTTTCTCTTTCCCTCTGACATGAAAAGAACCATGTAGGGGTTTTATCAAAATTTTTTATCTTACCATGTTGTATTAAAACATGAAAGTATTGCTGTGAGTTGGCGCGTTCAGAGTCGCTGCTGCCGTGGGATCATTGCCGTAGGAGAAATTTACTGCCACTTCCTCGGTGAGTTTGGATTTCCATTGTCCCCTTTGGACATGACGCTTCCTCGGAATGTCTGCTAATGTCTTCATTTCTTCTCCAGGAGACCCAGACTGGCATTTATTTATTCGGCGCTCTGACGCGAAGGCGTATTGGACATTCCATCGTCTCTTGGCACCTTGTAAGCGTGGCCGCGTGTTCGAGCATTTCCTTTAGCTGAGGACCACCAAGGCTTCCTCTCCACGCGATGAAAAGGAACGTTGTACTCGAGCTAAGTATCGCCAGACTCTGAGCAGTGGTTGTCTTTTACTAGTCTTTTACTATTGTCTTAGACTTTGTCTTAGACTTTGTCTTACTATATTTTGGTTGTTTTTGTCCTTTAGCCTAATTTCCCAATCCAAAAATACCTCATGGTCTAACCTTAATTTAAATTAGTGTTTAAAACCTAACTTTTAGTTTAGGAGTGAGTTCTTTCTCATATTCTAGTTTCTTTACACGTTCTACGTCTGGTTTTTCTCCAGAAATAACATAATATTTTCTATTTTGTAGCGTTGAACATCCTCGGAACACACACACTTTTGCATAACTTTATTTTTTAAAAGGATGCAGTGGTAATTTACACCCTAGTTTTAATCTTAGCTACCGCCTCTTTACTGGCGTGTCGTTTGTAGTAAATCCTAGTTTCTAATTTTGAAATAAAACTTAATTTTAATTTTTTAAGTTCGCTCTTCTAGCGGACCACACTCAACTTCTTGTTTACTGGTCCTACAGACCTACCAAAGCCACAGGCAGCCTTCTGCTACCTGTGCGCTTCATAATAAGGCATTTTTTCCACGCCGCCATTCTGGAACATTTTTTCAGTTGTGAGACATTTTTGTTTTTTTAATGATAAACCAAGCTCCGGGCTGCCTTCTGCGACCCGTGCGCTTCTTATTTTGCCAATTTTCTCACGCCGCCATTCTGGAACATTTTTTCAGTTGGAACATTTTCAAATTTTTTTAATAAAACAAGTGTAAGATTTTATTGAAACGCTACTTTACTTTTAAGAACCGTAATTGTACACCTTTATCCTAAATAAGCCTAGTCTTAACCTTAATTTTAATAAACTTAGATTTTTAAATTTTAAATCTACTGTTTTATTGAAGGTCCCTGCCCTGTGATTAGAAGTCTAGTGTTATCAGCTGACATTTCCGGCACAATTTATAGTGGTATCCGTGGGTCTGGCGCCCGAACATTTATTTTCTTAGTTTTGATTTTTATATTTTGACCTGCGGATCCATTTTCTTGCCTTCTAGGTAGAATTTAATTTTGAGGTTGGCCCTTGTCCAATCTTAACTTTTAAATTATTTTACATTTAGCGTTATATATTACATTTGACGCTACTTCAAAATTGTTTAAACATTACAATTGTCGCACAGCGAACAGGGACTTGGATAGGACTTGGCTTTATTAGGAATACCTTATTATAGACCTGAGGTTGGATTTGTAGGATTTACCTGTTAAGCTTTTTTGACAACCACTCTCTTAGTCGCTCGCTCACACTTTTATTTTTTATTTTTTGTGCTAAATATAAGTCACAAACCTATACTATAGGACTTTCAACCTTTTTGTTGAACCTATTGTTTATTTTTATCTTCACGAACAACCAATAAGTCTGTTTTTTATTTGTTGAGTTGTACTCTTAGGGATTATTATTAAGAACTTAATTATACCTTAGCTTTAAGTGTGGTATATACTACCCTGTAGTTTTAAGCACTTATTTCTTAAGATATTTTTAATAGATTGTGATACTTTTGCATCCTTCGCCTACACTTTTTTTACACAACTTTACAAATTACACTTACACTTTAAAATTTAACTCACACCTTTTACCTTAAAAAAAACTTTCTACGTTGATAATATTATTTAAATCCTCTCATGATGAATACTTCCACTAGCGGAGAGCCTAAGCAGCCTTTAGCTAAGAGCTCGGCCGATTCAGAGGATGTTGACCGAACAACTTCCAACTTTGAAGTGGAAGCTCAACCAGATGCCAACTTAATTGAGTTTCCTGAACCCCATCTTCACTCCTCCTCCCGTATACCTGTTGTACCTTCTTTCAACGCGATGAACGAGACCATCAGAAGAAACCTCCCTTCATCTAGCTTCAAACTACCGGACCTCAAGCGTAGTAATATTTCTTACGAAGGCAACACTTGCGTTAGAGAATTTATACTGCAGGTGGAAGAATTCTTTCTTTATAAAAACTTTAGTGAGCCGCTTCTCGTTGGTTCTTTCTCAGACCTTCTTACGGGTACCGCCGCCAAATGGTTTTGCATTGTGCGCACCACCATTTCATCGTGGCCTGAACTTAAAGCTGCTCTTCTGAAGAGATTTGACAGATTGGAGTTTGATTATCACCTGGAAAGCGAGCTGCGCACCAGAAAGCAGAAACCCACCGAGTCTCTTCCTGATTTCATCACAGACATCATGGACATGGCGAATCGTCTGGCCGAGCCATTGATAGAGTCAGTTTTGATCACGATTGTTATGCACAACATGCTGCCCGTTTACATGCCTTTTGTTGTAGGTCGTGTCGTTCCTAGTCTTGACGCTTTTATCGACATTGGTAGGCAACTTGAAATGTTCGTTGACAGAAAGACTGTCAAGGATACCTCTAAGCCGAAGCCTCGGTTTTGTGCCGGAAAGACCGAGACTATCTGTCTTAAATGTAACGCCAAAGATCACCTTTATAAGAACTGCCCCACCATTCCTGGAGTGATCTGCTTTAAATGCAAGAAGCCAGATGTCACCACTAGATCTTGTGATGTGTGCAACCCTGTTAAACCGTCTTCTTCAAAAAACTAATTAGGCTCCGTCGAGCACGGGTTTTCTCACAAACTGCCAGTGTCTCGGCGAACAAAATTGTAAGTCACATTAAACCTGATGAGGTTGTTTCTGAAAAGGAGTTCTCTGACTGGCTCGACTATTTAAAAACATTTTTTGCCTCTCCAGTGCTATATGTCAAATCTAACGATAAACGCCCTTTCTTAGAGTTCACCGTTATGGATAAAAAAAATTATTGGCCTACTGGATAGTGGTGCTACACCAAGTTTTGCTGGATATTTCCATTAATTAAAGCCACCACATTAACAATTACTAGACTCTTCGAGAGAGAGATCTTTCTAAAGTTTGGTGTTCCAAAAATTTTAGTTTGTGACAACGGAACTCAGTTTACCTCTAAATATTTTGTAGATTTCATGAAAAGCTTTAACGTAACTAAAATCTTTTATAATACATTCTATACCCCCCAGAATAATCCTGTAGAGAGATACAATAAAACAATAGAAACCTGCATATCTTGTTTTGTGAAGAAAGACCATCGCACTTGGTCGAAATTTTTACCTCATGTGCAATTAGCTTTGAACTGTAGTGTTAATTTAGCTACAGATTTTACTCCCAATTTCCTCATGTTTGGAAGGGAATTGATTTTAGATGCTTCTTTACACCGTTTTAGTGATTCCATTGATACCTTAAATCAGCTGGAATTCGGTGATAGGCATTCTTTAGCTTTTTCACTAAATTCACTTAGTGATGTTTTTGTTAGAGTTCAATCTCATTTAGTAAAAGCTTATAAGCGTAATGCGCTTAATTATAATAGAGGGAGGAAAGTCATTTCGTTTGATGTAGGTGATGTGGTTTGGAGAAGAAGCTTTGTGCAATCAAACGCCCCTGCTTATTTTTCGGCTAAGCTAGCCCCTAAATTTATTAAATGTGAGATCATTGAAAAAATTTCAGATAATGTGTATGTTTTGAAAGATTTAGACAAGAGAACTTCAGGTAGATACCACGTAAAAGACATAATTAAATATTAAATTTATTTGTAAAATCATCTTATTAGCATAGCTTTAATTTCAACTTTTCATATTGAATGGAGCACCGTATTTGTAAGCTGAAGTATGTGTGTGACGTATGTGAGGGATTTACGGTCTGTATTTAGGTGAAGTATGAAAGGGAAATTCATGAGATTTGTCAGGTTGAGTTTTAGTTCCAAATTTTTCCGTTGTTAACTTATTACCTTTTGATCCTTCTCTGTCTCCAACATCAAACGATCTTATTATTTATTTTGTACCTTTGTACAACTTTTGTGTATGCACTCATATGTGTACCTTTGTTTTACTGATTTTTCAGACTTAGTTTTAGTTTTGTTCATCTCGCTAGCTGGTTTCTTATCTTTTTCCTTGGATCCAGCGGCGGACCTTTTTGTTTAGTTTTCCTGTTTTTACCGGTTTACTTAAATATTGTTTTGTGGAGTTTTTCCCCTCCAACCTTTTTAGGACATGACGACAACTGGTTGTCTTAGCCTCCTGTTTGTCTCGTGTTTTCCCACTTTTGCACTCGTTGTCAGCCTGGTTGTCTTAGCCTCCAGCCTCGAGTTTGCTTGTTTGTTGTTGTCGATCGTGTTCGAAAAATCGATGGTGTTGTGTCGGTCACGTTTCGCAAAACATTTTTTTCTGTTCGTAGTTTCCTTTTGTACACGGTTCACGTTCAGTTTTACTTTTGTCGTTCGTGCTCGAAAAATCGATGGTGTTGTGTCGGTCACGTTTCGCAAAGTTTTTTTTCCCTGTTTGTGCTCGGAAGTTCGGTGTTGTTGTACCGATCACATTCAGAAGACCTTTAGAGTGTTAGCTCCTTTCGTCATTTTATGGCGCGGACTCACTCGAAATTTCGATTTTGACTTTAGTTACACTACAGGTCGGTGAACAATGTTTCTAACCGCTCCTCTCCAAGTAGTTAGCTAACTGGATTTTTCCAGACTTTTCCTCTTGAAGATTGTTTGGACCTTAGTTGTGCATTTACGAGTCAGTGAATACTTTTATTCCAACTGCACTCCGGCAACAAGTCTCCTCCCTTCTCCTGAGCTATTTCTAACTTGGTTTAGAGTTTACTTTTAATCTAGTTTCCTTTGAATCTTAGTTTTATTTGAATTTGTTCTGAGCTAGCCCTCCGATAGTCGGCAACTATTATGTTTCACCGCACTTTCATATGGATGTGCTTAGACAGATAAATTTTTTGTTTTTGCTTGTCATTATAAAAATTTTAGTTTTCTCTTCCATAAAAGAAAGCACCCTTTCTTTTATTTTTTTTGGAAGGGGTGTAATGTGACGTTTTATATTACGCCCCATGTTTTGTTGCTGTCTTGTTCGATTTTTAGTCGATTTTAGCTAGGTTCTCTGTCCATCTGACAGGTCGCGGACATTTGACAGTGACGTTTCGTTTTTGTTTTGTCGATCATATCGAGAATGACCTGTGATTTGTTCTTTTTCAAGGTTGGCATTACTTTCGTATTTGACATTTAATTTCAAGATGGAGGCACTTTACTCTTTCCCTCTGACATGAAAAGAACCATGTAGGGGTTTTATCAAAAATTTTTATCTTACCATGTTGTATTAAAACATGAAAGTATTGCTGTGAGTTGGCGCGTTCAGAGTCGCTGCTGCCGTGGGATCATTGCCGTAGGAGAAATTTACTGCCACTTCCTCGGTGAGTTTGGATTTCCATTGTCCCCTTTGGACATGACGCTTCCTCGGAATGTCTGCTAATGTCTTCATTTCTTCTCCAGGAGACCCAGACTGGCATTTATTTATTCGGCGCTCTGACGCGAAGGCGTATTGGACATTCCATCGTCTCTTGGCACCTTGTAAGCGTGGCCGCGTGTTCGAGCATTTCCTTTAGCTGAGGACCACCAAGGCTTCCGCTCCACGCGATGAAAAGGAACGTTGTACTCGAGCTAAGTATCGCCAGACTCTGAGCAGTGGTTGTCTTTTACTAGTCTTTTACTATTGTCTTAGACTTTGTCTTAGACTTTGTCTTACTATATTTTGGTTGTTTTTGTCCTTTAGCCTAATTTCCCAATCCAAAAATACCTCATGGTCTAACCTTAATTTAAATTAGTGTTTAAAACCTAACTTTTAGTTTAGGAGTGAGTTCTTTCTCATATTCTAGTTTCTTTACACGTTCTACGTCTGGTTTTTCTCCAGAAATAACATAATATTTTCTATTTTGTAGCGTTGAACATCCTCGGAACACACACACTTTTGCATAACTTTATTTTTTAAAAGGATGCAGTGGTAATTTACACCCTAGTTTTAATCTTAGCTACCGCCTCTTTACTGGCGTGTCGTTTGTAGTAAATCCTAGTTTCTAATTTTGAAATAAAACTTAATTTTAATTTTTTAAGTTCGCTCTTCTAGCGGACCACACTCAACTTCTTGTTTACTGGTCCTACAGACCTACCAAAGCCACAGGCAGCCTTCTGCTACCTGTGCGCTTCATAATAAGGCATTTTTTCCACGCCGCCATTCTGGAACATTTTTTCAGTTGTGAGACATTTTTGTTTTTTTAATGATAAACCAAGCTCCGGGCTGCCTTCTGCGACCCGTGCGCTTCTTATTTTGCCAATTTTCTCACGCCGCCATTCTGGAACATTTTTTCAGTTGGAACATTTTCAAATTTTTTTAATAAAACAAGTGTAAAATTTTATTGAAACGCTACTTTACTTTTAAGAACCGTAATTGTACACCTTTATCCTAAATAAGCCTAGTCTTAACCTTAATTTTAATAAACTTAGATTTTTAAATTTTAAATCTACTGTTTTATTGAAGGTCCCTGCCCTGTGATTAGAAGTCTAGTGTTATCAGCTGACATTTCCGGCACAATTTATAGTGGTATCCGTGGGTCTGGCGCCCGAACATTTATTTTCTTAGTTTTGATTTTTATATTTTGACCTGCGGATCCATTTTCTTGCCTTCTAGGTAGAATTTAATTTTGAGGTTGGCCCTTGTCCAATCTTAACTTTTAAATTATTTTACATTTAGCGTTATATATTACATTTGACGCTACTTCAAAATTTTTTAAACATTACAGTAATTAACAAAATATATTTTTTGTGAAATTGTGGAGAGGGTCACCAAGGCCGCAAGGGTGCAACTTTTCTTCGTGGCTTTGACCTCAAAATTTCAATGACATTGGTGATAGAGGTCAAAATATGTCACTTAATTTCAAGGCAAAAAAGACTTCATGAATTTACAGGAGTCTTTGTTTTAACTTGTTCCCTCTTGTGGACGTTCCACCTACAAGAGGGGGTCAGGTTTGTGGCGACTCTGTGACTGAAACGGTGTGTAAAAGGTCATTAACCTTGGTGTCCATGCAGCTAGTCATCAACCCTGGCGAAAACCAATGTTTTCCCGAAAAAGTCAAGGTCAAAGGATCAATGACTTCAACCTAGAAAAATAAAGATGATATTTCCTTGCGTCCCGTAAACGCCAAAGCTACCGAAAAGTCCATTGAAAACACTCTTCGGTGCTGATATGTATCACTCTTAATTATAAAAGTGAAAGTTTAGCTGGATGTTTGTTACCTATTCACACCATGAAATTTTGCATAGATTTCTAAGCCTGGAATCAAACATAGGTATACTTTTTATCCCATTTCTGTTCAGTTTCCACAGGATTGAAATAACCTTTAGATATTTCCATAGAAACAAAGCATCCAAAGCAGCAGGCAGAAACAGAAACAAATACAAAGCTTCAGCATGAAATTGGATGTAACAAACGGGGCCATTTAGGCACATTCATATAAATTTTTTCATATATTTTAAATCTTTATTTTACTTCAACACCCTGTTTCACTTGGCAGGTGTGAAAAGCTAGCCTCCCAAAACACCTTACTGCGGGAACAGCTGGAGGAGTCCCACCATCTGAACGAGGCGCTCACCAATGACCTGCAGAAGTTGACCAACGACTGGGAGGCGCTGCGGGATGAGATGGCTATCAAGGAAGATGAGTGGAAGAATGAGGAAGAGGTATGTCTTACAACTTAGGGGCTGGCTTAGAGCCATCATGATTCTTAAGGATTGTATGCCATGCTGCAGTATCAGTCTATTGCAGTCTACACGACGACCTCCGTGGCGCAGCGGGCGAAGGTCCGTCTGCGAAGCAGGAGGTTGCGGGTTCGATTCCCGCCTCGGAACAAATTTGTGTACGATCTGCAGAAATTTGTTCCGTTGGTCTGGGCGTTTTCTATGTATAATAAAAATATCTATCTATGTGTATTGTATTAAATATATCAGTTATCTAGTACCCATAACACAAGCTCTGCTTAGCTTGTGGCTAGATAATGCTGTGTGAATTGTCCAGCATTATTTATTTATTTATTTATTTTATACAACTGTTATGGACTTACTTGGTAAATCAGGACTGAAGGTTGTGGGAAGTTGTCATCAGCATCTTTATCCAAGTACCCACATTATATCTTGTTTAAATGACAATCAACTACACTATAAGGAGTGCACTCACACACTATAATGAGTACACTACTACAACAAAGTTACTACAACAATACAGCCTGGTGGTGTTACAATATTTTAGTTTATGTCAAACTAACTCCTGCCCATGGCTATTATTTAAGTTAGGCTTGGCTCTAAATGTATTCCAAATTTCATCCTGATCTGTTTAGTAGTTTTGGAGATGTTAGGTAACAAAAATTCGGATTTCACAAACTTTTGGCTTGATAATATTAGTAGGATAGTAGGATTAGTAGAAGGCAAGCTCCTTCGGTCTTTTTTCAACTTTTTAGTGGCTCGCTGACTTTTTGTGTGGACTCCATTAGAATATTAAAACCTGTGTAACTAAATCAAGTCTTTCTCAAAAAGAAAATAGTTTTTATGAATCATGGGATTGCATTGGAAGTGAAATATGTCATGCATGAATCTCGTTTAACAGTTACTATCTATATATATAAAAGAAAGTCGTGTTAGTTACACTATTTATAACTCAAGAACGGCTGAACCGATTTGGCTGAAAATTGGTGGGGAGGCAGCTTAGAACCAGGAGACGGACATAGGCTATGTTTTATCCCGGAATTACCACGGGAACGGGAACTACGCAGGCGAAGCCGCGGGCAGCAGCTAGTTATTTATAAAATCTGAAGGTGCAGTTGAGGTCAGCCTCGAAATCTTTGGCGGGACGACTTAAGGCTGCACGAGTCGTCCGATCCAACTCATCGGTGGACGCGGCCTAAATGTATGACATCTCATCTGACATAATAGACATTCTCGCGCGCTTGATGAAAGGCAAATAAATTAATTCGTAAAACGGTCGCGTAAAAAAATGGGAAAAGACTTTTAGCACAAGGGTTATTATAGAAAAAAAAACTAGTGAGAGTACCTATCGCTTCAAAATAATTTTGAATAACTAAACTATGTCTGTACGGGCTTTATTTTAGAGTTTTCTCCGTATGTTATTTATTTTCACCCAAAGTTGGGCTATAATCGGTGTTAAAATACGAAAGTTTAGAAGCTTGTATTTTTTTAATTAATTCTTTTTCTACGGTTTCGGGTGCATACAGACATAGATAATGGCTAGATAAATTGATGTTATCCTTAGTTTTGGATAGTCAACATCAAACAGCGTTGTAGTTACCCTTCCACGTTTGTATGGAGAGATGAGCGACTTGTTCAGCCTTAACGCCTACCTAAGAAATTGAGCGACATGGGTTATATAAAAAAATTAAATCCTTTCCAGGCTTTCAACGACTACTACTCGTCTGAACACAACCGTCTGCTGAGTCTCTGGCGCGACGTGGTCTCTGTAAAGCGTTACTTCTCCGAACTTCAATCTACTACCGAGCGAGACCTGTACCGAGTTAAGAACGACCTGGATGCATCTGTCAGGGAAATGGTTGGCGTGCTGAGTGGCTATTCCATTAATGCCTTTGCTCAGAGCGTTTCTAAGGTGGGTTTTTCGTTGCTTAAAAATTTGTTAGATAATAATATAACCTTGTCAGATTCAATTTAACTTTACACATTGAAACGTTCGAACGCTCTTTAAATATCTCCAAAAATCAAATCTAGTTAAGTTGTTCATGCATTAGTGTGATTTCCTATTTGAATAATGCAACAAGTTATATCCAACACAGAATCTCTTCAAACTATAGGTAATATCTGAGACCACATATTAATCCTGGGATTTTTTTGTTCTAGGATTCTCAGGCTGCAATGGGAGGAATGGGATCTATGGGCGGAATGGGTACCGGCATGGGTCAAATGAATACTGGCATGGGTCAAATGGGTAACAACATGGGACAAATGGGTCACAACATGGGACAAATGGGTAGCGGTATGGGTAACAACATGGGCTGTGGTATGGGCGGTGTAGGTGGTATGGGAGCTTCCAACATGGCTTCGACGGGCGCTCCGAATCCTAACGTAGAGAATATGAGAGTTGAACTAAGAGATATGACGTCACAGCGCGACACGGCCGTTTCTGAGTTGAGGGAAAGAGATGCAAGAATTCAGAGGCTGTTGGCGGAGTTGCAAGGATTGGTTAGTATAATTGTGAAAATCTATTATTCTTTTCCCTTAGATTTATTATGTTTACTCTATCTTTGTATGAAAATGATAAATGAACAATGATACATGGCCCCATTTTGATACAGGAAGAAAGATGCGATGGTGCGGAGACCGCATGCCAAGAAGCGACCGTGATGCGGAACGCTTTGGAGGAGGTGGCGCGCGCTCTCATACACGACTCTGAGGCGTCTACCATCCCGCATCCGCATCACGTGCATCTAACTGACAGGTAAGGCTTTAATACCTAATGTACTTAGAATGAAAATACAAACATACAGTTATTGTAACTATGAACCCATAACGACCTCCGTGGCGCAGCGGGCGAAGGTCCGTCTGCGACGCAGGAGGTTGCGGGTTCGATTCCCGCCTCGGAACAAATTTATGTACGATCTGCAGAAATTTGTTCCGTTGGTCTGGGTGTTTTCTATGTATAATAAAAAATATCTATCTATGTAGTGTATTGTATTAAGTATATCAGTTATCTAGTACCCATAACACAAGCTCTGCTTAGCTTGGGGCTAGATAATTCTGTGTGAATTGTGCAGCATTATTATTATTATTTATTTATTATAACACAAGCTCTGCTTAGCTAGGGGATTAAATCCTTTCCATTTGCCGTGTGATTTTTCCAGCATTATTTATTCGCAAGCGATGTATGTACCCGGACCCGCCAACAAGTCATGATGTTGCGATGTCTGTGGCCGCTTATTCGTCAACTCTTGTGCTGTAATGAGAATATACAAGAATCTTATTTATTAGATATTGCCCGCGGCTTCATACGCGCTAGTCATCAGTGGTATTTGTATTCATTTATTAACCATTTATTAAATAGTCGTTCAGTCAATTTGACATGAAAGCGTATCACAAACTTACATCTCTGCAATATTATGTTTTCCTTTACACCTTTTCCATGATAATGTTTCAGTTTGTCTCGATCTCCGAAGCGCGGTGTCTCCCAGTCTGCCAACGCGACCGCCTTCGCCGAGAGCACCATCTCAGCGGTGCAGGCTGCCTTGCACAAGTACCAGATACAGATTCACG